>JAMAFY010000008.1:98540-1403909 GCA_023625915.1 Talaromyces sp. PB3603
CGCCCGCCTTGTCGTTGTGGCGCCCCAGCCCCGCACACCAAACCCCACCCCCCCCCCCCCCCCCCCCCCCCCTCGGTCGTATCGCAAGCAACTAGTGATGCGGGGCGCATACTCCGGCTAGAATTCCCAAATCCAGCCTCCAGAGTGGTTTAATAGGGGTGAGAAACGAGGCGAAATTCAAACAAAAGTCTGATCAATTCGATACTAGGAGACGGATGTTATTCTGGTTTTTCCGATGGTGGTGGTGTTGCTGTTGAGCAGACTGACCTGGGAATTGCCAAAGCCACCCGGCCTCAATTCGGCAGGTAGACAGAGACGGCAGGAGCGACCGACCGACCGACCGACCGAACAGGCAAGAACGACAACATCAATCTCAGCCTTGCCTACCTTCCCCCTCGAGTGAAAAAAGAGAGAAAGTCTACGGACAAGGCATACACCGGGGCGGGATCCAGGATATATCTGATGACAACAATGAAGGAATATGCATCATCGGGCACCGAATCTACAACACTCTCATTTGGGCGTCCATACCTCAAGGTCAGTTGGCGTCTTGCAGCTCTTATGTAGTGATATAATCAGCCATCGTGCAAGAGACGCCTCACGATGTCCGAGCAATTGGGCATTTCTGCGTCGTTCTTGGGATTAACGGGCAGGAATTGAGGGTCGTAGTATTTCCGAGATAGTACTAGATTTCACGTCCAACTGGTGGTGGTGGACGCATGCCCTTTGGGGGAAGCAATTCCTAGATATGGAGGTGTAGACGTCGCCCAGACCAATCAGAGCTGCCAATGCTGCTGATGGGACTGCCTGCCAATCAACGCCAGCTCGACGTGGCCAATAAGATCATGCGCCAGTACTACATTGTAGCAGAATGAGATGAGATAATATACATTCTTATCATGTATTGACTAGACGCTATTCTCGACAACACACACATACATGGTACGAGCGCACTACAGCTTTTGCTCAACATCAGAATAGCCATTCGTCTTGAGCCACTGCTCGACATCTTCACGGTCCCGGTTCAGCCAGTGAGCCTTGGCCTTGATAGCGTCCAGACTCTGGCTTACAGCTCGGTCAAAACCCTATTCCAAATTAGTCCATCTCTCGTACGATGAGTATAAAGGAGGGAGGGAGGGAGGGGGGATTACCTTGGTCTCCTTGGGAGCAAAGAAGGCTTCAACTTCCTTGAGCTGTTCTTCCGTGTTAAAGGCAACAGACGATAGCTGAATGATGGTACCCAACATGCCCAATGACGGCGGGAAACGGGTCAGGATGGTATCCCAGTTCTCCTGCAGCCACTTCCACCGCTCTTCGACACCGGTGACGTGGTTGCGCAGAGCGGAAAGAGGCATGTATACATCCTGATTCCTGACCTCGCCGTTGGTGGCGAGGTCGAGGGTTCGGCGGACAAGCTTGATATCCTCTGCGGCACCGAGGCTGCGGAGAGCGGTGTTCTTCTCGTCAGAGGTAGTGGCGGTGCGGTAGATGTCGAGAATGGCGTTGTATTCCTTTTCGCCGCCGTTCTTGAGGACGATGTTGTACACGCTGCCACGGATGTTGGGGTGGATTGCGCTGCGGTCACCGTCGAGGTAACGCTTGAACATGTCTTGGGCAGCAGCGATAATGGTTGCGTCGCCGGCTGACCCTGCACTGCCGAACATGAGAGCCTTGAATTGCTGGAGGACGTGGTCATCGGAGTCGGAGAATTCCCATCCAAGTTGGTGTGCCTTGTCACTAGTGATAGCGCGCTGGAAAGCCTTGAGTGCATCGCGGGTCTTCTTGTCCTCGAACAACCAAGCTGCGCGCAAGCTTCCGACACGTGTGAGCATCTCGTTCCACACAATGAACTCAGACTCGGTGTTGAAGCCCTTCAATAGAGAAAGCAAACCAGAAGTCTTTTGATATCCGGCAGAAGCCAAAGCACCCGAGTCAGCAACCATACCGGCACGATCCTCAACAGTCAGCAATCCTGCCTTGGCGGCCTCGCCCAGCTTGGACAGCCGCTCCGGCGTGTACGAAGTTCGGTAGATACCTGAATGATCGGCATTCACCTTGAAGAAATCAAGGTCAGGAACCTTGAACTCCGACTCGCGCTTGTCCAAGACAAGATCATCGGCAACGCCATCCTTCGTCCTCAAAGCCAAGAAAACCGGGTAAACAGTCTCGTCCTCTTCAGGCTTAACGTCACCGGTTCGCAAGAAACGATTCTGCTTGATGTTCAAAGTACCCTTGTCCGCGTTCTCAGTAACCTGGACCACTGGGAATCCAACATGTTTGGTCCACACATCCATGACCTGTTCGACAGGCTTACCGCTGGCCTTAGCCAAAGCCGCCCAGAGATCGCCAGTCTGCGTATTTCCATATGCGTGTTTCCTGATATAGTCACGAACACCCTGCAGGAACACATCCTCACCGAGGTACTTGGAAATCATACGGAGCACAGATGAACCCTTTGAGTACGAAATCGCGTCAAAGATTTGGTTGATCTCATCGGCGCGCTTGACCGGCACTTCAATCGGGTGACTGCTTCGCAGCGAATCAAGCGAAAGCGCGCTCTGGAGATTATCGATAACGTACGTCTGCCAGACCTTCCACTCCGGGTAGAAGGCGTTGCACGAGTACCACGACATCCAAGTAGCGAAACCTTCATTTAGCCACAGACCATCCCAGAAGTCCATAGTCACCAAGTTACCGAACCATTGATGAGCCAACTCGTGCTGCACGACCTCGGCGACCCGCTCCTTGACCGAGGCACCGCTAGTCTTTTCGTCGAGAAGCAAATCAACGACGCGGTACGTGACCAAACCCCAGTTCTCCATGGCGCCAGCACTGAAATCAGGAATGGCAACCATATCCATCTTGGGGAGAGGGTACTCATTGTCAAAGGCCTTTTCATAGAACGCAAGGGTTTTGGCGGCCAAGTCCAAGGAGAATCGTCCATGCTCAATGTCCTGGTCCAGGGTGGCGTAAACGCGCACGGGGACACGGAAATCGTTTGTCTCGATGCATTTGAGCTCACCGACAATGAATGCTAACAGATAAGTAGACATGACGGGCGATCGGTTGAACTTGACGGCCTTCCTCTTGCCACCGGTGATCTTCGAGTCCACTTCCGACTCGGATGCAACGTCCATATTGCTCAGGCAAGTCATCTGCTTATCCGCGACCAACGTCACGGAAAACTCGGCCTTGAGCGCCGGCTCATCAAAGCAAGGGAACGCTCTGCGCGCATCCGTAGGCTCCATCTGCGACGAGGCAATATATCCCGTTCCGCCATTGGCAGTCTTGTACGATGAGCGATAGAAACCAGCCATGTTGTCGTTCAGAATACCGGTAAAGGTCTGCTTCAATTGAGCCTTGAAGCCCGCGGGGATAGTCTCATTGAAGCTGACGGTGGTGACTTGTTTGTCCTTGTCGTAGGAGAGGGTGGGGGAGGAGGTGACGACGGCGCCATCGACGAGGATGTGGCTGGAGTGGATTTCGAGTTCGTTGGTATTGAGGGAGACGGAGTTGGTGTCTTGGTTGACGTTCAGGCTATTCAGTTAGCCACTGTGTCTGCGCAACCGGCGTGTAGACTTACTCGATGATCACGGTTCCCTCGTAAGTGAACTTCTCAAAGTCCGGCTCGAGGGTCAGGTCGTAGTGCACCGGCTTGACGTTGGTCGGCAGCACCTCACGACCTGCGGCATTGGTCGAGCCGAAAGTCTCATCGGCGTGTCTGGCGTGGCACATTCTGCGATAGGAGCAGTATCGTTTGGAGATTTGAGCTAGGGGAGTCGCGGATCGGGCGACGATGGAGGGCAGTCCGGAGCGTGTGAATGTGTTGATTGTCGAGGAGCGAGGAGCTGTTGATAAGGAAGAAGATGAAGAAGAAGAAGAAGATGAAAAAGATGAAAAGCGGAAAGCAGAACTGGATGCCTTGAGCAGCGAAGCAGAAGCTTTTGGTTTTGCCGAGTTCCAGCAGACTCGTGGCAAGACAGACGACGACAGGCTGACGGGATGCATAGAAGAGCTTAATGAGGGGTTCGTATTCCCCCACTAAGACATGCAATGAGAAAAATTACAATAAAAATGATAATAGTACAAAACAGGCAGCCCCGGTTTGCGTATAGATCGGGCGTATATAGTACAGCACACAACGTCAAATGTTTTCTACGTCGGCCCAGATGCGATCTCTCTGGAAATTTACATCTGACAGGGACTGCCAGATCTTGCTAGCCTTGTTTGGGCTAGCCTAGTCTCCGTCCAGCAGCCCTGTCTGTCTTCAGGTCACTGTCCTACCAGTTTGCCTCTCTTTTTGAGAGAATAAATGAATGTCAAAAGGACTGCGTAGTAACGAATCCCGATCAGGCCATGTGGTTTCGAAGCAACTCGAGTGGGCTACTATCTAGTATCACCAAACAGGCAGGCAGATAACTAAGCACCACTCGTGACCTGACCTGACCTGACCTGACCTTCCCTTTGAGCCTAGTGAAAGCAGCTACCACCTCCCTATTCCAGCCTAGCGTCTTCCGACGATATTCTCCATTCAATTTTCTTCCCGTCTCTTTTCTGTCTTCTTTCTCTTCTTTTTCATACATATAATAATCATACAACGCAGCATTTATATATTTATATATATGCATTTTAGCCATCTCAGTTGCTTCTTGAATGACTTATCCTATATAAGCTGCCAGACCGATTTCCAGCACGTTTGAGGTGTCTATTCTTATTTCTTGTGTTTCAAGTGAATTAGGTGGATGGACTACCATAGATGACTGGGACATTTGATCCACGATAGATATCGCGAAAGGAGACGGATGCAGAGTAGTGATTATCATATTCATATTGCGCGATCTCGAATTGTATGTAGAAGTAAATAGTTGAAGTCAGGATAGAAACGCCTTGCGACCAGCCTCCATGATGGGGAACGCTGGACACCCGCTTAGCACGGAGGTTGTTGCGAATACAAAAAGATCGTATTGCACTCAAGTTACAGCTGCAAAGATCCGGTCTCACGATACTACCCAATGCCAATCTTGTGCTTTATCCATGCCTACCAGACGCCCTCCAGGAAATTTGCCCAAAATGACCGAATCCAAAAACTAAAATCAACGCCATTCATCGTCTTCCGGCTATCCCCCAAGGGACAATAATTAAGGCTCACTGAGTGAAATGGCACATTCAAGGTCAGTCCGGTTGTGACTTGTCAAGAAGACCCGAATATATGACAAGAACCAAAAAAAAATGTAGAAACAAGAAGAAAGTAACCCCAACTCCAATAGTCGGACTTCTCTCGTCATAACGCTCGGGTACATCAGCAGTTAAACGAAAATATAAGTCTGGCTCTTCCCAGTGCGAATCCAAAAAGGAGAAGGAAAAGCGTATGGTATAGCCCCAAGGATGCCTGCTCCTGAAATGCGTCATGTGAACAAAATAATAAACACGAAGAAGATGCAAAATACAATACGATGTGACCGATCGAACACGGTGCTAATCCAAACGGGACTGTCGTAGTGCAACATAGTAAAGCTCGCGCGTGATGAGGGAGTAGATTACGAAAATTACCGAGGTGGGCTTACTCCTGCAACAATCGCAGGAGAAGCCGGTCGCACCTTTGCTGCGGCAACTTTGCCGGGTGATGTGCCCATGGGCGCGGACGAGTGCTTGGTCATGACGGCAATTTTCTTGCGAAGAGATGCAAGGCGGGAACGGATGCTTGAGACGACTGCATTTTTTCACATTAGCGTGCACTTTGGATATCATTAGGCAAGAGATACTCACGCTTGCTGACTACTTTGCGATCCTCGACCTGGACCCCGTCGAGAGAGATCTTGTCTGGATCACTGGCGCCCTTATTAGACTGAGACAGCTCATCGCTCTCGAGGACTGCCTCAAGCATGCGGATTGCCGTAATGTATGCAATTTCACAACCGGGCAGATCCTCTCCAGTAAGTTCATTGATAGCTGCCGCTCGACTCATCTCAAGAGCACGATCGTACATCAGCTTCTCTGCGGTGACGCCCGAACTGACCACAACATGATCGGTAGAGGTGCCTAGGGTGCCGGCAGAATTGGACTCCAAGGAATGATTGCTCGGGTGACTTGGATGATCCGACGGCAGACGTTTCTGACCCTCGATGAGCTTCAAGCGAACGAATTCCGCCTTTTCTAGCACCTCGTTAAATCGATTGCGGACCCATTGGACGACGTTATTGATTCGCGTCCCTACAAGGGTACTTGTCGCAGAATTGCCTTGCACCGACTCGCCAAAGACTTCGCCTCGGTTCTTTCGAGCCCACCAAGACCCTGCAATATCCATCGACTTAGCAAGAAGTGCCAACGCCTTTACGTACAAGACCAAAGCTTCTTCAGACAATGTAACCACGGCATCAGGTGTCAGCTCGCCGTCGTCAGAGTCCGAAAAGACTTGCTCTCCGCCCTTATCCAAATCCGTCTGCACAGACGGAGTGAGCGGAATCAGCTGCTTATACTTCACTTCGGCAAATCCATAAACGACATCACTTCGGGTAGCGCAGTCCTCGATATATTGGACGGTTTTCGCATCTTCGTCCAGAGCGGTGTTCGTCTTGACTCCTTCAGCACCCATCAGCAGACTGTACTGCGCCGCTGGATACGTCGGGTATGGATTATAAGTCAGCGGCGGCGATCGTCCTCCCTTGCTCAATCCGATAGGCGGCGAGAAGCTGACTCCAAAGAGTCGCCCACTAGCCATGTTTAGTGCCTTGGATATAGCTGAAGTGGCAGACGACGGGCTCTGGCCATATCGCCGCTCGTACGAGCCTTGCCGCGTGTGCGAGTCGGCTCGAGCGCGACCAGTAAATTGTATGGCTTTTGGAGAGGCCGGCGGGTTGTTTGACGAATGAACATTTTGCACTGTTGCTCGTCGCACTATACCACCAGATAGGCGAGACCCTGGCTGCGCTATTCGTGGGCTGTTAGCCAACTCATCCGCAAAGGCATTGACTTCCACTGCTCGCTTCTCTACCAAGACGTAGTCTCGCTCAAAGGCTATGTCCTGAGCAGCCCGCTCGCGCTCGTCCTTTATAGTTGGGTCCTCCTCTTGCTTTATTACGGGAGATTGATAAGGCGAGTTGCGACTTGGCCGTCGTTCGAGCGCTCCTTGATATCTGTCGACCAACTCTTGGCGACCAGGTGCAGTTACGTGCGAAATTGGACCTGGCCGCCTGCCGATGCCTGCAGCGCGTTGTGCGTCTCCCGTTCGTGGTAATTTTTCTCCGCTAGCAGTCCGTTGCATTGGCTCTGGTTGTGGCGATGTGCCTAACTCGACTCGGGGGCTGCTCGTCAGTCGAGAGGCAGGAAACGGGGATTGAGTTTGCATGTTATCTTCTAGTTGCTGCCTAGGGCTTTGAACATCTGCGGGAGCATTGTCGTTCCGTACAGCCGGCTCCGGTTGGTCCGTAATGGAAGTTTGCTGGCCCGATACAAGGTCATTCCCTACCAAACCAGGGATGCTTTCTTGGATCACGATGTTATCGAAGAACTCGGGAAAGTTCATTCGCTCCACCGGATTCATTTTGAGAAGGCCCCGAATGAGTGCTTTGATATCGGCCGATATCTCGAGTTCGTCCGGAAACCGAATTTTGTCCTTGTGTCGTTCTATTCGGCGGAGCAACTCGACGTGGTTGGATGCCATGAAAGGAGGCTTGCCAACAACCATCTCGTACAAGACGGTGCCGACAGACCACAAATCAGCCTTGGCGTCGTATTTCTCATATCGTAGAATTTCGGGGGCCATGTACAGAGGAGAGCCACATAGCGTTTCTGCTAGAGACGTTGAAGGTAAAGATCTGGCAAACCCAAAATCGGCTATCTTGAGCATTGGAAGGGTTTCCAATCCGGCTAACGGGGTAAAAGAGTCATCGCTTCCTTTGAATGGCACTACTGGAGCAGCAGCGTTGCGATATGACGAAGGTGAAGGGCAGAGTAGAAGGTTTTGGGGCTTGATGTCTCGGTGTATTAAGTTTCGATCGCGAAGAAATTTCAATGCGCTAGAAAGTTGTTTCAGGAAATGGCGTACTACGACTTCGTTGAGTGCCCCAACCCGCGGATTCGGGTACTTGGCGATCATGTCTCGTGTGTATCGGTGATCTCGTAGTGTGTCTCGCCTCTTGATGAAAAGAGACAGGTCTCCTAAAGCACAGTATTCCATCACCAAATGAATGTGTGATGTAGACTCATGACAGTCGATCAAAGCAACAATGTGCGGGTGATGAAGGCCCTTGAGAATATCGATTTCCGACCATAGATTTTCCTTCAGTTTCTTGTTGAGCTTCGACAGATTGACCGATTTGATGGCGACGTAGGATCGATGTTTCTGAACACAAGCACAATCAGCATGCGATCCAGCAAACATGAAGATAAGAGCAGACATACCGCGTGTACTCCCTGATAAACAGTTGCAAAGCTACCTCGACCGATCTGATCCAGCCGTATGTAGCGCCCTATTGGCACCTCAGCATGAGAAGCATCGCGATTCCGCCTCGTCGAGGACGGAACAGGCTGTGCAGACGCCATTGTAAGTTGACGAGCTGAGCGGATAAGCCCACTCTTGTCGCTATTAGCAAACCACCGGTAGATCTCTTCCGCGCTCTCCGTCCGTCACACAACTACCTCGACAGCAAAGTACTGGGTGACGAAGAGCAAGCGTTGCCCATGGAGAGAAGTCGTCCGATAGTGAGTATAAACGTGGATGCGGTAGGCGATTGATACCAGAATAGACGAATGCAGGGTATGTAGATGATGCTGGTAAGGGCCGGAAGATCTTGGAAATATGCTCAGTAATGCGAGGAGATGGTACTATATAAGGTTGAGCTCGTGGTTGTTTACTCTGCAGCGGGATGCAGACGGCCGGCGAAGGCAGCAGTCGTCTTATTCGAGAGAAGGGCTTGTAATTCCGAAAACAAGGGGGGAAACTAAGAGACGAAATCTACTGCGAGTCGATGAGGAGAAGCAAACAGTATGAAACAAATGAGTACGTTCGAGGAAACGGTCAGACAATTCGAGGGGGCTTAAGAGCTCCCAAGGTTCCGATAAAGTCTCGAATGACGGAAGGCGAATAGCAGGATTGTAGATAAGAGAAGCTAGAACACGGATGAAGGGTGTAGGGCGTGAGGATGATTCACTCGGGGGAAGCGTGATGGTACAAAGTGATGAGATGATTTGGATGAGGATGAGTTGCAGTGAGATTCTGATCGAGTCGAGAGATACAGTCGTGACTCAAGAGCACTTCCTGACCTTAGGAAGCGGTGATTGGGCTTAGCTGTGAGGCGTGACCAGCACAGCGAGGGCGTCCTGAGGCAGACCTGGCCGATTAGTCAGGATGGTCCAATGAGAGACGAGAAAGACGAGTCACGGGGCGGTGGTGGAGCATATTCCTCGGTGGTGATTGGCTGGATCTACTCTAGAGCCGCTTTCATACTAGCGGGCAGCCAGTTGGCGTCGTTATCTGATAGAGAGATAACATCCTCAATGTACTCCATAGCATGGAGTACTGGGGAGATAAGTCGATACAGAGAGCCTGTTAGACTGCGCCATAGCAGAAACTGAGATAAGGGAATGATCGCCATCTTACCAAGTGGATGTGGATGGTATCCGATCTTCAGAACATGGAATTACTCAAAATTACACCATCCATCAGCCAGCTGCCGTGACTATGGACACTTAGGGTTGGTGGCTGATCCACGCCGTCCAGTGGACCAGCAGACGTGACCTTTGTCTCTGAAACACTTAACCCTGACAATGATTCTTTCATCATTGATCATGCTGTTAGTGTAATGACCGGGGTACCTGACATGTTCGTTCGATTATGATCATCATGCAATATCCAGACCGATTCCAGGAGGACTGATCGAGGTAACAAGTCCAGTCAGATCGAGTGCGATAAACATAAAAAGATCGTGACGCCATCTCTGCATGCCGCGATCAAGAATGAGCCCATTGTGATCCCGCTGTCTGATTGGCCCTCCTTACCTCCGCACTTTATTATTGTGATTGCATTCGGGAAACAACCCTGAATGTGGTAACCCTCATAAGTGATACATCATTCAGTCATTCCAAAGTTATGATATTCTGATGAACATGACTGGGAGATGTCAAGATGGCAGCCGTTGAATTTTAGATCAAAAACACATCGTGCAATGTCGGGTACCTCTGCAGCAGTCATGATTGAAATCTCTTCCCACCAATTGAACAAGGATCATAGTAAATTCGGATGTTCCTGTCTCGCAGAGTGTGTCAAATGTAGTCTGACAAAGATTGAAGATGTACACCTTTTCTAGGATATTTGCCATCGTCATTCCTGACAAAGATTTTCCAGAAGGACGACCAAGGGCATGGATCCAATCATTAGGATAACAACATATGAATAGAGCTAGTTAATTAAAGTCATTAGCTTCGCAATCCTTGCGAATCTTTTCTCGGGCAGCAAGCCGTCATGTCAAAAGCCCTCGAAATCGGAAATACCTTAAGTGGGTATAACGCTAGCGCATTGGAGTGTATGTAGATCGAAAACTCATATTATCATAGGCGGGGATATCAGGTCATAACCAATACATGAAATCTAGGCAAAAAGCTCACAGTAGCCTCCCAAGTCCGACATATATCTCGCCTCATTATGAATATGTACTATGCCATGACAAACAAAAGGATATCAAGTGTCTATACCTCAATGCAAACGCCGAGCCATCCGCCATCCTCACCGAATTTATTTTTGTACAGTAGCAGACATTATTCATGTCTGAAAGTTTCACATCTGTCGTGTAGCTTCGGGGAGCCGAGACAGATTGAATATATATCAAGATAGAAAAGCGGGCTAAATAGCCAGTCCGCGAACGAGTAGCCAAAGTACCACAGGGACAATGACATTGTCGTTTCCACCCGTTAGAACAGCCTCGGTCAAGCTGGCACCGCCTGCAGCAAGAAGGCATTTCACGGCAACAACGCCCCAAGATGCCATGCTGATGAACTCGGCCGATGATACAGCCGTCCATCCACCAACTGCCAACCAGATACGAGCGATCATCAAGCCCACGAAGACCGCAATGGTGAATGCCAAGCTGCCCTCCAGGGACTTGCCGCCACCCCAGAACCATTTGAGACGACCATAGCGACGTCCCACAAGGGATGCTGCGGCGTCTCCCATCCCGACGCAGACTATGCCACTGACCATGCTCACATCTCGAGTGGGGACTTCCCAGCCTGACCAGGGGCTTTCAATATCGTCATCAAAACCCCCGTGAGGTAGATCGGCGAGAGACAACCAGAGAGGGATAGCACAGCCAATAAGCAAGAACATATGAGAAACAATCACCGGACCTCGATGGTCACGACCATCAGTGTACGGCGCCAGGAAATATGTCAAAGGTTTGGCGACGGGCGGCACTTGAGATGCACGAAGCAGATCGAGCAGCAGAAAAATAGCCAGAACAAGAGTCAATGCTAATGCTGGATAGACTGGGTCGATATATGTCACGGGCAAAAACATAAGCACCATCATCCCATGGAAAATTTTCCGTCTGGTATCCACCTCGGCAACTTTGCTGAGTTGAAGGACCGTGGCCAAACCGACAATCAGGACCAAAAGGCAATGCCCGCTGATCAGAAGACGCGTAGTGGCTTCGCCAAATGTATCACGACGTAGATGCTCAACCCAGCCTCGATGGCAAAAATGATTCGCTTCGTGACGTTTCGGTAGCTGAATCCAGTACTCGAGATTCCACTTGACCGTCCAGAGCCTGAAAGAAGATAGATTACCAAACAAGTATCCCATAGCCCAACCGAAGGGATCGTTTCCACCCAAGGCTTCTTTCGCAATATAGACCCTGATTGGAAGGAGGATTATCGCAACTATAGCTGTGAATATGTATCCTGCGAACAGCCACCGTCGAATGCGTGCTTGAGCGGCCGTTAGAGAAAGAAAAGAGGCGAGATCAGGTGCCATTGAGCGCTTGCGTCTTCCACCTGGCGTAGTCCGCGGAGGTGCTCGCCCTGTTCTGACGGTTTCGAGATCATCGACGGTTGAGATAGTATGTCGTCTTTTATGTGACTGTAAAAGACTTTTGGTGGCTGCCCAAGAAGATGGCCAGAGATCATCCAAGCGAATTCCTTCTTTTAGGTCGCGCTGTGACCAGAATCCGTTCTGGCGAGGCAGGCTGCTCTGACGTGCTTGCGGTCTTTGAGGGCTGCCGGCGTCATCGTCACTATCAGAGTCCAACTCTTTTTCGCTGTTGGTGCCTATGGCACTGATCTTTTCGCATATTTTGTGATCTATAAAGTTGATAAACTTCTTCGGAGAAAAGGAACTGCTCGGCGGTTTGCGAAACTTCCAGGTCGGGATTCTAGCCAGTGTGATCTCCCATCGCAGAACGGTACGGCACAGAGCCCATACACTCAGTCCACCCAACCATAACAGTGCTTTGAGTATGTGAGCTTGAGGAGACTTGGCGAATAAAAAGAGATTTGTCAAACCCGATCCCAATAGATGAAGCTCTGCCGGAAGTAAACTTGTGGCGAGGAGAAAGTCAAGAGTAGCAATCAATGCTTGGTGTAGGGGATATAGGAGAACAAGAACCTCGGAGTCGAGACCCTTTGTCGACAAGGGTTCCGACATGGTGCTGATATATGAGATATTGTGCTCGGAAAGAATTATCGGAATCACGGAAATAGCCCAGTGAGTTACACTGGCGTGGCCATGCTGCAAAATGTGTAACGGAACAACTTGAGGGGGTATCGAAGAAAGACTAAGGACGATGTTTGGCAAAATCAACGCTGGACGATGATGCATAGTCGATAAAGCCACAAAAACAGGTACGAGAACAGGGTATAGTAAGGGCGCCGGATCGAAGCTGCTGGGTATCGTAAAGGTGAAGGTCAGACGTGGCTTGCCGCGTCCTACCGATAAACGAAGCGGATATAGGGCGTAGAGGGCAGTAACGAGGGAGAGGAAGGATCGAATTTCTGAATGATACGAGTTAGCTATGATCATGCTGAGCATGATGACTTGAAAAGCACCAACCTTTATGCCATGATGATGCATATGAGCGCGCATCTTCTCGAAGTAACACCACGACGCCAACAGAGAGCAACAGAGCTGTCTCTGTCGCTCTGCGCATAACCTCGTTTCTCTTCCGGCGTGCAACAACCCCACGTACTGTTGCATAAGCGGCAGTACTGCGCATTGACTCCTCGCTCGAACTTCGTTTCGGTTGTCTTGTCAAGGGCGACCGAACAAATAAAGACCACGGTTGAGGCGTCTCGTCCTGCAACCAAAGCAAAGGATCATCGCGACCGGCTGTACTTCGTAAACCTTTGCGCGATGACCTTACCGGGGGCGCTGGTAAGCCTTTCAAAAGGCCAGTGCTTTCGTCATCCGCTTCCGTGCCACTTTCGCTCGATGCCCTAGGAGAAGTTTTCGACCAACCATTACCATTTCGGTTGCTGTTCCGTTGTTTCTTTCTCTGCACGACATTTGATCGATCGTTGTTACTACCAGAGTCGCTTGCTTGATTGTAATCGCTTCTGGTTTCCAGGGGATCGTCTCTTTCCCGATTTGTTATCTTCGAGCTAACGCGATAATATGGGTGCGGCGAGCGCGATAGTCGCGGCGAGTAATATGAATCGGCCGTTGTGGAGTCTATAATATCATTGTCAATGATTGTTTCCATGCGGCTCTCATTGTCAATGTCGTTGTCGTCTCGGCCATTATCTGGAAAGACAAACTCCGGCGACGGTTGCAGATAAGCACGCTGGAAATGACCACCCCCTCGACTCTGCTCCGTGGATGCCATGGCATCGCATGTGCTGAGAACTCCAATGAAACTTCTTCCCCTTGATGAGTGCATGCGTGCGCTTATTCTGCCATCTCCTGCGGTTGCGATGGATTTGTCTTGTTTATCTGAATGTGGCGGTAATGATGACAGGTGTCAAGGCCAGCTCGGAGGAATTCGGCCAAACAAATGCGAAAAAAAAAAAAAGCAGTCGATATCACATAGAATCCATTCCCAGCCTTCGAATGTCACGACACGCAATGGATGAAGATAGGAAGCAGAATGGCACCTGGTGATTAAGTACGTGTGCTTGGTGAACTGACAGGAGAAACATGAATAGTCCGTCTAATCACATGTCCGGGTCGTCGCCATTCGCCGTCCGAGCGCTCCTTCCACCCTTCCAGTCTAGCCCGCGTTGGCTGGCAGCCCCCGTCATTGGCTGCGCTGCCCAACGTCACCCGGTTCGCGGCGTGCACTATCTGCCCTAGTCTCGCTGGCCACCTCCTGTCGCGACAAATTAAGCGACGTGTTCTCGTGGCAGATTACTGTTTTCGTTCAAATGTAGAGACTGACTTTACGAGAGTGCGGTGAATGGTCAGACCGATCCAGAAATTCCATGATGGACGTGATCCTGGCTCCATCATCTGTGCTCTGCCTGCATAGCGACCACTTCCCCAGATATTATTCAAGACAGGACTTTTCTGGGTAGCCTCTGGACTTAGACGCAAATCTGACATGCTTCTTCGAGGTACTCACGGATTCTTTGCTATACTCGAAGCTTTTGGTGAACACTGACGACTCAATCAGTCTGATCCCACTACGATTAAGAGGCTGCTTGACACTGGCATGGGTCTGACGGGGCATTCGCATGAGTCTCTACCCCATACTCTTTCTTGGCATACAAGAGGGGGCTCAACCTTCTTGGCTGGTTCCGTGGATACGCTCAGCCAGCAATTTCTTGGACGCGATGCGCTATCGTGATATCAATCTTTGATCTTTCTGCCCAAAGACCCATCTAAGCAAAGCAAACGCTCAGACGGAGGGCACGGGTTGTAGCGGTGACGCGGAAATGGTGGATCTTGCATGGTTATAGAAGCTACAGGGCCATACTCGACAGATTGTGACTACAAGCTGAAAGGTTCTCGCCAGAAATCTACGAGTCTTCGAACGACTGATCGAAAATATCGTGTTTGTCATCACTCTGATTCTATCACGAAATCATGTTCAAGATCATGTCGGAATAAGTACGTGGACCCTCGACCCTGAGACTAGTCGCTTAATGCACACCCTTATTATCTGCTCCAGAACGCGCAACGGTACCACCGTTTGTCGCATCAGGGTGACAAGCACCCATTTTGCATCCGGCAAGGACCAAGAAACCTTGGCAAAGTCCAGCAAAAGACTCTGCATAGTTTGGGAAGTCTCGATCGGCATATCCATGACTTTACCAGGCGCATTTCGGTAAGTGCCGAAGATCATGTTGAGATCTGAGTCGTGGTAAGCTTCGAGCTACCACATGAAAGAAATGTTGGAATTTTGCGGCCGATTGGCATCGCCAAATCGTGAGATCTTAATGTGCACCATTATGCCGTCTTCATGGGATCATATAGACGGTTGACAAGGTCGAATTATAAACTGCTTTTCGCAGGAGCCTGTCGCTACGTCGTTGATGGGTAGCTCACGAGGCAGAAGCTTCGCGAGCAGTGGTACAGAGGATCTTGGGGACGTGTGCAATCCTACCTGCACGATTTGCTCGGGGTCGCTGGAACAGATCAATTGACCGTCCGCTGTGATAAGCTTTAGCACGGATTGATTCGAGTCGGATCCCCTCTCAAAATTCATGATGTTCTCCATGTCCCATTCTACAGCAAGACGTTGGTCAGAAACGCCGAGGTTTGTGACGGTGGGCGTTTGCTCCAACCATTGCGGTTGGCGAAGATGTTCACACTGTAGTTGACTGTAATGAGGATTTGTTCTTGAGTATAAGATAAACTTAGCGGAAGCTTGGGAGGGAATGTCAACATTCCCATCTTAATCTCCGCCGCCGGACAGAAGAGCACAGGAAGCTTAGATTTCCGTGCAGCACTGGCGGGTGTCCAGATTGCGAGAGTCAGACAGTCTTCGTCTGAGTCTTGTGCGCCGTAGCCGGCATGTAGGCGTTTGCCATACTCCACAACAAGATTGCCGGTAGTGTTGAGGGCTCAGCCTTTCAGGATTGGACACGTGTTGAGGGCATACAGGACCAAAGACCGTGGACCAAATGACTGCTTTGGAGAAGTCAAGGGGGGCTTTGAGGTGCTCATCCAAGGTTTCCCACGGAGGGCTAATCGAGCAATCAGAAGACCTCAAGTACGACTGCGTAAGGAACGTACTGGGACTTCGACGTTAGGCCAGCTGGGTATCGTCAAGTCCGCTGACAAAGGTTCCAGTCAGGGTCTTGACTATCAGATTACTAGAAGAGTTGGTACTACATAGCAGATAGTGTCCCACTGAAGGAAAAAGCCAGGGTTGGAGCCCTCAAAAAGATGTTATGCATCGTGAATTCTTTGACAGTCTATGAATTATGTCCACTTCACGCGCATGAACGATGCAGCAATATACGTTGTAGAAAGTCGGCATCTGTGTTCTCCACCTCGGAACCTGGCTCGCATTTTCTACGTAGAAACACTTCCTAGAGCTGGTTCGTGACTAGCTTCCGGTCTCGTACTGTCGAGTGTTGAACAGCATCACATAGGATAGATCTGTGATGGAGACATCCATCGATATGAAGCCGGAAACCGGTTCTAGTGACACCACATACGTAGGTGACGAAAAAAAACTCGGTCTTGGCTCTGCAAATTCAAGCCTATGAAGAGCTTTAGACTTGGAGCTTGGGATGTTGCCCTCATGACAAGCCCGCAACAGCCCGGGAAAGGTCGTGCGATGTGCAGTGCAGTTTCCTATCCGAGGGAAGTCTCTCGAAGGAAGTTTGGGGGAAGTGTGGAGATTTGATCCACTGCTATGACTATCTCCGCGAAAAACGTCAACGGGGGAAAAGACTTTTGCCGCCGTTTTCAAAGATGCGCTCTCATCAATATTCCACCTGCCAGGACGGTCCTGAGAGGAGTTGCACTATATAAGATGGTCTGTACGTCAAATGATGTCTAGTTCGAATCACACGCCGTTCTCCTGGCCCTGCTACTCAACAGGAAGACTCATCCGCCACCCTCAATGGTACAGCATCCTCTCATGACCGGGCTCTTCGGCCTCGCCCTGGCAGCTACTCCTAGCATAGCAGCCCAATTTGATCCTTATTTTGCCAATCTGACCTGGCAAGCTCCTCGCACTTTGTCCGTCGGGAGCAATTTAACTGTCAAGACGGAGACGGGTACCTTTATTGGCCTTCTCAATGATACATATCCAAATGTCCGACAGTTCTTGCGTGTGCCGTTCGCTGAAGTGCGTTCTTTCTCTCCTTTTTGATATAGCAGTTTGACATTGATGTAGTGAGTAGCCTCCTGTCGGTGAGCTCCGCTGGATGCCGCCCGTATATCCCAAAAAATCCAACAGGAGTATCGACTCCACATACTTCGGTCCTTGTACGTCTTTCTTTCTGATCCGAAGCCATACGGCTGACGCAAATAGCCTGCCCCCAATTCGTCTCTGGAGGATCCAGTCTCTGGAACGAATACGAACCTCCCAACCCCATCGTCAATATCGGCGAACCACTCAATGCCGGTGCAGTAGCCTGGGCTTCAGCCGAAGATTGCCTGTCCTTGGCTATTTGGACTCCAGCCGATGCAGACAAACATTCTCGGCTGCCTGTCGCTCTGTTCGTAACTGGTGGCGGTGGTGTTACGGGGGGTGTCAATATACCGTCGCAGTTACCTAGTAATTGGGTCTCGCGCTCGCAAGAGCATATTGTTGTTACCATCAACTATCGTGCAAACATTATGGGGAGTAAGTGCAAGTCGATCATAAGGAAGATCGGAATTGTATTGACCGTCATCTAGATCCCATGTCTCGAGCTGTAGACACCAATTCTTTGACTCTGCTCGATGTGCGCGCCGCCGTGAACTGGGTGTACAGGAACATTGACAACTTCGGCGGTGATAAAGAAAACGTCATGGTAAGCTACAACCGGAATCCAAAAGGGACCTCAAAATACTGAGAACCACAGCTATGGGGCCAATCCCAAGGCGCAGCTCTTACACACATGTACACACTCGCCTGGCCCGAAGACCCCCTCGTCAACAAATTCGGCATCCTCTCCCAGCCAAACAACGTTCGCGTCAACCTGACCGAAACACCAGATCCATACGTCAACTTTGATTATCTCGCAAAGGCTCTGGGGTGTAATTACGGAAACGACTCTCAGGCCGAGTTTGATTGCATGCAGCAAGTCTCGTTTGTGCAGATTGAGGAGACGGTGAATAATTGGAATGCGACGCCGGAGATTGCATTCGACCTTTATATCCGTGCGTCTCTGCCTTCCTCTGTCCCGTTAGAATGATTCGCTAAAACTTTGGATGTGAACAGCGGATGAAAAGTACATCTTCTCCAACGAGACCGAGCGCTACACCGCTGGCAAAGTCGCCAAGGGTCCCGCCATTCGCTCGAATACAGCAAGGGAGATTCCCAGCGAGACGAACCTGACCGAGTCAATTGCAGGAGCTCTGGAGTGGACCTGCACAAATTATGAGGATAGTGTGCTGCGACACAACGCTGGCTTGGATACCTATCGATACTTTTACGGCGGTGAGTCCCTGTTCCACATGAAATAGTAGCTAGAATGGGACAGTACTGACATGATCATAGGAAACTTCACGAATATCAGCCCCGTCTCCTGGCTCGGCGCCTTTCACTGGACTGACTTGTTTATGATCTTCGGCACCTACGGAAAGGACGTTGGCGCCGTCTCGCAGCTCGAGATTGAGACTTCAGAGGCCATGCAGGATCATCTTCTCGCTTTTATCAAAGATCCGGCGACAGTTGCTTCGACGGCAGGTTGGCCATTATTCAATCCCAATGGGACAAGCGGTGGCTTGATGCTAGAATTTGGAAATGGGGTGGCTGTGAAGAACGTTACGGGGAATTACGTTGATGGTGCTTGTTGGAATACGTCGGCCGTATTTCCGTATAATGACTGAGTCCATGGAGCATGGCCCGGTCTAAATGTATCGAGACAAAGCTTATGAGGATCAGTTCATGGCCTCAGTACACAGATTCTATCAACTAGCATTTGCCTCTTCCGCTTCACATATGAAAAAGATAGCTTATAAGGATACAGCGGCAGTACATGGGTCATTCATGAATGCTGGGGATATGGCAGACGCACTTCGATATAGGTACGAGTTCAAGATCATTCTCTTGTCTAGCACACACATCCATCTCGGTAGGGGCGAGTTGCAAGAATGCTCTCTGGCTCGATTTTATGTCGTGCTTCGTCACCCCTGATTTGTTACATGCCTTCGATGCCTCAAGCATTCCTTTTGTCTTTGCCTTTTCGGTCAACGCAAATTGCTCGGGCTTCATTTGTTCTGTCCTGCGTGATAGACTGGGCCTGAGTGACCTTAGGTCGTGAACTCAACTCCTCCTACAGACTCAGAAATCTGTTCATCACTTCAATAAACAGCTTTTGAGACCAATTGCTGATCATATTCGTCCTCAATCATACCTCAGGCACATATTTGAGAGCCCCCGCTAGTCTTGCAGTAATTACTCACTACGCCGGAAAAGTCATCTGATCCTTCAACTCGAAGGAATAGACTGGTTCGACGAGGCATATAGGCTTCCTAGAAGTCTTTCTCAGACATCGCCGGGTTTTTTTTCCGTGTGGTCTGTATTTGCACAAAGTCCCGGCTCTTTTGATACTCGTCAGGTGATTATGAAGACAAAGTCATCTGACTTTAATGGCAGGAAGTGGCCGTCAAATACCACAGGGCTCCTTCCTTGGAGATGGCCTGTCTACCTCTCGGTGACAATGGAAGGACCACACCGGTGTGCTCTGCCAGGGTAGCACCTGCCGCAGAGGATTTCTCATCGCGGACTATGACCAGTAGAAGATTCATCCATTATCTACGACAAACACCAACGATAACTACCTAGATACTACCTAGATACTACATGAAATGTCACAGCGACTCATTGGATGCTATGAGCAGACTGCTGCTGTTGACTCTGCCTCACCACTATCGAGCATTCACCATGCCCACAGTCAGCCAAAGCACGTGCCCAAATGCAGGAACAATTTCGAGACGATCGTCAAGTCGAGTACCGCCTCTTCGTTCGACTTTTACACTACACGAACATCGACCTGCCTATCTCGTCGATCGTGAGCTGGCTGGCACCAATTGATCCGCTACACTAATACCAGTATGCCACCCCCCCAGGAACAGCGTTTGCCCGTAAAAGCAGCTTGTCGATCATGATCATCGCTCGTTCCTACTAGTACTAGCAGCATCAAATATCAGTTTCAGAGTCCAGTCGTCGGTTCTCGCCACTGGTCGGGAATTGCTCGGTGGCAATCGTTCGCTTCGTCCTTTCTTTTGGGGCATCTGCGGCCAGAGTAGGATTCGACGGAGCGGAATGGAGCCATAACTGCGGCACATGGACTACAAGGTGCTCATTGCACGGCGCACATGCCTGCTCGGTGCGAACTGAAAGGTTTTTCTGGTTGACAGCTTGAACCCTTTGACCCTGACCTGACCTGGCCTGGCCTGGCCGACCCTGAACTCTACTACTACTCCGAATGAAGCAATTGAACCCCGATACACGGCAAACGCTGAAGCGCGACAACTTTTTCGTTTCCGTGGACAATCATATCTTTTATTCCAATCTTCAGAACGGAAAACTATATTCTTTATGTAATACATATACTCTCGGATTGCCTTTTCACCACGTGCTGTAACCCCTACATAGCGTCGACGGGACACAGTGCACTCAAGAGCAAATCCCGTGGCAGTGCCATTGGACACGGCTCTGAATACTCATTTGTGTACCGGTTCTCTGGACTGGGAATCGTCTAAGTTAATTCCCGCATCCAAGTGCCCGGAAAGTTTAGAGATTACTACTACTACTACTACTACTACTACTACTACTGCGTACGGAGGCTTGGAGCAGGTGAAACGGACGCAAAAAACTGCTTATCAGAGAAGAATTCGAGCTGGTTGGCTGGGTGACTCCGCTCTGGTAATGGCATCATGCAACTTAGTAATTTGCCGGCCCATAGTTCGCGATTTGCGATGGAGCCGTTGCTCTTGCTACACTACGCAGAGGTACTAAGTTCTCTAGAGTGTGGCCTCGTGGGGAGAGCTACGA
Source organism: Talaromyces sp. PB3603 (assembly GCA_023625915.1). Taxonomy (NCBI): domain Eukaryota; kingdom Fungi; phylum Ascomycota; class Eurotiomycetes; order Eurotiales; family Trichocomaceae; genus Talaromyces; species Talaromyces sp. PB3603. The sequence goes on from JAMAFY010000008.1 coordinate 119,630, forward strand.
GTACTGCACAAAAGCAGACATGGTCGAGGACATGCCAAGCTCACCTTGTTGCCACGTACCTGGCGGTACCTGCACCGGTCTGCTCTACCGAAGGAAGCTTGACGCTTAGTATCGCTATGGCCTAGTCGATGCTAGCGCTGGCAGGGACTGTACTTCCGCCGTCCCGTCAGTGGACGCCGAGCTGGTGATTGCAGGTACAGGCCCACTCACTCAAAACCCTTGAAAGATAAGTCAATAACACAACATGCAGGTACGGCAGAGTCGGTGTATGCGAACTACAGACAGAAAAAGAAAGTGCGATTTGCCGTTGATCGTGTGGGACTCGCCTCTGACTGGCCGGACAGTTGGACGGATCACCGGAGGAGAGGCTAGTGTTCAGGTCGATGCCGATGGCGGTTAGCTCGTCTCAATTTTGGATACCTAGTACGTATCTAGGACTCCGTAGTTCAACTGGACTTACCGTGAGAAGTTGGACTAAGTTGCAGAGTGCGGGGAGATACACCCAAAGAGCTAGACTTGAATCATTGACTTCGGCAAGAAGTGGGTTCATACCAAGAGGACACCAAGAGGAAAGTCAGCGCGCGAGAGAGAGAGAGAGAGAGAGAGAGAGAGAGAGAGAAATTGGAAGCGATTTGTGGGACGGGCACAGGTTGGCTGCTTGGCTGCTTGGCTGGAACCCTGACAGCACGTGCTTTGACCCGACCAATTATGCTTTTTTGTTCTATTTACAGACACCGTCCTTGAAGCCTAAAATTGGAATGAAATAGCTTCGATGGTAATTTTTAATTTGATACTTAGCAAAACCTCACCCATAATTGAGCCGATCAGTAACGGCCAACGACAGTAGTTGGCAATACGATAGTCGTCTTTCTATCTGTGAAGAAGCAGAAAGGAAGAGAGAAAAAAAAAAAAAGAAAAGTCTAGCCGTGGAGGGAGTAGAGCGATGCTACACGAGCAGCGCAACAAAAGCTTAGATTCGGTTTTATCACTATTATGGTTGCTAGCACGCAGGCTAAGCCACTTTGAGCACTTACCCTCCCCAATCGGGCAATCAAACCAGATGGCCCCTCTTGGCGCGTTTCACCTTTCGCCTATCTTTCTTTCTTTCTTGCTTCCTTCTCTGCTCTCTTCTGACTCTTTTTTTCTGAATCAGCCCTCAGCGCTGGACTGATTGCGACCCGATTGACTTTGGTGTGGAATCTGTGGGTAGCCTCTGAACCCTGGATCAGCCATGGGAATGCGTCATTTGCGATCGAAAATGTAACTCCGTACGACTCCAAATCCTCCATCCTGTGTATACTTACGTACGGCCTCTGTATCACAACCGAGCAAAACCCTCACGTGGCGATTTGCTGCAATCGAAATGCAATGAAAGGGACTGAACAAAGTGTGTGGCGTGCACTGGCGTCGAATAAATTCTCACCACTCCACTCGTAGTCCCGGCAAATTCGCTAGTACGTGACTAGAACTTTCTGCTTCGTATTATGTGGTGTTGGGACTTGGTCGATACTAGATACGTAGAGTCAAGCCAAAGTTTCTTTGAAGCCATCGCGGGCTGGTCCGCTTCGCGCCCTAAGTGCATAGATGTACGTAGTACGTAAGTAAGTGCATGCTGTTGCATAGCTTAGGATGAAGCATGTTGTCTATGTCGAGTTCGTGAGATTCAGTATGTCGTTCTAGACCACTGCACTTTTGCTCTGCGTTTCCTCAAGACTTCAGGTCCGAGACGACGGTCGTGACTCGTCGTGTAGCGCCGGTCAGGACTGACGGCGTCCAAGCAGCGGATTCCTCGGTCCGGAGCTCCGAATGGGTCGATCTTTATGAGAGAGTTAGATTGCGACTCTCGACTTCGCGGTCTTGTCGTTGCCGTCGCTTTGTCTGTGCAAAGTCTCAAAGAGTGCGATTAGCTTGGCCACCGTTAAGACCTGACTTGAACACGAGAACCATGTGTGACTACTATCAGTTACTCGACATACTCGACATCAAATCATAACAATCAATCTTTCTCTAGACATCTGACTGGCCAGTTTTCCGCATCTGACTCGTCGCATCGTTCATGCCACCCCACGCTTGTTCACGTAAATCAATAAAAAATGCATCTGTCACTCTGATAGGAGCCCTGGACTGACCTATCACTCCTTATCACGGCAATAATCCGTTATCATTCGTAATCGATAAGAATTTATTATCTGTTTCAGTTCCCTTTTTTTTTTTTTTTTTTTTTTTTTTTTCCCTTCTTGTTTTTCCTTGGGAGGACACCGTCACCACACTGGTGGGCGATGGACTCGATGTGATATCGAATCACAACCGACATCACCACCCCGGCCCTTGCATTGGCCTTGCTTATCATACGTCTGCCTGCAGATGAGGTCAGTCGGACATGCATTTGCCACTGCACTGCGGTTCCTCGGATTACATCCTACTTAATAATAGTATGCAAACATGTGAATGAGTTCGCAATCCACCCAATGAACATGACTTGTTCCTGCATACAGCCGTAATGTAATACGCATCTCGCATTCTTATTCATGGACAATCAAATCATCGACGCCGAGGCGCCGATGGAGCAAAACAATTTAACACATCGCTTTTGTTTGTTTCATCGCCCGGTGTTGATTACGCAAGGCGCGTCCAACAAATCTCGCAATAACAATTATAGTTACTTGATCACTACTGACAGATATGGAGACATAATGAACCGCCTTCTAGAACACCATGCCACAGTCCAAAACGGCAATGGCATGGAACTTTTTCCAGACTGGCTCTAGAGGTTTGATGAATGATGATAATAAATTAATTTTTTCAATAGCGTTGCAAATTATAGAAACGGTGTGGTTACGCCACGCCGTGGAGCAAGGGATGTTCGGGCCTGTCAAACGGAGACTGTAACGGTATTCTGATTCTCTCGCCAGTGACCACTTCGCGGCAGGGATGTTATATTACATAGTAGAATGACCAGGACCGGACCGTTGATCCATACATCTTAATTGCTGGATGTTATTGTGTTCAGACATGACTTGTCTGACCGCTCGTCTGTCATGTCGGAATGTCTGACTGACTCACGTCCAATCACCAGCGACAGAGGCATCCGATCGGGGCTTCCACGAATCTGATACATGCTACCACCACATACCGGTTGACTACGTACATACTAACTGAGTTGACCAACTGACATAGTCTGTAGGATGTACGTAGTCTGTCAATCACCGCAGCCATTTTCGTATCTCCCTTTGCCACTTGCAAGATTCAGTCCCGCTGCAGCGTGTACATCGTCGTCGCTGTGAAACGGGCAGTGTAGTGTAAAGTGTAATTGGCAAGATTCGATCAATGCAGAAAGCCATGGCAAGCTGATTGAAGCATAAAGAACTCGGCTTGTCCGCCCAACCAGACGGTCCGATCACAACACGCTAGTCGTGGTCGCAGTTCTGGTCACATACATAGTACATGGTAAAATACGACGTTCGGGCGGGTCTAGCTGTTTCAGGCAGAGTGTAAATATGTATGAAGCCGGAACTGGGGTGTTTTGTCTGGTTTGCAAGGGACCGGCGAGTGTTCATTGGTTGAGAGGCCCGTTTACATCTCATCTCTTTGGGTCTGACGATACAGCTCGATACAGTTCCAATACAGCCTGCAAGGTCAAGTCGAGTGGCAGCGTGCATGCGCCATGCATACACACTTCGGTGTCCGTCGGCACTTTTGAATCACAGTACGTACGTCACTTTGGAGAGAAACAATGGGAATTTGCGGGGGGTTTTTTTTTTCGATCGAAATTTACGACGTAGATGTCTCAGTCGACACCTACCTGTCCGTCTGCTGGATCCATGGATGCGTGTTCATTGTGTGAGCTCCGAGCATTACTCGGCAGTACGGCCTGACTGGTAGTATATCTGCCGCAGCCAGAAAGTCAGAAGCTACTGTAATGTATTTTGCCTACTATGTACGTATTGAATATGCAAGCAGAGGCAAAAATCAGAAAAAGCAACGAGCGGTCGATTTAGTTTCCAACGTCCAGTCCGTTCATCACACCACACACAACTCGAAAATCGAAAATCAAAAATCAAACCACACTACCAACGAAAAGTGGGCATCGCTCAGGCACAGCCCATTGTCCATTTTCGCTAACCACGCTAGTTATAGTGTCATGCTATGAGTACTAGTACGCAGGATGAATGAAAAGTCCCGGAAAGTGGTCAGAGTCAGAGCCAGCCCCACTACGGACAAAGCCGCTGGCTTCGTTGACTGTTTGTCTCATATGCATTACATGGTCATACTAGCATACTATCTATCATACAGCTTATGTACCTTATTGTAGAATGTATCTAGCATGAAGCAGGATGGTCTCGATCTTTGACAGATGACCGACTCGTAATGACTTGGACCTCCATGACATGGCCGCGCGGACTGGTTGATGGATTGAATGAATGAATGAATGAATGAATGATTGAATGATTGAATGATTCATATTCACATTCACATCCACATCATATCGCCAGATTGCCAATGATCGGTGTACAGTGTACGGTAGCACCTGAACGAGCATCTTATCTGGAGTGTGGGCACAGGGTGGATGGTGTGGATGGAGTGGAGGCAGTGGAGGCAGTGGAGGCAGTGGATGGATGAGAGGGCCAGCGAAGATACCGCTAGGGTAACACTAGTACCACGCTACTACATAGTACGGTGGCTAAGGGTTTCGGGGCCTGGGTCCAAATGTGGGCACAAGCCGTCCTGGCTATCACTCCAGAAATCAACCTCCCTCCAACCAGTCAGGCAATGCAGATGAATCGTCTCTGCACCTCTGAGCATGTCTCGCTCCGTGAGCGTCTGAGATCGCCAGACTGCGCTTGCCCAATCCGCCCGTAGTCTCACCCACTGCGTCCCAGGCTAGCCCGTTAACCGGCTTAGTGCCCTCGCTCGCTCGCTCGCCTTCCCGCTCTTGCTGTCCCTCCGCGACTTTGCACTACGGCCACCTTCCCCATCCATATCTTTCTCTAACTTCCACTTCTGCATATCCTTTCTTTTCCTAACTTTCTAATGCCTCATTTTTCATACTTCTCTTCTTCTTCTCGATTTCCTCTTTTTTGAAAAAGCTCACTAACCTTCCGGCTCCCAAGTTAATCAAAAGCACGTCCCATCTAGTGGCTTGCGCTTGACCTTGGGTCCTGTCATTCGTTTGAAAAAGTCTCCGTCTCTTATACTCTTTTACTCTTTTTACTCTTTCCATCTCCGTCCTTGCTGCTTGCGTTGTTTGATTCTTATTTTTTTTTTTCCCTTCCTTTTTTAAACGTCAATTGGATTGTTGTCACTACTCTCGACCTCTCGATCGGATTGACTTCTTCGACAAGTCATATCATATCAACAACACAACCCAATTTGAAGAAAGAACAAACCTCCGCACCTGCCACCATCACTCTTCCTATTCACTCCTTTGAGGAAAGTGTGCCGTGACGGTCTCAACGACGCTTATACTACTACTATACTCGACCTACCCGTTCGACTCTAATACTTAATCAAACATTTCCCATCATCGTTCGTGACTAACCGACTCAGCAATTTGGTAACCAGGTGGGTGACATGATCCGACCCGTTCAGGTGCGAGGGAAGGCACTAACAGAAGCAGCAGCAGCAAAATGGACGGCACATACACCATGTCGGCTCCTCTTCCGGGACAGCAATACTACTTCTACACTCCAGAGACAGAGCCCAGGCAATACGTCGTCTCGCATCCAGACATGCCAGCGTACCACGCTCCGATGCCCATCTACCCTCAACAGCCCATCTTCGCTACTCACCAGCAACTGGCTCCCAAGCTGCCCATGCACTCCCAGATGAGCTTGACTCCAATCGCTTCCCCACAGCCCACTCATATGAAGCCGTCCATCATGATCCAGCAGCAGCATGGCTCTCCCGCTCTGATGCCTTTGGACACCCGATTTGACTTCTACAGCTTCCCGTCGACTCCTCCATTGTCTTCCGCCGCCAGCAGCATCAGCAGCCCACCTTCCACGTGCGGCATGATCCATACTCCCATCAACGGTTCTTTCACTTCGGAGACCATGGAAGGCGTCAAAGAGGGCTGTGAATCAGAAGTCCACGCTGAAATACTCGCTAAGCCCGACTGGGGCCGTTCTGATTCTCCTCCCCTTACTCCAGGTATGTTTTTTTTTTTTTCTTCTCGATTATTCGATCTCGTTGAGAAACCAACAAAAAAAAAAAAGAAAGAAAGAAAGAAAAATGATATGCTCCGATTTGATGTTGTGAATGTTCTATTTCGGGTGACTAACCAATCACGGGAGTAGTATTTATCCACCCGCCCTCGCTCAGCACCACCACCACCACCACCACCACGAACTCCGATCTTCTCTCCGCCAACATCTCCTGCCCGTCCCTTTCACCCTCGCCCTCGCCAGTCCCCACGGGCTTGCTCACTCCATCGTTTGAGTCTGCTTGCTCCGACTTTTGCGACCCTCGCCAATTGACTGTCGATTCCACCGTCGCCGCTGCATCATCGGCCCCTGCGGAGCTCCCTCCCTTGCCCACCTTGAGCTCCGGAGACGAGGACGAGCACAAGTCGTTTCTCAGTGGTGCCAACTTGACGCTTCCATCCCACGAAGCCGTCCAGGTAACATTTTCTAGCTGCACCGAAGCCACTCTGCCTACTCTCCCACGCTTCGATTCCTTTTCGGACTTGGATTCAGACGAAGAGTTCGTGACCGGAATTGTCGACTTTGCTCCTACCACCGCCAACTCCTTTTTCCTGGGCGACAAGAGGCAACGTGTCGGACCGTACGTGTTGGACGACGACGAATTTCTGAGTGAGCACAGCTTTGACGACCTGGATGACGAGGAGCTGTTTATGCGGTCGGGTTTGCCCACTGTCATCATTGAGGAAGCCGAGGACAGCAGTGATTCATCCTCTGTGGACATGAAGACGAAGAAGCGGGGCGGTGCTTCGAGGAAAGCCATACAGAGGAGGCCCTCTCTCTCGGAGATATCATCGATTGGCCACCAGGTGCCCGCTGACAACAACGACAACCAGACCCAAAACCAAAGCAGCACCCAGAGTAACGGATCCGGCAACAACTCCAGAGCAGACTCCTCTGCTGCTGCCACTCCTGCCTCGGGCAAATCCGAATCCTCATCGGCGCAGGCGCCAGTGAGCCGTCGTGGCCGGAAGCAGTCCTTGACCGATGACCCGTCCAAGACATTCGTGTGCACTCTGTGCTCCCGCCGATTCCGCCGCCAGGAACACCTGAAGCGTCACTACCGCTCTCTCCACACCCAGGACAAGCCATTCGAGTGCCACGAGTGTGGAAAGAAGTTTTCCCGCAGTGACAACTTGGCTCAACATGCCAGGACACACGGTAATGGAGCTGTCGTCATGGGCATCCTTGACCCAAGCGAAGTTTCCCCTTCTGCCCAAATGTACGAGGAAGACGCCGGTGTTTTGGGAACCGTTCTCTACGAAGCAGCCAGCGCTGCTGCCACACAGACAACTAGCGAGTCAGGATCCAGCGTCGAGTCTGATTCTCCCACCTCTGGAGATCGTCGACTCAGTCTCAAGAAGCGCAAGCGAGACGAGACTGTTGCATAAGCCTACTACACCAGGCCCCCTCACCGGGGCGGATTTACGATGAAACGAGACCAGGAGATAAATCTTCTTCACCTTTAGCCTCTTCACTCCTCGAAAGGCACATTGTAATACATCTTTTGAGAACATATTTCACTTCGACTTTTTGTTTATTACCATCATTTTCCTTTGTTGGCGCCTGGGTTCTCGAGTCATCAGATCGATTCAAACCATGAGGCTTGGAGAAGCTGATGCAATCGAATGTCGCAGTCAGTGATATGGCAGCGCGGATATTCAATTGGAACATCGCATCTCAGGAGCATCAGCGTCGGCGAAAGGTCGTGGAAGGAGGACCACTGGATCATCTGCTTACTTTTTGGATTTGGATTGGGTTACAGATTGGATAGAGCTTACGAGTCACCGCAACACACACCACAGCGGTGATACACAAAAAAAAATTGGTGCGGCTATTGGTGAAATTATGTTGCTGCTCTGTCGATTTGCGTTGTCTGCTTGCATTTGAATTGCCGCTTCTCTCACCTCGTTTTGTTTTTATTACCTTCATGTATCTATCTATTCCCTTCGCTTTCTCTTTTCTTTTCTTTTCCTTTCTTCTCCACCTCTCGAACTACTCTACATGGGTTGTAATTATCCTGTTTGTTGTCTTGTGCTGGCCACATGCTTTGAACATTTTTGTATCATCCTACTTACCTGTGTATTTTTCTGGTTCTGTCATTTCCTCATACCCCTGTTGACTACTCAGCACCATTCTTTATATATATTTGTGTTCTAATTATTATCATTCTTGTGTTTAGAACAGCAATCCACTGCATAACATTTATCTTTACAAAGTACCTAGGTAGGCAGTAAGTCCGAGTAAATTCTATAGGGTACCTAGTGGGATCATCCACCCCACACTGATGCACCCACAATTTTTTATCAGTATTAGCATCAACATCACCACGAGTGTTCATTCCTTGGTTCACATCAGGAATATAATCACCTCTTGAAGAAAAAAATCAAGTCCGCCATATGGCCTGATGGGCCTGGCGCATCTCTCCACAGACGTATTGTCTCTACCGCCTTGACCGCCGGTACATCACATTACATGAGATCATCAACACCAAACACAGACGACATGTCTACAGAACCCCTCAACGTCATCGCCCTGATATCAGGCGGCAAGGACTCTCTCTATTCGATTTTGCACTGCATCCGCAATGGGCACCGAGTCGTCGCCCTGGCCAATTTGCGTCCTCCTCCTTCCCCCGGTGGTGGGGAGGGAGGAGGGGAAGAAGATATGGACAGTTTCATGTACCAAACAGTCGGCCACAACGTCATACCCCTCTACGAATCTGCACTGGGTATACCTTTGTACCGAGGCGATATCACCGGCGGCGCAGTGGATACGTCGCGGATATACCGTGACCAGCGCCAGCATTCTTCTCATTTCCAACTTGTAGCGGGGCAGCACGAAGGGGGAGGAGGAATAGGGGGAGGAGGGCAGGAGGATGAAACGGAATCCCTCATTCCATTACTCACTCGCATAAAAAGAGACTTGCCGCACGCAAACGCCGTTTCTGCGGGAGCAATCTTGTCGACGTACCAAAGGACGAGGATTGAGCATGTTGCAGGGCGACTGGGTCTTGTGCCGTTGGCGTTTTTGTGGATGTATCCTTTCTTACCCCCTTTTATCGCCTTAGAGGGGAATGCTGGAAAAGGGCTTTTGGATGACATGGCTGCTGCTGGATGTGATGCGCGAATTATCAAGGTTGCTTCGGGGGGTCTGGATGATGACATGTTATGGGAGAATGTTGCGTCGCCAAAGACGCAGAGAAGGCTTGAGAAGGTTATGAGACCATATGTTGGTGATACGCAGACCCTGAGAGGGGCTGTGCTGGGTGAAGGGGGTGAATACGAGACTCTGGCGCTTGATGGACCGGGGTTCTTGTGGAGAAAGAGAATTGTCGTGGAAGAGAGTGATAGGGAGGTGTGTAGGGTGGGTAGTGGCGTGAGTCACGTTAGAGTTCTAAAGGCGAGATGTGTCGAGAAGAATGATCAGTCGACAGCAGTGACGCCGGAGGATGTGAGGAGACCGGCGCAATTTGACGAGAGGTTTTGGCGCGCCCTCCAAGGGCTGCAGGAAGGAGAGGAAGACTTTGTTTCAGTCAGCGGAAACAATGACCAGATAACAATTCGAGAGACGACTTCTTCGATCAGCACATCCGCAACATCACTTGAACATCTCCACACAATCTCAAACATCACAGCCCCCGAAGCCGGCCCAACCGCCGACGCGCAAATGCGCGCAATCACAGGAAAGCTACATTCACTTCTGCAAACCATCAACAGCCAATCTAACATATCTACAAATGACATCGTCTTTACCACAGTCCTGCTCCGATCAATGGCCGACTTTGCTCCAATGAATGCTATATACGTCTCCCTCTTTACAGAACCCAACCCTCCCGCACGAGTCACGGTTGCATGTGGGGATTGTCTACCCAACGGTGTCCAGGTGATGATTTCAGTCGTTCTTAATCTCGGCCAACGCGAGAAGAGGGAAGGTCTGCATGTCCAGTCACGCTCTTACTGGGCACCGGCGAATATTGGGCCTTATTCGCAGGCCATCACGGTGCCGTATATTTCCCCAGAAGGATCAAAAGGAGGTTTGGTGTATGTCGCTGGACAGATCCCGTTAGACCCGCCCTCGATGGAGATTCCCGGTGGGACTGATTCCACCGATCAAAAATGGTCTCAGAATTTCGGACTTCACGCCACGCTATCGTTACAGCATCTGTGGAGGATAGGACTTGCGACGAAAGTTGGTTGGTGGATTGGTGCGATTGTGTTTCTGGCCCGGGACTTCCACTACCGAGGTCATCAAAAGGCACGCATAGCAAGTCAATTATGGCAAACCATACATTTACGGGATACAGCTGAAGCAGAAGAGGAAGCAGATTTGGATATTTGGGATATCAAGCATGGCCTCACAGAGGATCCTAGAATCTCTCAAGGTGGGCCGTCGTTACCGGACTGGGAGGTAGTGGTTGATGCTGGCGAGAAAGATATCGCGCCGCCGCCCTGTTTCACTGTTGAAGTCGAGCAATTGCCGCGGAATAGTGACGTTGAGTGGCAGGCACTAGGTACTACGGCTATACCGATCAATGCCCCAACCATAATGCCTTGTGCCACCGACTCAGAGACAAGGATGTGGTGCACAAGGCTAGGCGGCCACAACGGGTCGTTCTATGCCATTGAGATTCCAGAAAGCCAGAACACAGATCTAAGGAGTAAAGTCGATGCAATATTGTCTGAGATCGGCGTGGATGCTGACCGACAACTGGCGCACTGCACGATCTACACACCCCATGCACATTTACTGAGCCATTGGAAAGGACAGGTTGTACCGTGCTATAATGTATGGGGAGGCGACGGGGTTAGCATCTCTGCTGCTATGACCATACAATTCAAGACATAGAAAAATGCGAACAAGAATTGTCTACCCAGATCTCGTATACGCAGATCGTCCTCCCAGCCCCGTTAGAGTCGCTGATGACCATTATTCTAACCCCTAAATCCCGCTCGGCTGTTACTTGATCAAAAAACCATCTTATCATCCTTTGGTGACCACTGGCTAACAAGCTCGACCAGATAGAGGAAGCCTGTGAGTGACTCGATGCATTTGCCAACAGCAATCTGTGGATGTGACCCTGGAATGAGATCACGGGTGCAACTGGCCCAGGTTATTGTCTGCACCCTACAGAAGAGATGGATACACACAGTGACGACCCAAGGAGCGACGCCGTGTGCAGGAAAGACTTGGCTTCCAGCAAACAGACTTCCAATCAAGAAGTTCAACCATGTGCGCAATCCGGATAACAAGGACACCTTGGAGAGATACTTCACATACATACTTTGCGATATGTCTCTTCCTCCAATTGGTGCTAGCGTCAAAAACCTCCAATATCAAAAAGCGGCTAAGCCACATATGTCCTAGCCTCTAGACAGTCTCCACCCCAGCATATAAAATTCCTTCGCAGCCAACAATCTTTTCCTCTTCTTTTTCTCTTTTCTTTCTTCGTGCGGCGACGCAACTCTCAAATAAACATACCCGTGTTGCCTTGACAAATTCTCCGTTGTGTTACAAGGTGTCAGTTGCGTCACAGATAAAACAATAATTGCTTACTGATTCTTACTTTATTGGTTATGAGTCTAACTTTTTTCAAATTGCGCTCTGTGACCATTTGGTTTGGGATCGGACATTTCATTACTACAGCTGTTCAAGAATTTGCTCGCAGATGTGGAATCCGGATGATCTGATTAGATACTGTGAATGAAATACTTTTTTTTTTCTTTAAACAAAACGTCTTCAGTTCGTTTGTCTTGTCGTCCTTGTAGTCTCGTCCTAAAAAATAATTTATCTATTCGCCGGCCTCATCGCCGATTTTCTCCAACTTGCCCATCTCCCTCGCCTGACCAGCTTCTCCAATGATTCTTATCCGATCAATGCGAATCTTCTCTCCATCGCCATCACCGTCGACGAAGAAAACGACCATCGAGTTCACCTTTTGAAACTTGACGAATCGCAACTCCACCTTGGCTGTGCCAGTCTTGCTATCCCAGTCCTCTGGCGCAATGGTCACGGTCTGAACGGGATCGATGTCTTCTGCCTCCTCGAAGCCGAGGATGGTGGCTCGGTTGGTGAACAAGCGTAGCGTCTTGGGTCGCATTGGCAGCTCGTCGTCGTCACCATCTTCACTTTCCTTGGGCGGCAAAGATGTGATGTGTAGTGAATGTACTTTCAGCGTCGAGTTGAACGGAATGTATAGCATAAGCTGCTCATCTGTATCACTCTCAACCCAATCCGGCTCCTTCCCCTTGCCCTTATTGTTGTCCAAAGCAGATGGTTTCGATTTGTCAAAGATAACTTTCGCAGCGCCCTTTTCGCTGTCTCGGTTGGCCATGTCCAAATCCTTGAGGGTCACTGTATCGGTAACGTCGGCGTAGTTTCGGGGCAGAGAAGCGCCAGACCATAAACCAGAGCTTCCAGCTGCAACTTCACTGGCCTCGCCGGCTTCTGAGGATTCCATGTTGTTGGCCTCTGTAGCGAGTTTGCGGATTGCTTCTGAGAGTTTGTTGGGATCGGCGCCCCGGATGGTTGTCACGACGCGGCCGCGTTTGAACATGATAAAGGTGGGCATACTATACGCAAAAATCCATCAGAGATGTCTTGCCTCATGAGACAGAGAGGACTCATACGCAGTAACTCCATATGCCTTTGTGATATCCTGTTGCTGATCGACATTGACTTTGGTGAAAGTAATCTGGTTCTTGCGAGACAGTTGGTTGGCCAACTGCTCGTACATGGGCGCGATGGCTTTACATGGTCCACACCAATCTGCGTAAACTGGAGCAATCAAAACGATTAGATTGTTCTTTTAGAGGATAAGGACAGAACGTGACGGGAAGAGTAACGATGGGCGGGTAGTTTTGGAGGGGTAAATATTGACGGTGAGGACACACTTACAATCAGTCACGACGATGGTGGAACTCGTCAAGAGAGAGCTAAACTGCTCCTTGGAGGATATGTGAACAAGCGACATTTTGATGATCAGATCGATACCATCAAAGATTCGTCGTTGGAGTTGGGGATGGACAGATGAATGATTTCTAAGAAGCTGTTTAGACGGAGAGCTCGCTAGCCTATCAAGTGACGACATAAGCTCGACTAATCGGGTTAGCTGAGTGTACAAGGAAAAACACCAGCTTCACGTACATCTCTCTTCACTTTGATGAAATCGAGTGTTTTCTTTACAGCCATATATGAATACAAGGCTTCGCTCGTGACCACTATGTTGATTATAAAAGCCAAATATATCTCAACCCGCCGGAAACCAGCCTCTTCCATCTATCACTTTCCAGGCATTTCATGTACCCCAAACCGATGCTCTTGCTTCACACTCAAGGGACTCATTTCCACCGGTGCCTCAGACGCGTGGGAACCGTACTGCATTATGCCGTCTACTTCAGGGCTCGACGGATTCGTTCCACACATAGGACTCATGATCGGAAACGCAGCTTGACCTGGATCGGTTCCCTCCTCAATCCTTGTCAAACGTGCGTGTTGAACTTTAAGTTTCTGCTGCATGGTCCTGATGCAGTAGGCCACGGCCGCAACGAGAGCTACACCATGGATCACGCTGGTGGCTATGCCTGCCTGATCACCTGGAGTCGGACTTTGATTGGGGACAGGTGTTGACGTGAGAAACGATGTTGGTATTGGAGGTATAGTCGGCCCTGCAGTTGTCGTTATCTACATCGATGTTGTCTGAAGCACCGAGCTTGTACTCGCGGGCTGCACGAAAAAAATAACCTCCTCCATTATGGACTTCGGCACATGTGCTCGTGGGGATCAACATGCCAAATTCACAGGTAGCTGGCCAACCAGTAAAATTGGCTACACTCAACGTTCTCCCAAGAGATGTTGCATTATATATGGTGGATCCGCTTGAAAAGTCACTAGACGTCAGTTCCGTCAGCATGGACATGTTTAAGTTTCCACTGCTAGCTTTTGATGCTCACTCACTCCACTCTGGCTGGATCCCAGCTGGTCGTCCGGTCCCAGCCTAATCCGTCGCGATACGAATGGCAGAAGTATCCAGCCATAATGCAATCCTCTTCGTTCCAGACAAAAGGGACCGTGTCATCCAGACTATAAGTAGGACTCGAGCTTGGAGATACCATAGACCAAGAGGGACTGGCGGTGGTTGGCATTTCAATACTGGTCGAAGGTGGATCACCAGTGGTGGAATCATCCCCAGTCACCATGCTGATCAAGGAAAGACCGGCAAGTAGGCTCAGAGCGATCATTGGGCGTTTAATATCGCAAGATTCCAGAACAGGTTGGTGTCTTTCCACAACAGTCAAATTGGCCTTTGGTCACCTTACAAGCCGAAGGAAGGTATGATTGATATAAAATGACTTCACTGCTTTCATTGCTCGTGGACGTGGTTGCATCAAAGGGGCATACTATATTGGCGCCAAGGTTACAATTTAGCGAGACTCGTCGTACTAACAACCTGTACGACCGTCATGCCATCAAAATGTGGACCGGATCAGAAGCTGCAGCTTCCGTGATTAGGGTAGTACTGAGTTGCCTCTACTGAGTTACTCTTGACGCTCAATCACCAAGGCAAAGTGTGGTACATGTATCACAAGACGACATTCCGCTAAAAATCATACAACAGAACTACGAGTACATTGATCAAGCAGAACACATGAATTCAACGGATTTCAGATAGGTTGTCTTTCTCAATCACCATCACTTCTCAGGCATCTCGTATGGACCGTTACGTCGCGGAGACTCTAGCTCATATACCGTCACAGGATCAGGCGCACTCATCTCATATACCATACCGTCGCGCCTCACATTGCTTGATGTTCTTTGCCCACTGGCCTTGAATTTTCTCCGAAAGCTGTCTCTTATCGGAGCAAATCCTGATAGAAGTGCCCCTGAATTCGAACCCCTTCGCCGTGAGAAATTTCGCCATGTTATTGTCCCGAAAAGAACGAGTAGGCCACTTACAAAGCCTACGGCTATACCCGCTATGGCACCTCCTGAAAGAGCTGTATGGCTTTCAGGCTGTGGAAGCGCCTCTGGGGTCGGCGCTGTAGGAGGAGGCTGTACAGCTGTAGTTGTCGGCCGCACCCTGGATCCGGGCGGTGCTGTACTCAATGGCGTAACGAACGCCGTTGTTGATCCTGGTAGAAGTGTAGTAGAAGTGGTGGCGTTACTTGTGGTAATGAAGAAGTCTTCATCCCCATGCCCAATATTTCCGTTACCATCCCGCATTCCAAAAAAGCATGTAGCTGGCCAATCCGTGTAGAAGTTCTGACTCAAAGTTTGCCCAAGTGACGCTATCTCAACGAATGATTCATCACCGTCCGGGATTCCTAGCGATTCAGCATAATGAACACCAACAGGCCTATGAGATTTGAGTATTGTGTCAAAGTAGATTTGTCCTTACCAGCCAGAGGGTATGATGAAGACGCGATCCAATACTTAGTGTGCGCAGCGAAATCTGTGGATATTGATGAATGGCAGACGAAAAAAGCGGCGCCATAACCTTTCGCTTCCCAGGTGAATGAAACCGTCTCGTTAAGTCCAAAAGTAGGGGAACCTGTTGGATTGAGGAGGTCATACGAGGGAGGGATCGTAGTCGACGCATCATTGCCAGCAGAAGTAGTCGGATCATCACTGAGCGAAAAACCTACAAGCGTGAGAACGGCTAGTAGTCTGGGGCCGAGCATTGTCTGCTCCGATGTCACTTTGCGCTGGTATTCCGAATATGTTGCAATTGCCTCTATGTCGGCTGCTGCTCATGCTATCCGGCCTCGAGCTAGTCGATAGATTGTTGACGGACTTTGTTTATAACGCAGACAGAATCGTGAGAAAGGGGCCAAGTGTCACAAGTTTACTGCCGAGTCTCATCTTACTGATAGTCTGTACGACAATTCTGTACACGTAGTCTGAACAGTGGACAAGACTGACCTTCCGTAGTTCAGGTAGTACCGGATTACCTATATTGAGTGACACTTTGAAGTTGAAATACTAGGATAGGGCATAGCATCACCGGCTGAATTTGCGCTAATCACTAAACAATAGACTATAATTACATTGAGAACTCTTGAAAAAAAAAAAAGAATCAAAATACCCCATCAATCATCTTTCAGGGAGCTCATGAGGACCATCAGTGTTTCGCTGCTGTTGAGAATCTAGTTCAAAAACTCTTACAGCTTGATCAGACCCACTCATTTCATGAGTCATGTCGCTTCTCTCAATGCTTGAACTATTAAGTTCTTCAGTAGGGGAGTTCCTTTGAAGAGTTGCTTTGATCGGGGCGAATGCTCCCTCCAACACGGGGGGCAGTGCTTCTGAAGTCGAACTCCTTCGCCGTACGAGTTTTCGCCATATTGCCAGTCCTATAAGTATAGCGCCGCCCACGGAGCCAATGACAATACCCGCTATTTCACCCCCTGAAAGATTGTTTTCGAGCTCTGGAAGCGTCTCCGGAATAGTATCTATATACGGTGGCTGTGTTGCAGTTGGTTGTACTGTATAAGTGGGAGGCGCTGTACTTGTTGCCGTGACGAAAGCCGTTTTTTGCACTGAGGATACCGTACCGGTCTGCTGAGTATCCGAGGTTGTCATTGGCATAGATGCTGTCACGCCAGGAGGAAATGACGTTAACTGCACAAAAAGAGCGCCTCCCCCCGTGGACCCCGGCCCGTTCTCGGTGTCGGTAGCCATTCCGAAGAAGCACGTAGCTGGAAATTCGCTGTAATTTTGCTCAAACATGACGGA
The DNA here is from genome assembly GCA_023625915.1 of Talaromyces sp. PB3603. Classification (NCBI taxonomy): domain Eukaryota; kingdom Fungi; phylum Ascomycota; class Eurotiomycetes; order Eurotiales; family Trichocomaceae; genus Talaromyces; species Talaromyces sp. PB3603. Next base: position 136,564 of record JAMAFY010000008.1, read on the forward strand.
CCCAACGTACTCTGCCGTGTACGACGTCAATCCATTATTTGTCACGGCTAGAAAATAAGAAAGATTAGCTTGGACTATCATCCGACTTGCTTGCTATTCAAGTTTGAGGTGATTTTACCCGCTGCCATCCATGAGGTGTATACAGAGAAGCCGCTACTTGTAGTAGATGGCCGGCAAAAGTAGCCTCCCACATCGTATCCTTGGGCGGACCAGATAAACGTGACGGATTCGTAGAGATCGAGAGTTGGAGTATCCGTTGGAGCGAGTACAGTGTATGTTGGATTGCCCGCAGGCATGAAAGTGATCGTCGCATCGTTGCCTCTAGAGCTGGAACCGTCACCGGCTACAAGCCGTAGTAAACAGAGACCAGCCAGCAATACTGAGGCGATCATCGTGTGGGAATTTGAGTAAATCGAGATCCCGCTTGAGCAAATCATCTGTTCTCTGCCATTGGGAGGCTTCTGTCGCTCAGCAAAAGCTTTCACGTGAGAAAAGACCACGAAGACTGTTTAGGCGCAAAAAGATCATGTGGATTTTTGATTTGTCGATATTAAAGCCTGCTTCGTTGACAATTTTGGCATCAAGTGATTGTTTCTGCAACAACCATGTCGTTGTCGATAGCTATGTAAGGGGTTTACATCTTCGCAAACCAGATCCTCCCCGCTTCATGTTCAATACACCTTTCCAGGGTATAAGCACATGCATGTTTCCGTTCTGGGTGAGACAGCATTTCAAATAGAGCCAGGCTTGTCCCACTAGTCGGCCCAATACACCCTTCAGTAGCGATCATCGTGCCATATCGGAGCTTGTTGATTCCCAATTCGTCCAATCTAGCGTTTGAAATACAACAGCCTGAAATAAGAGCCGCATAGAGGTCGCCCCTGAGAACGTTCAGTCCTCGTCAAAGCAGCTGCACAACAAGAACCCTGTGTGCGTCATCTCTCTCATGAAGGAATATCTTCTCCTTCTTCCTGTTGGTCTTGTTCAACAGCAAACAAAACCTTAATCCACAAACTACATCCCCGACACCCCACCAAAATCTCTCCGTGTTGCGCCTCAGCTTCCAACTCATCTTCCGTGACAATGAATCCTTTCTCATCTCCACATCTACAACCGCGATACCACATCGATGAGCCAGTAAGCTGATCGTCTGACTCATTCATATCTTCCAGATCAACAATCTCAAGACCCGTGTGAAACGAGACGTCATCATTCTTCCCGGCCGCTTGAGTGAACGACTTGCGCTGTAATAGCAGGTTGCGGTCATACTCAGCCCTGAGCTCAGGCTCGGAGAGGACTTGATATGCATTCGTGATATCGTCGATTGTGTATGCACTGCTCCCTTCTCCTTCAAGGGAGGGGGTTGTAGAAATTAAAGATTTGTCAGGGTGATGTCTTAAGAGGGCCTTTCGGTATGCATTTTTCAGTTGTTGCTTGGATAATATTGGTAAGCTTCCTGCTGAGGATGAAGGGATGTTGAGGATTGAGTAGTAGTCGGTAGGATCTGGAGTACGGGATGGAGATGGCATGATGGTACCGCTAGCAGCTACCCCGATCTAAAATCCAGTAAGAGAGATCGATCCAAACAAATAAGCTGGCAATGTCATTCTCATTTTGATGATATAGTTTGTGTCATGGGTAACTGCCAACGCCTAACAGTAAGCGAATCTTGAAAAATGTTTCTGCCCGCGGGGGAAGAAGTTTGCGGGTCCACCACGCGCGGGTTATCTTATCAGATGCAGAATTCAGTTGACCATCACCAGGCACCGCTTCACTACCTGAAAGTGGAAGAGAAAAAATTGTCTCTAAAGGTATCTTATTCAAGCATTGTACCTCATGAAGCAAAAGCTGCACTAATAGTCCTAAAGCATCAGCCAAGCATCCAACCAGTCTCTAATCTAATCTAGTTGTATGTGTATGTGTATGTGTATGTGTATCCAACAAAAAAAACCAAAAAAACGCTCTCAACCGAGTTGTAAAAAGTTACATGGGATATCTAGACAAATCACTTCGGTAGAAGGCAAGCAAGAGAAAGGTGAAAATCAAGTAATGGACATCAATCCTTTACTCGCTCGCCTTCAAGACATAGCGATCCTCAGACTTGAAGGGGACGCCGAGCTCCAAAAGCTTGACAAAAGCGTCGGAGAACTCGTTGAAGAAGACCTCGCTGTCCTTGGCGTAGCGGTCAACGTGCTTCTTGAATTCCTTGTCCTTGATAAGAGCTAAATCGGAGGGCAACATCATCAAGGTCTTGGTCTTGCTGTCGGTGTACTGGGCAGGGCCGTTCCACTTCTTCCAAGCCCACTTCTCATCCACCAAGAGACGGAAGAATTCGTTGGTGAAGACAGTAGGGCTGAAATCCCAAGGACCGTCGTAGCCGGAGCGGTCAGTGTGGGCACGACCGAGAGAGTGAGCGCCGCAAAGAGCGACCATTTCGCGGTCATCGAAGCCCATACGGCCGAAGATGGCGCGAATATGGTCTTGGCCTTTGGAAGCATCCGGAAGACGTCCGTCAGGAGTGCAGGCGGCAACGTCACGATCCTGGCGGCCGGGTCTCCAGGGGATGGCAGGTCCCTGCATTTCCTGAATAGCGCAGACACCAGCAAGAGTCCATAGATCGCCGTAGCTGATCCAGGGGAATTTCTCTATAGCAACATTAGCATTGATCCAAATTATACCACGCATATCAACGAGAAAGAAGCCTCACCGTGCACGGGCTCGAGGAAGTCACGGGCAAGCTTCAAACCAGCATTGGCACCGTGGTCAGACTCAGGGGCAAATCGCATGGTGGCTCCGTTGCTGCCACCAGTACCTGTTTCCTTGTCGTAGGTACCGCTAGCGTGCCATGCCAATCGAACGAGGACCTAAACAAAGCATTCAGTAAAGCCTTAAGACCAGACTATCGAGAGGGTCTTACGGGTCCGTAGCTGCCGTCGTCATAATCGTCCTTCTCTACCAAAAGACGAGCAATCTCGTTGTAAACCTTCTGGTAATCTTCCTGAGTAGGAACAAAGGGGCCGGTGACCTTGGCCTTCACGTCGCCGCTGCTGTAAAAGTAGTATGCAGCACCACCGGCAACGACACCACCGATACCCCAGTACAGACCGCTGTTGGACTTGCCGGCGCCGGCTTCGGAGGAGTAGCCACGGCGGCCAGTAGAGCGGAGGGTCTGGGTAGGGACGGCGAAGCGAGAGCTGCGAGCGACGGGGCGGAGGTTAGAGCGGGCGATGGCCCGGGTGAAGGTCCTAGCAGCGGAAGCCATTGTGAGTAATCGCACTTCGTGTACTGACGCGAAACGAATGAGAGAGAAGTGAGTGAAGATAAGAAACAAAAGAGAGAAGGAAGCGGCTAGAGAGAAAGAGAAGGAAGAAGTGTTTAACTAATGACCCGACGGCAAAGTACGAACGGACACGGAGGGCAGAACCCAGTAGAAACGGTGGAAACCTGAGGCAGCCGGGGAGGAATGACCAATTGGAGGCTTCTGATTGGGACATTTTAGTCTGGACCGCGGCGTCTCTGTCAGCGCTGAGTGAGCAGCTCTCCGCGTCTTCCCCACCGGGTCTTATCGGATCTCGTCTTCTGCTAGCCTGAAGTAAGGTACGTATGTATATACACAGAGTCACACCCGGGCTCAATTGACTTCGGTATTAGTGTCTTCGTCTTCATGTCGAATATCGTACTCTTTGCACGAGGTAGTGCGGCAAAGCACAGATAGTATACAGAGCATGAGAAATCATCAAAAACAACAATAGCCCACCCAATTACAGCCCTGTCTCGGAATCTCCCGCAGCCAATCAGCAGCCGATGATTGAGAAGCAGCACCAGACAATTACTACATAGTAGTATTTCTTGGGGGCGATATATCCAATAAATTCCTCAATCAGACTGGCCTCCACTCACCAAATTTTCTCTTCGGACGATTGGTTGGTCATGAGTACACATTTTATCATTCAAACCTCGGAGGGGGATTGCCTGGACAAAAGAGCTTACAAATTAGGCGTCATCAAGGTTCATGGAGCAACTCGGTTGGCCGCGAAGATTTCTAATGGCGTCTTGGTGTCTGGATGCCTTGATGCCTTATCGGATTGCGGAACGCTCCCGTCTATATTCCGCACAGCGTGTACTGTGTAGTCCATCCATACAACGCTCCTGAGAAGTTGACCATGAGGTATATTCTATGCGGATCATAAGTTACTAGGTCTAATCATACAACCATCTACCATCCACCACCACCACCACCCTTACTACCAAATCCGCCTTCATCTGCTTTTTGTTTGGAGAAGCCTCCGCCACGAGTAGGTTTGGATTGTGCCGCTTCGTGCTTGCGAAGTTCCTCGGGGACGCGGGATATAGAGGATTTCATCAGCATTTGTTTGAGGTCGTACCTGTAGATAGAGTCAGTATGTATCCTTAATGGAGGAGAGAAGAAAAAAAAAACAAAAGGAAACACATACATAACGTCGGTGTCTTCGTTGCCTAGGAACGTTATAGCAACACCACTCTTTCCAGCACGACCAGTACGACCAATACGATGCGTGTAGCTCTCAATGTTGGTCGCCATGTTGAAGTTCACCACCAAACTGACGTCAGGCACGTCGATACCACGGCCAGCCAAATCCGTAGCAACGAGGACATCTGTGCTCCCGTTTCGCACAGAGGCAAGCGCTGCCTCACGCTGTTCCTGCGTTTTACTACCATGCAATGTGACAGATGAAAAGCCCATTTGTTTGATATCTTTGGCAACGGCGTCACAGTTTCGCTTGATGTTGACGAAAACGATGATAGGGGGTTGAAATTGCCCTGACATGAGAATATCGGCGAGACGCTTCTTCCTCTTGTCTTCACCTGCAACGAACTCGACACGTTGCTCAACGGTGTCGACGGCTTGCCCAACGTTACCAATCGTGACGATGGCCGGTCTTCGTAGGTACTTCCGCGCTATTCGCTCGACAGCCGAGGGCATAGTTGCTGTGTACATCATAGTCTGTCGATACCGCCTGTCTCGCCCGCCAACGTGTTGACTCATTGCTTGTGCATTCTCTGCTTCTTCAGTGTCTGGCTTTTCGTTTGTGACGGGCAGTGCATCGAGAATCTTGTTGACTGGATCTTCGAAACCAAGGTCAATCATTCGATCTGCCTCGTCCATAATTACATAACAACACTGTGACAGGACGAGCATTCGCCGTTCCAAACAGTCGACTAGACGTCCAGGGGTAGCAATGATTATCTCCGCCCCATCTCGTAAACTATATGCCTGTTCCTCCAGCGAATGACCACCAACGATACTAACAACGTTGAAATTGAGAGGCCTCGAAAACTTCTTAGCTTCGATTTCAATCTGTTGCGCCAACTCTCGAGTCGGTGCGAGAATAATAGCATATGGACCATCGTTTTTTCGCCATTCAAATTCATCGAGTCGAGGTAGCTCAGCGATATAGACCAAAAGAGGAAGCAGAAATGACGCCGTCTTACCAGAACCCGTCACGGCCACACCGATAAGGTCTCGAGATTGTAAAGCAATTGGAATAGCCGCTCTTTGAATCGGTGTCGGATCGGTATATCCAACCTCTTTGATAAGGTCGAGCAGTCGATGTGGCAATCCAGATTCCTCCCACGAGCGCATCGGATTTGGCACACTGCCACCTTTGGTGCTAATATTGAAATCTTCTTTGAAGATACGCCAATCTCGCTCGCGCATCTGATCCAATCTCTTCTCGCTCCAGTGTTTCTCAATTGCTGTCCTGCTGCTCTCTTCCTTTCGTCTCCTTTCCATTTCCAGAATCTCTCTGGCCCGAGCAGAGCCTGCTTCACGATCGCGATCTTCCAAGGCTTGAACGTATCTCTTGGTAGCATCATCTGCCATGTCTTCACCAAACCCAGCCAGTCGACCTCGTCCGAAAAAGTTCGCGTGTGCCTTGTTTTGATATAAGGGATTGTAGTCCTTGCTTGTATCCTCTTCAGCGTTCCACTCAAAATTGAATTTTCTTTCCGTAGTACGCTTCCTCTTCTTTTTGGCGGAGAAATTGGACGTCTGGTTCGCGCCCATGTATCGCTGTCGAACCAACTCTGCCTCCACCTCCGCTTCTGAAACGCGCTTGTCACCTTTTGAGTCGCCTTTACCAAATGCTATTCGTTTCGGAGGAGCTGGCGGCGTCAGGTCGTAGTCTTTGTTTGGTTGTTGATTGCGCATAGCGGCAGGTCCTCGCGGTATTTCCCCATCATTGCGAAATGCGCGTGGACCGGTAGGAACAGGGGCTGATCTTGAAACATCATCTGCTCTGCTACCATTTCGGCCCTCTGATGTAAGACCATTCTGTCCCGATCCATTTGTGGCTCGGCCTTGTTCGGTTTTGGCTCGTCGCTCGGCTTCAACTTCTTTGGCGCGCTTTTCTAGAGCAAGTCGTTCACGTTCAGCTTTTGAAAGGAACTTCGGCTGTATTCGGGTATCAATTTGTTAGCTTTGAGCATGGTAGACGAAATACACGAAGAAGACTAACCTTCGATGCCGCCGCATCGGCTTCCCTCTTTTTTCGCAAAAGCTCTTCGACACTAAGCGGTTTGGCAGCAGCGGATGCTCCCCAACCAGCTTTTTTCTTTTTAATCAAAGGCGGCGCAGGTGGCGCGAGACTATCAACTGGAGGAGGTGGTGGCGGTAAGCTCTCGTCTGGTGGTGGAGGAGGTTTTATATCGGCCGGCGGAGGAGGAGCATCATCCATCATCTCCAACGGTGGTGGCGGAGGAGCTATATCTGCTGGCGGGCCAGGAGGAGGGGTCGGAGGACGCTCCAAAGGGTCATGAGTGCCGTTCATGACCGTGTCGGCCATTGTGTTCTCTATGCGCGACGATTGCTTGTCAGTAAAAGATGGTTGTCGCATAAGCAGGACAAAAAGAGATGCACTTCCGACCTGTCGTTACCTTTCTAGAAAAATGCATCTCCGTCAGCGAGCAACAGCAAAGCATTTAGAGCTTGGGCTATGATACTAATGGTTAGGCTACCCGATCTGCCACCGCCTTAAGATTGGCTTCTCATGTTCAAGCCCTAGCCCTAAATCCTCACTCCGTTTCTACCAAGGCAAGCTCTTAAGATTTAAGTCAAGGAAATGAATACATACACTCTACAAGAGTATAGTTTGGGGGAACTCCCTGACTATCTTAGCAGCTATTCTGGGTTTTTTTGGCACAATTTTGTGGCAACAAACCCCTTATTTTGAGGGTAGACCTACACAGAAGCCCAATACACATTGCGCAACAACTTTAGCCGCCAGCATTAGGTGGATATGAGCCTATGATAGTAGGCCTACTGACGAGACCTCATTATGACCTCTGCATATTCATCTGAGAAGCCGACCACAGATCTTTAGGTTGCGTATCCATCAAAAGCCATCAAGAAGTCTTGCGGATAGAAACCTGACTAGTACGGGATGCCCTGGTGGCTATACGAAATGAGGCCTTCGATGATCAATCCAAGCTTCTAACAATGAACCGAACTTTTTTTTGATATATACATGGAACTTTGTCTGCGACTCTAAGAATGGTACGAAGTAGACAACTGCCTATATTAATAAGCCCACAAAACCTAGTGATTAATGCTTCATAGCAGACACCGCGATACATATAGAATCACGGGCACAGACTCCTTTGTTCACTGGTCCGTAAATACGAAGTCAGCCCTGGAGTACCTGCAAGACTTATAATGAGATTTATCAAGGCATGTTCTTCGCTTGATGCATGTATCCGGCTGCAGATGATTGCTGATTCGCGCCCCAAGCAGGATCTTACTCCCACAGCACTAGTCTTGTGCTTTGTTGGAGCTGGAACCTTGTCCTGAGGCAGAGACTACTTTTGTTCCCCATGTAAGTACTAGCCATGCATGTAGGTATGTTCCATGCTTCATAGTCCGTTTGGTGCATGCGTAGGTAGCAAGTATATACCAGCAAGAAGATCTGAATGCGCCTATCACATACTCAGACATAGACCCTACGCCCTTCTCTAGCAGAATGGACTGTTCTTAAACTATTCCATGTTGTATCCATGTACGTATACTATAGTGGCAGAATTGTTATAGAGTCGATGCATACTATGCAGTCTAGGCACGTGGCCATGTTCGTAAACACGGAAAACGCTGGAAAGGCTGAGCCAATGTCATGGTTGGAGGTAATATTCGGGTCATTTATTGCAAGGGTATGGCGATTGGTGTCAATGCTGCTCCATACTTAGAATGATTTTTGATGTAGAAAGAGCTTGACTGACCAACCTATACCCGCCTACCCTGTTTACACACGTAAGGTAATGCCTGGAAAGACCCCGAAAACCCAAACGATAAAGGGGCATTGACGCGCTTGTTTAGCAATTGCTGACATTGATACTTACCAAAAGGTCATCAATTGAAAGTTTCTAGAATCCGAGGAGGACCCCCTTCATGCACAAGGAAAGAAGTTAGGGCTCCCTGACCACCAACACGGGTGCCGAACTGCTTGGAACAACTCCAGTCGTACGAGGGAAGCAAATGGTCAGACACTCGGATACCTTTAGATTCGACGCTAGCACCACCACTAAAAACTGTAAATATCAAAAACCTTTAGCATCTGAGTCTAAATGGCCCTCGTACAAGTCATCACTAGTTGGTGCCTTTAGCGCCGGGCTTCGTCGGACCGCACCTGCGGAGGCGGAGCTGATTACAGCGTCAGACAAGCAGTATGCATTGTTTATTTTTTTTGAGGATCTATATGCGGTGCAAGAAGGTTCTTAAAATGTAGACTTAGCCTTGACACAACTGGTGGTTCTAGTGGTTACGATTTACTAAATCTTCACGAAGTCAACGACTCCAACGGCCGCAAGAAATTCCACAAGAACAAAACATTATCACAAGCGCCAAAATGGTGTTCACTCCTCCCGTGATCAAGCAAAACCCTTACCTCGCCGATCTCACCCCGCGCGAAGCCTGCGCTGACCTTCCTACCCGCCTGGGTCTCTCCTTCGACATCTTCGACCGCGATCTCTACGACTCATGCTGGACCAACGTCGGCCGCGACGAGATCGATGCCAGTATCGCCGGTATACCCATGAAAGGCTACAAGGAGCTTACAGAGAAATGCTACGATCTTATCGCACCCATGGACACGTTCCACTTGGTCACCGGTATCCGCGTGAACTTTGGCGAAGACGGAAAGTCAGCCCAGATTACTGCCATGTCCTTGGTGCCCCATTGCCCTCCCACTACGGGTCTTGACCCCGTGGGAAAGTATTTCATGTCTGGTGCTATTCATGATTTTCGGGCGGTATTGAATGATGACGGAAAGTGGAGGTTGAATGGATGGCATCTTAAGTTGCAATACATCCAAGGGAATGCGGATATTATGCCTAACCTTCCTGAGGGAGGTTTATTGGGCAGCGATTGATGTGCTGGGGAACGTCTCGGGTAGACAGTTGAATGTCCTGAGGATTTGGATCTGGCGTTGAGATAACATAGAACAGTCACAATGAACCCTCTTGAGAAGCATCCCTGTGACCATATCACCATTTCAGCGAAGTGACATGTGAAGACCTGAGAACCCACGCATTCAGCTCTATGATTGTGAGTCGGAAGCTTTTCTCCGTCGTATATGGTCAAGAACCTTAGTTCGACCATACTGTTTAGCCAGAACATCCGGAGTCTTTCCCTGTCCATCTCCCAGCTCCATATCAGCCCCTACGTCAATCAACCGCACAGCCAACTCTTCATGCCCATTCGCAATCGCCTTATGCAAAGCACTCCCCAAATCCTCATATCCCCTGTCACACGGCGGGCCAACCACGCCAATCTCATTGACATCGGCCCCTTTCTCCAGCAAAAGCTGCACAATATGCCCATGTCCCTCCTCAGCAGCCACAACGATAGCACCGCTTCCATTCAGGACTGCCCCATAATCTAGTAATAAGTGCACCAGTTCCACATTTCCATTACTGGCTGCTGCGGAAAGTGGAGTCCTGAATTCCTCAATCAGATTCTTCGTCGGATCTGCGCCGTACTCTAGGCAGTATCTGACCCAGTCAATATTATTCGCGTCAGCCATGATACCTAGTACATCACCGAACCAGGGGATATAGTAATCTATATCTACTGCACCGGTTTCGACAAGTATCTTGTATGTTTCGAATCCATGACCTGATGTATGCACGTTGAGGTGGCGTAAGATGGTTGTTCCGGGAATTGTGGCGCCGCAGGAAAGACAATACTCGACTATATCAGCGGCGTTCGACTCTGCGGCTGCAAGCAGTATGTCGTTTATGGGAGAAATATATTCTATGTCGTTTCTACACCGGGTTCTGAGAAGGAGGGTGAGTTCGTTTAGGCGGTTTGTTGCGCATAATGCTTGGAGCTCTTCATCTAGTGGCGTAGAAGTAGGTGACATGCCGGATTTTGAGAGGGCTGAAGTGTATGTAGCTTTTTAAGTAATAGAACCGTCGGGATAGTGGACCAATATTTGGCCAATTCATTGATCTTCATTGACGTCTGGTACAAGAAGTTGCCATTTTTGCTATCAAGACTCTCAAGGTTGGGCAATGTCAGAGGTGAAATCTAGGCAGATGTTCTGACTGATTGGCAAGCACCCGGCTTGGGCTCCAGCAAATCAACTGCCCAGAACTTCATGCGCAATAAATCATGGGTTCTATGTGAATGAGTCCTTGGTCTACAACTGCGAAGAGTATTTCAAGAATTTTATTTATGCAAACAAACTCGTAAACCATCCCTGTAAGACGAACCATGCCCGTTCAACCGATTAATACGCCATTAGGTTATAAAGTGAAAAACAAAAATTGATACCATCCATGGTCTCTGACTGATCACAGCGGGTATTCCCATGGTATCAATCATAGTGCAATGTTCTACAGCAGAAGGAAAGAAGTGTCAGATGGTATGACCTGAGCAAATGGTGTCATGATTTTAAGCGACATTAGTAATGAGGTTGCTGAACTGAAACCTGTTCCAAAGTTAGCTCGTAATGTATCAATCATCAAGAGGAGTAGACTCACCCCTCCATTAGGCACCGGTGTTTGTGCTTGCTGCTGCTGCTGGTAATAAGCATAAGCTGCAGGGTCTGGTGTGGGAACAGGCTGAGGAGCAGGTGGCACAGCTTTAGCAGCTTCCTGTTTCTTGGTGGTAGGTGAGACTGAAGCCGGTCCGTGAACCTCGCGATCCAATGTAATATATTCTTTAGCTGCGGCTTTGGTTCCACGTTCAAGTAGGTAAACCATGTAACTTTGCACAAGCTCTTTGACTGCCTCGGCAGGCAGGGTGCTCCTGTGTCGAAGGTCGTCAACCACCTTCTTGATACGCTCATGCTGAGTACTCTCCGTATCTGCACTGGTAGGCTGTTCCAATTCAAAGAGCAGGTATCGAGTCCAGAATGCACGGCTGTCCAAGCAGGTCTGTTGATGGCTCTGGAACACCTGCCGAGCCTCGTCCGCAGATCCCTTGACTTTCCAAACCAAGATGGCCCACTCGGCTACAAGAGCAGCCTTGGTAGCCAAATCGAAACCAGGTGTCTCGATTCGGCTCTTATACACATCAATAGCGTCCTCTAGCTTGCCGTGACGACGAGACAAGTTCGCTAGGGAAACAACAGTCTCGACATGATTTGGAAGTGTAAAGAGGATGGCGTCGTGAATGTCTCTGGCGATGTCAATATGGTCGCTCATTTCCTCAAAATAAGCATAGTGCAAGCGCACTGTGGGGTACGCAATTGGCACGAATACAGTGCTTGCTCTCTGATAGATGTTTCGAACTTCCTCTTCCTTTTCTGGCTGCGCTGACATCCATCTAGCATAGCGTAGCCAGAACTCATCATAGTGAGCGCAGGTGACAAGACACCGTTCGTATAAAAAGACCGTACGAGCATAAGATCCCTCCTCTTCCTCAAAGTCTAAGTAGCGCTTCCAGTTAGCCAGTTGGCCTTCATCCAACTCGGTGACATGGAAGTATGGGCGTTTAATCTCGGACTCATAAGTCCAGCGCTTCGTAGTTTCAGTCTGAGTCTTAGAGAAGACTTCTAGGTGGTAGGCGTCAAGGCGTAAACGGAGGTCTCGCTCAATCTCAGTCTCAGACTTGGCACCTGGAGCAGGTTGGCCAGACGCAGCCTCAATTTCCGAGCGGTACTGCGACAGTATCTCTGCAGGTGCTAATTCGTTCAGGGGCCGACCTTGGGCCAGTTGGCGATATCGCTCAAAGTAACGGGCATACTGGTGCATGGGAATATGAATAATACGACCCAGAATGGCGAATATTTTGTCGAAAGCCTCAAGTCGTTCCTCGAACTCGATATATTTGTCCCAGAATGGATGGGCAAGGAAATCCAGACCTACGCAATTTGCCCCCCTCTCAAACAATCTGTACTCAGAAGGATCAGCCATGAAACTTGGGCATAGTCAGGAATCAAAAGGAAATGCAAGGGAGAATGAGGATGTCGAACATGAAGAGTTTGTTATGTTGCAAATGCGATGATGCGCGGAGCAAAAGAACATTTTCATATCTCCATCGTTCAAGTCATGAACGAGCCTCGAGAGCATAAAGGGCAGGTAGGTGATATGGTAGATTTTATTTGTGGCTTGACGCTCTGTTTTGAATGAGATCCTCCTTATGGGAAAAAAGAGAGTTGTCTGAAAGAATTTATGGGTGAGAAGAAAACCTCAGGACCTGGTTTCAGGTGAACGATCTCACCCATATATCCCATCAAGAACCATTCCAGTTTCTTCTTCTTCAAAAGTAATCGCAGATAATTGGGAAAACCCGAGTCCTCGACGGAAAATGACCGTGCTGCATTGTGATATGTCAAGGGAAAGGGAAACAGGTCCAATCTATCTATACTTACTCTCGAATGACATCGGAGTCATGGTTCGTTTCGACTTTGAAAGCGCAGTAATTTGTCCAAAGATCGACTGATGTGGGAATGCTTGCGACGCCGCGTTCGTAGACCTAGGAGGCCATTAGCAGGTTTTACACTACTACAAATAAGAAAGTTAAACTCACCATCTCCGCAGCTTCTGTTCCAGCAATTGAGAATTCAAGATCGGCATATTTCTTCCAGTATCCGAACAGCAGGGGAAATTTGGCAAGGAATCGGTCGTACCCATTTCGAACGGTAGTAATTGCTTGCGGATTTGAGTTGCGATTAATACCACCTTCAAGAGATTCTGCGCCGCGCACTAGTTTTTCCCATGTCTCGAAATTATCTGGATCTTCGACCTGTAATAGATGTTGCTGGTTAGTGTATGTAACATCACAAGCAAATGCAGGTCAGAGGTTCTTACCAGCTCAGCCTCGAGTTTTCTGAGCTCAGCATTCTCTTCCTCTGAGCCGCCGAAGGAGTAGTCGGCCATTGTGAGAGTGCTCAGAGTGAAAGATATGTTCAGCGAGATAGTCCTTTTATCAGTAACTGTAGACCCTTTGGTGACAAACAAGGATGTAGCTGTGGCTGAAGTGGAAGTGTAGGTGTTGGAGAAGAAGAGTTTGGCGACTGCGGGACGGTCAAAGAGACCGAAGAGTCGTTCCTTCCGAGTCTGTACCAGCCACTGGTTCCAGTGAGCACTAGACCTGAAGCATAATAGTGCCGTGGTTTGTTGCGGCCTGAGGCACACGCCAAGACAGCCCTGGAGGAACAAATTCATCGAGCAATTATTTTTGGATTTCCGGAAGATCGATTATCGCAACGCTCAACACTACTGCTGCGCCTATTGCACTTATTTCAGCGAATTTTACCGGGCTCAATCAATTAGCTCATAGGGCATACGGCGAAATGGCCACAACAATGGCCTCGCGCCTGGTCCGCAACATGACTAGGAGGACCATGACCACAATGGCTACCCTGACAGAAAACCTCAGCCAACGAGTAGCTGCCACTACAGCACCAGCAGATCCCAGCCTCTCATTTCTCCCTCTACGCCTGCGCAACTTCTTTGCCAAATATCCTCCTCAGCACTACTCTGCCGCCGTGGCACCCGCATCCCGGCTCGTGGCCCCTGCCGACGCAGTCTCAAATAGCCGCAACCCTAGTACCAACACAACATCAGAAGAAGAAATCGATCTCTCCTCACTATCACCCGAAGACCTGCCCACACCATACACCCCCAACCGCGACGCAAAAGGCAACAAACGCAATCCAACCGCCTGGTCCGCCTCCAAAGCCATCCTGTACAATGACCCCGAACACCCAAACCCATTCCTCCCTCAACCATCTCCTAATGGGAAGAAATGGCGGTCCCCCAAATACGGCCTAAGACAGCAGGCTGATCTCATCAAAATGGCTAAGAAGTATGATGTGGAGCAATTGTTGCCAACCTCCCGGAAATCGACGATTTTCAAGGAGACGAGACTGGCGGAACGCGGTCTGGCGATTAAGGGTACCGGTATTGGGCAGAAGGTCAAGGGTCACAAGTGGGAGAGGACGATGGAGACCAGATTGGAGGAGAGGAAGAAGGCTATGATGGAGATGCCGGAGTTGATTCGGCAATGGAAGCAGGTTCGTTCACCCAATTCTTTTTACCGCAGATTATGGTTCGTTGAGATACTAATATTTCTTGTAACAGAGAGGTCACGGACGAGGATGGAAGAAGTGGCCCAGACGATCGGCGTAATTCCTTTGACGGCTCTTCGCTTCTTCATTTTTTTGCATCATATTTGGCGAATTCTATTGAGAGGAAGGCAAGGTTACCATGTGTAGTGACTAGATTCTTCTCCATATTGTATCATATTTTGTATAACTGGAAAACCCATTTGCTATCCTTGTTCATAAAAAGACGGCACCACTGTGTCGCCAACCATAACTATCCTTAGTGAGTCTTCTGCGGTAGTCTCGTCATCCTGATCATTTTCATTCTGATCAGGATTGTCGGTCAATGCGGACAGCGCCAAATGCCTCCCAAAAACCACCTTCCCACCTACCCGTCTAGTTTTCGCCAACGTCGACAACGGTTCCTCACGTTTTTCGGCAGTAATTTGGTCAACGCACACCATCTGACAGCGTGAGCAAGGCCCGAGGACATCAAACTGTAGTTGTTTCTGACCAATAGTCAAAGATGACCAAGTGTCTTCAATGTAGGGTTGTTCAAAGGGTGATGCTATTGACGATAGTGTAGGAAGTGATGAAGATTGATGATGCGAATGAACAGGAAGATTTTCGGCAATGACTATGTTTGCGCGAAAAACGTTCGCTGCCACAGTTTTTGTGTTGTTGCTTAGAGGAGAGATAGCTGAGGTCCCCGATTGCTCCTTGATCTGTTCATTCAATCTGTTCACGGATGATCGTGAAATCAGGAGGATAGGACTTTCATTCGATAGAAGAATTGGATTCACTGTGCCGCTCGTCTTTGCTCGTAGACTATCCCTGTTACTATGTATATAGCTAGTATCGGATGGAAATGTGCCTGGCATCTCGCTTCGTCTCTGAGATGGAATGTAGTGACGACGATAAGGGGTCTTGGAGTGTCGCACAAAACTCCTAGGAGGAAATCGAGCCAAAGTGCATGGAACGCCGAGCAATTCAGAGAAGAAAGCCGAAATTTCTGAAGATGTATAGACTTGGATGACGACCCGGTCGCCACAGACCAAAGATGATTTCCGAACAGAAGCAGAATTCTGGCAGCTTCTCGTCATCTCGGTTGTAATCAGACGGGGATCGTCTCTGCTCAGTGGAATATCGAGTTCGCGTCTACCGGCTGGAAAGTCGCCAGTGATACAAAGAAGACCCTTTTCAAAATTCAATATAGGTTTTATCAGTGCCATGCGTGGGTATCGTTTCTGACTCAGGGCAGCGCCCGTGCCTTGATGAACGATACACCATTCACGATCCCATGCAAGCCCCTCAGGACATACTTTCCATGCAATCCCTGGTGGTACCGTGAAACCCGAGCAACTTTTGATGGGATAAACACATAAGCTTTCCACGTAGTATCTATCTGTTTCTGCCGTACCTAGGACTTGCACATTCGATATAGCGGGTAAAGGGGATTTTTCTGCATAAAACTCCGTGATGAACGATACAAAGCGATCAGTGTCCCTCAAACTGGTCATTGGACCAAGACTCAACCGTAACATACCGGTTGGCTTGCCCTGCATAATATCATTTTCATCTCCACACCTCTGGCCTGCCTTGTAATTAGCTTCCATTTCGTCGTTGCTCAACCCAAGCAGACCCGCTGTGCCCCCGGGGTTGCACAGCGTGCCAGATCGGATATGAATTGATTTGATTGAGGAGAGTTTCTCGATTTCAGATTTGCCGATCCAGTCACCATTGCTGTCGACTAGGTTGAGAGCAATGATTGGACCTTGTGTGCTTCGGTCTTCGTATGAACAACCTGGAAATAAGTAGAAATGACAAACAAGTTTTCCGTTTGCATGTTTGATTGAGCTTAGTCGATCAAACAATTGTTTCGTTAGGGAAGCAGTATGGTTCGAGATATTGGTCATTGATCCATACAAACTTTCGTGCACCTGAAATGCTGAATCGAGTGCGATTATAGAATGGAATGGAAGAGTACCATCTTCCAGTTGATCATGTATGGTCGATTCTTTTCTCGCAAACCATTCATTGCCAACAGTGACCATCTCCACAGTTCCTCCGCCAAAATACTTTCGATGGTTGAAGACATGTCCCGATTCCTTTCGGACAATCAAAGCGCCTAGATCCGGGAAGCCAAAGATTTTGTAAAAGCTTAAGACAATGAAGTCGGGGCACACGTTAGGGTCGCTCAAGTCTAAAGGTGATGTAGAAACCAAACTTGCGGCGTCTAAAAGAGTAAAAGTGTTCCGTCTCCCGGCTTGCCGAATTTGGTTGCACCAATCCAGAGGAAAGCGTCGTCCATTCAAATTCGACTGTGCAGGATATGCAAATAGTCTTGCACCATCATACACGGCATCAGGGCCATCTATCCATTGCCGGACCTCATCATCACTTGAGAAGCAGCGACTGCCCAAAGCGGCCAATGCTCGTACTCCAACCACACTGGTGTGGGAGTCAACCTGATAACCGTACCAGAAACCGCGCTGGACATCAGGCGAAGGACAAAATTCTTGTAGAGACTCCGCTACTATCTTGATCCCCGCCGTCGCATTAGGCACAAATATCAAATCATATACATCTGGGTCTGCGTTGAAGAAGCGCAGAGCTTTCAGTCTGATATCCTCGACACGGTGGGAACTAAGTTGAGAGGATGCAGATGCTGAATGTGGATTTCCAAAAAGATTGCTGGTCAGATCTTGAGAGTATTTCTCGACTAGAGATTTGGCATATATCGTGGTGCCAGCATGGTCGAGATAAGTAACGTCTAGAATATCGGATCAGTGTCATGGAGCTGGAAATGGGTGAGGGAGTACAACCTCGTAAAGTGGGATATTCACGATCCCGAATTTCATCTAGGGATTCAGGATAGAATTCCTGTGCGATCTCAAGAGTTTGATCCGCCATGGTGAAGCCGCGGTTTATCCAAGAATGAGTGGCGACATATAAAAGCAGCTCCTTCGGGATCCAGGCGGCGTTGACGTGATAAGCTTCATTGATGGACGAACACAACAGGCGTTGCGTATGTAGCGATGATGAAGGGTAATTATATTTTGAAAGTATCAAGAAGTTATATCCAAGTAGGGCGTAACTTGGTGGGAGTAGACGGTGAAGCAGTGAATGATCAAAGTCTGGGTCGTCTTATTGACAGCGGAGGTGGCCGATGGACATGGACAACAGGCAGGAGCTACGTTACCTCCCACAATCTCCACAATACTTCCGTCAACTGTCGGAAAAATTGCAACTATCTCATTATCATACCTGATTCAACGGATAATCAATGATTTGACATATTTCAAGCTGGCAAAGTTGACTGTGGGCATTCGTACAAAGGCTTATCGCAAGTCGCCGCTTTGATCGCTGACATGTCCGGCTTGCTCGATGACGGATGTCGCCGTTCGTCTACACACGAGGATTATTCCATGGCGCAACACATCATGATCAATTAGTCATTCATTGGATTCGTCTACCTATAGGGCATTCAATATTGACAAGAGAATCATCAAGCACCATCAAGAAATACAATACAATCCAGACAGACAGGATCAAGTCCGGCAGCGACCATTTCCCTTCCTTTTCCCTTGTTATTTCATTTTCACGTTTTTTTTTGTGTTCAATTTGTCTTTATTCATTTCCGTTTCGTCTTCAACCATGAGATCATACCACATAATGTCGTCGACTAGATGAACCACTGCGACTGCGATGATGACCGCGACGACTGCTATGACTGCGACGCCGGACCACCGTCTCCTTCACCACCGTATCACGATGGTGCCTGTGAATCAGCAGCGCGAAGATCGCCGTGATGAAGAAAAACACTACTTCCATGATACCCATGGCAAAGGAAGCCTTGAGCATGGAACAAGTCTTGTTAAAGTTTGGTGTTTCGCCCGTATACACAATCGATCCAAACGGACCGAGCGATACGGAGGAAGTACTGTCATTCCAACTTGTACAGGAAGCGCCGGCGATAAAGCGCAGCTGATAGACCCCAGCGATCAGAGCGCCGAAGAAGCACAGATCGAGGAATGCGACGAAGACGGCTGACCGGCGCGTGCTGCCGAAGCGGAGGATGGTGTCGATGCACCAGAAGACGGCGATTGTGCTGACGATGAAGAGGACGAGGATGTAAGCCGGGGTGAGTTCATTTGCATTGAGGAAGCCATTGACAAAATATGCCTTAGATTCGTATTAGCCTCATACTATGTTTCGCTCATCGCAGAGACAACTTACCAGCATGCCAATGATCGGGATCAAAAAGACGATTTCCGTCAGGCGCCAGAAGATAAAGAGGACTTCTGCAAGCATCTTGACTTGTTTTTTACCGGACTGACCACTTCACTTGGTTGTTTTTGCGATGCGATGCTATCAAAATTGTATGATCGGCCAAAAGAGTAGCAGGCTGAGTAACCAGTGACAACGGCCCGATAAGACTCAGGGCCCCGCCTGTCAACAATCAATCAATCTCCAACTGAGAATGTTGGATTCTCGCAATCGGATCAACAGTTCATGTACGAAATTTTGAATGTTTTCTAGAAAGGAGAAAAAATGCAAGATATGACGAGACCGTGCATTTGTATTTAACAGATGGGACCGGTCGGAATTTTCTTCGTTGTTAGCGGGAGGCTGGGGAAGTAAGCTATACAAATAATTCGATGGCGGGGGATTCATTTTATTTGTCGTACGTCCAACCCAGCCATGCACGTCAGCTTGTAGCTGATTGACTAGTTGAATACGTAGCCGGTAATGAGGCTTGTTTAGTGACTATGTTTTAATATATTCCGTTGCTTGTAATTGAAGATGTCAGACAGCCAGCCTTGTCATGACAACAGACATCTAGACTCTGGCGACCGACAGCCAATCACAGCTGGCCGTCGGATTTGTTTACTCCTGTGCCTGTAGCCAATAGTTCTGGTCTACATTGCATGCTCTTTTCATCTTCAACGAGAGAATTGGAAGAGTGCTTCGAATAGTACTCTATTTATCCCACCTCAGGTTGCAATGCTATGAGATACCATCACATTATCCAATTTATCAAACATGTAAACTTTAGACCTCTCCCCCGAGTCGTCGTGATTCCACTACGCCCTCGATGTTCCCCGGATTTGCCGATCGACCCGAGGAATAATAGGTTGTGTCGTATGGCTGGCGTGATGGCGTCGCTGTGGCTACATCAACTCGTCCTCTGTCTCGAGGGATGTTCATCTCAAAGCCATCGCTGACTTCCTCGCTCGACGATGACGAATATCCATCACGATCTCGTCGCTTAGCACGGTATACCGCTCCGCCCCCGGGCACATTCAGTTGCGGTTGAGGGTGCAAAGAATATTCCCCGCTGAGCCCTGCTTGTCGTCCTTGAGCATAAATATGCTCTACATTCTCGTCGCGGAGCGGAGCAGTATCATCGCTACCACTCATTCCAGGGGGTATTCTGGGTTCAGTGGCCCAGCTTCGAATCGGGTATGCCCTGCCCTTCTTCCACGGCTCTGAGAGCGAAGGAAAGTACTGTCGGTATGACGCCCATGCCGTAAAGACACCTAATAAGGAGCCGGTAATGACGTCAAAGGGATGGTGTCGAGCATCCATGATGCGACTCACGGCAATCAGCGTAGCGGCCAGGATAGGGACCATGACGATAATCGTTTTCCAGACTTCGCCGCGCTTGTCCATGATGTGCATTTTACCGCTGAGATAGAGGGAGAGATAGAATAAGCCGGCAAAAGAGGCTATCAATCATGAATTAGTCACCTGTTTGCTTTAAGGACTTGGGGCGGGGAAGAGAGTCGTACAGCTACTATGGCCCGAAGGCCAGGACCGAAATCCATCCTTGATCAGCGCCGCATCACCCTGACAAATTGTCGAATTCGAAAGCCCAAAGACCGGCAAATCCTGACTATTGGGGGCTGGCTGACAACGATCAATCAGATCCGGCCGCGGTTTTCCGCATGCATTCTTGAGGATCTGTGTAGTCACAAAGGCCAGCCCTTGAGACAACAACAGACCCAGGATTCCACAGTTGAGTTCCCACAGACGATCTTTCAGTCTGTAAGGGCCGGTTAATCTCCGTCGTCCGGATCCATCAGGTGAGGATGATTTGTGGTGGGAGAAGAGGCCATCGATGACTAGAGTATAAAGGATTATGACCACCAGGGGCGATGCTATTGAGATGAGTAGTGCTTCTTGTATGGTGATCCGTTCTTTGACGGCAAAGGGATATTGAAGGCTTTTATTTTCGAGGCTGAAATGTTGGTGATATGGTTCAATGCGATCTAGCATCCAAAAGCCGATAGCAAATCCACTAGATGATCAATCAGCACTTGTCATGCACGAAGATTGTGAAATTTGCTTACATGATGAATACGTAGTCGAAAATATATCTAAATCCAATTACAAGCAGTCAGCACCAAATGTCGTTGCCAGCACTTTAAAGAAAGACGACGTACGATATAATTACCCGAGCCCTAAGCCGTTTCTTTGAGAAGGGCAACTTTGAAGGCAATGGAGCCATATCGCGCGACGACGAAACGAGGGATCTGGCGGATCTGCACTAAAGCGATCTGCAAACTGACTCGAGTGGTAACTTCACAATAACTTGTGGTTGTGTTTGGAGCAAAAAGTCAAATAAATAAATAAATAGAGACACATACTATAACAAAGAAATAATGGCAAAACGAGAGAATGAAGATGCCTGAAAAGAGTGGATCAAGGGCTAAGAAAGAATGTTTTGTTTAATGTCGTCTGAGACGCAAGATGATGAGAAGTGCACAGACTCTGAGGCAGTGAGGCTTGAGCGGCGGCTAGCAGATACCTTCCTATTCTAATCTCTAGGTCCCATCTGAGGCATGCCCTGAGGTCTGTTCGGACGGACAAGATGGCGAGTTAGCACTGCCTGACTCCTCGATATTGAAGAATCGCTTCATGTCTGCCTTGGCTCGGCAATGGTTACATTGAGAAAGTGATGATTTAATAATATACAAAGTTAGAAAACTAGACAGAGCGTTCTTAGGTTATTATACAATATGCGAATGCTACACATGTAGCAAAGCGATCTACATCTTTCCTCCAGTCATCTCTTCAACCACTTGCTTCATTCTCTCCTGCTCGATTCGCCATCTTCCATTGTCATCCTTCGTCTGATTGTTGACAATACTCTGGATCGTAGGCGGTGCCCCCTTGTTCCATACATTAGTTCCAACGCTGCTGTCCGATCGCCATTCATCGCCGCCATCGGCACTGAACTTGTCCTCAATTTCCTTCATGAGCTGCTCCTCTGTAACGATAAAGGTTCGAGCATTCATGTACAAGGTGTGAAGGTTGTTCTTGCGTTCGGCTGACTTCTGAAGCTGCTTTTCCACCACTCGCTCGCGTGACTGGGCAATGCGGAACTCTCGGTCGGGGTCCGGTAGGATTGAAGGTTGCTCCAGCAAATCCTGAACGACTGATTGTCTGGTCAATCGCTCATCGTCTCTCTCCGGCTGTCTCAACACACGCTCTCGGCGAGCCTGCTTGGCCGCACTTCGCCGCGTCATAGATGCTACCGTAGTCTGCTTCCTCTCGTACAACTCGAGCAAACCTTCTCTCAGATTTTGTCGTCGGTTTTCTGCCATCCTCTGCTTCCATGCGATAGTTTCCGCATGGGGGTCGTTCTTCTTGATCGTCTTCACCTTGCTTGGTTCCGGTGTCACGGCAGAGATGTAGGCCGGTGTAGGCTTATCGGGACGACGGGCTGGGAAGATTTCACGCGGAACAGGGAGGGTACCCTTCACTCGAGGCTTTGCGGGCAAATCGGGCTGCAATGTTTGAGGAATCTCGATGTAGTTGGGGGATTCGGGACCAACACGCAATTTGGTAGAGACGGAGAAGCTGCGGACCTGCCTTGTGGCAGTCCGGTAGCTCCTGGATAGCGACATTTTAATAAAGGTGTAAGAGGAATAACTGCACTGGCGTACTATGAAATTGAAAATAACGAGCTGAGAATGACTGCTCGATGCAGCACTGGGCAGGGGAGTCTCTTGATGAGTGCTGGTGTTTTCCGCCGGCCGACAAATTTCAGAGATTGGTCCGTGCACCACTAGTCCCGGTCGCTCTTTTTTTTTTCTTACCCGCCTTCACTTTACAAAATCTATTTATCCTTCTTCGCCAGACACTCTGTGCCAATCTTTCCCTTCTTCTTCTAATTTATACGAAGAGAAGTGTTTTTTTTCCCTCAACAGTCATGGGTACAGGAAAGAAAGAGGCCTCTCGCAGAGAGCGCCAGGGCAAGACGGGAGATGGCATGGCCAATGTCAGAACAAAAGGCGAAAACTTCTATCGGTGAGTACGCCAGCAGACACATCTGTTGCAAATATTGTCTGACCTTTTCTTGTCTACAGCGATGCGAAGAAAGTCCGTCATTTGAATATGTTCAAGGATGGCAAAGCCAAACACGATGCTCAGGGAAATATTGTCAAGGCTGCTTCGTACCAGTCTACAGAATTGCCCAATGCCCGGATAGAGCCAAACCGCAAGTGGTTCGGTAATACCAGAGTCATTTCTCAGGAAGCATTGACTTCGTTTCGAGATGCAGTTGCCGAACGAGCTGCAGATCCATACCAGGTTCTCTTGAAGACAAATAAATTGCCTATGAGTTTGATCAGAGATGGTCAGGAACTCAACGGACTCAAGCAACATCGTGCAAAGATGACAATTGAGACATCGCCCTTTGGCGACACATTCGGACCCAAAGCTCAGCGGAAACGTGTCAAGCTTGACGTCGGCTCGTTGGAGGATCTCGCTGGAGAGTCTGTGAAGATGCACGATTCATATTTGGAAAAATTAGATCAAGCCAAGTTATTGAGTGGGAGATCTGGTGAAGATGACGCCGAAGACATTGGTGTTATGGGAGTCGCTCGCGAACATGTCTTTTCTAAGGGACAAAGTAAACGTATCTGGAACGAACTGTACAAAGTCATCGACTCTTCAGACGTTGTCATTCATGTTCTCGATGCTCGTGATCCCAATGGAACGAGATGCCGAAGTATTGAGAAATACATTCGTGACGAGGCACCACACAAGCATCTCATTTTTGTTCTGAACAAGTGTGACTTGGTTCCTACCAAGGTTGCTGTAAGTTCCTGACCTCATTCTGGCGCACCCCTTGACGTTTTCCTCATTTCATCCGGCTCCGCCGGTGCCATTGCTAAGTCAAGGCTTCTTCCTGTGCATCTTTTGCCGCTCAATGGGAGTTTTGTCTGTTACAGCTCTGGTAGATTGATACTTATCCGCCGCTTTATCTCTTTCTGAGTCTAGAGTTGATCGGCTTTCGTTTTGAAGGCTTATCGTAAAGGATGAGCAGTGCTTTGTTTTTGAGTTGAGCTCTGAATCCCGTCATTCGATGGTACCTCCTGTATCAGAGCTCTTAGTAACATTTCACACATTGCCTTGTCGTTTATCATGATCTCTTTTGTATGACTTCATTAGACACGTGCTAACTTCGTGTCAGGCCGCTTGGGTACGCCATCTGTCCAAAGATTATCCTACTCTCGCTTTCCATGCGTCTATCAATAATTCTTTCGGCAAAGGATCTCTGATCCAGCTGCTGCGTCAATTTTCAGCTCTTCACTCAGATCGCAAGCAGATTTCTGTTGGCTTTATCGGTTATCCCAACACTGGAAAGTCTTCTATTATCAATACCCTTCGAAACAAGAAGGTGTGCACTGTTGCTCCCATTCCCGGAGAGACCAAAGTCTGGCAATATATCACATTGATGAAGAGAATCTATCTCATCGATTGTCCTGGTGTTGTGCCTCCTAATCAGAACGATAGTGAGGAGGATATTCTGCTTCGAGGAGTGGTCCGAGTCGAGAACGTTCATAATCCTGAGCAATATATTCCTGCCGTTTTGAAGAAAGTTCAACCGCGCCACATCGAGCGGACTTATGAAATCAAGGACTTTGACGGCGATGCTATAGAGTTTTTGAGTATCCTGGCCCGAAAGGGTGGTCGATTGTTACGGGGCGGTGAGCCTGATTTGGATGGTGTTGCTAAAATGGTGATCAATGATTTCCTCCGAGGAAAGATTCCCTGGTTCACACCGCCTCCATACACTGAAAGCAATGAGGATGAAAAGATTGAAGGTCGAGAAGGTCGTCTAGGAGAGATGACTAAAAAGCGGAAGAGAGACACATCCGCGGCAGACAGCGAAGCTAAGGGCGAGGAGAAGTCTGCAGATGACCACGAAGACTCGAATGACTTCGAAGGATTTGACGATGACGACGATGAATCCGACGGGGGTATCATCGTCTCGGACGATGAGGACTCTGAGGAAGTTGAAGCAGAAAACAGGGATGATGCGACTACTGAAGATTGAAGTAATTGCGTATAAGTACACTATTTTGAATCAATCTTGCAGACGTTGAAGATCTCCAGCCCGTCCAGTGCAGCTTGACGCGCAAAAATTGCGCTGAGTCACCTGTTTCACTGTTCACGACCACCTCCGCATGGCTACGTCTTCCGCCACTGATACAGCCCCACTGTCGACTCACGCATGTACAGCTGGGTGCATATTGCACAAGCTCAACAGCGACCGCTGACGCTGTAGGAAACATGTATGTGTTGGCTGTCAGAAGCAAGCTCGCGGCTTGCTACGGAAGCTAGGATGTCGCCTCATCTTTTCATAATGTCTGTGATACTATCGATAACACATCAGACAATCAATACCAATGCATCAGTTGATGCACACTTCCTTCATCATATATTATTTTCATATCGTAGCACATAGTCCACTTGAGTAATACAAGTTTGTATTCGTCCTTCTCGTGATAGTTGCGGTGGTAGCTCACGTGGGGCTGCGGCAAGTTAAGGTCTCGAAGGCGACGGACCATCACCTTATTAATTTCTTTGACACTCAACACCGCTTCTTTGACAACAACCAGTTCGGCTCTATTGGAGCTCATGCTAAACAAGGTCAATGGGTCTTCAACTCTTTGACAATGTTCATGTTACTTTCAAGTCATCTTTTTCTCCATTGAGAAGCGAGTACGTAACAGCGCAAGTTTGGACATCGGTCGAACATGGCTGATGACGCACCGCGGTCCCTGTCCATCGTTCCATATTCTTCGAATCGACACGTCGTTTTGTAAGTGTCTATGAAGTCATTTTATTTTCTGTTTCTCATTACATTGAAACTGTGAAATCACTAATTGCTGGGATTTTCTAGACGTCATAATGATTCCGTGGTTGTTCTTGACCGCGACTCTCAACAATTAGTCCTCCGCAATGCGAACACCAGCAATAATGGGGACCTCGATTTCGACCCCCCCGACTGCCCCTACTGCCATCGCCCCATGCGCGGTCGAGACAACGAACCGGATGTTCACCGGGGACGCAGCGGCGGCCCCGAGCAACACGATTTTGTGACGCCAGAATACTTCCGTCTTCTACACGACAGCATACCGAACTCCGAAGCATCTACACCACCACCACTATCACCGCGTCTACGTCTCGCGCAACCAGCGCTGACAGATGGAACGGTTGGAGCCCCCTCGCCATATGTGCAACCGCCACCTCAATCGCCGCAGGGCATATCATCGACGGCATTTAGTCAGGGTTATTTCAAAAAGTTCTTCGTCGAAGAAGCGGAGCTAGGTCGAGGCGGAAAGGGCGTTGTTCTGTTGGTGAAACACATGCTTGACGGTGTATCGCTAGGTCACTTTGCTTGCAAACGCGTTCCCGTTGGTGATGATCATGAGTGGTTGGAGAAAGTTTTGATAGAGGTCCAGCTTTTGCAGCATTTGTCACACCAGAACCTGGTCTCATATCGACACGTTTGGCTGGAAGATTTCAAAATCAGTACATTCAGTCCGAGTGTGCCCTGTGCGTTCATTTTGCAACAGTACTGCAATGCTGGCGATCTTCACAAATACGTGGTAGGAAACGTTCCGGCTTCGACAACAGCACAACAACTGAAAGAGCGTCTTCGTCGAAGATCTAAAGGCCAACCTGAGACGCCAGACTTTACGGAGCCCAGAAAACTTCACTTTGAGGAGATATATTCTTTCTTCAAGGACATAACATCCGGTATACGTTTCCTCCATGCCAATGGCTTCATTCATCGCGACCTCAAGCCGAGCAATTGTCTACTGCATGATTCGGGCCAGGAACTGAGGGTTCTCGTCAGTGATTTCGGGGAGGTACAATATGAGAATACAGTACGAAAATCAACAGGCACAACCGGAACTATCTCGTACTGCGCTCCCGAAGTACTACAAAGGGTATCTCCCAATGGGCCGTTCGTGAATTTTACCTTCAAATCAGACGTCTTTTCCCTCGGAATGATTCTGCACTTCTTATGTTTCGCGCAACTCCCGTATCGCAGTGCGGATCTCATGGAAGAAAAAGAAGATATCGACGAGCTTCGAGCCGAGATTAGCGGCTGGAAAGGATTTGATGATTCGCTCAAGCGAATTCGTCCCGACTTACCAGACAAGCTTTACAAAATCTTACAGCGGCTTCTTTCTATCGACCCTGCTTACAGGCCAACTGCGGATGAAGTCTTGGTCAGCATCCAGGCAGGAGTTACAGGCAACGAGAGTCGTCGTTTTGGACGTGCCAGCTCCACCGGGGCTGATTTCAGTCAACGTATACAACCTATCGAATCTCCGGCCCCGATCAGTCCTCGGCCATCACGCTCTCCAGTCAAGAACACGTCACGATCTACCGGGCCTTTAGCTGTTCGATCGCCAGTTCGTTACCAAACAAGAAGCGTTACTTCGAACGTGAACAACGCGTCGTTTGAGGCAGATCAGGGCAGTCATCACCGAACATCACCTAGTAGCCAGGACCAGGACTTAATACTCCGTCCTCGATTTCGAAGCACACCGTCCACGCCTCTACAAAGCGTAGACGCCGATGACGAAGAATATACCGATGGCCAACGACGATACACCCATCCCATGATACGCAATCACATCCACGACCCTCCATCAACTCCACCAATGCAAACGCCACTTCCCTCACATAGATTACTTCCCCCACCCCCAGAAACCTTCTGGAGTAATAACTCCTATCTATACCTTATACCCCTCCCTTCCATGGACACTCAAATCCCCATTCCAAATGCACGTGTAACACTGTTCATCGTCAAGCAAATTCTAATTTCGCAGACTTGCATGCCGCTGGCTGTGAATCCGTGGATCTATTACCCCCTTTTTATACTCGCTGTGCTCTCTTTGCCAGTACAGAGTCTTAGGACGCAACTCATCTCTTTGGCTGTCCATCTCGGATTGATGGTGCTGAGCGCGAGGATGGACAGTATCTGTGTTTGGGGTACCTCTAGGGCGTTTTACGCATGATTTAGATGCATGGACGATAGCAAGGATACATGTATGTCTTATATGATAGTATTACGAATTGATGACTTTAACGAGCTACACATCTAGTGACCCGGCCATTGATAGGATCTGCACTAACATCTTTAGCCTATTCAACACCATATTACTTAACTTTAGGCAGAACGACCATTGCGAGACAGTAGACTTAAGATTTAGTGAGATGGAGAGGACAAAGCTAATATATTTAATAAAGCCTTTGCTGTTAACTGGAGGGAGCAGCTACGGGTTCACTAGCAAGTGGATTACAGCATACAATGTAGAAGGGGAAACGAAACCACATCTCCACGGAATCCTCCCGACCTTTCGTTTACCTAGATAAAACCAGAGGCAGAAGGAATTGTTTTGATGCAGTCAGAGAGCCTTCGTTTGTTCATAGAACAAATCGATTTCGGAACTTGTATCAATGAGCATGGCGTGGGAGTCCCTCATCAATGATACCTACCCTGTAGAGAATCAACGATTTTTGGAAAACCATGTCACAGTAGTCTCGATGAAATACAGAATACCAGTCTCTCTAGATAGAAGAAGTGGTAAAATGTGTCTCATCCTCAAAAGTTCCTTCAGAATGAAATCTACCGGCCGAAGAACAAGAAGTCCAAAACAATTTTTGATTATTCATTATTGGTATTGTAGGATCAGGACCGCAACCGTGCAGCCTTGAACTTACTAACTTTCCTC
Source organism: Talaromyces sp. PB3603 (assembly GCA_023625915.1). NCBI lineage: Eukaryota > Fungi > Ascomycota > Eurotiomycetes > Eurotiales > Trichocomaceae > Talaromyces > Talaromyces sp. PB3603. The sequence goes on from JAMAFY010000008.1 coordinate 165,143, forward strand.
TTGGGCTGATCATTCTCGTCCAGTTCATACAGTTGATCCGCTTCATCCTCATCATCCTTGTCCCTCACAAAGCCACCGCTTTGCTGAATCTTGAGGTTTCGCCGACGATAAAATTCGGTCGCTACTTCTTTGCGGTGTATTTCTTCGTCGATTTCATCTGGATCCGGTGGGAGAACGCTCGTTTTGTCGCTGACTGGTCGTTCAACTAGCGTTTGGGCGGTAATTTTGCCTTCGGGTGGTTGAGCTTCATGATCGAATGAGGGTTTGAGGGCGGAAGCAGCGGCGAAAACATCGCCAGCAATGATGGGCTGAGAGAATGGCTTGGGTCCTCCAAGGTTGGCAGGGAAAAGGGAAAGAGATGAGGGTGCTGGTGGTTGATCGGACTTTTTGAGTATTGATGACCGCGGTCCGGGACTGAGGCCGGCTGTGGTCGAGTCGCCTGGTGTTGGGATACCATCTTTTCTGGCTGATCTAAATCTCGAAGTTTTCTTCTTTGCAAGAGCTGTGTCTGTATTATCCTCATTACTAGTAGCTGTTCTTGAGGCCGAGCGCTCAATGATAGACTCAGATAGAGGTGCCACATCAGATTTGACAATATCAACCTTTCTTTCAGTCTGCTCAGAAACAGTGGGCCGTGTCGATTCTTGGGCAATATCTAGCACTTCGGCAAAAGCGACCTTCTTTCTAGTCTTCTTTTTCTCCTCGGGCAATATTTCATTCTTGGTACCCCTTTCAATAGCTGTGACTTTCAAAACACCTCCGTGTGAAGCAGCTTCTGCTGTTTCCTTGGCTTCGGCATCGATATTTTGAGCAGGACCGAGGTTGATAAACCCGCCAGCCTTGAGCCTCTCTTCTAATTCTTTCATCTGCTGATGATATTCGCCCGTCAGTACCGTCGATGTGGTGCGTCCGTACTCGTCTTCATCTTCTTCGTACTCATCATCATCATCATCGTACTCATAGTCCTCATCGACGGAGATTTCACTGCCTTCTTCGTCGATTTCAAGCTCAGCGACAACTCTGCCGACCTCGTGAAAACCGTATTCGAGCATCTCACGACGGAGCTTTGCATTCTCGGGAGACTCATCCACCTCTAGAACAGGGGGCTCGGAGTCTGAATCACTGATTTCATCGGTAAAAGCATCTGTGACTGAAAGAGCGGTAGTTTTAGCCGATTTCGGCTTTGATCCTTCCTGGTTGGCTTTAATGCTGACTGAGTCAAGACCCTGTGCTTTGCCTTCTCCCTTCGCATCGACTCTGTCATCATCTATCTTTTCAGACTCCTGGCCCTGAGGAACCTCCACACCAGCTTTCTTGAGCATATCCATAATCTCAGGGGCACGTTCAGCCGGATTTGAGACCTTACTAGAAATAACATCTCCATTCTCATCCAGCTCCTCGAAAATCTCGGTTACAGCATATTCTTCTGTGGCAGCGTTGGGTCCAGGACGTTCGACGAACAATAACCTATCCAGCTCTAATTCAGCCGCTGACAGACGTTTCTCCAACGAAGCGACATTTTGCTTAACGTAGTCGAGTCGCCGAGTAATCTGTGAAACGACCTGATCTCTTGATCGCGTGATGTTTTGTTTCTCGCCGATTAGATCCCGGACTTCTTTTCCATCGACGACAGTCCCTTCACAAGATATACCGACCTGGAGGATCTCGTCGCTCGTGCAGTCGTATTGTAGTAGATTTATTTCGTCCTTCAATCCGTCATATTCAGCCTCGCGGAGTCGCCAATCGTAGAGGGATCTGCGGAGTGTTTGAATGTTTTGTTCGAGCTCTAGTCGTCGGCGCTCTAATTCGTCTAGAGTGGCGTGTCGTACAGCCATCTTGCCTGTCACTTGGTGCAGTTCCCGAGATCGAAACGATACTGGTGTGATGTGCAAGGAAAGAAAAGGGTCGGCTTGCGAGGGAGGCAAAAGCAAAATTTCGGCGAGCGCCTTCTGATTGGTTATTCCCACTCGAGCTCCGCGGGCATCAAAAGCACCTGCTAAACTCAACGTCACTTATAAACACTTCCGAATCCTCTTCATAACACAACAATTTTATATCCAGTCAGTCAGTATGGCTGACTCGACTGATCGTATTTCTCGCCGGGATGAGGATGGTGAGTAATTATACCCGATAATCCGTCCTCATATCGAAGCTTACACACTTGACAGAGGTGTGTCCAGTCTGCAAGTCCTCAAGATACCTCAACCCCGACATGCGCTTTCTCATAAACCCGGAATGCTATCATCGTATGTGTGAGAGCTGTGTGGACAGACTCTTTTCTGCCGGGCCGAACTCGTGTCCAGTGATCGGTTGTAAGAAGACACTACGAAAGAATCGATTCCGGACACAGACATTTGAAGACATTGGTGTGGAACGGGAGGTTGATATACGTAAGAGAGTTATGGCGATGTGAGATGTGCAGTCAAAAATTTCATGGTATATACTTACGCAGGATAGTCTAAACCGCCGAGAAGATGAATTCGATAGCAAACTAGACTGGGATAATTTTCTCGAACAACGCGAAAGCATGATCATGAATCTGGTGTTGGGCATCGACGTAGCCAAAACCGAAGCCGATCTACGCAAATACGAAGCATCAAACCTTGACTCCATTAGAGCCAACAAGGCCCGCGCATCGCAAGAAGCTTCCTCGTTCTTGGAACAGCAATCCTTTGAACAAGAACAAGCTCGTCTACGCCGCATGGCAGCACGAGAAGAATATGAGCGAGAACAGCGTGAGCTCGCTGCAGGCCGTGAGGAGGTACTTTCTCGGCTCGCATCAGGCCGACCCGCCGAGGCAGCCAGTATCGCCCGCGAAGGTCAAAAGATTTTACTTAAGAAATCATCCGCCCGCCGAAGTGAGGAGGAAAGACTACGACAAAAACAAGCCGCTCTCCGCGGTGAAAAGAGCAAAGACGCTCGACTGATCCCTACAAACATAGATTCAGACGCCGAACCAAGTCTTATCAAGGGTCTCAAGAAAGTTATTCAACCAGAGCCGGAAAAGCCCTACGATCCTTTCGGAGGTATCCAGGCCGACAAACGTGATTACTATGTACTGCAAGATTATTATCCTTCTCAGTGGCTGGAGAATGCTCGTAATAATACGACATTCTCAGCGGGTGGGTTTGATGTCAAAGAGTATTACTCACGTACACTCTTCGAAGCATTCGCCGGTTTGGGTGTTTTTGTTGATGAGGAAGTTTCAAAAAGAGATATCCTTGGCGGCGTGACCTCTAAAGCTGCAGTTGCCACGAAGGGGGCTGCGCAACAGGCTTCTGCTGTGCGAGCTTCGGATGATGTATTTTGATCTCGTTGAGGGTTGTTCATGTTTTGGGAATTAGGATGCATAGCCATGGTGTTCGTTTGTTCATTAAATGTTTCTCTGCACGTTGGGATCGCCGCTCTCTTGGGATTGGAACGATTCTATGATCATATATGAATCCGGAGGTTTATGAATAGTATGCTCGTTTTCGGCATAGTGCTTTAACCATTTGGGTCTTCAAAGTTCACAACTCAAGTCACATAGATTAATATGCACTGTTCAGTCTGAAAGCAATTCTCATATCAACAACCTTATGATACATGACTCCTCGAGGCAATAAAGTAATACGAACTGTAATAGACGAACAGCTCTTTGAAACACCTGAGACAGAACATGGAACCAGAAATGATTCATCAACTCCGACACCATGTAGAGAAAGGTACTCGAACGCCACTGCAAATACAAGGCTAAGTAACAAATCGACTGGCAACCTGCCATAGCTTGTAAACGAACACCACCACCAAAGAAAAAGACAATGAGAAGAAGAAAACTCAAGAGCGAGGGCCATCTAGAGATGTACTTCTCAGCATTCGCTGTTTGAAGTGTAAAAAATCTCTATGGACATATACCGAAGTCTGTCAACATGAATTCAATTTAGCGCGCAATACTAAGACCATAGCCCAAACACTTCATTACACGACTCCAATCATGCTGATCATAGTTCGCGGATTGTACATCAACACTGCACGCATTCTTACTTGATACGTTTCCAAGGTAGCAAGAGAACCCCTCTCCATCACGTGGACATACACCGAAGTCAGTCAACACGAAGAAGGGAAAGGAAGGTTCGAGATGCGTGATAAGAAATAGCGCGAAAGCTTTGCTTCCCATCTCGAAAATAGGCTTCTGTTATAGACAACAAGAAGAAAGACATACACGTCTCAGAGAAGAGCTCAACCTGCAATCTGGACGTAGCATCGAATCAAGAGTCCCGTATGACTCAACGTCGTGAAAGCAGTGCACAAACCGGACAAGTTGATTACAGATTTGAGCGGGAAGTATGACGGTTCGTCATCTCGGCGGTGCTTTCAAATCCCTCCCATGGCAATCCTTCGTCGTGTTCATCGTCAAAATTGTCCACATTCTGTATTGTCTGGTAATGAAATGACTGGCTGCTAGCGCCGGTCAGGTTGTCGAGCCTGGCTGCGTTCTGAACGTCAATCCCAATAGATTGCAGAGTGACTTCCATTTCTTTTTCGGTCATCTCGTGGCCGTCTTGCTTTTGTCCCTCGAGAACATCATATAATGCATAAATCTGGTCTGCTTTGGTGTCGATCTCCTTCAGCAGCTTTTCGATCTTAGTGCTTAGAGACTTTCTCTGTCGCTTGCCGAGACACGCGTCATGCTTCGAAAAGGCCTGTTGTGCGACTGCCAGCTGCATTTTCATATGAGAGAGTTCATCTTCAAGACTTTTGAGAACAGTAGCTAGCGCTTCTGCTGGTGGTCGAGATGGACGCAAAGTTGGGTCTTCGTTGTAGACAGATGGCTCGGGCATACGATCAGAAACGGGAATTGGCCTTGGTACAGTAACGTGAGTACCATCATGATCGTGACTCACTCCTTCTGGCAGAAGACGTTTGCAAACTGTACAATTTCTGCCGTCATGACCGACAACGCTATCAAGAACTTTCTGAGCAGACTCCGAGAGTTGAATTGGCTCTCGGGTAGCAATTTCGGCATAGCGAAGGGTGATATCTGGTAGAATGAAAGCCGATGTCAAATCCGGGATCGGTTTCTTACGGCGGTTCTGACTTTGGCCTGAGTGATCAGAGTGGCGGCGGCGTCGTACAGAGGGACCCTCGTCGGTTTCCTCTTGATCGGTCCTTCCAGTCGCATGAGCTTCACCAAGTGCGGGGGTCGGGCGTGAAATAGGTTCTTTGAGGTCTTTTAAAGACGACTTGCGTGGAAGATCTGAGGCCACACGCTTGGCTGAAGTAGAAGTAGTTGCAGATAGCTCTTTTGCGGCGACAGACTGGTTCTGCTTGCGCATAGCTCGTTCGATCTCGAGTCGTCTGCGAAGCTTGGCAATCTCACGATCATCGATCAAGCTTAATAATGTGAAGTCTTGTCCACCACCAGTTTTATTCTTTGTTTCTTCACGATGGTCTTCGGTAAAGTTTTCTGTGGTATCCGCTTCCTCGACAATGACACGCTTGATACGTTGCTTTCCGGTGTTGGGTACCTTCACGCTATGTTCAACCTCTCCTGATATATGAAGCATTGTAGATTTTGTCGGGGGCTCCATGTTCACTGTAGTTGGCCTTGACAGATTGAGAGAAAACAGCTCTTCGTCTTGACGTTGTTTTTCTAACCTCGATATCTCCCTTTGAACTCTGTCAAGAACTCTGCTCTCAGGGTCGTCCCGTGTAGCATCCTCCGTACGCACGACTTTCCCCTTAGATAGGCGCCGAGAACGTGTTGATCCAGATGTCTTTTGCGTATTGCCGTCATTTAGATCGGCAGTCATTGTAATGTGCTCCGTTTCTAATTGATCCTTGGGCAGCGAATGATGTGTATTGGTGTCGTTTCCGATCAGTTCCCGAGTCAATGCTGTCAGCCTGTTGACTTGGACCCTGAGTTCCGTATTCTCCTTCTTCAAACTTTCATTCTCCCGTTTCGTATCTTGTGTGTTCAAATAAGCGACTCCCAGCTGTGTGACAGCAGAGTCCCTTTCTTGGGCTAATGACTTCAATGCTGATTCATGAACCTGAACCTTTCTATCAGCTACATCAAGTCTGTTTTGCAAAGCCAAATTCATCGCTTCAAGTCCTAAGAATTGCATTAGCGACTCGATTTAAGATTCAGTTGTACATGTGGGATTTCTTACTGTTCCTGTCTTGCAGTAATTTGGTGCTGCCTCTAGGTTGCTCCCCATCTTCGCCTCCAAATAGTTTGAGACGATCATATTGTTCCTTTTGTCGACGCGACTTTTCGGCTTTGAGAAGATGATTCTCCTCCCGGGTCTCTTCGAGTTTCTTTTCTGCCTCGGATTTTGCCATTTCCAAGTCCGCGACCTTATCCTGCAACAGCCTCAGTGAAACAAAGATGGCTTTCTCATCGTCGGGTATGGGCATATTCTTCAAGGGAAGATGTCCACGAGATTCAGACATATCCATATCTTCAGCGGGTGGAGAGACAAAGCGTGTAGTGCGGGGTCTATTCTGACGGGTGAAAACTGGAGTTCCATCTTCATAAACACCAGATACTAGCTCTGAAATATTAGGCAAGTCTGGGAGCAAAATTGACCCATTGGTGACGGTATCCAGAGTGAATGTAGGATTAGGGGCAAAATCGCGCTTGCCCCGACGGGATTCGATAGGTTGCGTGTTACGCGACGCCGACTCCATAGCGGCCGCTACTTGCGCCGAAACATTTCCAAACCGCGTGGTTCGTGTGTTGACGGGAGCGTTTTGTGGTCGCTCGTCGCTAATGTATGATCCATCGTATGTTTCCCGTGCCCTAATGTGCATATCAGCCAGTGTATGACGAGGTTCGCCAGAGCGAAGCGCGTTCTTAGAGCGGCTGGCTTGCAACTGGGGGTCGATGTTTTCCTTTTGCATCTGGCTCGCGCGTCTTATTTGAGCATCCTTGCGCAAAGCACTACCGGATGTTCGCTTCGAAGAGCTCCGCATTGCTGATTTGGGTGGGGTGCTTATGGCAGGATAGTCAAGCTTGATAGCCGGTGATGATGAGCGAACGCTGTTTTCAATGCTCATCATTGAATTGCGCGAATCGTCGCGTCTAATGCGGCCTGAGGTTCTCAGACCTCGCCCAAGCTCAATTGAAAAGTCATCTTCGGTCTCGTCATCAGGAGAGGATTCGACGTCAGAAAATTCGGGAAAGGCACGGTTGATAGCAGATGTATCGATTGTGTACTCGGGATCGAGCCGTGGAGAAGGGCTTTTCCCGGCCGTGCTTGGCCGTCGGAAGGATGCTGGAAGATCTGGTAATTCCTGGGTAGGGTCGAGCTGTCGCGTTGAAACAAGTGCTTCGTTCTCCGGGTCGAAGTCTGACATGGTGGATTCACCAACGGATGCTTGTGTATCTTCGGTGTGTCGTATTGAGTATGGACGCGTCATGTTTGAGACGAGTCACACAGATATTGTATTGTTTCCAAGACCTAGTCTATAAGTAAACTCATGTCCTATGGTCTTGATGGCGTGGTTATTGAGGTTGGGGTGTTGGCTTTTGTCGTGTCAAAAGACGCGTTTAGTTCGGCCGTTATGTGAAATGCGGAACAAAGAATGCTTGCGCGCGCGTCTCGAAATGGCTGAGATACGCGGATATTTGGAACACCAAGCTTCCGCAGAGCAGAATTTACCAAGTGTAAGCTATTGCAGTCGCTTAAGGCTAGAATGTGGTAGTTGAAAGTGTACATTGAAGATGAGGAGGAGGAGATGAAGGAGGCTGGAAGAAGCCCGGCGCGAGGCTTTTGTTTATCCAGAGGCCGCGGTGGGTCCTTCCCGAAGAGTGACAGCAGATCAACAACCCTAACCCTATATGTTGCACCTGATGGACGAAGCCCTAATTCACGGCAGGGCCGCAATCAATTTAGAGCTCATCACGATGGAATTGTACAGTAGGCTCTGGCTACAACAAATAGAAGGCTCAATGAAGGTTCAAAGTGGCATTGAAAACAATGATAACGCTGGAATAGGGGTGTTTGGATATAATAATATCTTTCATTCATAAAGGACGAGCTCCTTTTATCACTGCATGGACAACACTTCAGATATGATCAATATAAGGTCTGAAAAGGTCTACAATGTTCTATTCTTTATGGGTGGCTTCTAACGTATCTATCCCTTTTGACTTATCAATAGCTATCTAAATGGAGTGTCTTGCCTCCAAATGATCAAACCTTCATTTCTCATAAACACGAGCCCACTGAAAGCCTAGTTATCAGACTTGGGCAACCCAATCAGTGGCTTCGTCGATCATGCCCCGTAGTCTATCCTTCAGATCCATGGCTAAATTATCAACCAATGCCCATTTTATTGGGTCAGTGTCTCTGTCGTATCTCTTCCCAAATTGAGCTATGAGATTGGCCAGGCGGGGAAGCTGGTCCAAAACCTGCATCATGGCAGTACTATCATGACCTGGCCCACGTTCAGCCCGAACTTGAGAAGTATTCTTCCCTTGACTGTTTAATCCCGCGTTTGTCGTTGACTTTTTTCTCTTCGTGTGGGGGATACGTGCATTATGGTTGCTTTTAGGCGACGTGCTTGGCGATGATAACACTTTGATATAGTATATAATACTTTCGAATTGATCCAGAAAAGCATTGCAGGCAGCAGCAGCTAGCAGAGCCACCTCTATCTTCTTGGAACAGGGACAAATCAGAATCGACGAAATGCGCTTGATGAACATGATCGACGACGTCTGTGTGGATTGACTCAAAGTTAGTAGCTGATGAGCGACTTGAGTATCCTGAGTGGACATGTTCTCGGAACTATACATCATGGTGTTGTTGTTGATACAACCCAAGACATGCATAGCAACAGTGGCGCAATCATGTTCCAAGATCATTTGGTCAGTAAGTCGAGCGCCAGCAGTAGCCGTCGCCTTCATCTGGATTTGCTCCGGCGCGAACAAGCCATCTTGATGCTGGCTATGATTGTTGCCACGCTCTAAACAATCTGATAAGTCCCGCTGAGTAGAAGTTTCAACCGGAAGGAATGTATGATCGTGATCAATGGCATGCGGCATTAAATTCGTATCGAAGGAAGGATTCATGTTCAAAAGTGAGTCGTAAGTTTCGAGCTGAAATTCAGCATGATTTGTATCAAGTAACACATGCCTTTCCAGGTTGGGCATGGTGATATTTTCTGACGCATGCTTTGGTGAAATGAATGTTGAACCTTCCTTTGTATCCGCAAGACGATGTTTTTTGACTTTCTTTTGAAACTCAGACTCGTCGGTCGTTTCGCTTGTAGATTGGGAAGAATGAGAAGATGGTGGAGATGACGTAGATGATGATGAAGACAAGTTAGCTCGTTTCCCCATCACTACCAGGGTTTGTCCAGAGGATGAGGAATCTGTTGATTGATGACCTGGCCGTTTGGGTATTCGGCGTGCAGGGCTGTAGAAACAAGGATATTCTAGCCTTTTGCACCTCCCACAGACAGGCCTGATCTTGTCACATCGTACTTTGGAAGCAGAGCACATATCACAAGTGTCCTTCAACCTCTGTGACTGGTTTGCAGAAGTGCTATGCATGTCTGTGGAGGCAGCCATTGTCTTATTGATTGAAATCAAGCTCAATGCAATTCTCGTGGAGTCTCGACTTATAAAGCTGTTCAGTACAAGGTCGCATCGATGTTCGCGAACACCAAGACCCCCAACTCTGAAAGAAGACTGACATATGAATATACGTGGTATTCTGGAATGGCCCCCATAGTTAGTGGCGTTGAAGCTAGTAGGGGACTTCTAGCTCTTACTTCTCATATACGAGTGTGAGCTCTAATACTTAGTGACGCAGCATTCCCGCATCGTAATCATAGCCATTGATATCAGGTGGTGCTATCAATATCGAACTCAAAAATTAAGTCAGAGCTTGATTGGAGAGGGACTGGACCAACGGATGGTTCGATGCTACAAGCGAGGTCTTTCATGCAGTAACGCTAGCCGTATCGTTGCGTTGACTTGGGGCCAAAGCTCCATAGTAGGGCTTCGGGGATAATGAGGGTAAGGAAGTCAATTCCAACATCTTCAAAGTCTCAGTCTGATCGAGTCATTTGAGGTATTGACTATTTACTTGTGGAGATACCGTTTGAGGGTTAAAGTCCGCATTTCAACAATTACAGCACTATGAAACATCTGAAGCAACAGAGTAGAAGGATCAATTTCCTTGCAGGGTATTTGAAGAGGCAAAATCTGACTGAATCAAATATTGGGCCTAGCCCCAAGGAAGGACGTGAAGTGCATCAGCTTGAGATAGTGGTCTCTTCATTTTCTGCGTATGCTGTATCGACTAACAACACTAGCTTCCGGAACCGTTTGCCTGTATTGAAATAAGTATGTAATCTGAGACAGTATCTGAAATACGTCTAGCTGTAAAGTTGAATACGGTATCGAGAACGATGAGATAGAATGCTATTACTAGCTCATCCGCACATATGCTATCCAAAAGGTAGTTGTAAGGTAATGGTTCTACACAGAGTCGAGTCGAAATTTCTGAATTCGGCTACATAAAGCTTAAAACAATGTGTATGTTAGTATATGTTATTATAGAATTATCCCATTCTAAAATTTGATTTAGCAAGTACCGTTATAGTAGTGCTGATTGGCGTTCTACTGCTGAGGAAATGGTAGTCGGCCAGCAGATTTTCGAGTAGTATCTTACCTTATGCAACTAGACTAAGCTATAAGAAAACATTGTTACTGATCTTCCGTGGAATGACTCCGCCTAGAATTTCCAGATCCCCAAACTTATGGTCTCCTAGCTTGGCCCCCTGCTGAGCAATTTGGCGTACTGTTTTGCATTTATGTAGGCCACAGACACTAAAATTCAACAACTGACCAGGCAGTGCAGTGAAGACTACCATGCGTAAGATTCAATCTATTAATACGAGGGGGACAACCACCCCCGCATCCTACTTCGAATGAATGTGTACTTCAGCTCAATAGGTTTAGGTCTGTGGAAGTCTGTACAATAGCTTCAAATTCAATACCTGAGCACCATTCTGCTTGATAGATTACGGGGATCGAACAGCGTTCGATATTGGAAGTCACTTCCGCATATGGCGACAGAAAATACATGGATGATTGCTTGGTTGCTTCGTATACAAGCTTTTTGGAGACCGTAAATGCACGAATAAGCGTATGGTACCACACCACCCCTGGCACATTTTTGAAAAACTAGATAAGAACTCGAATAACCTACAATGATTCGATCTGACTGATTGTGGGAAATTTTGGCGATATTCGGTCTTTGGCCACGGAGGCTTGCGATCCATAGTGGTCAGATATTAGTCCAAAGAACTAGGCTGCCGGATAATATGCTGTTGAGACAATATGCAAGATCTTATTTGTCAATATGAAAAGAACGGCCTTGATCAATTTCACCTAGATAGGGATAGATCCTCCGACTTCGTAAATGCAATTCTTCTAAGTAGACAGGCTTCCCCTCAGTTACATCAAATGCATTGTACTATACTTCATCTCTTGCATCAACACTGTGAATATATTATTTCTCTACAATTATGAACACAAATCTCGAACTGGACAGGCCTCCTTCACGTAAGGAGGCAGAACCGAACTACATCGGCCCAGGTCCGGGCTTCAATTTAGACGAGCACATACTAGGGTATGAAGCTACAGCCGATGATTCGTCTTCTTTGTTATCCTCGTTCTTTGGCCGACTCCTCAACGAAACCCATCCAATAGACCAAGGCTTTCAACTCGATCCACCAACGCATAAGCGTGACAAAGAAGTATGGCCGACCGAGTCTGGTATTGGAAGTATCGTATCACCGCCTGGCTCAATGCTTGATACTTCACTCGTTGAGGTTGTAGAAGACAGCAAACATGCCCCAGTGATGAATTTATTCCACGGCATTAATCCTTGCTCGCCACATGCAAGGACATGCATGAGACTATCTCAGAGAATCTTTGAGGTGCTGCACACCCCATCACCCTCGTGTCTATCGCGTGGAGTCTGGAATTTAGATGGAAATTCATCCTCTCCACCACGCATGACGGACTCCGTTTTAAGCAACAACCGACAAGTCATCAAGGCAACTTTTGGAATATTGAATTGCTCGTGCTCCTCAAATATTCATATACAACTGGTACTCCTCATCATCTGTGCTAAGCTAGTTGCATGGTACCGAGCCCTGGTTCGTGCAACATCTGCCGGAGACCACCACACAAGTACCCTTGTTAACTCCGAGACATTACTGTCACCCCCGATCAGCTCTGCCATAACAAACGGCACCTACTTTACAGACTTTACAGACCATCAGAACAAAACTCATATGAGTCTTGAGGACCGGGATGAGTCTGTAGTGAACCGACCTATCACTATGGGTGGATATGTCATAGATGCCTCACTTGAAAACAAATTTCGAGCCCAGGTCATACTAAGTGAGATCCCTCAATTAGAATCACTCATAAAATCGGTATACAACAACCTGCCTCGCATGCAGATTGGGAGCGAGAAATCCCAAAGTAGTTTTACAAGCACGGCTAATATGTCTCCTGCATATTTCCCGACAAGTGCTGATCAAGCAAGGCTGGGGGGTGCCGATAAAATTGATTCTACTCCTTTTACTCATCCGGGTCTTAGAAAGACGCTTCTGGGAGATGCTCCCCGGAAATCTGCCATTCAAGAAGATTTCAACGCATTCCTACGACGGCAACTACAATCCATTCAGGAAGACATAGTTGTAGTCTTGAACAACCATATCAGGTGATATATGATGAGAGGCGTTAAATTTCATCGGAGCTTCAACACTGAACATAGTGTTTAGCGTTGAGAAGCTCTACAGTAAGTATGTCGTTTATAGAGCTGATTATACAAATGACACTTTATTACAAGGATATAAGACCTCGAGCATGTAGAATTGAACATTTCAAAATTATGATTTCCTGCCAGGAGTTTGAAGTTTCCTCGAACTCCAAGACTTTCTGTCAGTGACTATACTTAGTATTCAGAAAATGTTACAACATACTTGCGAAGAAAAATGAATGGTCCTGAGAACATTTCAAAACATAGAGAAACCGAATTCCAATTTGTATCACTACTCATATATATGCCAGGCCAGTTGAGAACGACAATACTTCAGGATTCCCAAAATGGCGGGAAAGTATAGGTATCAGTGTTTTCAGATTTTCCTGAAGTCTTTATTGACTGTGTACTAGACAAGCACCTAAACTTCTACTTCCTTGACCTCTGTCTTAGTTCCAGAGAGCTTCTCTCCCATGAGCAAAGCCTCAGTGTCCACCTTCTCTAGACCGAGACCTCCACGTTCCAACTTGGCACGGTAGCCGTTGTATACGTCGGCAACGAAGAAGTCTTTGAATACATTCTTGACCATATGAAGAACTTTCGCTTCGTCTTTGGTCAAAGAACCTTGCTGGATGTTGTCTGTGAATTGGGGTCCTGCTTGAGATGAGCTTTCAGCACTGTCATCCACCTTAGTCTTTGCTACTGTCTCAGTAGTAAAGTCGACAGCCCGAGACACTTCGTCGTGAGTGGTTTTGCCAGTAACATCGGAAATACCCTGGATGACTATTTCCGAAATTAGTTCGTTTGCTAATAGACTAGGACTTTTCTCAAACTAGGGAGATAGTTACCAGGACGAATGATTGTAAAGGCGTCATCAAAACCATCTTCCCCCTGATTGTTCATGATAGGAGCGTCACGGGCACGAATTTGCTTGGTGGCACTCATAACAACGAGCAGGAAACGAGTAAAGCGGTCTCGGACTCCGGTAGAATGCCATTTCCAGGCCTGGGTCTCATCACAGTGACCACGAATCGAAGCGGAGATGGAAACTGCAGCTGAAAGAGCACCGGAGAAAGCCAAATGCACACCAGATGAGAAATAGGGATCAATGAAGCACCCAGCATCTCCAACAACACGCACATAAGGACTGGCGTACTCTGAAGCACTGTACGACCAGTCAGAAGCATGCTTAACTTCCGTATCTAGTTTGGCGTTCTGTAGCAAATGTGTAACACCATGAGCATCTTTAATGGACTCAACGTAAAAGTCGCGTCCATTATCAGTAGTTGATTCCTTCTTCTTCTTGGTTGACATTTCCTGGTTCATCACCACTCCGACGGAGACGGTTCCGTCATGCAATGGAATAAACCAGACCCATCCACTGCCATCTGTACACAATTTAGATCAGCCGTCCATTTCGAATACATATAATGTAAGAACCCACCCTGCAGAGCCTCAAAGAATGGTTGGCCCTCCTTAGGTGTTCCAACACCGTATGAGATGGCACCTCGCCAATAACCCCAGCTTGCAACGTTCTTCAAATCCTGGTTGTAGGAACGGGTCTTCAAATACTTAGTGGTAACGAGACCAGCACGACCGCTGGCATCAACCAGATAGTCAAAAGAGATGCTACCGGTCTTTCCATCTTTAGCAGTCCAGGTGGCCGAAACTGGTCGACCAGGGTCCGCGGTACCGTCAGTCGGCATATCACGTTGCTCGTTAGGAACGAATTCAAGCGAATTCACCTTGACTCCATCAAAGATTTTGGCACCGGACTTGCCTGCATGTCTGAAGATGAGGTCATCAGCCTCAGAACGAACAACGTTCCATGCGTAGCTGTCTGGACCAGCTGCGACGATAAAGTCGGTATCTTTTTAAGAGATCTGATTAGCGCTAAGCTCAAATTCCCGGCTCAGACTTCAAATAGTGTGTACTTACAAGCTGTCTTTTGATTGTTCAATTTGAAGGCAGCACCGGTCTACGTAGACAGAAATAGATGAGTACTCTAATCATGAGGCCGGCTATTTATGCTTCAGTAACACATTGAAGCATACCTTCTTGATAAATCCGTGATTGTTGAACGTGGTATCCAAGTCAATGAAACGAAGGAAGTGACGGATTGAAGCTACCATGCTTTCTCCGACGTGGTATCTGAAGTACCGAGACAAGGAATATTAGCATTTTAACGACAGCCAACGGCAACTTAAGCAGAGTAGAATTTGCATCGAGCACTAACCTGGGGAAAACCTCAGCCTCGAGCAGGACAGTGTCAATGCCCTCACGTGCAAGAGCCGACGCTGTATAAGACCCTCCAGGGCCACCACCAACTACAAGGACGGTGGTTTTGGTAGGAATAGACATGTTGATTGAGTAAATGGAAAGCTTCTTCTCTTGAACTTATCTTGCTATGAAAGACAGTAGTGAACAGTGAGACGTTGCAAGATTTGAAAGGGAGATCGATGCTTGCCTTTATTCCACGTCTACATGCACTTGACTTACGAAGATCTCTGTTTGGTGTATCAGCTTCACTTTCAGAATAGATATCGGGCATCCAGCCGCGATCTCCATCTATGACCTTTGATCTCTGTCATCATATGACAGGAAAGCTATACATCTCTAATACTAGTAGCTACTGCAATTGTGGGTGGGTTGACGAATTAGATCATTAGTTTGTCTTGATACTCGAATTATTCGTGCGTTGGATCGAAAAATAGTGACTGCATAATGGCCATGTAGATAAAAACTGCACCTTACTTTCTTGCTGATGTCGGTACAGGGCTGTGGTCCGATACGTGGGCCGATAGGAAAATAAGGTATGTTTTGAAAGGTCTTGATTATGATCTGTATACTTACGTGACAATATTACGTGGTTTGCGGTAGGCGATACTCAATACCGAATACGCGCGGAGATACGGTATTGTGCTAGCCACTTCGGTGTAAGGCTCGGTCGAACATACCAAGGTATCTCCAACTAATTGCACGTTTGACAATGTTGTCTTACTGTTGAACATGTGTCTCTGTTTGCTGTATGCTTAGTGCTAATTTGATTCGCGTTCGGATTTGCCTGACTGATTTCTAATCAATACAATTAAGGCCCTATAATTGCTTCTTCGAAAGGCCGAAGGCCGAGGGTAGTATGTCGTATGTAGACAACATAATGTCTAAAAGCCCTAAGCCCCCAATCGGTCTTTTAAAGCACCAAATCCATATGACTCTTCTGTTTAACATCTTGCCTACTCCGTCAAAAATCTCGTTTCACAGCCACATGAATATTATCTGTAACGATGGCTCTTAAAAATGTGATTATCATTGGTGCAGGTGGCCACCTCGGCCCCTCTATCTTGTCTGCCTTCCGAGGTGACTCCCGGTTCAATGTATCTGTGCTAAGCCGCCAATCGTCCACTTCGGAATTTCCGGAGGACACTAAAGTGCACCGGGTTGGGGATGACTACCCCGACGAAGAAGTTCTTTCGGCCTTCAGGGGCCAAGATGCTATCGTCTCCACTATTGCCACAGCGAGTGCCGGACAGCAAATTCGGTTTGTTGACCTTGCCATAAAGGCTGGAGTCAAGCGATTCGTACCTTCCGAGTTCGGAAGCGATACACGTCACCCAAATGCGATGGCCATCTTGCCACAGTACTTTGGTGGCAAGAATGCAACGGTCGACTATCTCAAGGAAAAAGAACAGGATGGCCTAACATGGTCTTCGTTCGTGACGGGCCCATTCTTTGAGTTGTATGTTTCATCCCCATGCCCTATGCCTTCTCGATTGCGTGCTGGACACTCCAATCTCTAGTCTATATGTTTTGTACACATATCAGGCACACATGTAGCTAGATGCAACACATACAACCGTCAACTATAACTTTTCAGAACTGCATTAATCGCTGACTTCAAAAGGGCAATGGCCGGCTTTATGGGTTTTGATATTCCCAATCGCAAAGCTATCATCTACAACGATGGTGAAGGTTCCTGGTCCACCACAACAATGCCTTCAATTGGGTTGGCAGTGAAGAATACGTTGCTGGAACCAGAGAAAACTGCCAACAGATACATCTATATTGCCTCATTTACAGTTAAACAAAACGATGTTCTCAAAGCACTGGAGAAGATAACAAATTCGAAGTTCGATGTCGACTACGTCGATGCTGAAGCGCAAAAGGCCATCGGTATTGAAAAAGTTTCTAAGGGTGATTTCAGTGGTGCGATGTTGTTGATCCGTTATATCAATTCTGTAGATGGAAATGGCGGCAACTATGCGCTATATCATCCCACAGATAATGAACTTCTGTCTTTACCCAAAGAAAACCTTGAAGAGGTGCTCGCAGACGTTGTCAAAAAATAATCTCTAATCGACACGACGGCAGTGTTGTTATTGAGCGCGAGCGGGGCTAGGAATCTAGTTAGTGCGATTTGATGCTCATTCGTTTCTTTCAAGCTGTTTTACCAGCGCTTTTCCTTGGATGAATTAATTCAAACTGTGATATGTACGTAAACATTACATATACCTTCAAGGCCCCAAAGTCTCGTTCCAGCTAAGACTAAAGATACTGCGTTATGAGCATGCTCATGGTCCCGTTTAAACAAAACTCCTCAATCAACGTATTTGAAAGCACAATCCTGTGAGTAAAAATAGCTACCACTTTACAAGTTCTGCATCGTCTAATGAACCCAGACCAAAGGTAGCTACCCCGATGGCTGCACTGACAGCCACTGCCTCACTAGCATATGCCCTCATTTCTTTCTCATATTTTCCTATAGCCTCTTTTGATATACCATGTTGGTATATGAGCTTTGCCAGGTCTGCACCATCTCTAAGAGCAGTGACTGCACCACTAGCTGTAGAAGGAAGCATTGCATGTGCCGCATCACCCACAATTGTCACTCTCGCGTGTGGCTCCCATGGTTGGCGCAAAGATTCCGGGTCGACTGTGAGCAAACGAAAGATACCGGTCTGCGTTATATCTTGATATTCAATAAGTGGCCGTAGAGAAGCATTCCAATGCCGCGTCATAGACTTCGCCATTTCTGAAGGCTTCTCAGACTGATCTGCCTCATTTGAAGCTTTGGAAATGGAAGTAGATGATTTCGCTTGAGGTATTAATGCCCAGTACACATAATCATCAGGAAGATCTCGCTTGTCTTTACGTTGGTCTTTTGGTCGGAAACGAATGGCTTCCATGAGTGTCAAGCTACCTTCTTGGCCGTCTTTGATGAAAGAGAGATGATCCAGAGCCTTGGGGAGCATTTGTTTCAGAAAATCTGGCTTGAGTGGCGTTTTGCCATAAAGAGGTCGACTTTTTGTGTCTAACACTCGCAAATCGGGTAAATACTGTCTGCGTACTGCTGAGCGAACGCCATCGGCTCCCACGATCAGCGACCCCGACTGTGTAGAACCGTCCGCAAAATGTGCAATTATACTTTTGTCATTCTCGGCCATTTCGTATCGTAGATATTCTTTTCCATACGTGACGTGCTCCCTCAGCCCGGTCAGAAGCACCTCGCGTAAGACGGCGCGATCTACAGTTTGCGGTTTTTCTTGACTTTGAGTCAATTTACCCTGTGGGTTGTTCTTGCCCATATCAATTATGGCAAAATCAGTCGTGACTGCATTAATGTTTGGTAAAGGTCCGAGTACGGTCTCTGCGCATGTCTCTGTAAAAATGTCGTATATGCTTGGCGTCAGCACTGAGCGAAGAGATTGAAGACCCTCGTTGTGAAGTCGAATGCGATATCCTTGCGTGCGAACCTGGCTCGGTTGCTCACGTTCGAATATCTTGAATGGAATCGAGCCATTCTTTTTAAGACCTTGAGCGAGTGCCAGACCACTAAGCCCTGAGCCGATGATGATAATTGGGTGATGAACTTCACCCATTCTTGTCGCTGGATGAGGAATGAAAGGGATATGATTAATTCAACGACAAACTATAGAATTGTTTGACGTAGTAATAAAACTTTACGAGAATCAACTATTGATCTCGACAAAATGTTGGCAATAGTAATTCTGCCTTCCCAAAGACTGTAACGTATGAATTTGACTTACCTCTTAAGCAAATATCATTGACTAGCCCTAGAGCGCCTGAATTATCAGGAATCAATGATAGTCTATTTTAGCGTCCACGACATGACCGACGCACACGAGGCTGAAAAAGTAAAGCTCATCACGTTCTATTCGTTACGCAGAGCGCGCCACTTCCTGCCGTCGTAACGAACTTTTCCGAGAAGAAATATCGGAGTCCCGAGTATAAGCATGGATGTTTCTCGTATAGGTACGCCATTCATGCATTACTGATTTCGGTATCCGAACGGGCCAATCAATTATCGGAAATTCAAGTCACTTTAGGCCGAATGTAGTAATAGAGTTGTAATTGTTATAATTGCATCTGTATTGAATGTGCCATGACTCGTGCTCTTAAGTGTTCAAGCTTTCTATCTGCGTTCCTCCATGGCAGGGATTCTTAGACCGAGAGACGTAGCTTTCGACAAGGCCGATAAGAATACTCAGCTTTGAGCATGACTATGCTAGCAAAAGTGACCTAAACCAGAAGATTACGAATGACATCTCAAATGAGCCGAAAGCGTCAGGCTGAGTCATACGAGCGGTGTTTGAATCTGTGCTGACAACCGGTGGTTACGCGCATTCCCTGGATGTTCGAAATATACTTAGATTTGGATATAGATTCACCGGCCAGACTGAGCTTTTTCTTCAAAGTACTACATAGGCATATTGGTAGTAACACCCGCTGACGTTAGATCAACACGCAAAAAAGAAAACAGAACTTTAAAGACTTAGAGTCAGACAAACTCAATATGGCTGAATCAAATGGGAGTAGTGGCCGGAAAGTCCTGATCTCCTTGCTTAGGAACCATGAACGAAACATCCAATCGTCTATCCAATTGATAGCAGATTATCTCGAAGATGATGGCATGTTAGATTGCTCATCCGACCTTGGGGCGACCAATCTCTCCATACCACCAACGGCACCAACCTCTGTGCTGGAAGCTCGACAGAACTTGATATCGTCAGCTTATTCTGTCCAACAGATAGCAACCGAGCCGGCCGAGTATATACCTTACTTGGCTATACATGTTAGTATCAGCTCCCAGATTTGGGGTGGGGAAAAAAGTCAGATCAACTAAATGATATTGTCTACCATAGTACCAAGTATTATCATGTTTTCAATGGCTGATCCGCTTCAATATCTTGCCCATCATTCCTCTCACTGGCAGTATCTCTTACCACGAGATCGCCGAAACAGCCAAAGTATCCGAAGATCAGTTGAGGAGAGTGATCCGTATGGCTATCACAAGTAACTTGCTGGCTGAACCAAGCCCAAGTCAGGTAGCACATAATGCGGTGTCATTGATATTCGTCAAACAACCTGGTTTTATGAGCTGGGCAAAGTTCATGACTACATACTCTGCACCAACAGCTGCATCATTCGCGGATGCTTCTGAAAAGTGGGGGGATACCGTGAAGAAGAACGAGACTGCATTCAATGTCGCTTTTTCGACAGACAAACCATTTTTTGATTACTTCGCCCAGTCAGCAGAATTGACTGAGACATTTGCGGCATATATGAAGAGCGTGCAAGGAAGCTATGGCACGAGCCTGAAGCACCTGGTCAATGGCTTTGATTGGAAGGGTCTTGGAGAAGCCACGGTTGTCGATGTCAGTCCTGCCTCATAGAAAGATATTGGTCAAAGCTGTATATTGATGAACTTCATGAAATTAGGTTGGCGGATCTACCTGCGCATCCAGCATTGCACTTGCCGATGCATACCCTTCGCTTCAATTAGTCGTACAGGACCTGCCCGACACGATTCAAAATGCACCGGCGGTACTATCCAAACAACCCGAGTCTATTCAAGCACGAATAACGACGCAGCCCTATGACTTCTTCACCACTCAGAAGCATCAAAACGCTGATGTATATATGCTGCGCATGATTCTACACGACTGGCCTGCCGAAATTGCCATCAATATACTCAAGAACCAGTTGCCGGCACTGAGAGCAAATTATCCCCGTTCACAGCTTCTTATCATGGACACCGTTCTGCCCACACCGGGCTCTGAATCAACACCTATCGTTGACGAGGCTTTATTGCGTGTTCGCGATCTTACAATGATGCAGACTTTCAATAGCAAGGAGCGGGAGGTGGGAGACTTTATCGATATATTCTCAAAGGCTGCGGACGAGCATGGCTATCTATTTCTAAAGTCAATTGTCAAGCCTGTGGGTAGTGTAATGTCGATTATGGAAGTTGGGTATAGGCCTTACCCAAAATGATTTCTAATCTTTACCTAAGTATATTCAGCAACCAAATTTTATGTCTGTCATCTTCGCAACTCCGTACTCGAGACAAGATTACGTAGTTTGAACAGTAAGAATCTGGTGCAGATCTTTGATTCTTGCATTGAGTACCATGTCTCCACGAGTTGTACTGAACACAACTGAATCTATAATTGTGGCATGAGGGACATAGAGAGCCATGTAAGGATCATGATATCTAGATGGTAGGGTGTTGAATTTCTATGCTTTTCAATCCAGAAGAGACTCTCAAGTACAAACTGTCTTATTTGCGGTACACATGTTGTTTGTTCGACAGTGTTCAAAGACCATATATCAGGTAGACTTAGTCTTCATCCTCATGCACCAGAACCTGCTTGAACATTCTTGCCTTTGACACTGACCCACTTCATAGGTGCACTGCCGAATATGGTACTGCAAGCCATCACGATAACGATAATAAAGACTGTGGTAATTGCATCATTGTAGGCCGAAATCAATCCTGGTAAGTATTGCGATGGGATTTCCGAAGCAATGTTAGTGGCACCAGCCAAGGCAACCTGTGCTGCGTCGACGCCAGGGATATTGTTGGCGATATATTTCTTCAAGTCATTGGTGATGACATTATCGGCGACCGAAACGAAGATGGACGCCCCAAAAAGCTGACAGAAAATGATAAGCGCCGTCGCAATGGGAATCTCGCTTGCATCAAGAACAGTCTGAATTGCAACCATCGGTAGCTGGAGCCCAATACCTATTCCTAATCCGAGAAGAATTTGATATCCGATCCATTTCCCAGAGCCAGTATCTACCTCCCAAGTCATCAGGAGACCTGCTCCGATAGAGGTCAAGACCGTGCTGACTAGCATGAAGGGTGTATAAAAGCCGACGATAGAAACCCCAGCACCCGAAGCGATCGTACCAAAAACCACCGCTAAAAGCAAGGGAATGTTTCGGATACCCGACTCGTAAGCGCTGACATTCTTGACGGCTTGGAACCAGATGGGGATGTAATAGACGGCCACGTAGTACGCAGATCCCATAAAAAAGGCAAATAGTGCAGATGCCCAGACATTGCGTTTCCCGAGCATCGAAGGACTCAAAGTTGCATATTGAGGTCTCCAGAATTGAACAGCAATAAAAGCAATCAAGGTAACACCGAATATGACAAACAAGGCAATTATTCGTCCACTTGACCATGCATAAGTGGTACCACCCCATTCCATAGCGAGAAGAACGCACACAATGGAGGGAATGAATAGGATGGTCCCAATGATATCAAATTGCTCTAGGCGTTGACGCCATGGCAGATATACAGCGCGGTGCACTGCTTCAAAGAATAACGCAATGACCAACATGGCTACACCGCCGATTGGGAGATTGATGTAAAAACACCATCTCCAAGTGCTATGTGTTGTGAAGGCGCCTCCCATGAGTGGACCGACAACAGATGAAACCCCATATACGCCTCCAATTAAGCCATTAAAGGCTGGTCTTCTCGCCAAAGGCACTGATGTAGCGATGATGAGATATGAACCGGAAAACACGCCGGCCGAGCCCAAACCCGCTATGGCACGACCAACGATGAGGGCTGGGCTATTCGGAGCAACAGCGCAGATGAGAGATCCCAGCTCGAAGATGAAAATTGCAATTAAGTAGACCCATTTCAGTGGGAAAAATGTGAACAATTTGCCAAATACCAATTGAAATGCAGACGTCGTGAGCAAGTATGCTAATTGTATAATGGCATATTAATTTCCATGATCCAAGATTATGAATGATTGACATACCACTTCCGTACCATCCAACATCATTCAAACTGTTGAATTGATCCGTAATTTGTGGAACTGCGGTGGCGATGATCGTACTGTCAAGGGCAACCAGGAACATGGCCAAACAAAGTGCAATACTGAGTAAGTAAGTATGGGAACAAAAAACGCAGATTGTTGCTCAGAAGCTTACGCAAGTAGCAGCAACTTCAGTCCTTGCGGATACTTTTCGTCAGCGCGCTCATTTGTGGTCTCCGGCTTTTCTTTCATTCCCGAATCGGTGTCCTCAGCCGGTAAATGGTGCGATGAAACCAAATTTGACGACCTCACGATATCTTCGTTGTAGTTGCTGATAGACTGACTGGGGGCAGTCATCGAATCCGCCATTGTGCCCATTCTTCTCGTTGACTGTCTAGCTGTGATGTGCAGATGCTGCTAATGATTGAAGGCAAGCTTAAAATATTGAATTAAGGGTAAGAGAAAATAATAGTGCCTCACAAACAGAAGGGTAGTCCGTTGGCTGTAAGTCGTAATGACTTAGAAGGGAACAATTTTTAGAAGATTGGACTGGACTAAACGTCGAATCCTGCGTTCAATCAGTGAAGACAATTCGTCGACCGAGCTGCATTGTAATAAACTACTTTTCGAACAGCCACAACTCCAATGCCTGAATCCCTTGTCCCGTTCCACCGAAAGTAATCATTGCTCCGCCGAAGCTAAACCAACAGTCAAGCCAAAACATGATTAGGAAATGCCCATAATCATAACAGATCAAAACCGAAAGTCCCGCCTTGGTGTATATCATTGGCCGGGGGTAGCTGCAGGGGTCTATTACAGACCTTTGAATGACTATACCGACCAACACTGAAAAGTGCATACGGAGTAGGTCGGCTTGTAATCCACATAAGCTCCCTTTAAAACAGTCATTTTTACGCTTGTATTCCTAATTTCAAAGTGTGCAACTAGTACTTTTCTAGCCAGCTGCCAAGGGTGCTGAATCCAGCTTGTCTCAAAATACATACCGATTGGTTCTCATGCCCTACTTTTGTATATTGAAGCTGCATCTTATACGAGGAGTAACTGAATAAGCTTCATTCTGGTTCAATTTATGGATAGAGAAACAATACAGACGGATGGTCTGTTTATTGGCTTATCTGGGAGTACCAGAAACAAATCATGTTGTTCTCTGTATACGTACAATTCTTAAGGTATTCTTTAGCACCAATTGCGTGAATATTAGCAAAAAGCAATGCCATTGATACTTGTCGGAGTTAACTAGAGGTCAACAGCCACGGTTCACTCAGTATGTCGCAGGCATCGTGGCGATCTTTCCTCCATCAACTAGTAGTACGCTGCCATTGACGAAATCGCCGGCCTTGCTTGCAAGATACAAAATAACACCCGCAATATCCTGCTCACCACCGGCTCTTTCTGCGGGCTGATATGACCTCGAAAAAGCTCCTACCTCGGTGACGGGCTTCTCTTTGTGTAGCTTGAAAGGATTGAGAAGGGGGGCTGATAACTCTGATGGGATCACTTGATACCACGTAGATTTTAGTGATGAGGTCAATGCGAGAATTATGTTCAAATAAGAGAAGAGTGACTTACATCCAGCAGCTAGGGCATTGAACCGTATTCCCCATGGGACACAAAATGTGGAAAAGCACTTGATCATGCTGATCAGAGCGGCTTTGCTACTACAGTAGGCAAATCCAGCCCTCGGATTACGCAAAAAACTAGCGCTACTAGCCGTTGCAATAACCTGGCTCTTGAGGTAAGTATTCCTTGTATTTCCTTCATCCAGCAAGACCAAAAAGGCTAGGATGCAATAATACACAGCCGTGCAGTTGAGGTCATAAACCGAATTGAACTCGCCCATGGGTGACTTCCAAGCATGGTCGACAAAATCAGCCAAGGTGGCGCGAGGCTTCATTTTTTCCAACCCGGGACCAGTAATGCCGGCATTCGTGACCAGGAGGTTGATGTAGCCAACTTCTTGTTTCACTCTTTCCGCAAGCTGTTTGAGTGTATCTTGCTGTGTGATATCTCCTTGTAAAGGCACTATTATACTATAATCAATATGTTAGAACGAACGAAACAAAACGTATTTAAACCGCGCCGTGATAAACCAACGAATCTTACTTTGGGTATTTTGCCGCAGTTTCAATCAATCTGTCTTCGCGTCGCCCAATGATGTAAACTTTGGCTGCACCGTTTTCCGCAAGGGCATGTGCCATCATTCTTCCAATGCCTTGTCATAATCAGCAAAGTAATAATGGATAGGAGAATTCAGTGGTGGCCAGAGCGGACTCGAAAGAGCAAAGGTGGACACAAATGGGCATGCATACCTGTGCCTCCTCCTGTAATAACCGCAACAATGCCATTCACGCTGAAAAGTTGGGAGCAATTAACGTTAGACATTTTGGTCAGAGACCTATAGGGTGGAATGTGAAGCTCGCGTTAAGATCTCTTATTCAATGTTATTGCGGCAGCACACCTGAGTACATAGTTGAATGACTTTTATTAAAAACATGATAGACTTGAAGCAGACTTCTTGTCAGACGTATAGTTTCCGCAGCTGAAACAACATCTGGAAAAAGACTATCAAGACTAGGGGCTGAACATTATCGGAGTAATGGTGGTTGTGATGATGGATTTGAAGTCGGTCTTGTATGATTACATACATACATGTCAATACTGGTATCAACGTTATAATACGAGTTATATTACAGACTCTTTACGCCGAGGTTCGTATTCGGTGTAACTTTCCACCAAAGATTACCGTACGTAGGATTAAGGGAGCCTCTACGAAATCCACAACGACGGTCTCCCGTGCCATTAACCTAATCTTCTGCTGTTACACTAAGCCGAGGCCCACCTGCCAACACTAAACCAACATCATAAGCAAAGCTGAGAGCTGAATCTTACACCTGACCATGAGTATTATTCGCGGGATTATGCATAGGTCATTACCGCTATACGCTAAGTATCTTTCTCGTCAATTTCAGGGCAGGAATGCGATCTGCATGGCTGACAGCGCCATCAGCTAAAGTCAGATAGGGTGATGCCGACGAGTCATGATCGCACGGCCCTAGTAGTCTGTATCAACTCCTTCATTAGCCTAATAACACCGGCGTACTACATAGTAGGGCCGAACAGGATTCCCCACGAGGTACACCACGGAGGCTACCTCGTCTATATTACAGACTAGCACTAGACCAGAAGCACTTGTCGGTATAAGTAAAGGCACGGTGATGTTTGAGATAAGTCATGTATCAGCGAGCGTTCAGGTATGCAACATGGAGCTGAAATCTCAGGTAAGCCGCTTCCTAGAAAACAGTGGAGAGTAATCTTGTCGGCACTCGGGTTAACGCGTATCCATGAGGAACGGATTGAGTAGCGTATCAAAATCCCAAGCACAATGTAATCCTATAGTGATAGGACGTAGAGACGGCAACCAAAAGTGGTCTGTATAGGATTTCTGAGTAGATAGCAAAGAAATTGGATCCGTTTCATAGCATCAGAGTAGTACAGGAGAATCGACGATTTCCCTATATCTAATCTCTTTTGTCAGAGGAAAAGCACGTTTTGTAAGATTTGCTTATCATCTTTACTTTTGAATTGTAATCACAACAACTTCTTACTACTCCTAACCTCATCATGTCGTCGAGAGATGGCATAAAAGTATTCGTTCTGGGCGACAGTGTCCAGAATACTCCGTATCACGTCTCCAATATTCTGGGAAAGAAACAAGGACCTATACTGGCCTCATTCTTGGAACATGCCAGTAGGGCTCTTCGCCTGGAAGTCTCCAGACTGCCAAGAGCGTGGAGTTTGCAGATAGCTCCTTTCTCTAGTGTTCATGGGCTTTGTTCTTTGGAGGACCAGAACAAGCTGCACCCTTCTTTGATCTTTACATTGACTTGTATTTCCCAACTTGCCTATTTGATCAAGTGAGTCTTACCTGAGCCCATTTGACGGCGAAATGAAGAAGTTGACTTAGCTAGCAATATCGAGCAAAATGACGGATGTTTTCCAGATTCGGCGAACACCTTGGTCACGGGTCTAGACGCTGGTGCCCTAGTTGCCTCAGCTTTTTGCTCGTCTCAGAATTTGACCCAGCTTCTCACCTCGTCCGTCGAGGTCGTCCGAGTGGCCTTTCATGCAGCTCTCCTGGCTATTGAGCTGTCCAGTACGGTAGATCAAGTGTCTGACTCAGATGCGTGGAGTATTTCTGTCGCTGGCCTATCATTTGAGAAGGCAACGACGATATTGCGCGAGTTCTCCGCAGTACAGGTAAGCAAGACTTGATACAGTAGCAAAGACGATGTGAGAAGGTGCTAACCGCATGACCTTGGATTAGAACAACTCGGTCCCACTGGCTTCTAAGCCTTACATTAGCACTGTCGGACTTTCTCAAATCTCCATAAGCGGTCCGCCACGTGTTCTAGAAACACTCATATCTGTTGCCCTGCAAGGTTACAAAATCACCAAGGACTCGCAGGTACCTGCGACTTTTCATGCACCACACCTTTACAGCGAGGATGATGTCGACCGTATATTGAAGAATTTGAAGGGAGATGACCTTCCTGTCTATAACAAAAACCTTGAGTTCGTAAACCCCGCGAGCGGCACGATCTCTTGGTCTCAAACATTTCCGGCTCTGATCAAGGAAGCGCTATCTACTATCTTCCTTGAACCTACTCGAGAGGACCTCATCTCGCAGAAGGTTGAAAGCTGGTTGCACTCTTCAAGCACTGGATCTATCGAGTTGCGAACTTTGAGCTGTAACAACCATCTAGCTGACTTGGGCATTAACTTGCACAACATATCAACTCAAAGCCCTCACAATGTCAGCACTGCTGAAGCCATGTCCAGGTCGAAGATTGCAATCGTCGGATTTTCAGGAAGATTCCCTGAAGCTGATAACCTCAGTGAGTTTTGGAAATTGCTATACGAAGGACAGGATGTCCACAAGGTTGTGCCGGAAAGACGCTGGGACGCGGCAACACACGTTGATGTTACGGGTAAAAAGAAGAACACCAGTGCAACTCCGTACGGATGCTGGATGGATAATGCTGGTCTATTCGATGCCAAATTCTTCCACTTGTCTCCTCGTGAAGCGCCCCAGGTTGACCCTGCGCAGCGCTTGGCACTTATGACCGCCTACGAAGCCATTGAACAAGCCGGAATTGTGCCTGGGAGCACACCTTCCACGAAAAAAGATCGGGTTGGTGTATACTATGGTGTCACCAGTAATGACTGGATGGAGACAAATAGCTCTCAGAATATCGACACATACATGATTCCTGGTGGAAATCGAGCATTCATTCCAGGCCGTGTGAATTATTTCTTCAAATTCAGTGGCCCCAGTTATAGTACCGACACTGCGTGCTCATCTAGCTTGGCATCTATGCATGGAGCTTGCAACGCGCTCTGGAGAGGTGATGTGGACACGGCAATTGTAGGTGGAACGAATGTATTGACGAACCCGGATTTCACCGCGGGGCTTGACCGTGGCCATTTTCTGTCGCGGACTGGCAACTGCAAGGCATTTGATGACAGTGCTGATGGATATTGTCGTGGTGAAGGCGTGGTGACTCTGATCCTGAAGAGATATGAGGACGCTATCGCAGACAAAGATCCCATTCACGGTCTTATTCTGTCTGCTTATACGAACCACTCCGCCGATGCTGAATCTATTACCCGACCTCATGGAGGCGCGCAGAAAGCCATTTTTAACAAGCTGCTTTACGAAACTGGATCGAAGCCATATGATGTTGGTTATATCGAAATGCACGGCACAGGCACCCAGGCAGGTGATGCTGAAGAAATGAGGTCGGTTGTGGATATTTTCGCACCCGAGAAATCTCCCTCAATTCGTACAGAAGAGCAAGCGCTTTATCTTGGATCTGTAAAAGCAAATATAGGCCATGGAGAAGCAGCGTCCGGTGTCTCCGCATTGGCCAAGATCCTCCTCATGATGAAGCACAATACTATCCCACCTCATTGTGGTGTAAAGACGAAACTCAACACCAAATTCCCTGCCCACATGAGCGACCACAACGTACGAATTGCAAACAAGCCAACTCCATGGAATCGTCCAGCAAATGGAACCCGAAAGGTCTTAGTTAACAACTTTAGTGCTGCTGGTGGTAATAGTGCCATAATCTTGGAAGATGCGCCGATTGCGACGCCATTGGCAGGTGAAGAAAGTGACGTACGCTCACACCATGTCGTGGCAATATCTGCAAAGTCAACCAAGTCTCTTCAGGGAAACGTCGAGTCGCTCCTTGATTACTTGGAGACCACACCTAGTGACAAGGTGTCACTGCCCACTCTTTCCTATACTACCACAGCCAGGCGAATTCACCACATGTATCGAGTTATGTTGACGGGTTCTACACTCTCGGAGATACGCACTCAATTGACGGGTATCAAGGAAAGCGTTGCAGCAATCCAGCGGGTTAGGACTGCTCCTCGCTCAATTTTTGCGTTTACCGGCCAAGGCTCCCAGTACCCAGGCATGGGTAAACAGTTCTACGAAAGTATCTCTTCTTTCAGGTCTGATATTGACCGTTACAATCGACTTAGCCAGAAACTGGGATTTCCCCCATTTCTTCAGATAATCACGGATGACAAGAGTATGATTGAGAATTATTCACCAGTGGTCACACAGCTCGCCACTACATGTTTGGAAATGGCACTCAGTCGTCTCTGGAAATCGTGGGGCATTACGCCCGCTGCTGTTGTCGGTCACAGTCTGGGAGAGTATGCTGCTTTATATACAGCTGGAGTAATATCGGAGTCTGACACAATCTATTTGGTTGGCAAGAGAGCCGAGCTTCTCCAGGAATGCTGTATGCCCAACACTCACTCAATGCTAGCAGTCAAGGCATCAGTAGGAACAGTGCAGTCGGTCGTGTCTCAAAATCATTGCGAGATTGCATGCGTCAATGGTCCCGAAGACGTCGTGATTAGTGGGGAGAGCAGTAACATCAAAAAAGTGCAGGATATTCTTGCCACGCATAAGATTAAGGGTACCCTGCTTCGGGTACCTTATGCGTTCCACTCCTCCCAAGTCGATCCAATCCTCGAGAAACTTGGCCGAGTGACAGCTGGTGTCAATGTGTCTCCCGCTACTATACCAATCATCTGCGCCACAACTTCAACTGTGGTGAAGGGCAATGGCACTTTTGATGCTCAGTACTTCGTTCGACACTGCCGTGACCCGGTCAACATGTATGGTGCAATTCAATCTGCCCATCAAGACGGACTTGTGAACGATTCGTCAATTATCATTGAGGTCGGCCCTCAACCTATTGTTTCTAAGATGTTCAATGCTTCGCTGCAGATGAATATGAACATTCTACCCTCCTTGCAGCGTGGTCAGGACGCATGGAAGCTTCTTGTCGGGTCGATGAAACTACTCTATACACGCGGCGCGGAAGTAGAATGGAGAGAATACCACCGAGATTTTTCCGCCTCACAAACAGTTCTCGAGCTGCCAAGCTATAGCTGGGAGTTGAAAGACTACTGGCTTCAATATACCAATGACTGGTCTCTGTATAAGGGAAATGCACTTCAGGACATTCCTCCAAAAGTAGTTGCTCCAAGTACACTACCAGTTGTTACTCCTCCACCAAAACCTGTTTTCAAAGAGCTCCGGTCTAGCACCATACACAAGGTTCTGGAAGAGAATCTGGATGGTCAAGCTGGAAAATTGGTTGTTGAAGGTGATATCTCTCGACCAGACCTAAATCCACTTGTGCAAGGCCATAAAGTGAATGGTATACCACTATGTACACCGGTAAGTAATCTCATCATTAACACGATCAACTGGTAATAGGCTAATTCACTTTGAATAGTCTGTGTATGCAGAACTGGCCCTGTCAATTGGCACGTACCTTTTGGATAGGTATCAGCCTGATATGAAAGAACGGCACATTGCAGTCTCAGATATGACTATCGAAAAGGCTTTGATTGCTCAAAACTCTGGCTCCCAATTCTTGCGAACTTCAGTCTCTGTTGACTGGAAAGACAAAGTCGCCTCCTTGGCATTTGAAAGCTACAATGTAAGATACATGCATGCCAGAAGAAGTTGCAGACACAAGTGCTTATTAACGATCTAAATCAGGAAACAAGCAAAAAACCCGCCAGACATGCTACCTGCAAAATCCTTTTCCGCGACTTGGTTCAAGAAAAGGGCGCGTTTGACAAGAAGGCCTCTGAGCTGAAGCAACGAATGTCAACCTTGAAGCAAAAACTTAACAATGGCGAGGTTTACAAGTTTAACAGATCCATGATCTACAAGATGATCGGTAGCCTGGCACAGTTTGACAGTAAATACACGGGTTTGAAAGATGTTGTTCTCGACAGTAAAGCCTTGGAGGCTTCCGGCTCCGCTGAATTCTCACACATCAATGCCGTTGGTGACTTTTTTACGCATCCGGCTTATATTGACGCTCTTTCGCAAATTGGAGGATTCGTTATGAACTGCAATGATAGCACCAACCTCGATGAAGAGGTGTTTATGAATCATGGTTGGGATACCTTTGGGTTATTTGAGAACCTCTCAAAGGAAAAAGCCTATGATTTGCATGTGAGCATGCATGAGGTTCCGGGAAATAAATACAAGGGCGATGTTACCATTTTTGAAGGCGGTAATGTGGTGGGATATTTCCAAGGCATCACTGTAAGTCTGTCTTCTACAATGTCTGATGCTCCCAAACGAAGATACTCGTTACTGACCCGGAACAGCTACAAGGAGTTGCCAAGCGAGCTCTCCAGTACATTCTAGCCCGAGAGAAGGATCTGGGTAGCAAGACGCCTAAGAAAGCAAATCCAGCTGAGGCCAAAGCTGCTGTGGCAGCTGCTCCTGCTCATACCAGACTTCCTGTCGCTCCTCCAACTCCAGCACCTACACCAAACCTTGCACAAGCACAATCTTCTGTGCCCGCTCAGGTTACGGTTACTGTTCAAGAGTCTGTGAAGCCACAGCAACAGCCATCGAAAGAGACCAATCCCTCTGACCCAGTTTCTACGACCAAGTCCTCACGCAAAGTCGACACTGCACTTCGTATCATCGCTGAAGAGAGTGGTTACCCAATAGACGAGATGATTGACAACCTCGAATGGGCAGAACTAGGAGTCGACTCTCTCCTTATCCTTATCGTTGCGGGTCGCTTGGAAGAAGAGCTGGGTCTTCTTGTGGACTCTGCGGCATTCTCCAGCATGCCAACCATTCAGGCTTTCAAAGATTTTATAACTGATTCGGATCCTGACGCTACCATTGTCGAGATGCCAACGGCTACTCACTCAGCGCAACAGGCTGCACAGTCCGGAGTAGTTCCATTGGTGAATGGTGATATCAAATTTGCTCCTACACCTCCAGATGCTGTCAAATCTGTGCAAGTTAATGCTGCTGTTGTCCCGTCCATCACGCCAGCAGCAGCCCCCATTACTACCGTCCAGGAAACTGTTTCAAGTACGTCAAATGCAACAACGACGCCTGCAAAGGGCGGTAGTATCAGCAACACTTTCAAGGAAGTTCTGCAAATAATTTCCGAAGAAAGTGGTATGGAAATTGAGGATCTCACTGACGACACATTCTTTGGCGACGTCGGCGTGGATTCGCTCTTGTCACTGATTATAACCGGTCGAATGAAGGATGAACTGTCGATTGATCTGGAGTCCGAGAATTCTTTCTTTGTTGATTTTCCTACCATGAAAGAAGTTCGATTATATTTCAGTGACGGCAAGCAAGAAAATGACGAAGCAGCAACAGAATCACAAGAATCGACACTGTCGGACACGAGCACTACCTCTAGATCAGGCATTGCCACACCACCGAGCGAGACGTCCGACAAACCAGTGATTACTGAAGTCAGGCCAGCGAGTTCCATTGTCTTGCAAGGAAAACCTCGCCAGGACTCAGAGACACTATTTCTCTTGCCCGACGGCGGTGGCTCAGCGGCCTCATATTCGCGATTCCCTCGTATCAAAACTGATCTCGCGGTGATCGGTCTCAATTGCCCCTATGTCCGTAACCCCGAGGAAATGGCGAGCGTCCACTTTGAAGATCTGATCGAATCCTACATCACCGAGCTCAAGAAGCGGCAGCCCAACGGACCGTACAATATCGGCGGCTGGTCTTCCGGTGGTATCATGGCGTATCGCGTCACTCAGCGACTGATCCAAGAAGGTGAAGAAGTCACGCGTCTAGTGCTAATTGACTCTCCACCTCCGTTAGGGCTAGATCGCCTGCCGCAACGCTTCTATGACTTTTGTGGATCAGTCAATCTCTTCGATGGATCGAAAAATCAGTCCGCACCGTCTTCTGGAGAAAATGCTGCTCTCCCGGCAACTCTGCTGGCTCATTTCAAATCTAATATCGAGGTGCTCCATGACTATTACGCCGATCCGTTACCTGAGGGCTTGACGCCCTTGACTACCATCATATACGCCCCAGAATGCGTGTTTGACGGAGTTGTTTTCCCCAAACTTCCACCGGGACCAGACGATACTGAGGGTATGAAGTTTTTGACTGAAAAACGAACTGATTTCTCCGGTGATGCTTGGGCTGGATTCTTTCCAGGAGAGACAATGAATGTCGAGGTTATTGATGGAGCTACGCATTTCTCTTTGATGGTGAGACTCTGACCCTATCGCTGATTCCATCTAGATGCGGCCTAATTTCTAATGGTATGACTAGGGAACGTATGCGGCGCAGACCGCTGCAGCGATCGCAAATGCCATGCGATAAATGCACTCGAC
Organism: Talaromyces sp. PB3603; assembly: GCA_023625915.1. NCBI lineage: Eukaryota > Fungi > Ascomycota > Eurotiomycetes > Eurotiales > Trichocomaceae > Talaromyces > Talaromyces sp. PB3603. The sequence continues at coordinate 198,756 of JAMAFY010000008.1, forward strand.
GTTTGTGATCTCGACATAAAACTGAGTTCGAAAAATGATTCTCGGTGACTTTTCCTTCTTCTTCGATTTCTTGGTTTGTACACCGATCGTGTTTCTCTTACCAATTTGTTTCCTATAGATTTCCACACTGTATCTACAACTGATTTCCTTTGTTTTCTTATGCACATCTTATAGATAGCAAGCGGTCGTAGTGACTATGTGTCCGTCTCTTTTATACAATTGATTTGAAGCTTAAACTGCAGTGCAGCTAAGGATCGGAGTAGATGTTCAGAAATAACTTTCAGCATTGATGTTATGGTTGGTCTAAGAAGATTTTGAGTGTCGCACGAGGACACTCGACAGATAATATATGATGCAGGGGTATTGGGTAGGAAGTCACACAAAAGTCACAACGATAATTCGATGAATCTACCTACCTAATCTATTCTCATTCGTTCAGTCTTGCAATCACAACAATCAATACAAACTCGCTTTGCTAATCATAACCATTGCTGATATCACGAACAGGAAGTAGCGAAAAAGACACTCAGTGGGATGGATCATTACAAGTGGGTAAACAAAAGAGTACGTTTCATCGCCAGACATAGATAGTATCACCGTATCCTTCCATACCATGTGTACCCAAAACGCCATGCATTAATATCAAAGATTTACATGTCTGGACCTTCGTCGGTCGTAGGTCATAGATCAGTTGTCGTAATTCGTCATCTTTTTGTCGATTCTTGATGTTACAAAGTCGGCCAAGTTCAACGGCTTTGATTGACTAAAAACTCGATCAAGGCGTCTCGTTGACTGTATGAAACGCGGTCTCTGGCACGTGCGACGCATGTTGAGCGGTAGAAGCAGCAGCTGCTGCTGGAGAAACAAGCGTACTATTCGCAGGACTAGCAGTATCGATCCGAATCTGGGGGAGCGTGTGCGATAATAGCGAATGTTCTGTCTCTCCTCTGGTCCTTGCAATAGGACTCTCATACGCTGGAGCGTCGCCCCAGTCGTCATAGTCGTAGCTCGGCGGTGGGATGTGTGCGGTACTAAGATCTCCGTCCTCGATGGTCGACTCACTTGGCGGAGTCTCGTCGTCCCCGGAGTGCACACTAGCAGTCAATGTACTGATCCCCGACACGGAAGACCGAGCCTGACTCTGCGTTGTGAAAATGGACTGCGTTGAGTGACGTGCCGTATCCAGCAACGGCCGCTGATCCGAATCATTTGAATTGGCACGAATCCGCGATCCGTCGTGTCGCACATGCCCGATATCTGCGTAGGTCACCGACGAGATCCTTTGATGTCGACCCCGGTTCTGATGCTCCGCCAGCATCGCACTGGCACTCGGTCTGTCCGTATTTGCATTTCGGGCGGCAAGGCCATCCCTGCTCAACTGCTGTAACCGGGCAGTATCACCCGCCGCGCGGGCTTCCCTCCTCAATCGACGCCTCTCGTCTCGATCGGCAAGTTCTTCGCGGCGGCGCAGTCGGATCTGATACAGTGATTCCATCTCTTCTTCGCGCCGGTTTTCTTCTTCCTCGTTCGTTTCGGGGAATTCAACCACCATGTCCATTCCTTCGCGCTCGCCCTCGCGGGCAATGACTTGTTCTTCATCTTTGGGGAGGCGGCTGTACGACGGCAGTGTAATTATAGAGCGGATCGACTGGCCGCGCTGGGGTGCATTGGAGGTTGTGGCGTCGTTGGTGTTGGCGGTGAGGCCTGCGCTGGGAGAGAGATCTGAGTTGAGGGTCGTCGTCATTTGTCTATTGCGATTGAATCCTCCTGCTTCACCGTTAGCTCTGCTCTTTTCCTTCCTAGATCATCTATTCAACCAACCTCGCGATCGTGGTGTCCATTTCCACCACAGGTTTTTCATGTACCTCCCCGGCAGCAGCCTGGGCTCAGCTTCTCGAATCCGCAGCCGCCGGACCATGACGAAGATGCATATGAGGACTAAAATCGAGCCGCCTACAGCGATAGCGACCTACACATTGTAAGCATTAGACAAAATCAATCTAAGCACAGCGTAGAACACAAAAAAAAAGAAAAAAAAACTCACTCCGATGCCCGCTGCGGTAGTGCCAGACATACTGGTGCCTCGAGCAGCCAGCAGCTGCCGGGCGGGAATGCTGGGAATGTACATTCTTGAGCCACGGACGGGCCAATCACGATGGCATAGTATTATTATATTCGGAGTGAGGATAATTGCATCTCAGTGACAGAGAGCATGAAGAGTAAACGAGTGTTGTCAGATTGAAATCATTCAGTATTGACAAGGAAGAGGTCAAGTCAACGAGGTGAGACAATGTTGTTGTACCCGCCGTCTCCGGGCCAGCCAGCCAGTCAGCCTCAAGCCTTTGACTGAGTCGACTCAGCTCGTGCGTAAGCCTCCTATAAGATGACGCGCGCCTGTCAATCGCTGTGATTGCAGTTTGTTATATCGTCAATTCATGCGATGCCGTGCTCTCTGTACGACGGTGATTGCGACTGGATGGCCAGTCACCGCGTTTATGGATCACGTAGTCAACTACTACGCAGAGTCAGTTCAACTGTCTGTATGTTTCATCTATTTATACCGACCAGCATGATCTCAGTTGACCTCACCACTCACCGGTTCTTTTTCTCCCAGCTATTCGCAGCTATTCGCTGGTCGATCAGACATGACAGTCGCTCCGGCAATGGAGTCCAATTTAATATTGTTTCTGGTAGACTCATACAGCGGCACGACCATTGGGTGAGACTATTGCTCAGACTCAAAAGGCTGAACGCTGCGCCCCACGGGACGCCTTATTTTGTCAAGACGCTTGCGCCTCGGCCTTTTAGGCTCTGCATCTCGTATATTTGCAAAGTACAATTGAAGACAAGGTAGATACGAGCAATGCTAAATAGATTCCAAGGTTCCCGTAGGGCATGCCCATGGTAGGGACCCGAGCATGTTTCAAGTTTACCATGTCAAGATGATCGACCTACCGGGGTCCATGGGTAGGTATTCTTGTTATAACGTTAACTCGTTTCAATGCATAGAATGACCATCAGTCAACATCCAATAATTTCCTCAACCGTCCATTCTTCTTCTTCTTCTTCGATAACCCAATAAATGACCCCTGCTCCACTACAGCTCCCTTATCAACCACAATCACATTATCCGCCATCTCCATCATATCCCTCGAATGTGTCACCAGAATCACCGTCAATCCTCGTCCTGGACTACTCAACAGTCTTCTTACGGATCTGCGAATGATTTGCGCGCTCTCCGCATCCAGATTCGAAGTAGCTTCGTCCAGTACCAAAATCCGTGGATGGCGTACTAACGCGCGCGCAATGACGAGGCGTTGAGCTTGGCCGCCGGACAATGTGAGCCCTCCTTCTCCAATTAACGTTGAGTAGCCCTCCGGTAGGGAATGGATGAACTCGGCTATTCCGGCCGCAGCGGCCGCAGCTTCGACATTCTTGAGAGAATTGAACTTGGAGTATGGATCAAGTCCATACGTGATATTTGCGCGGACCGTATCGCCGAATAGCTTTGGTTGTTGCGGGACATAGCCTATCATAGATCTCAACGTGGGCGTATGGATCTGTCGGATATCGACGCCTCCGAGCGTGAGTGATGGTGAGATGGTATCGCACCCGAGCGAAGGGTCGGGGCAGCCGTACAGGCCTAGCAGGAGGGAGATGATGGTGGATTTACCCGAGCCGGAGCTGCCTACTATTGCTGAGCAGCTGTTTCGGGGGATTTTTAAGCAAAAGTCTGTCAGGATGGGCGCTTCCGGGCGTGATGGGTAGCGGAAGCTTAGATTGCGGAATTCGATAGGCACGGGCTCGAAGACTCGCAATTTGCCTGAGTTCTCGTGTGAAGATCCCTCCGGTAGTCGCGATAGTCTGATGAGCCGTGTCGCTGTGTCGTTGGCCGAGTTCACTTGGGGAACTGAGATTGACGCCGTCAGCAAGACGAACTACTTGTTCTGCTGCGTAAGATAGAACTTACTCCACGACATCATCGAGACTGCATATCCAAGACTGAACAATATCATCGTCAACACTGACACGATACTCGAGATCTCTTTAGCGTCGGGCGCAGCCAAAACCGCTGCGTAGTAAATGAGAAGTGCTGTATTTGCATTAGTCCATACTCGTTGCGACCATTTAACCATAAGAGTATGAGCAATTCACCACTCGCGAAGATAATCACGGACTCCATAAGCCCGAATGCCAGTCCTGTATAGATACCCCTTTTGATCCCAACGCCTAATCTCCTGTGCAAAACGTCGGCGAGTTTGGACCTGAAATGATCCTCTAACGTAAACGCTCTGATAGTCGCAATATCCGTGAAGGCTTCTGAAAACACATTCGCCATATCCTCATTTAAATCATTCGATAATTTCTCCCACCTCGTATTCACCACTTCTAGCCCATTACTCACTCCATACCAGACTGGGCCACATGACAAGCTAACAAATGTCAACTGCCACTTCAGACTCAAACTCCATACAATAGCAATAGAAGCCGTCATAATGGATATAATCATAAAACTACCGAACTTGCCTGCCAGGTTGCGGATTTCTTCGGCATGTTGGTCCAGACAGATAGTGAGTTGGAGCGGACTGTGGTCTTCCTTTTCAAACCAAGAAATTGGTTGAGCGAGAACACGCTTCATGGCTCGAGCGCGTAGTTTGTCCATCCATGTTTGACTGCAGTATTCGAGGTCGTAGTACATAACAAACGTTACAAAGGCGTCTGCAACTGCTAGTGTGACAATTGATATGGAGTATGTCTTTGCTACTGAACTGGCCTCGTGTTGGTCTGCGATGTAGAACGAGTCGAAAAGTTGAGATAGAAGGTATGAGAAAATCGGCGTTGCTGCTGCGTGAATGAATGCCAGTGCTACTGCGATACCTAAAAGTATCCGTTGTCTCAAGTTGAGGGTTTTGGGAATCGTCAACAATGTCTTGTGCACAGGCAGGGTTGTGCCGATTGTTTCAATGTCGTCCGATTGCAGATTTTGGTAGCGGTGACCTCTAGTAAAAAAAGTTCGAAGTGTGTTTGGAGACGTAAGAGACTTCTCATCATCCACCCTGGACAATCGACTAAGTATCGATCGTGATTTGCAACGACTTATAGGCCCCAACTCTCGAAGAGAGATACTAGGTACTGGTGAGAATTGAATTTCTTTATCAAACGGGCTAGCCATCGCTTCATCGTCATTCAAAGCTGTAGTGTCCGTATCACCATCAGTCTCAAAAGAAGTAAACAACGTGTCAACTGGAGAATCGTCAAACCATGACTGCTCTGATTGACATTTGGACTCGATCGTGTCCTGGCCAGATGATAGCCGGGTTACTGCTGGCTCAGTAACTGCCCCCGCAAAAATTGCACGTTGATCTCCTTTAATCAAGTCTCTTTTAAGCCCTGAGGCTGCGACTTTTCCAGCTTCCAGCACATGCACAAGATCGTCCTCAAGTATGTTCGCCGTATCGTGCGTAACAATAATCGTCGTCATGCCTGATCGCCATTTGCGGACGGACTGCATCACCGTCAAGCGATTGTCGTAGTCTAGTGCGCTTGTGAATTCATCAAGAATGAGGACCGCGCTATTCTTCATCCTCGCTCGCGCAATAGCAACTCTCTGCTTCTGTCCGCCGCTGAGCAAGTTTCCACCCAGTCCGACAACGGTGTTAAGTTCATTTGGCAAGCTGTGTATCGTGCTGTGTAAATTTGCCAGTTCAATACATATTTCCATCTGATCATGGGAAACGTTCTGCGGATTCCGGGCACCAAAAGCAAGATTGTCCCAAAGAGTTTCGTTGAAGAGGTAGCTGTTCTGCTGCACGAATGTTACGTTCCGGCGCAGCCAGGATGTGTCAATTGCTTGAAATGGTGTATCTCCGATCAAAATACCTCCCGAGGTCGGTGAATAGAATTGTAGTAACAGATTGATCAGGGTACTCTTTCCTGCTCCGCTACGTCCAACGATGAAGGTTGTTCTGCCTGCCGGGAATTCGACATTCAAAGCATTGAGCACTGGTCTCTCAGGTCTCAATGGGTAAGCAAAGACAACCTAAGCAATCAATCAGTTTTCATCACTTTCTTCCATATCCGCACTAACATCTTTCAAGACTATATCTTCAGTATGAAGATTCGGATACCGATTCCTTTGGGTCCCAAACCGCGTTTCATCCATCACATCAGCACATATATAGCGGTGTAGCGTCTCACCAGCAATCTTTCCTCTTTCCAACGTAGCTGAATGCTGAATCAGCTGTGCTATCGACTGCGTAACGATCAAGCAAGCCCAAAAAGTTGTCAAGACGTCGCCTGGTGTCGACTTCCCCGACTGAACTAATACACTCCCATACCAAAACCCCTGTACAAACATCACAAACGACATGAATCGCGGAAAGGCCGTTTGAAGCGAGATAAGAACAGCCAATTTCATATACAGCTGAGCAGCAGCCTTGATTCGTGCCATCATTTGTGCAAAAGTCGAGGGTTGACCGTTGAGACATTTTACAACATCAATAGAGCTAAATGCATCGTATGTGATTTTGGAAGCTTCGGAGAGTTCGGATTGCTGTTCTTTGAGAATAGGCGACATTCGCGAAGAAGTGAACGATATCACCATGAAGGAAATCGGTATACCGGCCATCGTCACTAGTGTTATTCTCCACGAGATGATGAAAGCGAGGACCATGCCGGCCAGAATTCTGAGAATGTGTAGTATGAACGCCCCCAGGGGCTGTGCAGTAGCAATCTGCAATTCTCGTAGTTGCCTTCGTTACAGGGCACATTGTCAGTTTTCCAGATCAAGAATGACGGTGGAATAGTCATACTTTTGTGAACGTGACAAAAACGACCCAACTCCATCTTTCCTCATATCAAACCACATAAGATCCCGTGATAATAACTTCCCAAACAGAATTCTTCCAGCTTCGCGGATCTGCAGCTCGGCATAGACGATCCAGACGAAGAAGAAACACGAACCCAGTAACCATGTCGCACCTCCAATTATCAGTAGTATGAATGTGTTATCTCTAACCTGATCCATAAGTTGCGAACCCGTGATTGCCCCAGTGCCAAATTGCGAGAGTATTTGGAAGAGTTTGCCTAGATATAGTGCAAAGATAATTCTTGCGATCGCAGCAATGAATGTGATGAATAAAGCTGCTAAGAAAAGTGGAATGTGATAGAAATTCGTGAAATGGAAAAGAGACTTCCAGCTTGTTCTGAGAGAGATATTTTCGTTGTCATGGTTCGATCTCGCAGTTGGTATACCCTGAGCAATACGGTCCTCGAGAGTGTCAGCCATCATCATTGCGTGAAGATATTCCTATTGTCAACGGTGTCATGCATGTGGGAGCAACTATCGAGATTCGAAAAGGAAACATGAGACAGAGACAAAAGCAAGGCCGGTACATGGCCTGCAGAAGAGCTAGACCTAGATAAAAGAAGAACAGGCATGATCAATGACATGTCTGAAAAAGGCATATCTACGACAGCACCAGCCTGAAATTAGTATATCAGGGAAGAACAATAGGATTCGGTCTATTTGGTCCTACGTATTGTTCTCTTTGTTCGCAAGGTCGTGTAAACGTCACGTGACTACATCACGATTCGACCTATGTAGAGATCACTCGAGCGCGATGATTAGTCTTTATACATGGTATCATGAACTAGTGAACATGTAGATTATTTTGAGTGTCGTGGAGACGGCTTGACATGGCATTGCCGTCTTCCCTAGATCCCGTCTTCGAGGTCGTGCTTCATCGATTTTGATAGCGAAATGGCAAGCCGGGAATTGGTTTGTTGTCATTAACAGCCGCGCAGCTGATTTGATGGGTGTGTTCGTCCAGTATGGGTGGTTCGAGCTCATTAGGGCCGTTTATTGCTTTTTAGCTTGAGCTTGTTCGTAAACCCAGTCGTTCAATCCAGCGCGGTTCCTAAATTCTGTTAGCAATCGGCCCATTCCAGGAAACATCCGAGTTCAAGCTCACCTGGCAATCTCCACTGCATAAAATTGCATGCGCATAGCAAATATTGTCGTCTCCTGATCATATTCCACCTTTGGATTGGCCCTCAACATAGTCCCAAAATTATAATCATTAATCGTCTTTTCATACTCCTTCATGAAATTCCTCCACTTCTCCTTTCCGGCTTTGCTCTTCATCTCATCTTCGTTGATAGTTTCGGCGGGATCAAAGTCTGGGAATTCGCGCTTGAAGTGTTCTAGGATCTCGTCGTCCATCTTGGTGAGGCGCAGTTTGGATCCGGGAACTTTTTCGAGGATGGACCAGTATGTCATGAGGTGTTCGACAGCTTGGTAATGTTAGCGAAGTTCGCATCAACGTACTGCGACGGTAGGCGAACCTTTGACAGCAAACTGCTTCTCCATCTGGAAAGAAAACGATGGTTAGTGACTGAAGTCAAGCCAGAAAAGCGTTTGACTTACATCCTCCAAGTTCTCCGCAGTCTCTGGGTCAAATGGCTTCGACATGGTGGGCAAATCGTTTGCAGTAATTCTCAGATTTCGAGTAGGTACTGAATGTAGGTACTTTCAAATGTTGAATGTTGTAAGGTTCGTAAGAAGAGTCGCATTCAATGCGATGTCCGTGGTAATTTTGTTAACTTGAGTAAGCACGCCGCAAAGATAAAAATTGTTCAGGCAGCCCCTCGTTTCTTCCAGGCATTTCTAAGCGGCGACCGACGGTAACTAGCCTGACTCGGTCCTGCCCCGCTGTACGTCATATATTTAATTCTACACAGTCAACAACTGCACGAATAATTAATTTGATGTGGACATATGACAGATTGTGTACCTTGCGTATTTGGGTATTCCGTACAACAATTAAAACAAGTTCAGCCGCTAAGGGACTTGCAGCAGCAGGCATAGATGGTATACAGGCCATAAACGACATTCAGTTTTCAACAAAATCGAAGGAGACGCTTGAAATGAGAAAGTGAACGACAAGCAAGGACGGACAGAGCCAACGTGTTTTCGGTAGACATGACTCTCTAATCAAGGTCACTGTCAGCATCATCTGAGAGCTCTTCGAACCTTCCCTCTTGCACTGCTTGGGCAACGGGATTCTCGGCAATGAATCCATTGGCACGGGCTCTGTCAGATTATTAGTACATGCGTTGTGAAGACGACAAGATGGGACGTCGTTACCTTTCAAAAAGCACAAATAGTCGTTCGGCTTCCCGCTCTTTTTCCTCCTGGGTCATCGCAGGGCCATTGTCCTGCGACTCAGCATCCCACCGCTGACCAGTAATTGGATTAAAGGCAGGGTCGAGATTGCTCTCGTTTGTACCACTTGCGCCTTGCGGAATCTCTATGCCCCGAGAAGCGAGAAAGCCAGCGGCAAATCCGTATCCGATATTCTTCGTCAGGTTCTCGGGGTTCTTTCCCGAAAGAACAAAATAGAGTTCTGAAATTGCCGTCTTGAGATGCACAGAGGGCGTTGTGGAGAGCATGAGCAATTTGGACGACAAAGTATCGCTACGTCCTATGGGAACACTACGATCCTGATCTTCGGGCAGTAAAAGCCACTCCATATACTTTCTCGGTCCTTCGGGAGCTTGCTCATATATGGTAATGAGCAGTTGTATCAAAGGGACTATCCGAGTCTCTAGCTCCGTTGTCTGGTAATGTCGCACAGCCGCATCCAAGACGTTAATCAGCTTGTCAACATTGCAATTCGTATTGAGTTTCGGAAAGAACGGGCTGCTTTCGAACTTGCCCGCTTGATCGGATAGATCCAATGTTGATAGTGCGTTGACGAGATAGCCGATCAACCCATCAAGGGGCTGAGGCGGGACATCTATCCGGCTGATGATTTTGAGCATATATGGAATCGACTGAGTAAACGTATCAGCTAACTCAGGATGAAGTTTGCTGACATTGAAGACCAATTTCAGGACGTCGGTAAGGGCTGATTCGTCGATAGCCGTCAGTGTCTTCTTGCCATTTTTGGGAATCTGCTTTGAATGTCGCATTATTTGCTGGCGAATCATTAGTCCTTCATTCTCGGTTTTTTCATCATCTTCATTACCTACATAATGAACATTTTCACCAAGAGAGTGTTCTTTTATCAAGGCTTTGAAGCTCAAATCCGTATCGTATGTTGTGAGAAAAAGAATGCGAGCGACTATCATCTCGTCATCAGAGCTCTCGGTCTGCATGTGGAGATTGGTTACACGATTAGCCTAATCAGACAAATTAGAGATGAGACTACAAGCTCACTTTCAACTTCTCAGCCAACTTCCCCACACATCCTGTATCAACTAAGACCTGCCTCATGTCACTTTTCAGCAAAAGCGCATTCGCAATTGTTCGTAGTGCAGCCCGTCGAATGTCGGCATTCTCTCCCTCCAATCCATATCGTATAAGAAGTGCAACCCCCTAGATGCGTCAGTGATGTCCAGCCATGCGATGGGGCGAAGGAATTACATCTTTGCAGTATATGGCGTCTGCATTATCCGGGTTTGTGCCATGTTGACGGAGGGTCAGAATCATATCAACCTTCTCTTTAGCCATACAGGTCAGCCAACCAATCAGTCAGGATTCTTAGTCTATAATATTAAAGGGGCTTACCTGTCGCCGAGAGCTTCTTTTCGGACAGGTCCCTGTCGAGCCAGTTGACTAGACGACGGACCTCTCGTTGCTGCTCTAAGTCGAGTCTTAGTAAGCGGTCCGGTGTGCTCAGTGTCACGCATCACCTACCTTCATTTTGCAGTACACGGGCCTGCATCATGCCACAGTATGGGGGATCATTCAAAAAGCTTCCAATGGCCCAGTCGCGTTGCGTGACTTCGTAGTAAGCGAGCAAGAGCGGACAGGCCACGAATCACAACGATGGCAAGCTGTGAAGCTGATTAGAAGCTAAGGGGAAGGGGACGGCTAAACAAGCAGCTCTGGAGCTTGGACCAAACAAAAATGATCAACCGAAAAGCATCAACCCGAGCAGACACAAATTGCCACTGATGAGATCAATGTTAAGGAGACAGCAGCAAAGATGAAAAATGATAGAACAAACAACAATCTCAAAGCGAGTAGTTGAGCTATACAGACTGAGACCAAAAATGACAAGCAGAGAAGTTGTAGCGGAGATTTCAAGCACCGCATCCCCGCACTTGCTAGGGTCCCATGGATGCCTGAGGACTGAGGCGCCATTGCTCTTGATTTCTGCATCCCCTTTAGGCTTAGCGCCACAGTGAGGCCGAATCGTGCCCTAAACCTGACGCAACCCTAATGAAACCCTATATCAGTCGCCTCTTGCAGGACCAACATTGATCCTCAAGGCAGAGCCTGCTTGAAGCATAGCGCGACAACTGTCCATGAACCGCCAAATTATGTAATGCGCAGTTACACGCAATAGCGCCTACGTATACCGAGGCCAACCTCTTATCTTTCTTCCTATGGCCGACTGAAAATTATGCGGTGGAGTGTATCCACCGACTTATCTAGAGGCATCGGATTTCGTGCCGACTTTTCCCAAGCTTATATTTTTCGCTACCTAGTGTCGAACTATTTAGATAGCGTTCGGTTCGCTGGTACCTGTCTCTTCGAATCGACTCACACAAGTGCCAAGTGAGGTAGATCTTTGGGTTTTCCGAAGGCAGATCGGCAGTGATATCTGGGTTATTCCAAGGTTGAGGCTTGATGTGATCGACGATCCTTGCATGAACTATATCGATCGGGTCGCCAACTATGTGGATTATGGGTCTCGGAGTACCACTCGCTTAAGTACTGATTACGCCGTGTTGGTAATGTGCTTATAACCCAGTTGAAAATCAATCGTCTTCAAAAAGCATTTCGCACATTTCTGATATTCGACGACTGGCGTGATGGTGTCGGAGCTGAAAGCCAGAGACAGCGAGGCTTTCACACCGATTCCCCCGGTGGAAGCAGACGCGGCGGTGCCAGAAGCACCAGCATACGATATACCGGATGGAGGTTATGGATGGGTCGTGGTTGGCGCTATCGCCGTTATAAATGCGTTCGCTTGGGGAGTTGGATCAGTAGGTTTCCGCATCTTCTTTCCGTAAGATCACAGATTGGACGGGAGAAGTTGACAGTCACAAAAGTCATTTAGTGTCTATCTCGAATTCTACCTCGACAACGACTATTTTCCCGGAACCAGCTCACTTGACTACTCCTTTGTCGGTGGAACCAATTTTCTAGCAGCCCTTTGGGTCGCTCCGTTCGTCAACATCCTCGCCAGACATGCCGACACAAAAGCCTGCATGTTTTTGGGCTCTGGTCTCATTTCAGGAGGATTGATCGCCGCATCATTCGCCCGCGAATTCTGGCATCTTATGATCACCCAAGGCATCATGGTGGGAGCTGGCGTAGGGTTTTTGTACGTGTCTACAGTGCCCATCGTCAGTCAATGGTTCTGGAAGAAACGCAGCTTTGCCCAGGGAATCACAGCTGGCGGCTCCGGATTCGGAGGCCTCATCTTCTCTGCTTCTATATCGCCCATGATTCAAAATATCTCCCTAGCATGGGCCCTCCGAATCCAGGGTATCATCTGCTTCGTTACGCTGTTTCTTGCATCGACAGTTGTGCGTGACCGTAACCACCAACTGCGGCCCAAACAACATCCCTTTGACATCCGGTTTTTTCGCCGTTGGGATGTCTGGTTGCTCCTCATCTGGGCGTTTCTGTATCTTCTCGGCTACATGACTCTGATATCCTCGCTTCCGAATTTCACGCGTTCTTTGGGTTTATCGGCAAGTCAAGCTAGTCTTCCAGCCATCTTGATAAATCTGGCGACCATCACGGGACGAGTTGGCGCTGGATTTGTGTCGGATCGGTATGGAAGAATTACTATTGCACTTATATCTAGCATGACGAGTGGCATTTTGTGTCTGGTGTTTTGGATTCCATCACAATCGCTTGCGCCGACCTTGGTGTTTTCCTTCATTGTGGGGAATGTGTATAGTACTATCTGGCCGGTAAGTGCATTCATCTATGCCAAACTCCCCGAGATCTAACAGAATGATTCCCAACAGGCAATTGCGCCACTTTCAGCTGAAATAGCCGGACTAGAAGAGTTGCCCTCTTTATTGGCAATAGTCTGGATTGCTACGGGTCCACCATGTTTCTGTATGATCGTCCCTTGTACTTGGTCAGAGGATTCTACTAACCGAGCCTCGACAGTTTCCGAAGCAATTGCCCTTCAACTTCGCCGACCGAACAGCGACCGCCCATACTTATATGCACAGCTTTATGCCGGTATGCTCTGAACCGTCTGCATCCAGGAAACTCAAACTAATTTGGCATGCGATCTAGGTCTGAGTTACATTGCAAGTGGGCTCTTCATGCTCGAGCTTCGCCGAGTGAAGGTTGGCCTTTTCACTCGGGAAAGACGACTTCAATGAAGGATTCGAGCAGTCACGTTACAGTATATATACATTATGCACAAGTTCCAAGGTTGTTTGGACGTGTAAAGCGAGAATATACCCTGCATATAAAAGCTATGAGTGAATTAGGCACCTTACGTGGCTTTTGAAATTAGAACCTTACTGAGCCCGTCAACTGGTAAATCCTTTGCTGGAAGAAATTCTGTAGGCCGGAAAGTTTCATGCCTGAAAACTTTTCCGGTCATCTTGGCTAGATCCCTCGCACCCCTTGTCCTCATCTTCACTCGATCGAAAGCGTCTATACCGCACAAAACCGGGCTTCATCAACTGCTTGCACCACCACCTCCCAATGACAATAAAAATAATAACAACAACCAAGGGCAGCTTCGTCGCAAGAAACGCCCGGCAATTCAATTCTTTAACCGCTAAATCGCCAATGAATACTGGAAATCGAACACACAAAGGACACCGGTACTAAGAACGATCCGAGGATTGCGATACTGGCATAATCCCAAGCGGCCTGACTAGTAAGGCAGGAATACGCGCCCAAAGTGGCTAGCGCAACCACTTAACGCGCTCTCCCGTCGCGACTTCCTCCCGCGGTTTCGCGTCATCCAAAGAGACAGGTCAACTCTCATTTTCTGACACAACACGGCCAATCGACAGTCCAGTATCCATCCTCAATCGAGGGTTACGTGCCCCTTCATCGATCCCTATCAACATCAATCTGCCAAGATCATGGGCACTTTTTAATTCTACTATCTCTCTACGATCGCGTTTAGCAATGGTTGATACTCTCCTATTGCTCTGTTTGCGGTCTTTGTCCTCATCCTCGGTATCATGATGGTGGAGGTTCTAGGCGCCTACCCGGCTCGCCCGCCAACTCCTCCCAAGGCATCGCATAGTCTCTTCGTACGAGATGTGGGATCGGGTCCAGGTCGACCGAACATGCTCAAGACACCCGGCGAGTCTCCATCGTCGACGGCCGAGTCAGCAGCACTGAGATCGAACAAGAAAGTCGATTTTTCCCCAATCACGAACTACATCAAACCTCCTACCTTTTCTAGCCGCGCCTCCATGTCCAGTAACGAAGTACGACCTATTCCTCCATCGAACGAATGCAGGCCGGCCAAGTCGATCCTCAAAACAACAGTCGTGAATATGCCCCCTATCGAAGAAAGTGAGCCGCAGTCGTTCGGCGTGCTATTGGAGTCAACCACACAACAATTAGCCGGGGATTCCCTAAGCTCCAGGGTAGACGCGTATATGCAGCTGTTGGGCGCTTTGAAGGCATATGACAATGGTTCCGAGCAGGACGACATGTCCTCGAAAGTAGGGCTTCTGTTACAGTTTGTGCAGCGCGACATCAGCCGCGACTTGGGAAAAGGAGATGTCATTGAAAACAATCTGGTGACCAATGCATTAAAATTGGGGATATACATCGTTTGGAGCCAGCAATTGGCAGCGCAAATCCCCGACGACTTCAAGATATTCATAATCGATCATGCATTGAGCATCTTGCAAGAAGGAAAACTTTCTAAGGCTATCCTTAACCACTACGTGCATATTCTATATACTCAGAATTTTTCATCGAAGATAATGACCAACTCACGAGTTACACGAGTCCTGGTTGTGTTGAACGACATCACTGATCGCGTCAATGGAAACGGCATTATTTCACAACGTTTGGGGGTTTATACCAGGTTGCTCGGACAGTCAAAAACCATCATGGCCTCGCAAGCATCACTATGGGTGGAACATCTCATCTCAGGCCTACTTCATCCGGTTAAGGACACGCGCTCGAAAGCCTTGGTTCTCGGCAGCCAGACTGCATTGTTGCTTGGGCCGAATTTGGTCATTTCAAGGACAATACTGGATATTTTCAGCAAGGAGATTTCCCAAGACAGGAAGCTGGTCTCGGAAGTATGTGATCGAATGAGCCGTATGATGTCTCCCTCAGAGAGTGGGGTTCATGTACCACAAATCTGGAGCATTATTGTCTTGCTCCTAAGGAGTAAAAGGTTCAACATTGAGCATTGGGAATACTTCAAGGAATGGGTTCTCGTTCTACAAAGATGTTTCAACTGCAGCGAGCCTACGATCAAGTCGCAAGCCATCATCGGATGGAACAAGTTTGTCTACATGGTGACTTGTAACGAATCAACTAGTAGGAGCATGCTGAAAATGTTGACGAGGCCCATTCTTTCGAATTCCGAGCGCAAGCGCAATGACAAGGCCGGTGCAAACGCGAACCCGTTATTTCTTTCCAGCTACTACAACCTCCTCTACTACTCTTTCCGTCCAAACAACACATTTGATCACATTGATTTCATATGGGAAGAATACATTACTCAGCCGTTCACGAACATTTTCGCCAGCAGTCCACAACTCAATGACGCGGCTTGCAAGGCTTTGGCATCTCTGATCTGGACCTCACAGTCAAAGCTCTGGACCGAAAGTAAGATTAACGAGGTGCCCAAGATGGAACTTGATTTCATCCTCCCAATTGATTGCAGGTGGATCAGATCACGTATAGTGTCGGTGGTTGCAGCCTTCGAGATTTTACTAGGTGCAGCTAATTGGACGAACATTCAGATGGTCTGGGTCCATATATGCAAGGCAGTTTCGGATGCGTCTAGCAAAGAGATCAAGCCGTCATCAGAACTGATGCACGCAATAGCCACAATTCTTGGATTTTTTCAACGACTTCGACAGGCGCCTCATTCGTCATTGAATGCCGACTCAGGCGATACTTTCATAGAGCGCTTCACGATCCTCGCTGTAACGCTTGTTTCGACGATTGGACCTTCTCCTTTCACCGAGACTCTACTCCAGAAAAGTTCTCAAGAAACATTCCAGACTGCGAACACACCAACACATCGACGTTCTCGAACAGACCGTAATTGCGACACACCTTTCATACACATACTGCGTATGATCAGCTTCTATGGAGATTCGTCCCAGCCGACGAAGTCGCTTCTGGGCCTTTTTGACAACCTCCTCGACGTCGCATCAAAAGGCCGACAGTCGAGAGGCTCTCGCCTTGATTTCCTGGAGAGATGCACAGATTTGGGCAACGATGACAACGGACCAGAGGAGAAGATTACCAAATTGCACTCATACATCTGGGATGCAACGGCCAAGTTGACGGTTACTTGCTTGGGTTCGTTGCCAATGGAAACTTTGAGAGAGCGCGATGGTACTATCTCGCGAGACTACGTCAATATCTCCAATATTCTCTTACACGGTCTACAGTTCACAACGTCGTCCACAACATGGAACGCCCTACTTGAATCCTATATCCGCATTGTTCGAACTGAAAAAGGGGATCGTGGAATCTCCACTCTAGTCATTGAGCCCATCGCTCGGAAACTCATTCAATCTGATCATGTTCGACCTTATCTTCCCACC
Source organism: Talaromyces sp. PB3603 (assembly GCA_023625915.1). NCBI lineage: Eukaryota > Fungi > Ascomycota > Eurotiomycetes > Eurotiales > Trichocomaceae > Talaromyces > Talaromyces sp. PB3603. The sequence continues at coordinate 215,514 of JAMAFY010000008.1, forward strand.
AAAGCTTTGATCAATCAAGCATTGTCTCTTGCATATTATCAACAAAACAATCATTCAGCAACGCCAAGCTCTAGCCAAGCGACCTCATTTTTCTTCCCTGAGAAACTTTTGGACCTTATTCGAAAAGTCCTTGCCGATTCTTACAGCCATTTCAGTGCTGTCGATAGCATGGCATTGGCTGAGGTCGTGGAGTCCTTGACGTCCCTCTTGGGAAGTGGCACATTACAATTTCGCTACATGCTTTTGGAGTATCTTCAGAGTCCATTATCTCTGTGGCTACGAGACTCTGCTCGCTATTTCACTTCTCAGAATGGCGCAGACAACAGACTTCTTACTGCTGTGAGTCAACATCGCCGTCTATCAATGCACGTCACTGATTGTTCTCATAGTATCGGATGCTGTCGTTGGCTATCGCCAACGCGCTGCAAATCGCCGTTCCACATAATACCGTGTCGCTGCATACATTCGAATCAGTCGTCTCTGCCGGCCTCGAGTCTGTACACAAATCAACAGCCAACCGATTTATTGAAATGTGGAACGCCAGTTTTGGGCTTCAGGACTTGACAAACTATCCGGCGGGTGTTCAAACTGCTCTTCAGACGCTTGAGCCTTTGGTCAAGCTGCAATTATCTTGTCCTTTACCTCGCAAACCTGAGTCTCAGGTATGTCATACCTACATGACAATTATTGAGAAGAGAAATATTAATGTAACTCCTAGGAAATTCAAATGCCTGACTTCGTCGAGTCTCAAGATATGGCGAGTGGTGCACCAGTGACAAATCAGTTCGGCAGGATCCTACGACAGATGGATAATCAGAAGGCGCGACCAACCACATTCAGCTCTTCACCCATTCTTCAATCTTCAGAATGGGGCCAGGCTCATGAGCTGCCACAGAAAAAGGTTGAGAGCACACCTCAGCGACCGCTCCGCCATGACAACTCTCAGATACAGTTTGTCATTGTGGATCCTTCGCCTCGCTTTTCGAATATGGAGAGCCAGCTCCTTACCGAGCGCCAACAAGAAGTGAAAGAAAGACAGCGTGGAACCACGTCTATGTTCCTGGACGGCCTAGGTTCATCATCACCTGTTGCCCCTGGTCCGACGGAGGATGATAATGCCTTTTCCGCAATGGACTTGCCCAAAATACGAGACACTGTTCGCGACAGGGATGCTCCGTTGACTCCCACACTGGCTGTTCATCTGCCGGATACTGACGACGAATTCCCTGGGTCATCTCCAACGCCTGCAACACGTGACCCGGGACATCTTGCACCGCAGAACATCCCTGCTTTGACCGTCGAGGGCTATGGCAATATTCAGTCAGACCCTCCTTCTTCTCCTCCCGAGATGTTATCTCATTCCCCGAGAAACCTCAAAGAGGCGCGACAAACTTCCTCCGAACAAAAGCCTAACCCTGGAAAGATCCAAACTAAGCAGAGTCCAAAGAAGGACAACCGAAGACGGCGTAGCTCTAGGATCTCGGAGCACAACCAAAGCGAAAAAATGTCTACTGAGACCAAGTCAAGCACAGAGGAAACAATCGTACCGCAAGAGGATGATGTCGAATTTTCCGATCAACCTACAACAGCCACTGGCGTGATGGATGTGATTCCCGACTCTTATGCTGATGAGTTTGAACAGCAGCTCGCTTCGCAGCTCGAGCAGGACCTAGAGCTGGCTGTGGATGTGAAAGATCAAGATGATGTCGAGGCAAATCAATCGTCGGACGTTAACTTGCCTCGTGGGCCTGTGACTAGGAAGCGAAAGCGCAACGCTGAGTTCGAAGAAAATTCGACACCAGACCGCACAAAACGACATGCGTCTGAAAAGGAGATGTCTTCTCATCTTGAAGACGGACGCGGGAGTTCATCCGAAATCGGAAGCGTTAACACAAAGTCGGCGGCGTCGCTACGACCGGTTGCGAGACGAAGCCTTTCCACTCCACAGTCATCCCCACTTAAAAACCACATCAGTGTTGATGAATTGTCTGACAAGGCCACGAATTCAGCCTCCAAAAGAAGGAGCGGCCGCCTCAATATAGCTGCTGACAGAGAGATTGTATCGTCTCCTATCAAGTCCAAGAAATCTAAACAACGAAAGCGAAGATCTCTGCGACTTAGTGGAGTCCCAGCTCTGTCGCCGCCAGTGCCAAATGGAACATCTAAGGCTCAGAAGAGACAGCAGTCCAAGACCAACGATCAAGCCACAGATCAACCGGCAACCTGCGAGATTGATCCTGAGGATAGTATTATGCAAGATGTCGATGTGCCAGTCGATGGTTCTGCAAGTTTTAGTCAAAACGACGACTCGACAGAGGCCGAGCTTGCTGTAGCTCCAGAAGAAAATGATCCGCAGAAAGAAGTCTTTGCAGAAAACGCGGTGGGTGCAGAAGTGCCAGCCTTGGCTGAGATGCAGCAAAACGAGCAAATTGGCCAGCGCGTTGAAGAGCAGACCAAAAAACATGTTTCTGAAGCAGATTTCCTGGTAGAGGAGATCGTTGTCGAGAAGAGCGTTATCGCTCCAACACCAGCAGCCGACAATGACGACCCTCCACAGTACATCTCTCAGGGAATGCAGACGGACGATGTCATGGTTCTTGAGGCTATTACAGAGCCAAATCAACCCGGCAGCAGTATCCTCGACTCTCTCCGCAAAGTGCTTACTGGCATTAAGAATGTCACTTTTGGAAGGAATGTTCTACGAGATATTGATGACGTGATGTTTGATATACGCGTAGAGGCGCATGAGGCAGCGCGAAGAAGTCAGGTTTAAACCTAGATTCTCCAATGTTTGTATTATCAAACTCGGTTTTTTCCCCCTTCCTGGCTTCCATCTAGGAAGGTGTGCATAGCGGCGGCGTAACTAGGTTATATATACATACTCGCTTCAATTTCATCTTATCTATTATATAATATTCTTAGCATGTACCTTGTACGAGCAGATCCTCGCCGATATGGTGCAATGCCAGAGGTGGTTCCGACATCGAAGGATCCTCCATAGATGGCCCAGAGAGAGGGATCGCATTCTATGAAAAATACATCGAATCCACTTTGGAAACGTATCGCGAGCTCGTTTTTTAGTGGAAATCATGCCCAAGACCGACAAAAGTATTGAAATTTATTCACCACAATTTTGCTTCCAAAAGATCTCAAATGAATTCCAACCTGTATTTCAACTGTAAGGACCTTCAAAAGCCCATCTGCCGTTTCGTACTCTCTTCATGCAGCATCACCCAGTTACTGCTTCGCCTTAATCGATGAGGTCTTTCAACATTTGGAGATGTGCCTTGACGTTCTTTGAGATGAATCCAATTCGCACCGCGGGCTTCCTGCGGATTGTTTCCCTAAGGGGAGAGAATTGACGAAGATAAAATCTCCAGGATTGGCTCCGGTACTCTCGTTGTAGGTTGTTTCTATTTCCGCTCTTTGAAACATCAATTGATTCAGGTTGACTTTGTCTTCTGTGTAGCTCGGGACTCATATACGCCAGTAAGACTCTTTCTCGCCCAATCATGCCTTTTGTGAGGATGCATGACGATTTCTTCCCAGACCCTCGGGATCTAGATCTCGAAGTAAAAGAAGATCATTTCCATAGCCTATTGGGGACAAGTCTGCCTTCGGATTTGTTCAAAGTTCTCCAGAGAATGCAGACTTACCTGCGTCTTCCCGGAGCACAACACTGAGGAAACGTTGTTGCAAATAGACCTGTGCCTGATAGCCGATAAGCGCAACTTCACTCAGCATTGTCTCCTATCGCTACCGTCTGCAAGTGAGTTTAGCGAGCCGTAGCGAATAGCTTATTCATGGTATGAGACAGCCCGGCTTGGCTGTCTCGTCATTGGTCTCGATGTCATATTTCCACTCCCTGCAAGAGCAGCACCATTGCACCTTCTCGCACGAATGTTTCAAGCGGAGTTGGAAAAAGGTTCTCCAGCAAAGCGTCGATCAGCTTAGCTCTAACATACTGCTCTGGGGCGTGCTTCTCGGTGGTGTAGCAGCAAGTGGCACAGATGAACGATTGTGGTTTGTCTGCTCGTTGAGAGATATTGCAACTCACATGGGGCTCTCCACTAGGCATCAAGTCAAGATCACTCTCGATCAAATCCTATGGTTCGGAAGTGCTTTGCGATTCCGCGGGGCAAAGACTCTGGGACAATGCCATTATGTTGAGTGATGTCTGTAGCTGATCATTAGCAGTGTTCTGATACGAAGACCTATCCTCAGAAGTCTTTATACTGAGATTCAGATGAATGAGAGTCGGATCAAACTACTTTCCTCTTGAGGCAAGAGGACCACCTCCAGAGTCCATTATACCCCTTTAGGAAGGGACCCCACTCAAATTTAATTTCCTAATCGGGAAGTTACTTTTTAGGGCAATTCCCTTCTAGCCCTGGTCCTCGCGGTGAAAAGGTACGACAGAGTCCCAGCACTGATTGCAGTACACTCAACATTCAAGCCAAACAGCGTTAATATTGGTCCTATCTGGTGAGAAATTTATAGAAGAATCGAGACTTTTATCAAGCACTGACTATAGATGGCATCCTTGATTCTGGATATTCTGCATCCAGAGTACACTGATTTACTAACACATTTGTAAAAGGTGTCGCGAAGAACCAGAGACCTGCTGTGTATTACAATGGAAAACTTTTGCGCAACTGAATATCATCATCCACAGTATCTTCGTCATCTCTCATCAGCTAAATCTGGAAATTGCTTAACTTATTAACAAATGCCAAAACATATGAGGAGTCGCAACAATAATGGGCAGAATACACCAAATCACTCCTCCACTCCTCCCTCATGTTACCTCTGACAGAGAGCGTCAATGTCCAGTTCACCCATCCACGTTGCGGGTCCAAATGGTTGTGACGAGATATGGGTCGGATTCATTTTGAACGATATTGTTGCTTGATGAGCTTCTGTGTTTCTTGCTTTTTCAACTTTTCCAGTTGACGTAAAGCATGGATCTATTATGACGGATCAGTGTCGGGATTTGACATACAAGCTCTATCTCTTATCACTGATATAACTATCACGAGGTCCTGAAAGGCAGAACCATGGGCTAGAATCCAAAAGGTGAGACTGAACGACGTTTGTGATTCGCTAGTTTCGATGATTATTACTCTAAGTGGCATTTGCTTTTGGAGGAATAACCCCTGCCAACTCTGAGTGGGGTTAGTACTGAGAATAGAAGGAACCAAACCAACACATCTAGAGGAAACTCTGTTATAGAAAAGTTTTCAGCGTTCAGGAGTAGAGTGATCCTTAGGATATCTGCTATCTGCAACTCATCCCAGCTGGGCAGGGTTTTTCCAATCAGAACATTGTTCCATACGTCAAAAGTATGAGGATTGATTCATCATTGCAATACGAAAGCATCTTGATTATACGTGGATCCCTTCCGACGATCAATCATTCAATTTTACTGGTATATAATCTAGGATCTAGAAAGGGGAACAGTAAATGAGGGAAAAGAGAGCGCCCTCCACGGAGGTCTTTTAGGCGTGGCAGAAAGTTGATTTGATCAATATCAAGCTCAATCTATCTGGGGTTCTTCCTGAAATCAATGGCTACCTGGATCACGAACACGCGAGGTTGAAATGTATGAAGAATTCGGTGAGCCTTGGTGAGTTCTCGAGGTGACTTTCCCCGATTACCATCGCCACGCACAACATAATTCAGCACTTTTGTTTTTGCCGCATGGACTACGTGGCTGAACTTGTTGGTGATGGGACTGTCAAACATCACGTCTCTGACTATAAAGTGACTCGGGGGCTTGCTGTTCCAATGTTGCACCGAGTGTGGTCTTTCTCGACCGCAGATGCCTTCTTTCTCATTGTTTCATCTGAGCTCAAAGCTAATATGGATGATGATTTATATGATAAATTTGTCTCAGTAGGCTCTGAAATTGGGTATGGACGTGCATCTTCACTTTCGTACCACACTAGTATAAGAAGTACAATCACAATTATTGTGCACAATGAGTCTATACAGTGTATGCAGAAATTTTATCAGGAGAGTATAAGTAACAGATCAAAATGAAACTATCCATAGGTACCAAGAACCTCAATCAATGGGCAAGAACACGACCGCACGGTCCATTGGAGACGACATACCCACCATACTCAGAGGTCGCAGTAGTGTCGACATAGCCATAATTATCCGAGGAGCATGAGGTTGTCGTCATCATGTAACAATATCCCCCGCCCTCAACCATCCATGAGAATGCACAACTGGGATTCTGCTGGCAGGCCACACAACAATCGTATGACGAGGATACTGACGCGCCTGACATGCTTTCACCAATGATGTGGGTGAACTCGACCTCGTAGATGTAACTTCCGGCTAGAGAACCGAACTCTGAGTTCAATGGGCCAGATGCGATGTTATTGGTGGCACAGGCCGCGTAGAAAGAGGTGGTGGTCACAGCTACGAGTGTCGTGGTAGATGTCGCGGTGTTGGTCGGTGCCGGTGAGGTGGAAGTCTCAGTGATTGTGAGGAGTGTGGAGTAGCTGAGCGTGGTAGAGGCATCATTTGGTAGCACTGTTGAGCTACTGGTAATTGTGCTGGTTGTTGTCGTGGTAATCGTTGGCCCAGCCGCCGTCGAAGTTGCCGGCGATTCTGTGATAGTCGAGGTACTCGTGGTCTGGACCACGACAGTAGCCACGCACTCGACGGCCACAGCATACTGGTAGTCGTCATCATAATTGGGACAATTGTCCTCGGATCCCTCAGACAGCTCCCTCTTGGCAGCTGTTGGGGAGGCTATAGTGTCAGCAGCAGGCGTGAAACCTGCTGCCCCAGCGATAGTGGAAGTCGCAGTCGAGAGAACCGAGGTGGTAGTCACAGAGGTGGCTGTGACGGGGGGCAAGGTGACCGTACTGGTAACCGTAGTGTATTGTGTTGAGGTCGTGGAGAAAGTGTCAGTGATTGTATCAGCGGTGGTTGTGGCTGTTGTAGTTGCATACTCTGTCAACAACAGCCATGATGTGGTCGGTGTCACCGTCACGGTATCCTGAACAGTCGAGTAGACCACAACGGGATGCGTATTGTAGGATGTGTGCGTGACTGTGGACGTTGAAATCACGGCAACCGACTCTGTTCCCAACTGTGTTCGACAGACAATTGAAGGCTGAGCAGCGACAGGCGTACTAGGTAGCGGTGTCCTGGCGAAAGGAGCATTGGCTGAGACTTGGCCGAGCAGCAAGCCCGCCGCAAGGACAATGCGAACAGCCATGATAAGTGTTGGTCCGAATGTACGTTTTTTCTTTTGATCTTGCAAATGCACTTGATCCGCACACGCGATGTTAAATAAGGAGCAACAATTCCATGTTTCCCCCTTTCCGTGCAGTTAGTTCGGGTATTGTTGCCTCTACATAGGCACCTCGTCGAACCTACGCTACGCTCACTAGCTCAGGTACCGATGAAGAACTTTTGAATGTGGCGCTATCCACACGTTAACACCGCAAACTTCGAGGTCAAGTCATTTTTGCCGAGCAGCAAGAACGAGTTTTCCGGAAGTTATGTAAACCCCCTAGATCGCTTTCGTCCCCAGTCTGCTGCACAGTCGCATCTCCAGTCGCTCGTTTTCAAGGCAGCTTGACTGCCACTTGATCTGCCACTCTTTTACACTCGTTACCTTTTCTCTCTCACAAACCAGTCATTCAAAATGTTGTCCTGCCTCCGTGTATGGATGTTCACTTTGTTGTTCGTTCAGAGCGCGCTCGCTCAGACGATTATTTCGACCAATTCTACTATTCCCGGTGCACCGACATCCACTCATTCTCCAGGTCATCCTCACTGGACATATACTCCTCGTGCCTTGCAGAAGCGCTCGCAGAAGCGCCAATCTTGCAGTGCTCGCAAATCCTCATCAGTTGTAGTTGTACCGTCCTTGTCTGCCAGTCGCTCCTCCGCGGTTATTTCATCTTCCTTCGCCATTGCATCCACCACGTCCCCTGCGCAGTTGTCAACATCCACCATTTTCTCGACTCAGATCGCTACTATCACAGCATGTCCCTCTACCGTTACAAATTGCCCTGCAACAGCCAGAACCACCTACGTGACTACCAAAATCATCTCGGTGACCACTACCGTCTGCCCAGTCGCAGCTACTCCAACTGGCTCTTCGGGTGAGAATCGCCCTACGGTCTACGAAACAGTTACTGCCACAATCATGGCTTGCCCGTCATACGTGACCGACTGTCCTTCACTATCAACAGCAAGCTATTTGACCGGTATATCGACATCTTACGCCACCACAGGACCCTCGACATCTAATTCACAGGGGTCGGGTGCCGGTGCTAATCCAAGTGCTGGTTCGGAAACTGGTTCAGCAAGTGGCTCAGAAGATAGTACAGGAAGTGGTGCAGGAAGTGGTTCAGGAAGTGGTGCAGGAAGTGGTGCAGGAAGTGGTGCTGGAAGTGGTGCAGGAAGTCTCGGTGCATCTGGCACTACAGCGGTGTCTTCTGCTGCCTCTGAAACTCAATGTAGCAGCTATACGGTGCCTGCAATGTCTGCAGTTCTGGTTTCTTCTATTCCCCCGCCCATCACGACCCCTGCTGGTGGCATCGGAAGTGTTAGCCAGCAGCCTAGTAACCATTCTGTCACCGCTTTGTCGACCTCAACAATGCCAGTCACAACCACGAGGAGCTCTGTCATCTCAACCTATACCGGTGCTGCCTCGGCGATTGCACAATCCCTCAGCCAAGCGGGTATGATGGGAATTTTGGCGGCTATTCTCGTCTCATGTATCTTATTCAACTAAAGCATAATCTACCCATCAATAATTCGTGACCAAGGGGCCTCTTACGTAAAACGTAGGCAGCATTTTTCACATTTCCCACTTTTTTCAAAGTTTTGATCATGGAGGCTCGAGCGACTTACCGACGGGGCGGCACTCCTGGACGCTCCACCAAATAAGAAAGTCTTTGGCAATATAGACTTTATCAGTTCTCCGGCACGAATCAACTGGCACCAATTATTTAAATGCTCGAAAAGCTTGACCAGAAGGAATACGGAACTCACCTGTCAGGTCCTACGCGCCTTGAACTCTGCGGAACGACCAAGCCACAAACCGACATCAGAATTGCACTACGTAATGAAAGGCTGAAAAGTCGATTTCAGCATTGCTGCGGAGAAGATTCTCTTCTATGTGTTCTTTCTCGAGCGGACCAGCCAGGGAGATCCCGGTCGCTTAAAAGAGCCAAAGTCTGCAACGGGGTCACGGCCAGACCCGCTCAACAGGAATACGTTCATTTTCTAAAGAGAAAAAAAGGGATGCAGCTATGGAGTCGCAACAGCCGGGGCCATGAGCAACGGTTCATCTTAAATAATCTGGCCTTATTGAACTGGGGTTGGACGCGACTAGAAGAACATGACTTCGAGGAAGTCAACAATAGTGTGATTAACCTTTCTGCGACAAGAATCAAGTGGTCGTGGCATGCTTAAAAGCACTTGCTTCGAATAACTTCTCGACGTTAAGCAAATTACCCGAGTATCAGATTTTTCAGTATTATTAGCTGAAATAGGTCTCAAGGTCGAACGTTGCTACTGCCTTTGAAGGCACGGATGTTCGCCAATAGCAATCTGATGGATTCTTGATCATGCTTGTCTTCTTCTGGGCAAAATACTCCTCAATACAAGTACTAGATTGTCTGGTGATCCTCCAGGAGAATTTGAGAATTTCATGCTGATTCAAGTAGACATACTCGCGGATGGTTGGCTGGTTGCACTTTGGATGTATCAACTAAACCTCATTGATCTGGTGTCTTGGGGAAAAACAGGTTGCAAAGGATTGCTGTTAAGACAAAATAAACACACTGCATATTCCCGGGGCCATCTTTCAATGCTATTGGGAGCGACTCGTGATATGTCCTTCAGGGGTTGTGGCCTTAATCGACTGGTAGTGTGTTGAACTCTCGTCGAGGCGAGCATCACGCGACAGATATGACCGAGTCTCGAAGAGTCGAATGAAGATGATCGTGTTTTGTGAAATAGTTGAAATTTATGGCCATAATTAGCTCAAATCTCGAGTGTATGGTCTTATTGAGCCGGGCTCAACTTCCCGGCTTGCCGATGCTAAAAGGCAAACCGTATAGATTATAGCTCGGTATCTGTCATTTTGATTCTGGAAACGCTGACAAGCGCATACACATATATTAGAGAGTCGTACTCAGCCGCTGGAGCAACCGACGAATTTGAGCAAAAGTTGATCGTATCCATTGCATGACTTACTCATTCGACAAAGATAAGTTAGTAAGTAACATTGCCGTTCATTTTCCATGCATGCTTAGTAAAACCTCTGGATGTTTACACGCCATCCTCTCCGAGTCTCGAGTCTTGGATTCCATGTAGCTGCATTCTAGAATTGAGACTCGTACTATAAAGGGAACATTTCTCTACAAGACTAGACGTTTCCACATAAGCTACCAAGTACCAAGTATCAAGAAACCGTCTACCATCCAGGCACCACTATGAAGTCCTTCGCTATGACTCTGGCGGCTTTTACAAGCGCTTTAGCATCTGCTTCAGCAGCCAATAAAGTATGCCAAAGCTACAAAATTCCTCTTACAGTCACCTCCGAGAATTACGTCTATGATCTGCCGCATTTTGTAAACAATTACGATGTCGTAGACTGGGTCTCAGATTTTGGTAGTCGTACGGCCTCCATTGACTACCAACCATTCTCCAGTACAAGCCAAAATCAGACGGCGTCGTACACTATTTCTGCTACATTCTGTGCCCCTCAAAATCCCAAAGCAGTGTACAAGGATACTGTTCTTTTTGCTACCCACGGGTTAAACTTTGACAGACGGTATGCTTGACTTTTTCGTCAACTTCTTCCTTGCCTCTTGTTTGTTTTGCTAATCATGATCTAGCTATTGGGCCTCTGAAGTCGAGCCCGAAAGTTACAGCTTTGTCGACTACGCCATAAATAGAGGATACTCAATTTTCTATTATGACAGACTTGGGGTTGGGGCTTCTACTAAGTCAGTTGTTCTTTACACGATTCAGGAATAATTCGAAAATGCAATCACTAATCACTGGCAGAGTTTCCGGTTACACCAACCAATTGCCGATTCAAATCGAGATTGCCACGCATCTGATTGCTTCAATCAAATCCGGACAATACACCGGTTATATCGGCAAACCAGGATCTCTTGTCGTGGTTGGGCACAGTTTTGGTAGTTCGATTTCTGCAGGCACTGTAGCTGCTAATCCAGAGATTTGCGATGCCCTCATTTTGACCGGTACGCATGAGAGTTTGCTACACTTTTTCTCCTGATTTGAAGGCTAAGGACCAAGAAGGCTTCAGTTATAATGGCTCAAACCCGGTCGGATTCGTCGAAGCAGCACAACTACGTATTGCATCCTCTGAAGACCACCGTTGGGCACACTTGGATACTGTACGTCGCCATTCCTTGTGATGGAGCAGCATAATCTTACTTACATGGATAGGGATACCTATTACCCGTTGACATTTATTCCAACGTCAACACGTAGGTAGTCTTTTGAACTGCTGACCTTATAGGGCCCTTGCTGACTTATCCACTGCAGCTTTTTCAAAAAGCCAGATTACAATCTTGATATTGTTCACTATGCAGATAGCATCAAGCAGCCGCTGGGTCTAGTTGAATTTCTGACCGTGGCCTCCGGTAACCTCTCGCCTACTAAATTCACAGGAAAGGCAATGGTAGATGCATTCGTCTCGTTGAGTACTATTCGATGTTGGCTAAACAGATTTGATGATAGGTTATTACCGGCCAATACGACTTCATCTATTGCACAAGCCAGTAAGTTACTGTAACGAGGTTACATGGAAGGGCTACAGATCTGACTTATATCCTTGCGCAGATGTGACGACGTAATCGAGTATCCCGCCGCAGATGTGTTTGCTAGAGCCAAGGAATTCAAAGCCATCAATTATCCTGGGGCTGGACATGGGTTGAACTTCGCATTGAATGCTACTGGAGCCTATGCGGAGATTTTCGACTTCTTGGAGCAGTGATAAGACCGACACTATGCCTTGACCACGTATGTGTCACGATAGCCCCGTGAGACATTGATGCAGATAGACGTCTCTCTTCTTTTCCCTCATACATCGTTATCGATGCGGGCTGTGAGGCTAGATCAGTACTTATTTGCTAGAGATATATTCGTTTTACGTACAGATGCAATCAATTAGCCAAATTTTATGGCTTACATCGAACCTACTTGATAAGTACGTAAATGTGGAACCACATAAGAACAAATTGGAAATAAGTAGTTTCATCCTTAGACTGATTTATAATCTTTTGCTATTTACAGCAAGTAACCTAACAGAAGCCATGGATATCATTCGTAGAGTGAAGAGAAGATAATATGTCACGCTGCAAGTAGATGAGTAATCGTTCTTAGTTGAATAAGCATGCGAGTTTTTCCCGTGTACCCAACACTTCATTTGAACCACCCAAAAAAACTACCTAGCAATATTGAATCCCCAATATTGGACACGGCTGAATGGTCCATCGAGCTAATATCATGGCTTGTCTTCTATCGTCCAGCTTGCTAGCACATGAAGCAAGCAAAATGAATTTTGGGTGGAGACGGAGGCACTCGGTCACGATTCCACAGGAATGTTTCACAGTACTTTGGATATGTTGATGCGGGCACAGGTATCTCATGTTCAAACAGCTTATCGTTTAGTGATTGCGTCTAGAACATCCAGTGGAAACTCAATACTGTATATCAGGACACAGCAAAGAAAGCTGATCCGATAGGACGTTCTCGCGTTTTAGCAGGACTCTTGTATGTGGAATGTTTCCTTCGTGATGTTAATCCCTCTTCCGCTGTGGTGACAAGACTTAGGCAGAGTCTGCGTACTTCCATGGAAGCTGCTGGAGGAGCAAAAATCGTTCAAGACTTGTTGCTTGATGATCTCAAGACTAAAAATCTTGTCAACGTCTGGTTCTGGTCGTTGTTCCTAGGGGGGGATGACTATCGGCGCCTCTCTACACGGGGGAGAAGGCAATTGGTTTGCAGATCAAATGACAATAATAAACTCGCGCATTGAGCTCACCAATTGGGAATCTGTCGAGTCAAAGCTACACAGTGTTTGTTATTCCATTTCGAAAATTTCAATCACAGTTCAACTCGCAGAACGCGGTCTCTCAAGTTTCTGTATAGAGAGCATCAATAAAACTTGTCATATATGTATATAAGCAATCTTGATTCAATCTCGAAACAACTCAAAGACATATGAGATGATTCAAACAAGGGACTTGAAGATTTCTCTATGGCAATAACACATTGCGTCCACAAGACCTATTCATTTTCTGCTTTTTTCGGTCTCGTCCTGTCTCTTTTGGATGTCCTCCACATTCCCCCCAAGCACACCCATACTAACGTGATCATCTGGCATGAATGGCATTTGCATATCGAAAATGTTGTTGATGTATGTATACTGGTGATATCCAAGTCTGGCAAGCGGGCCAGCTTTGAGTACATCAAATAGCTAAGAGAAGATCCAAATCAGTAACCGAGAAAAGGCTTGGAGGTGTCATTGTTCTGTCAGACTTACTCCGTCTGCTGTAATATATTCACCCTTTACATGGATTCCCACCACACGCCCGATGACGATGTCAGAGTGCCCAACAAGTGAGTCTCCATTCACTCGAAGGATGGAGTGCACCTTACACTCAAAGCTGACCGGGGATTCTGCTACACGGGGAGGCTTCACCACTCGACTCGGTGCTTTGGTGACATTTGCGATTGGAAATTCGTCATCCCATGATTCCAAGGCAGATGCATTTACACTTTCTCGCAGGTCGTATCTGCATTTTGTCAAAGTTGTCAGTGCTTGGTAATTCATGATATGTATGTCAAGGGGATTTCCACTGACGTGGCCATGTTCCACACAAACTCTCCTGTATCTCGCGCATTGATTACAGAATCCTTGCTCTGACGCTTGTATACCGACTGGTGACCAATGAATAGAATAGTCGGGGGGTCAAATGACACATTATTGAATTGACTAAAGGGTCCAAGGTTGTCCTGGCCATTTTTGCTAGTGGTGCTGATCCAACCAATGGGTCTGGGGATCACAAAACTCTTGAAGGGATCATGGGGTAGACCCGACTTTTCACCTTTTGGGGGTTCATAAAAGATATCTGGACGAGACATTTTGTTTCCGTTGAACTAGGATTGAATCGACTACCGCGAAGTTCAATTTTTGTGCAAATGATTGATGAGGATAGCTGATCTTAAGTATCTCTTTCTCACTCAAAAAATATAGAGTGGGATGACAGTGATTGTTTTTGTATATGAGTAAGACCGAGGTAAGGCAAACAAAAGTGATGAGTGATCCAGAATGTTACATCCTATCATGAGAGGACTGCCACGGCTCAGTAAACATTCTGCTGGTGATTACTATTCGTATCACTCGGCTCGGCTCGAATTATAACTCTAACAATGTATTACTATATGAATCGTGTAATTGAATAGAGAGCTTCCAGTTGTTGTCATTCTTCAACCCACTGCATATTGGCTACTTCAAGTACATAAATCCGATATCGAGACGACACTGGGTCAAAATATAGCTTCACACTACACCCAAAAGAGAGTCATACATCTGCTATAGTAGCTAGTCAGAGCTTCAAATGCCATCAGTCTCTCGGCACGATGGGCCTTGGAACGCCCATTCTAGGCAAAATCCCGCCCTCAACTTCATCGAGACCTACACAGCGGAGATGTGCAGGGATCTATCATTACCCTTTGCTCCTACAAGATTCTTCTCCCCAACATGCAGCTTCTACGACACTACCAACGTCACCTATAACGGCGCAGCCAATATACTCGAATGGATGCGAGAACTCTTTGCGCCATTCTCAAAACTAGAGTTCGAATGCATCAACGCTTTCGTTATCGATTGGACAAGGGACCAACAGCAGAGTTCAGCGAAATATACTGTCATCGGAGAATTCGATGCATATTACTGGTTCAAAAACGATCCGGACCAGATCTCAGTGCCGCGAATGATGATTTTTGAGATTGACTCAGGTTCAAGCGACGATGCCTTCGATGGACTACAATACACGAATGGGAAGTTGTATTGGAATACGGCTATTTTGAAGGACGAAAGACTCAAACGGATTGACAGTAGATCTTAAATGCTTCTTCCAATTCAGCCATAAGTCAGAATCAATGGCATCTTTTCTCATCTTATTTAAGATGTAGGTAATACTCCAATCACGCCTACAGTAGAACCTGGCCATCAGGCAAAAGAAGTCTTGCAACGTCTGAATCCAACATCCAACAATATCATCTTATATCTACGTAAGGGATGAAGGCCCTCTGTTATATGTCTTATCTGATCAAGATTTATATGGAAAAATCTCTGTATTCATGACAGAGATATCTAAGCTAAGTTCTATATGATAAGAAGGATGCCATCATTCTGTTGTGGCCACGCTCCAGTGTACACGCTTGAACGGGCATGCATGTCAAAGAATGTGACAATGCCCGGAAACAAGTATCTACTTAGTTGCCCAAAAATTTCTGGATTAAAGTGAAAGGCCCTGACAACATGTCTGGCTACCAAATGTCTCAGTGTCCAACGTCAAACGAACGAAGGTTTACCCCAAGGGTGAACAACAGCCTGGAGTACAGGGCTTCCGTCTCTATAATCATCCAATGCTGACTCGATCTTTCCTAGGTCCAATCCCTCGATAACGCGGTGCTCCCGCGTCGCAAGCTTTCCTTCTTGAATCCACCGCGGAAGATTCGCCCAAAAAGGCTTCAACAATGGCTTCAAGAATTCGTTCTGGCCGAAAAGGTGCTGGATTTGGCATTTTGCTAGTCCTTGCTCTTGGGCTATGCCGATATCCGAAGGATGGAGAGTGAGTATTATTGACTTCTTAGTCCTGGATACGAGCGAAAGGGACAAAGAAGGATCCCATGAAACGCAATCGTAAACATACGTGATATCTTCTCTTGGTATAATGTCGTGAATCCTCTTTGCGATAGACTCTTGTGTATCGTGACGGTCGATGACATGCGTTGCTCCGAGGGAGCATAATTTGGCTTCATTTCGAATTGAAGCCACGGTTATAATACGCCCAACGCCAGCAAGCCTGGCAAACTGGATTCCCAGTCTGCCCACGCTGGATCCGCCACCGATTATGACGATTGTCTGCGCTTGCGGATCGATGTCGGTACTAGAAGAGGTAGAGCCTTCTGCTGTGAATGGAAGCGGCATCCCGAATCCATTTTCCGGGTGGAACAACGCTTCAAATGAAGTAGTTGAATTGACTGGGAATGTCACCGCCTCATCCATGGCGACTCCCTCGGGAACTCTGGCCACTGCATCAGCATCCAGAATAGCGTATTCTTGTAATCCGGCTGAGTCCGGAGTCGGGTACATTGGGTCTCCCTGACCAAAGATTTCATCGCCAATAGCGAATGAGGTTACACCTTCACCCAGCTTTTCAATTACGCCTCCAATATTTGCACTCAGAATGTACGGGAGTCGTTCTTCGATGAAAAGGCCCCAATCGCGTCCGTATGTATCATGTGGGAGAACTTCGCGATGAAAGTCATCGGGTCAGTAGGTAATAATCACCGGTATTTGAGATTCACTCACGCATTGCAGATAGAACTTTGACAAGGATGTAGCCCCTCGGTGGTTCTGGAATAGGGCGCTCCCCAGATACCAAGGGTTTCCCAATCTCGCTCACAAAAATCGCGTTCTGGGTTTGTGCAGTCATAGTAGATTGCGAGAATTCGAATTTTAGGTTGGTGTCGATGCTGTGGCTTTTTTTTTTCCTTCTTTTCTTTCAGAATTTCAGGTTCTACCGGACTATATAACCTACTTCGGAAAATCAAATCACAGACATTTGATAGCTACAGTAGTCTTATTGAGAATGATGATGCGTTTGTAGTTTTAGTGCTCACTCATATAAGTGGCCATATTATATGATATCGTCTAACAAATTTGAATAAGCGGACGTAACAACTCGATTTCGAACTGACCAAGCAAGAATACCACCAAGCCAGCACATATCTGCTTGATGCTCAGTCATCTGAAGTGACTAGACTAGGTAAGACTCCTGTGACAAAATCTAGAATCATAAAGTGATCCCAGTTAAATGAGCTCAGTTCAGTAATCAGTCCTTGGTGCTCACTAATAGCGGTGACCATCTGAGGTGAAATCGGACCTCGGTATGACAAGACTGAGAGGGGTGCCTGCATGCGTGTCTAATTAGAGGAAGAAGTGAAAACTCCGGACGTCTAACATAAGTGCAGTAGCTATGCTTGCCATCCAACGGTCAGCAGAGCGACATGGAGAAGAGCCAAATTTTCAATTCAGCATTATCTACTACAACCCGGAAATTCGAAATTCAATGTAGGACGGACACACAGGCATATAGTGGCGTCGAGGCTATCTTTAGTAGTAAATTGGGTATTCGAATGGATATGACTAGCTATTCTAACTACGCGGGCTTATTCATTAGAAGGATCTGTTAAGTATGTACCTACAGAGTCTGTATGTTAGCTCATAGAGTCACTCGTTGTCTGATAAGAAACGGGGCATGTTGCACAGGCCAGCAACATATTCTATACAACAAAAACCCCAGGCAGAGAGAGATGAAGGGGCAAAACACTTGTCAGCATTTTGGAGGATTACTCAAACATTGGTATAGTCTTAGATATATGCATAGGCTACACATGCAAAGTAGTGCTGATTCGGAATCAGTGCCCTAACTATGCTCTGCCACCGGACATTCTTTTCTCTTTCAACTAATCGGTTTCGTCCGAGTTTACTAGGGTACGTCCCTTCGAATTTGCAGAGCCTAGGCTCGGCGAATCAATCTCCCATATTAACACTGCAAGGTTCGCGGAGTATGTTTGGATGTATTCTAACGGCTTGCCCCATTTCTAGAAGGATTGCATATCGGCGTTGACGCGGCCCGCGATTAATGTATAGAATTAAGTCAATGTGAGATGCCCAAAATAGCTCCAAAGGCTTCATGCACTTATGTACGATCATTAATTCAATTGCTAAGTAGCCTCGGAATCTCGATTTCTGAGAGTGGCAAGACGATCCGATCACGAATTACATAGTATGTATCGATCTGAAACATTTATACTGAGGAAAATAACACTACGACAATGTGACCCAGCTATAACGAAAATGTGGCTACGATTCTGATTGTATGTACTTATTAGGTTCTTTTCAGTCATCAGCACGACTCGTACGTAATTAGCTGTCAAGATGATTTAGAGCATACACGCAAGCATTCCGCGGACATCATAGTATGATCTTGTATAGGATTGCGATCGAGGGGTGTCTTGAATATTAATATCCCAATGATAATAAACGCTGCTTGTTGATGACTCATACAATGACCAAGAACGAATTATAGACTGACAAAGTTGCACAGATATCCAAAAGTGTATTGATAGACTCGATAAACCAACAACAAGCATGCGAGGCCCTTTTGCTTGTCCCATCCACGCCCAATTGACGGAGTTACATCAAACCCTAACGGTAAGTATTGTCTCCCGAAAGACCCTGTTGGACGTAGATCATCGAGACCAATCAATTCATATTAATCTAGATTAAACTATAGCGACGAAATGAGGAATCATGCATTCGTTCTACAAACTCTCTATTGAGAACGATTGGATTAGTAGTGTCATTTCAAATGTTCAATGTAGTACAGTTGTGATACGGGGATACTATACATGAATATTTGGCCAAGGTTGACCACTTATGTATTACATACATATGCAAGGGAATTTGAAGTTTATCTTCAGCGATCCGAGTATTCTTTGATGAATCAACCCTTATGAAAATCTGCGCTTCGTGAGATGGTATCCCAAGCCTTGCCAATACCTATTTTCTGACGACTTTGGCTAATGAGATAGATCAAGAGAGTATGAGACACGAGCTACGGTTAGTTGCAGAAACCCAAACGGGGGGGGGGGCTTTTTTTTTTTCTTTGATCCTCAGTAATGTTACCTGAAGAGCTCCAGGCTGTTGATAAGTTGTACGAATGAAGGATCGCCAATGTTACTTGAACAATTTGTCATTCCGATATCTAGCGCTTATGACAGTGTATACAATCCGGATAGATCTGATATGAGTGAAAGTTCATGTCATCGTATACATGAGCCACGACTCATCATATCGACCACGCATGGAACTGCTGTAGCAAGTCATTATATCAATCAGGTAGATGCACGCAAAGAACCTGAAATAATGGAGAAGTATGCGAATATCACTCTTGTGTTCTCCGTTCCGACGGAGTCGGGGTAGATTCGAACCGCTTAGCCCATATCTGGAGATTCTGGGGATGCGGGGGAACAGGGCAGCTACGGATTAGATATATTGGGGGTTCGCACCATATCGATCAGGTCCGTATAAGGTATCTGCTTTGTGTTATACCTTTGAAGTTCCATTTTATGCTCCGTGCGACAATATACAGCTATCCCAGCAACAGCAACAAAAACAAAACCCTGATCTGAACCTACTCAACTCTTACTCACAATGACAATCACAATTCAGACGACACACATCCCCCATCTCGGGGGCATAACAGCCAACTACGCTTTTGCAAACGGCACTCATGACCGCAGCAAGCCGACGTGCGTCTTGATCACAGCGATGAGCATGACCATACAGCTCTTCAAAGACCAGTTCAACGACTCGAAACTCACAGACTCTATGAATCTGCTCGCAATTGAACCTCTAGGCCACGGCGGAACGGTCTGCGCCTCTGAGCATTTCACGTACTGGGATTCGGCGCAGACCGCGCTGCAGGTTACCGAGAAACTTGGGATTCAGAAAGTATTTGCGCTCGGAGTTAGTCAAGGCGGATGGATCGTTACGCGCATGGCGCTTTTGGCTCCGGAGAAGGTATATGATTTCCCAGTTTTCGAGTTTCTGATGAAATGGATGACTTGCTGACATGTCCTTGCTTTGCCAGATCCTTGGCCTCATGCTTCTCGGAACATCACTCGACTCGGAATCTCCCGAATCTCGCGACCTGGGCTCTTGGAATCCCGCTCAATTGCTGATGCCTTTCTACGAGGGGTTGTCCGCGCTCAAGAATACCCCCGATTTCGTGATTGATGATGCCTGGTGTGGTGCATTCGCTGGCGCCGGTGGTTTCGGTCCAAATTTAAGCCCAGAAACAGCCGAATTCTGGACCAAGATTTTTAAAGATACGTATAAAAGGGATGCGGGTCGAAAGAAGGTCAGGATGGCACTCATCTGCCTTCTGGAGCGGGATGGACTTCTTCTCCGTGCAAAGGACATTTCTTGTCCGGTTCATTGGTTGCAGGTAAGCTGATTCGGAACAAGCATGATGGAACGCATTGACTAATTTTCATTTTCACAAAAAAAAAATAAGGGCACCGATGATTATATCTTTGGAACCAAGCTTCCGGCAGATCATATCACACGGTTCACTTCTGCAAAGGAGACGCAGCTCACAATTGTACCCGGCGGTGCCCATTACCTGAATACATCAAGCCCGGCAGAGGTCAACGCGGCGTTGCTGGCTTTTGTAGCCAAACACCATACCTAGGTACGGCTAGATAGTAACTTACTTTAGCTTGAATGAAACTTGCTACATGTGTCGATCTCACTCGAAAACATCTCCGTAACCTCTTTTATATGATGCAATTACAAAAGAGACGTTCATGCTTGCTTGTCTAGTCGTATATCTCGGACATTGGTCTTGATTGAAATGCCGAGTCGAACGTTCATATCACTTTGACTGATGCTCATATCATCAGATGCACATTTTGATGGATCGAAACTCATATCACAAAACTTTTGTTTTCTGCACCTCAAGACAGACAGCTTGATATTTCCCTTGAAGATTTAAAGACCCTCCTCACCCCTCTCCATATCCTCCCTATAGAAACCTGCAACCAAAAACGCCAATTCAAGAGCCTGTTTCTCGTTGAGCCTCGGATCACAGAACGTCTCATATCGCTCCGATAAACCTTCCTCTGTCAAACCACCTGCGCCTCCGACGCATTCCGTCACTGCTTCGCCTGTCAACTCGAGATGCATTCCTCCCAAGTAGCTACCTGCAGCTCTATGGATTTCCAACGCTTGTTTGAGTTCGGATAAGATATTGGTGAAATGTCTCGTCTTCACACCCGAAGGCGTGGATTGTGTGTTTCCATGCATAGGGTCACATTGCCAGACTGGTAGGTGGCCCGAGGCCTGTACAGCAGCGATATGCGCGGGGAGATACTGCGCGACTTTGTCCGCTCCGTATCTTGATATGAGTGTGACTTTGCCGATTTCTTTGGTCGGGTTCACGGTATTGAGTAGCTCGACGAGATCGTCGTTCGTCATGCTGGGACCGATCTTGATGCCAATAGGGTTGCTGAGGCCGCGAAAGAATTCGACGTGGGCGCCTGTAACTTGCCGTGTGCGGTCTCCAATCCAGAGAAAGTGTGCGGATGTATCGTAGTAGCCCTTTGATATGGCGGCGGATGAGCCCCGACGGAGTTGTCTTTCTTTATACTCGGCAGGGGAGGGCAAGGCTTCTGGTGGATGGCGCAGAAGCCGGGTGAAGCTTTGTTCATATTCTAGAGACAGCCCTTCGTGGCTCGTGTATATATCTGCTGTTGCAACACGGCGATCCTGGTCCACACCAACCGTATGCATGAATCGCAGTGCATCCGTCACGGAATTGATGATTTTCTCGTATTTCTGCTTGATCGATGGTGCAATGACATGTCCCAAACCCCAGTCTAGAGGAGAGTGAAGGTCTGCAATACCAGATGACAATGCGGCACGTAAATAGTTGAGGGTTGCGGCAGAGTGGAAATATGCTGATACCAAGCGTGACGGGTCTGGCTTTCGTGATTCGGGAGTTGCGTCGAAACCGTTGATGTTATCGCCGCGGAAGGAGGGCATGGTGACGCCGTTGATCGTTTCATTAGGGCTCGACCGAGGTCTTTTTTCGTTAGCTGTGTAAACGTCTAAATTTCCGGATGCATGACTTACTTGGCGAATTGGCCTGCTATTCGCGCAATACGGACGACGGGTTTATTGGCTCCTGAAGATGTGTCAGTGACGCTGTGACGATGTAAATAGAAGCGCTAGCAGTCATACCCCAGACCAAAACTAGACTCATCTGCAAAAGCAGCTTGACCTTCGCCTCAATTGTGTCTTGATTGCAGTAATCAAAGAGCTCCGCACAATCCCCTATCAAGTCTCTTAGTATCTGCTCACTAAGCTGACATTTTCATCCGTCTCGACATACCACCCTGCAGCACGAATGCTTTTCCAAGAGCGGCATTTCGTAGACTGTTTTTCAAATGGACAATCTGTATTGCGCGAGCCGTAAGTACCATTTCACGGACTCCTTTGCCGTTCTTCAACGGTCATGTCATACCTCGTGCGGAGTCACCAACGGCGGCAGCTTTTGAAGTTTGGCCAGCGCTGCTTTGACAGCTTCAGGATCATCGTACGTAACATCTTGTTTGATCGGTTTCGAAGTCCAGGCTGATTAGTAGCGGAACCCTGTCAGTCTCATGGCTCGAACATTTCATCCAGGGTCTGCTCAGGGCCATACACGTTGGACTCCATTCCGTCATGTTGATAATGCCTTTGCTGAGATCTCGACTCAAGACTGCCACTTGACCGTGTACGAGCTCGGAAGCTATTCGCACAGATAAAATGCAGGAGAATGGTTGTAATTCGGTGAGTCACCGCGGTAATAAGGTAGTATCCGAAATGCGCAAGGCTGGAGGTGTGGATATCGTATAATGCGGGAAGCGCAGGAGGTATAGAAAACCGAGTGACTATGAGGCAATACGCAATGAGTCCCAGCGGAGAACGGAGAAGATGATTTCAGAGCGATAATATTATTGCACGAGCAAATCGAAGACAGAAATGCGATGTATGAAATAAAACAGCCGACGATACCCGCGTCAGGCGGTGCGGGGCAGCACTAAGAAGCTTAGCTCCAAATCGAGCACTAGCGCGTCTCCGCCGACAATCACCTCCGCTTTGCCTCTTCTCCCAAAACAATAGCCAAACACGGAGAACATCTACATTACAAGGGAAACAGCACAATGGCAGACAACATACCCTCCGCTGCCGAAGGCGAAGAAAACCACCTCCCCGCCAATGCTGAAGACCGCAAAGCTGCGGCCGCCCTCAACTCGCTCAACGACAACGAACTCTCGCAAGATGGTAGTGACAAGCTCTCGTCTGCCGCAGCGCAGGAAGCATTGGGGAAAGCTATGAGTCGCTTAGAAATTGCCTCTGGTAGTGCAGCAGGGAAGACGGGAGGTGCTGCCAAGGCTGCGCCGGGCGCGGCGGAGACAGCTGTAAAGAAGAAGGCCGTTAAGATCGTGGCGGAGGATGTTGCGTTACTCGTAAGTTGGGGGTTACTTCTCTCTTTTTAAGTCTGTGCGACAGGTGCTGATGATCTGGTCACTGAGTAGGTCGAAGAACTTGATCTCACGAAAAATAAGGCTACTGAGTTACTCAAATCGCATGACGGGGACGCCAAAGAGGCTATACGGGCCTATCTTACGCCATCGATCGCAGCTTGATTCGATAATGATATGGTACAGGAGGATGCTAGGTACCAGGCAAATACGATGTACATGACCGACACGAACGAACCAGATCCATTCCGGAATGACCCAATGTGGTGCCAGGTTCACAGATTGCACGGAACAGTGCAGCGACATTGGAAATAATGGACGAATGAATAAATGAGACGAGGAACGTGGTAACGACACCTCATACTAGGTGAAACGAGGAAATGAAAATATATTACGAGACAAATGAATAGAAACATAATTCGAATCACGGTGACAATTTATGTAGTGAGAATGTTATTTCTAGGCAGAATCCGGTCCACTAGTATATACGAACGATCTATCGTCTTTCCTCCTCACTTCCCGATTCGAGTAGAGCTTCCTCCTCCTCATCGACCTTCTTCTTCCTCTGTATGCCCTCACCTTCATATATCGACCAACTAACGAGCCAACCTAGTAATGCTTCCACCGCCAACGCCCACCAGACAGCTCCAATTATATTATGCGACAATCCTAGACTCAATCCCAATCCACCAAGAAACGGACCCAATGTTCGAGCACCACTCGATATACTCTGCGCTACTCCATGGACCGTCCCGAGAACGCTGGGATCAGATACGGAATTATTAACCAGTATGATCGCAGCGGGCAGCACAAATGTTCTTGACAGAACTTGCAGCGCAACCACAAAACTGAACGAAGGCCAGATCAGATACTGGGCGCCTCTCGGAATCAGAACCAAAAACGGCATGAGCATATACGCCAATGGAGATAAAGGCAAGAAATTTCGCAGAGACTTGAGGGTCCCGAGTCGGAACTGGACGCGTGGATAGACGAAGAGCTGCAGCGGGAGGCCGATGAGGCCGATGACTGATGTTGCGATACCGACCTGTTGAGTCGTAAGGCCGAGGCCGCCGTTGAAATGAAAGAAGCCTCTACGACTGTCCTCGGGCGCACGAGGAGCTGGTAAAAAGACGAATGTCATGGCGTTGAAGGCGCTGGTGTGCATTGCCAAGAGGGAGTGGGTGAGGAGGGTCAGGATGACATTTCTATTGAGGAGTTGTTTCCAGGGAGACTTTTTAGGTGTTATAGGTAGAGGCTCCGGGTGACTCGTTGTTGCGCTACTTGAAATCACGACGTCATCGTCTTCAAGGAAGACGGATCTTTCATCATCGTCTAATTGACGGTATCTGTATTCTTGGTTGCGTCTGAATCTTCTGGCTATCGCGCTGCCCATTGTTCGGCCCCAGTCAGGTTGATCTCTCAGCACTTCGTGGGTCTATTTTAGTTAGCGACGATTCCCGAGGGTCATAAATGATGCATAACTGACCTCCTCTAGGCCAAAGAAGATTCCAGCCCATGCCGAGAGAATAAAGACCGCGCTGACGAGATTCGGCAAGGCATATGGCCAATGGCGCATCCACCATATCCCATCTTTACCACCTAGAAAAGAGCCCGGTCCAAAGATACCCGGGAAGCTGGTGACAGGCTCCGCCAGAAAGCCACCTAGACTAGGCCCGATAATCACGCCAACGTTGAAACACATTGGCAGCAAGAGGAACGCGCGTGATTGATACCTACCACTATTAGCTGTCTGATTCCGTGTTACTTTGCATAAAGAAAGGACATACTTCTTCTCGACGATGATCTCTGAAATCATCGTCCTCATAACCCCAACATTACTATTCATCAGCCCGCCCATAATCCGGAAGATAATCGCCACCGTAAAGGACCTCGAAAACCCAAATCCGACGCAGGATATCAGCGTGCCGAACAGTCCCACCAGCAAGACTCGCTTCCTCCCAACCCAGTGCGAATCAGCTGCTCGCCCCCACCATACCGAAGTAAGGAACTGCGCAGCTGTGAAACTCCCTTGAAAGATACCGGCTTGTCGCGAAATGGCCGCATCCGGAAGCGAGGGGTCGAAGGACTTGAGTTGGTAGAATAGATAGGCTTGAAGGGATGTTTGTGTCAGAGGTTCCGATAGTCGAGCGAGAACAAGAATGAGGAGTTGAGTTTTTTTGGGGAGTTGGCGCCATGATATTGGTTTTTCTTTTTCCTCTTGTTCTGGGTTACCTCCGGGACCAGTACCATGACTTCCATTCGGTGGTGTATCGACGATTATGCCATTGCCGTTCTGTGTCGGCGCCTGGTTGTTCTCCTCGTCATCGAGATCATCAGCGACCGATGCATCGTATTCCTCGTTCTCGACCTCCAACAACGGTGGAGTCGGCAGACCTTCCTGTTCAACTACATGTTGCGGCTCGGAACGCTCCGTATCTTGATCCGTATTCGAAGTCATCCACATACAATCGGCAGCTTTCTTATTTCGGACAGGAAGATGCCTTGGATTGAAATAAAACAGAAGAGAAAAGAAAGGCGGGCAGGATCAGATCATAGTGGCAGTCTAGCACGTAATCTCTCTCTTTTAGCACGGCGTCATTCGGGTCATTCGGCCTGCATTGCGCGTCTGCGGGACGGAGCTCTCCACATGAACAATCCACAACATCAACAGTCAACACCACGAATAAGCGCCCATCATACAGCTACTTAAGCGAAGGGAAACCCAAATATACATGATTTCAAAGCACTTTGTTAAACTAAAAACACGCGGGTTCCAATATGCGGCACCAGTGACGAAACGTTCACCTATTATGCCCTGCGATGAGAATGCCAATTGCAGCTCAAGTAATAGGTCGTGTGCGTCGATTGGGACAACTTCGCCCCGTGAAAGCGTATGAGTCCTATCTCAACAAGTTGTTCCATCAAGAGATGGCATCCAACAATGTTAACAATCAATGCCCGCGCTCGCGCTATGAAATCGAACTAGAAAAGTCAATTCGATCCGAAGACCGATGGTGGTGTGGCAATGGCTTCTCATCCATTGAACTGGGATAGCACTCACGATCTCTAATTTCTTAGCATACATAGAATGGATAGACGGGGTATGTCATAGGGTTCTTCTCCAGATACTGTCTCTTGCTAAAGGCGCCGTAATTATGGTGTATGGTACTGTATATTCTTGGGGAAGCTCCTCTACCAGCCTCAGGGCCCAACGGCTGTCATATCGTTTCGTACAATCATATCAATGTTTTTAGGGTGCAAAAATTACGTTTGATATACAAAAATGTAATACTACTGCAACTGGGACTCGAACCCAGGTCACGGTCTAACACCCTCTTATGATACGAGATCGATGGGAGGACCGTATCGTAACCCCTTGACCATTGCAGTATAACACCAAATCTCTGACGAAATTGCACCCATCTGCGCCAAAAGTAGTCAATACATGACTCAGTAGAAGACGTCATCTTTATGGGGTAATCAATTCCGTTGCGGCACACACGTTGCCTTTATGATTCTTTCTCACTGTCCATCGGCATTTGTGGACTACCATAGACTTTGTAATTTCTATCCTACCATATTCGTGACCCAAAGCCAAACAGTGTATATCTGCATTCTGAGCCAAGAATGGCTTTCACGGTGGAAGAGTTCCAAGGGGCAAGTAGAGACTGGCTTGATGTGAAGTAAAAAGCCCAGACCGAATCCAGGGAAATACGGTTGAAAAGAGCAAGCCGATACACTCAGAAATTCATATTAACACACATATCTATGATTCGGGAATCCGTACTTAGGCATGTTCGCTGAGTCATATATGGGGATTTCACAAAGACCTGTATTGATTTCCATACCCGTCTTTACCACGAAATGCAGTCGCAGTAGGATAATTTACCTCTGCCTTTTGTGAGGCCGCTGTTGCACGCGAGCTATTGTGATGCACATCAACGGACAAGTACCACTTCGTCGCACTTGGGCATGAGCAGCGGATTGCCGAGGGAGTTCAAACCCTCGGGCACGGCGAAGGTGACCACGGCGAGGAGAAACCCTGGAAGAGATGAAGAACACCATTTCGCGCGCTGTGATAGCCGGTTCACTGCCATTAAATCTCTTCACCAGATAAATGTGCAGGAGACCCTGGCTACAATGTCAATAGCCCCCTTTATTTCCGGATGGTACCCGTCTAGATATGATTCATATGACCGTCAAAAGTACTTTGCATTATTAGATGTGCAGTAGGTTATCACATCAGGGCGCTCCCCATTACGGAATGTGTCCGAGTCTGAAATGTCAGGTTCGGACGCTGGAAGATCTTCCCTATGTTATAGCCAGGTTCCCGCACCAACCTATTCCTGTTATATGAATAGCTTATCTTGTTTTATGCAAAGGCTACAGTCTAGGCCGGATAGTCTGGGTACCCTCCCAAGCATCTCCTCCCTCCAGAACAGACCAGCTCTTGACAGCACCAGGCTCAACGCAAACCATCCCTTTATACTCGTCATCGCCAAAGTCACTCATCTTCTTAGCGTTCTCTACCCAGGGATTCCAGACCGTCACGGTATTGAGTTCCTTGCGAGTAATTGTGAAAAGAGGCTGGCCGTTCTCAACCACGGCAACGGGAGCCGTAGGGTCGACGTCGAGATAGACACGATCGGTCTCGCCGGTGACGGTAATTTCTGTGTTGGTCTCGGTTTTTTCTTTTTTATTATCGACTTTGTCGATGTATACTTTCTCGTGCAGGTTTGTGACGGCGATTTTGGAGACATCCTGGAATATGAAGAGTCAATGCTGATTCAGGATTGAGTCGAGAAGTGCAACTTACCGTAACCTTGAAATAATTATGCAGCAACACGTGGAAATCAAAGGACTCCGAGCCCTTATTCTGCACCTGCAACGAAGTCTCCAAGCTACCTGGACTGAGAGTCACGCTATACACAAGTCCAAACTCGTATGGCCAGGCCTTGCGGAATTCCTCGGTGATCATGCTCGACGACAATCCAAAATCCAGCTTGACTGTGGTATCTGCTTTGTTGCCGAGAGATTCCGATGACGATTTACCCAGAAATTCCCAATTGGACGACCGCGCGAAACCGTGTTGAGGAAGCTTGGAGGTAGCATGGTTTGGTGGCGGGGGACCGAATACCTTCAAATGTCACGATTAGTGGACAAACATATAACCTCAAAGCTCGTGGGGAGAACTTACGGGGAAGACAACCGGGATTCCACCGCGAATAGCCTTTGATCCATCCAGAATGGCCCTGGAGCTCACAAACAGTTGCTCTGCGCCATTCGCAAGCTTCCACGAAATGACGGTTGCGCCGAACAAGTGGACAGTCACGGATTCGCCGGAGGGCAGCTTTGCATCGACAGTGCCATTGTCGTTGATGTCGACTGTGGGCTGAGGGATAGCACCTCCGATTCCGATCGAGGTGGGTTTCTTGCCGCGGTCCATTTTGATGTCTCTTTTTTCAGCCGTTGCACAGCTTAGAAGTTGATGTTGGAGTATGCAGTGGGTTGTGAGGGTGGACAGGGCGGAATGACGGCAGAACCCCGCGATTTGCTTTGATGTGTTATCTTATCGGAGGGGCTGCTTAACATCAATAACGCATCACGAGCAACTCATAAACGACAAGATGAAAGGACTTGAGATGGATCATAAGGGAGAATTTTCAGCATACAATCGATTAAATTGAGTTGGACCTCCAGGGCAGCAAGCCTTACTTATCTCGACGTGACTGATCGGACGGTAATTCCTACGAGTCACAGCAGCCTCAGAACCTACTATTGGAGCGACTACACTACTCTTCGATCTTTAGCAAAAGGTTCTTCGGAATTTTGCAGTACAATCATGTCTCACTTGTTCGAGTTTGGGAGTGGCCTGCGAGAGATTTCCGAATCTCACCAATTGTACGAGACGCGACAACGCACCCATGCTCTATGCGATACACTACTTGTTCCACGCTGCGGAATATAACTCAAAGCTCTTACCGTCACTCAAGGAGACTGTGTGAGGTAAATAGTTGATCCAAAATGCTAAAAACAAATATGGCTAGGCAAACCGGCATTGCGGTACTCATTCTGCCAAGGATCAATCAGCCAAGATTAAAGTAAATGGTAGGGTCAGTCCTACGGCCGAAGCCATATATCTTCGTGATTACTGAGCATGGCGATTACTGAGCAAATCTACTCACAACCATCATTGTGCTCACATAAGCTATCAACGAGTATGAGAAACTTGGGAATGGGTTTGCACGCCACCGGCGAGTTATAAATAGAGGAAAGCCAACCCGTTCTTAAGTGACGGTGTCTCCTCCTTCCAGAGACGACCACCATATAAGAAAAGACACCCTAGATCATTACTCACAATGTCGTCTGTATCAGAACGGCCGCTCGTCCTTGTAACGGCCGTCAACGGCTTTATCGCATCCTGGACCGCCAAAGCATTCCTCGATGCCGGCTACAATGTTCGCGGAACAACGCGATCGGCCAAATCCAGTCACGCAATGCTTGAAAGCGAGCCTTTCAAGGCCTATGCTTCGGCTGGGCGATTTGCGATCATGCAAGTGCCAGATATTACGCTTCCAGGTTCTTTTGATGATGCTGTCCGCGGATGTCATGCTGTCGCGCATACCGCATCCCCCATGTCTCTGAATTTCTCGGACCCGGAACCCGTCATCAACACTGCTGTACAGGGTGTGAGATCTATACTCGATTCAGCCCATTTGAGTTCTAGCTCCGGGACATCGACGGTGAAGTCATTCGTCCTACTGTCTTCTGTCGCCGCTGTTATCGGTAAGAAGCCAGATGATAATGCACAGTATATCTTCACGGAGGCCGACTGGGACAATGTATCTCAAAACGAAGTCGCGCGCCTGGGCAAACAGACTCCGTCAATGATGATATACAAGGCTAGCAAGACCGCTGCTGAGCGAGCAATGTGGGATTTTCAGAGGGACGAGAAGCCATCCTTTACTATGACGGCAATCAATCCTGTCTATGTCTGGGGCCCACCGTTGTTGTTTCCAGATGATCCTGAAGATTTGAATATGACAGCAAAGGTTGTTTGGACGATTCTATCTGGTCAGGATATTCCAACTCCTTTCGGAGGCTCAAATGGTGCCGTTGACGTACGGGACGTCGCACGATTGATTCTGTTTGCCGTCCAGGAGAAAGAAAAGGTGGGCAATCACAGACTTCTCGCAGCTTCCGGAATCAGAAGTGAACAGGCAGTTGCGGATATTCTGCGAGAGATTTATCCAGACAGAAGGGATATCATCAAAGAGGGCAACCCTGGAAAAGGCTATTTGCCTGACTATAGTGTTCCAGAGGATAGTCCATCGGCCAGAATTGATAGCACCAAGGCTGCACGAGTCACTGGGACAAAGTGGATTAGTCCCAAACAGAGTGTGATTGACGCAGCGAAGGCTTTTGAACGTTATTTGTAGCTAACTTCATTGTCTATCAGTTGCATAAGTGGAGATCCATAATATTATCATCCGCCCTCAAATACCTGTAGATGAACGGGGTTAGTAGTTCAGGTGTTGGTAGTGCTTAAAAGATCGCTAGACTTATTGGTCCCTTCAATTCGCAGACTAAGTTAAGGTTCTGTGTGTTGGGGCAAAAAAAAGAAAAAAAGAAAAAGAAGTGGACCAACACAGGCTCGAACTGTGGACTTTCGCATTACCAACAAAGGCTTGGAATACAAGCTGATATTAGTACGACACTCTAACCAACTGAGTTATAAGTCCTTGATGGAAACATCAATCAAAAAGCGCTCCACAATCATCTTTTGCAAACTCTGAATGACTTGGCAAAGTAAGCCCCAGTTGACCAATGGCCGCCATCCCTCAGCACAATTTGCGACGAAAGTCGTTCTTTTCATGTTATGCATGTATTTATCTGGCGAATAATATATCTTCAAGGCTCTATGGTGCAAATTAGTAATTTTAGGTGATCGACGACTGAGACGACGGCGCAATTTTTCGGTACCATCGGTATGAATTAACCAAATATACAATAAACCCTTTCGTGTACAATGACAAAATATGGAAGGGGTGGACAGAGCAAAAAGTCCGCGCTCAATATTATAGCAAGCAGACACGAGCCCAAAAATGTTTGCTCGACTTATATTTTAGACGAGAGAAACACGGTAGGTAGTACATGATAGTGTTAGAACACTACAGCAATGTCAACCCGCCATTACTGGATTGCTCAATCTACATAGCGACGCAGATGGGAGAAGGCTTCTTGATGATGTCCCAGGCCTTTAGGACCTGTTTCGATTTCCAGATGTGGTTCCTTCCGGACCCCCGAAAATGCATAGGCATGAAACTCGTTTCGCTGTCAAAGACTCAATCAATAAGGCCCAAATACTCAAGGTACGAAACAGGTCCCTAGAACACACATTTCAGGTAGAACAGTCATCCGGAATAGCAATCATGTAGCCATTCTCATATCTCATCTGCCGCTTGCAGGTATGTATACCTTCGCTGCCTCATTACAAAAGCTACCATACTCACCCTTATTAGCATACTTCCACTCGTAGAGGGCCGACGACGATCCAGGAATCTGCTTGATGCTCTCAGCGATGAGATTAGACTCTTGGTCCCACCCAGTACATGCCAGCCATGCAATTCACCATCTGTGAATACTGGGACCGTCAAGAACAGTATTGGCGCATGAAGTGTTGTAGGTGGGTAGTAACCTTGAAATGATCTTGCAAGTTGTGACTGCCCAGGTGGTCTTCGTGTTGAAAAGTCCAAAGCAATTTCCCAATTTTTTTTACGTGAGATTCTTCCAGTACATACGAATGCAATGACTGAATAGAGATTTTTCTACTAGTTTATACATTTTTAGCAAGGTAATACAACGCTTCTTCGAATCTAGCCGGAACGCAAGTACTAAAAAGTGCATGTTTCCCAACGCCGCTGAGCTCTCCCGTGAGCGTATCTCTTACCTTGGAGATAGCCTCAATATCTTATTCAATTGGGATTTGTTGAAGCAGGCTGCCTAAAACGCCATCAGCGAGGCATTATGTCCCTAGTAGTAAATGAAAACAGCCTATATATTCGAATTCTACACATTATAAACGCCCACATCCTAGGCTTGTACTAGCCTTTCCCAAATGTCGCTTCGTGACCGTTGGAACAACACAGCAGTTTTCTAAATCTGAGGTTGAAAAGTGGCAGCATAGCCACTCCGGAAAGATGTAAGAGACTATCCGAGGATGAAGTTCAATCACAAATGACTTAGGCATGAGAGAAACCGAGCCTTATGGTATTATGTATACACACGCACACAGAGAAGATGAATATTCATTCGAATTATGAAAGACACGTATGTAGTGAATGTGGCCAAGGAACTCTTCAGTTGCTACCTTTTATCCTACATTATCTTTTGGTGAAATTGTACAAGAATCTTTGCCAGGAATCATCGCCTTCGACCAGAAGGGAGTTTGTATTAACTTCCAAACAGAATTACTCCTTGGTTGAGGATTATATGACGAGTCCACTTCAGTTTTCTCTGTAACCTTCAGGCATACTTTTTTGAAGTGGCATTGTGTATGGTATGTATACAATAATAACTTTTAGCTGATATGTTCCGCCTCATCGATTGTTCCAAGACAGTAGAAAGGCGGTCTTCACTCGCTATGCGCTCAGTAAGTAGATGTCGATATTTAGGGGTGGAAAGTGCCGCCAGCACAAAGAGCTGCATTGAGTTCCGCAGGCTCAGTCTAACAACCATGCATTTATGTACATTCATTACTTCATTCTACAAGTTTTCGAGTTCCCTTTTGCCTCGATTATTCGGATGGACCGAGAGCATCATATAATGGAGCTTCATACTTGCGAGTTCAGCTCAGATAAGTTGCTCTAAAACTGCAGGCATTTTGTACTTCTAATTTCAGAGACTTCGTTGCACCTTTCTCGTAATTCAGTTCGTTGCATGTCTTCATACCTTTTAATCGAGAACCTACCTCAATTCTTATCATCTTACGTTTGCTCAATACTAAATCAAGAACACCGTCGGGTACTGGACTATCGGCATTGCAAATATTTATTAAAACCTGCATCATTGGTATGCACCAGATTAGTGCATGTTCAGCTTGGTATAACGTCTCCATGTCAAGACCTAGACGCAACGAAGGTGCTTCCAGCATGATGCAGCCTTCAAAATGGCTACATGACTACTATTCAGCAGAGCGTATACTTTGTATCAATACTCAGATAATATCTACTCGAGAAAGCTATCAAATCTGGCGAGTGACGTTGAGTTGCGACTGAGCCCTAATTCTGCCGCATTAGGCAGGTGTCGGAAGTAAGTTCCATGTTGGATTTGTCGGGATTTACTGCCTCTCGGCTTTCATCATTTTGCGCTTCTATCGTCATCTGTCTGCGATTACCCCCTTTTGCACTACAACGACTTCTCCTGAAAATGTTCTTGTTCATGGAAAGTAAATCCGCCTTCCGGCAGCTGTCGTTACGGATAGCACCTCACTCCAGCAACAGTAAACAGATAGATAGATCAAATACAGGCTCATATTCGCCAATTCCAACACTCAAAATACACCTATGACTCGTTAACTGCTCCTATATATCTGAAACACAGAAGCTTCACTGTGGTAATTTAGCTCCGAGACTTTAGATGCCGCTTGCGTGCCTTGGTAACAAGCCGCATGGTCTCACACCCTGTGGGTCGATTTCATCCGAGTCACTCGCTCCAACTCATTGAGACTGCACAGCTAGTTGCGAGCAACATACTCTGGTACTTCGGTCTTGATGCCCGACGTAGCCACTGGTGATATTTTCGCTCATCTTGAATTCCGTGCGCTTCGAGTCGATTGATGGCAAAAGAACTGAGAAACACGTTTTCTGACAGGCGGTCTTGAATCCATTTTGCCTCACTTCAAGAAGCCCGCCCTTTTTGTGCAAGCTATGAGCAGTAACATTTCGTATATGATGCTCTCAGCATCGTCATCGTCACATCCTTACAGTTCCACGTTGGGGATCGCCTTGAATCACATAATCCGCCCCTATCACCTCAAATTCGACGAGAATAGATTCCCCTCTTCTCCGGAACCAAGTGCCGCTTTCTCCTACTTTATCACTGACTTTCAATATCTCAAGACCGCTTGATAGAGGTTTGCACAATATCGAAGAGTCATCGATAACTGCGCTGTGCCTCGTGAGCCTGATATTCACATCAAGGTTAGGTTGACCGCTATAATGCCATTGGAAAGGTACTTTACGGCTCAGATTCTTTTTTTTCCCTTTTGACATCTATCCTTAGATGCTGATTGTGCATGGTGTTTCATTAGCTCGCCCATCATGAGATCTGCTTTGGCGGCTGCTGTGGTGATAGCCACAGCAAACGCTCTGGTCGTCCGAGACTCTGTTACATGTTGCTTCGGCTTGTCAGCCGCTGGAAGTGCTTCAGGGTCTGTAGGGCAGATTGATGATGGACAAGCACGCCTCGGTAGTAGTTTGCCGCCTGGCCAATTCTGTATCGACTCCTCTGGGGCTATCAAGGATGGAAATGGACGCGGATGTTTCCTTACTCGCATGTCTCACTGTGGAAGTAGCACTATCTTTCAAAATACTAATTGCTTAATCTGTTCTAGCACCCACATCGCAGCTGCAGTGTGATACTGGAGCGGCTCCACAACCTTCGTTTTCCATAGATCTCTCCGGCGTTTTGCACCACAAT
This sequence comes from Talaromyces sp. PB3603, assembly GCA_023625915.1. Classification (NCBI taxonomy): domain Eukaryota; kingdom Fungi; phylum Ascomycota; class Eurotiomycetes; order Eurotiales; family Trichocomaceae; genus Talaromyces; species Talaromyces sp. PB3603. Next base: position 250,623 of record JAMAFY010000008.1, read on the forward strand.
GATACTACAGACTTTGTGGCCTGCGTCTCAGGTCAAAGTGATCAATTTAATATCTACACAAGCCCACCTCCGACGGATGTGACCGGCTGTCAATCTATCGAGCTACATGCTGACAGATGTCAAGGAGCTCCAGCACAGCCGCCGTCAGGACCAAGCGTTCCTCAAGGTCCTCCTCCTGGGGCACCACCCGTGTCGCTTCCACCACCAATATCATCTCCACCTCAAGCACCACCGTCTGTTTCACTGCCACCTGTTTTTTCACCACCCGTAGGACCCCCCTCACCTGCACCATCTCAGCCAGAAGTTCCAAACGGTGCCTCGGGTCCTAGTCCTAGTGTTGGATCTATTGTTCCTCCCAAAATTCCAGCCCCTCCAGAAGGCTCTTCCTCATGCCCAATTACTACGATACCCCAAGTACCACCTGCAGGTCCTGGGGTCCCAACGCCTTCGGGCCAGCCACCCGGTAGACACAGCGGTCCAACAACACCAGGTGCGCCCAACACTCCAGCAGAGTCTTCAGGACTCCGAACACCAAGCGCACCAGGTGGCGTGCCTACCGCACCCGGATTCCCTCCTTTTGCCAACGCAAGTGCTCCCGCACCTACAGGCTCCTGTACATCTGGATTGTGTTCTACCGGTCCTGGTAGGGTAGTTCCGACAGGGACCTCCGGACCAGGCGGATTTGCCCCCGGAGCTGGGGGCGGATGTGGTGGTGGTAGCAATCAGGGATGTGGTGGAGGGCCATCAGGAGCCGGCTGTGGCACGAATCTTGTCAATGGCAGCTTTGAGTTCCCTCATCTCATCATCCCCATTGACAGCTCATCGCGCAACGAAGTGGCTGGAACCTCATTCAACGGCACAGTCACGTCGACAATCTCGTCAATCTTCAATTTTGATTTCCTTTCAAGCTTGACTAACAAGCAATGCTCTCTCGTTTTCCTGTTTCCAACACGGGATAAACTCGAGACCTCTGCGTTCAGCTTTAGCGGCGATGGCGCCGTCAGGTTCATGGAGTTGCAAGCACCGGCTAATGCCTCAACATCCTACTCCAATGCGCCACAAGTCAAGGTTGATTATGGAGTGACGGATGTGTCACCGGGTCATACGTATACCATTGCAACTTTTGCATGCCCGGCTGGTCAGACGGTTGCTTTTGAGATGAAGAATGCCGGAAGTACGAATCTGGATTTCTTCGAGGATTTCAATCCAGCCCCGTGAGTTTACCTTATTCTCATCCATCGTTATGTACTTCTACTGACCGTAGTAATAGGATTGGATTGTTTGTCACTACATGCTAAAGGTCTTTGAGAAGGCATGGTACTATCGATTAGAAAGAATCTTCTGTGGAATGCCTATTCCAAATACAGGAGCAAAGTCTTTTCAACGTGAAAGGTGCAATTACAAGTATCTGTAATGCTTGCGTAATTTCTACCGTCTCGTATAGAAATTAGATGCGATTGAACTTGTTGTTACTCTGACCGTGTCTCATGCTACACCGCTCAAGCGACTCCGAATCTGCAGGACTAGAGCTATGACATTTACGCCTTACAGTTATGTTGATTTACGTAGGCCTGATATCTCGGTTATAGGGAGCAATTTAGTGTGTAGTTCCACAAAGCTTGAGCTGATCTCAATGGCAGGTTCTCCTATTCTATACCATTTAGTCTCGGTATATGGCACACGACAGTCTGGCTTTCCATGATAGATCCGCGATAGCCTCGTATCTGGGTAATGGTAGCACTAACTCACATTCTCCTCGGCGCTTATGGCAGTCTTTGTTGAACGTCAAGAAGTCCAGACTCCTTCAAAATAGAAATGCATTCGTACTACGATTAAGACTTCTTTGTGCTAAAGTGATATATCAATTCTCATCGCCTCAACATCGCATACTGCGACTAGAATCGAAGACAATGAAATTCAGTATGTATATCACCTCACACAATAGGAAGTTGTTCCGGCACTATCGCTTAGTGAGAATTTGAGTAGAAACTATGTCAGTCCCTTTCATCTCGACCAACTCGCTAACAAGTAACCGATTTAGTGATCGTTTGGGAGCGGTGGATATCCGAATCTACGACTTTTTACCATTTTGGGCCATACCTTGTCTAATCCAGAACGGAAATAAGCTCTTGGATGATTTGACGAGAGAACTTCCTCGTACTTTGTAGTACAATGGACAATGAAGTAGCTCGTGTTTTCTGGTTTCATTTTCCTTGATTTTCGAGCTTATAAACTCATACAAAAGTCTCCGAACTCAAGCCCTAGGCTACGTACTTACTATTCTAAGCCATGTAAGAGTCACTTGGCATTACTCGTAGCTGCATACACATGAAAGAGTTCTTGTTTGGAACGGTTTGGTGCAGTTACGTACATACAATCGACGCACGTTCTCGCTTGGCTGGAAAGCTTGCAGGCAACGCAACGCAACGCTTCTACTATCTCACGCCGTGTAGGCTTTAGATTGTTTGCAGTTGTATCACACGACCTTAGGGGGCAAGACTACTTAAAGCTATGCAGTCGCTTACTCGTACATGATTTCGAACAGTTCACGCAGTAAGTAGGTGAGGTAGGATTGGTAGTCGGGATCAATCATGTATCATTTGAATCGAACGACAGAAGAAAAAGCAAATACAACTACCTGCACTGAGGGAACGTTGATGGCAGTGCCTAGTCAGGTCATCGGTATCTGATGGTTTGTCAAATAGATGTCTGGATGAGAACAAAGGGGGAAAAGGCAACAACCAACAGCCCTCAGAGATGCTCAACCAATATGTTCTCGAGAAAACACTTGCGCGAAGCTAGACTAAGGAAGCCTTAAACTTACATACCAAAAATCTCCGACTCTTTAAAGGGGAAGAATAAGCCGGTTTCGGATATGTGCTCCCATCATGCATATTGCATGAAGCATTTGATTAGTGCGTGATGGTGTAAACTTTTTTTTTTATTCTCAGGCTCCAATTGGATGCTTATTTTTGATTCGTTTGCTTTAAGAATACGAGCAAGTCCTGACGCTGCCCCGTGCTTATGTGATGTACAGCTGCTTTGTTTCAATCTTGACTGACTACCGGTAGTAGCTTAGATCCGGCTCACCGGTCAGTGCGATCACAGAGGGCGAATCCTTCCGGCGCGCTGAAAACTCCAAGTATCTGAAATTCCATCAGTGGATTCGACTTGGAACCGAAGTGGAATAACGCACGCGAATCGATTCATGTTTCGCTACACCGGTATGTTGAGAATGTGACTGAACAACGCATTCCCACTGGATGGAAGGTATCATCTGGAACAGATATCAGCACACCCGCGCGAACCGCCCAAATCGGAACTGCAAATCATTTCAGGGAACGGTGATGACTGCATATTTACAGGCGACAGCACATACATATCGTCGGTCTGCCTGGTTGGTTTCGCAATTGGGGGTCACCTGTGTGAAGTAAAGTCATCTGGAAAAAAGATACAAAAATGATACTTCAGATTTTCGTATTTGCGCTCGTGCCGCTGCGTGTCAAGATGGCTGGCCCTATTGTGGAAAGTATACTACGTAGTAATATACAATATAATAGACAAGTAAAGATTGAAATGCGATTATCGATAGATCACAGGACGAGATCAGGTTTAGCTCTCATGCATGGGTACCTGTCACCCAGAACCTTGTTGTTAGTGTATACATCTCGATGCCTTGATACGTAGTTATATATCTACGTAGGTATAATATGTCGAATTATGCATGAATCTTTGCAGGGATTATTTGCGTTCAGACCTTGATTCCAAAGCTATTGATCTATCGATTGCATGTGCATGCCTGAAAGTGACATGCGGATAGATCATAAATTCGATGTTGGGTACAATGTATCCCGATTCAAATGATTGGAAATGCTATACATCACCTGCATCAAGTGTTGCGAATGGGACTTCTCCAAATCCCATGCATGACTCAGTTTTTTTGAGTGGCTTCTGAATCCGATGTATAGGGCACATGCGCACGGGTTTTTGCATGCATGTCATTTTATATTTTGCATCACATCCAGACGCTCGGATATGAGGATTTGGGCAAGAACAAATCGATCGGATAGAGCAGGAACCGTCACATACAGAACGTAGTATCCTACAAACAACTACCGAGGTATTCAGTCCTCCAACCCGTTCCCATCTCTTTCGTCTGTGCTATGCGAAGAAAGCCTTGCTCGTGAGTCCGAGGCCCGTGGGGTGAGACGAACACACACGGTCATCTTCCCAAGGCAGAAGAAGCAATGCCAATGTGCTCAACGCTTATCTTTCATGTCACCCAAGCTTCCAGTCAAAGTTCGATGACTTCAAGAGAGTCGCACCTCAGAGAACATATGTACACAGAGTGTAAATAATTCGTATGTCTATGTAAACAGCATCACTCGGTAACTCTTCATGGCACCCCCACACTCGGGGATTTCTCCGGGTTCTCCATGCTTGAAAATCTGCACAACTTTGTACCTTTAAAAAGATACTTCCAAGCCGTGACTGTGATATATTCTGGGGTATCATAGAGAGAAAATAAAGCAGACATTTTGCACTAAGGTAAAGATTGGTCTGTATCAACACATCAATCACAGGACATGGCCGACCTCCAGCGATGGACAATTGCTGAGCCGTATCTCAACATACGCGGGGGTCTGCTGGAAGGCCCATACTACACGGCTGAACGCAATGAGCTTCGCTTCATCGACCTCGACTATGAGAAAGTCTACTTCGTAGATCTCGCTAAGGGGCTCAGCTCAATGCGAGTACTGCACACGGAATCGCCGATTGGGTACGTTTCTCTCCCGCCAGCCGAATCACGGGAAAGATACAGCCGCATGCTGACACGAATTGCCCGATTGATCGGTAGGGTGACCGCTGATATGATCGACGACTCGGGAAATAACACCCAGATCGTGGTGGCCGCGAAACATGGCTTTGCTACCATGGACTACCAATCAGGTGCCTTGACCTACATCCATCGCACGCATACCTCTGAGGAGCAAGCGTATAGGTGAGTCGATCCTTGTCACCCTTGTAGTCGCTCTATGTAAGCTAAAAGCAATCATAGAATGCGATTCAATGACGGCGCAGTCGACAATCAAGGCCGCTTCTGGGCAGGCTCAACTATTGATCACAAATATGTCCAGGGTAAACACGCGGGTACTCTCTACCGACTGGACCCAGACATGAGCTTGCACGAGATGGTGCACCAAATGACGACGCCCAATGGTATGGGCTGGAATAACGCCGACGACATCATGTATATCACCGATTCGCCTCATGGGAAGATATACGCCTATGATTTCGACGCGCGTACAGGGTCGATCTCCAACAAGCGCGATTTCCTAACTCTTGCGGCCAGCTATGGCGAACCAGATGGTTTCGCTATGGATATTGAGGGCAACCTCTGGGTAGCAGTGTGGCGAGGAAGTCGCATCATTCGAGTCAATCCAAAGGGCGAGATTACCGGAGAGATACTCTTCCCTACACGTTTCGTGACTTGTCCGGAATTCGTGGGTTCGGAGCTGATCGTCATGACGGCCATGGAGCAAGAGCCATATAACAATCCTGAGTCAGCTAGATGGGGTGGAAAAGTGTATAAAGTGGATGTTGGCGTACAGGGGAAACCTCGAAATGCCTTCCGGAAGCGATCCTGAATCATTTGAGGATGTAGACTCTCAATTCTCTGATTCATGGTGCTAGAATACCAGAATCACACTAGAAAATACATGATGCTACCCTGGAGCCACGCGTACGTAGTCTGTCCCATCACGGAGGTGAGACCTGAAAAGAGTAAACGGCAAACCAGCTTGTGATTGGCGCTGATATCCTCCCTTAGTGAGGGGCATGGACCAGTTGTGGCGGCGCCAGGTACGTGTTCGAGAGAACTCCTTCCCGTGCAGATGAAGTCACAGTTGCTGAAGACGCCGATGCCCTAACCCATGTAGGAGATTCTTCGGGTAGTTTGGGTCCATTGTGCTGTTCGAACGCCTAGCGCGGCCCTTAGATTGTGTGGGAGTCTTGTCTCAAAACTTGCTCATTTCCAACCCGATGAGGTTTCCTCGTAATCTAGACGCTTTCCGATGGGTTTACTAGGACTCGGATTTCGGCTATCAAAGCCCGCCCTTGCGCGTCAGGTTTACACGCAATGAAGGTCGAAGTGATGAAAAGAACCAGTCCTCAGTCAGAAAATGAAAACAATCAAACTGACTCGTAGCAAAGAAAAGTGCGAGGAGAATAGAGCAACCAATCAGAAAAATTCACAATGAGCGGTGTAATCTGATTCGTGTCCCATTTGGGAATATTAGCATGCCGGCGGAATATTAGAGACCAATCAAATAAACAATCCGAATGTCCAAAGCTTTCAAAGGCTGTAGTGTACTAGTGACGAGTCGGGAGTCGGGACTGGGTTTTCTCACAAACTCGCCCTTACTTCTTGGAGAATTAGTGGATGATTGTTAAAACATCTTTCGTCTGAGTTCTGCAAGTCTCTAGCCCGCCGATTCGATCATCCGCGTGCAGGATGGGAGCTTGTCATGCAGAGTGCATACCGCCTGGCGCCCACTGACTAATGGGCCGTGTGACAACACTAAAGCAAGTTTGGTGACTTGGCTGTTCAGATCCGAGCCAGAACGTCTCTAGTCTGGATCCAGAATAGTGCGTATAAGGGATGAGACACCGGCCATGTATTCGTGCCGCTGCTTGCTAGTCAAATGTGCATGCCACATCCAGTTCAAGCATGTACTAGTTGCCAACCAGCAAGTGAAGTCATGTAGACGTATAATTGCCGCCTTGAAAATAGAGCAATCAACTAACGGCTCAGTACCACGGGACATTCCTTGCGATTCGAGGATCCTAGAGTTGTGTGAAAGCTCGCATGAGACGTTGACTGTGTGTCACCTTACCCTCCCCGGCAAATGCTTGACAGCATGCAGATCAATGCTTGAATAAGATTGCACGCAGCTCATATTAACCTCGAGTTCATCACTTGTTGGTCCACAGGGAAGAAGAGAACAATGTTTGGGCCAAGCACGGGGTCTTTGCTGGAAAAAAGAGTCGTTCACTAAGCTCGAGTGTCTCTTGATTTCATCAGGAGTTCTGGTATGCATTACATACGGACTCGGTCCGTTGACTGTTTCTCGATATGCACTGTTCTTCTTATCTCTGCCATTTTTCGAGTCTTGAGGATCTTCTTTTTTCGTGTTCCGTGATGGATTAGTAGGTTTTTCGGACGGAATCACCTCCGTGGTGAGCATCAAACCTTCTTAACCCCAGGAACAATTAGTATCTACATCTCGTTTGAATACCGGTGCTTCCTCAGCAGCGTCTTCCGCCATCAGCCTGGATATTTTGGCCTACTCTAGAAGTCGCGCAATTTAACTGGTACCCGAAACCTAGAATGACTGAACCTAGTTCAACTTTCTTATTTTTTAGAATTGACGGGACAGAACCTAATCACTACATGCCTACTCGGGAAAAGCTTGCATCCACTAGCTCGTAAAAGTGACCCAAAACGTGTTGGCGAGGTTCCAATCCCATGGACAAGTGATGACTAGTGAAGGGTCGTAACTCTGCTGAGATGCGCCGTCGACACCTGCGCATCGCAAGATCCAGGGGTGATCAGCATAATACATATCGACCCAGGTGAGGTGATCCACACGCTTCCCTCCGTAACTGAGTACGTGCGGTACGCAGATTAGGGGATGCCTTTATCATGACCGACATTTGAATTCCCATGACAAGATAGTATTGTGACAGCTTTCCAGGACGCGAATGTTCGATGGGACCGACAGCAGTTAGATTCAATCGCTTTCGCCTCGCCTGAACGATCCAAATTGCTGTTGTACCAGGTAGTCAGATTCGAGGTGGCGTTGGCGAGGCAGTCACTTAGTCAGGGCTACAGAGGTCACGTTACCATCCATTCTTATGTTTACCTGTAGCAGCCATTGGAACAACTCAAAGCTCTACGTAAATGACAGAATTCGAGCATGATGCCGGCAAAATTGGTGGTCTTCCAATCATCCCCTCCTGCTAAACATGAGAACTTGCCCAGAATGACAATCTGGCAGTTCTAGACGTTTCGGCACGATATTAAAAGGACGACATTCCTGGGTACGTAGTAATGAAGGTTGATTAATAGCACCGTTAGACACCCGCCAATTTCCCATTCTGACATCTGATATGTCTTAAAATGTTTCAGTATAATGATATAACATATAGTTTGTTATACGTACATTCAAGAAGCGCCAAATTTTAAAAAGTCGGAGTGATCTGACGGAGTGACTTCTCCGGCTGCATGTCTACTTGACTAGCCTGCTAAGCCGCTTAGTCTCGCTGACTTAGTTGGTTTAGGGGTTAGCTTAATGTCCATCGTGCGACGCCGTGCGAGCGTGCCCGCAATTCTTCAGAACACTCGCTGCGGCGCTGCCCGACCCGGCTTTGCTCATCTGCCATCCTTGAAGGGGATGCCACCAAGGTTCGTATGCCGGAGAGATTCCGGTCCAGGGCCAGATTGTGCCCAATCTGGCAACTTCTTCAGGAAGAAAACAGTTCTTGCTTTTCAAGTTCTCAGTAGTGTCATTGGTGTCTCATTATTGATTCGACGAAGTTGAACAATTGATGGGTGACTTGTAAATGGCAACTGAGCCTAGTCTTGACGTTGACGATCAATTTATTATACTTTGATCAACAAGTGTAATCATGCGATATGGTACGCGCTTCACTCGTTCACCGTTTATTCAATTTCAACACTAGCGAGACTGACAACGCTGTTAATATAATTTTGCTATGATTTGCTCACATCCTCGTCATTCTTTCTCAGCGATGTGCTGTCGATCTGACTGTATTGCCTAACTCAAGTCGTCCTTAGTGTTGTAGAGGACAATCAAAAATCAGGGGACTCGTCTGTCCCAGTTCCGTAGCAACGGTAAGCCCGCTACGTAGGAAAATATCCACAAAGTGGATGTGCCTACGTTGAATTCATAAAATCTTCTCCATAAAACTTATCCTCATGCAGTATGTACTGAAATTTGCTTCTGTTATAGAAAACGTTCGGGCGGCCGATGTCTAGAATGATGTTGAAAAGTTGAAATCGCCTTCAGCCAATGTCCTTTCGATCCTTGTTTTCTTAGAGTTGACCCCAATGCTCGCTTAGATAGAAAGCTCAGGTACGCGGTTCTCAAAGTTCAGTCATACGGATACCCTAGCAGAACCACAGGCCAATTGACGAACCATGAGCGGCTGTCAGGTTGACAAACTACAACGGAGGTGGTAAGCTAGCAGCACGTACGCAAAAAAAAGTCAAACCTAGGGATTTGAAGGGCTTCATTATGGAGTCTCATGTGAAACAGGGATCAAATCATCGAGGCCGGAAAGGCAGAGCTTTATATCCTGGTGGGTCAATCTCGTTCCCAAACCACAAAGCCATCGGTTCCACTTCTGACAGGCTGGTTTTTGGGGGCCTACACATGCGACGCACAAGTTACCACGGGCATAGTGGTGTCAGTTTAGCACTACTAGTCGATAACTAGGCCCGGACAAAGGAGTCCACACGCGCGTAATAGTACCGAGTAGTAGGCTTTCGCTAGCAGGAACAAGCCCTTTGTGTTACGGAATACCCTCTCCTCTGAGGAAAGATGTTGCGACGAGAAGTGCCAGACAAAGAAACCATATGTTGGTTGATTACAAACAGACCTTGAAGCCCAGCTTTGAATGTACCTCAGTAATCCGGACTCGGACAGAGTGGCCGAACTCCGCTTGGTCAAATTATAATCAATTTGGAGAACCGCTTGTGACGCTCTTAGCTTTGGTTTAGCGGGCCTCTGATTCTTCGGCTGCGGTCAGTGGTTGGTTGGCTGGATGCTACATACCTTGAGGCTTGTAGGCTACGCTGGTCGCTTAGCGGTCAGTCGGGCCGCTAATTTGCTCTCCTAGGGGCTCCAGTCCATCTAAGATTTTGGGTTCAGCGTCATCCACCCACGCTCCCTTAAGTAACCTGAGAGGTGACAAAGCGGGCCGCACCTACGTCTCCCGCAGACCTGAACCATAGAAAGCACGATGGTTAAATTTTCTTGTGCATGTGTCATAGACATAGGGTTGAAATGTGTAAACCCACCGGCCCCCGGGTCTACACTGTAGACAGTGGACACAGACTTTCTTGGTCTACATAAATTAGTACCTAAGCTATACACACTAAGACCCTGTCCCTGGATCAAAAAGTGATTAGTCTCTCGTATAGAGGCCAAGCAGAATCAAGCAGACAATTTGCAATTCTGGGATTGACGGTTTCAGGTCCTGCCAGCAGTCGAAGATACAAGATAACGTGTCGTAAGTGTCGTTAATCGAAGGACAACAAGGTTGCTTGCTCCAGCGTGGACTATGCATCCTGCATGCTGCAGCTAAGGAATATGCCAGACATGCTCCCGGATGCCATCTTTGGGCGAGCTTCTTCATGCACAACAAAGCCCCATAAGCCCTAGAGTCTAAATGGGAAAATTGAGCCTAACCCTCTGCTAGGCAATTTAGTTCGTAGTGGTCTCCCAAGTCATTCGTACTAATCCACTTACAGCTTGCCATAATCAACTCTCACTCGTTGCCACCTACGTGCTTCCTCCACCCCTCCATTTCTCGCTATTGAATTGGCGCCTAGTTCAGTACCCATACTTTCATCGACTCCAGTCAGATTCTTAGCTGCAAAGCTATCTTTTGCTTCCGGGATCCCCGGCCCCAAATTTTCGTTACAAACAAACTCACCAAACAACAATTGCAGGATCCATTTTAGGAAAGGGCTTAATGACCCTAGTTGAGATACTCGAATGGGGGAACCGCAACAGAGGACCCGTTCTCGATTCACTAAACTCACCCAGGAGAAAGAAAAATCCTCCTGTCAACTGTTCCAGTCAAGGCGATCTTAACGAAAGTAGGTATGTATCTTCCGTCTTCCGGAGCCATGCTTTGCATTAACTTTTTGCTCCTTTTCTTTTTGCATCACCTTGACCCGCCCCAGTTCACCCTCTTAGTCACTTATTTACTTTTTCCCGAATAAGTCGAAAATGTGCTTGCCTATGCATTACTTAGTATCTACTCTAATTCCACTTGCTTCACACCGCTGAAACGCTAAAGCTCTGTCCCATATTCTATCTGAGTAGGGCTAGAGCGATCCCTGCTGCCCCCTCGATCCTGTTGGGAGTGGAGGGGTGCGTCCCAAGATGTACATATACATGGATATCACCTCCATCATCAACGTAAATATCTAACATATCATAATATCTGGACATATACTCTGCATACCTACATACATCTACATATCACCCTGCATACACCTCCCGTAACACACACATTGTTCATACATTTCTCATACATACACTCGTCTACAGATTGCATACACACTTCTATTCTACCTGCATATCCACAGCTCACTTATATCTATTCCCCTTCAACTTTGGATCGAGTTTTGGCCGATATCATTGAGTATTCTCGCTGATACATTCGACTTTCAAACACTTTTGTACTTAGGAATTTGTTTTTCTCCCCTTCGGACTACTTCGCCTCGGTTCGTGACCGCTACTCAGCTTTTTGGACCTGTCATTTCATCGTGACTCGGCCCATAGACTTGACACATTAACTCTCGGAGGGAAAGTCTTCTACAAACAGGAAGAAACAGGATTTCACCGTCAAACTGGCTGCATTGGGACTCAACGTTTATCCCCTTACCCACCACCCCAAATCACTAGACGGTCTCGACCAATATCGTCATTTGGGGAGCTATATTCCAAACAGTTCCTCCGCCTTCCCCTCTCAGACAAGCCTACTGGAGGACAACGGGCATCTGGAGAGGGGTAGGAAACGGCCATGTGTTGAGCCGCGGTCGTGGTCTCAGGAGGAAGGACCATTGTCGCCCATGTCTTCTGGTTCTCCAGAGTCCTATGGTGTTCATGTTCAAAAGAAACGACACCAACTAGAACAAGAAGAACAGAAAAGAGTGGTAAACAACAACGAAAACCGGATACAACAAGACCCATCGAATGAATCACACCAATGTGAGACAACAGGTACGAAAAGACCGTACCCTTGGTCCGAGCCGTCCGTCCTTCAGCCCCGACTAGAATCGTCGACGCATGCCCGTTCAATTATTGGAGTTCATTCAATCTTGAATCCCACCGAAGGTGGCAACTCGCATTTTGACAAACGACAGTCCCAAGATAGCAACAACAGAAACAGCACGAGCATGGAGTTGCTTCGACCTCCTACATTACCTCCGTCGCCTCAACGACGTAACTCATCTTCACCCCTCCTCGCTCCCATATCGAAGTCAATCAGCAAACCATACATGCAACGCGGTGGAGGTTCATCAGTTTCACCACCTCACCCTCCCCGCCGTATCATCACACCCGTCTCGCCCGCTCTACGCCACGCCAGTGTCGGTGGAAAGAATAACGGTGGTGCTGGATCTGTCGGCGCTACAAGCAATAGTGGTTCGGGTGCAGGGAAGGTCACGGTATCTCAATCGCCGTTTGTGCAAGAGTTATCTGCCGGTGTCTATAGTACTCCGGGTCACGGACGAGGATCTTCGGGTCCAACTGCAACCTCCATCGAGTACTCATCAGCATCGAGATACTCCCCCAAACTGGCCGTCTCAATTCCCGGCCGAAACCCACCGCCTCTACAACTTTCTCGTCATTCAACTCCGACCTTTCACCAACACAGCCGTCATCTCAGTGGAGGACTAGCCACCAATCCCAGTTCTCAAGCATCAAGCCCAAGCACACCTCATTCTACCTTTAGCTCATTCGCCCCCTCACCTTCTATCACGTCAGGAATACTTCCACCTTTGGGACAGTCTGTATCGGTGCCTCCTTCCCTGGAATCTGCCTCACAATCTCCATTCATGGGCATGGACCCTTTGAGTCGCACGCCGAGCCGTATGAGTGGCTCAAGATACGGGGATGATACAAGCTCTAGCGTCACATATCCCGGCCCAACCGACCTGCTCAGCCAGGCAGGCAATCACGTTCAGTACGGTGGCGGTGGTCCCATGATTCCTGTCACCATTGACTTGAAATCTGGATCGAGAAGCCAAGCCGAGAAACGAAAAGCAAATAGTGACGCTTCAAGACGGTTTCGCAACCGAAAGAAGAACGAGGCTGCGCTTGAGCAGAGGATCAACCAGCTCAATGAACAATTGCAATTTTTGACTGAAGAAAGAGACTTTTACCATAGCGAGAGAGACTTTTTCAGAGAAACTTTGAGTGAACACATTGGTATTGCGCAGATGCCGCCTCGTCCTGCTTCCCCTACGCCTTCGCCTCGCTATACTCAATCGATGGCGAGCCCAGGTGATCAGCCATCCCCAGCAGATTCGCACCAACAAGCCATTGGCATGGGTGGAGAAATGATGTCCAAGACTATGAGTACCGGAACTTCCTCGTCATTGGCATCGGCTACGCCACGCATGCTTCCTACTCCGGCGTCGGGTTCGGATGCTTTGTCATATGCATCGACTGCTGCAAGTCAGCAACATCCCGAATCGTGGCACAACGCGAATCCTCCGGCTGGGAACTATCAACATCATCCTTACAGGGAAGATGTTCGGTACATGCCGAATATGAGGTAACCTTGGTTCGATTCTCTCCATTCAGGGCCATTCTTTCCTCTTAATCTTTCTATTCTCACTCTGTATATCTGCCATCTTAATCATCCCATTTCGGACATTCATACCTGTCGTTCCCTTCTGTACCGCATTTTCTGGCGTTCTGGTTCTCTTTCGTTTCCTCATTTCGCGATCAAGTATCCGTCATCTGATCGGTGCAGTGCAGCGTCTTTCTCACATTGGGAATCATATACCCTATGCTTCGTTGACCTATCAATACATATAATATCTGTTTAAACACATCATGCTGCCCTCTTGAGCCTCTTGCAACCTAGACTGTATATAAATTCTCGTCCATCCTTGTTGTCGACATAGACTCTTTAAGCGTTCTTGTTTATCTGGAAAGAACTGTCACACGGCCGGAAACTTGAGATAGAGAGATTCGGTACTCTCCTTACATAAATTGAACCGTCAAATAGTCAATGCAAATTGAATCATTTATCATGTGAAGCTGTCTGAGTTTTTTGAAGTTGAAAAGTCTTGATGTTCAAATGCTGCCTGGCAAAATAGGAACACAACACGTGCAAGGCATCCAACCAATCACCCAATCAGATAGCCGTGTAACCAAGGTCCTTTTGACTTCATCTTTCCATTCAACATTCATCCTTTCATGAAATAGCCCGTTCACGTATTTATGCTGATTGGAAAATTACAGATCTTGATCAACCAGTTGTGTAGCAATTTCAACATGTGAGCTTGCCAGTCTAGTAACTTCAGCGCACGACAACAACAGGTATATCCTCTGGGAAGCGCTCGAACACGGCGACAACAATGGAACCTCAAGACAAGGCCTTCACTCTTGACAGCGACTCAGACTTCGATTATGAAGACGTTAGACCGCTCGTTGGTGCGTACCCTAAATCATCGCGACGCTGCACACCTCCGAAAAGGACTTTTGCGATCGCGCTCGGAGTGTTCCTCCTGTTGAGCTTTGGAATATCATTGTATGTAGATCCCACATAACGCTTTGCTTGCAGGTTCACTGATTTCGGCAAATGCTAGCTCTCTGACCAAAAAAGTAACATCTCTTGGCATGACTCCTCAAAGCGATGATACAGACATATCGCATTACTGGGGTCAATACTCGCCTTTCTTCTCACTCGGCGAGCAGTCCGAAATAAACCCTGCAGTGCCACCCAAATGCAACGTCATATTTGTGCAGGTTCTCTCTCGGCATGGCGCACGATACCCAACAGCTCACAAGAGCGCATTGTATGCCAGTCTTGTAGACAGGATTCAACAGACAGCAACAGAATACAAGACTGATATCTATGCTACTTTGAAAGACTATCGCTACACACTTGGAGCCGATGACTTGACTTCTTTTGGCGAGCAGCAAATGTTTGACATGGGCACTGCATTCTATGGTCGATATGGGCAATTGGCGAGACAGAACGTACCGTTTGTGCGAGCATCTGGCTCGGATCGTGTGATTGCTTCGGGGTATCTATTCAGCAACGGTTTCAACGAAGCGAGCAAATTCGACTCGAACAGGGACAAGCCAGAACAAAATGCTTCCGTCAATCTGATAATCCCAGAAGGCAACGACTGGAACAACACCCTCGACACCGGAACCTGTGAAACATTTTCTGACGGAAGTCCAGTCCAGGAAGTTCAACGGAAATTCCTTACCCTCTTCGCACCCTCGATCCTCCAGCGACTAATCACCAACATGCCCGGCGTCAACCTTGAGCTTCACGACATTCCACTGCTAATGGACCTCTGCCCATTCGAAACCGTCAACAGCCGCAACGGCACATCCTCACCCTTATGTGATCTTTTCACACCCTCCGAGTGGAGATCATACGACTACTACAATACCTTGGAGAAATACTACGCCTTTGGCGCGGGCAATCCTCTAGGCTCAACCCGGGGCGTCGGCTACGTCAACGAACTCGTTGCTCGCATGACCAAATCCCTGCCTGTAAATGACCATACGAGTGTCAACCACACCCTAGACTCTGACCGGACGACATTCCCGCTTGATACCGCTCTCTATGCCGATTTCAGCCATGACAATGCCATGATATCAATTTTCGATGCGTTCGGTTTGTACAATTCCACACAACCTCTGTCGGCGAAGCGTGTGCAGTCCGCGGCTGAGACGGGGGGGTTCGCGGCGTCATGGGTTGTGCCTTTTGCGGCGAGAGCGTATTTTGAGGTTATGCGTTGTTCGTCTGAGAACGATCGCGAAGAAGGAGAGGAGCTCGTGAGGGTCCTAATGAACGATCGGGTCGTGCCGCTTCATGGATGTGAGATTGATCATTTGGGGAGATGTAGCTTGGTGAATTGGATCAACGGGCTTAGTTTTGCGAGGACTGGAGGTCGATGGGCTGATTACTGTCCGAGACCGAATATTGAATAGAATCACCTATCGATGGCCATTATTCTCTATAAATATATGATAAACTTCACTCCTATGATACATTCCCCACTACCAGAATCAGAAAGGGTTTTTTTCCAAAAAAAAAGAAGATAAAAACACATGATCCATTAAGAACTCTTCGAAGAGGCTTCCTCAATGGCCTTCTTATTCACATCCACAAGACTCTTCTGCACCTTCGATCCATACGCTACGTCCCATCAATCAGCATTAGCCCATGGAGAGAGGAAGATGAAAATGGCAGACTTACTCCGCTCATACAATTCCCAACTCGTATAAAACAAAATCGGCAAAGCGACTATCGTCGACACCCATCTTCACAAAACCCACGTCAGGACACGCACAACCATAATGAAACACGAAGGGAACCTACTTCCTAGAAGCCGACCTATATTCTTTCGTTTTCCTGATGTCGAAATCCGCCGGTAACGGAGTTTTTCTTCTCCCGGGTATGGCTCTCTTCGGTGTGGACTGTGATGATGAATAAGAGCCTTGTAATTCTCGTTGGCGGATTTCTTCGGCTGAGACAACACGTGGTTTTGATTGTTGTGCTGATATAGCCATCTTTTCAACCCTTCCCCCCCCCTTAGTCCTTGTTTCTTAGTCGTCTGTGATTTGATTGAATGTATTAATGACGTCCAATAGGGCGGCTTCGAGTTATGCTTCGCTTGTTTCTCGGTTGATGATGATTCGGATTGATGATCAATCCCTCCCCTTCCTGACGGCTTGTAATTCTCTTCACACTGTTTTGACTAATCCGACGACCTTCCTGTAGTATTTTCACACAGTTCATTTCTTTCCCCGATATGCTGGACAAACAACGATGCTTCGTTTTGATACAAAAACGCTCCTTCAGAACCCGAAGAAACGTCGTCGGTTGATGAAGAAAGTTGGCACTAGGCTGGATTGGGCAGTCATATTTTGCCTGATTAATAAGGCACCAACAGTATCGATCTCATCAATTCTAAACATTGATCAAGTCTGCACATCATCTAAGGGGAAAAAAACATATCTCATTATCGAGGCCCAGCACAACGGTATATGTACCAGTCACTATGGTTCTCATCCATCCATCATCCATCGCACCGAGTTCGAAAGGAAAGAAAACTAGATAATACAATCGCTCAAAACAGCTCAATGATGGCTAAATGATTATAGTACAGTGTGCATCATCATCATCATCACACGACTTTTTGGGTAAGGGAGTAATACATGATATAACCAAGAACGAGTAAAAGTGATGCGTCCCATCCTCTAGACAGGTCTTCAAAATGAATAAATTTCAGGCACATGTTGTAACAGATCCGAGTATGCAAATTTTGAAGAGGCAGGGCATTGAAATTGCGGCGAATTAGAATGAGTAAAGTAACAGGAAAAAAAGATAAGACTTGAGGATGTCGAGTTTTGTGCGACATCTTTCGTAGAAATAGCCGACTTGTGGGAGTCGTTTCAGAATCGGTTGTGTCCAATCATAGGTCTATTTGTTGTGATTTCCAAAATGGAATTTGAGTGAGAGCTTCTCCAAGCCGCCGCTTGGTTTGGCACCGCTGCTACTTGGCTTTGTTGGTGCGGTTGCTGGAGTCTTGTTATGATTATTGGTGGCTGTACCCACAGCTGATTGACGCTTAGGACGTGTCGGGGTTGACTTGTTGTCGGCTTTCACGTTCGACTGTCTCTTCTTGCGTTGCGGTTGGGCTTGCTCCGAGCTTTCAGCGCGACTTCCATTGGTCATATCAAACGACCGTTTTCGTGTCTTGCTAGGGGTAGGATTTGCTCCTCCAGCAAAGTGTGGTGCACTCTGACGCCGTCTTCGCGACGATGCAGTGGTTGCAGATGGAGCCGGTAGATCGAGTTTCGAAGAATCCACAAAGACAATCTTTAGTGGTCGCTTGAAGCGCGGGAATCCCTTCTTGTGGATGTACCTCGTTTTCATGCCGGATTCGTCGACGTTCATAGCATCAACCTGTTTGGCAACGGATCGATCGGACGAGCGGAGGGATTTGGTGTGAGTCGGAGTCTGGCTGACCAAGCCTTCCAAATTCTCAACTTGCCATACTTGGCCGGGATGTTTTTGATACATATTTCGCTTGCCGGGACTAGGTGGAAAGCCATAGATATTGTCGCGTCGAATCTCGTCGACTGACTTGAGAACAGGCGGTGGGGTGGGGATTGGTCCAACAGGTGTCTTGTAATTTGACGTATGTTTGACCCATTGATATTTCTCGGCTGGCGCTAGGCAGTATTCTTCACCATGTTGGTTGACCCGACCGGTGTGCATCCAGCCATCCTCCTCAGTGAAGGGGCGAGGCCGCTGAGGATGGTCGAGAGGGATTTCGGCGTTGATTGCACCAGGAAGGTCAAGATAATCAATGATCGGTGCGATTTCTTTGGCCGGAGCTTCCGATTCCGGTGCCGGTTCAGCTGTCTCAGTCGCTTCCAACATTTCTTCAACACCAAGTCGAGAGCCTTGCTGGCTTCTCTTTTTGTTAAAAGCTTCGCGCCATTCGGCGATCTTCGCTTCCTCATCCTCAACAGAAGCCGTATCAACGATTGCAGTGCTTGCCAGATCATAAAGTTGTCGACCGAGAATATCGTTTTCGTCTAGAGAGACAGATAGCGCATCGCTACTACCTCCACTAGCGCTGCGAGATGCCGAAGCTGTAGAAGTGTTCGCAGTAATGGCAGGTTCCGGTGTGGCTTTGCCTTGATTGATGGAAGTTTCGCTAGAAGCGACAAACTGATCTGAATTCCGCAGCCTCTTTCGACTGTGTGGTTTGGATTGCAAAGCTTCGATTGCCTTGATTGTAGGCTTTCGCACACGCCCAGATGAGCGTGTATTAGACAGTCCGTCAGGCGAGGGTGTACCATATCTATCAAATGCGTCACCGTAATGATAATCTGCGTCTGATTGACGAGTAGGCGGAGACACATATGGGTTCAGATCGGCAGCAGTGTTGTTGGCGGATCTAGACAACGATTTGGACGACTGTGCTGGAGTAGTCGATCCTTGTTCTTTGGTGGACTTTTCTTTCCTAGGGGTTTCCTTGGCGAGCTGCTCCAATAACACCGTCTTCGCCGGCTTGCGCACTCTAGTGCTTCGTCGTTGTGTTGAATCACCAAAATCTCCCATACCGTCGTCTTTCAAAGGTGTCTCGTATTGACTCGATTTTTCAGGACTCGGCTGCCTATCTTGGTCAATAGCTGCAAAGGATACTTGGTCATCGGCAATAGTAGGTGCCGGGGATTCAGCATCCACAGACTGGTCTTGACGAAGTGTTTTGCGTGACGCATTGCTGCCGCGCGGTACAGGCGTAGCATTAGGCGTGTAGCTCTTGAACTTCAGCATATTTGACGCTTCAGACTTGCGAGTCTTGCGAGTAGACCGCGTAGATGGCTCAGCAGGGGTGTTTTCCATCTGCACTTCAGGAGTCTCATTCGCTGAGGATGGAGTTCCAGGCTCATCCGAACGATCTCTGTAGCCAACATTTCGCGGATCCAGTTTCGTCTTGAAGATAAAAGTCTGAATATTGGTCGGCTGCGATGATCCAGCACCAGACTTCACCTTCAAAACTCGCTGGGACGTCTCAGTCGAGCGTTCCATTGGCTTGCGGGCGCTACGAATTGACTTCGCCGAGGAAACTTCGAGCAAGTCATCGCTAGCCTTCGAGGCAGTTTCAGCAGCCGCACCTGCGGTGTCTTCAGGCATAGAGGCTGCGTCACCTGACTTATTTTGCGTATTGTCAAAAGTTTTGGAATCCGAATAGGAATCCACATAAGTATTGTTGAATCGCGTGCCAAGTTGGCTGTCGCTCTTGTAGCCGTTCATGTGAATAAACTGTGTTTCACTTGATGGTCTATGTTGAGTGCGGCGACGCTTTGAGCTGTGCCAGAGCTCTTCATTTCCTGATTGTGGAAATGGGCTGTCAGTCTCATAGTACAGAAATGACTGGGGAGTTGATGGCATGGATGAGGACTTTTGAACGTCCTCGTGGGCTGCCATATTGGACAGATGCCTGCAAACGAGGTTAGAGAAAAGAGAGAATATCGTGGTAAATGGAGACTATTTACAAACGAGGAAAGCCGAGTGCGAATCCAGGAAACGCTGAATGATGGCTGCCAGCTAGTGCTGGTGATCTGACTTTGTGAGTGTTAGTGTTGGTGACTGGTTTTTGCCATCAGTAAGCAGCGGGGTTTGGGCTGGCGACATCAGCAGAAAGAGCAACATACATCCAGGTTTTGTCAATCCAGGAAACAAGTCCATGTATTTTGTTATTTTGCAGGCTTGAGAGCCATGTGCAGATTGTTATTGTTATTGCTATTTGGACGGGCGTGTTCGATGCTTTTCACTTCTCAGGTGACAGCACGGCAGAGTTAGGGTCTAGGGCTAGAGGGTTTCGAAACGCTAGCGGTCGACAGATTCGAGGACAGCGCAGCGCAGGAGCCACACGATAGCAGTTCAGTCGGCTTAATCTGGATATCAAGCTTGTGTAATTAGCATATTGCTGCCATTTGCGTCTCCAGCGCCGAGTTGTGGTCTTTGGCCATAGCAAAGGCCTCCATTGTAGCATCTCAAGCCTTCAAAAGAACCACAACGCTACCACCAGGTATCACATACGATATCAAAAGAATCCTCCGGATTTACAGGTGTATGTTCCACACAGTCTCGAGTGTTTAAAGGTCTTCGCGGCGTAGAAGGACGGCGTGTGAGTGTCAAAGAACCGACAGGTTGCGGGAGGCCTCGGAAGGACGAAGGGCGTCGGACGGTCGGTGGCACGGTAAGGGAGGCAAAATTTTTATCACAATGAAATCGACGATCCGTGTATACACGATCGAGTATGTCGGAGAACGAGGACAGCGTGCAGGGCAAGCGGCGTGGTTGTTGCAAGAGTCGCAGGAAAAGAAAGCGAGGATGTTTTTTCGGCGAGATTGGCAGCAGAACAGAACAGGTAATTAGGGCTTGATTCTCCGAACGGCAGAAACGGTCACTGGATGCCGCTTGCCCCATCAACCTCTTTCTCTTACAGTCTAATCACGACAACACTACCATTCTAATTCTTCTTGTCAATTCATAGAGGGCAATTATTTGCTTCTTTTCTTGCTTTCTATTTTCCAGTTCTCATAGACCGCAACATGCGCCTCCTCCCTGCGCACCTCAGCCTGCTGGCTCTTGTTGCTCCCTCTGTGTACGCGGCCTCTTGGGGTTTCACTGATGCCACCGTGTCAGTAAGTTCCAAGTCTGCGACAGGCAGAGTGAAGGAGAGGTAAGTGATTTCGGTTGTTCTATTTGTTTTCAACGATCATACTAAAGTTTCCAAACACTAATTTAATGCAGTCTCAGCCAAAATGCACCTCTTTCGACACCCATTTCCCTCGGCGACTCGGACTCTCTCAAGGTACTCCTCACGGCGCAGGAAGACCGCAGCGCGAAGCGGCCACACCAGGCATTTCTACTGCTGAAAGACTCGAATACCGGTCTGGACATTGCGTACCCTTTTAGCGTCAAGAACGACGGGAAGTCCAAGGTTGAATTGGTCAGTGCAGGCATTATACTCTACTAAACACATGCTTCAACGCTAACCAAGGCTTGGAAATGCAGAACAAGAAAGACATTCCTATTCAATTCCTAGCCACCTCCGAACCAGTCGACGCCGAAATCGTGATCGGCTCATTTGGAGCTTCCGACGCCTATCGCAGCCTCGCCTTCCACCTATCCATCAACAGCGACGCCAGTGCGCCGGCCGCATCTGAGGCTGTTGAGAGATACGGAAAGCAACCTAGAATTAACCACATTTTCAAGACGGACCCCAAGAGTCCCCCACCAATTATCACCCTGATTTTCCTCTTGGCGACTCTGGTTACCATCCCGGTTCTGGCTGGAATGGTACGTGCACCTTGGATATCGTCTCTTTTCTTCGGATTGGATTACAGATCTGAGCTAACACATCAAATATAGTGGATGTACTTCGACGTCAACCTCAACCATCTCTCCGTTGCCTTGAAAGCCGCACCCGTCCCTCACATCGTTTTCGTGTCGTCCGTCATTGGTCTGGAGGGCATCTTCTTCATGTACTATACAAGCTGGAACCTATTCCAGATGCTTCCCGCTTCTCTCATTGTCGGGGCTGTTGCTTTTCTCAGTGGAAGCCGTGCGTTAAGCGAGGTACAAGAGCGTCGACTAGCTGGCTTGCGGTAAACTGCCTAGTCCATGGAAGAGCTCCAGGGTTCTTTGTGAGACCGGTTCGTGCGTCGCATTTCATATATATACTAGCGGATTTTGACTGTCTTCAAATTCTCCAAATCAAATCAAAATGTACTTTATTCATGAAATGTGTTTATCCCCTTTTTAAGCAATTTGTTCTTTCGGTATTTGACGTCACCCATACAATTAACGCCAAGAGTCGGGATGTTAGTCTCCGCTTAGCTTCATCTTTTTTGTATCTCGACTTCACATCACCCCGTAACCGGTTAATACGTTGTACGAAAACATACAAAAGAAAATGGGCGCTACGGCATCAAAGCCAGCTCGCTCAGCAGCCAGCGCAGCTTCTCGTCGCCAATATCCCAAAACAGCTTCACCGGGCACTACGAAGGCGACACCGACGCCTACACCGACAGCGATCAAACAGTCGTCGCCGAAGCAAGAGGCTGGACCAAGATATCATTCCAAGGAGCAAGCCTCGGCTTCGCGCTCAGACGGTCTGTCTCTAGTTGTGTGAATTCTCATCAGATTTCATTCCTGACAGTGATGTAGCAATCGATCTCGACGCTCGCGACCCCGACTTCGCCGCTTCACTACGCTCCATCGGGCCCGTAACGCCAAATCCTACATTCTCACACTCCAGCACATTCAACCAGTCTCGCACCTTCCCTGCCCAATTTCAGTCTGAGACATTACCATCCGCCAATCAAAGCGGTAGTGTAACACCATCCGTCTTTCCAGACGCAAACAACAACCCCGCGCTCTTGGTCCTCTCCTCTCGAAGCCGAATCGCAAAAGCCGCGGAACAAGAACTCGAGTCCTTCGGAAGACCGAGTCATCCAGGCAGGGAATATTTGGATGCCATGACGATTCGGCAGGTGTTGGGTATGCGCGATAGACAGAAACTTCGGGATGCTGATATTGAGCGCATGTTGAGGTTGAGGAAGGGCGTCGTTGAAAGATTGGGCGAGAGGGGAGTTGTTAGTGAGGCTTTCTAAAGGCAACCCTCGACTAATAGCTTGCATTTTTTATTACAGTATTATAGGGAAGGAGTTGGAGTTCGGGTGATGTAACGTCTCTAACGAGGTATGTCGTGGATATTTGCAGCCGTTCATGTACATAGTCTACGGTATCAATGTCCATTCATTGCATGTGATAGTCGCATATATCTAGACAGACTCTGGGTGACATCTCCGCTATAGATACCCAGGCTTGAGCACAATGATCATTTGGGAATATGATTGTGATCAACGCGCCGTCATACATGAACAATTCAGACGAAACACCCAACCCAGTCTGAAAACACCCCGGCACATCTATGGATGTCGGTGGCCCCTTCATAGTGGATGTTCATCTCATCTCGATCGACATGACAAACATGATAATGCCTAGGTCACAAGCTGAAGCAAATATTGTGCTTTACCAAGCATCAACTTACCCCCCTATACCACTTTATTACTCCTCGTCGTCGTTTCGTGCCTAGTATACAAAGCACCAGATCTCAAATACCATTGACGTGCCATATTTTCATTCATTCCACCAAATATATTCACAACCCCACCAGAAGCCTGTCATTGACGCCAACACATGCAATACCCATTCCCAGAGCTGCGTTTGCCAGACAAATGGCAAGCACTGTTGGGCTACTATCCTGGCTAGACACCAAGACCCATTTCGACGCGGCCGTTGAGAAGGCCGGAACGGATACCAAATGATCCTCCGCCAGGATTCGAGCGGTGGCTGACGGATACCCAACGTCAGGAAAGATATGTCCGCCAGAAATAGGAAGATGAACATCGATTTAAAGGGAAATATGAACCGTGCGATGCTGTGGCGGATCTGGCACAATGATTTTCTTTCTTCGTGAGCCAGTGCATCCTGAGCTGAGTGATGTTTTGATCAAGGCTCTTGAGCATACAGATATATTAGTGCTGGAAAGGTACGAGGTTTGATGATGTCTCGATGAAAGAAGGATCCATCTTGTATGATGCGATAGTCGGCTATCACGATGAGAAAGGCCGAGACTCGATAATTGAATACATCGTCGCTCACGACGCACACAGCTCAGGTGCTGACACGGAAAAGTGCAACGGGCAGCAGCGGCAAGAAGATGATCGTTAACGAGGAGACACTCGAATGGATGCTATCAACGTCAATGAAGCCCTAACAGCTAGCTGACTAACATTGAAGAGTCTGCTGTCACTGCACTGCGGCGTAATGCCATTGTCAGTTGATTCGCTCGTGGAATCGCAGTTATGGATTTCTCGCTCTGTTTACCACATATTCTGATTCTGTTCAGCTCGGAAAACTTAATAACGAGGTTCATCCAGTGATTGACGAGTATCGATCTGTTCATGACAGACCCTTCGTAGCACACTATGTGCCCTAGACCGAAGACACCGACTAATTTGGGTGCGCACAATCTCGAATTCACCGATATGAAACTGCTAGCAGTGTGACAGCTATTCCGAGCAATAGCTCGACCTGTATATACGAGATCTTCTCTTCGATGCCGCAGAGAACAAAACCGCCTGTTCTAGCGCACATGTCACTCACAACGCACCATGCGTGGAAGTATCCGGAACCCTTTCGAGTTTGAGATTGAATGCGTATGTGAGCCAGGTTCGATATATGGCTTAAGGATAAGGGTTGATAAGGTACTGGAATGTTCAGAGGAAACGGGCATTGCGGGCAGGACTCTGGTTGTCGTTATAGCGGCCAGTACGTCCATGCATCCTTGGGCACTGTGAGGTTGACAGTTACCGGGTCCGATGATAGCAGACAAGCATTCAACGAGGACATTCAAGAAGTCGCATATCAGCGACTTCAGGGTATTGTTCTTGTTCCGCCATCCGCGTCTCCTCGCATATGGCATCGAGAGATCAAACCCGGCGGCAAATGGAATATAGGAACCATCAATGCAGGCGGGATTATGCTGGCATGCATGTCGGATGACCTTCCATATCGATTCGCCGTGCCCATCATCGCCACTTCTCAAGAGTTTCGCAGCCGACAAATCGATACGAAGACAGGTGGCGAAAGATCAATCGAGCGTCAATTTATGTATTACCCAGGCGGATCCCAAATGCACCACATCCGCTCGAGCGACAGGGCCCGTTGATTTGAGAGGGGCAATTAGGGGTGAGTACGGCAACGAAGGCGGAAGGTGGATTGAGGAGGCAAGGAAGATGATGCGATGGCGGATGGCGGAGCAGATACGAATATGGACAAACTGACCCTCTTCCTATGCGTCTAGTCATTAAGACGAGAATGAGGGAACGGTATATCCAATTCAGGAAGTCGTCTAGATCCTTTCTTTCCTTAGCTGTCTGCAATGGGTATGGATTGATCGACCGAAATGCTCCACTGATTCTGCACGACTCTCCATATTTCGTGATCATGTGTTGGGACCTGGTTCCTGATAGATGTTTGATATGATCGAACGCATGTTGAGCTAAGACTAGGTCCGGTAATCCCGTACTTTGATGTGGAGCGTTATTGATGCCGAGATCCAACTCGTGGATTGTGCTGTAATATGGATGTCGGTATACTATGTAGAAGAAGCTGTGCAGACCTAAGTGCTCGGGTGACCTCAGGTCCACCGCCGTACAGCTCATAAGAGCACTTAGTAATAATCTCTGGTCTCATAAATGGTTTTCAAGTAAATACGATAGCCGACATAGCCATGTCAACAAACAGTGGGATGGTGTTCCAGACCTGGGCATGTGCGGTGGGCTCGTTACGAGGTCTATCAGGACAGCACGGCGAAATACGTGGGTATCATTGATGGACCGATGACAAAGCATTCTAGATACTCAAGTCAATTAGAACGCAGATGATATCGCTTTCTATTCTGGGTCAAATTGAGACCCATTTCTATTCTGCCGTTGTCGCGATGAGACATGTCCTCAAATGATCCTTGGCCAACAACAATTGCGCAATCGCCTGATTTCATTGGGATATTGTTGAAATGATAGACATTAGATTCAAATATTACGATAGTTACGTTAGGCATGTATCAAGTTCACAGTGGTAGAATAAGTGTACACGTGCTGGCTGCTCTCTCCGATACACGAGACTAGTAGATCGCTGCAGTAGCTGACGGTCACAAGGACAAGCACATTTTTTCTCACGGACAGTGCAGCATGCTAGACTGCTCGTACTTTGAATGGACCAGCTCGCTGTTCCATACGATTTAGCATGCAGGTACCTGCATGCATAGTGGTTGACCCACACACTAGTATCACGATCGCTTTCTGGTGAGTAGTACGTATCCAAATAGTATCATTAATGGGGGTGTTCCTCCTTCTACCCAGGATAGCTCAGGGTAGTAGGTACTGGGCTTAGAGACCAGAAGATGATTATGAATATCTTTATTCCGTTAAGCATTCGATTTCGAGACGCAAGTAGGGACCACACGATGGTACCATCTGGATAGACGTCCCCGAAAAGATTGTCGACTTTCCGGAAAGGGAAACATTCTAGACGACGCTGACTTGCTACGTAATATATCTGAGCCTCTGAGTCGTAAGCTCGACCTACGACCTAGTCTTGGGTTTTTCCTCCTGAACATTGATTACTATGTACAGTGTACGTCTGACCATGGTATAGATGTTCCTTAAGATCTACAGGCAGCATGCATACACACCCCAACCGTCTATAATTGAAGATGAAACATCAATATATAAACACGCATATCTGTGGGTAATATGCAGACAGGTCGATATTGACAGATATCTTGGGGCCCTTTGCCTAATCTGACTGTCTATGAAGAGAATATAAATAGAAATATACACCCTAAAATTCCGGATGTCCTCCATACCATACCCGAGTAATAAGTCACCGTTCATACCACGGAAAGCTCTGAAGGGGTACTCCGTTCCCCGTCCCCAACTACGATCCCGGATCCGCCGACAGACAAAGTCAATTACAGCCACTTTCACTTCGTGGATAGGTTTCCAGACAGAGCAAGAAAGAAACTAGGTATGGTCCGTGCTTGTGGTCAGCAGCCTCTGTTTTGGTGGTTGAGCTGGCGTGGGTGTGTCCACGTAAGAGGCTAGAGTCAAGTAGGAAATTCCGCCAGCCACTGCACAGTGTAGATACATTTCACCGAGGTGCAGTACACGTTGGCTTGTCAACGACAGAAACGGTTGAATTGGTCGAATTGGTTGAATTTCGGTTGATTACTCTGCAGCACGTTCACCATCGATCCCTAACCAGGATACTAGAGAGAGACCTGCATATTCCACAAATCTAGAACCAGGGCTGTACTCGATTGTACCCGTTCACTTTGTAGACGAGGTTCGACATGCCGTGATACCTTGTCCGAGGTGTCATGGCACCATCATGAGTGTCAATGGCCCGTCTTCGTTTGGGTACTGTCATCGCCTAAAAAACACAAGACCAGCCTGTCCCGAGTCTGCAAGTTATCCCCAAGTATATCCTCCATATTACTCCGTATATCTGAACGCACGTGATCTGCACCCCGCTGGGGAACCGTAATGGCGGGCTCGCTCTAGACCTTCACGGCGAACTATCTGTCGATTTTCTGAGGAGTCGAATCATTGCAATGTCAGCTTTTTGTACAAACTACAAAGTCACGGACACAGTGGCGTTCGCCAGCCGTGCGGACCTTCTGGCGACCGGCTTTCCTAATCCGTCCTCCCGACCGCCGTCGACAAATTCAATGAATCTGGAAATATTTGCCAGGACAGCTACAGCGGAAGATCTGGTTCGCAATCCCTGATTTGTCTTATCTTTTGGTATGACTTGACTACATGACCGAGTATGTTGCGCAGGGACATGTATGTAACGATGATATCAATCAGTGGGATGGATTACGAAGTGACTCGACTGCTCGATTGGAAACTTGCCTGCCTCCTCCCACTGGTACGTCTGGATAGACGTATCAGCAGGCTAAATTGGACGAGATTGTAGACGCGGCCATGAAAACTCGGCCTTGATTGGAGGCAGTCAGTCCGCCAACTGAGCTCCGAACTCAGCTAATGGAAAGATTTCTGTGCCGCTAGTAGGAGTTCCTAGCAACCCCCGCAAAACAGAACCTGTTAAGACATGCCAACGATCAACAATGAATGGGCTGGATGCGTCTAGAAATCGGTCATGTGCTGCTAGTTTCAATCCGCCCCGCTTCTTGCTGTTAATTATTGTTATTTTTTGAATGTTTTTTTTTGTAAGTGCTGCATTGTAGCAGCTATGCCGAGTTCCCTTTTCTTGCTGTACAACGTATAACTTACGACAGTCATGATATTTGGGGCCGGTGTCTACGGGGAGAACTCCTTATCCGGGGAAACCCATTCTTTCTTCCGTTCGTACCGTTGGCATTTTTTCATGTTCACATGAGCATGCTGTCCGTTCTAGGCATGGAATTGAGTTCCACTGATGGCGTTGTAGGTCAAGGGAATGGTACCTATATAAGGAGAAGGAGTGTCCATGGTTGAGAGCGTGATGTAGACAACTGATAATCACCCTTCTCACTCTGACTTTATTATTCGTATTCAGTCTTTTGCTCTGCACTCCACCTTGATTGTATACTCGCATCAGAGTCAATAACAATGTCTATCCACATCGAGACTGTCGCCACCCCTCAAAAGACCGCTCGTGGTCCCGCTGAGCCTACCGATGCCTCAGCCGTCTACCTGGGCACCAAGAACCGTATGCCCGAGTTCGTGCTTACGGACAAGGTAGTCTGCGTCTCTGGCGCTGGTCGGGGTCTGGGTCTCGTCCAGGCTGAGGCCTTGCTGGAAGCCGGTGCCATTGTCTACGCTCTCGACCGCCTGCCTGAGCCAGTACGTCCAATTCCCCCCTTGCCTTTGCCAAAACCACAAACACAAAGACCTAACGTGACAATACGTAGAGCGAAGACTTTGGCCGGATCCAAGCCAAAGCCAACGCACTCGGCACCAAAATCGAATATCGCCGCATCGACGTCCGCGACACCGAACTCCTGCACGCGGTCATTGAAGACATCGCCAACGGCGAGGGACGCATGGACGGCCTCGTCGCGGCGGCGGGCATTCAGCAGGAGACGCCCGCGCTGGAGTACTCGGCCAAGGACGCCAACACCATGATGGAGGTCAACGTGACCGGAGTCTTCATGACTGCACAGGCGGTCGCCAAGCAGATGATCCGATTTGGGAATGGTGGCAGCATTGTCATGATTGCCAGCATGAGCGGGACTATTGCTAATAAGGTATGTTTCTCTGTTCCAATTCGTCAAGCGTTTTCTGCGGGGTCAATGGCAGACCAAAAACCCTCATCCCCGTTTGCCGCGGTTCTGCCCACACATACACCCTCTCTGCCTCCTCTAGCATATCGAAGACTCTGCTCTGGTGGTGACCAAGTGCTGATACCGCGATAGGGCCTCATCTGCCCGGCCTACAACGCCTCCAAAGCAGCCGTCATCCAACTCGGCCGCAACCTCGCCGCCGAATGGGGCCAGTACAACATCCGCGTCAACACCATCAGCCCGGGCTACATCGTCACCCAGATGGTCGAGAACCTGTTCGTGCAGTTCCCCGAACGTCGCGAGGAGTGGCCCAAGCAGAACATGTTGGGTCGTCTGTCGCGCCCGGAGGAATACCGCGGCGCTGCTGTGTTTTTGATCAGTGACGCCAGTAGCTTCATGACCGGCAGCGATCTGAGGATGGACGGCGGCCATGCTGCTTGGTAAAATAATCAATGCCAAAACCAGATGCGCCGACACGAGGATGATGACCAAAAATAGAGCAGACGACTATTTTGATACTTCGACATGCATATACACTTGTTTTTGTTTTGTTTTGTTTTTTTTTGTTTTAATGTTTTTCTGGGTACCCACGGTGGTATTTTATTTCATGCGTTGCTGCCAAGTCACGGGAATGTTTCTTTGCGATCGGTGTTCTGATTCCAGGTCTTTTCAGCGGTCATGCTCGCAAGCGTCATGTTTTCCTATTTCAGACTGCTCACACGTACTTAATCTAATGGATCGAATCTTGCTTATTCAAGGGCTATGCGCCCCCCCGGGGTAACTTTGGGGTAGATCGACTCCGAAGTAAGTCAGATTCTCCTACGGCTGACGGGCTGAACAATTGAATTCAATAGACCGGTGTCCTAGTCGTAAAGTTACGTAGTAAGCACCGCCACGCCTGTGTGAGAACCATACTACGTATGATGAATGTAGTGGAATGTACATACATAGTAGTACGTCCTCATAAAATATCATAGTCTTCATGATCTTTTGGGGAGACGCCCATCCAACACAACAACCACTTCAACAGGATCGGCATCCGTGCATTCCGATTGGCTTGGTGGGTACAGCTGACTCCTGAGTGTAGAAAGAGATGCGAAATACGAAATACGACACACGACACACGGCGCATCTCTGTCGTTGCAATGGTAGGCCGCGATCCAGGAGACGACCCCTCTGGCAATCATTGTGTGGACTCAAGTCTCGACGATGAGTGAGTGAGTGACTGTTTGACGTTGAAAGAGCATGACAAGTGAAAGCTCGGCAATTGACGAGCCAAGTTACTTACCGGCAGGCACCGAGAGCCAAGAACGACATACTGTGTAGTCTCTATGTACTAGATTGTAGTATGCTGTATACAATAGCTAGTCATTTACTTGTCAGTTACTTGGTAGTTACTTGTAGTTACTTGGTCGTCACTTGGTAGTTACTTGTCACCTAAGCTGGACGGCGAGTAAGTCAGTGATGACATCACATCCGCAGCTGCCGAGCCTCCTCTTTTTTTTTTTCCTTTTTCCCTTTTTTGGCGCCCTCTCGGCTCCTCCCAAGGCCCCCATTTACCTGGTGCATAGCGAGTAAGATTCAACATGCATCAGGGTACGAGACTGCGAGCTCCATCGCAAAACGATTCCCTGGTTCGGCAGCCAAGAACTGCGTTGTCCCGGCATGGCCGGCCTCAGCCACTGTACCGACTGCTCCGATCAGATACCATACTATGTATGTGACGAGCATGCAGCATTGGGTCATTCTTCCACAAGTGCAGAGGAGAAAGATAGTCCGGCCTATTTAAGATCAGCACTAATTCCTCTTGTTGGTATATTACACGTGCCTCTCCTAGAGTTTTATGTCTGATTAGTACATAGTACATAATACATAGTACCTTACAGCCCGCCGGGCTGCTATCCCTTCGTTCATCGTTTTTTCACTCCACAGGGTCCTCTGTTCTGTATAGCATAGCCCGTCCGGTCAAGTCAAGATGCGGACAATTCACTCGATTGCCCTTGTCGCGGGCTTATTATCAGGTCGGTCCTCTCGCTGATCACAAGCTGAAGAGTCATGCTTACTGTTGTAGACGTTATAGAAGCATCCGCCGATAATGTGATTCCCCGAGCCCTCCCCAACGCTCCCAACGGCTACGCTCCAGCCAACGTCTCCTGCCCAGCAGAACGCCCAACCATCCGCAGTGCCGCCAGTCTGTCGTCAAACGAGACGTCATGGCTCTCCCTCCGCCGCAACCATACCACGCAGGCCATGCGCGACTTCTTTGGCCATGTCAACATCTCCAACTTTGACGCCGTGAGCTACATCGACAGCGTCGCGAACGACAATGCCACCAATCTGCCCAACGTGGCTATTGCAGTGTCTGGGGGTGGGTATCGCGCCATGTTGACGGGCGGTGGTGCCCTCAAAGCGTTTGATAGTCGGACGACCAACAGTACGACTGCCGGCCAGATCGGTGGCTTGTTGCAGACTGCGACGTATGTCGCCGGCCTGAGTGGTGGGAGTTGGCTGTTGGCTTCCCTCTATGTGAATAACTTCACGACGATTGGGGATTTGCAAGCAGACGGAACCGGCGAGGCGTGGCAGCTTGGTCAATCGATCTTGGAGGGTCCGTCGACCGGCGGCTTCCAGTTGTTGAGTAGTGCCGAGTATTATAGCACTATCGCGGACCAGGTGGAGGCCAAGTCGGATGCTGGATATGAGACTACTCTGACGGATATTTGGTACGTCCTTTTGATGCACTTGAACAACACTCAACTAACGTGTGATCAGGGCTCGAATGCTGTCGTTCCAATTCATCAATGCGACTGACGGAGGTCCAAGCTACACCTGGTCCTCCATTGCTCTAGAAGACAACTTTGCCAGCGGAAGCATCCCCATGCCGCTAGTCGTTGCTGACCTCCGCTCTCCCGGCGAGACGATTGTCGGCGCGAATTCTACCGTCATGGAATTCAGTCCTTTCGAGTTTGGCTCTTGGGATCCCTCCATCTTTGGCTTTGCGCCGTTGGAGTATCTCGGATCGCGATTCAACAATGGCACTATCCCCGAGGACGAGAGCTGTGTACGCGGCTATGACAATGCTGGCTTTGTCTTTGGTACATCGTCAACTTTGTTCAATGACTTCATCCAATACGTCAATAGCACTGGCTTGCCCAGCGTTCTTGAAGACCTCATCACGGACGCTCTCAACGAACTCGGCGATAGTAACGAGGATATTGCCGATTACGTGAACCCGTTCTACAACTACACGAAGAACACCGGACTGGTTGCTCAGACTGAAACACTCAATGTCGTCGACGGCGGCGAGGATGATCAGAACATTCCGTTTTACCCTCTGATCCAACCCACGCGTCATGTCGATGTGATCTTCGCTGTGGACGCTTCTGCCGACACCACCGAGAGCTGGCCCAACGGCACCAGTCTCGTCTATACGTATGAGCGCAGCCTGAACTCCACCGGAGTAGGCAACGGCACTTCGTTTCCCGCCGTGCCTGACGTGAACACATTCGTCAACAACGGCCTCAACACTCACCCGACATTCTTTGGATGCAACAGCTCCAACACCTCTAGCCCGACGCCTCTGATCGTCTATCTTCCAAATTACCCGTACGTCAGCTACGCCAATCTGTCCACCTTGACCTTGTCTATCAACAACACCGAGCGCGACGCTATCATCGAGAATGCATACGACATGGCCACCATGGCAAACGGTACGCGCGACGCAGACTGGCCGGCCTGCGTCGGTTGCGCCATGCTGAGCCGCTCGTTTGAGCGGACCAACACGACCGTGCCCGACATTTGCAATACGTGCTTTGACCGGTACTGCTGGGATGGTACCACTAACAGCACTACGCCCGCAACTTATGATCCGTCGTCATACCTCGACACTCTGAACGTTACGAGTGCAGCGGAATCCATGAAAATGTCAAAGACGATTCTCATGGTTCTCGGTACGATAGCCATGGCTGCCGTAGTGCTTTGAGGACAGAATGTGCATGATTTGGGTCTTGTTGCATTAAAGTTTAGTCATGAGGATATGCATGATAGTCTAGCTAATTATCTACGAGGAATGACATTTTCTTTCATTCTATTCACCAAAATATATAAATACATATACAAAAATCAGACCGGACCAAAAAGATCACATAGATGTATGTTTGGTTAGTTGAATGATTAATGAAAATAAGGGTCGTCGGTTCCCCCGGCAACGGCACACTAAGCATCCGATCTGCGAACCGCAACAAAAACAAAGTCAACTAAGCTAAGCAAGCACCTACCCTGTCTGGCCTTCTCAAGCAACCCTCCACATTCATTTCATCGATCTTGGTCTAGTGAGTCTGCATTGACGCCATACCTAGTCAATGACTGGCATGCGTCTGTTTCAAATTCTGTGACTCCATTTATTCGACAAACACAGCTACATGAGTCAGTGTTCGACGGCATCTCACGCCTCATCACCACACGACGACCACGACGACCGTCACCTAGTGTACGATATCCCGAAGCTACAAATGGTTCTGAATCAGCCTTGTTAGAAGGTGACAATATCACGTCCTGACCGATTAGATTATGGCGCGCGCGGCAGTCATCCCCGGCGTATCGGCAACGGACGTGCCTCAACAACGAGCAACGCGCGGACGCGGTCGGACACCTACCACGACGACAACAACGACCACAGATGGGCAAGAAGTGAAGAAGTCGGAGCCAGCGAAGAGGGGACGGAAACCTGGGAAGATCACCGCCACGACGTCAGCAGCGGCGAAGAATAAGAAGAATGTCGTCAACGCAGAGAAGAATATGGAACATGAGCAGCAGCAGCAGGAGGAGGAGGATAATGATGATGATTTGAGTTTTGATGTGGGCGCACCCACGACGGCGAAGAGGGCCACGAAAAGTGCGCGTTCGAGTAAAAAGGGTTCGTCCAAGACGGTGGAAGGGACTGCTTCGTCTGACGACGAAGATGACGATGATGAACTCGCCGACTTCGAGGTTACGAAAAAGCAAGCCGGACGACCTGCCAAAGCGAAATCCGCCCCGACGTCGACGACGACAAAGCCGACTCGGGGACGGCCCAAGACCGTCAAGCCAAGCGACCAGCGAAAGGAGCAGGATTCCACGACGGAAAAGAAGACGAGAGGTCGACGACCTGCCGCCAAGCAGACGACGGATACCGACAATACGATCTATGTGGCCACGGGTTCGACAATGTCGAGTCTGGCAAAAGCTCGCACGTTGGGGGACCCTAGGAAGAAGAAAACAGTTACATTTGCAGACTTGACGGACTCGGATAATGAGACGTCTGAGGTTGAAGAAGTGAAGCCAGCCACCAAGACTACGGCTAAGAAGGCCACGGCAGCTACAAAATCGAGTGGGCTCAAGGCCAAACCTGTCCGTAAGGCTGGAACGGCGACGAGAGGTCGCCCACCGAAGTCCAAGACCGCTGCTGTTGTGAAGCCGCTTTCTCCAAAGAAAGCCACGCAATTGGCCAAGGGGTCGTCTTCGTCGGCGAGTTCAGGTGACGAAGACGAGCTTGCGCGGGAAAAGACTGCTTATTCACTTGTGGTTCAGAAGTCTCCTGTGAAGACACGAGAGCCCCAGCATACCGGAATTAGTTCGCCAGTCAAGAAGATCATGTTATCCAATCAAGCCAGTACTCCTGCACGGCCTCCTTCGCGAGGCGCAATCCATCAAGACGAGAATTCCGTTCCATCGTTACCCAACCCATCATCGACACTGCGAGATTCGGTGTTTATAGGGAGTCCCGCACGCCGTCCGCCGCCATCGACATCCAAGGAAACTATCAGAGATACGCCGCGACGCGGTCCACTGTTTATCGGCCATCCGTCCGCATCGAAGCTGTCCACCACAGAGACGAACTCGATTATGCAGAATCTCTCGCCGTTGAAGGCCTCACCCAAGAAAGGCGGCAATCTCGCGGCATCGTTTATGTCTGCCTCGCCGGAGAAGGGGTCATCTACACCATTTAATGCGAAGTTGTCGTTGCTCAAGAGCCCCGCGAAACGGATTCAGTCGCCTTTTGTGTTTCAGAAAGTGCATGAGACCAAAGAGTTGCGGCCTGAGTCGACTTCTGCCGATGACGACGTTGATACTGAAATGCGCGATGATGATGATGATGAGTTTGTCGATGGTGATAAGGCAGATGATCTTAGCGATGATGAGCTTTCGATGAACATTAACAAGGGCCAGAATGCAAACGATGGCGATATATTTGTCGATCGGCCCGTGGAGCAAGAGCAATCCGAAGATGAGAACGACCAGGAACCGGACATTGATGAAGAAGTCGAAGTTCTGGAAGATCCCGTCGAATCTGTGCAACGAGTTGAATCTGCTGTCAATAATGTGCACGAAGATATCGAAGATCAACCAGAGAACATTGCAGATGAGGAGGAAGATGTGGAAATGTCTCAGGATGAGCCTGATTTGAATGATGAAAATCGCGACCCGGAAGATGCTGGGGATCATGAAAGTGTCCACGTCAGTGAAATCAACGACATCACCGAAAGTGACGCGGAAATGGAGGAAGATGTTCCACGACAAGAGGAGCATGCCTCATGGCATGTTATAACTGAGGATTTTGACAATGTGCAGCCTGCCGTCGAAGAAGCCGTGGAGCAGCCATCAGTGATTGAGCAGCAGAATAGCACCAAAAACCACACTGAACAGCCTGCAGAGTCTGATACTGCAGATTCGAACGAAGTAATCATCCACGCCGAGCCTGAAGATGATCATGACGAGACACTACAGGAATTTGATACACCTCGTTCGAACACAACCGTCCAATCAGCCCGATCCTCTATTGATTCACGAGACGTAGTCCGTGCTGATGAAGTGGACGAAGTTGTCGGTGTATCGACTCAACAAACCCCTCGATTCGTTCCTCCCGCCGCTCCCACGCCGCCAGTTGCTTCTCCCATGCATCACTTTAAAATGTCTTACAGAGAACACGGCGACGATATGTCCGAGTTTGGCGCCAGCCCAGCCAGCAGACGCGAGTCCGTCTTTTCCAACCGTAACAGTATTCTTCCACATTCCGGCGACTCTGCAGATGATACTTTTGCTTCGTTGGCGGCAAAG
Source organism: Talaromyces sp. PB3603 (assembly GCA_023625915.1). NCBI lineage: Eukaryota > Fungi > Ascomycota > Eurotiomycetes > Eurotiales > Trichocomaceae > Talaromyces > Talaromyces sp. PB3603. Next base: position 287,185 of record JAMAFY010000008.1, read on the forward strand.
CTGGATTCATGGAAAGCCAGCAGTTCAGCCAAGCAACGAAGCAAGTCCCCAGAGCAAAGTATATTCTCTCCCGTCGTCCCGAAGAACTTGGCAGCTCCGAGACGGTCGATGCAGGGAAACAAATACAATCAAATCCAGTCAATGCGTCAGTCACTCGCTGCGAGACATTCGTTGGCCAACTCGGTAGTTATGGATGGTGATGAGCCGGATACTGTTGCCAGACAGTCTCCGGAGAGGGGTACATCTCCATCGGCAGCGGGAAGTGACGAGCAGGCTCAGTCAGAGACCAACACGGCGAAACCACAAGACAAACCGCCCCAGCTGTCAATGTCAATCACACCGGTCCGAGTCAACCGTGATGCAATCCGCACAGTACACACAGTCTCAAAAGTGCCTTTGAAGCCAGAGGCGGACGAGTCACCCATCAAGTATCCGCGCAAACGGGCGAGGTCGATGTCGATTGACATACAGCTGCCAATCAGAGCATCGCCAGGGAGATTCAAATTGGTTCCCAAGAGTCGAAAGTCAGACTCTCCTGTACCTACACCCACTAAGCGCAACCCATTGGCAGAAATCAAAGATGCGCCAGAATTTGAAACTCAGGCAGCACCCTCCACAGCAGACAGTCCGGTAAAGACTCCTTGTCGAGAGCCAAAGGCCGAGCAACAGTGTCTTCGCGGCGCAGTTGTCTTTGTGGACGTGCATACCACCGAGGGCGAAGACGCAAGTGGCATCTTTGTCGAGCTGCTCACACAGATGGGCGCAAAGTGCGTCAAGTCTTGGTCATGGAATCCACGCTCGAGTCAATCTCCTGGTGTGGATGGAACGGAGTCGATTCACAGCAAAGTCGGCATCACTCACGTTGTCTACAAGGACGGTGGAGTGCGTACAATGGAAAAAGTACGACAGGCCGGTGAGTTGGTGAAATGCGTTGGTGTCGGATGGGTTCTTGAGTATGCCCTCCCTTTGATATTTTGGTCTGTTGTATTGTTCTAACAACCGTAACAGCTGCGAACGAACAAATAAATGGGTTGATGAAGCCCACTACTACGTCGACAGCACCATCATTCCTCGCGGAGGTGCCAAGCGAAGAAAAAGCATGCAGCCTCGCGCCTTGGCCAATGTCAATGGATCTCTGCAGTCTTCCACATCCTCGTCTTCTTCCTCATTATCATCGTCCATCGGCCACGGCAGCAGCAGCGTGTCGACCCGTCGCTCCCAACATCCAGCAGACCTGGAAGAGACAATACAGGACTTTAGACGCATGAGCCCCAACAATAGCGTCAACGAGCACAGCACCCCCAAAACACCGACGAACGCCAAAACACCCTCCAAGCATAACGCAGAAGATGACGACGAGGATTCGGCCTATAAGTTCGACTTCAATTTCGACTTTTCAGCCATGTCCCCAGCAACACCGGGGTTTCTGCGACTTACGCAGCAGACCTGTCCACCAAAACAGTCAAATCAGGGGTTGTTTTCATCCTTGCTATCCGACTCCAACCGCGCTCTGAGTCTCGATGACGGCGACGGATCATCCTCCGGCGCGAACTTGCGCGCAAAACTCGAGGCAGCGAGACGAAAGAGTCTGGCATTCAAGCCGCGATTCGGCAGTCCGTTATCTCGGTCATAATCTTTTGTTTCAAAGTCGTTCTTTAGGGTTTTTTGGGTTTTTGGTTGTTTTTCTTGTCTACACTCGTTTAAGCTGTGATACCTATATACAAGATTGGATTGTCTGGCTGGCTTGGTTTATTTGGATGGTTTGGCTTGATTGATGTATATTATTCCCCTCATTATTGTTTGTTTTCGTCTTTCTTTTTTTTTTTCAAGTGAGACGGGGCTTGTGTACATACCTGGGTCGGCTAATTTGATTTCTTTCTATGAATCTGTGGTTGAGTTTGCTGCATTGCCGGGTCCCGGAGAACTTTGAGAGCTAAGACGACGTAGAACCTACAGGGCTTAGGGCTTTTGCCCGCAATGTTCCCCCAGAGTCTGTTTTCGGCAGTGGTATCTCGTCTACAGAAACACATCACCTTTACTCGCACGTTTTGTTGCGATTGAACTACAAGTCATGTCTAATACGTACGTTGATTACAATACAATAGACATGATGAGAGTAAAATAGTCCAGCTGGGCCATTTGAGGGTGGTCACCAGCCAGATTTTGCTGCAGCCACTTCTCCTGCAACTAGCAGCTCTAGCTCACCGTTCAGACAGCGTCACAGTGCTCGCACACATGCAGTAGGGAAACAAGACGATCGTTTTTCCTCGGAATAGCATTCCACTTATTAGGCTCGTAGTATCAAATTCTCAACGTTTGCGGCGGGTCTGCCTCGATCGACCCCGGATCGGGAAGTTTAGATCGGTCAGTTCTCAGTTCGTTTTGAGATTTAGCTCCACCGCGATCTATGATGACTGACTCTTGATGGGATTTGCTTGCCGTCCTTTTTTCTTTCTCCTCTTGTCCTTTCATTCTCAACGTCTGGAAGAGATTTCAAAGCTCTCATGCACTCTCAATCTCCCTTGCTGTCGTATCGCCGCACTGGCCCTTTGCTCGCCGTGCCCGCACCATGCGGCCACTGGTCAGACTGTATACCTTGTCAAGCGGAGCCAATCAACCGACTTTTAAGAATAATACCACGAGTTGATTAAGAGTGGAAGCTTAGATCGATCCGTAGAGCCATCCGCCATAGCCGCCAATCCAGACTCGAGGATTCCTTGGAAGTGGATTTCGTTGCAGGTTCACGTTCCTCCTGCCTAGGCCCTAGTGTGTCTAGTGATACAAAGTATTATGTATGCCATGCTCTCACAGAATAGACACATCCATGTAGGTGAAATTGATAGCTATGTAAGGCTATAATAGTACTTGGCACTGTCGTAGAACGTGGGCGCGTGGATCAGCACGGTGCCATGGATGTCCAAGCACATACTCGGCCTACAATTTCAAGGATTAAATCAAGTTTCTGTGAGATCCTGACCGGACGTTACGAGCGCTTACCTAAATGCGGATGGGATACGACGTGTCTGATCATGGTTAACTACCGTTATATACCCGAGTACCTGGATTAGCTGGGATTGCTCATACGTTCGTGTGCGCGTATATAAGCTGCCTGCACCCTCGCACACGGCTGTCAAACTTTTACCTTACCTAGGCAATGAAACTATCAGCCGACGAGATGGAACCGTTCTTGGGCAAATCCAAGCCACCCGCCGCGTTAGCAGAGCGATACAGCGATGAGAATCTGCCAGGCCATATCCGTGGCTCAGTCGACTCGGCGCATCCTTTACGGGCGACCCCCTTCGAGCGCAAAGCCGCACTCGTCAATGCGTACGTGCTTGAGACAGGACGCAGCATTGCAATTTAGCTGACATATCTCGTACGCAGAGAATTAGACAAATTCGGGTTTGGCAGGTACCAGAAGTGCATCTGGACGCTATGCGGGTTCGGCTACTTTCTTGACCTGGCGTGGTCGCAGGGAGTCGGGTTGCTTGCTACAGCCGTGTAGTATGATCACACTGGTTCTCAATGATAATGTTGGGATATTGGCTGATGCTCGTTTCAGCCAGGAGATGGACGTGCCGTCGGGCAAACAAGGACTGATCTTCACCTGCGCCAACGCAGGTCTGGCGTGAGTCTCACTATTGCCTGCCCAGTATATAAGCTGGAAACTAAATGTCAACAGCGTTGGTGCGTTTATGTTTGGTATCATCACAGACATCATCGGCCGCAAGTGGGCATTCAATCTAACCTGTTTGATCACGTCGCTATTTGGCATGTTACTGGTAATGTCTCCTCGTATATCATCCATCATGCAGGATCCAAAACTGACGTTATTATTCTGGGCCTACAGGCTGCAGTCAAATACAACTACGCGGCAATCTGCGCCGTTTACTTCCTTTCAAGCATCGGACTCGGAGGTAACATTCCCATCGATGCGGCAATCGCCTTGGAATTTTTACCGCAGAACCGACGATTTCTCGTCGCCTTGTTGGGCATGTGGCAACCCATCGGAGTGGTCGTTGCATCGGCCATCGCCTTTGGTACTGCCGCCAAATATCGATGCGACGTGGATTTACCTGCTTGCAATTCACCTGATCGCACCCCGGGAGAGGCATGCTGCACTGTGTCTAGTAACATGGGCTGGCGCTACGAGGTCATCATCATCGGCGCAATCACGTTTCTCGTATTTTTCGTTCGGTACTTTATCTTCACGTTCCACGAATCGCCCAAGTTCCTGGTTAGCAAGGGCCGATACCAAGAGGCAATTGAGGTGCTGCACAAGATTGCGCAGTTCAACAAGGCACCCATGCCAACTCTTACAGTGGAGGATTTTCAGGCTGTGGATATGGAAGCTGAGGCCGAGGAGGATCACCGTCACGATAGCGTCAAGACAGTCAAGGCCCGGTTGACCGAAAGCATCACTTTGCTGCGCGAGCTGTTTCTGTCCAAGATGCAGTGTTTCATTTTCGTCCTTTTGGCTCTTGCATATATGGTGAATCTACCCATGAACTTTTGATCGAGTGGTCTGTATCAAGCTGACTTTTTTTCCCAGGGCGATTACTGGTCCTTCACCCTCGCCGGATCATTCCTGCCGATTGTCCTGCTCCGCAACAACGTCAGTGCCGGAGTCGATGTCACCGAGACATATCGCCAATACATCTACATCTATCTTCCGGGCATTATCGGGGCTATTCTTGCGCTGTTTTCTGTCCAACTCCCCCTTATCGGGCGGAAATGGTCGCTCGTCATCTCCGCTTTGTTGCAGGGCTTGTCCATGGCTATGTATACCCAGGTCAAGAACACTGCTGGCTACGTTGGACTCAATGCGCTTGAGTATGTTATGCAGACCGTAAGCCTTATTTCTTCCTACAGCATTTTTTGGACGGTGTGACGATACTAATTGACGCAGTATTTCAATGCCGTCCTCTACGCCTCTGCGCCGGAAATGTTTAACACCACCATCCGTGCTAGCGCCAGCGGAATGCTTTCTTGCCTAGGTCGCATTGCTGGCATCGTTGCCCCCATTGCAGGCCAGAAGTACATCGCGGATGGAACGTCCGGCGTTCTTTGGTTGGGAGCCGGGGGTATCTGGCTGGCAGCATTCTTCATGTGCTTTTTGCCGATTGAGATGCGGACCAGACAGATGTTTTAAAAATCACTGAGGTAGAGATTATTATGAATACATACATTTTTCTGCTTCAATGTTTTCGGAAAAACACAAGTATGGTCGTTGAAAAGACAGTGGCGTAGATATCGTAAAACATGTCCGGTCCTGTCAAACAACGATCCCAATCACTTACATGGTATCGAGGGGATAGATCTGGTGTGGATGTATACTTGCCATTCATTCACTCCTCCACCATGCTGAGTTATCTTGAAACACAGTTTGCCGTATAACGCGAGGTAGTCTCTTAGAAGCCCGGCTTTGACGTGAAAAGTAGAATTAAATCTACGTACTACATGGTTGTTGAGACTGAATGGTTGGAGTTTATAATTGTGATAAATGCCAGCAGGTGCGCGTGAGCGTGCGCCAGGTCGTGTAAACGCTTTCTAAATACACCGAGTCCTAAAAGCTGGTGTCTGTATATGCCTCTCCTCGCTTGCTTTCGTTGATGAATCGCAAAGTTTCCCGATAGGTGGCTTACCGGATACACGCAAGTCAATATCAGCAGATTTGATAGAACGGCCAACACGAATCATAACGCGTCATGCCGAATCATATGTAGTGTGTCTCCTATTAGCCCTCAGGTCCTCGCTCTCCGAATCTACATAATTAGTGTTGGGTTTATTTCCTTTTAAATTAGTCGTCTATTAAGCAGTAAGCGGCGTCTATTCTCGCCCTGTAACAGGGTCCAGTGCTTAGATTAGTTTGGAGTTCCACAAAATTGTTACCGGTATTCACTTTTTCTTAGCTGCGCCGCAATTTCACACGTTTTCTAACAAATTGAACTTTCGTTCATACATCGTACACTTTTATAGTTCGACCTCGTTACTCTGCTTGCCATTTCCTTCTTTACTTGCTGTTCTTGGAGGTGGCGTGCTCAGTGACGGCGAAGCGGTAGGACGGCTTCATGTCGTTGGCCACGGGATAATAATCAGAGCCATTCATCGCCATGTCACGAACGTAGTACTCAAAGTTCAAGGACTCGGAGGTGATATCCAGAGCGACAAAACCGTTGGCAGCCTGAAGAGCATCGCCACCAAGCCACTTGGTAAATGGACCGAGAGGCACACCGTAGTTGCAATCGCCAGCCTCGGCATACCCAGCACCACCAGTGAGCACAAAGTTCACGTCTTGATAGTAGTAGTGGGCCAGGCAATGATCGTGACCATTGACGACCACGCCGTTGTTCTCGCGGACAATGTCGATCAAGGGGCTGAGCTCGGTGTAGTTGCTTGAAGAGGAGACATAGCCATGGTGAATCTGTAGAATCTTCCAAGTCGCGTCCGACTCGTCAAATGTCTTCCTCAAGAATTCGACCTGCTGCTGGGTATGCTTATGGCACTCAATAACATAGTCACTGTTGTAGACCGAGGTATTCTTCTGGTAGTCGTTAATGAAGCAGTCCGAGTCAACCACTGCAAAAGTCGCAGTCCAGTTGGAACCCTTCAGATCATAGGTGTAATAGGGCAGCTTGTCATGTCCAAAGAACCAGCGGTCATCGATCAGGGGAGCGATATGAGTCTGGAACTCCACACCGGCCTTGCCGACGACGACATCATGGTTACCAATAGCCTGATACCAGGGCTTTCCATCAAAGGCCTCGCCCACATACATGTCACGCCAGCCCTCATAGAAGCGGCGGAGGCCAAGCGAATTGAAGTCAACACCGCTGTCGTAAAAATTGTCTCCGACTGAGATGAAAGCTGAGCAGTTTTTCATGAGGCACACCTTTTCAATGTACTGCGCCGTCTTGGCTATCAACGCGAAAAAGAAAGAATTAGCAGACGCCTATTTCCACTTTGCCCTTTTATTTCTACATTGACGACTTACTCTCCTCGATAGTGGCATTCGAGATAGCCAGGCGGTCACCCGGATCACAATCATTCTGGATCTCGCGGGGAATTGCCACACCATCGGCCTCGAGCTTGGGCAGAACATTATTGCAGAAGTCTAGGGGTAGAGGCTCCCAACCAGTCCAACCGTAGTCTGAATCATTTGGGGAAAGAGAAAAGTGTTAGCCTTCGAACTTCGAATTCACTGGCAGAGCTCTTGTCAAGACAAAGATCTGGCAGAGAGCAGCATATTCAGGGGAGAAATACTCACCACCGAGAAGAGCAACCGTGAGCTTGTCAGCACCGATGGGAGCCTCGATGGAGTTCGATGCCGCGGAAGCACCCAGGATGAGGCCGAGGGTCAGCGCAAGACTGGAGATGATTGGCATTTTCACAGTGAAGGGAAATTAGGGAAACTACTTGCACTGTACCTCTAATTCGACTCGGCTGTTTCTTTACCAGCCATTTATATAAAGTCCGGGTCAGTGATAAGAGGAATGTCACTGATAGAGCTTCAGTGGTGAGTTAGCTCGGCGACCAGAAAGCGGCTTACTGATCTTCCAGACGGGAGATTTAAAAAGCTTGTTCAGAGCCTCCCGAATGCTTAGCCTCTGGAAGGGCGCGAATAGAAGAAGGCAGCAAAGGCTCGTGCCGCGATAAATTCGCCGGCATATCCGCACTGTAAGGTAAGTAGAATCATGGATGGACGGAATGGCTGTACTAAGAGCCAATGATTTCCTTCAAAGGATGTGCTCGAGCACTTCCACCCTCCACTCGGCTCCACGGGGTCCCTGCGTGAGAGTGTCTGTTTGAATGCAGAGTTGAGAGTAAAGACATGTAGACTACAAATAATCTCCACATATAATTTCCCATGACGGAATACTGAGCAGCAGAGGCGCTGGGAGTATATTCACGGGCCGGAAAGACAATAGACGAAGGATGATATGGTTGAGTAGCGTTGCACGTGCATTGATGTATTGGACGACAGCTTCAATTGATGGGTTCTAGGACGACTTGATTTAATGCTATCGCCCTTCAAAAAGACACACAAGAGGAGAAAACCCAATACCTATATGTGGCTCAAAATGATCCCCTATGGCACGGATACAAAGCGATCCAGCGTCGCTCAGCACTTCGCTTCACCACGCTGTCGCAAATGCTTCTCCTACTTCGTGGTCAGGCCACTGGGCGTGCTATTGATCGTGCCATCCATATGGAAGATGCGTGCTGGGGTTGCTCTGGCGCTGAGACCGCGCCAAACGCTTCATTTTTCCGGAGACAGTGGCATGGTTGACACCTGGAACACAACGGCAAAGCTGAAATTACCTATCGTCCGATTTGATCGCGATGGTTGTTTGTGACAGATTGCCTTTTCTGTACTGTCGGTAGCCAATTCAACCTCTTCGACGTATAGCAACCACGTTTTGATCAACGCCCTCGAGCCAGGCACTTAGTATTTCTTTGCTGTACATTGTGCAATCAAACGCGACGTTCATAAGTTCAAGACTTATTTGCCTGCCGGGAGCAGCCGCCCGTACTGTTTCGTGTTCTTTGATGATATCGGCACCATTAGTCCCCAAAATTGGTTGATTAGGGTCAGTCGAATGCGCCTAGTCTTGGTGAAATGACGACTATGCAGTCACTGAGCTAGGTCTAAGACTAGATCGAGTTCACATGGTGTGTATGTTCTTCTTGCATATCTTGCACATAACTTATACAAACAAAAGGTTCCAGTCATACGGGAATCTTGCTGTGCGGACGCTTCGCCCCAAGAGAATTTTGACGTATTCCTGCCAAAGATCACTATTGAGAAAGGAGCAGCTGAATATGAGACCAATCCGAATGCCTTCGACAACGAAGTCTTAAAAGTAATAGTACGAGATACCAAGCTTGAGTTTTCGTTTTCTCTTTCTGTTAGTGGCAAACCCATTATCGATACCTTGTGCCAACAGGATCGAGTAGTAGGCTGCGCCGTGAACAAGAATATCTATTCATACAACTCATCCGGACGAGCTATAGTAGAAGCGAAATAGATTTCAGACCTAAAATTTCGGAGAATTGCGTCGACCGACCTATTGCACCTTGAAATCTAGCGTTTTGCTACTTTGTTCTTCACACAAATGGATCTCGACCAGAATGGAATGGCATTTGGCACGATGCCTTATTTATGTTTTGCCGGTTACAAAGCTATATTCGAACACTTTTCGGTGGTGGATCCTCTACAAGGACTTTCCTCCAGGCTTCAGCTCTTAGACGTGCTTGCAATGACTCGTGTTAGCGCGCGTTGACTCGCTTTGCGCTCACGTAGCTCGCGCCTGCAGATTGATCACACGACAGGTTAAAGCGGTGATGGCCTTTTTTCACTCCCGTCAATGGCCGGGAATGAAGACTGAAGTGCGCCTTGCGATTTAGCAAAAAAGTAGCTCTTAGAGGTATATGTTACTGTAGTATCCATCGAAATAGTCGCCTAATGAACTAGTGAAGGGTTCTCGGAGCGAAGCGAGAAGGCTCATGGAACTAGAAGCAGCCGCCAACACAAACGTAGCCAATCATACATTGGGATTTCCAACTCAAGAGCAGCTATTGATCTAGTATTAGTGCCACATGTAACGTGGAGATGCTTGTTTGTCCGGTAGCGTACTCATCAGTATCATAGTATGTAGTAGTTTCAGGCTAGACTGCCCACTATCGCTCACGAGTTTGTGCTATCCAGGCCGAGGCTGAATCCATGACTAGTGTTTACTTGACTCAAGTCTCTGTATAAATAACAGGGGTTCGCATTGATGTGGTGTTTTGAGTTCTGATCTGGAATTAATTTATATACTATTTCGAATTAAAGGACCCTCGATTGGCACCAAGTAGCGTCAGAATGAAGACCACAAGCGTTATCAGCCTCCTTACTCTCGGCACCTTTGCCCTAGCCAAGGACAGCTCTACTACTACCTCCTATTCTATCACAGATGCGTATGTCGACATTAATCGCTCCGGTGCCACTTGGCTGTTTGGAGAACTGTGCTAATCAGAATTACCAACGCAGGTCATCTTTCCTCGCAGGATACGGCATTACATCTGGGATCAGCGGCGCCCAAGCGACGTCTCTCGCCTCAGCGCTCCTTTCCCTCAACGAGGAACAGATTACTCAATCTGCTTACGTATCAGCTTGGAGTGTTATCGCCACTGCCGTCCCAACCAGTGTTCTGAATTCAATTGATTCATCAGGTTACCGTTTCCAAATGGACTCCTCCACTACTGTCGAGCCCTCGTGGTACTCAAGCCTTCCAGACTCTGTGAAGAAGGAGTTGCTGGCAGAGGAAAGCCAGCTTCAATCGATCGAAAGTAAATACCTGGCTACGACATCGTCTTCTGGTATGGCTGCTCAGCAGACACTCGCTGTCGGTGGTGTGCTCGCGGCTGGTGTTTTGGGGGCTGCTGCTCTGTTGTAATGGTCTCGTGATACCAAATGCTGGAATGCTGACAGAATTATACTTAATTTCATTTCCATTGATTGATGACCTGCGCATATGACAAGTCTTGCCGCAAATTTATGTGAGCAGCAATCCGTAATGTATCATTATTTTCCGGATTAGGTAGGTAATTAGGGCTATGAACCGACCAAGGTTTCACATCGGATCAAATCGATTTTCAACAGACCATTCTGTCTTGATGAGTCACTGAATAACAATGTGATACTTGATAGCTAGAATTATACAGCTAGAACTGTACATTAAAGTGGTTCTTCGTTTCTTATCCTTGTACCTCTATGATTCGTATCAAATAACGAATGAATTCCAAGACGGGTCAACAGAGCCAGATTGTCAATTGTTCAAGAAGCATTGATTGTTCGGATACGATACGATACGGAATACTGACAAACAAGAGCCCGCTTAGAATCTGCTCAAAATGTACTCAGAATGTCAACATTTGATGATAACTTGCCCAGTATCTGATAGAATCAAAGGCATATCCGAAATGTCTATTACATTACTTCATCCAACTCTAAGTGCCACCATCTGATCTGCAACCATTGATTGCATTGGAAGAGATGGTGAAAATGGAAGACACGAATAAGATGGAGGCAAGTTGAAGATCATGTAGGCAAGAGAGATCAGGAAAAGCAGTCACAGGAGGGAAGAAAGACAAGGACGCCGAGGATTGACCACTTCCACGGGGTAATGACATTGAGTCTGTACTTAAAATTGGTCGGCTAAAAAAACAGCATCTTAATCAGTAGCCGACTACAGGCGAGCGAGTGTACAAAGTGTATCACCTGATGATCAGCATTTAGAAGCATAATCGCTATAAAGGCATGCTGGATACCAAAGTCATTGCCTTGCGCGATATTAGTTGATGCAGTTCCGTGAGATTTAACTCATTCCAACTCCATGAACCTTTCATGCTTCCTATGTGGTCTTTGAACTCGGTCTATTTTTCCTCACTTGATATCTCACCCAAGTCTCTCTGGAGAATGACATCATTGCGTCGATGGACAGCCGGCCAAAACTACGGGTCTCTTGAAAGATATTACGATACTCAGCAGCTGGGCCTTTTCAGCTTGTATTTGGAAGACTGTAAAAAAGCCGGGGGTGGCGAGACATTCAGAGCCTCGTGCCGAGTCACTCTGCCCCTAGGGACCGAGGATACCATAGTAGACCCTGTCCCCGTTTGAGGTCTCAACATAAGACGTCCCATACCATCTTGAGCGATTAATCGTACAGAATAAGCCGTAATGAGTCGCTCTGTGCGGTACTTTGACTTGCAAGCCACGATTCAAGGTAGAGTAGCAAGAATGAAAGCTGGTTTTGCTGTACCGGGGGCTACTCGTGTAGCTTGTTCTCTCCGCAGTGAGCCACAACCGTTCTACAAGACGAAGCTTTCAAACTGAGTTCACGATCTAGACAATAAAATGTATGACCAGGAGGCCCAGTATCAGATCCATCAGCCTGGAGAATCAGATGGTAAAAAGAGGCCCATCTCGGATAGCGGCCACTCACCTCGTGTCGGGGTCAAATTCTCCGGATCAATCATTCCTCCACACTCCAGTCTCCGTCTAAAAAAACCTTAAAACGCACCCAGATTTTCTCTTTCGCGGGGAAATGCGTCCTGCTACGTGCTAATATCAGGCGGCTTTGCTTTGAATCAATAGGTTGACGGAAATGTATTGATCCACATCGTGGTTGGACCCCCGAACAAGTTGCTGGGGCTATCAGGCGTTGCGCAGAGCCCGTTGCATTGTCCCGTATTCGAAGATGAATTGATACTGGAGTTTCTGCACCCCCAGGTTATGAGTTTGATCGGATAAGTCGCCAGTTTTATAAAAGGACCGCTCTATCCTCCGCTCAATGTTTCATCGTTTATCCATCTGTGTGACAACGACAGCTCATTATCAAATCGGACATCCATCTGTTGCTTGCATCAACAGTATCTTTATTCAACATGGCTGTTTCAGGCGAACTCGACTTGAAAATGGACCCCGATTGCGTAGAGATTGAGAACATCACGGGCGAGGTCTCATTCACACCCGAGGAGGAGAAGGCTCTGTTGCGCAAGATTGACATGCATCTGCTACCGACTATCTGGATCATGTACTTGCTATCCTACATGGACCGAACAAAGTACATATCTCCCGTATCTTGATCGCCCCAATTAATGCTAACTTTGGTTTGATAGTATCGGCAACGCAAAGATCTCTGGCATGCAAGCAGATTTGGCTCTTACCTCGAATCAGTACTCCATCTCTTTGGTGGTTTTCTTCATCGGATATGTCATCTTTGAAGTTCCTAGCAAGTAAGTAGTCTTCGTCTTTGGTTCTGCGGTGCCTCACTGACCACATCCTCAACAGCCTTGTCCTCAGCCGAAGCCGTCCTTCATATTTTCTCCCAGCCATCATGATTATCTGGGGCGCCCTCACAATCCTCATGGGCGTGATCAAGGACTTCAAACACCTAGTCGTCCTCCGAACGTTGATCGGATGTATCGAAGCTGGTTTTGCACCCGGTGTCCTCCTCGTGCTCTCTTCCTGGTACAAACGTGCCGAACAATCCAAACGATTCGCCGTCTACATTTCTGCTGCCATCCTGTCTGGTGCCTTTGGTGGACTTCTGGCCGCTGTTATCGTTGATGGTCTGGAAGGTGCTCATGGTATCCGCGGATGGCGATGGCTGTTTATCGTCGAGGGCGCCGCCACTATCGGATTTGCCTTGATCTCGAAATTCATTTTGCTTGATTTCCCGGCTACTTCTCGCCTTTTGACCGAAAGAGAAAAACAGATTGCTATCGCCCGTTTGGCAAGGGATGATGTTACTTCCGCTTCTGAAGATCCTTCGAGAAGGTTGTCTAGCATCAAGGCATTGAGGCAAGCCGTCAAGCAATGGAAGACTTGGATGTTTGTTGTCGGTTACATGGTATGTTCTACTTAGTCAAGCCTTCATTGACAGTACTAACGTCTGTTGGATTGTTAGGTCATCGTGGGGTCCAGCACTCTATCCTATTTCTACCCAACCCTTATCAAAGGTCTCTTCGGCGACGCCTCAACCAAGAAAATCAACTTCTTGACTATCCCCATCTACGGCGTCGCCTTCGTCTGCACACTCATTACCGCAATATTTGGTGACAAAGTGCCCCAAAAGCGTGGTCTCATTATTGCTGCTTGGCTGGTGTTTTCCATGGTGTGTTCCATCATCGTCTGCGCTGTCTACAACTTCACTGCACGATATGTCCTCTTGGTCCTCATGGCTGCTGGTTTGTGGTCGACTAATGGAGCTGCGCTTGCATATGCTTCTTCGGCCTTTGGTGACTTTGATCCTCAGGTAAGAGGTGTTAGTCTCGCTATGGTCAATGCTTTGGGCAACTTGGCTCAAATCTACGGCTCGGTAAGTTTGTTTCCTTTGTGTAGCACGTACCACTATAAGGCTTGCTAACATTGTTTGATTTTAGTACCTGTTTCCCTCGGATGACGCTCCAAAGTATCTCAAAGGCTTCGGCGTTATTTCCGGTATGCTCGGTGTTGGTGTCGTTGTCTATACTGTGCTTCATATCTGGATCAACCGTGAGGCAAGGAAGTCTACCCCAAACCATGGTGTGTAAAGTGGTGTGAGCAATCGATGAGACTTTCCGGGGTTTCTTTACATATACGTGGTAGCACTAGATAGTGTCAATTTGTTTGAACATTCCCTGCATTATTTTCCAGAGTCGTAATTTGCATGATCTATTACATGTAAGTCTGGCGGATATTGAAGTCTAAGACGCCCCGGTCTATGTCCATTCATAATAGATAGTCATATTTATCCTTCCATCTTTTCCTGGGTAACGTCCACATGGAATACCTCATCCAGGCTGTCATACAAATCCCGATACTCGGCCATCAACTGCCGCGCCGGTGGTGCAGAGTTTGTAAAAGCCTGTATTCTTTTGTCTGGAATCACGTAGTGAAGAGCCACATACACGGCAGCGCTGATAGACATCCCAGTCAAGAAACAGATGTAATACAAATGTGTGAGGCCGACCGGAACTGAGATATCTGGATTAACATACGCAATAAAGCCCGGTAGTGAAGGGACAACTCCACACAGCCACTGATCGGGTCATCAGCAAGTGAATTCGACAACGTTCGGCGGAGAGGGACATACCGCAACGACTGCTCGCCAGTTGACTCCATAAGTATACCAATAAATGCTGTTTTTGTTTCCAACGAAAAGATCGGGCACCTTGATCTTGCTTTGATTAACGACGAGATAGGAAGAAATCATCAGTCCGACCATGGGTCCCACAAAGACAGAATAACTGCTCAAGACGGTGATGAATGTTGTCGCAGTATTGACTAGCTTCCATGGATTGGCGGCAATTGAAAGGAGCACTGTCAGATAGGCTCCACGTCGAATGTTGATGTATTTCGGCCAGGTGGCGGCGAAGTCGAACCCTATTTTGCTTGTCAATCAAAAGTGGCACATTCAAGCAAGGAACAAGGGGATAAAAGAAAGAACGAACCTCCGGAAAGAGCATTGCCAGGAACGTTGACTCCAATCTGTGACACTACCAGAGCCACTCCGCCAAAGAACGCAGCGGCCCGTGAGCGAGAACCACCAGTCTCGATGACAGCACTGAGAAGATTCGGCAAATTCCACATTGCTTCACCATAGCGGTTCTGTGTAGCCGCAGTAACCAGGATACCGATAACGCTGCACGAAATGGCGCAGAGCGCAGAGCTAATAATCTGACCCCAAATAGCATCTTGAGGACTTCTCGCAAAACGGGCATAGTCAGTCTGGTTCAGAATTCCAGCAGCGATACTACCGATGGTGCTGATGATGCCGTAGGCAATCATCCAGCCAGATGAGCTTGTAGAAGAAGATATTGTATCTCCGAATCCGGTGCCGCCCATTGTGGCTAGTGACCAGATGAGTAAGACGACCTCGAAGACGAGAACGACGGCCGCAGAGATGTAGAACAGCAGTTGTAGCTTGTGTGGTCGTACATATATGAATGGTAGGGAAATCACCATAAATAAAATGTATGCCACGAATTCGGCCGTGGTCATGCCAGTTGATGCGGGCATATGGTTAGGAATTCGGTCTTCGAGGGATGGCCAAATGGCCTGTAAGCAAACATAGATGCATTCGCCGCCAATCCAGGCCTGGAAGGCATCTTTGATCCTGTCAGAAAACATTGGAATATAAAAGAAAGGTTTATCACAACTTACACCAGACTGTAAACGCTGTCAGCTTTAGAACCGGGGGGTCGAAACGAGATGGAACTTACTAATGGAAAGAAAGATTCTGTTCCAAACAACCCATTGTGATCCCCACATACCCCATACATATCTATTCGCTACGGGGAAGCCCACTAAATGGTCATCGTTAGCACTCCCGAGTCATAAACGAGTAAAAAGGGTGTTTCGATCATGCTCCTACAGTGGTAGTATGCCCCCGGGAGCGAATTGAGGACAATAAAAACAGAGGCGAGAATGTTTCCCACGACAATGGCGATAATGGCTTGCCACCAGGACAATCCCAAGGGTATCAACGAGCTTCCAGTCATATACGTCGAAATATTGGAATTAATGAGCACCCCTGGGAATGGGACAGTAGTGAGTCACTTATACGTGCCGAACCCGTTGTTGGCATAAACAATGACGAATTCGTACGTACAGTAGTAATTGAACGTCCAGAACTTCCATTTGCGTCGCCCGGCCTCGACAGGCTTGATATCGTTGTTGATCCATGGATCTGGAATGGTGCCCCCCTCATGGGGGACCTCGAGTCTCTTCAAGAAAGACATGTAAGCCAGGAACATCAATAACAACAGGATTACATACAGGGCAGCTGAAACGATTGGTTTCTCTCGTTCATTTATATAATTCGGGGGAACAACTCACACAATGCCAACGATGAAGGTGATAACGATGATAGATAACGCTAGCTTTATCTCTTCGGTTCACCTAGGTTCTCTCACGGTGCCTCTGATTGGTGGACTCGAAGGAATGTCCTATTCTATTGGCGGACTTCAAGAGATAGCCCTAAGATCCGCTCTCCACATCGTCGCAAGTGCCGAAAAAGGCTCGATGATGCATGATAGGCAATGCATCTATACGGTCTATTCACTGAATGATTGGTGGAATATGAGTAGCTCAATGTCGGAGCAGTCCGTCTTATGAGATCACAATCGATAAATATCAGCTTTCCACGACCAGCCGTTGAGAAGTATGCAGCAGGTTTGTCTATACGTCAGGCTTTTGAGTGTTCATGAGCTCGCCCTAGAAGACGAACACTTGAGATATCAATATCATGGCGACATCTTCATACAGAATAGGTGTCGATGTCGGCGGCACAAACACTGATTGTGCTGTTATTGACGTGACAGCTACCGACAATTCGTCGCGGGGTGTCTGCGCATCTTGTAAAACACCTACCACGCCGGATGTCACCTCTGGAATATATACAGCCATTGTCAATGTGCTGGCCAAGTCACAGATTGATCGAAAAGATGTCCAAAGTGTCGCTATTGGCACGACACATTTTGTCAACGCTGTCGTAGAGGCTGATCCGCGTCGGCTTAGCAAAGTGGCTGTAGTCAGGCTGTGTGGTCCTTTCACAAGAGCCGTGAGTAACTCCTCTCTTTCCAATTTCTTTCTTTCCCATGCAGTAATTTGGTAATGTGAAAACTTGAAAAAGATTCCTCCTTTTACCGACTTCCCTCATCAGCTGCGAGAAATTATGGAGGGGCCAATTTTCTATCTTGATGGTGGTAAGAGTATACCTATGGGAGTGCATTTCAATACACAATGCTAATTCTAGTATATTTATAGGCCTCGAAATAGATGGACGAGAAATATCCGCCATCTCTCCCAAGCAGATTGAAGACACAGTTGCTGAGATCAAGGGGGCCGGAATCTCCACTGTGGCCCTCGTTGGCGTGTTCTCACCCCTTGACCATCAAGGAACCCAGGAAGAAGCTTGCAAGAAGATAATGCTCGAGATTGATCCATCTCTGTCCGTCGTCTGTTCATCCAAGATTGGAAATGTCGGACTCCTAGAACGTGAGAACGCGACAATACTGAATGCTTCCATTCTGAATTTGGCGCGAAAGACGGTCCGCGCTTTCTGTAAAGCTATGAGCGAACTTCAACTGAATTGTCCATTGTTCTTGACACAAAATGATGGCACTTTGACAGACGCTGCCACTACTGCGGAGCTGCCAATCAAAACGTTCGCGAGTGGACCAACAAACAGTTTGACGGGAGCTGCGTACCTGGCGAATCTGGATCGAGGGACGGGGAATGATGATATCGCGGCAGATACTCAAATTCTCGTGATGGATATCGGAGGAACTACAACTGACGTTTGTGCTCTATTGCCGTCCGGCTTTCCCCGCAAAGCGCCAAATTTTGTTGAGGTAGGAGGAGTCAGAACGGCGTTCTCCATTCCTGAGGTATTGTCAGTTGGTTTGGGTGGAGGTAGTCTTGTTCGGGTAGATGAGGCTTTGGACACTGTTGCTGTTGGTCCCGACTCGGTTGGCCACCGTCTCGGCAGCGATGCTTTGATATTCGGCGGTGATATAATGACGTCCACGGATATCACAGTTGCGAGTGGCAAAGCAGACATTGGTGATGCATCCAAGGTCAATCATATTCCCGAAACAGTACTTGTCAAAGCACGGGACAGAATCAAGAGAATTCTGGAACGCACCATTGATGAGATGAAAATATCTGATATGCCAGTGACCCTTCTTTTAGTAGGGGGTGGTTCTATTGTTAGCGCGGATTCTCTCAACGGTGTGGCAAAGTGTGTTATTCCGCCTCATCATGACTCTGCTAATGCGGTTGGAGCTGCAATTGCCAAAGTTTCTGGTGAGGTCGATGTAATTGAGATCCTGGAGAACCGCGACGAGAGAGCCGTGGTAGAAGCAGCCAAGCACCAAGCCATCCAGACTGCTATCGCACGCGGGGCTGACAAGGACGATGTTAAAGTCGTCGAGGTGGAGAAGATCCCACTGCAATACGTGACAAATAAGGCTGTAAGGTTGATCGTCAAAGCCGTGGGCAAACTTAGCACGGCCAACTTTCAAAGGACTCCAATAGCAGGCCAATCGGTTAACACAGACTGGGTGTCGAGCGATGATGACTCGACATTGGAGCATGATACGAGCGTTCAGACAATTGCTTCTACAGCAATGAAAGAAGTCACTTTATTGTCTTCCACGAAGGACTTTACTACTGTGCAATTCGACTCCTACAAACCGAAGGTTGTAGATAATGTATGGTATCTCTCAGCCGTCGATCTTGAATTTATCGCTACCGGCACTGGAGTTCTCGGAACAGGCGGTGGAGGGCCTTCTTATCTACAGTACCTTCAGTGTCTTCATTGGCTGAAGTCTCCCGATTCTAAGGGACGCATGAGGATCGTGGCTCCCGAATACATGAAAGACACCGATGTATGTGTTTTTGGATCCTGGTATGGCGCACCAAGTGTCTCAAGCGAACGACTTCCCGCTGGAACAGAAATTATGACAGCTGTTGATTATTCCGTCCAATTGTCAAAACACTCGCATTTTGAAGCAGTGATTGCCGATGAGATTGGTGGTGGCAACGGCATGTCAACATTTCCAACTTCAAGCTTCTATGACATTCCGGTAATTGATGGCGATTTGATGGGGCGCGCATATCCCACAATGGAGCATGGTAAATTTCTCGCTATTTGTTTATGATGGCAGGCGACACGCATTCTGATTCTTGTTCTCTAGGGACACCGTACGTCTACGGATACCCAATAACTCCTTGCACTTTAGCAGATGCTAAGCGGAATGTTGGTGTCGTGATGGTAAGTTTCAGACAAATATTGAATATTGCGTGACAGATAGCCTGATGTCGTTATCAGAATGCCGAATCCAATACTAGAGTCGAAGGAATGCTACGATCACAATGTGTGAATCTTGGTCTCAAAGCCGCCGTCGCCGCCGTGCCTTTGAAATGCGATATCATCAAGAAATATTGTATTCCAAACACCGTTTCCCAGGCATGGTATATCGGCCGAGCGGTTCATCAAGCCCGCAGATCCAAGACTGATATCGTGAAATCAATAGTACGTTCAAATTCTTCATGCTAATTTCTGTTTCTATGTGCTATATCGTGTTCCGGCTCCTAATTGTAGCTAACATATCTTTGGTGCAGTTCGCTACCTCACCCGGAAAGCTGTTGTACTGCGGTAAGATCATTGATGTCAAAAGAGACGTCAGTCGTGGATACACCATGGGCCGATGTACCATTGAGCCATTGACTGGTGACGAGATAGAAAAACCTGGAGCTATGGTCTCGGTGAGTGCAGAAGAGGAGAACCGCTGCATAGTCCTGCCTTTTCAGAACGAATTCTTATACGCAGCTTACGTCGACGACGTGAGCAGTGCCGATGACCCCTCAAAGCATAATGTCATATGTACGGTTCCAGATCTTATTTCCGTGTTGGGAGCAGATGGAGAGGCTATTGGATCCCAAGATCTCCGGTATGGGCTCAGGGTAGATGTGATCGCCATGGCAGCACATCCATTATGGACTGCGGATGAAAGGGGGTTGAAAGTGGGAGGGCCAAAGGGATTTGGGCTGGATATGGAATTCAAAAGCCTGGGTCCTTATCAGAGACCGAGGAGTGTGATTGAGGAGTTCAATAACTTGTAAAGGCCTCCCATTGCTACCATCGTTCAGATATCGCATCGATGTCATCAGGTATCGGATGGTCTAGCCACTGATCGAAATTTAACATGTCCAGTGCAACCTCTAAGTCGATAGATGTAGGATCAGCAATGGCCATGAAGAGATCACCGACTTCAAAACTCGCATGGTTTATAACAGATGGGCCTACGGTGTCGACAATTTCCAAGTCCGGCTCTCTTGATGTGGGTGGCTGGTAATTGCGTACAGCTTCAGTAGAACCGAGCATATCATCGTCAGATCGCTTTAAATACCTCTTCGCAAGCTCCTCTCCACCAAAAACTGACGCAATCTCATTCACCAAAGAGGTGCGTGCCTGTGCATCTTTGTCTTGGTCCTGTGCAAACAAATCAAGCATCTTTCGCAACACCTTGACTCCATCAGCCAGCATAGGTCGGAGATCGACTTTTTCCAGATCAGAAATTACCATCTGAACATCTTGAATCATCGAATGTGACGAGAATCCCGGCAACGACCGTTCCACCAGCAAAAATGCCGCCACTGCTACCGCAGCCGTATAGACCTGGTATTCAAGCGACGTGAATCGCTGCGATCTCAGGAATCCAGGTACGCTTCTCTCACGCATTCGCCGATACGGAACAAACATCTCTTGCGCGGCGTTCGCGCAGACAATCCACGATTCACCTACTCGTGCGTGGAGAAAAGGTCTGTTCAGCCGTATCCGTTGCAGACAAGTACCGATATGTAGCAAATTGTGCTGCCAGGCAATGACATCTATGCTTGACATGTGGCGGACGTGGAAATCGGGATTAGTTTGAAAATACCACGGAAACTGTGACACGATGTCCTGAATTTGGCGATCGATAGATCGGACAAAATCATACGATGATGCATAGGCACCGTTATCCTTGAATATTCCCCGGAAGGTGACGTAAACCTCAATGCGGGCAATACTAGCGCTCATATCGGTGATTTCCTCGATGGGGCGTGGCGTGATAGAAGTTTCGGTGACATCGGCGTCGTTACAATGGATGGGCTTTGGAACTTCGGAGGATGAAGGTTGAATGAGCGGAGGGCGTCCTAGGCACATAGCTTGATAACTAGTGAAAATTAAGGAGTGACCTCTGATCGAGACAAAGTTACGTACCAATCTTCAACCACGAGTTCCCACCAGATACGACGCCTCAGCTCGGTATCAAGGCGATCTTTGCCAGGTCTGTTCTTGTCTAGGCCGAGAGCCTGGGCGTTACGTACTGCCTGACCGAGAGCTCTAAAACGGCATCAGGATGGAGGCACTCGGATCTGAATCATAAACATACTGGAAGAAAAAAAAAAAAAAAAAACAAAAAAGAAAGAAAGAGATATCAAAACGTAGATGACATATAACATAACTTACGAGTTCAGTATCTCATGTTGCTTGGTCTCAAGCCAATATATCTGAGTACACAAAAACACTTGTAACTGCGTCAAAGCCGGTCTCAGCTCATAGTCACCAGCATGGAGGGCCTGACGAGACGCTTGATGCCAGACATGGGCCCAGTCACGGCCTATAAAGCTCCCTACTCCTAACGCCTCCATGGATTCGCGAGGACTCATCAGCGCAGCCAAGGAAATGATTGTGAACAACAGTGCCAACCATATGAGATCAATCTCAGCAGCTTTCAACGACCAGAATGCGTCGTATTGTCGCTGAAAGCTCGGAATATGGATAGCGTGATATATGAGGTCGATATTTTCTATGTAGTACGATACAATCTTGTCGCATACGTTTTGGGGTGGCAGAAGTGATGCCAACTGCACTTTCCAAAATAGTTTGGCGTCAATAGAGCGGGATACGGGCGATGACGAAATGCCTCTCACTTCCCTTGGGATGCCTAAGGCATGAGTAGAATGCGGTAGCAGGACGGGCATCGTGAACCGTGATTGAAGAGAGATCATTGTATATACCGGATCTAAACGAGTAGTCGAGTGACAATAATCCACAAGATGTGTGATTGAGTGTTTTGTCGGGCAACTCATGACTTCGAGCATTGGATCCCACTCTGACCTGGACGGCGCTGACAAGTATCCAGGAGCAATTCTCGGAGGCGATTGTCGCGGCACAAGACGCGCGGATGCGGACGGTGCCGGATTTGCCTTGCATTGATCCTCTCTTCGGTATCTGACGCAGCTCTGGCAAGGAATCCGGCGGTCACACTTGAGCTTATGCTTTCTGCAGAGAGAGCAACTGAGGGTGCGCCGGCTGGCAGGTTTTCGTTTCTTTAACATTCTACTGAACGAGGTTACATGTAGGTGCAAAAGCCTTCCCTAAGGTATTATCAAATGTTGTAGGTAGTTACGCAAATATAGTGAGTGTTGGTGCAAGAAGAAACGTCAAGATAAGGTTGGAGCCAATCAAGTCCGCGGCAGTAGGGTACTGTACGAAGGGTTAGGGTTGGGGTTAGGATCGAAGGGGATCATGCAGAAGACGTGTCTCTATTGTTTGTCTTGGTAACTTTTGATAACTTAGCAGTAAACAAATAATTCTTCTTCAATGATATTAGCCGAGGGCTCATTCGAGTAGAGGAATATCAAAGATTGGGTGTACTTTTCAGCCCTATGTAATCCAGATACCCTAATAACCAACCAAAGCTTAATTGCATCCATCATCTAAAGACTAGATATTAGAAAGGATCATCCACTTGTTTTATAGTCAGGTGCCAGTAGAGTCTAGAACGGTCCATGTCCCAGTGCCTAGATGGGAACAATGATGGCTTTCCTGTACTGGGGGCATCTTGGTTATAGCAAAAACCTGGAGTTGAAGAGATGCCTCACTACGTCAGACTATGATGACGTCAACTTGGTCAGGTGCGGCTATAATTTAAGCCCTAACCGACCCTCGATCGATCCTGACCGGGCCAAACAACCACGCTGAAAATGATCAAAAACACTGCTTACTCTTGACAATGGCAGGTCGCGCGCGCAAATATGCCTATAATCCGGAAGGCGCTCGCGAGCGGGAAACACACCTGTAAGCCCCCGGTCTACCCCTCTCCCTTCCGCCGATCCAACACAGAATTCTGACCGGCCCTTTTGAAGATACCTCCCCTACTGGGGTTTCTCCAACTCCGAAAAGTTCGCCCAAGAATCCATTGGCGACTCTCCCAATGCCTCGCGCGACAGTGTCCTCACCGTTTTTGCCCAATTGGGAGCCTTGCGCATGAACGCTCAACGGGCCATGATCTCCCTGTTCGACAAGGAGACGCAGTATGTCATTGCGGAGGCCACCCCAATGTGCGATCTGCGGGGCAAGAACAATCGCAAGCAAGCCGATAGCCTGTGGGTAGGCGTGGGCCGCTTCTCTTCGCCGAAGATCACCATGTGCTACCAAGCAATGAAGTCGTTTGTTGAGGATCAAGAGAAATTATTTGTCGTGAAAGATTTGACCAAAGACACGCGCTTCCGTGACCACTGGTCCGTGACCGACCCCCCACATAACAAGTTTTACGTATCCGTTCCAATCCTATCACCAGACAATTATGTTATCGGGACTGTGGCCGTGTTCGATGACAAGCCGCGAGACGACAGCATTTCTGCCGAGCAGAGTCAATTTCTCGAGGAACTGGCGGCTACAGTTATGGACTATTTATCTTCGCAAAGGGCGATGCGTGAGGAGTACAGAGAAGAGAAGATGGTTCGCGCACTCGGCCTGTTTGTGAAAGGAAAGTCAGACTCCCATGAGGGCTTTGACAGAGACAGACCACCAGATACAAGCCAAGGAGACCAAATGGATAACGTCAACACGCGGCTGGAAAGATTGCAGGTCTCGAAGTCGGGCAGCGACGGGGAGGACACACCAGACACGCAGAATGACGAGCCCTCGGCGAATGACAAGTCCTCGGCGAATGGGAAGAACGAGGGCGAGTCGCCCATTCAAAAGTTTGCTGTGGAAGAGAAAAACCCAGAAGCTGCCTCGTCCAGATGCGATGATGACTCGGAGTCGCAGGGAAAAAAGCGGCGGCCCGCTCTTTCACCAACTACCAGTCAGTTGAAAGAATCCTTGGCTCCGTCGAGCGTTCAGTCTGTTGTCAATCGCGCGGCAGCGATGATCTACCAAGCGTTGGACTTGGAAGGCGTCATGTTCGTTGATGCTAGCGTCTACGCCCGTCGCCAGACAGTGGGATCCAACAAATTTGACTACAAGCGAGACACATACAATGCCGATGGTAAGGACCGCAAAAGTAGTGGGGACGAAACTATTCAGTCTGAGACGAATCGCGATCCGCATCTTGAGCCTGACTCATTGGAGGACAATGGCGAAAGTCGAAGTCTAGTCCTCGGCCACCGCACGTCTTCCACATCAAAAGCGGGCGTGAACCTCAAAGACAGCCACTATGTTTCCTTAGCCGGATCGTTCATCAGCCATTTGATCGATCAATATCCTCATGGAAAGATATTCCACATTGAGCCGGATGGCTCTATATCGTTAAGTTACGAGGGCGCCTCAGATGAACTTGATCATCCTGGGAAAGGAGGAAGCCGCGAAATTCCAACGAGCGATATAGAGGAAGTCAATATCAAACAGGAGACTGAGGACATTAAGCAGCTTATGGAGGTCCTCCCAAATGCTCGATGCATTGCAATCTATCCGATATACGATTTCCAGCGCGGGCGATATTTTACCGTCAGCATCGTATGGACGAATGACCCTGGCCGGGTGCTTTCAGAACCTAAGGACTTGACATATCTGGCTGCGTTTAGCAATACTGTCATGGCAGAGGTGTCGCGATTGGACCTCGAAGCCACGGTCCGGGCCAAGGGTGACTTTATTTCTTCCATCTCTCATGAGCTCCGATCGCCGCTCCATGGTCTTTTGGGCTCGGTGGAGCTTCTACAGGATATTGTCAGTGGCTATGCTCAACGCTCGCTCGTTGAAACAGTCTACAGCTGTGGTCGGACTCTTTTGGACACCTTGAACCACCTTCTTGACTATGCCAAGATCAATACTCTCACCCGACAATCCACGTCAGATAGCCAAAAGGGTCAACCCAAGCTTCAGCCCGCCACTTCTGGCTTCAAGCAAGACGAGAATCTGGACGTCATAGTGCAGGAGGTCGTAGAAGGTATTCTTGCGGGAATTGAGTATCAGCGTCGCGAAGTCAATGGGCTCAATTATGAACAAAAGGGAACAAATGACCCCAGCAATTCCACTACAGATCGTCAGCTGATGACAATTGTGGACATTGAGTGGCTTGAGAGTTGGCGTTACAGTATATACGCTGGTGCTTGGAGGCGAGTGGTCATGAACCTGTTCGGAAATGCACTCAAGTACACTCAATCCGGTTATATACGACTTTTGATGAAGAAAGACAAATTGAGAGTTGACGGACAAGATCCTACTCCGGCAATCAGAATGACCTTTAGCGATTCTGGCCGCGGCATGTCCAAGGACTTCATCCTCAACCACCTCTATACTGCATTCCATCAGGAAGATGCGACAGCGCCTGGGCTCGGGGTCGGTCTACATTTGGTACAGCAAATTGTCAAATCTTTGAATGGAACAATCGAAATTGCCAGCGAGCCAGGAAAGGGAACCGATGTCAACATTCTTCTGCCTATTGACCCACCGGAGCAATCACTGCCTCCTTCACCCAACAGTCACGAATCTTTGAAGAGAGAACTGGAAGGTAAAACTATCTCCTTGTTCACTCGAAGCTCAAAGTTTGGAAACACGGGTATAGATCCAGATTTATTGGATAGCATGTTGACAAGCCTCGGACGCATGGCGACCAGCTGGTTTGGTCTACAGGTCGTGACTCCCGACCAACATTTCGAGGGAAATGTTGACTTTGCTATTGTCACTGAGCACGAATACCGCGCATATTACCATGAGCGTTCGAGGGAGCCGAAGGAGGATGATGCTGGCGAGTTTCGGCCATTGTACCCGCTAATCGTGCTCAGTGAGAGGATCAGCAATTGGAAGGCAACCAACGAAACTGTAGAAGATTCGATAATCTTTCTCACACAACCGTAAGTTTTCTTTTTATCGTGACATGGTAGTATGCAAATAATAACGAGATTAGGGTGAGTCCTAAAACATTAGCAACGGCGTTCAGACACTGTCTAAGTGCTCCTGCACGAGCGGAAAAGTCCACACCGGGAAATAATACTTCACTCGTGAAGGCCACAAATGGTAGTCAAAGTCTGAACGAGGAAGATGAAAACGAAGTTGCAAAAACCGAAGAGTCTTCTGTGGAGCACAAGAAAGGCGCACGAAAGATACTCCTAGTGGAAGATAACCAGGTCAATCTCAAGGTCATCGAAATGTGTGTGCGAGCGACAGGCTTTGTCTATCAGACAGCAGAGAACGGCCTCGCCGCTGTGGAAAAATTCAAGGAAGAAAGTTTCGACGTCGTGATAATGGATGTATCCATGCCGGTCATGGACGGTCTAAGCGCAACGCGCGAAATGCGTCAATTTGAGCGACGTACCAAGAGACCACGAGCAACAATTATTGCCTTGACTGCTGTGTTGTCGGCGTCTACACAGCACGAGGCGCTGGCAAGCGGGGTGGACTTGTTTCTGACCAAGCCTGCTCCGTTGAAGCAGTTGAAGGACATGCTACGAAGTCTTTCGGAAGGGAAAGATGTTTCACAGAAATGATCGTGCCCTACGATTGAGGATGTCTCTCGAGGTTCGTTCTTAGGGATGCTTCAATTGTGACCTCGCCTAGCATTCCTTTGGGGTGTTATGGCCGATCTCGTTCCATCACGACATTTCGAAGTACAACATCCGTCTATTTCGGGCAGTACAGATTTGTGTCGTGACACTGCCAATGGAAGCTTTATGAAATCCGTCTAGAAAGACTTTAACAGGTACTTCGGGTCACTTATCTGAAATGGGAATAAGGAGACCTCCAACTATAGGACTTTGACGTCTTCGTTGATACGCACTTGGCAAGATAACGACTCCTCTGTTCCTTGCTTTCCTCCAGGCAAAACTGTTTCCTCAATTACAAAGTCTCAACCAGGATTGTGGACTACTGGTACAGTACAATTATGTCCCACCGCCCGAAAGGGAAGGACAGCGATGACAGCGACCTCGCCAACTGATCGGAACATGGTAGTCAGTTACTCGTCAATATTATGAGTTACGCTATACCCGCCGGATATACGGTGAAGAACCGCTCTTATTTAACCAGGCAGGTGATATCAGCTTTATTGGCAACGTTAGCAAATCGAGCACCTGATCTTGATTGACCAGAACAAAGCTGACGGAGGCATAAGAAACGAGAAACCTCATAAAAGATAGGGGGTGGCCAGCCTTCAAAATGACGAATGGAATACGAGAACCACGCAGCCTGACGCCGGGTTTTCCATGACCTTCGGTGATCTTGACTCAGATCGACAAAGTTGGAAATTTTGTATATCTAAGTTAGCCACTTGATTTCTGCTTTCTTAAGAGCTTGTGTACTATATCTTGAATGCTCCAAATAGCCATGAATAGACAGATCATTATACATATATCAGAGTGCTATTGATTCCCAAATCTAGTTGACAACAAAAGTTTCCTGAAAAGCAGGTCCAGAATTTAGGTAGCCCTTCTAGCCAGCCTCCGCGTGTAACAAAGTATATATTTGTGATACATATAGAATGGGCAAGTTCGATTTATAATGGCAAAAGACTGATCCCCAGACTCGAGAACATATCCATCCAACTACCTCGTATCACGTTATTCTCTCGATTCTCATCCTGCATTGCCCAGATCTGTTGTATCACCGACCACTGTCTTGTAATATTGGCAAGCTGATAGCCCTGGGCTTGCATCCACCACGTTCTGATCTTCTCTCGTTTATCTGGCAGCGCCTCACAGGACGCTATGAACATTGGCCATGTGATTGGTGCCATACGAACAGTGTCTGTAGCTTTAGTCCAAGTTTCGGAAGGGAATCGTCTTTCTGCCTTTGCGGTTTCGAAAGCATACATATGCTCGATTATCTGATCAACTTCCTCCGTCATATTGGCCGAGTCAAGTCCCTGAACACGTCGACAAAAGTAGATCAGCGCCGCATAGTGCCAGGCTTGCGCATGGTGGATGAATGCGGCTGTTATACGAGGGACTTCATTGTCATTGTTGTTGCAATCGATCGGGATACAAAACATCTCTTCAGAAAGGAGATTCCATGAAAGCAATCGCTCACCGAGGGATTCACATTGATTAAGGTCAGCTGGTAGACCTGTGCTCGGCCGCTCGGCACCATAAATACGAATGTTTTCGAACTGTCGTATGTTGTCGGCAAGGACGCACGTCTCGTGAATCATAAATGCGGTAGACCGAGCGATACCATACATATATTCACAGCAACCGAGATCAGCCTCAAAGATTTCCTGCCTTATCGACAATGGGTGTAGAAGCATGGTCTATGCCCAGCGGCGAAGAATCATGAAAAGACATTGTGCGTGCAATAAGACTTGTGAATGCGCTAATTTCATTCAGCTGACGAGTCGATTGGCTAAGCAGCTTTCAACCTTTGCGCGAGATTTTCAAATGTGCCGTCGCTTTAAGGTGTATTTGAAAGCTATGGCAGTCTCCAGATAGCACCTATCGACGAGATTAGCAAAATGAACGTCAGCTGTGCATCGGATCAAAGCATACCTCGTTAGTCACGAGTGACAGCATAGCCATTAAGAGATTCCTGTACTCCATACCTGGTTTTGTCGAACTAACAGCAAGCTGTAATGAGTGCATAGCTTTGCATCTATAGAATGTTCCCAGTTTTTGAAAACCATGTTTGTCTTTTTCGCCATACCAGATGTGGAAAGAAGCCGATGATAATGCTGCATAGTATAATGCCGAGATTGCCTTTCCATACGCCTGCTCTGGAGCAAAGTGGTGGATGGCGGCTGCGTCGAATATTGCTGGCATATATAAGGTGTGCCAGGGGTTATTTTCATGGAGTGATCGGTAATAGCAAGTCTGCAATATTGGTCATGCAGTGAGACAGTAGGTAATCGATAGTCTTGGAACCAAAGATTGGGTTATAGATCTCGTTGATTGAGAGGGAAATTCCGTTTCCTGTACCGGGCGTGGTGGATGCCCGACACGAATCGGTCTCCTCAAGGATTATTGATGAGACTCGCATATTCGAGGCAGTAGTGGCATCAAGAGAAGAGCATTCAGGATCATTTGACATAGTTTGCACAGGAAGTTCGAGAGACAAGCTTGAATCAATTTCGCTGTTGTGAACTGTTTCCGGAGTACCCAAATAGTGCATGGCTGGGCTTTGCATTCCAGCTGCTTTGTGATGATTAAACTCTTCGAAAGGTACGACCGAGGACTGAATCTCTGTTGATTTTCACTTGCAACACTCTCAATATCATATGACTGAATCGAGAAGAACGGATGCTCTGTTGCAGGGAATACAGAAAATGGGCCGCGTCCCGAGCAGACTCCATGGTCGACATTGTCGTCAATTTCAGAGATAAATTCATCGACCTCCTCTAGATAATAACGATAATTTTTGGCTGTTTAGAGGAAGTGAATCAGCAAAAGAATTCCCGGTTAATCGATGAATAATCTGCACCTTCTTCTTTTCAAATGCTTACCGGGTGCGATCTTCCTACGCCCTTGATGAGGCTCAATCCCACTACACGACGCAAAATGGTCTGCAATATAGACCCGGTGCAACCTGATATCGTAGCCACCGCAGGAGATTCCTCTCTTCTCGCAATTGCGGCAACTGACAGGCCGCTCATCGCATCGAACCTTCCTTGTCTTGCATGTCCAGCACCTGGGATGAAATAGCCCAGAATCAGCAAATGAGAAAGTCACACGTGCTAGTCAGGCGTTCGAAGTACTAGCACTACCTACCCTCTGAAGGACGCCTGTCGAGGACCTTTAGCACGCATGGTCCATGAACCTAAATCGTTCTTTCGGTCACAGGACGACGACAACATCTTGTAGTCGATTGAACTCAAGTCATATTCTAGATTCGGCTGTTGCAAACATCATATTACTGTCTTTCATTATTCTGTCTTTCTCTTTTAGCCTGACAGTCTCAGCACAAATGAGTAAAGAGTAGATGTATGTGCTGAAAGTCACTAAAGGATCGAGGTGGGGAGGATGACTCTTGCACTAAAAAAGCACCTCAGATGAAGATGATAAGAGCTTATGAACCTATAATGTTTCATTGTTATAGCCTCAGTCCTCAACCGAGACCGCCTGCTATATCAAATATTCGAGGACGACCCGTTGAAGTGCTCAAGAGTAATATGTCGAAGCTGTAATAGAAGTGCGATACCATATTCCCATCTATGCGAATCCGTAGTCTCCTCATTCCCTCGCTTGGAACTATCCTAACTTGGCTCAGCTCTAGATAACCTTGGAACAAATCCTGATCTTCCCTGACATCGTCATCAGTGGATAAATCTCTTCTACCAGTCCTCTATGACTTCCCTGTCAAGGATGGCGCTTTCCTCCACATTTTGATCAGCCGATATCAATGAATCTTCCTCCTGGAGAATCTCATCGATCTTCCGGGCATCTTCAATGCTCCAGAGAACTTTGTACAAGCGTCTGCAAACAATTGTGACTTTGCCGCCAATGTACTCTCTTCAACAGCCGCAAAGCAGAAACGAAGAAATAGGTAACCCTCAGCATTCTTGATAGCATCATTAGCTGCAAAATCACCACCCGGAACAGCCAAAATCCTGTAGGGCTGCTGAGTGCAAAAGTTCCACAAAGCCAACATCAATCGCCTCGGGTCAACCGATGAACTCAGGGGGGTGGTTGAGAATCTTGACCTGGACCCAGATAAACATGCCTCCTGATGGCCATTTGAAAGTGAACATCTCGACTTTCTTCGTCTCAGATATCAGGATTCTATTCTTCTCGAGCGATGTTGCCATGGTCACCATTCGATGTTCATAGCTTGAGCGCAGATCCTCAAGCCAAGTGATCCATCCTTTAAGACCCCAGCCGCTAGAAAGTCCGTCATTACTGCCATTGGCAGCATCCTTGCCGAGATTGCCGATCAAATTCGCAACGACCACCTGAGATAGTCCCGAAGGCTGCTGAGTGGTTCCATCTGTGATCCTAAAAAGTTGCTCACATATCCGTGGCTGTGCAGTGAGCCAACCCAGACGAAGCCCCGGTGCAATTGTCTTTGAAAATGAACCCAGGCGAATGACGCGTCCATCTACATCAATACTAAGAAAACTCGGGACCAGACTATCAAGGAATTGATGTCCGGTAGGTTGACCGTTGAGTGACTGTGTACTGTAGTTCAGTACTCGGGAATTGGGTTGTCATGTATTGCGACATATCACCAGCAAAGTTGGTGACTTCATGATTGCGCAGAAATCTATAGTAGTCTTTCAAGACATTCGGAATTCTCTTCTTCGAACCTCTAGAATAATGGTGCGCAAAATCCAATGGTATTGACGACCCATTTGGCAAATGTCACGTAGTCTCGCCCACCATCATGAACTTCTTGTATATCAAGTGGTATTGTGGAAGATTTTCAAGTCAATATCCTCTGTCTCAGACCCCGGAGAGCACTTCTACTTATATTGACCGGAGCCACATCTTTCACACCATCGTGCCGACTACGGTTGACTGGTGGGATTGGCTGATATGAAACAAGTTGGGCTCATCTAGTAAGTAGCACTAAATCCGCGGGCTTTGCATGATGGTAATATAACCACTACATGACAATACTTAGGGAGGACTCCAGGGTTTGATACGTCAACAAAGGAAGTTGAGGGCATATCTACACACTGATTTATGTATACTTACATATTTACTTGATCATAAAAGGCTAAGATTATTCCTTTTCCCCCCTTTTTGGGCTGGTCTTGAAGCATGTATCCCTCTAGACGTTGACGCAGTCTGTAACTGAATCTGTCATGTGCTCACGCTCGGAGTCTCCTGCTTCACTTCACGACTGCAGAAGGCGAAACGTACTGAGCATAATCTGGGCCAAAGCTGAATATCTGAAATGTGTACTAGGCGTAGAAATCCACCTTCTTAGCGCCTGTATACACCTCGACAAGCAGGTTACAGCTAGGTGGAAGAACATGGCGACCGCTACTGACACTCTACAAGAAGGACTTTGGTCGATTCGTCCATAACAGATATATGGTCTTGTTAATGATGATGGCGTCTATCGTTAGTTTTGGCTTCCAACTTGGATAAATATAGTCCACATCAGTCGAGATCATATGTTTCATAAAAGCAAGTCCGATGAAAATGGAATGGGACAGGATGGTTTACTTCCACTTCAAGTTCGGCAGCTTAGTAAGTGGGTGCCGTATATGTGTACTATGTAAATTTTGGGTGGCTCTTACTTTTTCCTGCCGCTTCTTGTTCAAACGAAAAGTCTTACAGCAATACTAGTTGGACAAAGAGATCTCAATATAGTTTCTTGTGCTTCAGTCAGCTCGGTATCTTTAGCTACTGCATGTGTAAAGTCAAGGTAAGGCATTCCGAGCACCGAACAAGCGATCGATACCACCGACATATTTGTCCGTAAGAAGTGTATGATATGTTCAGAGATTTAAAGCCATGTAGAACCTTGGAAATTGACATTTCTTTCGCAAACCTCGAGCTCAACGACATCAAACTAGAAGATGAGCCCCGCTGAATTGGCAGCGGAACGAGCAGCATCTCTCCTGTATGCCCAAAACAAGACTGGGCAGCTTTTTGCAAAGATCGAACGAGACCTCCTTCGTCCTGGAACCAGCCAAAAGGACTTGACCAAAGAAATCCACGAACTTGGCGCCAAACGACATGGAGTTCATACCCATTGGCACAAACGCGTTGTCCGGAGTGGCCCAAATACATTGATGCCGTACGATGAAAACCTGACGGATCGCGTCATCGAGCCTAGAGAGATTGTGTTTATCGACTTGGGGCCGGTGTTTGAAGCATGGGAAGCCGAACTTCGACGTACCTTTTGTCCTCGGTGATGATCCAATCAAGAGGAGACTGCGTGACTCGACAGAGTTAGTGTGGCATCAAGTCAAGTCGTGCTATGATGAGAATCCTGATATGACGGGCGCAGAGCTTTATGATATTGCATGCAATCGAGCCAGCGTTGCTGGATGGGAATTTGGAGGGACCATTGCTGGGCATCTCGTTGGCTCGTTTCCTCATGAGCGTATCCCCAGAGACAAAGTCACCTTGTATATTACCAAGGGGAATGATACGTTAATGAGTCAACCCAGTCCTGACGGAAAGAAGAGGCATTGTGTCTTGGAAATTCATCTCGTGGATCGTGAGCGCCAGATTGGAGGTTTCCTCGAGCAACTGCTCACTGCTCCTTGATCTCTCTGTCATAGCCTGACGTGAAACATCGGAAAGCTTTAGTCTACACGTCACTCGCCAGCCAGAGTGTACATATACACTATAAACTTCCTTGTTGCTGTGCGCGTTTACTTTTGCACGCATTCATGTATCCTTTATCGACCTCGTCGCATATGATTCGCAACGTACATGAGTATGACAATTCTACCACAGTAGAATGTTTACTGAATATGAGATAAAATCCTCATCAGTAGAAACAACCAGCAAAGCATCCGTGCTATAATTACGCTTCGCGAAGACTCTGCTTTCTGATAGAGAATTCGTATATCATTATAACGTTCGATACACTATCAGCCTATTAAACGTTCTCATACTCTCATCCAACTATGACAACGTTGCCTGACACGACTCGGCGATGAGCAGGCTACGAGAGCCCCGTGTTAGATAAAGTGAATATTTGGCAACAAAGAGACAGATTATTTGAGCGAGAAAGAGATACAGCGGTGAAAATCTAGTATTTTTTAGTAGAACCTTGTACCGCATTGAAGTTGGGTAACCTCCTAGCGCTGCTCGGACTAAGTTTCCTGGTTTTGATGATGCTCGGAGAGTCTTTCCAAAAGCATGAGAGCAGATTTCATGCCGAGTCAGATGCCTTCTAATGATATACCATTCTAGTATTGATGGTATACAAGCTAACGCATTCCTTGGACAAATCACAAACTAGAGCATACAATATGTCATCACAGATTCCCCTTCACTTTGCGCTAAGAGTCTTAATCTTGTGTACGGCTAAGTGTTCTTCAATAGAACATTAAAGCAAATATCACCGAACCACTCAGCGTACAACAGAAAAACAGATTTCCAAGGCCAAGTACCCATGAGACCCTTTTCAGATCCCTGCGCCTCATCAACCAATATTCCGTCAATAGGGACAAAAGAATATTGATGCATAAAACAACGAAAACAGCCAAGAAAATGCACCACCATTGCGGCGACAGCATAGCATTAACCATAGTCGGTCCCACCCCAAAATTGAGTCCCCAAAAGAATATCTCTTCTATCAGGATGTAGACTGTTGCGAGGACATTGAGCTGGATCGAGGTGTGATACTCTCGATCTGGGACGAACGCAGGAGCATTTGCGGGTGGTTTAGGGTGAAGAGGACTCTCGTTTACCTCATTTGGACTGTCATGGAGCCTCATCTCTCCTGGATGAGGAACACTTGTTCGTTCTTTCGGCAAAATAGAATAAAGTCAATATGGATAATAACAATGAAGAGTTGAACGAATGAAGCCTCACCTTCATGGACTTGATCGAAAACGGTCTTTAACGGTGCAACAAGAAGAACGACGGCAATAACTTGGCCAAAACTCCAAAGATTATCGTTCCCTCTGTCTTGGTCAGGGATCTCATTGTAGAGGCTGACCAGATCGCATAAACCGTTTGAAAAAGCTACCATAAGCCAATACACCTGAACGCCGGCAGAATCAGCAAACCTAAATCATATCGTGGACTCACAAGAATTGGAATGGCATACTTCGAAAAACATGGATGAGCAATGATCTGCAAGAATACGCAGAGCCAAGAAGATCGCCAATGCAGGATAGTAAATGGATTTGCCCACAATGTTCGTGGCACGTCTCTGGGTGCTAGTCCAATCGTACAAGACTGTTAACCATATCCTAAGACGCTGACTCAAAGAGGCTCTTGCTTGAGCCACGATTTTCCGCGAGAGACTTTTTGATACCCTCATCACGCGAATGATGAATCCAAGACCGATAAGTAACATCAAAAAGGCAACGTATAATTTACCAATTGACTCTGGGTCTGGGTTGAAGGTTTTGAAATAACAAATGGCGTAGTCTGAAAGCAGCTCGGGTTCTCTTTCGAGTGAATAATAGTTGATCGTCGGAATCATCGCAACGATGAGCATGACCACCAAAGCAAACATGAAGAATAGTCTCCACCAGCGCTCTTCTGGGTATTTTTGAAGATAACCCCTGAGCAGAGTCAAACATGCGAGATGCGTGACGCAGGAAAACCAAGCTAGGCGTACGACAACCAGCCAATTGAAAAATTGGAGACCGCAGTGAAGCTGAGAGTAGCCGCTGATCAATATGGCGAGGCCCGTGACGATTTGTAAATCGCTCATCAACAGTATACACTTTGTGTAGGTTTAAGATTTAGTAATTGCTCTATGGCTCCAGGATTCAGACGTACTTTGGCTAACTCACCTTGATGAGCGATTTACTGAGGTCGGCTCCGCCAGAATGCACTCTCTCTGATGGCTTTGACCATATTTTATTGAAGAATCTTCGGACTGATCCTAAGATCAAGAGGTCTACTGGATTGGGCCGAAATGACGGACCTGATATAGAAGCGGTGCCATCTTCCGGTACAAACGGATCGACGTCGGGTCGGTAAGCCAGGAAGAAATGGAAGATGATGATTAGCACGGCTATACCAGCGCTGGCAGCATAGGCAATTAGAACCTGAGCAGATACCGTCAGGGCTCATTTTCCATCCAAAGGGGGCAGCACCATAGAGTACCTACTCCGATTCCTGCGATATCCGGGTCGGGTTGAAGCTGTCTGGGTTGCAGTTGACAGTCATAATTGCAACTTCCTGACATTTCGATACTGGAACGCTGTGGCTAGAATGGGGTAAAAGGCCAAGCACATTGATCGATATTATGCTTCTTTGTGCCTATGGTCCATCTGGGATATCAGCAAGCGGGGTGTATTACAGGTGTAGGCACTGAAGAATTAAATAGAACTGAAATAGGGTTTGGCTTTTAAAAAGGCAAAAGCACTTACTGGTCATGCGGCGACGAGGCTGAGGCTCGGAGTGAGGCTATGCAACTCAACACCCGTTGCCGGTGAAAAGAGGAATTCGAATGTACGTGGGTGAGAATGGAATCGTCTTTCTGTTTCTTTTCTTTTTTTCATTCCCCTTTTCGAAACTCTTGAAAGGCCGCGTTGACCCCATCAGGCAGTCCAGCCACGGCGTGCCCTTATCTGTCATGAGAGAATTATCAGTCATCAGATTTACTGCAGAAAGACGTTTCCTATCTAATCATCTCGAATTACTTGAGGCTGTGAAACGAATAGAGCAGCCACCAGAAGATGATAAGTCTCACTTCAACTTGACAACACATTGAATTGCAATATAACTATTCGGGAACACAACACAGCGCTCCCCCAGTCATATGGCGCAATACTTGTGCAGGTTCATTGTTCCGATAGCACGGTGTGGATTGAGTTGGATGCTTCAGTTATTACCTTTTCTGGGTGCTCCTCGCTTGAGCAACGGCCTACATTAGATTCCAGAATCCCAACTTTAACATAGCAACACGTTGTAAGTCCGGATGTGAGCTAATCAGAAAGGCAATATTTGGTATCCGTCTCTCCTTGTCTTCTTCGTTCAATATTCATGCCCGGTCACCTGCGCGCTAAGTGATTAGGGCTAATAGGAGCTATTAATTGCACGAAGTCATGATATCTTAGTTTAATCCCAGTTCCAGAGGCTTCCCTAGTCGACACACAAAACTCGTATGTAGCCAAAATCATTTGCGTTCTATGCAACCTCCTTGACCCTCCGAGCCAAACACTGCGCCGTGAAGTCACGTATCGTGTCCTCAAATTTACGACACTCATATCCAAATTCCTTCGCAGCACTCTCGCCATCCAAATTGAGAGTTTTGTCAATGACCTGCTCTTCCAATTTGACTTTATCACGCAGTTCCGGGATTCCAGACACCATGTGCTGAGCTGCAAGGGCGTAGGACCATCGTTCTGGTGAGGCAGGCGTATATCTCTTGCCGCCAACTTGCTTCCGAACAGCAGCTTCCACATGGGCAGTCGCTAGATCTCGAACATCAATCCAAAATGGGACGCGAGCTGTTGGTAGCGGACTGGAACCTTGCGCAATCTCCCAAAGAGCGGCGTTGGATTCGTTGAGATGGTCTAGACTTTTGATCGGGTGAGCTATAGGACCAAACACCATAGGCGGACACAGAGTGACAATATCGAAATGCGGTTTCTTTTCCTTGACAAAGTCCCAAGCTGCCAGTTCGGCATATTTCTTAGAGCCACGGTAAGCGACGACGGGAGTCGATTTTGGATCTGCTGCCTCTTCGTAGGTGAGTGGATTCCAGTCCGCTGCTGTATAGGTGAAACCTGGTGGTCCAGTGCGGTTGATGTCTACTACAGCGGCGAAGGAAGAGGTGATGACAACACGCTGGATGCTGGGCGCGCTGGACGCTGCTTCAAGCATGGAGCGAACGCCGTTAATGGCTGGAATGATGAGCTCTTTTTCGTTGTCTGTGATGTCGTAGTTAAAGGGCTACACCAGACCTGGTCAGTCAATTACTTCGGTCATTCATTGATGGAACGGCGGCCTACGCTAGCAACATGAATGACAGCATCAACCCCTTTGACGGCTTCAGCCAAGCCTCCTGGGTTCTCGAAATCTTGAATCTGCACGAATTCCAATTTTTTCGCATATTGCGGTCGGGCACGGATCATCTCATCGCCTTTGGCGAGTGAACGGGTTGCTCCTCGCACTTTGAGGCCCCGTGCAAGTAGTGTATCGACGACGTGAGCGCCGATGAAACCGGTGGACCCAGTCACCAAGACGAAGTCACTACGGTTACCGGTCAATAATTATCTCATTCAACTGTTTCTCCAGTGTAGACTCGATTGCATGCACTACTCACATTTGTGATCCCATGGTTATTTCTTGTATTGTCAAAGCTGAAAGTGAAAAGATGGCCCTGAAAACATATGGGCATTTCCCACCCCGCAAAATATATCGTTAAGCACCGAGCGGGGTCGGCATTTGCTCCGAGACTGACATTCTTAATTTATCTATTGCCATATGACGAAACCCAAAGAGGAATTCTGCTCCGGTTTTCTTGCAGAGCTCAAATGGTAATTGAGGGATGGGTCATTAAAATACATCATTTGTATGATTCTGGCAAAAAGGAAAAAAATAATGGGACGACACGGGATCGAACCGCGGAGTCTTTCGATGTTCTGTGGATAACTGGAGTTAAGCTTCAGTCGAATGTGTTCCCAACTACACCATCGCCCCATGAAAGTTTATGGTTAGATATTTAGATTTATATTCTAAGTCAATTTTGTGATGCATAAAATGTTATCATGGTCCCATCGACCCTGAGTGGATAGCTGCATTCCTAGACAACACCGCTACCTGACGATGTTCGCGACCAGCAGCAAAATGGAAAGACTAAACATGTTTCTGCAGTGAAGGATTTGAGCTCGGACTACCGTGTTGATGCTACTCGTGTTCAACGATTGTTGATATACTGACAGTATTAGATTTATCCATTCTGATGTACTTCGTAGTAAGTCAGCGCAATCGTATTCAGGGCAATCGTACAAAAGCCCCAGGCCGGAGTTAGCACTGTATAAAAATAACATGAGACATATTCGAGCAATGTAAACAGTTTCTTTATCATTTAATTCTCTAACTGGCAATTCTATAATTATTAATCAGAAATGTTGATTTACACCAGACTTTGCTGACCGACCCTCCACTGCCCCTCACTAATTAACAACGTCTAGCTTCGACAACGACCGGCGTGTCAACACCTCTATATAACCAGCTCTCATTTCACAATGACAGACACATCAGCCCGCGCCAAATCATCAGGTGCAGCAGAAGACAAAGATGAAGAACAAATAGCCCTCGCCAAAACCTTGCACCAAGTGCCCTGGTGCGAACAGTACGAGCGCATGATCTCCGGCATGCTGTATGTACACTTTCTCCTCATGATTCCGTGCTCGCTCTCTAAGACTGTGTAGATACGACGCCTTCGTCCCAGAACTAGCAAACTCCCGTTTCAAAGCCCGCGCGTGGTGCAACCGATACAACACCTACTTCCCACCGCCGGAGGCCACCGAACTACAATCCCACGAAGCTTTGGCAACTTTACGCATGACCTGGATCCGTGAACTCATTGGCGCCGCCAAGGGCGATGAAATTTTCATTGAGCCACCGTTCTACGTAGATTACGGCTGCAACATCAGCCTTGGTGAGAGGTTCTATGCAAACTTCGGCCTGACCATTCTCGACTGCGGAATTGTGACGATTGGGGATAGGGTGATGTTTGGTCCGAATGTGTCGATCTATGCTGCCACGCACGAGACGGATGTGCAGAGTCGGAGGGATAATATTGAGTATGCGAAACCCGTAGTGATTGGGGATGATTGTTGGATTGGAGGGCAGGTTGTGATCTTGCCTGGCGTGAGGATTGGAAAGGGATGTACGATTGCGGCGGGTGCGGTTGTCAGTCGTGATATTCCGGACTGGAGCGTGGCGATGGGGCAGCCTGCGAAGGTCGTCAAGACTGTGAAGCCGCTGGATTGATATGTGTGCGTTGCATGATTCAAGAGGTAGATGTCATAGGATCAACAACCCCGCATACCTATACGAGGGGGATCTCCCTTGCTCCGACTGTCCTGTATGCCTTGCATCTCATTCTTCTTCCAACGCCAACTTCCTGTTCGGATCCCCCCCATTTATAACACCTCTTTTTCATACAACTTAGAACCTTGTATGTTCTCAAGACATTGATCCCCCATCAGCGTACTCGCCCCATCCATCGAACCATAGTACGAAATGTCCACCCCGCACTTCCCCGCAGACATCTCAGCATCGCTCCGCCAACTCCTCGACAACACAACCTCCAGTCCAACTCCTTCTATCGCAGGCCTCGTCTACTGCGCCATCGATCGCAATGGCGATATTCTCTTCAATCACGCCTCTGGCGCCAGGGGTCTGGCCCCCTTCAACAGCGAACCAATGACACTCG
Organism: Talaromyces sp. PB3603; assembly: GCA_023625915.1. Classification (NCBI taxonomy): domain Eukaryota; kingdom Fungi; phylum Ascomycota; class Eurotiomycetes; order Eurotiales; family Trichocomaceae; genus Talaromyces; species Talaromyces sp. PB3603. Next base: position 327,459 of record JAMAFY010000008.1, read on the forward strand.
ACACCGTCTTCTGGATGGCATCATGCACAAAAATGATCACGGGGATAGCATGTATGCAGCTCGTTGAGCAGGGAAAATTATCTCTCGACGCCGTAGAGCAAGTCGAAGCTATAGCGCCGGAGTTGAGAGACGTAAAAGTGCTCGAGGGCGATTTGAAGTCTGGGTTCAAACTCGTCGACAAACAGAGGGGGATTACATTGAGGATGTTGTTGAATCATACCGGTACCCTCCCCTCTTTCTCTTCCCAATGGTTTCTTTTTTTTTTTCTTTTTTTTTTTCTTTTTCAAAGAGCTAATGGCTGTGCTACAGCCGGCTTCGGATACCCTTTCAACCACCCCCAACTCTTCGAATCCTCTCTCCCGATCGGCTACGACGAATTCGCCGGCAACACATCCGACATTCTCGGTCTCCCATTGATCAACCAACCAGGCACAAAGTTCGATTACGGGGTAAACATCGACTGGGCTGGTGTACTCGTCGAGCGCATTACAGGCCTTTCGTTGGATGAATACTTCCAAAGACACATCTTTGAGCCGCTGGGTATCAAGGATATTTCCTTCTTTCCGGGACGGGATATGAAGCAGAGACTAGCGTATATGCACCGACGCGACGAGAAGGGATCATTGAGTGTTGCAGATCATTTGTACCGTTTTGCGTTGATAGAGAAAGAGAATTCGGACGCGGCGGAGAAGAGGTTCTGTTCTGGTGGTGCCGGGTGTTTTGGGACTGTTGGGGAGTATTGCAGTACATCCCTCCCCTGACTCCCCTTCGTCTCGGCTGAACCTGAAAATCGGTGCTGACGCCGTTATAGAGATTGTAGCAGTTCTGCTGAACAACGGGACATGTCCCAAAACCAAAGCTCAGATCCTCAAACCTGAGACCGTCGATGGTAAGCACCTGCACTTCTTGAGCGACGATTGGAGTCCTAACACGAAGAAAATAGAAATGTACAAAGACCAACTCCCCACCATGCCCCGATTTATCAATAAGCCCGTTCTCAGCGCCAAACCTCATCTCGCAAAACATGCTCCCGTGCGGCCCCTCCCCCTAGACGGGGACCCATCTTGCGAGACTAAAACTGAAGGATGGGGGCTAACGTTCGCATTGAACCACGAGGCCAAAGAATCCGGCAGAAATCCCGGAAGTGCTTCATGGGAAGGAATTGCGAATTTGTTCTGGTGGGCGGACAGGAAGAGTGGTATTGGTGGGATGATTGCGAGTCAGATTTTGCCTTACGGTGGTGAGTCCCTCGCTCTCTTCCTATGTCTTGAGAGATCTAACTAGATGCTGATGATGACAGATGTTGCGGTGCTGGATGTCAACGATGCTGCCGAAAAACTGGTATATACCGGCCTGAAAAGGACGGAGGATATGTATAGATAATCAGTATCAATATCTGCATAGATATATGGTATATGTATAGACAAAACGCTCATCAACACGAAACGTTCACATAGAAATGGTTCAAATATGGACAGCGAATCACCGGTCGACAGCAACAGCAACTCCAGACCTTCCGCCGCCTCGCTCTTGCATTCTCCTCCCCTCCATCAACCCCTTGAGCCCCCTCTTCTGCAATCCAATCACACTGCTAACGTCACCCGTCCAGATTGGTCGTTCGCCACGGCTCTCGGCATCCGTGCCTCGTCGGCCGTGTCGTGCCCGATTACTACGAATTCCACTTCCACCGTCTTCAAGCGTATCCGAGTCTGTATGGCTGAAACTTGTCGATGTCGCGGACGACGCTCCAGACGCGCTTGCATCGCTGAACGAATCATCGTAGTAATTCTCGCTATTGTTTCGTGAGCGCGACATGCTCGTGTTCACTCTCAGCGGTCGTTGCTGTGATTGACTCATCACTGAGTCGGAACGGATATGTCGCTGTTGTTGTTGGCGACCCAGTTCCGTGTCTGAGGAGTCGGATGTCGTGGAGAGGGAAGAGAATGAGTTTTGTGTTTGGAGGCCGCCAGGGCCAGCTCCGTCGGCCGATATATTTTCAGAGGAGCCGTTGATGGAGCTGTGAACGCCGTTGAGAACCTCGAGAGTGCCCCCGATGCCCGATATGAATCCTGTTCCGCGGCCGCCACCGGCCGCCATGGCGGCGGCATTGAAGACGGCAGCTGCGTTGCGGCCGTCGAGAACTTGATGCAGGCGTTCTACAGTGGCTTCTAGCAGGCCATCAACCTGATACGGGCGAGCTAGTTGCAAGATGGAGCAGAGAATCAAAGGTGTACAGAGCGGCGAATTGACAGGAGGTAGTGATGAAGTGTAGAGATAATAGACCAAAAGGCGAACGGTCTGCAAAGTATGCGGTAAATACAACACGCGTGGACGGAGGGACGGCGCAATTGAGTGCGCGGACGGGACCTCCAAGTTCGCGAGGAGACGCGAGTGCGGGGATGACAAACTGTGGCTACTGCCGCTAGCTAATGTGCTGGCATTGGAAAAACTGTTACCTGATCCTAAAGAGGGAGTGATTGTGATACTGGAGTTGCGACTCGGATGGCCCGGTCCTCCTGCGCCGGCCGCACCACGCAGTGTTGCGGTTTCCGCAATACCGGGGTCAGATGCTTCGCGGAGCAACTGGATGAAGAACGGTCCCCATCGTCGAGCAAGCATCCGAGAGCTTACCGGTATGCGTTCGCCACCTAGAGCTTGCAGTTCCATGTCTGCCATCTCCGGCATTGAAAAGGCAACTTTACCCAGCTCGTCAGACGCAGCTGAAAGCGGACGGCCGCCAGTTGTCAGTTGTGCAAGCTTCAGTTGCAAGGAAGCCGGGACCATCGGCGCGCTGACGGATGTATATCTAGAGGTTGGCGATGTTCGGCAGGGGTTATTGTAGAGGCCGAAGGCCTCCAACTCGACCATGCACAAATGCGAGAAATTGATCCGCCGATGGTTATAGTCGTCTACCAAACTTCTCTTCCGGTTTCCAAGAATGACGAATGTGTTTCGACGTTCCCATAAGACACCCCTGTTCCAGCTACCGTTGCTGAAAACCGTGCCGCCGCCGTCAATACGCGACCACGTAAGTGTTCTCAGATCCAATGCCCACAGAGAGTACTCTTGTTTAGATGATGTAAGGTATGTACCGCTGACAACCAAGTGGTTATTGATGATTCCACCATTAGGGAATCGCAATCCTGGAGGAGAAGCGTCTCCGTACATGGGCTTTTCCAACAAACGGCCGTCTGGAAGGCGTACTTGGAGTTCCAACTTGACGTCTAAGAAGTTATAGTTGGAATATATCAGCATCGAGGTGCCAGTCTCGGAGCCGTCGACGGGCTGATTACTGGCGCCGTCTTCCGTTGCGCTGCCGAGTTCTGATACATCCATCCCGGTCAATGGTGCCACGACGCTGCGATAAGCACCGCAACTCCTGCCTAGCGGGCTGGTAGATGTCCATTTGAGACTGCGAAGATTGAAGACACTTATTTGTTCAATGTAGTGATTCGAAGTATCCTGACCACCGACGACAATCATCTCGGCTCCGCCGTATCCGTCAATGTCAGGTCCAATCGAGCCTTGATGCGGATTTCCCGAGGACGGGTTGTTGTGTATAGCCGACAACGGCGCATTGGCCGAGGTGAAGCATGCGCTTGAGGGTAATATCGTGGCACAATGCGCATATCGACCTAGTGGTGGATCCTTCGCAGGCAAGCGTGTCCACATCCGTGTGATGACGTCGTATATATGTATATCCGACATGACTTGTACGTCTGTCTGGTCATCCGAGCTATGCTGCTGCGTCGTTGAGTCGGCCGGGGACATTCCTCCGTAACAGACCAGCTTCGTATCACCCAGCGCACACACACTATGAAAGTACCGCGGAGCAGGAACGTCGCCCGAAACCTCCACTTTTGACCAATGTCGCCGCACAAGATCCAACTCGTACAAGTCCGAGGTGAGTTGTACGTGCGAGTGGGATCGAGATACGGAGCGGCCGCCAAATACGTATAATTTATCGCCTAGAATCGTTGTAGTCGCACCGACGAGAGCTCGAGGTTCACGGCCGGTTGTCCTGCGCACGTTGCACACCAGACCGGATAGATTCATAGGCCCGGAAATCGTCGAGTTTGCGAGGTTGGGGGCAGGTGAGACGCCATCTTCTCTGGCGCTGTCGGTCTGGCTCAGACTCAGGCTCGATTGGCTTCGCGACATCTTGTGTCGACGAGTTGTTTGATTCGGTGAATTATCGACTGGTACTGTGTCGCACTCGCAGATCGACTGGCGGTCAGTCGTTCTCAATGTAGTATGTACAGTCGTTATGCGGTGTGTAAATCGTCAAATCGCTTATCCAAGCATTTGCCAGTAGCCACCAATGTATATTATGAAGATATATGAGTTGCGTAGGAGAAAAGAATAGAAAGCTGATGTAATGGCAATCAACCAGATCTCGAACGAGCAGCACGAAGAATATACAGGGATTGTGCCGAGCTAGTCAGTTCTCGCTCCGCTGACCGTGCTTCCAGACGAATATTTGCCGAATTCTCCTGGGTTGTGTAATCGTGTCAACGAATGAAGTCGACCAGTATGAAATGGGTAGTAGAAAAATGGAGATAGTCGTTCTGGTCTCAAGACGAGCCGAGGTGGTGTAACGCCGGCATTCTTCTTGTCTTGTGGTCTGATGTGATTTCTCGAGTGAGCCTGTTTCTTCCTCAACGTATGGAACAAAGAACGATGGATGATGATCGCACACCCCGGCCTGATGGGGACGAAGTCGCAGTGATCAGGGACAGTTGCACGGTATGTACAAGATACGGTGCAGGGGATTCGAGTCAGGTGCAAAAGGACTCATTCGTTGTGTACGTAGTATTAGGATGTACTCGAATTCAGCCCCCTCTGGCGTTTCTGGCGGTGTTCATTTTTCTTCCGTCGAACGGCAGCCTGTACCACGCTATACTCGATCTAGTAAGGCGCGTACCGGGCAAGGCGGGGAACACGTTGAAATGTTTCGTTGTTTCACACGACGCTTGGACTGGAAAAGCCGCGTTTCAGAGCTCTGATTGGTTGTGGTTACGGCATTCGTAATTTACCCCTTGTTTGGTTCTATCACTCGGTAAGTTATGTGTTACGTACTACTAGTACGTGCATGCGTAGTAGTACTGTAGTAATTCAGTTCACCACGGTTCGTTTCACGCATACGTATGCAGCTAGCCGGCTGTGGTCAAGTACATCAAACCGTTGGCGGCTGGCTATCTTGTCATGTCAGTATGAGTCTACCTATGAGCCCCCCATCGTTACCCACTCCTGCAGGATGATGTTCTCCATGACACCACTCCTGCCAGACGGCCACCGACATTTCTTTGCATCGAGAAGTAGAGGTGCAGCCCGATAGAATGAGAACAGAAAAGTCACCGTCCGCGAATCTTGCTCCAAACTCAGCCCCTTTTCGACTCTATCATTCTCGTGTAGAAACACCAGATCGCACCACGAGCTATGATTAAAGAACAGTGCAGCACCCATCAGCGCCTCGCAGTAATGTAGCGAAAACGGGCGGGTTAAGTCATTGGGGGAAAAAGAATAGTTTCACTGATGCGTGTGCGCATCTACCGTCGTCAGGGCGCAGGAATGCGATGCATAACAACACGGACGAAATGAGGCTGGAAGCAGATATCGGGGGATCTGCAATGGCGATACCCGGGACGGATTGGGTTGAAGTCTAGAGATGCCTTTGAGGTTGTGGATACGTGTGAGATGGAACATTGGCGAGGTATCTACGTGTTTAAGATGATGGGCAAGACCAAAGGGTTTACATCGTTACAGGAAATACTGACCAAAGCTATGGTGACTAGTTCTGAGAATCAAGGCCGGGATGTGCCTAAAACGAGGATCGATCTTTATCATGATTCTCTGAGACGGTCGGCGGAGAGTAGTTGATGTATTCTCCCAACTTGACTGATTTGGGACATGCATCATAGAGAAGAGTCAAATATGGTATCGTTCATTCAAGACCTGACTAGTATCTCGGTATCATAAGGGCATCACAAAGGAAATAATAAAATATTCAAAAGCATCTGCTTTTCGTACACCCCTCGCTCTTACTTTGGCCACGCATTTACTTTCCAATGTTGGTGAATCGGAGGTAACTAGACAGCTATCAGTATCAATCATCTGTGCAGGATAGAAAAGGAGACGCACGGCTTGACGACGCGGATGTTATCCTTGCCAAACTTCTGCTCGGCCGCCTCGGTGGAGACGGTAGGGGGAATGACGACGTCGTCACCAGGGAGCCAGTTGATGGGGGTGGTGACACCCTTCTTGTCGGTAGTTTGGAGAGCCTGGACGACACGGAGAACCTCGGCGGTGTTACGGCCGGTGGAGGCAGGGTAGGCAAGAGTGAGACGGATCTTCTTGGCAGGGTCGATGACGAAGACGGTGCGGACGGTGAAGGGGAGGCCTGTGGAAGTCAGAACAATTCATCGAATTTTCAGGGAAGACGGATGTACCCTTCTGGTCAACGTTGGTGATGTCTTGGTAGTCAAGCATGTCGTAGAGGTAGGCGATTTTGCGGTCGTGGTCGGCAATGATGGGGAAGGTGAGATTGGCGTTATTGACCTCGTTGATGTCCTTGATCCAGGCGTGGTGAGAGTCGACGTTGTTGGCACTCAATCCAATGAGCTTGACGCCGAGAGCCGCGAACTCGGGCTCGAGCTTGGCAAAGGCACCGAGCTCAGTGGTGCAAATGGGGGTAAAGTCATCCTACATGAAATCAGAGATGTGTATGTTGCACTCTTCGATGGGTGGACATACAGGGTGGGAGAAGAGGACGACCCAGTTGTCGCCAATGAACTCGTGAAAGTCAATAGGACCCTTGGAGGTCTCAGCCTTGAAGTTAGGGGCAGTAGAGCCCAGACGGAGAGGAACACGCTCAGCAGTGGCCATTATGAAGAATGAGATGATATAGTATCGAGATAGATGTTACTAGACAGCGGGTGAGTGTAAAAAGTATGTGGTATTGCTAGACGGGAAGAAGAGAAGGAGACTCTGGTTCTTTATAAATAATCATAAATAATTAGCCTCACAGCCCCTCAGTCATGCACCCCCTCCTTCCCCCTCGTGTTCCAACTCATGAGGAAGGCGCAATGGGAGCTGTTTACGCTTGCGTCAAGCTCTCTCTACGCTTGACTTCCTCTTTGCTGCAATCACGCCATCGATGCTGCCCGCCCGGCAGAACGTGTTTGATTGGTTGATGATGGTGTGAGAATGCTAGAAAGCAGTTCCTGATTACCTCATCAAGCTACTTTTTGAACCAATCATGACTCAGAACTGGCTCACCAATCAGGGTCTCTCGGGCGAGTGGTTCGCAGGTGGATCAGACTAGCGAATTAGTCCTGCGCTAGTCTCAATCAGGACACAAGGCAGAAGATTAAATTCTGTCAGTCCGTGATGTATTTTTTTGCGTGTCATATACTTGTCAGACAGGAATACTTCATTACTGCCTCTTCGAGAGAAATGGAATCTTTGAGTATTGATTTGTTGACGTGCCGCTATATACATCCGTGTATATCGACCATAACCATCGATTTCTCACCCGAGAGTATCGGCCGAATGATGAACAAAAGACAGCCAATTGAACGAGAAGTAGATGGCGCAATTGACGCCGCTAGGACGAGACAAACGCTGAAAATAATCATATGCTATGGATGAGATGCCATGATATGTGCGAACAAAAGGTGGTATATACCATATGTATGACTGGAGATTAATGCTGGTTCACCAGTTCCTAGGAACGATTAGCAGTTGATAACATTGCAAGTAGAGGCATGAACATACGCTAGCAAATTTGCTTCGAGCCCTAATCTTGGGACCATAGAAGACAAGCACCCACGGGACGATTGTCAACAGTGCGCCCTGTAGATCATTAGTGAGCGGATAGATGAAAAATGATCGTATGACTGTAACTTACGATGCCGCCCAAAAGGCTAGATGCAGCCGGAAATCCAAGGTTGTTAAACATTGCGTTGGTCACCAAAGGAAAAACCCCTCCTAGAAGATTTCGACCTGACGAACCAAGTCAGTGAAATTGAAAATCATTTGACAAATAACACGAGAGCTTACAACATGACTGGGCGGCGATCGCAGAACTCGCGTATCGATGGTATGTATCAGCCAGGTAATTGAACACGGCAAGGTACACCGAGAAAATGCCCATGGTTGCACAACCGACGGCAATCGTGGGCACAATCCACGGGACGGACGAGAACGACGTCCATCCAAACCAGAACAGGCCCGCGGGCATCAAGATGGATTCAATGCAGGCAAAGTACAAACGGCCTTCCGGAGAGTTTGACATCTTGCCGAATCGAATGGCGACTTTTTCTTGATATATGCTGAGAAGTGTGGCGAGAATGGCGCCAATGGAGATTGCTATATTATTTTTTTAGTGCCCGTGCTGATAACGAAAGTACTGCTGTACTCACCTGCAAAAACATCACTCGATTGGGCAACCGTAAATCCGTGATTGGTTTCCATAACGAGCGGAATGGAGGACAGTTGCAGGTAAAGAACAGCCCAGCTGAAGGCTACCCAGAGCGAAAAGAAGAAAACAACGGGTTCGGTAAATAGCAAGTCTACATCGAAGTCAGCCAAAGTCACCCAACCCATGAGATGAAAGTCTTACGAAAAGGTCGATAACACGAAACACTGATCATCTGAACAATCGATTGTCTTTCTTCATCAGCCTTCACCTTCCATCGAATCCGACGAACAACCCGTTTCTCCGGCTCTTCTGACGGCATCACCAACCCATGGTATCCAGCTTCTTCCAGACTGTCGTACCACTTGTTGAGTGCACGCGCTTTCCGGCTCAGCAGAATACTGCCCCGAGTTTCCTTCAGGAAGAAATACATGAAGATCACAAATCCCGCGCTGACTATTCCATGGGACCAATAGATCCATCGCCATGACGTGCGAGCCACAATATTTCCAGCAATCAAGGGTCCAAGACCAGTCCCGAATAACGCTGCTCCGCTGAAGAGAGCCATTGGCGTGTTGCGATCTTCGGCATGGTAGATGTCACTGATGACTCCGCCCACCATTGTAGAGTACGTTGCTGTCGAAGTTAGACCAGATTATGAAAATTCGACAGATTTTTACATACAACCACCAATACCCTTGAAGAATCGTGCAACCAGTGTCCCGGCCAAATTATCTGCTCCACCACACGCAAAAATACAAGCAGTGAACAGAATACCACTTGCAATGAACACCGGTCGTCGCCCATTAATCTCAGAAAACGGCGCCAACACCATCGGCGCGATACCAAATCCAGCGGTGAACGTAGTCACGCCGACGTTGTAAGCAACTTGACTTACGTGCCACTCCGACAGTAACTGCGATGACGCTGGTGTGTATTCACCCGCTGAGTAAGCAGCAAGAAGCGTGACACCGCATGCCAACCATGTTGTCATGGATTTGCGACTGCTGGACCAGAGAAATGGTGATGTATATTTTTTGAGATCGGGGCATGGCGGCGGTGCTGAGCCGTCCTTTGTATCTGACAGTCCAGTTGGTGTGGGCAGTTCGGTGTCAAAGTCGAGATAGAGGTATTCAATCTCCTGTGTGTCATGTTGATGCTTAGCTGCGAATTTGATGGCGTTTTGCGGAGCATCAACAAAACCCTTCTCGCTCGGCTGTGGCGCCGTTGCCGTTTTAGGTTCTGCCGGCGCTGAACTTATTGTGAGAGCATCTTGAATATTAGGTGATGGTGCTTCCAGTCTGGACTCTGGAGGTTCTTGTGTCATATTGTGCTCCGCCAAGAAAACTATTCTTTCGAGGTAGTGATGTAGAGGAAACCAGGTCTCGCCGAGAAATGAGGGGATTCCAGGAATGGAGATATCAGCGCACCCTCAAAGCTTCCTGACACGGACAATGATCTTTGGTACACCTCGCAATCTCTGACAAGGCCGAGATTCGACTTAGTCGACAATATATCGCCAAGATGCCAAAGCAGAGACCCAACACACAGAAGATAAAATAAAAAATAAATGAGGAGAGCGACCCATAGTGACTCAAGAGGGAAATCGGCAAATCGGCATGCGGACAACTGCCCGAGATCCACCTGGTCAATCCCGAGCCGGCTTGGTAACTTATTTCTGTTGATCATTGATTACTGTTAGATAATAGCTTAGTATTTGGGATTACTGTACATTCTACGTCTCTGATGAGTCGAAATGTAAATTGAGATGCCAATGCAGTCACTCACGGGGGGTTCGTCTTCTGTGCCGCCATTGCTAGATTGCTCTTCGGACTACTGTGCGACTAAGCCAGACCGCCAGCTCTGGTAGGCTACGACGGCTGGAGTCGTATCTTTTTGCACCAAGATCCAAGACAGATCACGCACTGTAGTTTAGTACATGACTCGTAGCGAGAAGAAGAATTGAACTGTTAGAGCTTAATAGTGCCACACGGCATGCCAATGACAGGGCAATCTAGATTTCCTGATTGACTGGCTGATACAAATACGGAGAAAAGTATCCCCAGGCCGAACTGTTCAGCTTCCGCAACTGTCCCCACGCGCGCGCTAAGGTCAACAACGGCATGTCTATCTTTCATGTGAAAGGGTCGCATAACTCCATCCACTTCTTCTGTATCCGTTCAATTGCATCCATTGTTTTTCAATTTGAGCCTTTAAGTCGATCTGTTGATTTGTTATTCCACGCGCCATGCCACCCAGGAAGCGCACCTCCACGGTCGCAAATGCCGACGCGACTACGCCGTCATCAAAGCGAGCGCGCAAAGTAGAGACAGCAGCAGCATCACGCCCCAAGCGATTCCCTCAGCTACCCCCCCGCGCAGCAAAGACCAAGGCAGCAGCTCCTGCTCCTGCTCCTGCTCCTGCTTCTAAACCATCGCCTGCGAAACGCGCCGTTGCTACCAAAGCTAAAGCTCAAGCTCAAGAGACTCCACGAAAGCGAGGTCGTCCAGCTGCGACAGCCGCGTCGCCAGCCGTTAAGAAAGGTACGTCCATCATGCGACCAAGTTTCCATTGAATTGAGACTAAATGAATGTTTAAGGTAAATCTGCCAAACCCACCGCGCCCGCCAAAACAGCAACTGCTGTCAAGCCCAAGCCCAAAACATCCATCGTCAAAACCAAGACAAGTGCAGGTAAGCCTGGTAAACGACGTGGTAGACCGCCCAAATCTGCCGAGCCGACTTCCACCGAAGTCGCCGGTCAGAAGAGGAAGCGCACAGTTGGCAAGTCAGTCAAGCAAGACTCTGCTGCCAGTGTCCCGTCGACCGGAAAGCTTGCCAAAAAGCAAAAGGTCACCAGAACACCTCGTACACCTGCATTTTTGAAGGAAAAAGAGCCCGACCTAACAATCGAGGTGGCTGAAGAGGATGCGTTCGGACCCGACGGTAGATCATACTGGCTTATGAAAGCGGAACCGGAATCGCGAATCGTCAAGGGTGTGGATGTCAAGTTTTCGATTGATGACCTACAAGCGGCAACGGAGCCGGAGCCATGGGATGGTAAGTCATCTGTCTTGTCGGTTACAATATTTTGCTAATAATAATCATAGGTGTTCGCAACCCCGTTGGTATGCACATCTTCCGCTCTTGTGGTTCAATACTGACGTGAACAGCTCGAAATAATATGCGCGCTATGAAGCAGGGTGATTACGCTTTTTTCTACCATTCCAGCTGCAAGGTTCCCGGTATTGTGGGACAAATGGAGGTAGTCAAAGAACATTCCGTCGATGGTAAGTCTGAGAGCGATGACGGTGGAGTTGTGACCCTTGGCTAATTGCTTTGAATGATAGAATCTGCCTTTGACCCCTCGCATCCATACTTTGATGAAAAGTCCAGTCGCGATAACCCGAAATGGGAATGTGTCCACGTCGAGTTCCGACGTAAATTCGATCAGCCCATAACCTTGGAGACTCTCAAATCATATGCTCTTTCAGGCCAAGCATTAGAGAACATGCAGACATTACGCCAGTCTCGCGTAAGCGTCTCGCGCGTCTCGCCCCAAGAGTGGAAGTTTATCATGGGATTGATCGATAAGCAAGAGGTAGACGCGAAGAAGGCTGCGGCCAAAGCCGCCGCTAAAGAGTCAAAAGCTGCTGCAAAGGAAGCTGCCGCCAAGGAGAAAGTTGATACTGAGATGAAGGATGCTGCTGAGCCTGCGACAGAGGTCAATGGTCTGGCAGAGACGGAGAACACGGACGAGGCACCAAAGGAGCTCTTGACAGAAGCCTCTACCACCGAACAACCAGCAGCAGAGCCTGAGCCCACGGTTGTCACTCGCGAACCTTCAGCTCCAGGACTAGTTGAAGAAGTGCCCGCCGGTGACGTCTTCCAACCAGAAAATCAGACCTTTGAGCCTGAAAATACTCACATTGAACGCGAAAAATCGACCGAAAGCGGCATCAATGGCCAAAGCACAGCCGAGCGAATCACCTCAGTGTTCACAGGCACTTTCCTCGCGAACTAAGCATCATGTCGCTCGTTGGCATGCGGGTGACAGAATCCATTTCAATTCGTTCATTGCTCATTCCATGGGATAGGTATGTTAGGTATTCATTCCCCGGCGCAGATATTATCAGGACTCCTCATTTATTTCACCCTTTTTGTATCTGACTTTCGTACCGGTCTCAACGCATAACTCCTCACCGGCAACAATCCTAAATGCCTCGGAAACCCCAATTGTTCCTCCGCCTTAATCAAATTCAGACCGGCCTCTTTAAATATTCTTCTGAACGTCTCATCCGTCCTGGTGACGCTGCTGTCCACTTCATCGTATATATCCGTCCCGGCGGGATCTGTAGAATTGTTCTCTTTCAACACCAGAATCCCGCTTGGAGTCAAAGCATCGGCGGCTCGTTGCAGGTAGGTCGTGAGCTGGGCGTCGGTCAAGTGCCCGACACACCACTGATTCCAGATGAGGTCGTATTTTTCGGTGGGCAGCCAGGACTCGAGGCCGGTTATGTAGATATGCTCTATCACGCCTTCCTCCTCGCCTTTTTCTTCCGGCTCTTCCTCATCTTTGTAGACCGTCGTGTTATCCGGTTGAGCACCGGTGGATGTCAATGTATTTGCAGTCTTGTTCCTTCTCACCAAAGGACTCCTTCGAATGACATCCGCAAACTTCCCGACGGGCTCAACGACATCCACCGTCTCACACACATTCCTCAAAAACCCATCCGTGACGCGTCCGATCCCGGCACCACAGTCAACCCCTCTTTTAAGTTTCTTGCTCTTTCTCTGCTGCTGCCCCGCTTCCTTTTCTTGTATCTGCTGATCTTCGACTGGAAGTAATCGCCGTATCTTGGCAAGAAAACTTGCTGACCCGCGCAAATCAATGCGCGATACTTGCGGGAAACCGCCGAGCATGCCATTTACGGTTGCAGGGATGTTGTTCCAGTATTCGAGGGAAGAGGTGTGGTTAATGTTTGAGTCTGGTGTTGTCGTTTGTTTTGCAATCGTCGAAGAGGTGGAAGACGAGGAGGGAGGCATGGCGAGTGGACTGTCGCCGAGGCGATGTATAGATTCGCCGTGAAGATTGGATGGTATATATAGATTAGACGTGATTTGTAGGGTTCAGATTGCAGCGGATGTTAATGGGATGAAAGAATATTGGGTTGATTAGACAATGTCATTGTGTATTGATTACCGGGTTCGTTCCGCCAATCCGTGAGTTTGATTGGATCGGTAGAGACCTTCTTTGTCACGCTGTATCAACCGTAACAATACGTCTTGCTCCAACTGGATCAATAAATGCATGACCTCTCTCGCTATGCACACCTGCCAAAAGCCAATGCCTGCTAACATACAAAAAGCCAATAATGATAAAAAAAAATCATCTTACTGCATTGCCTGGTTCAATGATCATGATGTTATATCTTAACCCCTTTCAACTCAACCAAACTACAACCGACGCCTTGATATAACTACCCATTTTTCCCATATATGCCAATGCTCCCGTTTCACATAAAGCCCATTATCGCCTAAATCGTTCGCCGTAAGCATGCTTAGTTCTTGCTCGGACAAGGATTGCAAATCTCGTTGGCGATGGCTGTGGTGGTGGTACTGGTACCGGTGTTGCTGTCGATATGATTCTTCTGTTTCTGATGATATTTCGCTTCGCGAGTCGTGTATTGAAAGAATGGATGACGAGTCTGTGTCTGATTGGGGCGGCTCGATCTCGCCAATGTGATTCATGTCGTCGTCATCATCTTCGTCGTCTCGATGTTCGTCTTCGTCTGTTGTACTTCCTGGCGGTATTTCGATGCCGTTCATGATTTCTGTGTTGAAATGAGACGCGTAATTGATATGTTGAAGATTCAGCTTTTCGAGCCGATCCATGTCGTCATGAAGGGTGGCCAGGACGTCGCGCCATCTGCTTCCATCGAGGAGGTAAACATAGGGTAGACGTAGTTCTCGGAGCTGCGACTGATGACGCCGCGCGATTGCGCTAATCTCAGATGCATGTAGTCGCCAGCCTTGAATCCCGAGGCTTCGTAATCGCGGCCAATGTATGTGGTGGAAAACGTCTTCCAAGTGTAAATTTAGTGGACTGTCGGCTGGAAAGCCGACATTTATTGTAACGAGGTTTCGCGCTGCTTGGAAGAAATCTCTGAATGTGGTTGATAGTTTTGACATCAATGATGTCACGTCCGACGCCGAATGGAAGTATATATCCAAGCATGTGAGTCGCTCGCCCAAGGCAGACATGGCCACTCGAGGCGCATTCACCAATTTGAGCGCAGCTTCCGGGCTTAAGTGCGGACCCAGAAAGCGGACGGACTGACAGCTGGACCCCATGAGAGCTAGTGCCAACCCTTCGATTGCGCGCGAACATGCAGGCTCCCAATCCAGCTTGGCCTCTCCAACACTACCAAATCGTCTCGCTCGTTCTATGATGTCTTCATCCGCCCTGTCCTGTAACCGAAGAAGTTTGATCTGTTGCAAAGAGGGAAACCCGACCAGCGCCCGCTTTAAAGAAAGAATGTCTCGTGCATTCTTGATCAGCGAAGTCTGATCGGCAAGTCGTGCAGTGTGAATCTCGGATAGCGTAGGGTAGTCACGCGCAATTCCGGCGAGGAATTTCTCCCAGTCTAATGCAATGTGTATCAGTTTCTGTTGTCCTTGAAAGTGACCAAAGGCGAAGCAATACATACCACGTCCTTGGTAGTATGGCCGAACCATGTATGTAAAATATCGCGTATGGTGAGCCTGTTGCATATCCACCAACTCGTTTAGTCGTTTGAATCCCTCCGCTGAGAATCTCAATGTAAAGCGACGGAACTTCCACGGCGTCGCAATCCTCATGAACCGTGTGCAAACAAGCCTGTACCTATCGAGATCGGTTCTCTCCCCCCGCGATGCCACTGCATTCGTTCCATTTCGTTTATTGTTCAACGGCGGGAAGGCGTACTCCTGAAGTATTTCGCGTCCGTCCGAAGACTCAGTATCGGCGATCAAAAATGACAAGATCAAACTTAGCAATTCGTCGGCCAAATAATTGATGCGGCCAGGCTCATTCATCATCATAATCATCAGCTTCGTGAGCAGGCAGCCGACTCACCGACTGTCTGGCGCGCGACAGTTGGCATGGAAGAGACGAGAACAGACGGAACAGCGGAACTGAGAGATGATTTATGGTCGAGTTGCTAATTTATCGTCGCAATTCACACCCCTTTTTATTCCCTCTGACAACCGTTGGAGTCGTGGCACTGGGATTGAGCGGCCGGTATTGTCTTAAACCCGGGGGTACCGCTACTCCTATTATTAAAGTAGGCGACAGGGGATATGCCATCATTCGAGGAAAGAGAACGGCAACGGTTTGGAAAGCTGCAGAAACAAGCTGGCAGCTTTGCAATGGTTGGATTGGGTTGGGCTGGGTTGGGGGGAAGGTCTCATGTCACTACCACCAGTGCACCACCACAGAGAACAGCCATGCATGCTGGCCTGACTTAATTACATTCGACGTGCAGCAGCGAGCGGATCCCAGGGTTACTTGCGCTCTCACCCATTTCTCAGGCGGACCTCTCAGGCGCTGGAAGACCACCCACACTGCGGTCACATGACTGAAATCGACCCAGGAAGATCAGGAGCATGATGCAGCCACATGCGCCGGCTGGGACAGGCCGCAACCGTATCAGGGGAGAGAGAGCAAAGGGACGAGGTTTGGCGGTGCAGAGATCGAGCGGGAGGGGAAGAACGATTGGAGGTTGAGGGAGGCCGTGAAGAACGGGAGCTGCAGGTGCAGGAAGTACTAGGTGCACGGCCCGGCGGTTAGCTAGCCTAGTGCCCCTCCTACGTCCTATGTAGTGCCTCCCCCTTCAGCCCTTGGCCCGCAGGTACGTCTCTCCTCTCTAGACTTCCTCTAGACTGCTCACTAGAGAATCACTACACTCCACTGACTCTACCACCACTACTACTACTCTAGCGACCCCGCCCTCCAGACTAACAAAACACGTCCAACCATGGCGAATCAACCACTCGCGGTCGAAGCTCGCGTCAGAACAAGTCCCATGGTTCCGATCTTTAATTACGCCGTGCACCCCTCTCACTGGTCCTCGTTGCCGCCCCTCGCCGTCAACGACTTCACAGACAGCTGCCGGTTGCTGCAGAGATACACATCGTCGCCTGCCTATGGATCAGCAGTGAATCGGAGAAATTCTCGACCTCGAACCTGAAAGGGCATCATCGAGACTAGTGTGTTGCTATCGACGAACCAATGGCGTGGAAGTACTCACTGTTTCTGTCGGATGTTGTTACGATCACCGCAACGCTTCAGACTGCCCTGTCCTACGGCGATAGGTACGGCTCTTCGCAGGATCTAGATGCACATTCTTTCGAATTGAATAGCTGATTCTCGCTTTATTGGACACGGATGATCATCATGACATGTACTATTTGGCTTCTCTACCTTCCACCATCAATGTCACCTACGTGGCACAATCACCACCACTGATTCAATAATTCAAGGTCAGGTATGACCGATACCAATCTGGCCTGCCAGTGCAGTGCCGAGGCCCGTTTACAGACTGCTAGTCGCGCTCTTCATTCGACGTTGTCGAATCTCAGTGCTACTGAGCTTGGACTCGAAGCTACTGGCTGACGTATCCGCCACCTCTTGTGCTTCTCCCGCTTGCAAGACGCCAACTTCAAACACCTCCAACGATGCCCATCCTTTTTTGTTTCTCTCTGTGTTAACAGCCTGACCGCCTGATCGTGTCTCTGCTGACACGATCAAAGCACTAAATACTTCCTCTGTAATGGTCGGCCCGAACGGATCATCAATCTGTACCAACCGCACAGTTATATCCGGTGCCACCTGAAACGAAACCTGTTTGCCATTTGGGCCTGGTCGTTCGGTGCGCGTGAGATCAGCAGAAATGGTCTCCGCAGGATTGAAATCGACGATAGCCCGTAGAAATGCTGCAGTTCCTTGCATCCTCTCTTCCCAGCTCTCGAGATAATCTGCAAACTTTTTGTTGACGAGCATCTGGTCACCGGTTATCCCGACTGCGAGGACTTTCTCGTCTCTTGTAACGTCAAGTGCTAACGCGGTGGCCGTGAGCAATAACTTATGTCCGAGATGGAGATGGTCGAATGTTCCACCGACAATGACTGCGGCATGGCTTGCGGATCGCTCCTCGTCGGGGCTGATGATCGTCTCTGCCGTGCTGGATGTAGTACTAGCAGGTAGTTTAATGTTGGCTATGGACATACCATACGATGATAATGCAGCTCCTAGAAGCTCTCCTGCTGTTGTGCTTGGAACGTAAACATGATCCCAAGGTCTTTTCGAAGTTGCCAACGTCTTCAAGTCAATGATTGGTCCTTGTATTCTTTTCCAATTCTCGTTCTGTCCGTATTTTGCATCATCCACGAAGAAGACGCGGACATCCACACCTCCGGGTGCATCCAGCTCTATGTCTTGTTCAGCGCTGATGGCTCCCACCAGTGTGTAGAAGTTGGCCAGAAGGTTCTGGATACTAGCAAACGCCTTTGTGCGAGGTTGGTATTGAGCAGACAGTAGTTGAGGAATGACTAGTGCAACGTCAAGCTTATATACATCGCTGGAGGTCTTCAGCTGCACAATGCTTGAAAATATATGTGACAACGCCGGCCCATACACTTCCTTCAGCTGGCGCACTGCGGGGGAGGGCGGGGGCGGAAGCAGCAGAAGACTATACAGAGCGTCCATGAGTCAACACCCTGGCAAGCTGAGTGGTTTCGTAGGTATTTGGAAGAAACTGTATACAACAGAGCCAAATGCAGACCTCTGAAGAAGCGAACATCTGATGGCAAGTGAGCGCCCAAGAAGAAGGAGCTGCTGATTAAGCCGAACGCTGACCGCTGGTTGGCTGGGGCGGGCGGCAGAGCGCGAGCGAACGCGGGGACGCCCAAAGACTCCGTAGTCGACTGGGCTGAGGATTCGAGCTCCCTTACACACCTCTGAGAGACAATTGACCGTCTCCGATTCTCCATATACACGCCATGGACACATGAAACTCATGCCGTGCTAGAACGACTGATTACAGGCGGCACAAGCTCTTGTGCCTCGGACCTCCGCAGTGTCTCTACTTATATGCGACGTTTACAGCATTGGGCTGACCCGACTGACTGTTGACACTCTTTCATCATCACCCACAAACAGCTCTACACGCTCGCCAAAATGTCCAATCCTTCATCCCAGCAGCATTACGAGACTCCCAGGCGGCCGGCGGCGTTCACTCGTCAGTCAGAGGAACTCCATATTCCTCTGTCCGGCACCACCGTCCCTTCGAATGCCCCTCGATACCCAACAGGGCCAGATGCTGGTCAGGTTCCCCCTGCGATAAGCATACAACAGTCGACACCGCAACACTCTCAATATGGATCAGGAACCAATACACTCCCTGGCGCTTTGCAGCCAGGAAACATGTCTGGTCGTCCAGCGCCTTTATCCACCAACACTGCCTCCTCCGCTGTGCCGACCTTACCTCAGCCAATCTCGCAACCGCAACAAGCGACGACGCCGTCTCGCTCAGGCACCGTCAATCACACACATGTCCATTCGCGCTCGAGTCCCGCAGGATTTGACCAACCTAGGTACAAGCAATATGGGACTACACCAGAAAGCGCGAAGTATTCGTCTCCGCCCGGCGGCTTCCCGCCGCATACGCCGTCAGGTGCCAAATACTCGCCGCTGGGTCTTGCAGACATAAGGCCGCCCAGTGACTCGCTCTTGATGGATCATCCAATGACACCGGGATCTTTTGCAGCTTTTACCAATGACATACAAATACCCACAAACAGCAACTATGTCGCTCCGTGGCCGATATATGCGGTCGATTGGTGCAAGTGGCCTATGTCTACGGCAAGCTCTTTTGCTGGAAAGGTAGCTATTGGAAGCTATCTCGAAGATAGCCACAACTACGTGCGTATATCGTAACCCATTCATTTGACGGTGAGCTAATTGGATAGATTCAAATTATCGACGCTCATCGCAAACAACCCGAGGCTGATACTCCAGACGTCGTGCCAGGAGACGTTGAGTTGGAGTACGTCAAGACGGCAGAGGCAACACATTCATACCCGGTCACGAGAATATTATGGGAACCCCCTTCCTCGCAGAAGCAGTCCACCGACTTGCTTGCGACGTCAGGCGATCACCTCCGTTTATGGTCTTTGCCAAATGCTCAGATTGTACAGACTACAAACTCGATAAACAACCGAAACCAGGGGCCATCGCCGGCAAAACTGTCTCCATTAGCCCTTTTGTCTAATTCGAAATCACCAGAACACACGGCGCCTATCACTTCGCTGGATTGGAATATACTATCGCCCAGTCTGATTATCACGTCCAGCATCGACACAACGTGTACGATCTGGGATATTCCGACGTTGACGGCCAAGACACAGCTTATTGCGCACGACAAGGAAGTGTACGACGTACGTTTTTGCGCGAATAGCGTTGATGTATTCGTCAGTTGCGGTGCGGACGGCAGTGTGCGTATGTTTGATCTTCGGAGCTTGGAACATAGTACCATCATATACGAGCCGTCGGAGAAGAATGAAAAACGTAAGTATCATCCAAATCAATGTGCAGAAAATTTTCATCGATCACTAATGAGCACAGTCATGAGTCCTGGAGGCTCCAGTCCAGGACACTCTGCAGCATGGCCACCACCTTTACTTCGCATAGCCAGTAAGTTCTTTCTGTGCAGATCATCCACAACCCACCACTGACTTGCTTGCTAGCGTCTCCCCATGACGCCCACCTTCTCGCGACATTCTCCCAAGACTCCAATCTAATCCGCATCCTCGATGTTCGCCAACCAGGCCAAGCCCTCGTCGAATTGCGCGGCCACTCCGCTTCCGTAAACTGCATCGAATGGTCCCCCAGTCGCCGCGGCACACTAGCTTCAGGAGGTGACGACTGCTGTGTCCTCGTCTGGGACTTGCTAAACCAACACAACGCCGCACAAATCCCCCAACAACACCAACAACAACAACCTCCTCCCTCCACTCTCCCAACCGTCAATCCCGCCGCTGGAGGTGCCCCAGGTGCCGCAGGCGCTGCAGGTGCAGCAGCAGCCCCATCAACAACCGAACGGGGCCCCGCGGCAGTATGGCAATGCGACTACGAAATCTCAAACATCTCCTGGTCTCCTCAAGGTTCGCCTGCATCTCAGAACTCGCGTGGTATTGGTGGTGGTGATTGGCTCGGCGTCTGTGGTGGTAAGGGATTCTGGGGTGTCGCAATGTAGATTTTTCGCATCTCTTCTTTCTCTCTTCGATTACTGGATACTCAAGTCATAACGAGCGCTTCCGACGACGACTCTTCTTCTCTTTCTTCTAACTCTTTTTGCTTTTCTTTCTCATATTGCATGTTTCGTTAGTTTTGAGTTGTGGTGCATCACATCTTCGCACACATGCACTTGGGCCAGAAAGGATAACCGTTTACGACCTCCTCCAAACTATCTGTTTTTATGATACATCGAAATGCATCGGTCACTGTTCGAATGTTGCGTTGTGGCACAAAAATACCTAGACTGAAGATAAACGACATCAGAAGTATGTTTTGACTTGCTTTTATTTATATTTGTATTTATATAGAGAAATATATACATCGATAATGAAAACGCTTAGCTATGTAGTACAAACCAGGAGAATATCCGCTATGGAATAGAGACACATATGGAAAACGAAACCCCCATGACCGATAATGCAAGGTATAACCGATTGATGAACATCACGTTTTGGCACAAAGCCAAGTGGTTGATTATAGTGTACAAGAAATGAGAGGAAAGGATTGTTGGATATTCCGGATGGTGAGGAGTTTGGTTGCTTATCGAGAAACCTCGAATTTCGCAAGCAGTTCACTCTCCAATTGACGCGCAAATTTGACACTGGGAACGTCCACAGCGCGCCAAAAGATGTCTGCCAGCCAAAGTGCAATCGGAAGACAAATGCTCCACCCTATAGCGGCACCGAAGAGGAATTGGAATGCGGTTTCGCGACCAGTGATCTGCCAGATATTGTGCATCAGGGTATAGCCAAGTCCATGTAGGATTGGGCCATGTACAATGTAAAATGCATAAGAAATTTGTCCTAGATACTGAGAGAGTGGGTTGATGAAGATCTTCTGAATGGTCTTGGAGTTGTTGATGCTGGCGACGATCAAGACTGCGCCGAGGGTCTGTGGGAATCGGTGAGGTTCTGGATATGTTTTTGGGGTTATGCGAGCAAGCCAAACATATCCTGGAGTGTATGGGCCCCCGATATTTGGCGAGGAGCCCATGTACAATCCGAGAATGAAAGCACCCATCCAGATCGCATTCTGTCGTCGCTGAAGGAAATTCTGAATAGAGGCGGTGCCGGTAAGCTTTTCCAAGTCCGATGCTGTAGACCCGGTCTCAGATTTAGTCGTACTGGTAGTATTGTTATTCCAAATTCCATTTTCGAGGTCAATCTCAGCGAGTATCAAGCCGCTCAGAAAGAGCACCACGTCCCATCGGCCCCATCGAATGCAAAACCATAGGGTCAAAGCCTCCAAGATCAAGCGAACCTTGGTTCTGAACCGACTGACGGCGAGAATGGTGACGAAGAGCACGATCGAGCTGCGGAATTCGACCGGAATCGTCCAAAGATGAGGGTTGTAGTTGTTGTAATAAAGCCCCCAATCCCAAAAATTCATCAAGCGACAAATAGTGTTGTACCAGTCCCACATTTGTATGTACGTTGACCGCAGAATAATCGGATGCTGTTCATTGGTGCCGGTAATCGTTCGACTATTGTCCACGACCCACCGGGAGTAATTGTATAGGCCTAGGCGAATTGCGACGAATACGCAAAACAAGCCGACGATAGACGGAATATACAGACGTAAGCCACGTCGGAAGGTGGCCGAGGAAAGTACAGCAAAGGTCTGTTCGAATGATCCGCTGCGAATCGTCTTTAGAGGCCGGTACGAGAGAACGTAGCCGGAGATAACGAAGAAAATGGCGACCATGATATGACCGGAAAAGATCATGTGAAGGAATGGTAGCTGATGCAATCCAAAATACTGCTTGTTGAAGCCCCAGCCGACATGGGTATGCCATGTATACGTGAAAAGAAAATGGAAATTGAACACGAGCAAACAAGCCCATCCTCGCAAACCATCCAGTGCTGCAATATCGTGCAATTTTTCCGGCTTGTTCGGTTCTCCGCCCGTGACATGATGCTGCAAGTAGCTCGGTACTGTGAAGACCATGAACTGTGAAAAGATGCGTTCAGCATATTCGGGAAAGTCTTCGCTTTGTTGCATCGTCAGCGACTGGGACCACGACATCGATGAGTCAGGAGCTGCGGCATTGCGAGGGGGTGCGCGTTCTGTATACGGCCGGTCAGCATCTTGTCGTCGGTCGAGCTCCGGAAGACTGAATTCAAGAGACAAATTTCGCGGCATGTCATGGGAGGGCGTGATGAGAGACGCCCTGCGTCTCACCGAGTCCCTAATCTGTGCAGTCATGGTATCACGTTTGATTGATTATAAATTACATCAATTGAACGAGTGACATGGATTAGTGGAGTTGTGACAGGATGAGAAAAACCTCAATCCAGCCTCAACTCCCATAAGAACCGTTCTCGTTTCGGTCGAGTCGTGAGAGGAGTTCGTATCCCTGCCTGCACTATAAGCGTACGACACGGGCGGATTTCGATGTTGATCGGTAGTGATGGGCGTTTGATGCGGATTGCCAGCGGATTTACAATTACACGAAAACAAATAGCGAAAAGTAGTGCATGTAATGAGGATCCAAAAGCGATGCAATGCAATGCATATGATATGTCCAACACAATAGAGAGAGAGAGAGAGAGAGAGTGTGTGTGTATGTGTGTGTGTGCTATGTACTGTCAGGTGAATGAGTGAAGAGAGAAGACAAGTATGTAGGACGCAACTTCCCCCAGAGGCGCAAACTCGCAAATTCGGCAGGCCAATCACGAGCGCGGTGGACCGGCGCTACTCGACGCCTGCCGCGGTCTCGACTCCTTATTCCTCCCTACTACGTAGTACATAAATATAGTACACAACTACGTAGGTGAGATGGTGAGGCTACAATCTAGACATGCTGTCGAGCCGAAGATGATGAGTCTGCTATCTTCTAGGCGTTTTACGTTGACGCGATTCATCAGCTGGTTCCAGCACGACACAGCACACTCGTTCATTGCACCTTCTCCTGAGACATACTATGTAATGACCTGTCTCAAAAACCCACAGGATGCCAAGTTGCCAAGGCATGTACACGCAACAGATTGCCCAATTCGCTTCCACTGCTGCCTGCAAGTCGGTTTACGTAGTAGAGCAGCTAGGCCCTGAGCTAGTCAACTAGTCAGTCAATTGCTCAGCTTTTGCGGAGAAAGAGTTAGCCGGAAGCAGAGGTAGACCATTACTCAGCTGATCACGTGACCTTGAGTGCCTCAGGCTTGAGATGCATCACGTGACACGATGGCCTGTTCTCATGATACCGAGGCCGGATCTGTTGAAGTTGAAAGAAAAAGGCGTCTGAGGAGTAGTTTAGAGGCATTGGATCAAACAGTGCTACATCCATAGGGGTCTTTGACGCAGACTCTCGTTTTAAGGCAGCACTGGCGAGGTAGGGCTGTTGGGTCCTAAAGTAGAGTATGTACGCAGTAAGCTACGCAAATATTTGAGAGCTTCTCATTGGTCGCTTATCGGGCTGCCGTAGTTCGCTCCTGCTGTATTCGGGGGAGCGAGAAGTAGGACCTGCAAAGATCCAGACGCCGTTGCTCGAGTCCGTATGGCCCTCGCGTAAGAGTCATCTCAACAACAAGCTCTCTTCAGTCAGTTTCGGTATCGCGAAACGTTCTCTTTTGACCATCCACTCCAAGCGCGATCGCGCCGGTCGACAACGTCGACTGTGCATGGACTTCCCCGGTCCCAAAATCTTCACAAGACGCGCATTTGCCTTTCTGCCGCCACCACTCGTCCACCACCAACCTTGCCCGCGTACACGCCACTATCAAAATGCGCCCGGCGGTCATCTATTGTTGAATATCGGATTTTGATCTCGTGATTGGATATTGATGAGCTGTCCCTGGGGCTGGCAGTCCCGTCCCCCTTCGCCATGGATTTGCGCAACATCATGAACAATGATGCCAGCGGTGCTGCAAAACCGAAACCACCACCTCCATCACTCCAGCAATCTCCACTGAGACAGAACTCGGAACCGGTTATCACACCGCGACCGAGCGAACACTCAACGCCTGGTCCATCGTATCAATCGAACCTTTTCGCGCGCCCGCAACCTCCCTCGTTACAACCAACTCAGCACTCACCCAGCGCATCCTCGACGTACAGTTCAACCCGCTCTCCGTTTCAATACAACTCGAACCTACCGCCGAACGGAGCGCCTTCTACTCACTACGCTCAAAGTCCACCACCGCAACCATACCAAAATCGAGAATCCAACCCACCCACTCCGGCTAGCCCTGCGGTTTACGCACAGCCATCTTTAGCTTCCCCGTATACACCGCAGACGAACTCCGCAACCCAACAACAGCAAAAACAGCAACAATCCTATTTTAACCAATTCCCCGGTTCTCAACCAGCTCATGCTGCTCCCATCCCTCAGTCTAGCTTCACTTATCCTCACGCCAGCGAAAGTCCTCGTCCAGTAAGCGCTCAACGACCACTCCAACCTCAGCACATATCACCTCCTCCTCCACAGCGATCCCAACCTAGTACACCCCTAGGTCCACCTGCTGGTCCATATCAACGTCCGCTGTCTCAATCTGCCCGGCCTCCGTCTGCAGGAGAAGATACACCAGTTCAAGCAGCGAATACCTGGAGCCCTCACGATTCACATGCACCTGAACAAAGAATAGGCTATCCCCAAAGTTATCCCGCTGCTCCTCCTCCACCACCACCAAGAGAAGTGAGGCAGGCAGAAAGGCTTAGTCAGAGCCATTATCCGCCAGATTCCGACAGAGAAAGGAGTGTTAGCATTAGTCCTAAAACCATTGTCTCACGACAAAGTCTGTCCCAGGACCGAGACGCCAGTGCTCCTCATCGCACCAGCATTGAAGACGACCGCTGGCGACAGAGTCCCTCTGGCAGCCACTCTCACAGCAGCTCCATTGCAGAACACAAGTACCCGTCGCACCCGCCTCAGCAAGACTTTGCTCAGCGCCCCCAAGCGATGCAGATGAGCAGTTCCCCAATGGCAACACATACACCCTCTCGCGAGGCTTCCTTGGTACAAATACAACCCGTCAAAACCGAGATTTCAGAGCCCTCGGAGGTGTCAGGACGACCGTTCAAACGGAAGAAGATGAGATACACCGAGCCTCCGGTCTATGCTCGGAGAGTGCCTAGAGCCGGAAAAGGCCCCATCATTCTTAATCCAAGGCCAGCCATTCCAAAACACTCACCTGCGCGATTCGCTGGTCCCTCGCGCGCGACATCTGTACAACGATCTGTGGCATCGCCATCTAGGTCGATTCAAACTCCTGCGCGACCGCCTCCCGTCAACGGGCCTACTCCTCTAAACAACCGCCCTATCCCTCCCCCACAGCAACAGTCACAGCCTACATACGGACTGTTGGGACCTTGGGAACCGTCTATCTCTGGGAAAATCCCTTACGAAGAAATTACAAAAACCGTCTGTGACTTTCTCTTCAAAGAGGTTGTTTCTAGGCACGATATCGCTGCGGGCCCGGCTGGAGCTGCAGCAACAGGGTCGGGGGCGATGCTAGAGATCGAGGCCAAATTAGGACGAATCATGGATAAGGACCGACAGGGGCGTCTACGTCTACCTGTCATGAGTGAATGTATTCTCCACACCGACGGCTCAGGTTATCGTACTGCTTTTGAAAGCTCTATGAGCTTGGTAAGTCTGCCCGGTCTGCTGTATCTATATGTACTAACCATTTTCTAGGCACAACATCAAGCCATGAATAATTTTTTGAACGAAGCTGTAAAGGCATCAATGCCTCAAGCTGGGCTCAATCGGATTCCACTTTCATACGCGCACAAAAGAGAACGCGATACCTTTTATGAGGTGCCACCTCAAGAGGTTCCTCCGCTTATACAGAACTACATGAATCCCCGTCATAAACCTAAGGTTCGGGTGACTACTGATCAGAAAACGGGCGAGGTTTTGGCAAAGATCATTAAATGTCGGTTAGCAGATTTGGATGTGTATAGTCCACGGACGAACGTCGATTGGCGAATTTCTGTCAATATCGAAATGAACTATGACCGAGACGTACGCAATTTTCCGATTGCAGGCGGTGGTTCGCAAAGGCCAGGCGGCGAGAGAATCAAGGACCGCATGAGCTATCGCCACTTGGCATACCAGATTGATCTTACACAGGTTGGGACAGCAGATGTAGGTTTATTTCTGGAGTATGAATCGTCACTTGACTAATATATTTAAACAGAGTGCCATCAAGAAAGATTTTGAGCACGAGCTCGAAGTCGAAATCTCAGCGGCGGAGGTCCGAAGGCAAGGGGAGCTTGCCAGAGGGGGGGACATGAGAAATCAGTATGAAGAGCTCATCAAAGGCTTCGTCGACAACGTTCGATTTCTCGCTCGAGCTGTGCCCGATGCATGAGCTGCACTCATTGCTGCACGGATCTTTCATTCCTCCTCACATTTATGCGATAACCACAAACGAATATATCAAGTATGAGGTTAAAAACAATTCCCTTTGCTTTTGTGAAAACTGTCAAACGGCCGAGACGAATTTCATATGATATTATTATAGAGTGCGCGGCTATCTGAACCCACATATGGGTTGGTTCTTGCGCCTTGAATGATTGATTTCACCTCATGAGCGTTTTCTATTCTACATGTTTTTATACACTTGACCTCTACCTTTGATTCATTTTCTATCTACTAATTTATCACGTGGGCATTTGACGATATATATATTTTTTTTAATAGGGTGCGTTTCTGCTTTTCCTTCCCATGTCGTCAGAGGAGCATCAGATCAAGAAAAGTTATTTATTGTCAATCATGAACTCTTTTTCTTTCTTAAGGTAAGTTAATGAATACGTAGATGTCTCTAAGCATATGCATGGCCTTTTGGGAATGGCAGCCTCGGATTGTCATGCATCAGGATCGAAAATTTGTACGAATCCAATGATAACGTAGAAGAAACGGACGTAGTAACTAGCTATGTGAAGAAATATAAAAAGTGATAAAAGTACAAGCAGCGGATTTTCGCATCGAGCGCCAAGACCAATGAACTACTACTCCGAATCATCCAAATATGTCGGATTATCATCCCCCATTGCACCGGGCGTGGCCGCCATTGCTGGCGTTGGTGCATCGTAGGGTAATCTGCTACCGACACCCAACCCGCCGGCGCCACCGCCTCCAGCACCGGGTGTAGGCGCATTGAGAGCTCCCGGGGTAGGCGCGCTTTCGGCCCATCGCGGTGTGGAAGCTGTGCCTGAAGCGCCTGGTGTAGGAGCCGATGGGTATGCGCCAGGTGTAGGTGCTGAGTAGTCGCCTCCGGGAGTCGGTGCATCGTACCGTCCTGTGTTTGCGGAGGAAGCGGGAGTGCCACTATTGGCCGTCCAGGCCGGTGTGCGATTGCCTGTTGCGGCGCCCCAAGCTGGTGTGCGAGAGCCGGCTGCGAAGGCGTCGAAGCCGCCGCCGCCGCTACCGCCGCCGCTGCCCGAGTCGTAGGGTGTGCGGGCACCGCTGTTCCAAGCCGGGGTTCGTCCGCCGCCCATTGCGCCGCCGTATGCTGTGCGGGATCCGTCGGCTTTCCAGGCTGGTGTGCGTGAGCCACTGGCTGCGGAACCTCCCCAGGCAGGAGCTGGGGTGTATTAGTATTGAGCTGATTATTGCTGCGGAAAGGATAGTGCTTACTTCGTGAAGACAAAGAACCACCCCATGCTGGGGTTCTCGAGTCCAGGGCAGCCATGGGTGTTCGTGAACCAGACCAGCTTGGTTGTGATGGTCCTCCAGGACCTCCAGGCACACGAGGACGACCCCCACGGCCCATATCGATGGTTTGACCAGTAACAGGACTGATAACGTTAGTAGACTAGTTCTGAAAAGTGTCGAGAATGAGATGACTTACTCCTTGACGACGACACCAGTCCGAGGAACCATGACTTTGGTACCCTTGGTGTGTAGCTCAACACGCGCTAGGTCCTCGGTCGTCTCCCGGACGATACCGATAAGACCTTTATAACTGCCTTTCGTGATACCGACAGTCTTCCCAATGAGCCGGTCTCGGCCTACACGTGGAGGCGGCATGGCTCCTCCCTGAGGCGGGCGTTGCATGATGGCCGGGTTCATGCGCGATAGATCAGGACCTGTAGCGCGACCTCCCTTTGCCGACACTGTGACGACATTCGAAGTACGAACCACAATGACACCAGTGTTCTCGGCCTGTGCCTTGTTATGCAAAAACAGGAATGATCTGTGAATATGCATGATGACTCCACTGCGTTGTTCACCGTACATCTCGCGCACTGTATCGCCATGTCGAATCTCTGCACCGTTGCGGTCTGTCGCAACAGCGTCCTTGCGCTTGGCGATTTTGGATGCTATTCGGGATGGTAGAACGTTTCGGACAGAGCCATTCTGATCTATAACGCGGAGTGACTCGCGATCAACTTGGATAATGCAAGCAACGGTGGTGGCACTGGGATCTCATTAGTACACATTCAACTTTCAAGAAAGGCTTTTCTGTGCTCACTCAAGCTGGACAAGGTCATGTACGTCAAACGTCCCTAGCTTGCCGTCAACGCCAGACTCTGTCGAAAGCCGCAGGTCCTTGCTGAAAACAGTAATCTCTTCCATACTCATATCACTGAGTATGGTTACACTATCACCCTTGACCTGAACCACCATACCAAGCTCATCTTGGTAGCGGCTACCGCCAATGACTTTAACATGGTCACCTTCACGAAAACGCTTTCGCAAGGTTTTGATGGGTGCGTCTATTACCTGTCCCTTCATATCCCCCTCTGTGACCTCCAACGTGATGATATCGCCTCTAGTCGCGACCGTTTTTCCTATTATACCCTGCTGTTCGCCTTTGTACACTTCAACCAGATCTCCTGGTCGATATGCATCCTCTGCAACAGTGTTCTTGAGCGTGTTGGCCAAAGATGCCAGGTCAATATTTGCAGTACCATCCTCAGAGCCGCGAGCAAACATGGTGACCTCCTCTAGGCGAGGATTGACGTTCGTCGTGATCAAGTGCTGAATCTTCATTTCCTTGACGAGGAAGCCGTCAATATAGGTATCACCCATATAGTTCCATGACTTTCCACTCAAGTTAGATGTTCCCACTAGATGTCTGCCGTGTTTCTTGCTAGCCTCTGCCTCACTAAAGAGGCGCTGGGGTGGCCTAGCAGCTGTATTGTTTGCAGCGCCGAATCGTTTTCTCTTAGCGGCGTCCACAGGTGCGGAAAGGTCTTCATTCAGACCGTAGTCGAGACGAGGAACCAGGCGAACAGTGACTTCCAACCCGTTGGTTTCGACCTCCTCAATCTGAGCAAGATCGCCCTGGTATTTACCACGCTTGATCCGTACCCAGTCACCAGGGTTGAGCTCTTCGGATTTCTTGACTCGTAGAAGGTCAGGCATTTCCTTGACAGGTACCAAGACCATCTTGGTTTTGGGATAGACATCGAGAAGTCCGTCAAGAGCTTCCATAACCTCTGCTTGTCTTCTTGCTTCGACGTAGACGTAACCAGTCATAGTCTTTCCACGCTCAAAGGCCGAGATAATCTTTAATCCGTGACGACTACCCGGAGGTCGTTGTTCGATACGTTTCTGAATATTGAGCACCACATCTCTCTCTTTTCCGGGCTTGCAACGAACACCCCATATACTTGGATCGTCGACACTGGGAAGAAGCAGTCTCTTGGGAACAACGACGGAGTCTGATGCGGCCATGCGATTGCGTCCATATCTTTCCTTAAGCGCAGCCGCTTGCTTCTCGGCATCCATATGAGCCTCGAGCTCTCGTTGGCGATCGAGTTGTCTGTGTCTACGGTCATCTAGCTCAGCGCCGACGGGGAGCGCATCGAGATCGTCGGGATGAGCCTCGGCACCAAATCCATCGCCCATATCATCTTCTTCATCTTCTGCTTCTTCGTCGTCATCATCAACACCAGCTTCCTCTTCGAAGAAGGCATTGACACCGCCGCGTCTCCGACGTTTCTTTGGTCGACCCTAGGTACAGCCTCGTTAATCCCATGGCATGCAAAAAATCCATCAAGCTGACATATAGCTTACCGAAACGGCATCTTCATCGTCTTCATCTTCATCCTCATCCTCTTCTTCGTCTTCCTCGTCTTCAGCTTCATCTTCGTCTCCTTCTTCGTCATCATCACCTTTTCCTTCGCCTTCAGCTCCTTCGTTGTCATCCTCGGCGACTTCGTCTACCTCGACTTCACGACCCCGTCCGCGACCGGTTCTGGCGCCTTCCTCATCGGAATCGACAGCTGGAGCTGGGTTGAAGTCGTCCTCCTCCTCATCAGAACCAAAATCTTGATTGAGCACATTGTTTGACATGATTGCGATCGCTTGATTCAAAAAGTTTTCGCGGATGTTATGAGCGGAGCAGTAAGCAAAGTAACGAGTTTAACAGGTCGTCAGGATGTAGCGGGTTAGATTGGGTCGTCAAGAACGAGTTGATCGAGCGGCAATGCGACTTTGGTGCACAAGTCGCTATGATGACATAGAATTCCAAGGCGGTAATGGTGAGGTCGAATAGTCAATGAGTGACAAACGAGACGAAGGGTGAATGCGAAAAGTCCTTTATCCAAGACAAGCTGTTGGCGGTCCTGTGGCCCAGCGACGCTCGCCTCCGATCAAGTGAAATCTAGTAGATTGACCGATAGTAAATATTGGGTACTAGTCTCAGTTCCGACCACAGGCGCACAGAAAGTAGTCACAACCGAGACAATAGAAGCCGGACTGAAAAGAAGACTGTTCGAAATAAGTTGCTAGAGGCTGTCTAGAACTAGCCTCAGTCTAGTCCAGCTCCAAGGGCCACATACCGGGCTGCACCTTTGGCAGGTCTGGACAGCCCTACTATCTCGATTATGTAATCAATCGATTCTCCAACGTCTTCTTAATCCGACAGTTCTCCATCTATGTCCTCTGATAGACTTTGTTCTTTGATCATGAAGGCATAAGTCCATGAACGAATATGCTTGTGGCCTCGTGTATCTATTGGGCCTGAATGGTATCAGTACACACTAACATTCGACCTGGATGCTCGCCAAAAATTCCTGAGATTAATTCATCCTTCTAAGCCTCCTCGAACATGTATCAAGTAAAATTAACACCACCGTGCATGTAGTCCACGCGACGATCAGAAAGCATGGCTGACATACTCGACTTACCCGCTGAACTATTATTTCTCATTGGAAAATTCTTACAAGTCGAAAAAGACATTAATTCCCTATGCCAGACCAGCCGCGGATTCCATGTCCTTTTCACTCCGTACCTCTACAAGCTCAACGTCCGCCAGGGCAAGAGCTCAGCCCTCGTCTGGGCCGCGGAACAGGGCCAAACCGCCACAGCCAGGTTGAGCCTGCAGGCCGGAGCTCGTATCACAGCACTCAAAGATGGTCTGCCTCCGATATCCTGGGCAGCGCGGGGCGGTCACCGGGAGATAGTCAAACTCCTCCTCGAAACCGGCAAAGTACAGATCGACTATCGCGGCTCGCCGCTCTACAAAACCGCATTATGCTGCGCAGTCAAATGTGGCGACGAAGCGATCATCGAGATGCTGCTGCAAGCAAAAGCGGATGTGAACAAGCGTTCCATTGATGGCGCAACGCCTTTGATTGCGGCTGCGAAGCTGGGCCATGAAGGGGCCGTGAGACTGCTGATTGAGCATGGCAATTGCGGATATGATATGAGGGATGCCAATGGATGTACAGCTTTGTTCTATGCCGCTGCTGGAGGGTATGAGGGCATAGTTAGACGCTTGCTTGAGACGGGGAAGGTGGATGTCAATATTGGTGATTTTCATTGCCGATTACCTTTGAGCTATGCTGCGGAAAAGGGGTATGAAGAGATTGTAAGGCTGCTGTTAGAAACTGGAAGGGCACAGACTTATTATGGAGGTACAGTCGCGGTCGAAGGGACGCCGTTGGCTTGCGCTATCAAAGGGGGGTATGTAGGGATCGTGAAGTTACTGATCGATACCGGGGAACCGATCGCACATATTCCAGACCGGGAAGGTCAGACTGCATTATCTTTGGCTGAAGCTGGGGGTAATTCGGATATACTGAAGCTCCTTAGACCGGAGACAGATAACACATGATAGCCAAGCGTGGGAGGGAGACATGTATATAAGGATATACCACGGCTCGCACGAGTTGGTGACATATTCGTAACCCCCTGGATACTATAGTCCTTTACTAGACTTTTATCATAATAATAGTTCCTAGTGTCCAATGGTCCATGAAACTGAACATGTCGAACTTGTGCTAAAAGCAGGAATTATAGCTAACCTCAATGTTCCTACATACGGCTTTTGATTCTTCGATTGCAAATGGAGTTCGAAAAAAAGAATAATGATATTTTTTTAAAAGATTTTAATAATAGCACAAAACAGTGTCCGCGTCATTGAATTCATTGAGGCATGAGCATGCTTAGAAATGATATTGATCCTTCAATTGACTAATCCAAGTCTTCTACACCCGTCCGTATGTATTGTCTACAGCTCGAATGCTGTAGTGTTATTCACTGCATTGACTACTCGATGTGTTTCTTAGACTGTGATTGGCTCCTGAAACAGCATGAATTAGATTTAACTTCCACAAGTTTATTTTTCGTCAATGTACTTACCTGTATGTAGGGGATACCAGTGAGCTTGTATGCTCGTTCTGATAGAACTAGGTCGTTCACTGGACGTTCTCGACTAT
This sequence comes from Talaromyces sp. PB3603, assembly GCA_023625915.1. Taxonomy (NCBI): domain Eukaryota; kingdom Fungi; phylum Ascomycota; class Eurotiomycetes; order Eurotiales; family Trichocomaceae; genus Talaromyces; species Talaromyces sp. PB3603. The sequence continues at coordinate 360,828 of JAMAFY010000008.1, forward strand.
GAGGATCCGGTTCGCCGTCTCTGAGTATCTTGTTATCTCCGACATATGTAGCATTCGGCCAATGCGAGGTTGGGACTCGGTCTACAAGTAAATCAAGAGTCAGCGTTCGAAATCCGAGAATCTCGTCTTCATGGCCATAAAGATCCAGCATGCATGAACCCACCTAAATAGGCCTGCTTCTTTCGAAGCAAATCTTCTTGTGAGCAATCTTTCACAGGCATGTAGCATGTGTAGACACAGAAACGAGGCTTATCGCTCGTAGAGGGCAGATTGTAGTGAGGAGTGCGGGAGTCCCAGAGAAGGAGATCGCCTGGTTCTGCTGAGACCTTGACCCATTCACATCCTTTGTCTGCAAGCCATTTCATGCCGGTCTCCTTGAAGCCATACCATTCTTTGGTCCAGGCTGGAATACGCTCTTCGTCCTTGAAGACAGCGTGGTACTCTTCAGACAATTGATAAGCACCCTTGCAAACTATGAGACCACCATCATTGGGTCCATTGGGGAGAAGATTGACGAGGCTGCGAGATTTCGATACATTACTCTCACGTCTCAACAAAGATTGTATAGATAGGTAAACTTACCCTTGCAAACATCTGAAGCCTGGTTTCTCGGGATCTTGGTCTTGGTGCGGCCATGGCTTATTCTCAGGAACATCCTTACGATTGGGGAAGCTCGCATTCACGGCATCAAACGAGACAATCAGGTCCTTGTCTTGATACACTTTCTCAAAAGCTCCAACGACGCCAGGTTCTGAACGAACTTTCCAGACAAAGTCTTCGTGGCTGACGCCATACCCGTATAACATGCCCTTCTCATTGATCACGGGAAGCTTGTCCTTGTGTATCGTGCTGGGGTCATTGCGGTCAAAGCCCAGATTGAAGCCTTCCAAATAACTGAACATGTCCGAGGCATATTGCAAGGCTCTTTCGCGGGGTATAGCGCCCTTGACAACGGCATAGCCGTCGCGCACAAGGTCATCGTACCATGATTCGCCAACAACTTCAGGGGGGAACAATTCGGGTGTAGAAGTCTTGGGCTTTTCGATCTCGACTGGGGCAACAGTAGAGATCACTGTGGAAGTCACGGTGGACGACATGGTCGAAGACATAGTTGATGCAATCGTATAGTGTTTCTCAACCTTTAAGTTTTGGCCAGTGTGGAATATAATTGAATGAAGAATGGATTATGCCTTCCAGACGGCATCTTGAATCTGCCTAAATAGGCGAGATTCCACCCCTGCTCACTCTGAATCAACATGCACATGACATACGTATTGAAAGGTCTCGGGCGGTTAAGCATTCGTAGGAGGCGAAGCGGCTGATGTGTCGGGTCGGGTCGGCTTAAGGAAGCCGGGGATGGAGTATGGGGATTAACCACCAAGCTCTTTGTGGAGATGATCTTGTGACGATCTTTTTCTTGTTGGGCTGAATGAACACCAAAGACTAAATATCGACGAGAAGCTGCTTCTTTGTGGCAGGGCTTGCGGTCAGTGTTCAGACTACGCGTCATTAGATTTCGCAGATACAATTCCTAACATGGCTTCGCAAAGACATCAAATTTTGATTGTCGGAGGTGGAATATGCGGTCTGGCAACAGTGCGTATCTCGATTGGACTTCTAGTACATGGCGTCGATTAAACATAGTCAATTGACCTTTGATCTGAATAGGCATTAGCTCTCCGAGCTCCGAATCGTGATATCACTGTCCTCGAGCAATCTCGCATGAACAAAGAAGTCGGGGCCCTCATATCCTTACAGCCAAATGCATCCAAAATCGCAACCAGGCTAGGGTTAGACAAGTTCACGAGCAACAAATTGCCTTCTGTCGATCATGCTTTACTGATATACGACGCAAACGGGACTCTAGTGAGGAGCATCGACCTCGACACCTCATCTGTATCTTCAAGTCGGGTTGTCTACCACCGTGTGGATCTACACGACAGCTTGAAGGAAGCTACCATTGCTGACGATGGAATCTCACCGCCAGTGAAAATTCGCGTTGCATCGCGGGTGGTCTCCTGTGCCCCAGATGAGGGGACCGTCACTCTGGAGACTGGAGAAACTCTCTCTGCCGATCTCATTATTGGCGCTGATGGCATACATTCAGTTCTGAGACCATATGTTCTCACAGAGGAGGAGAGGGACGAGTCATCTGTCAAAGGATACGAGCCTCACCCCACGGGCGTTTCGGCGTATCGCCTATTAATCCCAACGGCTCAGATACTCGAATCAATCCCAGACATTAAGAATCATTTCGATCCCAAATTACCAAAAACACACATGATTATCGGCAAAGAAAAGCGGGTAGTCATGGGTTCAGCTCGCCAGGGTGAGATTTTCGGAATCACAGCCCTTGTTCCTGACACGGAGCATCTACAGTCGGAGAATGGTGCGTTCTCAAAGTCAGCTCGTGCATGGACGTCGGATGGCTCTGTGGACAACCTCATAAAAGCGTTTGAAGAGTTTCCAGCTTGGTTAAAGCAGATGTTTTCTCTAGCTAGTGCGGGAGCACCAATCACAAAACAATCTCCCACTGATGCTGCTCCGGACCTTGCACTGTGGCAGCTACGTGACATGAATCCGCTACCTCGTTGGTCACGCGGACGGCTTGTGCTGGCTGGTGATGCGGCGCATGCTATGCTTCCGACTCAGGGGCAGGGCGCATCTCAATCGTTCGAGGACGCCGAGGCAATAGCTGAGTTCTTCGCAGATCTCGAAAGAGAGCACCATCAGGAGGGAACTTCATTATCAGTCAGCGAGATTGAGACATACTCCACGCGTTATTTTGAATGTCGCTATCGCCGTGTTAGCCTTATTCAAGCCTATAGTCGGGAACAGGGCGTGACGGCTGGCGCAACACAGAAAACCGTGACGCTGGATCCGGGCCAGTTTCTGGATTACAACACTGGGTACAATGGAGCAAGAGACTGGGAGAAGCGACAACAAATAGAAATCACTGCGTAATAGCTACATCAATATATTTAATTGATTTGTCACGGTATACCTATCTAGTATCCATGATCGTGTAAATATGATACAGGTGGCATCCGATTACAGCTTCAATCTGTTACCTAGGCATGCGACCTATCCATTGATCCATTTCAATGTTTGATCACAAATATATATGTTCCTAAGGCATGGATTATTAGCAATTGAGTTGATTAGAAATCTTCTATTTGACAATAGTTATATATCAAGTCACTTCATGTCCAACTTTTGTTGGTTTTTTGCTGAACATGCATCTAGGTAAATAATGATACTACAGCCTACTGGTTCATCTCTTACCAGCAATCAACTCGACATACCGGTTTGACTCTGCATAATCATACAAATAGCTAAATACTGTGACAAGAAATCAAACAAGTGGACGACACTGAAATCAAACCATTTCAGCATGACCCGATCAAATGCCTTGTCTCTGTTCCCTCGGTAGCGTCTCTTTCATAGAGCATACTTAACTCATGCCCAATATCAAATAATATCGGAACCCCAAAAAGATGCTTAGCTTCCGGCATCATGTAATTGGAGGCCATTTGGTCATTCGATGCAGCAGGCGAAAGTAGTTGCTGCGTGTTTATTTCGTCGATATGGTTGCTGCCACTGTGTCCCGTGCCGGCAACTGCAGAGGTTAACGGAGGACATACTTGGTTTGATCCGGACACATCCTTTGTTGGCGACACATCCGGCCTCCCATTAGGGTGGAGAGCGGAGTGAGATAGTGATTCACACCCAGGCTTGAGACTGTAAGTCAACTGATCTGATTGGGTTATGTAAGGAAAGTCGAGATTATCAGTCAACGTCGTTGTCCAGAGTCGATCAATAACTCCAGGGGAAAACGCAGGGTATTCTAGACCTCCAGGCATAGGTGAAGCCATAATGTCTGACCTAGGAGGGCCTGGTTGTGTCATAGGGCTGCCCATTGAACCTTTATCTTGATTTGTCAAAGTAGGCCCTAGAGCAGACTCGCTCCCCGTCCATGATATCTCTTGAGGTATCGTCGAGTTTGGAATTAGTGAGTGATTGATGTTAGCTGGAGTGCTTTGTGGATAATATTCGTCATTGACACTGTTGTATCCCGTAGGAGTATTGGCTGATCGATCAGTGCGGCTGTCATCAGTCATTGCGCCTCGATATGTGATTCCTTGAGCGGTAGTATCTGTCTGGTTGCGTCTGGTGATAGTCGGAACACGTTCTGAAGGGGTTTTTGATACAACCATAGCTGCTAGTGTATAAAGTTTGGAGCAGACGGCGGTAAATCGAGGATGCTGGCCGTTCGAAAGGTAAAGTTGCTCTGTAATGGACGTCATTGTTCGGATCAACTGTAGAATAAAAGATTACTACATGGCAGCTGCATTTGGAAAGAAAAGAGGCGGAAGACTCACATTTAGGTCCGATTCCGCTGCCCAAGATCCAGGATGTCGCATAGTATAAATGACCAAGATGTACATTGCAAGAAGTGGCGCTTGCGGAGATACCAATTGCGTCGGTCCGTGTCGGGCTAAAAGGTCGTTTACACATCGTACTATTGACCTCGCTGCGTTCACGCAGATGGACTCCCCTGCAAGAAGCCTGTGCTTCGCAGTCGCAGAGAGGGCAGCCCTCTCAATTCCAGAACGATGAAGCTTCTGGTCTACGAGTAGCGAGGTGCGATGAATCATGGCGAGTCTGGAATTCATGCTGTTAGTAGATATTAAAGGAAAGTTCAGATGCTTTGAAACCCACGTGCTGTAATATAAGGTGGCAAGGAGGGTCGCTTGCGGCAGCATGTCGGTAGGGCAAATAGTACACTCTCGACCTGGTCTATTGAGATAATACCGTTAGATCTTTAGCTATAGATTGAGGGGAATAATAACTATACCGTATAATCTCCGGAACCGTATCCGTCCAGGCGATGAGTTGAGCATCCACTTCCGCCAAAGCCGGTAAAATATCTTGAGTGGACTTTCGAACGGCATTTGGACTGAAGATTTCAAGGCTGATGCGGCTTTGGATTTGACTGAAACTTAGCAAAACCTGTGCGTAGTGCGGCTCTGGATCTGAAATCGTCAATTTTGCCCGAAGCGCGAAATCACCATCGATCTCTGACGGTCTCCCAGAGTCAAATTGGATATTCTTCTCCAGCATATAGCATGCACACCACACCCTTTTGTGTAGTGCAGAATCGGCAGAGCGATTGGTCAACGAAGCAGTCCTTTGCAGTCCAATGGAATGGGCAATTCGTACTGCCGTCCCAATGGTCTGGCTAGCTGCGCCGTCCCTCAGGCGTCCCCGGAGAGCAAGAGTAATCAGACCGAGGGCCTGTACGGATGGCAAATATGGATAGGCAATGATATGACTCAAGACCGAATACGCGGCCTCCAGCAGCAATTTCGATAGGGGACTGTCAGCACCATTGAGCTCCGCAGCACCAATTGAAATTGCCGTGTACAAGGTGGCCAATTCAGGGATTTCCGACCGGCCAATGTCGTTGAAGTTGGTCACATCTTTGAACTTGGTAAAAAGTTGATTGAGGTAGACCTCATCCAGGAAAGGGTAGATGGCGTTCACGCGACTGAGAAAGATGTCTAAATAGGGTTGAACAAATCCTAGCGAAGCAATGCTGGGCAGGGTCACCCTGAGCGGCAGGTCAAATTCTTCAGCGTGCGACATGCCGTATCGGAACCCATTGCAGAATTGCTCGGTACTGCATCGACCTGTGGCCAGCACCAAATCCACCCATTGCGCGAAGACTTGGAGACTGCTGGCGCCAACATACTTTGTGCGAACGTCAGTTTCGTCACTATTGACTGCCGAGTGCAGGTCTTCATGCAAGTCGACATGCGAGTAGCCCGGCTGCGGTGTCGAGGTAGTTTGCCGCTCTTCGTAGCCTGCCGCTTCTTCCGTCGTGATTGTGGTCGAGGGCGAGTCACTCATCAACCCGACGGGTTCCTGTGTTGGCGTCTTGTCTGCTAGCACCTGAGAAGTCTGCACCCTTGAGATAGGGCTGGAGCTGGGACATGGTCGCAGAGCAGGCTTTGCAGCTCTTCGCCTTTCCACTTCCGGGGCTCCGGGCTTCCTCGGGTTGGTGGTGATGCAAACCACCCCGGCAGCGGTGCATTTGTTACAGGACGGTTTTTGCTCGTCGCATCTCTTCTTCTGCGCTCGACAGTAATTGCAGGCATGCGATAGCCTCTTTCTTTTGGCGGAAGGGGGATTCATGTGCGTTTGTCTGTTAGGGTGAGATGTGCTTGTCAGCCTCGGATCCGGGAGGAGGCCTGTTGGGTTTTTCTATGTACCGTACCGGACGTATTTAATGGTACCAACGAACCCCGCACCGCTACGACGCAGTCCAGCAGCTGAAAAGATTTATGTGCAGCTATTGAGGTTCGAGCTACGATATGAGAACACAGGAGGCCCATTGGAAACATAATAGTATGGAATCAACTAGGTGTACTACATAGCTGATGTTACAGGGAGTTGTACCCCAAGGTTCCTATGCGAATCCCCGCACTCCGCATAATCCTCCTCGAAAGGAGCCTCTTTGCACAGGTACAGTCCTGCAGCACATCTACGAGTCGTGTCCATATATGACTTGGGTTGTCTCCATGCATGCGCGGTCCCTCTCTATACAGCGATGTCTTCAATATGTATTTCATCAGAAAATTCCAGAATGACCACACGGCGCATTGGGACACTGCGCCGAGTGCCAATTCTACCATGAACGAACATCCCAGGGTTCACATTGTAGGGCTCTCCGTACACCTTGTTCTCCTTGTCGTTAGTCAGATTCGCGGGAAAGCTAGAGGTTTTGTGCATCGGAAAAACTTCCAGGGTCTCACCCATGGGGATCCATCGCGCTTCTCTAACCTAGCTGATTTGTAATTGCCATTACACGTGGTAATGAATCGCTTGGGCTCGCGGACCTTTGGACTCGGCCATAGTGGGACGTGTGATGTTTCGAAGAGACGATGATGAGCAGACGATTGGTGCATGGCGATGATTTACTTTCTTTCCTTTGCCACCAGATCCTGGCGATATGGAAGAGTATGGAGTAGCATGCACAAATTACTGCATCGAGTTGCCGCTGACACCAACCCCATGATCCGAAAGATGGGGGACCCCACCGTTCCGAGCGGCTCGTAGTTGGCTGTCGGTTGAGCAGTTTCTCAACCGCTCCTTTACCCGACACCATCATATCCGCGATAACGAAGAGATGCACCAAAATGAAAAGGAAAATCAAGCGAGATGAAATGAAGCCATGACCTTGTGATCAAAATGTGGATCCCGAGGATATGAAGTGTCTATTGACGAGGTATAATAGTGGACATGGTTGTGCGTATGCTTTGCAGTGAACTGGGGTGGCATTATACTCCAATAATTCTCAGGATAATGTTCAGAGGTCGTGAATTATCTTTATGCTGGTTTTAACCTCGCACATTCTCTGAGATACCGTGATGCTATTATTGGAGTCTGAAGTCCTGAATATGAGTAGTCAATTGCGCGTGCAATGTACTCCGTACATTGACTCTAATCGACTCTCGAGAAAACTCTTGTAGCCAAGACGACACCTTCAACCTTGCCCCAAAGCTTGTTATACAAGACAGTAGCAATCATGGCATAGTTCCCCCGTTGGTTCGATATTCCACTTCTCCCCTTGAGAATGAAATAGATATGACCGGGCATCCCGGTGTCCATCTGAATGTGTCTCCAACCGGCTGGGTCACGTTGTCCCGAACCTATTGGATGGAAGGCAGTCACCGGTGCGAAGTATCCAGGATCACAACAGATATATACTCCGCAAGGTAGTCGCAAGAACAAGTAATCTGAGGGGGTGGATGTCAACGTTCCGTCGGGTCATCGCATCGGCTTAGCTGGGGTGCATGTAGCTAGTGGTTATATTGTGTATGCATATATGGGGTCAAAGCTCTCGGACTCTACCCCGTGGGGATGCCGAACCGACCAAAAAGTTTGCTGCGTTCGAGCTTCAGCGAACAACGTTCAGAACTACATAAAACACAGCGTCCGCCCCCATGTCATTTGCAATGCGTGTCGATCTGAGACTTTATCTCTAACCTCTTTCATCTGTATTTGACCCTCCTACGTTTGCCCAGATGTCGAAAGAAAATGCCATCCCGACTGAATATGTGGAGGACATCACCCTCAAGGGAAAAGCACCGCCGCTGAGCGATCCCAACTCCAACACTCATACTACGGTGGAAGCGCATCTCGTTTCCGCAAATGGAGAGTTGCAAAGGCTTCCCATCCCCAGTTCGGACCCAAATGATCCCTTGAACTTTTCGCGTTGGGAAAAGGCCGGTATCATTGCCAGTTGTTGTTGGTTTTCAATCATGTCCCTGGCTCTTTCGGGCGGATTGGGTGCCATTCTCGTGACATTCATCGACATGTATACCCCGGAGGTCTCGGTTGCTAAAGTCGAATGGTTAGTGACGTTTCCGTCCCTCTTCATTGGAATCGGTATGTATCACTTCCTTCACGGGGACAATTGAAATGGCTAGATTCTAAGTTCGGGTAGGCAACTTCGTTATTCTTCCGTTGTCGATGGCGTTTGGCCGGCGTCCTATGTTTATAATCTCGATCTTCGGCTTGCTGCTCGCCACGATCGGAGCCGCCGTGCAAAACTCATACCAGGGCCATCTTGCCTCCCGTATCATTCAGGGGTTGATGACTGGAGCTACGGAGAGTCTGTTGCCCCTCATGATTACTGAAATCACATTCCTTCATCAAAGGAGTCAAGTATTTGCACTTTACTGGGCAACACAGACCGCATTCTCCAGTGCTCTGAACTTGGCCAGCTCCTACGAGACGGCGTCACTCTCATGGCGATGGTATTATTGGGTTTTCGTTTTCACCGTTGCCTTCGGACTCGTGCTCGCTTTTTTCACGGCATACGAGACACGCTATAAGCGTCCGGCTATCGCGATGAACGGTCAGGTTGTGGTCACCGATGAGTTTGGAGTCACCCAGACGCTCTCGGGTGACGATGCCATGGCCTATCTCGAGCAGGAACGTGCAAACGACTCCGGTCACGAGATCCAGCGCAAAAAGTCTTACATTCAGCTCCTGAAACCATATTCAGGAATAGCGCACAATCCTCTCGGCGTCATCGCCAAGTGCTGGTGGAACATAATCCGCTCGCTGATGTCTCTTGGTACCGTTTACGCTTGCCTTCTCTCTGCAACAGTTTTGGGATGTGCACTTGGCGTCTCGCTTACGTACAACGCCGTTCTCGAAGATTATGGTTGGGCTGCCTCAGACGTTGGTCTCATCAACATCGGCGGCGTTGTAGGAGCTTTCTTGGGCATGTTATACGCTGGATGGCCAGCCGACAAATTCAGTATCTGGCTTGCGCGCCGCAACGGTGGCATTCATACACCCGAACATAGGCTCTTGATGTTACCGTTTGTTGGGATCGTAGGATTTGCCTCGCTGATTCTCTACGCTTTCACCTGCGAAGGCGGGTCCACCTGGTGGGGACCATACATGGGTTGGACACTGTATGAATTCTGTTTTGTTTCTATCCTGATCATCACTACGTCCTATGCTGCCGAGTGCTGGCCGCAAGACCCGGGGCCAGCATTGGTGTTGGTCGTCGGCGGCAAGAATATCATCTCGTTCGGGTTGGCGTATGGTCTCATTGACCTTTTAGCTGAAGTGGGATATCGGAAAACCGTTGGTATCCTATCAGGTATCCATGGAGCCATGTTTCTCCTAGGTATCCCGGTTTACTTCCTAGCACCACGGGTACGTATACTCACCACATTCACTTTGTGAGTCGAAGCTAATATGTCACCACAGTTGCGCAAATTGGTTCTCTAAATCATCATCTCTTGATGCGTGCTCAGCCATGAATACCTTGTATAAGTTTGGGATAACCCTGATGATAATTAGTATTCTTGATCAATGTTGATAACCGGTGCTGCTGGTAATGTAGTAAAACAGCCAGGTCGAATACCAGACTAGCGATTTCCAATGTGTGGTTTGAAACTACCATCTATAGAGAGCACATTCTTCGGTCTTCGTCTCCGCCTTCTGTCCCGGAGGCTGAAAACTTAGATCTTCTCCCCCGTATGCTGATACTCTCATGCTGAACGATTGTCAATTTCGACGGAGATATTAGCAGAATTACCTAAACTCTAGGGGCAATAACATCCTCAAACGCCCCAAACTCGTACAAAAGAGACGGCTTCAGCGCAGCCAACTTCCACCGCCCCTCGATCTTGACATAGCGTTGCTCCATGTACGATTTACCATTGCTAATCTTATCCACCGCTTTCTTGGGAGGGGTGGATATATCCTCGTTCCATCTGCCGTGGCCCGCAATCTGTTGCCACTGCACGACGATCTCTTCTGCCGACACCGATTTGAAGTATGGTTGGCCCAGCAAATGCTGCGTGAGCAATGTCTTGCGACCTAGTAATTCTGGCGATAGGAGCTCAGCGATAAACTCTTCTATGCTGGCTGTTCTGGTAGGGATCGTGGTTGAGACGAGTCGGTAGTCTATTTGTACTTCTGGTGCAAGAATTGCGCCAAGTCGTTCTGGGTCCTGGTAATAGAATGATATGATTTAGATGCTGTACCCAAGAATTTCTGAGGCACCGGTTAATGCTCACTTTTTGGTCGTAACCGTCAGCGAGTGTTCGCGCAAGTTGGACGATTTCAATGTAATCGCGGAACTCGAGGGAATCAGGAATGTAAAGTTGGAAAGCCATGATGTAGTCAATGTCTAGGAGAAATCCAAAATTGAGAATTATCAGAAATTTTTCAGATTCTGTGAAGTGGGTGGCATTGGCGCTATTAAATATACCTTGTTCTCGCGCGATCTCAGCCGAAGATGAACCGCCATGAAATGATCACAGTTCTTCCATGAACTTCGATCTCCGGATTTCCTCATTCTTCTCTTCCTGCTCAATCACCTCAATTAAACTTTGATTTTCCATGCTCTTTGAACCTCATCCTTCCGTTAACTTGTGTACGATCGTGGTGGTATCGACGGACCAATCCAGTGGTGCCCACCACTGCTCTCGAGGTACCGCGACTCAATATCAAATCGTGGAATGGCTATAAGCTCTTGACCATTTATAGTTTTTATAGTGCTAAAGCTAGCATTCGAGTTTTGCGTTGTACGGGACACGATCCATACACGCTTTGATCATCCGGGGTGGTAGTCCAGCGGTATTGATAACTTGATTGTCTAGATTGAGGGAGCGCAAGACGCCATATGGCTCAGTACCAGGCGGTCTAAAGGGTTGGTGTGCACTTTGCTGACGATGGAACTTATTTGTTCAGGATCTGGATGGTGGTTTGGGTCTTGGCTATAGTTTCATGTGTATATGGACGAAGCAGAATAAGACATCATTGACAGGTCGGTGTCGATATTCACTCTAATATTACTGGGAAAGGTTGTTTTAGGAAAACATGAATGCATACGTAGAGAGATTTCCATCATCGATGAATGCGTGTTGGCTAATATGACAAATTCAACTGCGTCTGATGCTGTTGACAAATCTCAGATCATATCATTGAGAAAGATGGTTCAGCAGAGTGAGTGGAGTCTAGAGAATCAATGGCGTTGTGATGCAATTATTCCATACATTATTTAACCAGACGAAAAGATCTAGATGGTCGTCCTGAAACACGGAACCAAGGAATGGAATAGCTTAAACCAACATTTTGCACATCAAGAACGTGTCTTAAAGATAAGACAGAGCACATACATATGTACATGTAGAATGTAATGAATGCAAAAACCAGACTCAAATCGAGTCAAGCATAAGAGGGTATCAAAACATAAACCACTGCTATTATCTATAGCTTCATGCCAAACATCTGGTACACCCTCATGCTCTGACGCATACTCAAATCAAGCATAATCTCCTCACTGCCACCGGGGATAGCATAAGCGCGCACATCACGATACAAACGCTCAATCTTTCCACCTTGGCCACCACGGCTATAACTCAGGCCACCGAAGATCTGACTAGCTTCACGGGCGCAGAACTCAAAGGTCTTGGTCGACTGAGCTTTTAGACCGGCGATGGCACCGCCCATTTTGAGCATGGCTTCGGTTTCTTCCATGGATTGGGCTTGATAGACGACGTTCTCGAGCCAGTTGTACGCTGCTTCGATCTGGCGGGCCATGTCGGCCAGCTTCATACGAATGACGGGGTGGTCAATTAGTTTCTTGCCGAAGGTCCGACGCTTGTTGGCGTATTTGACGGATTCTTCGTAGCAAACACGAGAGAAGCGGAGAGATTGGATGACGATGCCGATACGTTCGTGGTTGAAGTTGGTCATGATGACTGTTCAATGTAAGCAAAAATGTCGTGCGCACCTTGATTTGCAAGGATTTTTACCTTTGAATCCCTGATTTTCCTTTCCAATCAAGTTCTCAACGGGAACCTTGGTGTCCTCAAAAGTGATATAAGTAGTACCACTGCTCCAGACACCCTGGCAGTCCATGCGACGGGTGCTGACACCGCCATTTTCCCGCTCTACAAGCAGAACACTGATGCCGTTCATGCCATCACCTCCAGTACGGACGGCAACGGTGAAATAATCAGACCAAATACCATTGGTGATCCACTTCTTCTCGCCATTTACGATATAGTGCTTTCCATCTTCGCTCAACTTAGCTTCACAAGTCAAGTTGGCCACATCACTACCCGCATCAGGCTCAGTAATAGCGAGACAGATGCGCTTGTCACCAGCCAAAATGCCAGGCAAAATCCTGTCGAGCAAGGGTTTCTTTCCAAACTTGACGAGCGGCGGGCATCCGATACCGAAGCCACCAATCAGGTTCCAGACCAAACCACCGCTACCGGTGCGAGAGAGCTCATCGGTAACAATGAGCTCATGGAAGTGATCCCACATCTCTGGAGGCACAGACTTGACGCGAGACTGCGTGTATTCGGCAGGGAAGTGAACACCGAGAAGGCCGGCGAGATAACCGCGCTCTCCCATTTGTTTGTAGATGCTATCGGGTACTTTCTTTCCCTCGTCCCATTCCGTCACATAAGGGTCGATTTCGGACTCGACCCATTCGCGGACTTCGGCGCGAAGAGCGGCGTGTGTTTCGTTGTAGTAGGGGGAGTGTTGCTGAAAACCAAAGAAATTAGCATGAAAAATCTCATGAGCAAAGTGACCTGTAGGAAAGACATACGCCTTGGTACCACGATGGGTCTGCAAATGGAATAAGATCTCCATACGGTTCCAAAGGTCCTTCGGATTTGGCGGATTTGACGACAGCCTTCGTTGGACTGGGTGCGGCGGGCGTAGGCGCAGGCGCGGCGGGCGCCTCGACTTTCTTGGAGTCGAGAGAACCAATCTGAAGTTGGCTCTTGTACTTCTTCAGGATGCCATCATTGTGATACTTCCAGAACTGCTTGGAAGCGTCCTTGCCAGCAACACGTTGTAAAACTATACAGAGCGCGTGTCAACACGGTGATGAAGTCTAGACAATTTCAATGTAAAACATACTCTTCTTGCCACCTAATTACAGAAAGTCAGTCCACGATCTTTTCTTATCCGCGTGACTGTTTTGATCACTCACCAGGATGCTCATCCTGAAATTTGGTCACATCATAGACATCCTCGTCAATGACGATCCACAAGCTATCCGACTTGTTGTGAGCAGCAACCTGCTCTTTCGACACCGTCTGCGACATTGTGATCGTTGTGAGGTGCAGCGAATGACGGTGCTATTGTGGTACACGGACTCGGATTCGGACACGAGACAGAAATGGTGCTTGATGCGACGCAGTAGATTCAGAAAACAAGGAGTGATAAGAGTGAACAGAGGGAAGAAAAAAGCAAAGAGCCAACGCAGCGTGGACTTCGTCAGAGTATCAGCTGATTATATAAATACAAACTCCACAGGGCGTGAAGTCGGACAGAGTACTGTACTGGATTCGGAGATTCACATGCTTGTGATTTTTGCCCGCGGGCGCGGCGTCATAGGCAATACGTAGTAAGCGGCAGCGGGACGGAGCTCATGGGACGACGGGACCAACCAACCAAAACCCATCGAATTGAATAGTAATACGTACATACATAACTAGTACTAACTTAGTAAGTCAGTAGTAGTAGGCTGACCTTCCGCCTAACTGAGAGCAGTAATTACCAGTCCTGGACGAGGGCCGAGTTATTAACGCAACATCACATCAACAAACAGGCCGAGCATGCGATGGCATTACTCATAGTCTGTTTTCCGTAGAAGAATGAAACAGGCCAAAAAAGGTCATCAGACCGCGCGCTGGAAGAACATTCTTTACTGCGTCATGTCTGGGCGCTAAGCTTCAAACGGTAACTGCCGAGGCATGCTGATCGCGGGCACACGTGACTTGGACCGATCTTGACAATCACATGAGGGTTCTTCAGTCAGTAACTCGGTACCTGAGGGCGCGCAAGGATACACTTGAATGTAGATCAATGACATTGACCGGCTATTACTTACTCCATGCTATACAGAATGATCTTGAATTTATAATTAAAAGTAGTGGTACATGCAGGAACATATGCAACCAAGACAGAGCTGCAACGCCGTCTACTTTCGACGAATCCCCTATTCTCCTCATCTATTCCTCCATATTATCCGTCTCGTAGCCGAATTCGTCAGGAACAGGGGCATCCTCTGCACCTTCTTCATCCTCATCAACAGCAGTGAGTACACCTGCCGCTAGGGCGGCTCCCGTGGCTGCAGCTGCAGTCCCGCCTCGTTGAGGTGTCTCAAAGGCACCACCCTGAGCCTGTATACGATCCGTGAAATATTGCATGGCATCCGAGAAAGCTGCTTGTCGGGTCTCGGTAGTGGCTCGTAATTCGATTGTCTCTCGTGATTCATCGGGTTTCTTATCGAGCACAACGACCACTCCTCCGGTAGGCTGTAATGGAGTTAGCAGACGTACGGTCAGGATAGTGGATTTCGCGTAGACTGAAGACTTACCCGCTTAACTGGCTCATAGCGAGGATCGGGGAAGGTCAAGTATTTCAACTGAGCTGGAAGCACACGCGACATGTTCTCCAGCTCGTATCCAACCTTCTCCTTCTCTGCCTTCTTCTTTTGACCTTCTGCCGGGGCCTCCTCCCTGACCTCTTTACCTTCTTCACCTTCCTTGACAGCAGTCTCGTCGGTCTCCATCTTCTCAGGAAGCTGACCAGATACCTTGGGAGTCGTCGGGGTCTGATCAACATCCATGCTCTCCCGCCTTTGTTGCTTTTCCCGACGTTGGGCACGTCGCTTGGCTTGGTTAGTTGTAGAGAGAACTGCCGTCTTTACTTTCTCGGGAGCTTCGTCGGCCTTGACTTGTTGTTCAGGAGGGTAGTCGAAGAGACTGGGCCTTGTATTGCTATGGAATTGAAACACGGGAACTTCGAGAGACTGATCGACACCGATGACTGCAGTCGGCGTGTAGCTCAGGGAAAGGAAGTGTGCAAGAGGGAACCAATACCAGTACTGCGTGAAGACGGCAGCACCAACAATACCAGGCATATTGAGATTACCGGTCTGGGTCTGGAGACTGATGGTGCAATTGCGGCCACCGGCATCGATTATACCCAAAGCAATAGCACAGCCAAACTTGGCCATCGCATCCTCGTGGCGATCTGTGATCATCTTATTCATCATCTTGCGGATACTGCCAACCTTTGGGTTCATGGTCTCATTCTGTTGAACGAGGACCATGGCAAGTGAGATGAGAGCACCCTGCCTGACGAAATCTGTAGGGTCCTTAAGCATAGGCTCTAGAAGATCGATAGCCTCGTCAAGGCCAGTACCGGCACATGAAATGCCCAAAGCCATTGCAGCACCGTAGCGGACATGTGGATTGTATGACTCGGATAGCAACTCAACCATGCGAGGTACGCTCTGGTGCTTGCGGAACAGGATGAAACCCAAACTCATCACTGCAACGCGACGAACATCATCGTTGACATCGCTGACTGCGACGTGAAGAAGCTTGCGAACAGCTTTGTTGCTTCCTGTACCGCAGTAGGCCAACGCGACAGTCATAATACCTCCATAACGGAGATAAGGATCAGGATCACCCAACAAACCATTGATGAGTTCATCGGCCGCTTCTTGCCGGCCGTACATGATCAGAGCCATGCCTAGTGCAAGACCTCGCACGATCTTCTCGTGCTGAGTTTCGTGTGCATATTGGACCATCTCTTCCAGAAGTTTCATGTTACCAGTACCCAACATGACCAGACCCATAGCCAGACCAACAGCCTCGCCGTTCACGGCAGAGTCGGTATAGAGGACAGACTTGAGATCCTCCCAAAGACCTTCGTCGCCTGTGGCCATTCCAGCGACACCAAGACCCAGAGCACCTCCATGCTGCACAACTTCTTCAGTCGCCTTCTTGAAATGATCCCGAATAAGCTCAATAGCAGCACCACCGTGGTTGGCGTAAATCAATCCGTATGCAAAAAGGGAACCACCCTGGCTGTAAACAGAGCCTGTGCTACCGACACCGGAAATATGCTCACGAGGGAGATACGGTGCTAAAAGCTTTCGACCTTCGGACAAATTACCCTTATGAATGACACCCAAAGCAGCTGTTGCCGTAAATTTCGACCAGTTAACAGCCTTTCCGAGCCACTCCAAATTGTCTCGGAAGAATTTGTCGTGCGTCGTTCCAGCATGCATGAATGCATTCGAGAAAGTGACTGCATTGTGGAAAATCGAGTTCCTGGCTTCAAGGCTATCCCGGATCTTGTTGAGAATTGAAACATCAGCCTTGTTGCTGCGGTACAGAAACTCCAGATTTAATTGAATGGTCTTGACACCCTGCAGAATGTCGCGAATGTTCGTGAAAGCCAGACGGGCCCCCTCGGTCAACTCGGTTTTGGAGGAGGATTGATTTGCAAGTAGAGAGTCCGATTCGGTGGCAGTCCCTTCCTCTGTGCTTTCTGTTTTAGGTTCCTCTGGAAGCAGTTCCTCAATCTCAGCAATCACTTTCTTCAGGAACTCTTGAGTGCTGTTATCGTAGAGATCGAATGAGATCTGATATGCGATCGTCCGGGCCCTGGTTTCATCCTTATCAACGAGTTGTCGGAGAATATCAGTGGCCATGGAATGCTCGTCGAGGTAAACAACGCATTTGGCTATAGCGAAGTAGTCTGGTGACGGAATCTGGTTCAAGAGCTCCAAGATAAGTTTCAAAATCTATAAGGCAGCCATGATTAGTTTAGACGTGATGAAACCATTCAAGACGAATATCACCAACCTCATTACGGAAAATTCGCTCCTGAATGATGCTCATGCAGATATCCAGTACATATTCGATCAACTCCTCGCCATGTCTTGAACCTTCCCCTTGCTGTTGCTTTTCAGACTCGCTGCAGCGGAGGATAGCCGTTCGTAGGACGTCCAAATTCTTTGCCTCGATCGCGATACCCACAACCTGGCGATATCGCTGCTGATTGAAACACTGTTCGAATAATCGCTCAATGACAGCTTGTAATTGTTTTTGAACGCCTCTCCTCACAACCAAGTAAGTCTCTTCGGATTTCGAGGCGCTGTCTTGTGTGAAGGTGGCATCTGCACTAGGCTCCTCCTCACGCGACAGAAGAGATTTTGAGGGGAGGGCGGACTGTGAAAATGGAGTTATAGGAGAAGCGAGGCTGGCCGATGTGTTGTTCGTAGCGTCGTTCGATGAGGGAAAAGCTGTGTTGAGAGACAATGGAGCTTCACCGACCGATGGCCGGCGGCTAGCGGATAACGAGATGAATGTGTCGATACATTTGGCTGCGCTCAAGTTAGAAAATTGCAAGTCCAGATTGCGGGCAAGGGTGTCCTACAAATAATGGTCTGCTCGAATTCGCCACCCTTATCCAAGTTTAACAACTTGCCAGCTCCAAGCGCAAAGACCATGCTCTCATTGTATTCCTGGAGGTGATAGTACACTTTCGAAGCTACTAACGCTGCGAGTTCGCGCTCGGGAAAGGTCTCGTCTTCGTATAACGCCTCACTGCATAGTAGTGAACTTAGCGATGGCCAACGAAGACAAACCGCGAAGCGGTCAATATGAGATTGATAAATTGGAAAGAACGTACATTTCAGGAATGGCATCAACGATATCAGTCCATAGCACATCGACCTCAGCGTCAAGTGTTTTCAACGCAAACACCCTAAGCTCTGGGTCTGGCTCGGACAGGAAGCCAACGAGACCGGAAGCTGATGTGAGTCCGACCATCTTTCAAGCTTGCCGCTGACTTGATGGTAGATGCACTACTAAGGATGCGGCAGAACTGCACTCCTGGACCGAATTATGAGATGGCTCAGATAACGGAGCTATTCGACAGTGGTAAGCAGTTTGTTGCTAGGAGCTCTGGTCGCATCAGAGGGCGACGTCGACACGCGGTACTTCGAGGAGCAGAAATATCACTTACTGATAACGAACTCAAGGGAAGTTGGCAAAAGCTCGGATGAAAAGAAAACGAGAAGTGGTAGATGAAGGGAGATGGATGATGAAGTTTGCTTGGGCGCAGAGCACACGTCAATGCCGGAGCTGACAAAGTAAACGCTGCTGCTGCGAGGTCACGTGCAATGACGGGGGAGCTGTCGGCCTGCCAAGAGCTGTTTCCTTATCAGCCAGCTGATTAGCTTCAGCTTGACTAGCTTGGCTAATCAGTTATACACACAACATCTCATGTGGTTTGTTTGGTCATGAGGACGCATGGATCTATTGCTCTCCCTCCAGGATTGATTTGAAATCGTTCTGCTTTGGAGCATTCTATACATCTCGAGCGATAGACATCTCTTTGTTTCGAACAGCATTCTGGATACCGTATCAAGCTCGACTGTCAAGACATCCAACATGTCTACTTTACTTCCATATTCTGATACTTCTTTATCTGAAAGGCGACTGCATTTTGCAGCTCCCGTAAAGTATGACGATCCACTCGCACACATTGAACGGCAGTCAGGATTTCTGCAGCGACAGATACAGAGCCTATTGGATGCACAGAGCGATGGCTTACTAGCTAGCATGCAATCTACCGGGCATGTCAACAGCGACGTCATTTCAAATGAAAGCTTTACACCACCTGCCTCTGCGGCAGGCAGCCGAGAACGAAGCGTCCGTACAATACCCGTCCGACAGCCGCCGAGAAAAAAGATCGGTCTGCGCGCTGCACGAAAGGGCATACTTCGATCGATGAGCGATCTTCTCAGTCTCAAAGAAGAAGAGAAACTGCTTTTACAGCGACAGATTGAACGAAGACAGGAGGCCATCGAAGAGGTCGATACTTTTGCGAAAAAGAAGGCCGGTCTCGAAAGGACGCTTTCGGAGCTGGAGAACGACAGGGAAGGTAACAGGGCCCGAAAATTGAAAGGGGAAGCGAAGGGTTTGGAACAAGAAATTGAGGAGCTTGAGTTGAAGCTTGTCGATATGAAGGCAAGGCACCGACATATCATACAGGAAGTTACCCGTGTAGAAAATGCTGTAGACGCCAAGCTCTCATCTTACAAGGGGTCTTTGTCAATTCTTGATACGGAAGTTCGTCGATACTTGGAAACTCCGCCGCTTCAGCCCTTACAGAAAGATATCAAAAAGTCTTCGTTTTACTCACTCCACCCGAAACGACGAACACTCGAACTGGCTCGTGAACATTGGCAGACGGAACAAACAGAATTGGCTAAAAGACAAGAAAGTGTGGAACTGGAAATCGCTGCACTAGATGATGGCGGACCCGTATGGCAGAGCGTGGTCAAGCAAATATCCGAATTCGAGCGAAGGTTGAGGGAAGGGATGCAACAATTTCTAATGCTAACAAAGTCAATGTTACCGTCTGATAACGACGGAGAATTAAAGCAAGACCAAGGAAAGACAATCATTGAGGACCTAGAGGCTACAACTCGTGTGATTGAGGAGAAACTTGAGCTAGCCGAAGAGAAGGATTGGAAATTACTCGTATGCAGCATTGGCACGGAACTTGCTGCTTTGCGAGAAGCGCAAACGATGCTGAAGCAAATGTTCGATTCTGCGGATCAGGAAGACTCTGAACATGGCCTCACAGGACTTACGGATACTACTACTGCGATGAATAGTGCTAGCAATCTACGGGGGTCAGATCAACGAGAATCTCAAGGCACAGATATAATTCCTAGCACAAATGCAGCGAATCCTCCTATAATGAGTGCGAGTGAGGACGACGAGCATGCAGACGAACCACCGCCAGACCTATTGAAAGATATGACTTCTGAAGAATTAAAGCCCACGACGTTCAGATCAGAGGATGAAGACGACGAGCCTGATCCAGCCTGGCTGTTATCTGACCCGTAGTCACGCTTTGAAACTTTTTTCGGATTTATTTGATGAGCGTTATGTTCTAGGACTACTTTGATCATGTTTTTCAGCGCTGTAGCAATTTAGCATGTTGGATTTGTCACGGATAATCAAATCAATGATCAAGACATGAAAACTTGATTTTCCTCAACTCCAAATCAAAGCGCATCTAAGTACAGCAGGGATATCGCTAACGATCGAGAAAGGTTCAACATTAGATACTACTTGAGATGTACCAATTCGTAATAAAGCGTGAATATACAATGGGCTCTGATAACCCATGCGGTAAAGTATCGCAGCTAGGGTGCGCCGTGATCAAGACTATTCATGCGTCTCGTATCCTCGAATGATCTCAGTCGCAGATTCTGCCTAGTGGACTTATTGAGCATGAGGTGCCCCAGGAGGCGGAGAATATTCCTGATGTTTCTGCGGTGGCGGCGGATACGCCGTCTCTTGCGTAATCGGCTGTTTTATATCCTGCGCATGCGTGACATCCGTTCCAAACTGAAACGGCTGTTGAGCAACCGTATCCTCTGGGCTGACAGGCGAGATGTAATGGGTCGAGTATCCTGCCTCGTACCGCTTGCCGTCATGGTCCACGACCGAGAAGCCCCGGCCGGGGACCTGTGCGCCGTACGGGCTCATGCCGCCGGCCATCATATACTGTTGTTGTAGCATCATGGGGCTTGCTTGCTGATAAGGAGAGACTGGATAACCGCCCCAGGCCGGTTGCATCCAGCGGTTTTGCATCTGATTGCGACGTTTCTTTGCGATCTTGCGGCGGTGTCGGACGAGACAGAAGCAGCAGAGGGCTAGTAAAGAGACGATGATTAAGAAGCCGACGATGGGCATGACGATGATGACGGTCAGGAATCGCTGCACGGTCGATGTTCCGGTCGACGTGGCTGTGGTTGTATACGATACAGTCGTGGTCGGTAGCTGTGTAGTGTTAAAAATACGAGTTGCTGAGATTGGGAAAGCAGTCCCGCCGGAAGTCGGGAAGTGGCAATTGTAGCGAACAGCTTCCAAGACTGGAAATTCACAAAGTCAGCAATCAGTCAAAGTTCGGTTTGTTAGCATTCAAGTACGTACAGTTTGCAAAAAATGATTGTTGAGAAGTCAAGGTGTAGCAATTCTCGCAGGTTGTGACCACATTGTCAGCAAAGGAAGTAGACGAGCAGAAGTTAGAGAGCTGATTGCCGGTAGGATCGGTCAATGCCTGATCGAGTGCTGGGCCCAAGGAAGTGCATGAGACCAGACATGGCGTGGACACATTGGTCACGCTTTCTGGGTAGTCATATACACATGAAGAAAATGCATATCGTAGATTGACTGGTAAACATAATTAGCCTTCCACTTATTGGACTGGTGACACTAAATGGTAGTATTGAGGGGTACAGTGGAAAGACATACACAATCCCCAGTCAACATCCGTCTCTCCAATGGTGGTGTTTTGATAAGGACTGGCGAGAAGACATGACACGCAGCTCTTGAAGTTTTTACCGACTGTCGTGCCGATCGTGCTATTGAAGTCTGAATCGAGACAGGCCATCTCGTCGGATGTGGTGTTTGTGGTTGTGCCGCACACATCTGTACATGGTGAGCCCCCAACGGTCCGTAAAGCAGTAATGGGTGTCGCGATGGCGAGGAACCACCAGGCCCATCGAACCGCCATCATGTCCAGCCTTCACACAGTATCGCTTGTATCTGTGTACTTGATTCCTTGAATATGAATTGATTATGTCGGCAGTATGCTGTAAGGAAAGTTCCGAGATATGTGAAGCTTTAGTCGCACAATCGTAGAACAGGGAATTGGTCCGTCATGAAAGATATATAGTCAATCCAACCCAGAAAGCCGACAAACCTGGCTCGCAAGGCTTTTTGATCGACAGCCGAAAGAAGTACGTAGGCTTAATGTACGTTAGCCCACGTCTGAGAAAGATCTCAGTGGTTAGCATGCCCTAATCACACAAAGAAAAGGAATGCGTAGATCGAGCATGGGTAAAACGGACACTATCTCGCCTTTTTCAAAGGTTCGAAAAAGAGAGTGTTATATCCATTGTGATGGGGGATCCACCGAGTAAGACAGGAACTACTTACAACTACTGCGACTGGTCAGACCACATTCGATAGGCATGTAAGTGGTTGCGCAATCTACTGAGGCATTCTTCCTGTTCGATGCCGCTACTAAACAATCCCTGCGTCCTCTATCGAGGGAAGACAGGATGGATGGAGAGGAGATGCAACGAGAGAGAGAGAAAAGAACAAAGGCCGCAGCGCACGATGCATGGCACATAAGTTTTCTGCTGCATGTTGGCAAATCATCACAGGAGAGTTTTAGTGCGAATAAAACACACGGCAAATCAGAAGCTAGAAGTATGCAGATTAGCAAAAGCTGCCACTGCCCAAAGCTTAGCCATCGCCCTCGGCGGCTAGAGAATGCTTCGGATACGCTGAAGGAGAGAGCATGTCGGGCCACTGAACAGTGGAACAGTGAAGAACCCCACTGTGAGGGAGGCAAAGACGGTCCAAGCTTGACTGGGAGAAGGCAAAAGATTCGATGGAGTACGAGGAGGGTACGTTGTGACAGTGATGAGTTACCTGCAGGAGGACTGGGTTCACGACGGTTGATTCGCAGCGAGCAACGAGGCTAAGAGGGAGGAAGAAGAGGGGATGCTGGGACGTTTCTTGTGAGAGGTTGGCTGATCATGTGCTCTCAGCCAATCACGTTATCAAACTTGGCGGTGTCGCCCAGAAAGAACTAGCGTCGGCCCTCGGTTCCTCCGCCGTAGTGCAATCACACTACGCTAACCGCTTAGGGGACTAATTAGCCCTAATTCTTGATTTGCTAGGAACTATCACAATAAGCACCTAGCCAGAGTAACTAGTAGTTACTTGGACTACAGAGAACGAACAGGGTAATGCTACATGTGTTAATATCTGCATTGTATATGTCTGCATGCTGTAGCGGGGTAGACTGGATAGCTTGCTGCGAGTTTGCTTTCATCATCAGTAGCTTGATAAATAGCTGCACTGCGCCGTATTTTGCCAAGGGTTGAGAGACACCTCTGTTGATCGAGTCATACGGTGAGCATGTCATTTGTTGCGACTAATATCTACCAGAGCTGTCTAAGTGGATATCGATAGGCTAAGGTAACATCACTCATGTGCTCGCGCACTGTCGAGTTGTCGACTCATCACAATCTAGGCTTTCACGGCTTCGAGCCTTAGAACCAGGACGAGTTTTGAGACATATGCATGATTTAGCGGCAATTAGGCGGGTACCTGGCAGTGCATCAGGGACAGGAAACTTAACTCACAGAGTTTACGTGAGGTACCGTATCAGATTACAAGATACAGGAGAAAGTTCAAGAATATCAGAACATAATACATCAGATCGATTTCGTGTCGTTCTTCAGGCAGGATATGGAAAGCCCTGGTTTTTAAATTTTGGAAAACATTGTCGTTGAAGACAAGTTCAGAGAAGAAAAGATGATAATATTCAATGCCATCAAGAAAACTCCTTCAACCTAAGAACCTTGTATAAGAGAAAAACTCCATACACCAAACTTTCAAAATATATGTCCTCGTAAACTTAATCAGTACCCCCATAACTCGTCATTGGATGGTACCAGCTCTTGTGGGCCAACGGGGCCTCCGTTTCGTGGTTTGTTATTAGGATTCCGGATACGATGTTGCTCTCGAAAGACACTGCGGGAAGCTGAAGGAGGAGTGGGAAAAGAGGTAATAGAACCATTTCGATCCGTGGGAATAGGAGGAACCGGAGGAGCATCCTTATCAAATAGAGTTGCATACTCTTCTTCTTTTAGTAAAGGAGGAACGGAAGACCCAGCGAATCCGTGCAGCCCGGGAGTGGTCACACTCGTATGTCTGGAGCTGAAAGTGGCTGTTGA
Source organism: Talaromyces sp. PB3603 (assembly GCA_023625915.1). Lineage (NCBI taxonomy): Eukaryota > Fungi > Ascomycota > Eurotiomycetes > Eurotiales > Trichocomaceae > Talaromyces > Talaromyces sp. PB3603. The sequence continues at coordinate 385,030 of JAMAFY010000008.1, forward strand.
TGGTGTGGACGAATATGTGCGAGTAGACTCGCTTTGAGAACTGTACCGACGCATCACCGCCGTCGCGGAAAGCGGAGGAGATTTATGCGTGGAGGACTGTTGACTATCTCGTCGAATATTCCTGGGCTGCGTCCTCCAATTGTCTTCCTGGGATCGACTTTGGATTGGTGCATTGCGTCGTTCATCGATTTTGTTTCCGTTAGCAGATGGGGGGTGGTCTTGCAATGCTTCTTCGTTTTCCTCGGAACACGACAGTGACTCGCATGACGTTCGCTGTTGTAATTTAGGGCTTGAAGATTGGCGTATTCTACTAACGCTCTTCCGCCTATCGTTTCGATCCCTCATCCTGTCAACGGAGATAGACCGCTTTCGAGCTTGCATGTCGACCATCGGGTGCCGCGGAAAATTGGTGCCGTCTGTGCTACCAGAACGTTCTGACGATTTAGCAATATCTCCCCGAATCAAAGTCTTGAATCGAGTGACTTTGTTCGATAGTGGTGCAAACTCTGCTATCCCCGGCTGCAAATAAGGCATTTCATTCCAGGAACCCTGCGTGGGAGCGGATATCGACGGGTCGCCAAAGCGGGCGTCCATGTTTGACCCAAGGTCTTTTCTTCTTCGCCATCGGAAGATATCCATTTTGACCGTCATGCAGTCCGGTAGACACATGTCTTGTCAAGTATATGATTTGACCATGCGTTGTGGTAATTCTTCTCGCTTACAATGTCTGGCGTGAAGTCGCCGATATCAGAACCGGTTGAGTGATGGGAGAAGGGGGAGCCACGGAGAACGAGAACCAAACGTAAATCGAAAAGGAAGAGGACGATAACCACCGAATAACATCAAAATCTGATCCTGATACAGAGCTCTGCTGATCAATGGCCAGTCATCTCAAGGCGATGGGAAAGGTGATGGGTCTGGAGCAACATCAGTTCCAAACCCTAAGAGCGCTGATCTCAAGCCGCAACAGACCTGATCTCTGCACCAGAAAAACAGGAACAATTCGGCACGGAAATTGATTGAGTAAAAGTCAGAAAAGTATTGCCAGAGTAGGATACATGCTTCATTTTATTTTACAAATAGCGGAGCATCGGCAGGAGGGAAGAGAGGAGGGGAAAACGGAGTCGGACACGAAGGGCACTGTAGGCAACCCTCCAGTACCAAACTGTCGGGACCGCGAAGAAATGATTGACAGGATATCAGAGGAAGGAAAAGACGAATAGTCTTGCTTAGCCCGGCGGTTGGCCGAGTATGTACAAAAGAGAAGGATATATCACTGCTTATGCTCGAGAAAGAGGGGGGACGCGCTCTTTTTTTTTTTTTTTTCCCTCTCTTAATGATTTTGCGTTGTTTTGCGGCGCAGTCACTTCTGCTTTAAGACGAAAGCGCGCAAACCAAGTGGATCACGCCGACATACTTTAAACAACTTTACTTCTGAGCCAAATTCAAGTGGATAGTAATTCTACCCTGGTCCTAATCCTGCAGTCTTCCCTATCAGCCACCGGGCTCTGTCGATTGACAATCTAACCTGCATTGCTGTCCTACGTTTTGACGGGAGGAGGATGTGGAAGGAGGGAAGCACAAGGCTGAGGGCAAATCAGATATCTGCTTTGGCTTTGGCTAAAACCGGTTTGCTTTGACTATGTTATGGAGGCGTTTTACATTCCAATATTATTCGACCTTAATGACTTACTGGAACGATGAGAGCATGTGAATCATGATTCAGCTTTCATTTCAGCCGACGTATGCTAAACCATCGGCCAATGATACTGTACGCACAATCAAAACAAGCTTCCTAGGTGGCTTTTGCCCATTCAGGATTTCGACCCTGGACCAACCTATTCAGCGGCTCGTTCTTTGTCCTCTTTCGAGGGGAGGGGGGGGGGGGGTGGTACTTTGTGCTGGGGTGGGATCATTAGTAGCGGGGATTGTTCGACTTGTGCCGAAAAGATGAGATTATCTACTGATTCACTCAAGTCCAGACACAGGAACAAGCGCTACATTTAATTAAACGTAGGATCTTTTGGACGATCGAAAGTCTCGCCAAGATATGCATATATTACAAATGCCATATAAGCGTTGCGTTGTTATCGTGTCCTCGGCGAATGCATCAAATTGAGATCGCGCACGATCTCAACCGCGACTATTACAATCGAGGCCAATAGAATCAATCGTTAATCGCCGGCTGGAAGCATCCGATCACAAGTCAAGTTTGCGATTGGCCCATTCCAACACATGCCTCTCTGTTGATTTTGTCCTAGTCTATCTACTAGGGCATGTTTCCGGACAATGGTCTGTCAATCACTTTTTTGTCCCAAATCTTCTCTCGCTCTCTCGAATGGGGCCAGGAATTCCTCTCAGTTTTCCGGCGGCTTATTTTTGCTTCCATTCACTCTTGTGGACCTGGTACATGTCCACTGAGATCACACCCCGCAAGCCCGCAAGGCGTCTTTTAGGTCGATGCTGTTGGGCGGAAACGTCTGCGGGATCTACGCTTAAGCAGAGTGGGCGGTCGTAGCCCGCCGGGAATGGCCGGTGGTCGTTGGTATGCGAGTGCTAACGATTAGGGACTCCATAACTGCGCTGCTAAGGACTAACTAGTCATGTAGTTCAGCCAGGGTCATCATACTGTAATAACGAACGATATTCGATTGATCGATAGCCCATTTTCCAATTGTGTGATTGGCATTGAATTAACGAAAAAATCACTTACTAAAGCCTGTCACTAGTACAAAGTAAAATTGAATGACTAGTGATTATGCTTGTTAAGGGCGTTGGCGTCTAAGTCAAGCGACGTGGCGCCGGTAGATTCAATTCAGGCTCTTTTGAGTTCGCACGTTGCCCTTCTTTGGCCAAACAATTATCGTAAGAACTTGTGGAAAAACACTCACAATTGTGTGTGATATGCTACTAGAGTATCTGCTGCTTCTCATATCTAGTTCCTTGGCATACCTGATAAATGTAACTAAACAAGCCATTCTCATTGAGCTGCGTCAGCGAAATGCGCCTCGTCCCCGCTCCAGGGACCTATCAGCCCCCGAAGATCAACGGGTCGAGTGCCCGCGTTGCTCCTTGTCATGGCATAGTACAGTGTACACCCACGCCAGAGCGGGTGACCGAGAGATGTCAAATGCAACTACAAACCAGGGTCCCCGGCGGCTATCAGTGAAGCTCTTGACTATTCCCTTGACAGTCTCACGGTCATCGAGGCCCAGGTACCTAATCGCTGTCACGAGCCCAGGCATGCATTTTTGGTCAAGAAGCTTGGATCCATACCGTCTTTCCTCTTGCAGGGATTAACATCAAGGGGAGACAAGGGTGCGATGATGAGCAAGCAGCTGATTATTAGATAAGATTTGTTGCATCCAGTAGGTGATTAGCGGGGCGATACAAGTGAGCAGTAGACTAGTAATTAGGTATACGATTGCTATGTGATACCAGTAGATCCGTCTGTGATTCCATGCATGATACTGATATGTAGAGACTAAATAACGAATTTGATTGGGTAGAACTAGACACAAGAGCGCTTAACCGCAGACAGCGTTGAAGCATCCATTAAATGGGGTGTTTATACTTCGGTAAAAATTCGGTAGACCGCCGTCCGAATTATCCTTGTAAGCCATTTTAATGCAACGATACTGCGTAGAGATTCCAGTCACGCACTTCATCATCTGCCTAGCATGAAAACGATCAGCTGCTCGTTGAAGATAAGTATGGAATCTTTTGAACCATGTCGATGTGCTAAGTAGTCCAAATTCCCGGCGATATCCGACAATCGACCCTCGAATTATAACCACTAGCTGTATCTGGGGACAGAAATTTCGGTCTTGTCCAATATTCAAGTTCAAACTGAGCCGAAGCTCTGGACTGTGCAGTAGCGTAAGCTATCAGTTGACCATCATCAGAGGCCGTTGAGAGATGGGTATGGTGCAATCTCTTGTATGCTACATATGCATGATTATATTGTATATGATGAATTCTATTTGGAGTCATATCGAAGTGCCTGATGGTAGTTCTAGGCGACCCATGTGCCATCAATAGCTTCAGAGAATTGTATATATTGATCGCAATTTTCGAGCCCGAATCCTGTGTGCACTGGACTTATGATGGGAAACAGTATTGATCATTGAATGGACCACCTTGTAGCTTTGAGAATACTGCTAGAACCAGGAAAGGACTTAAGTTGTCAGAGTGAAGCCCAGACAAAGGTCTCTTGTATGATTGTTCTGCTATCATGGAGCAATACCTAGGTATATTCAAAAATCTGCCTATAGAGTACGACTCAACAGGAATACAGGGAGGCACTGGAATATCTCGCTACGTTTGCGACGCAAGCAGTTTTACATCGAAGCTCAAGCCTCGTATGAATCAAGCTAATTATGCACTATAGTCATGCTCAAGACCAGATTATCGAATATACGAAGTAGTACTTATAAATAAGTAGCTTTGCGAGTAGTGCCCTCATATTTCGACTCGCAGGGGTTCTGCGTCTGTACAGCTTTTCCTGCACGGCCAAAACTCAAGCAGCAAGCACGTCGAGAAGATTGCATGTCTTCTGTAAACTTGGAAGGGAAATATACGTCATGACCGGTAGACGACAGATGAATTAAAGTTAGGGCTCGCAATATCCGTTAACCTTAAAACCCTAATCCCAGCTAATTTTAGATGCATTGCATCGGATCTCGATATAGACCATGCACGGTCGTTCAAACCAATCACTTGAATCGAGTCAATGATTTTCTATGTCGTCATATGAGATTCACGCGCATGCAAGTCTAGTTCTTGATCTTCCGAGAATTATAGAAGAATTCTCGAACTACGCAGGCGTGTCTTGACATGCTCACTTCATTATCACTGGGCTCTTTACGAGCCCCTATATTCCACATATGGCTCTCGAGTAGATTTAGAATATGTTGCGTGTATTGGATGAAGCTATAGAATCATACTAAGTCATTATCATTGTCCATGCCCCTAGGGTCATCGTGCCTAGCTACCAGATAATGCAAACATGAACCCTTTAGAACAGAACGAGAAATATAATTCTCGCAAACGAGCCCCCAATGAAAGTCCAGAAATGATTAAATTCCTACTAGGAATGAGATTCCCGAGACGCCGTCGCTGGTATCAATAAAGCAGAAAAATGTAAGAAGTACTTTGATGCAAGTTTGTAGACGCATCATAGTGATAGTGGCGTTTGTAGTGAACCCAGATGAAATTCGATGATTCATGATGAGACTTTCTCATAGACTTTTGTATCGTCGTCTATGCTGTGATTCCAAATGGGGTGTGGAGTAGTGTGAGTTACCCCGTGAGTTGGATACCCCTGCTCGGCACCAGGGTTCGATAGGCAGGACGCTTTAAGGTAGTCATCGAGCTCGTAAATGCAAACTCGGACATCAGGAGCTAAAAGATATATAACAGTCATGAAGAGGAGCCATATCATTCATTGGTCTGTCTATAAATTCGTGATCAAACGGGTCAATGCCGGCTTGGGCTTCTTGGGTCCCTTGGCGTCTCCTTGATTGTTGGAAGATGGTTGCACACCCGAGTTGTTATTCTCAGATTGCTCTGAGTTGGTAATGGCTACCTGTGAGCTGAAACTTGAAAACCCTTTGTACCTCTTACTCGCCGACTTCTGAGGTGGCGGGGGCGGTGGCACTATTGACATAGTGTTCGAGACGGATGACGAGTGCCTATGGTGTTGACCTATTAAAGGTTCCCGAGGCATGTCTATCGACAATCCTCGGGAAGAGTCCAAGCTATACTGATGTTTGTGGAATGTCGACGGGTCGTAGTTGGGTACCACGGAGTCTCGGGTACGATCCTTCGGAAGTGTAGAAATCTCTAGCATTCCTTGCTCTGCGTCACGCTCCTGCTGTCGTTGACGGCGTTGTTGTCTATTGGACATCGCTTGTTGTCGTTTGGCTTCTCTTTGGGCGTTGTGATAAGCGTTGATTGTTTCGTAGCGCTTGATCTTTTCGTCCCACTTCTTCTTTCTTCGGAAGAAAAACACTATAGCACCGACAACTATGTAACACGATGACTGTCAGTACATGATCCAGTATATTTCGATCATGGACATTCGCTACAAGGCAATATCAAGACGACATACTCGCTCCAAGACCGATAGCACCAACGACTACTCCGATCGCAATCTGGGCTGTCTTTGATAGTCCACCATTGCTGCCCGAGGCACCAGCCTCATTATACGCTGTTGTCGGTCCACTATCTGGGTTCGTACCCGGGGCATCGGTACCAACGCTACTGTCGGCCTGCACAGCAACAGCCAAACAGCTGGCTACCAGAGCCACGACCGACAATCGGCTGGACAATTGTAATGTTTTGATGTGTCGCCTCATGGTCGAGGTGATATGCAAAAGCCGTTGTGGAACGATATGAGGTATGATGTCGACTCTTTCTATACCATAACCATGTAGTATGTTGCTCGTGTCAGTCATGAATAAGTTGTCGACGTTGTGAAATGACCGAGGCCCAGTCCGAATTGAAGGCTAGCCGCTGCACGGCAGTAGGTTTTTCTACTCCCAAGCAAAGCCCAGCTTCGATTGTCACTCCATGTAGTATCGAATAATGTATCCCCAGCTCCTGTACTACCAGAGAGGAGGAAATTGTGAGAAGAGGTGGGGAGAGGGGACCAGAAGGTCTATGTATCCCTCGACCACTCTTAGCGTGGTTGGTAAACAGTTTCATCTCGCGCGGAGTCAGCTATTTTGAGGTACATGAAGGGGCACCAGTCAGGTCTCAACCTTCCAAGGAGAGTTCTACGTTGGCTAGTGTTGGTCTAGTGTTGGTGAATTAGGCACTTTTTCCAACAGTTACCGACTCGGCAGATAACCACAACATGGAGAGGTCAAGGAGTGAGAACAGACGACTTGCCAAAGTCGGCACTTCATTGGTTACAGCCTACATTTCATATGTAGCTAACCACGGCGCTTGTCCTGAAGAAACTCTGAAGAATTTTGAAAATAGTATCGGTGGAGGTTGAGGCGAAATGGGTGGTTGGAGGAGAGGGCCACGCCAAGCAACACAAGCGCTGTAAGCCCTGATTCGGTTACAGCTTTTGAGTCGTCACGAAATGGTTGGACGAGAGCTCTCGATCACACTTGGACTAGGTGTCAATATAGTTAGTCTCTTATGCATTACTAATATTTTAGCTGCATGGAAAGTGTTTCTATTAATGTGGTGTAATTTATATTGTGCAGGCTGATTCGTGATGAATCTGTACACTTCTCCTCATATTGGTTCTATTTCTGGATGATCTATGTATAGTTGAAGTACACCATACCTATCTGATTGATTGGCTTCCCGAACATAAATCAACAACATATAAGAATAGAACCTCCCGCAGTTGATTTATCTTGAACCACGTCCTTTATGTTTTCGTCGTTATATCAAACATGACCTGTTAATCGAGATACTGGCTGATACCCGGCAACGGTGGCATAGCCGTCCGTTGGTGAAGCTTCATCAGGCTTAGAATAAACAGGGGCCTCGATTCGAAGATGACTGCATGACAAGTCACAAGTGAGGACGGCTCATTATAAATAGAACTAAACTTGCAGTCCGAGGAGTCGAAAGGCTATAGATAGAAGCAATCTGCACCTATACAGTCACGAAACGAATTGGCCGGTCTCATTAGAGTCACAATCTCACGGTGGGCTCGGTTTTTCACTTGGTATATTTAGTTACTCTCACCAACTTGACCGACTAGCTTGCCCATTCATTGTGAACAGTTTCCGCCAACGTTACAGAAGCTACGTCGTTGATGTGGCCGGAATGACCTATTCATAGAATGCCCATCACGCTCTAGGACTTAAAGTACATATATGAATTACGTTTTTTCGATATCATCGGCATTAAGGCGAGGTTATTTGCGGTCAAGAAGCGGGGTTTCTGATCTATCATCAAGAAGTTTGTGAGCTATACGGAGATCGGTTCAGGTAGCCTTCTATTTTGGAAATCTATAGTTGGCTGTTCAACGTTGCAAACCTAGATAAGCCGTAAGCCCAATTTAGCGTTCGTGCCCGGGTCGTCACTCAAAACAAGTCGTCCATTTCAGGGCCTCTTTTCCGTTTTATCTCCAATGTTGCCTACAGGTATCAGAAGAGCAAGTCATTCTCCACGTTCCGTGCCCAGACGGTATTTAACAACTAAAATAAGTCTTCATGGTTAGACCTTTATCACGTCCTTTTTCAGGTCATCATGGGCGCGAACTATGTTAGTCTATAGTCAATAGAACATAGTCAAGACTTGATCTCCGCTTCTCCCGAATCGACCCCCAACATGATGAATGTACGACCTGAAATCACTCAACACTTCAGAAACTTTACAGCCGTGATTACCGTTCAATGAGTCTTATTTTCTTTTGAAACACCCGGTAGAACATTGTATACTATCTGCTGGTGCTGATCAAATTATAGGAAGTTTGTGACCGATACCAACTCTCACCTAATCTGCATAAGGTCTATAAATATCCAATTTTTCACCCGTTGCCTCAAATTCCAGCTCAACGCCGCACGCGACGAAGAACACGGATCCTTGCTTGAGATTATATGCTTTGCCCTCACTGGCCTTTGCCGTCATTCTTCCCTCCCCACCAGTAACGCACACGATACTCGGTCCTTCAATGGGGCTTATCTTCTCCTTCTCACCAGCCTTGAGATAGGTGGCAAGCACATTGAATTCGCTAATGGGAGGCGCGTACTCTACAGTCTTGCCATTGAGGCCTCTGTTCGATACATGCTTTCCCAATTTTGCTTCGTCGGGGTCATGAGGCCAGCCGGTGAAAGCTTCACAGAACAAGGCGACGCTGTCACGATCCGGGCGAGGACAGAATCCGGTATTGAGCACATTGTCAGACCGGGCCATACATTCCATAATGTTGCCGGATAGGTATGCATGCATGCCATCAGCAGGGACATAAACTGCTTCACCGTGCTGCAGGATGAGATAGTTCATGCATACAACGGCGAAGAGTGTACCGTTGTCAAGGTCGGAGTACTGTGCAGAGACTCTTTCCAGCATCTTAGGGATATATGAGTACTTCTTTCCGAATACACTTTCCGGCGTCTTGATTAGTTCCTTGATTGTGTCATGAACCGTCTTTTCGTCAGCTTCAAGCATATTCTGTCCTATCCGTTTCAGGGTTTCGTCATTGAAATGAGCCCCAGGTGTTGGCAGGAACCTCTGAAGCGGTCCGTTTCGGAACAGTTGTGTCAAATCATTGAGTGGTTTCCAACCGGCGAACAGCTCAAACTGGGAGAGCGCGATTGCAATCTCAGGTTTGTGATTCGTATCAGTAAACTTCTGTGGATCTTTTTTATGGAGTTGTTCGGCAAGTTGGCGGTCCGGGTGGATTTGAAGAGGAAGAGCTTTGTCCATCGACAATATCTACTTCTGAGTCAACAATGAAGTCGGGCTCACTTCGAGAGAAAGTCAACGTGCCTTTGGCAGAAAAGGTAGTCCGCCACCGAATTTGTCTACAATTTTTTTTCCGACCAAGTTTGGGTTCTTGTTCAAGTAATCCTCAAGTGTCTCGTCGGTTCCTACAACGAATGATGGAACAGACGGATAGGTGCCCATCCACATCTTGTCGTGATATCAGCAACCAGAGATCGATTTGGTTGGAGGAGAGTTATGCGGTACGGACCTCTGAATATGTCTGGTTAGGATCGATCTTGAAGTCGGTGCCGGGCTGCTGAGCGGCTAGTACGGCGGCAAGCGAATCCTCGCCTTTTTTACCCCAGGGATCGGTCTGTTGTAATCGTGCAAAAGTCAGAATTCATCCTCGTAAGATCGCAACTCTGTCTATTGTGCTCAACTTACTTTGCATTTGCAGCGAAGCTCGACCACAGATTGGCCGCCCATGGTGGATATGTATTGTGACGTGTCCAAGAACTGATCACGTTAGAGTGGCAGACCTGAATTGAGACAAGCCTTGAGAAGGTTGATTCAATTTGACGAGAACTGGAGGAGATTAGAAGGAAAATAACGAGTACCTTGTCTCTCATGTGCAGACAAATAAAAAGTAGCAGAGGCTCTTTATACGGAAAGTTAGGGCTTTGCGGGAGTGGATCACAGCCGATCTCATACCTACGTTCGGATGCCGTCATCCATGGGATAAAACTTGCGGACCACCAACACCACTCTACATCATACTGGAGTTAGGGCTGGTTATGATCAAGCCCTATCTATGCTTAAGTAAAAGGAATGTATCATTCGCCCCCTAATGCTAACCTGCTAACTCCTTAGGAAAATGAAACAATCCGCCATGACAAGACGCTCTCATTATGGGAAAAAGGAAATAAGAAGAAATAAAAAGAGAAGTCAAGTTATTTGTGGTTGAAGAAGGCAATGCTCTTCAACCGCCTCAGTACCATAGGTCATCTTGATCGCGAACCATTTCAAGAGTCATCGTTCGTCGATGCAGCTTGTTGGTGGCAGATTGCGACCGCTTCACAGTGACAACTTGTGGCTTCGTATTCGGGCGAACGGCAGGATACCGTGGACTGATTTCTTGTTCTCCGAGACGTGTGGTACTGTTGGCTCGAGAAGCGGAAGGTCGTGACAAGGAAGCTGATGACATGGCATCAGACAGGGTGCTGGTCGGGCTGTGAATCGTATCGAGAGGGGTTCCGCGCTGAGAGTGTGGCTTTCGTCTCGTCGTGATTGTAACAGGTGATCGGCTACCTATTTCAGGATCACACGAGTGACTTCTTAGTCGTTGTTGTCGCCCGCTACGAGCCTTGGTTGCTTTCGACTCATATTCGTCGTCGGCGTCGTCATCCGAGTCGTTTTGACGATACGCAGTATCGGCTTTGCTCAATCGGATGTCGACTCTCTTCAGGTCCTGCATGTAGTGTTTGCTGGCGGGAACATAGCGAAAGTGAGGTCGGCTCTGAATGTCAACTTTCTCGGCAACTTCCTGTGCATAGTCTGGCTGCACGGGCCGGTACCGAAAGTCGGTGACTTTGCTCTTGTCGTCTGATATTTTTCTGACGGGCGAGTTTACATTCGAAGGAAGTAAGATCCGAGTCAATCGTCTAGCCTTTGAAAAGGCGTTGGAGTCTGCTTCCTTTGAGGTTTTTTCCTCTCTCGTATTTATCTCTCTTTTGGTGGTCAGCTCGTCATCTGAGCTGTCGCTGGCGGAGTCGAGTAGCAAGACCTCTTTGTTGCTGACGTCTACACTGGGGACAAAGCCTGGCCCATACTCATCGTCATCACGGAGGTATGGGTTCTCGAACTGGGACCAGGCTCCTTCGACGGGAGGGGTAATGGCAATGTCACCCCAGCGTGCGTGAAGACGAGGGTGCCGGGTTTTGTGCCGACGGATGATGTCGAGCGAAGTGTTGACTATGTTCGCCATGATGGAATTTGACAATGAGGTAGAGGAGTTTTCTGTCTCTCCCCAGTGTCTTTCGTTGATTCACGAGCAAATACTTGCCGTTGGAGAACGAAAGATCGGAATAGGTTGGATGGGATGTGATCCCATAGATAGGAAAGGTGACGAGAGGAGGGTGGCCTGCCCAGGCTGGGAAGACCTAACGAACGAAGATCCGTACAGATAACCTCATCACCCTGCTGTGATGCACGGGACCAGCCGGCAAGGTAAAAAGCTCTTGTCTCCGAAGCACACTTCAAGCAGATGACAGCGTCGATGAATGAGAGAGAGCAGAAGGTGAAAGGCGTCAAGATTAAGTATCACTAGAGGAAGGGAGCTGCTCGAGGAGAAAAGTAAAGTGAGTGGGAGCTTTGATTGATTTGTTTCAAACAGGCTTGCTTAGAAATAAGCATAAGTATGACAGCAACTGTTACAAACTATGCATGCAACTAGACGAGTCGGCATGGGATAAATGAATACAAGACTCGAATTGCAATCAATCAATTTTGATAGACGCCTGGATGGTGAGTAGGTACATGGCCACAATGTACTACTCCATAAACAAGGTGTACATGTGCTCCATAAATTTACTCCCAATAGGGCTAAGTTGCACGAGCCCGGGGTTTCAAACTGACCTTTGTGGATAAATTAAGAAACATTTTTTTGGCTGCTAAATACCCAGCTGGGTTTAGTGTTACGGGAGTCTGTAAAAATAGATTCTTAATTCCAGCTGTCAATGCTGCAGATAACTTCTGTATCGGGCTTAGTTTTGGCGGTTAATCTTGCATAATCCATCAATTTTTCTATAAACAAACAATTCGAGTAAAGAAGCTAAACCACGGAGACTGATTGGCCGATTGTTTAACGCTCTGTTCTCTTTGTTGTCGTTCACGTTGTACGAAGACGAGATCATCCTGGCAAGATATGAGATGATTCTCTCGGGTAAATGTGAAAAGACAGGGTTTCCGCACAGAGCAAGGGTAGAACAATCGAGGAGCTAGGGAGACAGTCGGCTGATATTCGGAGCTGACATTTGAAAATCAAGAAACCGACTCCACAATATCCACTTATCTCGTGTACAGAAATGCGGCGCAGTCAAGCAGGTGGACAATCCGGCTGCATTAAATGAGGAGTCATCTGTATTGGCTTACGCTGTAGCAATGCAACGGAGGCGCTAATGGGATCGTCCTCGCAAGGATCTATCAAGCCGGAACGCGGCCTGCGTCTGTCAATCAATATGTTGTTCCGCGGGAAGTTGGGAGCATATTTGAGAAATCTCCGGCTCATCACTGGTATACGTAAGTCAGTGTCATTTAATGCAGAGACTCCGCAAATGGCGACATCCCCCGGGGTGAAGTCGACCAGTGCACATTCACAACGTTTTCACGTAAAACAGGTGTGGCAGGATTTTCGTCGTATTCAATTAGACGCGTACGTCACGAGAAAGATATGTAGAAGACGTAGATCAGCCAGGATGAAGCCGGCCTCAGTAATCAAGGATGTTGAAGTATCATGATTCGTCCAAGTCAATGAGACAGTTTGACGCCAAGTCAGGCCCATAATGAACTGTAGTATTGGTCTTGGTGGGGGATGGTCTGGATGGGCAGGGGTATATAGACCACGGGCCAATTAACGCTGGTACATACCGATCCTAAGCGCTGAGGCGTCGACGTACAGCTCTAGGGTGCACCCCTTCATATCGAGGATATCCGAACCAATGAGGCAAAGTGAAATCTTTGCACTTTCATATTGAAGAAAATCAAACAAAGAAAAAGAAATCCTGTTCTTACTCGGTGAGTTTTTAAGAGAGATAAAAGATTTGCCTAGCACCTGGAAGGTGTATGGCGAGAAGCCAATCAGAACGCTACTCTAATGACTTTGATCTCACGCCTTTGAGTGGTGTACCAGATACAAGAGGTACGAACTATACTTGTTATTATGCCTTTCTTAGGTGATATTGAGGGGGTTTCTTTCCTTCGATTGCCCACTATTGCTATCATTATTTGTAATGAATTTTCATATATGTCAAAGAGCAGAGGGACAAGCCATTGAAAATGCGACATGTAACACGGCAGAACATGTATCAGGGAAAAGTCCTGGTACTTTTACCGAACGATGACACCTCGGTCCACGGCTGGATACCACAGACAGCTTGTTGACAAGCCTTATTCTTGTAGCCCTACATACAACTCTGTGTATAAGATGGGGATATACTACACCAAGAACTTGGAGTGCAGACCTATGTGCATGATAGCAACATGTGGGGATAGCGTTATTTTGTCGATTTCAAGCACAAGATCCGACGTTGACGTTTGACTGTTTCTCACTACTGTCACTACTGGTAAAACGAAAAAGGCTAGCTTGGCCCGGGAATAAGAAGAATGAAAACACCCTTCGATGTTTGTCAAGCTGACGCACGATCGCGATGCAATATATCAATTTCCTCGAAGTGTAAGGTGCCCTTGCTCTGCTCGTATCTTATACATCATCCGATTGCCTGAAGCTAACGGATTGATATCAACCATCGAGAAAATCACCTAGTGCCTTCACATATTTTTCAGTCTCTTCTAGCTGCGGACAGTGCGAGCTCAGTCCAAAACGGATCCATTTTATCTTGGTTGAAGGCTCCTTGAAGAACGGCATCATACAATCGTCCTGTGCTACATCAAAGTAGCCATTCATTAGAAGTATTCCACCCGGTACCACCTCGGCTGTAAGCTTCTTCAAGTCATCCTCGAGACTAAATGTCCGAAGTGAGCCAGTAACGTTGAAGTCGCTCAAGCCAAACATAGTCATTGTACTGTGGGATCTTTTGTCATGTCCTGTATAGCTTCTATGAGCTCACGGGGCGGCGGGTCTAATCGACAAGAGAACCGCTTGTTGAACTCGTTTGCTGCTGCGTCAAACTCGGGAGAATGAGTTTTGCCTTCTTCCTCACATATTCTGATCGTCTCTTGTGTCTCAGCCGGTAGACCCTTGAGTAGCTCATTCGCAGACTTCATCCATCTCGTCATAGACGCTGGACTATCGGATATGATCAACTTTCTTAGCCCCGTTGGCCGCCTTGTGATGGTATACTGAGCAGCCAGCATACCACCCCAACTCTGACCTAGGAGGTCAAATTTTTCGATATCGAGGATGGTCAAAAGATTTTCAAGCTCTGCCATAAAGAGCTCGGGGGTCCAGAAAGCCGCGTCACCCATGCGGTCTGGAAAATGGGTACTGTCTCCGCACCCAACCTGGTCATACATGACAACGGGGATGCCATAGTCCATTAACACGAGAGATATAGGACGTAGATAGTCATGTTTGATTCCAGGTCCACCATGCAAGGCTATGAGTGGGATTTTCTCTGTTTCAAGGTCTCCGTAGATTTCGTAGGCGGTTTCACCCTGAAGGTTGTAGTTAGGAATCTTGAAGGAAGCTCTACCTGACCGGGATGGATCGGGATAGGGCCTCTCTTGACCTGGTGGCTTTGAATAAGTGATTGAGTCGGATAGTGTCATGCTAAAGTCTTATATAGTCTCTTATTGAGGTAAAATGAGTATCTCTAAAATATACAAGGTGTGAGAAGTACAAAGGAAAAAAAGGGAAAAAAAAAAAAACAGAGACGGGATTTCAGCAATTACAACATTTTAATCGATATGTACTAAAGCATAAAGTCTATCCATTTTTGTAACTACTATATTAAAGATTGACTTTTCGTGTTCAGCTGCATCAGCTGCGACCGCCACAATACTAGTTGGATGGTTAAGAAGCCCGGCGCCCTCGAAATTTTCCCCAGGCAGACACAATTTCCAGTGGTTCAATGACCCATTGCGAATCTCCCAATTGAATATTAATTAATACTAAAGCGTGTGAAGAACTACGTGGTTAGTACGAATAATTCTCTGCCGTCAAATCCCGCAAAGGTTGTGGGTATCTATTTTGTACTATAGAACTACCAATTGAATAACTTCAAGTCCTAGGTGCGTGCCGATGGCATTAGCCAGTGAGTTACGTGATGGGTATAGAAGATCTACGTTGACCACGTATAGAGGCTACGAGTATTTTTGTCTCTCGCTGGTCCATCCTGGCCGCAAATACTCGCCGTCGAACGTGACGTCCAGCGAACTCTCCAGAACGTAGTTGATATTCCAGTCGACGCTCGCGCAGGCCCCAGCCTCCGTCTGCGCCCAAACGGAGAGCCCAATAGTGTTATTGCCCGTATAGTCAAGAATGCCAGGGGGCACCGGGAACTCAATCTGATTGCCAACGTAGGGGTTGAACCGTCCCATTTGGTACCCGTTTACGAAAAGTTGAGCACGGAATGCATTCGTAGTCCCACAAGCAGCAAGCTCGAAAGATATTGAGACATCAGTACCATCAGTAATATTCAGAGGTGCAACTGTGCGGTAAAATTTGATATCAGCGCCCGTAAAATTGAGCTGAGATCCTGCGGTAGACCATGTATCGTCCTTAAAACCAGGAAGATGCCATCCCATCCGCTCAGCGTACAGACCGCCTTCATTGTACGGACCTCGCATGGGATCTATGTTGCTCTCTCCACCTGCAGTGCCGGCAAGTCGCCATTGACTGAATTTGACGGAGCTGTCGTCCGACACCAAGGTGGCTTCAAGGATACCACGAGGATTTAGGGCTCCAGAGGTCTCGTCATGCCCAGTATCGTCATGCACCACGACGAGAACATCCTCTGACGATGTGCTGGTGTGACTGACGTTGAATTGAAGCGTTAGATTGCCTTGTTCAGAGTTTGCGTCTCCAAGGTACGAGCCCACGAGTTGGCCATTGAGCCAGGCAGAATAACCACTGAGAGGAAGCCGATCGAGTCAGCGATGCAGACAAAAGAAATGGAAGTTTAAAGTATGCTGTACTTACAATGCATAACCTCCTTGTACACTCAAAACGACACCTGTAGCATTCCCGGTGAAGTAACCTCGCCAGATACGGATGGAGTTGTGAAATCCTGTCAAAATTCAGTTAGAAACCTATTTTATTCCAGGTCTTTCCGCGTGCGGGTAGCTCACCATATTCATCAGCGTATAACACAGGGTAGGTGACTGGCGGACTAGGGTTTTGAGTGCTCATGTGGTCCGCGGCTTAAATTTATCAGTAACACGATCGCGAAATAATGTTCAGACTGTCATTAACTCACAGACCCATGCTGCGCTGGTATCCTTGTAATCTTGAGCCTTCTCTGGTAGACTGTCGTTGTATTTCCACGGTCCGAGAGATGAGAGCTTGATCGTGGGAGGCTGTGGCAACGAAGCCTGCAGGCTGCCATAAGAGGATTTGGATGTTTTGAGCTGCTTATCATTCCAGAAAATAACTTCCACCTGCTTTGGTGCAAAAACTTCGATAGGGCCTGTCTTTGCTGAATCCCCCTTCAAGCGAATCGTCACTCCCACAATCTGTGCACTACGGACGAGATGCGGGCCCTGGACGAGAACTAAATTGATGTCAACGAGTGCTGGGCATTCAGTGGGAAGACTACTTACCACTTTGATCTTCTGGGACAGACGGATCTGCAGTCAGAGCCGGTGCCCAGAAGTAGTACGCCGATTCTCGGTCTAGTAATACAACCCGAACACCTGTATCCAGCTCAAGGACGCTCATGCCTTGACCTTGGGTGAAAGAGACCGTGAGTTCGCTGGCGGCGTGGTTGCTGGAATCTTCCCCTGGATAAAATCCTACTCCGGAGCATCCTTCACATCGCTGTACCGATGCCCACTTGCTGCCCAGTACCGAGAATTCGCCGGATTCACCAGTCGGCACCCACAGGGCAAGAGTTGGAACGCCATCCAGGATAGCATAAGTCAGAACTTCTGCGGTAGAGTATAGTAATTTATGCGATCCAAACGGGAACTCCGTCACGATGATTTTGGACTGATGCCCATTCAATCGAATGGAGTTTCCATACCTGGGTACAGAGAGCGCCCCAAAGGAGGTTTGCACATGCAATTGGAAAGTTTCGTCCGTGGAGGAAGAAGAGTTGGTATGGAGCGTGACGTAAAATGTACCATTGGTGGTTGGATTTTGAATCACGTATGCTTGGACAGCCGAGTTGGTGGAATACTGCGTTCCGTTGCCTACAAGATCGGTGACTGTGAGATCTTGTGCAGCACGAGTAAACATTGTTAACAATTTTGTTTCGTAGTATTTTGCGCCAATAGTCCGGTTCTCTGAAATAGGCGACGAATAGTCATAACTGGTAGCTACCACTGGGGTAGCGATTGCGCCCCAATTCGTTCCCCCGTAGAGCATATACAAGTTGATAGCTGTAACTCGCTGACCAATATTCCATCGATAGAACAAATTTGCAAAATCGGGCCCGATGTCTGCAGGACAGCCGCCCACAGGCCCTCCCCATGGATTGTACGAGCCTCCTTGGAATTCTGCAAGGAAAGATGGCATTGTCGGCTGTGTATCCAGGAAATAGTCGTAATAGTCTACCACCTCATAGGCGATATATTCGCCATTAGTACCAGTACATACACTCAGATCACACGACCAACACTATTCTAAATTAGCAAATGAGAGTACGAAGCGTCATACTATCAAGTAAATACGTACCGATGGATAGGAATCAAGGCCGACAATGTCGACGTTCGCGGAACTATTCGACCAGTCCTTTCCCCAAGAGATCGCTTGCATGTTTGGCTCATTAGCGATGAGAGGTATATCTATTCCGTTCTGGCGGGCATTCGCCTCAAGGAGTCTCATGTAGTTGGCTGCTGGCTCGTATTCAACTCTCAGAGACGGGGAACCGGTCCACTGATCGCCGAATTCGTTTTCAATTTGATATGTTATCATGTTTCCTCCATTCGAAATTTGATATTTACTCGCAATTTTGGAAAGTTCTGTGAAGTACGGTTCCCAAGCCGCCGTGTACCGACTATCGTCGTTCCGCAAAGAACCATAATCGCCAGTCGTGACCCAAAGAGGGAATCCGCCAGCATTGGTTTCAGCATTGATATAGGGCCCGGGACGTAAGAGGACGTACAGTCCGACTTCTTTGGCCATCTCAAGGATTGGGGTGATATCGTGTGCACCAGTCGAAAAGTCAACTGTCTGATTATTTGAGGCGTGATAGCCCCAATTCACGTACATAGCAAAAGCTGTAAAGCCAGCGGCTTTTATCTTTTCAAGGATGTCGATCCAGAGTTCCGGGACAGGAATGCGCCAATAGTGCCATTCTCCCGCAAAGACAAAGAGTCGTTGCCCGTTTAGCTCGAAGCTGTAATGGTCCCATTGCACCACATCGTTCAAGCTGTCATTGTGTAGTGGCCATTGATCCGCCAACAGAGGGGATGCGAAGATAAGAAAGTAAACTAGGACTTTGGTGAATAGTTGTGCCATGGTGTCACTATATTTACAAACTCATGATTTCCGCAAGGGCGGCCTCGAGACTAGACAGCTTGAGAGTGAGACCGAAGGCTGGGCATTTTATGGATGGAAGGACTTTGGAATGAACAGAAGCTTTTTCCGTATTGCAGATCGGTTGCTCACAATTGGAGGAATATTTATCGCATCAGTGATATAAACATACGGGGAAGACCTCGGGTAAAAGGTTCTTTAATGATTGTTTCCCAGTTATTCGTCAAATTTTCCCGTTTTCTAGCCCTAACTGCCCGCATTGTGGGGTGCTTGCTCCACGTTATATTGAGATCCCAGATGCGTCTGCAAGTTCCTGGCGCAGCATAAAGAGCCCGGCTAAATCTTTACTCGGTTGTGTTTTCAATCGATGAGCAGACAGATATTCAAGTGTATTAGCGTGATATTCCATATAACATTCTCCAATGTTGGCATGGCACCAACAATCTATCAGGCAAATGAAGAGATATGTTCAGATATTGTACCTGTGACTACTCTGGAGTATAAGGTGTATTGACGTCTGCTCAACAAGTCAAAGTCTAATTTATGGTGCCCATACCGCAACTTTTTTAACTCGGTCGATGAGATGGTGAACTTTCCGTGCTGATTCGATTGATGCATAACCGTGCACGTCCCCATTTGCGAATGCTTCATATAGACGGGCAGTGTTGATGGCAAACTCAAACACCTCGGTGACATGAGCCGGCTCATCCTTCTTCCAGTCAATTCCCACCGTCTCACTTGACCATCTCTTGACGAACACCTTGGCATCTGGCAAAGAGCCCTGAATATATCCGCCCGCTGGGCTGGTGAACACGATCTCGCCCTCTGAACCACTGATAATCCACCTGAAACCGGCCTCTTCGGCAGACGCTGGAGTACTGCGCACATGAATAGATGCTGCGGCTCCATTTTCCAGCACACCCTGCACGAAAATGAATTCTGGCGCCGTAACTCTGTACGCAGGATTGACAACAGTGCCG
Organism: Talaromyces sp. PB3603; assembly: GCA_023625915.1. Classification (NCBI taxonomy): domain Eukaryota; kingdom Fungi; phylum Ascomycota; class Eurotiomycetes; order Eurotiales; family Trichocomaceae; genus Talaromyces; species Talaromyces sp. PB3603. The sequence continues at coordinate 404,785 of JAMAFY010000008.1, forward strand.
GTAGCATCGAACAAAGGAGTTGTTTTTTGGTACGTTTTGAAGACCGCCTGGACATCTTTGAACTCCCCAAGTGTATTCAAGAATGGGTCAAGACCTTGCACTTTGTTAGTTTAAACTAGAGAGCGGTTTCAATCAAGCATGGGAGTACGTACCGTGTCCTAGACCAATGTTGACCCGACCTGGTCCACCGTCCAGGTCTAAAAAGTCTTTCAGGCCTTCTGGCAGTCCTGCCCAGGTCGAAATATCCAAATGGCCTGTCCAGCTGGTGCTGAGAACATCCCCTATCGCTCTGGATGCGATCAATTCCTTGACCTTTTTGAGTGCAAGGCTGGCACGAGCTTGAGCTCCGACTACAGTCTTAGACCCTGTTTGCCGGGCGAGCTCGGCCAACTCCTCCGCCTCTTTGTACGACGGTGATAGAGGAAATTCCACAAAGACATTTTTCTTGTTTTCAAGGGCATGTTTCACCAAAGAATAGTGCTTATCAACGTGGACAGAAATGACGACGAGGTCGACCTCGGGATCCTTGACCAATTCTTCGACTGAGCCATATGCTTTAGTTCTGGGGTCAAGCTTGTTGTGTTCTATTGACTTCTCGGCCTTTTCAACCGTGGAATTGCATAGAGCGACAATCTTGTAGTGGGGAGAGGCGGCGAGACAGGCAAGATGGACGAGACCCCAGCTTCCAGGAGTATAACCTTCACCAGTAGGAGTGACAGTGGTCAAACCAATAAGGCCAACACGAATTGGGGCCATTTCAGAGAAGTTTCTAAGTTTCGAAAGGGTTGAAGCAAGTTAACGAAAATCACCAACTGAATTTACGTTGATTACTCCAATCTTGTCTTGGAACACGTTCTTGGAGCGATGGAAAGAGATTTATATAGAAAAATTTGTCAACCGATGTCCCATCCAGTTCCGAATTTATCTAGCTATGTACTTGCTATTAATCTCTTGAGACCGCGGAATTCCGAAGAAGATATGATGCGCTGAGTTTCGAAAGCTCAACACTTCGTGAAGTCATTCACCATCCGCAGGTCCTATGAAGCTCCGGACTAAAAGGTTGTCCGGTATCACTATAGTAATGACAGGTGCATTTCCTTTAACTCGACCAAACCGCTTCAGAGAGTAATGTGCTAGGGCTCATACTTCATGCATCAAGATTCTGCTCTGGACTGCATTAGAGATGATTAGACTGGACCCACCTGGGCTCCGAGGATTTCGTCCGTCGGAGAAGGACGAAACTGGCACATATCCAACTCAACTCTGCCAGTGTACCATCTGAAGTCAGAAATGTGCCAGTGACTTTTGATCTCCGTGAGCGTACTAAACGTACAAGTACCAATTCCACTCAGTTTATCATCCCGCACCACCGAGATGCTCCCAATTCCAACCTCCGATCAGCCCCACCTGAACTCCGCGAGCTTCATATCAGATTTATCATCACGATAGCAACTGAATCTGTCAATAAGATTGAATCACTACTTCAGTTGGAGTTAATAGTGCACTTCAGATTGATCAGATATGCCACTCTCGAGGAAGAAATCCTGCGTAAGATGCAGACGTTCCAAATTGAGATGTAATCAGGCGAGCCCCAGCTGTTCTCGCTGCTCCGAGCGAGGTGTACGCTGCGTGTACGACTGGGCAATTGGTGAAACTCGCTCTTATGCAAACTCGGCGTCCTCTAGATTGGCCCAAATACCTTCTACGACAGCAAGAATCGAAGAGGAGTCGATAGGTGCAACGCAATCCGAGGATCTCAACAATGAATTGACTCTGTCGACCTCTACATTCATGAATCATGAATTGCAGAATACTTATACTTCGATGAATAGTTTTCAGCTGGACCTCGCTTCCAGGAATTCTCAAGCTGAACGATTCTTTGACACCCCGAGTTTGAATTCTCTGTTCGGCGCATCAAATGAGACTTCTACGTTCCCCTTACGTACTGACATACAAGAAATCCCGGGCATTGTGATTCCAGAACGTGGTGCCGATGCCCTTGAGATACTAACAGGTCATCCCACTGTTTCTGAGCAGTGGTCTCTAGGAAGAACAATATCGCCGGATGATGCATGCCATCCCTCTGAAACAATGTCCATTCAGCTGCCCCCACGTCGAGGGACTTTTCAACGGCGTAACGTAATCCGGCATTGTTTATCAAGTAGTATTGTTTTAGGACAGCTAACAAGTTTTTCGAAGATGATGATTCAAGGAGATCGTCTACCACCATTTATCTGTCCACCGTGTCAATTGCACGAAGAATTGGTGTTTGACTGTGCAAGAAGCAGAAAGCATCTGTGCCTTCCAAAGGTTTTGGCAATATGCGCTGGTTTAGTACAGATGTTTTTCTCTCGAACGCCACAGAATACCGACTTTGTGTGGAGGACGATCTATGCTGAGAAAGATAGACTGCATCGTGAGGTGGGTTATTGGAATTCGAGGTCTTTAAACACATTTGACTAACTCTTGCACTATATAGCACGAAAGTTATGATATATATGAGCAACTTGCAGCCTTACAAGCAGTGACAATATATATCCTTCTCCAGGCCTTGGATGCAGAGTCCAGCGAGACCAACGGAGCCCAGTCTCTTTTGACAAGTGTCATCGTGAGTCCCGTTTGCTGCCGGATATCTATATCTTTTGTTAATTACAAATCAGGATATATCCATGAGCGTTGGCAAAAGGAATCCTATGTACGACAATATAAATGCAATACCCGCCCGGCAGCAGTGGTTCCATGAGGAGAGCGTCAGGAGGTTGGACTGAATTCTCCTCTTTGAATCATGATATCTCCAAGAATACTGACTTTTGTTATACTTCTAGGACAATGATTGTACTCTTAATCATCGATCTTCTCCTAGAAGGTCTTCTGGAGCATCAGAGAGTAAAGTATCGCTCTCTATGCGGCGCTGGATTCGACAATATTCCATTACCCGCGTATCGAGATTTGTGGGAAGCAGACACAAACTTCACCTGGCGAAATGAGTATGAGAAATTTGTGTCTCAGCGCAAAGCAAATAAGATCTTGACGATAGGTGATTTAATGGAGATTACAGAGGGAGGCAGTCTGAAAAAACTGTTAGAGACAGACCCCAGATTCGATTTTGTACCAGATGCTTATGCCTGGTGTGAGAACTTGGATTCTCTAGGCACTCTACTTTGGATGTCTATACCTTTCCAACAGAGACGGACACGGCCTGACATGAATGAGGTGTGGTAAGCTTAACAAATCTTCGTTTCTTGCAAGGATAGTCATCCATACCTTGAGCCGAATGCATTTTTTGACCTGGAGCGTGCAATTGACCACGACAGTATTCAGCACGGGAAATGCACGGCTGTTCAAAGTCTGGGGTTATCCACTTCGATTGAGTTCCTGGAAGAAGACAACGCATTATTCAATGTAATTAATACTATCCTGTTCTCAGTATGTTCGACTGAGTCATCGCACCCTTGGACTTCTTTGTATTTCTGAACAATAGTCTAAGCTGCATCTCCCACTGGTCTGTCCACATGTATCTTCTTCCTTCTAAGGCTACAAGAGGCGTGAAATCTACTGTTGTCATACTTATGACTGTCACGATGCGATTGTGAATCATGAAAGTCTTGTAAATAAATCTGAGGATTCCATGGTCTTCGGATTTCAATACATTGGAGGCTAGTCAGTTTATGAAAATGAGGGAAATGGTCTCTTCTACACCAATGATGAGAATTTTAGCTAAGGGCTACTTAGAGACTACTAACGTATTCGTTTGAATGGTTGAACATTTTCCCTTTAAATCCGACCTCTCGCCGACGTCTTTGTGGTACTCTCCAAAACGTCAATTCATATGTTCGGAAATCCTTTAGGCACAGATAATATTAACCCAAGAATCTATGCGTAACTTGAATGTCACTTTTGGGAGTTCGATGTAGTATCTTTCTCCTTCTAAAACTTCCCCGGTGGGTGGTGTAAAGTAACCGTGATGATGAGGTCTGAAGCCGGGAGGACGCTCACTGTTCCCGGAAGGCGCACCCGCGGAAGAGTCGAAGTGAAAAGTGAGGACAGGCCCACTAAGAACAGCTCAAATCATTCTCATCTTGCATGCAAAGAAGAGGCTTATCATCAACTACTCTCTGCTACAACACTAATGATGAGAAGACCGGTTCTCTTCAATTCGGCCGCAAAATCATGGGTGGCTCCCGCCGTCCAAGGGCAAGACGAAATTAAAGCCTTTCATGAACAACTACCTGGAGCGCAGCCAACAAGACTGCTACGTTTAGACTCACTAGCCAGGGAACTTAATGTGAAGTCTGTCTATTTGAAGGACGAGAGTAACAGATATGGATTGCCGGCTTTCAAAATCCTCGGGGCGTCGTGGGGAGCCTACCGCGCCCTCGCGCGTGAGATTGGTCTGCCACTGGACGCGGGCATCGTCGCGCTCAAAGAGGCCCTCCGCTCGCATCATACCACTCTTTTCACAGCTACGGATGGGAACCATGGACGCGCCGTGGCTCGTATTGCTTCTATCTTGGGTGTTCCGGTCGAGGTCCATGTCCCCGCGGGTATTCATACCTCAGCCGTCAAGAAGATTGAGGCAGAAGGAGCAAAGGTCATTGTTTCTACAGATGACTATGACACAACGGTCAAGATTGCTCATCGTGCTGCTCAGGATGTCGGAGGTATCCTAATTCAGGATTTTGCCTTCGACGGGTACGACGAAATTCCGCAGGTCAGTTGTTCCATGTTATTTATACATCACAAGTTGCCTCAAGGCGGCATATCGATTCCTGATAGATTAACAGGTCTCTACTGTAGTGGATCATTGAAGGATACTTGACGATGATGTATGAGATTGATGAGCAACTTCCCAAGAATGTCAAACCTAGCGTTGTGGTCACGCCAGTAGGAGTAGGGAGCCTCGCCCAATCCGTTGTATCACACTTCAAAAGAGCCGGTACCTCAACGACCATTTTGGCCGTCGAACCTGATACTGCGGCTTGCTTCTACCGTAGCACCCAACAGGAGAAAATTGTCACCATTCAGACTTCTCCTACCATAATGGCTGGTCTGGACTGCGGAACCATCTCGACGAATGCTTGGCCACTACTCAAAGCAGGAATTGACGGCACCCTTACTATCTCAGACTATGAGGCTCACACCGCTTCATTGGATCTTCATGCATTAGGTGTTAATGCTGGTCCATGTGGTTCTGCCTCCCTTGCCGCCCTGCGACGGTTGACAGTTGCAGATAGAGAACAGCTAGGATTTCACTCTGAATCGGTGGTGATCCTTTTATGCACAGAGGGCAACAGGGACTATGAAGTCCCACGAAGTGTTTCCCCATCTGACGCTGTATCGTTGACGCAAGCGCTGGTCCAGATCGATTCCTCTAATCCTTTATTGGGCTCAATAGCCGGACCAGGAGGGATTGAAATTGCTCGCTATATCAAGGCCTGGCTGGAACACCGCGGCATAGAGACTCACTGGGTCGAACCAACAAAAGGCAGGCCTACAATTGTAGGTGTTGTCCGTGGATCCGGCGGAGGCAAGAGCCTCATGTTACATGGGCACATCGATACAGTCGCCTGCCTCAGCTATAAGGGTGATCCTTTAGGCGGCGAGATCAAGGATGGAAAACTATATGGTCGTGGATCGGGTGATATGAAAGGTGGCGTTGCTGCAGCTTTAATCACGCTAGCTAATGCAAAGACACTGAGCCTGCGTGGAGATGTTGTTTTCGCAGGTGTTGCTGATGAAGAGGCAACTAGCATTCGCACAGAAAGTATTTTGGCGGCTGGCTGGAGAGCTGACGCAGCTATAGTGAATGAGCCGACTAACTTAGACATTGTCTACGGCCATAAAGGCTTTGTCTGGCTCGAAGTTGATATCTACGGCGTTGCTGCCCATGGCTCGCGCTACGATGTCGGTGTTGATGCTATCACGAAAGCAGGATACTTTTTAGTGGCGCTAGACAAGTATACCGAAAAGATCCAAAAAGACGACGGCACCGGCTTTCGTCCCAGCGTCCACGCCTCCATCATCAGAGGCGGCGAGGAACCATTGTCCTATCCGGACCGCTGTACTATCACCCTGGAGCGTCGAACGACAAATGGGGAAACTCCTGACAAAGTCACAAAAGAGATTAGAGAATTGCTCCGTGATATTGCTACAGAAGACCCGAGCTTCAAGTATGATGTAAGAACGACATTCGATCGCTTTTCTTATGAGATTCCGCTCGATCACCCGTTCAATGCTCTCGTCGAACGGACAGTCGAATCGGTCGTGGGAAGGAAGTCAGCCGTGTCCAGAGAAAGCCACTTGACTGATTGTGCCCTGATTGCGGATGCCAACATTCCTGTTCTCCTCTTGGGACCTCATGGCGAGGGCCTTCATGGCATGGAGGAATTTGCTTATATTGATTCCCTGGAACAGACAACTCGGATAATGACGAAAATTGCGATGGATTTCTGCAAATAGATGTGAGGATAAGACTTTTTCGTCATCAACATATCCGAGCTTGATGTATAGTAACTTGTATCTACTTCATTCCCAAGATGCATTTGGCCAACCTCAGATCTCTATATTGACCGTATCCCTTCACACTCAACTAATACGTATGTACTGGTTGGCGCTGAAATAATAATTGTCCGTGTGAAATACTTGAAACCTATGCATCTTCTTCAAGCTTACGAAGCTACACGACACCCGCGTCAATTGAATAGTGGCAATGAGCAAGTATGTTTCAGCAATCGAATATCAAAGATTAGAGTCTGTCAAAAATTTAAGTCTTTCCCTTATCTAATTGGTCTATGCTGAGTTGAAAATTGAAGGAAAATAAGAGATCTAATCACATGCAATCATTAATGGCCATATATTGTCATTACAGATGATTGAAGACGTCCACACCAATCAACGAATGGCCTGGATTCGTCTCCCGAAGCTTTCATCTGTTGTCTTAGTTTGGCAAAAATGTCATACGCTTCTATGAGAGATACAGAATGAAATCAAAGCATTCCCACAACAGCAACAACAGCCGCTGCGGCCATGCCGCCAACACCGATAGCCATGTTGCCCGTTGGAATCGGTGCAGCGACATGACCGGCGGCGCCGGTCGAAGTATGAGTAGCTGAAGGGTTATTCAACTTATCAATCCCGGCCGTAATCAGGAGTTGTTCATAATTAATCCGACTAGAAGGTATAGTCGTGGTGGTGGTAATCGTTATGGCAGAACTTTGGCTCTGCGCTCCGTAGCTGACTGTACCGGTAGCAGTGCAAGTCGCGGCTTGTGTACTAGAAATGATATTGCAGGCCACAGCGGCCGTAATTGTTCCGCTATATCCTTCTATATCAGTCTGAGTGACAATATCGGCGATCAATGTTGACGGGCCTTGGGTCAGAGTTATCGGCTGGTTGCCAATAACACAACTTGTGTCATTCAAGCAGTTTAGCGCAATTGTGGTGGCCGTGGAGTCGGCTCCAACGATACTGCCAGCTACACCGGAGATAGGAATCGTAGTGGTCCCGACGCCGAAGATTGGGATATGAGTGCTGCTCGAAGCAGAGCCTGATGAAGCTGCGCTCGTAGTCATTGACTGCCCTGAGGTGCTTTGGCCCTGCGTGGTGGCGGCCATAAAAACAGCCAAAAGAATAGAAACCCGCATCATGACTAGTCTGACAATAGTAGACTGCCCGGATTCCCGCGGAAAGTATAACTAAAGAAAGAAGGTAGAAGGACTAGAATCTATGTAGAGATAGATGTTGGAGTAGATCAGCTCGTACTGTGATCGCTGCTCTTAAATACTTCCAACTTCCAAGTTTTCCAATATTGTGATGATTCAATAGCTCATGTCTAGTTGGTCGCCGAAACAACACCGACCGGTAGCACTGCCTGCGATCGACACTCTGTTCCGACAAAGGACTGTTTCGTAGCTGTTCCAGAACCAGTGGCAGTATGTGACATGTAACACTCAAATGAGGCTGTGCTGCGACTAGTATCGTATGAGAAGAACAAGAGGCAAAACACGAGAAATGTCTTGGATTGAATCTCTGGAGTGAATTATCGTTGGACGCTAGCTCCTTCACAGTTAGACCTCCCGATCTGCCACCGCCTTTTCACATGACTATAAAGCGCCCTAGCCCTAAGCCCCAGGCCATGATCTGCTCTCGACATGAACAATATCATCATCATAACCTTCATATTCCTGTCCTAAATGTCTTCGTTCCGGCTCATGCGCTCTCGAAGCTTCTTGGCTTTCTGGATTTCCATTGACATCTTAACTGGCGCAACACCTTTAGTCTCGAAGACGGCATCAATCTCTTCCAAGGAGAGACCAAATGTCTCTGGAAACACGAGATAAGATAGTCCCAATTGCACACAATTGTAAACGATGTAAACTACCCAAATCTTGTAGCCCAGTTTATTGATTCCAACACCGATACCATACGTCTGTACCGCTCCGGCTGCACCTTGAATCAGCCCATACAAGCCCATTCCCTTGGCACGTAGGGCAAGGGATAGGATCTCGACGGGATACAGGTTGTGCATTGTGGCAATCAGTAGTGAAGAAAATGTCTGGAACATGAAGATCCAGAAAATGGTCAAGCCAGCTGCTGCGTGACTGGGAGTCAATGAGTACCGCCAAGATGTGATTGTTGCCGCGGTCTGAAAGATGATGATACTAATCAGTCCCGAGAATATCAGCGTTCTTCGGCGAATCTTGTCAACTAGGAATGACCCCACTGCCGTAAAGACAAAGTAAGTTGCTGTAGTTCCGAGTGTTATTCCAAGTTGAGGGATCGTTCCATCGATACCGATCGTTTCCAATGCAGGGACCATCTGAAGATTGAGTGTGTCAGTAGTGCCTTGATAGCAAGTTTCAGGAGGGAAATACGAACATAATAGCTAACAATGCCTCCACCATTCCACTGCTGAAAGACAGAGTAAAGCACCAAGACAAGTAGACGATAACGAACGGCTTTTGTGAAAAAGACGCGGTAGTCCCAGAAGTTGCGGAAGCCAGCTCTCTCATTTTCCAAAGACTCTTCCATCTGGTTGATGACGATACCGACGATTGGCTCATTTACATCCCCACTTGTCGTATGGTATTTCGCAACAACATGTCTTGCTTTCTCAATCTGGCCACGCATCACGTAGTAACGAGGGCTTTCGGGGGTGAGGAAGAAGATCGTAAGACAGACAATCAGGGGAAACAATGCTTCAAGCAGAAACGGTATGCGCCATGACCAATTACCTGAGATGTTCGCCAACCCGAGCATCACTCCGCCCATGGCCAGACTTCCGATTTGGAAACATGCACCGAATATGCCGACCAAACGACCTCGAAGGTGGACAGGCGCTATCTCGCCCATGTATTGAGAACTGGACATCATAGCGGATCCGAAACCCAGGAAAAACCGACCAGCCATCAACACCCGAATATTAGGAGCACAGCCCTGCATAACCGCGGCCGCAATGACGATCACGTTCCCAATGAAATTTATACCACGTCGACCGATGACGTCTGCAAGCGAAAGAAAAGGCGCTCCGGCAATATTACCAACAGACATCAGCGCTGTGATCGTTCCGACAACACCGCCAGAAGTGCCGAATCCGAAATAGCTGTGCAGTGCCGGAAAAGCATTGATACCGCCAATGACACCCCAATCAATCCCATATCCCGCTTGATTACATCCCTGAACAAACATAATCAGACACAGTCGGAACCCAGCCCACGACCAGACGTTCAAGGCTTCTTGCGATATTCTCCAAACATCCTCCTCCGTCAAACGAGCGAGAACGACTTCTTCGACGTGGGCCGCATCAATTTTGTCAAATGGTTCCGGCTCGGCGACATCAGTAACCGCTCGTGCGGTCTTATTTGATTCCGCCATCTCGGACTTGATGTGAGCGAAAGTCTTTGAATTAGGTCTGAATTCGCCCTCCGTCTTATTTCAAGCACAAGAAAGATAGAAAAGACGGTGAGGATAAAAGAGATCAGCGTCGGGGATACTTCATTGGCCTTAAGTACGTATGTACCATGCCGGCCCATGCAAAAGATGCTAGGAATTCTACTCGCCACGATGCACAAGGATAGCTATTCTCATTGCATGATTCCATCTTATCATGCGGGGTACTCAAAAATCTGTTCGGAATTCTTGAGACTATACCTCCCTGTCTCAGCCAAATCAATTAGGTCTCAACCAGGGATTCTATTTCATCCCGAGACTGGAATATTGATTAAGCATTACGGCTAAATGTTTAGGTCCAACGCTAAATAACCCCATGCTCCAGTAGACTGGAGATTTCCCCGCATACTGAAAGAAAAGTTCCCCGTGGAGAGAAAGTCTGGCCGTTTATTCTGTGCTGATTCTTCCATTTTCATTGGATAACTTTGTCACTAACCACTTTGCACGAAGACTTTATCCATATGGCTATCGCGGAGTGTCGGCCAAGTTGTCTGTACCAATTGGTCATCTGATAGATTTTCCATCAATGACAACTCATCTTCATATACTTAAGCAAGAAATGGTAAATTATAACGCTTTCCTTACTGAATAATGTCTAAGTATTCTTCCAGGGTAAGTTCAAATGGCGAATAAGCTGTGGTATCAGCGGCCAGCACAGTGCTGGAACGAGGCCCTTCCGGTTGGCAATGGGCGACTGGGTGCTATGGTCTATGGTCGGACTAGCACCGAATTGTTGGCTCTTAATGAAGACAGTGTCTGGTATGGAGGACCTCAGAATCGTACTCCGCAAATCTCAGCCGGAGAGCTGGAATTACTCCGGGACCTTATTCGAAAGGAGAAACATGCCGAGGCAGAGAAGCTAGCACGACAAAGTTTTTTTGCTTTACCAGCTAGCCAGCGTCACTACGAGCCACTAGGGACCGTGTTCATTGACTTCAACCACGAAGAAGAAGAGAAGATATCCAATTATCAAAGATCGCTAGATATCGAAAAGAGTATCTGTCATGTGGAGTACGAATATGACGGCGTTTTCGTCCAGAGAGATTACATTGCATCATACCCGGATTCTGTACTGGCCATGCACATTCGGGCATCTGCTCCAATTGATTTCACGGTTCGACTGACTCGTGTCAATGAGCATGAGTACGAAACGAATGAGTTCCTGGATGAGGTGGCTGCAAAGGGGAATTCCTTGGTTATGCACGTAACGCCTGGCGGTAAGAACAGTAACCGAGCTTGCTGTGTACTTTCGTCAAGATGTATAGACGGTGAAGGATCTGTTACTGCCCGTTCGAATAACAGTCTGCATATCCGCGGTCAAGAAGTACTGCTAGTAATTGGTGCACAAACTGAGTATCGCTGCAATGATATCGACCAGCTTACGAACACGAATTGCAGCAGTGCTCTACAGAAACCATGGGACGAACTATTGCGTCGGCATATACAAGATTACGGTGCGCTATACAGTCGCATGTCACTTCACCTAGGAAATGACGATGATCTGGATAAGGTCCAAAAGATTCCCACCGACGTGCGAGTGAAAGAATCGCGAGATCCTGGACTCATAAGCTTATACCACAATTATAGCCGCTATCTACTCATTTCATCTAGCCGAAATGGACACAAGGCTCTGCCAGCAACACTGCAAGGGATCTGGAATCCATCCTTCACACCCGCTTGGGGTAGTAAATACACCATCAATATCAATCTTCAGATGAATTACTGGCCCGTGGATATGTGCAATCTGTCAGAGTGCAGTGAGCCATTGTTCGCGCTCCTTCGCCGTATGGCCGAGAAAGGGGTCAAGACTGCGCGAAGCATGTACAACTGCGAAGGCTGGGCTGCACATCACAACACAGATATCTGGGCGGATACAGATCCTCAGGATCGATGGATGCCTGCTACACTATGGCCTCTAGGCGGAGCCTGGCTGTGTTGTCATATCTGGGACCACTTTGAGTATACGCAAAATAAGGAATTTCTTGATATAATGTTTCCAATCTTACGCGGCTGCGTTGAATTTCTGCTAGACTTCTTGATTGAAAGTGCAGATGGTCAATATCTTGTTACAAATCCGTCGTTGTCTCCGGAAAACACATTTTACACTCATAGTAGAGTGAATAAGGGGGTGTTTTGTGAGGGCTCCACAATCGACACCCAGATCATCCAAGCTGTATTTACGGCATTCTTGTCTTCTGTTGAAACACTCGACTTGAAGCACAATGAAATTGTGGGAAAGGTTCAAGACGCCAAATCCCGCCTCCCTGCTATGCAAGTTGGATCGTTCGGTCAACTACAGGAATGGATGTATGACTATGAGGAAGTGGAGCCAGGACATAGGCATACATCTCATCTTTGGGGACTATATCCAGGTTCTACAATAAATCCAGTACATACGCCAGATTTAGCAAAGGCAGCATCTGTTGTACTTCGTCGCAGGGCTGCTCACGGGGGTGGCCATACCGGATGGAGTCGAGCTTGGTTGATCAATCTTCATGCCAGATTGTTCGAAGCTGATGAGTGCGAAAAGCACGTCGATTTACTTCTGCAGAACTCCACGTTGCCGAATTTGCTGGACAACCACCCGCCATTTCAGATAGATGGTAATTTTGGTGCTGGTGCTGGCATCCTCGAGATGCTGGTTCAGTCCCATGAAGAGGGTGTCATTCGCTTGTTACCTGCTTGCCCTGAATCTTGGAGTGAGGGCTCGCTTAGTGGTGTACGTGCTCGTGGAGGACTCGAATTGAATTTTAGATGGAAAAATGGTAGTATAATAGGCGATGTTGTTGTTCGATCGATTTCTGACCGAGCCTGGTCTATCTGCTTTCCAAACAATGGTCCTTGTGTTGGAATTCAAGGCCGGGGCGAGCATCGTGTTCGCCCAGTATAGATATGGGTGACAGTCTCATGCTTATCTCAGGATCACGCATAACCTCGCTTTGCTCGTAAGGAGATCGTCCTCGAGGATACAACTAGGCATTCACTGGAAATCATCTCGCTTAGGCCAACATTCTGGCAAGATATAGAGTCCAGGTAGATCTAAGCATGTAGAGCTCATTTCACGAGAGCTAATCAGAATCGTACTTTTTTCGGACTTAAATAGGCTGTACATGAGTCGCATATCACAGATTAAGGCAATGGACTTTTTTCCAGCAATCAGAATCTGCGAAACATTCTTTGGCGTTACCCCGCAAGTAGCCACGGGTGCTTAAATTCGATATGCAACAGTTGGGGAGGTTCAGTTGGAAGTTATAGAGCAAGTTGCATTAGATCAAAGAGTTTCAAAAGCATTCAACAAGAGGAATCGAGATTGATAGACATCATTATCATGGAGGAAGACTTACGCGGTAGCTTGCGCCACGACTTTTATCATGGCTACGCCACCGCTGCAACGCAGGTAGAAGGAGCTTGGAATAGAGACGGAAAGGGCCTCACAATTTGGGATACTTTTGCTCATACCTCAGGCCGAGTGAAGGACAAAAGTACTCCGGATGATGCCGTTTGCTCTTATGATCTGTATAAGGAAGATGTCAGTCTGATGAAGTCCTACGGGGTTAACGCTTACCGATTCTCATTATCATGGGCGAGAATAGTCCCTCTAGGCGGAAAAGATGATCCAGTCAATGAGAAAGGAGTTGAGTATTATTCAAACCTAATCGACGAGCTTTTAAGCAACGGTATCACTCCCTTTGTGACTTTGTTTCACTGGGATGTTCCTCAAGCTTTGGAAGATCGCTACGGTGGCATGCTCAACCAAGAAGCTTACATTCCGGATTTCGTCAGATATGCAACGGTGTGTTTTGAGCGATTTGGAGATCGTGTCAAGCATTGGATAACATATAACGAGCCTGGCGTCTATGCGCTCGCTGGGTATGCGGCGGGTGTTCATGCTCCGGCGCGATCGTCCTTTAGAGATCGAAATGAAGTCGGTGACTCCTCGACAGAACCGTTCATCGTTGGTCACACACAGCTCGTATCTCATGGACATGTTGCCAAATTATATCGGGAGAAATTCAAGCCCTCACAAAATGGCATGCTTGGTATCACTCTCCATGGAAATTGGTCTGAGCCATGGGACGCAAGCGATCCTTCAGATCAGAAAGCAGCGGAACGTGCCAGAGAGTTTGAAATCGCCTGGTACGCTGATCCAGTCCATAAAACGGGAGACTATCCGACCTCAATGCGAGCTCAACTAGGTGATCGCTTGCCTCATTTCACGGAAGCAGAATCGAAACTAGTCCTAGGAAGTTCGGACTTTTACGGCATGAACAGTTACACTTCATTTTTCGTTCGCCACAAGACAACTCCACCAGATATCAATGACCACAAGGGAAACATCGATCAATTTGATGAAAATAAAGAAGGAGTGTCGAGAGGGCCAGCAAGTGATACTTACTGGCTCCGAACCTCGCCATGGGGTTTTAGAAAGTTGCTTAACTGGATCTGGGCGCGATATCACAAGCCAATCTATGTTACTGAGAATGGAACGACGGCAAAGGGCGAGAATGATATCAACCCTGCTGCCGAAAAATCTCAAGTCATAGATGATCAATTCAGAATTGACTTCTTTAAGGGCTACGTGGGGGAGCTTGCGCGGGCAGTCAAGGAGGATGGAGTGGATGTACGGTCGTATTTTGCTTGGACATTCACTGATAATTGGGGTGTGTAACTATCTGTTGATTTTTTCTGACATGCAACTAACTTTGATTACAGAATGGGCTGCCGGATATACTGATCGATTCGGGGTGACATTCGTTGATTTTGAGTCGCCCAACAAGACTCGTCACCCTAAACAATCAGCGTACTACCTTCGAAACTTGTTCGAACATCTCATAGCAACATGATTTCAAAAGCGAAGACATCCGTATCTTCACCCATTGTGGAAATAGGCGACGAATCGAGATCGGAGTTCTCTGCTTTTGGTACCTCTAATTTCGGGCAAGAACCGATTCTGTTTTTCCAACAAGACTGATAGAAGATTAGAAATCGGGGTATATGGTAGATTTTCCATTTGTTAAATGTCATCTATTATATCAGCCATTGTTACAAAGGTCATTCCAAAGGTAATCTTCGCATAGAGCCGGGGCGAGGTGAACGCCCATGAATCCCCGTAAACATCCACCCAGTTAGGAAGACCTTCGTCTCTCGTCAAATAACGTTAAAACAAATGGTAGGAAATAGGACTATCGTCAAAATCATACAGACACCTCAGGCATAACAAGCCGTGGGTAAAAAAGTCCCAATTGTCTAGACATATCTTTGTATCTAAAGTTAGTTCCCCCCCATCCTCAGCCCCCTTTTTGCTTAAGACGCCAGAAATTGTGATGTGACAATCTTACAAGGTATACCATAAGATTCGTTTCAAAACTCAATGACAGGTCCTTCGTATATCTTCCTCGCTCTTGTAAAATAGTATATCACGGTGAGAAACATAACTCCAACCGTTGCAACAGCGCTATAATTCATCGTGGCCGCCGTGACGCGCGCAGTTGGTGGCCAAAAGCTGAAAAACACGGCTACAAGCATGTATACAATTGCGACCACATTCACCACAATTCCAGGAACCCCTTTGAGATGGAATGGACCCCAAACGAGTTTCGCTCCGGCCGTGTTGATGATAGGTTCGTCCACTTCTGGCAAGATTCCGGAGCTGTTGCGACTTCGATAATCGGCCATTTCCAAAATCCCACCGGTGCATCGTCGATAAAGTAGAAGAATGCAACAGATAATATATGACAGGTACAGACCCGAGGTTGACATCGATGTCAGGTCGTTGAACGCTATTGGTGAGCCCAGCGGTATAAGTCCCAGAAGGCAAGAAATGACTGCCGTCACTATCACGGAGTTCACTGGTATATTTGTTCTCTCTGAAACTTCACTCCAAAGACGCCATCCTGGAACGCCGCGGTCACGCGAGAAAGCCCCTAGACTGAGTCAGGAAGGATTTTAATCAGAGCCCGTTTAGTTACTCACAAAATTGCCGAGAAGTTGTTGCCAATACGCCAGTAACAGCACAGGTACCCATAATGACTATGATGGTGGACATTATGCAGGTGCCGACTACTGAATTAGTTCCTTGGTAGAAGATTTCCATAAAAGGGTATCCCGTTTTGGACTCTAGTGCATCTTGAATGTTCCCGATACAGAACAAAGCGGCAACCAGGATGGCGAATCCCATCACGCCGTTCAAGAAGAGGCTAAGCAGGATTGATATCGGAATAACCTTTTGTGCATTCTTCGTTTCTTCGGCCATCTATAACAACGTTAGACACTTTGACCATACGATCAATCCTTGTACACTTACGTGAACTGCGGCATCCCCGCCAGCAAATGCGAATACCGCGCCCATCAAGCCAACCAGTGTGGAGATGCCTTGCGAAGGCCAATCACCACTATTTACCCAGGTCGCAAATACATCCTTGGCATTGCCATAATCTGACATGTAAGTCAGGGGAATGAGAATGGCAAAGAAACCGAGGATGTGTAGCATCAAAATGAGCCCTTCGAATTTGGGCAGTAGAGAACCACCTACAACATTCATCGTCACGCAGAAAATGACGACCGCCCAGTATAACAAAGTCCCATGCCATGCTTGTGGTACGTAATTCGGCCGAGTGAGGATGATCAAGCCTTGTATCATTGTGCCGTTTAAAAAGCAACCCGTGGCAAAGGTAGCTTGCCAGCCGATAACGGTAAGCCAACCTAGTGATGCAAAGATTTAGCATTTAGTTTGCATCCTATACATATGTGAAATTACTTGCCTGTGACATAGCTTGAAAACTTCGAGGCATTCCTACTAGCGAGCATAGAGCACCAATGATACTGCCCACCGGTTGTAGGGGCCCTGGATTCGAGTAAGCAGGACGTCATTGTAGGCATATGATGTTCGACATATATAGACCGCAACTCACATTGAGACCATCTCTGAAATCGAGATGAAAGTTGCTATCAAACCGGCCCACACAATTAAATAACCATATATCGCGCCAGCCGGCCCACCACTATCACACTCAAGGAGATCAGTGACCGTCCAGACATACATGAACCAAATGGTTTTCTTGATACTCAAAAGTGAATTTGAACTCCGGGCTTTGCGTACTTCTGTAATGGCTGTAAGAATGTTCTAGGTTCTGGAATTAGCTTAGAACGGGACGCCGAGAGCACCAATACATACGTCAATTCAGCTTCCCATGTGATCAAAATTGAGGTACTGAAGCCAAGCACGGCCATAGATCCAAAGTTGCGCTATTTCAGCTCAAAAAGCGAAATCAGAAAATGTCTTTTCTAATTATCAGGCATATTGTTAACTCACTGTCAAGACCTCACGCTTGCCCAAACGAGCTAATTGGGTCTCATCTCGATGCCTCGAAGCTCGAGAAACCCCGATCTCTCTCGATGCAGAGTGATTATTCCATTTCCTCATTTGCAGAGCTTCCATGGCTATACAGTTTGAAATACTGCAGCGAGAGCTATCAAGGGGGTCAGCAGCAGAATGGCGGAACTTGCTTTCGAGGCCAAAAAGTCCGAATGTTGTAAAGGAAGTAATTCAAATGAAACAATCCGGTTGCGAGCTGTGTAGGCAAAACGTATAGCCAGTATATATCCCTTAAAAACAATCAACGTTGTCTTGTCTCGAATATCTAGACCAATTCTTGGTCCAACCCTTTCACGTATTCTGAAAAACAAGATGGATCGCCGCCACAGTTACGAGGTGTGAGCACCACGAGATCCCCGCCACCTGAACAAGATTGATGCACCCATACTTCCGCGCTCTTACATACTATATATGAGGGTCCGAGGCTCTAATTTACCTGGCGGTGCCCATGAGTAAGTCCCTAATAAGGAACAAAATACAAAATCAGCGTATGTATGCCATGAATCAAGCAAAGAGAATTCCTTACAAAACAGTCCAAACTGGACTTACCGTGTATGTAATTGATGCAGTTCTTTTCCCTAGAATTCTTCCAAGGATGCTACTTCCAAGGTACGGCGATTGGTTTCTTCATATCTGACCGTACAGGCGCGGTTTGCCATCCAGTCATTTTGTCTTTTGTTTTCTCGTTTCCATTTTTCTCATCTCCACATTTCAAGATATACCCAGCCCGCTTTCTTTGTATTCTCCTTTGTTCCTGGAGACTCAAAGTTTACATCCTAATGGTTGTGTTGATCACTTGCAGTAGTGCTCAAACAAATCCTTGTGCTATTACACTGTTGGCCACATGTTAGGAGCAAGACAATTTTCAGGGTTATACACGTTTTCCTCGGTATCTTGCCCTTCGACCATGATTTTCCTCTTTGACTTTTACTTGAGCAGTTTCCTGATGCTACTTCTTAGGATCGTTCATTCTCTCGTCGCCTGGTATCAAATCAGTTGAAGGGCTTGTGAACAAAGCTCTTTCCATCGAAATACAATTCACAAAGAACAAAAGGTCGAAGAAATATGATAGCAGATTGCTACAATTGGAACTCAATTCGTGTTCAATCATGTTTGGCCTTCATTATAGGAAGAATGTCCCGCTACATATCTTCCGATAGCATGACTCAACCTTGAGGTGTCACTCATGAGGCTAACTTATAAGAGCTTCTTTGTTTCGATAAGCCACACTCGCGAGGAGTTCAATGACCCTTTGTAAGCGAGATTGGAACACCAAAAAAGCTTCCGATTGACTAAAGCATAATCTGAGAGTTGCGTTGAACTTTTGCGTTACTCAGAATTGAGACAACAAAATATCGTAGAATTTCTTTGACCAAGGTTGCTTGGGACCCTGTTAGGGTACGGACTATGTGTACTTGAAAGTGCGCGATCTCGTCGGTTTGATTATAATGAGTGGAGACTCGCTGTTACCTGAGTCATAAATTGTATTGTGCCTAATTGCCAAAAAAGCACGGTTGAAGTCATTATTTATAGTCTGATATGAGTTGGGTTCTATATACAAAGAATGAAACAAAAACCTCGTCCAAGTGTCATGGTAACCTTATCAGGCAGATTCCTCAGGCTCCGCAAAATGAGCATGTCGACGGTCCTCACGACGCTCCTCAACCACCGTCCAGGTTCTTGTTTCCCTGATAATCCGTGATTGACTAGTTTGGCTGCTCCCGTCCCAGTCCGGCGTAGCATTCGGATTAGCAGTCACGACAGTCTTAACATAAGGCATATTCTCGTTTCGTTTTCCACGCCCTGTAATGCTGCGTAAGGCAAACGATATACCTTTAGAGCCAATCTGGGAAACACTGGTGCCGTGCCCTGTTTGGGGGCATGTTTTGATCGTCAAAGCGTCTAATCGCATTCCTGATGACTGAAGGCTCTCAAGGAACGGTTTGAATTGAGGGGAGCATGCGGTGACATTGCTCATACAAATAGCTACTTGGCTTGCAATGGTGGCAATCCAGGATTCGTACGTGCTGTCATTAGCTGCGAATGACGCATTGAGGGTGGTGATGTGCACCGTGATAGCAGCAATAACACTATATAGAAGGAAAGCCGTTTCAGTACTAGCCATCTGTTTCCTTATCGTTGATCATACTTACAACACTCGCATGCCAAATACAAAGGCAAGTCCTATTCTCATCTTGAGACTGGTGCGAATTCGTCCGATGATGACCAATGTATAGATCACAATCCCCACATCGGTGAGGATATCTCCTATACTGAAAAAGTCGTTCCATATTCTCTGTAAAAAGACAAAAAATGTCAGTCTCTTACAAGTATTGAGCAGTCAACACCGCAGCAGAGACATCTCGAGACAACAACTTACCTGATTGAAGCAATTTTTACCCAAATAATTCCACGGCTCAGGAGGCTTGCACTGCAAAGCTCCAGTGATCAGGAAACTGATAGCCCAACCCCATGTGAATACCATCAGGCCGAAGGCGACCTTATGATCTAAGGGAACCGCAGTAATGCTTCTCACGAACATAATGAATGAGATCTTGGACAGAGTCATTGTCATGATAATAAGTTCGTGCTGAGCATATATACACTTTTGGATTGAGTTTATTTGCTCTTCGTTTAACGTCGTAATGTGTCGACCGTATCCATTGATACCGGCAATGGATACACAAATGACTTGACCGATATCAAAAATCTGCGAAAAGAGACATCGCCAATTTTAGTCTCTTGAAGTGGATAGTGTCAAGTCGTAAGACTGCTGCTTGTGGGACATACCGCAGAAAGAATCATAATGTAGTCATCTTTGTGAAGCTTGCGAAAGATCCATAGCTTGGTCCCAAGCCGAATCAGAACAGCGATCATTGCAACGACTAGAAGAAACCATGTCACGACGTCAACTGCCGGGGTCCGCACATCTCCTTCAAACCGTGTACCCATGATCTCGGATGTTCGCGAGGGTGCTATCGCATTGCAAATCTGAGTTCTTTTCTGGACAATGGTCTGAAAAATGTTAGATATATCAAACAAAAGATATCAGCAAAACATGGCTAAATATGTTCAGGAGTAAATTTTTCTAGATGTCTGGAGTGACTGCATTACTGAATGTGTTTGTTATTATGCAACGAATCAACTAGGCTTGAGCTAGCCTCAGATCAAGCAGGATATCTGCGCTATGGCGAGATGATTTCCTCAGCTCCAATCAGAGATTAGAGACCTATATGATAAAGTCAGTCTTTGTATGCAATTTCATTCTTGCCTTGTTATTTCACTCTTATCGATACTGTCATTTCGCTTCAGTCCTTCGGTAAGGAGGCGCTCTCGCATCATCGCACCTCGGGGTTGTGGGGCGATACAATGAGAACCTCGTATCCAAAGGCGTAACCTGTCTGACTCGCATAGACCGAGCGTGCTTTCGCGAGGAGTCTAGATGGATGCAAGTCTAAACATGAATCAGCACATCACTTGGCGAAGACAACGTCGGATCCGCTAACTTGTCTTAGCATCCCGGCAGGTCCTGGGGTTCGAAGGTATGAATGGAGCTCAGCCTGGCCAAGATTCCACCAAGTCATAATTCAAGAGTCACGAGATGAGTGGTTCACAAAGAAACCGAATATATTCATATGCACCGCCCAAGGACCTTAGTGTCAGCTAGAAATTGTTTATCCAAATTTTGCGGTTACAAACGCCACTATGAAGTCCTCTCGTACCGACGAGTACGTACATACAATCGCAAACAGAACAGATCGCCTATTCATGACTAGAATCTCGAGTCTACCTCTTTGTTCTGCGCCCACATGTTTCAAACTAAGACAAGATTGTCATCGTGTGCTTCGACGTCGAATCTTTCAATTGTCTGCGTCAATAGTGGAGTTCGGATAAGTAAGAAAGATGGGATGAAAGAAACAACGGCCTGTCCACTCAAGACTAGTAGTCAGATGTATGTGTTGGTCAGGTGAAATGTGGGAAATTATAAATGCACAGAGCATCCCCTTTCTTCTTTGTTCAATGTTCTTGGATTGATTCAAGTTCTGATTGACGAATCATTGACCGGAAAAACAAAGGTCACCCAAAGAGGCAACTATTGGATCGTTTTACAAGTTGCCTAATGCGGACGTATTAAGTGATTGATGGTTCCTGCGCGCTCTTGCTTCGTTACGTTGAATTTTTGCAATAGTACGGTCTTAATTCTGTCTGAGTTGATTATACCGCTTTAAAGATCCCATGGCTTGATTGTTCTGCCCTCGACAAAGTTACCTCCCTTCGGCCGCCACATTGTCATTGCTTCCATGGGAAGTATCTCTTTCTCCATTTTCTCCCACTCTGTTTTCTGCTCTGTATTATATGAATCAGGCATTGGAGGAGTAACATTGTTCATACTGTACGGTAAGAATCCTAGTTTTTCATAGACAGGTTGTCCATGTTCGGATGCATCGAGCCAGGTCTCCAGGCCGAGCTCGTCAGCGCGGTTGAGACCCCAGTTCAGAAAGAGATTGGCGACTCCTTTACGTCTGTGCTCGAGTAGAGTGAATGCGATATTGAGAACTGTTGAATCTGCAATCAGATTGATTGACGTGAAAGAAAGAAAGAGAAATACCATAGGATTTCGTCCTTACATGCATGAGGTCCTTGGCCCATGGTCATTCTGGGTCTATCGATGGCATGCATAGCCGCCGTTGCAAAAGTTCTTCCTGGCCCCTCAGGATACCAAACAGCCTTCTCAGTAGTAGGATCATGATCCGAGCCTGGCTTGGGAACGAACGGGTTTCTCTGAAAGAAGAACCACTTCGCGCCTCCAACTATCTTGCCTTGTGTGTCCTCGTCGTTTGCATGATAGGTGACTTTCAACCATGTGAGTTCCGGATATGAGGCTTTGTATTCCTCACGTTGGCCCTCAATAGCTGCGTGTAAACTGGCCTCACGATCGTTGTTGAGAATTGGGAAGAAGTTGCGCAAGATACCTTGATACGGCCGCTCAAAGCTGTCCCAGAGAACTGCTACCAGTTCTGCCATGTCGGCATCTTGAGCAACTTCTACTTTGTATCCCATCTTGTGTTATGTCTGGTGTACAGTTGTGGTCAGTCAGTTAGAATCTGAAATTTGAACACATTAAATGTTTCATGAAGTCATATTATCGCCTACCCCACTATTAATCTAATGTGTATTTTGTAATCAGAGTCATCAGCGAGGGTAACAAAGTGGCGAATAGCCGATGAGTCGAGGTTTTTTCGACGATTCCTCAGTTCCAGTATCCCTTGAATCGTGTGATAGCGTGTCTATCAGTAAAGAAGTATTTAAGCGTGAGTCGTCTAGCTAAAAGGGTTCAGAAACTATAGCTCTATTTTTTTTGATCAAGATCTCAGAAGTTCGGCGGAGAATGTGAAAGATTTCTGTGGTAACTGTGAGAATTCGAGACCCAAAGAAAGCCTACGTCAATCCGATATTTAGCTACGACTATCCCCAATTGGCACATTGTCTGCTGAGCCTCAAGCCATAGTGAAGGGCGATCGCCCCATTACGGAGCCTTTCGAACCATCAGACTCAGAGCTGGGACTAGCAGTAGCGTCCAGGACATTTGAGCCGTCTCAGACGCTCAGTGCTTGAAATGATACGTAATTCTATTCGTGTACTGGCTTTAGATGCTCCACGCCGAGCCTCAATGTCACCCAAACCACTCTCACTATTCATTTTCCTCACTATCCTCAATTGCTCAAGGGACTATGTGCCTATGCTGTCACTTTTCGCCGAGTGTGTCAGGCAGCATGATCCATCGATTGTATCAGTAGATATCAAGATTTCTCCGCGATTGTCCAAGCCAGGCCAATGACTCATTACCGGAACTTGGCAGAAACGATGTCGCTATAAACTGATATGAAACCCTTCCAAATTGGATAGTCAAGTCGAGCATCCAAAACAGGCTGTGCCTTGCAAACATGTGTCTGAGAAAGACTAAAAGCCATAATGCAGACCGACATCGCTGTTCCTCAAGTCGCATGACTGGATTAATTGAGGGCTACAGTTAGGGCTTCTCTTATCAGATCAGTTTGTGCAATCTCCGCGGCCTTTCGCCCTCTCATTGGACGGATATCAGCCCACCATTGTTGGAGCATGTATAGATTGACCAATCACCAGGAAAGTTGCTTGTTTAGTCTATATAAAAGTGGGGCTATACACGCGTACTCACATTTTCTTCACCTTTCAACTTCTTTTCTTTATCCAGAACACTCTCATATGTTGGCAGGCAACGATCTATATCAAAGATGAAATCCTCTAAATGCTCTTTGCAGGATGGAACTGCTTGTTGATTCACCTTGGACAATTCGAGTGAGGGGGAAAAAAAAAAAAGAACAACTTTCGATCAACTTGGATCCAGGATTTGTTCAACTTCTAGCAACAACTATTCACACCAGGCTCCACCCCTCTAGAGAGATTTAGTGTCCTCTACCTGTATGCACTACTACATACTCCACCTAAATATGAGTCAATGACAGACCTTAGTCGGCCGGTGCCGACGGCCGGACGAGCAATGGCAGAGGAGATCACCTGTTAGACTTCTCGTGATTCGTAACTCAATCAGAGTAGCTAAGAAGTATCTCAATCTCTCGTAATCACTGCCCAAAAGTTGTCCGCGGAGAATCAGGCCCGCTGCGGGGTTGACGTGAAGAGATCTCTCCCAGAATTTTTTTGATTTTCGTTTCTATAACTGCGACGATACCCATCGTCGAGTCTCGGGGTGGTTATCCTTGGTTCGTTCCATTATTCAAGCGTGCCTCATTGAGACTTGACAAGTCTGGCGAAAATGGCTGCCAATATCTCCAATCAAGATGACTTCATCACTTCGCCAACAACCAAAAGAGACTTTGGTGCAGAAGCCCAGAGCGCTTTTGCTTCTACCCTCGTGAATGATGTGGATCCCGAAAAAGTACACCGTTCTACTCCCAAAGGTCCATCGCAAGTACAGTATGGTAATCTCTTTGGTTCGGACATTGAGAGCCCCGATACCCGCCGGGATGGCGATGAGCTGTTTGCGGGCAAGGTGCAGTTATTGAATGATGCGTTACTGGATATCGGAATGGGTCCTTTTCAATGGTTCCTGTTTGCATTGACTTCTGTGGGCTGGTTCCTTGATAGCGTGAGTCTACATCCACTTTCAGCTGTATCTTGTGTGCTAACGATGACAGTTCTGGATGGCCTCCTTCAGTATCATCGCGCCCTCGTCTGCCAATGAAGCTCAATTTTTTTACTCCGGCAACCGCGAGACCTACCTGTTTGTCAGCTTGTTCGTCGGCCTCACTCTCGGTGGCACTGTCTGGCCTGCCATGGCTGACAGTCTCGGGCGCAAATGGATCTTCACAAGCACCTGGGTGCTGATGGGTATGGGAGGTCTGGTTGGTGCCGGTCTGCCAGCTTTCACTGGTCTCTGCGTAGTTGGCTTTGTTGTTGGCCTGGCTATTGCCGGTAACCAGGCAACGGATGCTATGGTTCTCATTGAGTTCCTGCCCGCGTCGAAGCAGTATTTGATCGCTTTGCAGGGAGCTTTCTGGGGATTGGGGCAATTGGTCGCTTATGCGGTTGGATGGTAGGTTTCTATCCAACAGAGCAAGAGTGTCGCATGAACTAATTTTTGCAGGGCCTTTATCGCCGAATACACCTGTGGTACAGGCCCAGATGAAGAAAGCACCAGCCAGAGCTTCTCTCGCCGCGCAGGTGGCTCCGGTGGCTCTGGTGGATCTGGTGGTTCCAGCTCGAGCTCAAGCTCCTCGAACTCTTCTTGCCACTACGTCAGCAACAAAGGATGGCGCTACGTCTGGTGGACGTTTGGCTGCATCACACTCTTTTTCTATCTCTGCCGTTTCGCATTCACCGCATTCAGCGAGACACCAAAATACATGCTCTCCCGCCGCCGAGATGCCGAAGCCACTCAGATCGTGAAGGATATTGCAACGTACAACAAAGGTGATACCTGGCTGAACGAGTCTTCATTCGCCCGAATTGATTCGACAATTGATTTGGAGACGCGTAACAAACGCAAATCCTTCATTACAAAGATTGTGCCTAACGCTGGCGGTGTATTGGGTCTTGCCGGCCTACTTGTGCTGTGGAGTGTCATGGGAATGACTTTCATCCTTTACAAGGCCTCTATCAGCAACTATCTTGCCGGTCAGGGCGTTACAGCCGTGAATGCTACTACCGTTACGACACCCTACCTGTACAGTCGCTACGTCTACGTCGCCATCTGCGCGATTCCTGGTCCCATTGCAGCAGCAGTCATGATCGAAGCCAAAGGCTTGGGTCGAAAATACACCGGCACCATTATCGGTTTACTGACCGGCATCTTCATGCTTGTCTCAACCGTATCCCGCTCCCAAAATGCCCTCCTCGCATTTGAATGCATCGTCATGGGGTTCTTGCAATTCGCCATGCTCGCCATCATCATCGTCTACACTGTTGAAGTGTTCCCCGCTACCACTCGCGGCATGGGTCTTGCCCTCTCCGGATTTTGCTATGGTCTTTTTGGGCTAGTGGCCTATATTATTGTCACCTTTGCCAGCACCGAGAAAGGAGCCGTGTGGTTCTCCGGTGCGGTGTGGATCGTGATGGCAGGTGTTTGGGCATTTATGCCTGTTGAGACTCGATGCGTTGCGGCTGCTTGATTTTTGACCTCAAAATCTGATATTGAGCTGCTAAAGAGCTGATGTGCCTGTTGTGAGTGAGTTAGTATGTAGATGATGATTGATGAGACGATGTGTCGGAAAACTAAGAAGATGTCCGGTCAGCTTGGGACCAGACCTTTGATATTTTGCATGATATATGCAGCTGCTGTGCATGTCAAATAATGCGTTATACTCCCTAATTTCTTGTCTTCAAGATGATTTACCAAGCCCACGGATCCGACAGACATTGCAGTCCAGCGGACATTCGACGCCAAGGGCCACGTCTTATAGATATTCTAATGGCCCGCCTTGCTGGTCGAGGGCATATTAGATTTTGTAGTCGTCTCCTTCCTCGATGAAGGACAATCGTCGGAAACGAAGTGCACAAATCCACTCCATACTTGTGGAATCGTTCGGTGTCGTGAAGTAGATGCCCTGATAAGCAGCCACCGCGTGACTGGGCCTGTAGGTCTCTTTTATATCCATGGACTGTCTGAAGATTAGGGTGTATCACGTATATATCTTGCCTGGCGGATTAGCGAACATCATAAACCCAAGCAAGCCGTGTTCTTATGGTTGTTCCAACCAGATCCTGGAGCTGAGATCAGGATTCTTGGTAGAGATTTCTCAACTAGGCCCAACACGTCACATCAGACATATATCTTGGTCAGCAACTCACGCTGCAGAACACGAAGAGACGACTATTACAGTTGCGTTCCCTAGATCTTACAGGTATCATGTGGACATTTGCTCCTGTGTCGGTACCTCGAAGCCGGGTTGGCGATAATTCCCCTTACATTTTATCTTGGCTCTGGTTCGGGATCCAAAGCGGTTCGGAGCGGGTGAGCAGTGCCGGGGCGGTTAGAAGAAGTAAGCTAGCTAACTAACTGGATAAATGGCTAAATCTCGGCTTTTCAGCCGACCAACAACAGATGCAGATAAACGTGCAGACCCCCCTCCTTTGTGTGGAAACAATATAGACCAAAATGGATAAATTTACTATCACAGAGGTATTTTCAGGATGACTCTTATTGTATAATGCTCTCCGCTAACAACAAGCGATTCAGCCATTCCTCGACATCAGGTGCGGGCTTTCCGAGGGGCCGTTCTATGAAGAGGCCAGCAATACACTGCGCTTCATTGACATTGCCAAGAAGCATGTCTGGTGGGTTGACTTGAACAAGGGAGCTTCGTCTGCAAAGAAGATCGAATACGACATCTCTTTTGGGTGAGTGTTACCACCACCTTTCGTACTTTGCACTTGCTGATCATATTCACACAGCGTGACGGCAGATCTCGCCTCGTCGACAGACTCATTCCTCTTTGGCGGTAAGCATGGCATAGGCATCGCGAAACGCGAAAGCAATGAATACAAGTACATTAAGCGCTTCTGGAACGAGGCCGAAGTCGCCAAGGATTATGAGACGCTCATGCGTGCCAATGACGGCGCGATTGACAGCCAGGGCCGGTTCTGGGTTGGCGCAATGAATGATCCGGCGTATACAAACGGAAAGTTTGATCCTGTCGGTTCGTCTTATCGTCTCGGGTTACGTGGTTTGATTTGATGGCTTAGGAGTATAGGCATCCTCTTCCGTCTTGATACAGACGGGACGTTGCACCGCGTTCTCGAAAACGTCACCATCCCAAATGGAATCTCCTTCAGCCTGGACAATACAGTTATGTATTGGACCGACAGTCCTACTGGCAATATCTATGCATTTGACTACGACGTGTCGACGGGAAATATCTCGAATCAGCGCGTCTTCTGGCATACCGATGTAGGCGGTCCGGACGGTCATGCCATGGATGCCGAGGGCAATTTGTGGGTTGCTATCTGGGGTGGGTGGAAGGTTGTACGGGTGTCTCCGGAGGGAAAAGTGACTGCTGAAATTGAGGTGCCTACTAGATGTCCTACGGTATGTCTATCTTGCTTTTTGCTCTATCTCTCCGTATATGGTGTGTGGTTGTGCTGATGAACATCTAGGCTGTTGCGTTTGCGGGAGAGGACGTCTATATCACGAGTGAAGAAGATCCGGAAGCTGACAAGTACCCCAAATCGGCGAAATGGCATGGAGGAGTATTCATGTGTCATGTAGGAATCAGGGGAAGGAAATTATATGATGCTAAAATTGCGTCTCTTTAGACGACTTCCTGGTATATACAGACACATACAGTATATAGGTATGATGAAGCATAAACATCCACAGGTGGTGAAGGAAATAACTACAGTCTTCGAACAGCCTCATACACAGCTTCCACATACTGTTGTGACCGAGGACTTCCAATAACACCGTCACCCATCTTATTCATCACGTAAGCTATGGTCAACTTCCGCTCCATATCAACAATCACAAACGAACCACCCCATCCAAACCAGAAGAAAACCCGTCCCTCCGGAATCCAAGGCGTGGTCGCAGGATTCGACAGCCCGTAGCCGATACCCCATCGTAAGGGTGCAAAAACCGCCAAATCGGGGCCATCGGCCTGGACTTCAAAGATTCTTTCAATCATTTTGGCCGACAAAAGACTCTCTTCGCCGCCCAATGCCAATGGAGCAAAGATCCTGTTCAAGGCTCGCGCATTCGTCACGCCGTTGATGGCGCCAATCTCGGCTTTTCGAAACGCAGCAGTGTTAGGATAAGTCGCGCTGGCCATGCCGAGAGCCAGCGTCTTGATGGGGATGCTTTGCGGATCTAGAGCTGCAAATGCATCTGCAGTTGCCGGCGGAGGTGGGATAATCTCCGCGAGACGAGACCATTCAGACTCCGCTGCGCCGAGGCTGAAATCCGCATCGCGTGGAGCTGCGATTTCGTCCTGGATGAATTGTCGCAATGATTTTCCGGAAACGCGACGTACTATTTCCCCGACTAAGTGGCCGTAGTTGACGGCGTGGTAGCCTGATGCCGTGCCTGGTTCCCACCAAGGTGCTTGGGCGGCAAGACGGGCGGTTGACTTTTCCAGATCGTAGACATCGGAGTACTCGAAAGGTTGGTCCCAGCCTGATACACCAGATGTATGCGACAGCACATGGCGGACGAGCACTTTTTCCTTGCCATTGGCAGCGAATTCGGGCCAATACTTCGCAACGGGAGCATCAAGATCCAGCAATCCACGATCAGCCAGGATCAGAGCAGCCAGAGCAGTGACGTTTTTGGTGGTTGACCAGACGTTGACGATGTTATCTTCGGTCCAAGGTCGGGTACGTTTCTCGTCGGCATAACCACCCCAAATATCAACGACGGATTTGCCGTTGAGGCTGACATATATGGCTGCCCCGAGTTCCTCGCCGGTATCGAGATTTTCTTGCAGAATCTCCTTGACAGATTTGAATGCGTCTGAGGTGGTGCCCTGTACTGTCATGATTGTGTGCCGGGATTGATATACGTTAAGTTAAGTAGAGCTGGAATATGAACAACGAGCCAGTGTCGAATGTCTGGACATCAACTGAATAGATATTAGTAGTCTAAGGCGAAAGAGATGATATTTAAATATTAAGCTGATTCCGCCGGCTTACAAACTCGATACGGAGTTCCGCCCGTAATCAAGCTGCCTAAGCTAGCTTACTGTGGATATAGAACGTTCAGCTCGTTCATCCTGAGCTCCATTAACAACAGTGCTACTGCAGGCAATACCTCAATGTACACAGTACAAGCGATCATTCTGTCTCGTCTGCCTGTATCATATAAGCTGATTGAAGTGGCTTACACTGATTATCAAGTCCAGCAAGCTTATGGGTGCTTAGTCGATATCTTTCATTTGATGCCCAGCAGCGTTACCGCAATTCGATATACATGTAGATCCTGGATGACTCACTTAGTTACCAACATAAAATTCATTCCTCAATGTGCATCAACAGATACATTAATATCTACGTAAGCCCTACATCACCCCTCACCACCTGGGCAGTCAAGCAGAGAAAATGCCAACATATAAGATATCACCAGCCGTCTTTCCCAACGACAAACAAGCCGTCACTGCTCTCTTCAGAGCCTACACTGCCGCCCTCGGCCTCGATCTAACCTTCCAAAATTACCAGACGGAACTTGACTCCCTACCTGGAAAATACTCCCCGGAACAAGGCGGGTGTCTCCTCGTCGCTCGTGATGATGATAATGGCGAACAACTAGTTGGCTGCGTCGCCTACCGCGCTCTTCCATCAACCAGCTCGGACGACACCAATGACTCGGAAAATAAAGCGGGAAGCATTTACTGCGAAATGAAAAGATTATACCTTTCCCCCTCAGCCCGCGGAACAGGTATCGGCACGCAGCTCGTCGCGGCGATCATCGAGCACGCCAGATCGTCGGGCAAATACCAAGGGATGAGGCTTGATACATTGCCGTATATGGAAAGCGCGAGGGGTTTGTATAAGAGGTACGGATTCGGGGAAGTTGAGAGATATTATGAGACGCCGCTTGAGGGGACAATATTTATGGAATTGGAGTTTTGATTTCTGACTTTTTAAAGTTCGGGGTTGAGGATGAGATCACCGAGATATATATATATATAATCGATCGACTGTAATTATGAACTGATACAAATCGAGCATAGAGCCAATCATCGCGTCCAATTGCTGCTACAATCCTTACCAATGACATAGACCAATTGATCAGCTTCAGACGTAGGACTTGTGGCTTCAATCGATCCGGGGTAGAAAAATGTGCCAACCCCGGTTTCAGTTGGGAATTTGATCATGGATGTCTACGTGTTGTGATGTGGAAAGAATGCCAAGGATCATCTTCACCTCTAATCGACTCCATATATACAGTACAGGACGATCAAGGCGAGACACCGAGAAGAAACAACTGACAAAAGAAAGGATGAAATAAATATGATGATGAGTGATGCTAAATAAGTAGTACACAATGATAATACACCCACGGCCAAAATCGGTTGTCCAACTTTTGGGAATTTTGTCGTGCCCTTTTTTTTTTTGTAAAGTTTGTAGAGTTGCAAAAAGAATCAATATCAATGAGACCAAGCTTCTATAATCCTTTTCCTCTTCTTTCTCTTTCTATCCGAAACAAGACATTCTCACCACCTCTATACCTCTAGTAATGCAACAGAAAAATATTTTCTCTCTCTCTATGGGTAAGAAGGAACAAGGAAAAAGGAAAATAGACGATTCGATCCGAAAGACTTTCTCCGGTCTCAATGATGAAAGCATCGATCTGGCAATAATATTCCAGCCACATGGGGTATCGAGATGTAGCTGGAAGAATATCGGATCGAAAGATTGGCGGCATGGGTCAAATTCACACAAAGATTGGTCATCGATTATTGGTATTCCGTTTTTTTGATTTCAAGAAAAATGTGGCGTGTAAAGGCAGGATCT
Source organism: Talaromyces sp. PB3603 (assembly GCA_023625915.1). Lineage (NCBI taxonomy): Eukaryota > Fungi > Ascomycota > Eurotiomycetes > Eurotiales > Trichocomaceae > Talaromyces > Talaromyces sp. PB3603. The sequence goes on from JAMAFY010000008.1 coordinate 436,109, forward strand.
AGTCAAAGACCCTCAAGACGTCGGTGGTGAAATAGTTTACAAGAACTTGGCCATCATGGCAATCATGAGGTCGAAAAGACCGATAGCCTCGACGAAAGCGAAACCCAAAATGGCGTAGGCGAAAAGCTGACCACGGAGAGAAGGGTTGCGGGCAACGGAGTGCAAGAGAGCAGCGAAGACGAGACCGATACCGGTACCGGCACCAGCAAGACCAATGGCAGCAGAACCCATACCAATGTTCTGGGAGACCTCAACGAGGGCGTTGGCGATCTCAGAGGAGTAGCCACGGCGAGCCTGGGCCTGGAAAGCCTGGCGAGCGACGGTGGCAGGGATGGTGCGCTTGGGAGCCTGGAAAGCAGAGCGCTGGCCCATGGGGCGGACAGCGTTGGTGAAGGTACGCTTGGGGACAGCAGCAAACTGGCTGCGGACGGTGGAGCGAGCGACGCTCTGGGAGGCCATGGTGGCCATGCGGTTGGCGAACATCTTGGAGGCCATTGTATATGTGTGTGTAAAGAGAAGAGAAGTGAATCTCTAGATGTGATTGAGGATGGGAGAGAGAGAAAGGAAGGATGGAATTTGAGGTATGGAGATTGGAAGGGGAAAGAGAAGAGGAGAAAGAGAGAGGAAGAATGTTTTTTGTTGATGACGAGAAAAAATTAGAGCGGATTTTCGCCTTGGCTGGCAGCGGAAGAAAAAGGGAAGGGAAGGGCAGGGGGAAGGGGGTCGTCGCCAGAAGGGAAAGGAGGTCTTCGCTGCTTGTTTGTTACTGTGGCCGTAGTGACCGGACAAAATTACGCAGTGGGCCGGTGAATTTACAGTCCGTTTCAGTCTTTGGCTAGCTGTTTCGCTGCAATGGACTGCAGACTGTGTTACGGCTTTACAGTACTGCTTTCTGTTCGGGACGATTCGGGTATTGCCAGCACCAAGAGGCAGTAGGCGCACGTATTAACAGCGTATGGCTATTACAATCAGAGTTGTACGTACTGTCGTAGTAGGCTTGCGCAGGTAATCTGTATTGATGGGGCCGTGGATGGCGGATCCAGCGAGAGGGAGCGAAGCTATTCGGGGGTTCCAGCCGGGCTCTTTCCATACGTCGCCTCAACCATTGAGTGAATTCATACTATTCAATGCTTGATAGCGCTTGATGGGAGCTATCTGTGTTTCTATATACTCCTGCTCATTCTCGTCGTGTTGGTTGCTGGGTCTTTGGGTAGAGGCTGAGTGGTAACGAGATAACACGCAAAAATTTTCGACGTCAGATACGAGTCTCCCAGTTCGGAAACGAGCTATGGGGGCCCTGTCCAATAGTGTGAGCTGCGGCGGATAAAGTGGATGCTCAGACTGCACCAATACAGAGGCTGACCCTTGGCAGAGTCCACTAGAGCCAGCTACCGACAACCAATAGAAACAGCTAATTGGGCCATCTCTGACGATGGCCAACGGGATCGTTCAGTTCGGACCGGATCGGGAGGTGATATCCACCAAGTGGCTCGCGTCCATTGGCGCAATCTTCACAGACTGCCCCGTCGGGATTCCGAATGACCCACGGCAACCTCTTGTTTCGGCTGGAAAGAGGCTGCACTATGTGGGCGGTAATCTTACCATACCAGCTTGCCGACCTCCTTGCCCTTGCATCTTCGATGTTGACTCCAGACTGCTTGTTATAGCACAAGCCTCAATTTCGAACAATATGCGCACTGCGGATACATCACAAGAGTCTGTACCAGGTGAGCATCGCTACGGTTTGGATACATGCGAAAAAGAAAGAGTACAAAAAAAAAGCATGTCCTCGTACTAGTCGCCAGGGTGACCTCACGGCTGCGTCGGATTGTGGATCCCGTCCACCGAGCTCATTACCTGGAATTTCTGCCAGGAAACAACGCAGCAGCCAGCAAGAATACTGCGGGTTTCGCGGATACGTGGTATTGTACAGTATTTCAGGATCCGTAAGTAACGTGCCTTGGAATACTCTGGTCCTCGACGCTAGAAAATGCAGACTCTGGCGCCAGAAAAGTCCATCCCGAGGATGACCTCGGCCTATTTAATCTAACGCATTTCTCCTCTCTATCCAGCGGTGGCCCTGATGATTCTGGACATTTTACAGTACAGTTTCTTCGTTTATTCTACACAGTGCTTGCTGTTTTCCGGTCACTCACAAGCTGGTTGCGTGGGAATAGCGTGCATTTTTCACCCAGGAGCATGAACTTCCAGCGTTCCGAATGCCCGGTGATCACATCGGGCAACTCCCGAGTCTGTTATTGATTGCCTTGTCGCCTTGACTACGCTAATACTGTCGGGGGTTTCCCGTCTTAACACCACCCTGACCTCATAAACCATTCCATGACGATATTTGCATGTCTGCGTGTCTCCCCGGCTGATCTGATTTTGAAGTTTCTATTTCAGATTATTCGTAGCAATTTTACATGATACAGAATTTGGACGGAGTTGAGGATGCTACTCAGTAGGGAGTATCGAGTATCCACTTATCGATCGCTTGTACTTGCAATCCTGTTAAAACAGGGCGTGGAAAGAAGAAATCCAAAAAAGTGGACTTGAGAGATGACTATGGACACGTAGACGGAAACTATGCCGATGGGTATCTTGCTGTGACGGTAACGTTACCAAATTGGCGACGAGATGACTGCAAATCTGGTAGCACAATACATATTTCCGTAACGATGGTAACTCTGACTCGGTGATATGCTGCGCGAATCTTGTCCAATCGTGCTGCGGAGCTCTCCGCGATCGGGGCATGGGAGTGGGGTTAGGGCTCAGGGCAAAGGGCAAAGGGCAAGGGCTGTTTGATCAATTAGCTTACTTGAATTAGCGTGAAATCGTTCTCGGATCGTTACACAGCAAGTGGCAGAATGTCTCAATCGCTTTGATATCTTGATGGCAGGCGATAATATCAGGGAGACCCCAAATACGTCGACATTCTTGTGTTGGCAAGGTGTTCGACATGCATTGAAGACATGTCAATTTTAATACTCTCGTCTCACTATGCAGCGACATGACACAACAACACGATGCTACGGCAACGTTTAAATGTACACTTTAGCAGTATATTGGCGTGTTCTACCTTAGGAAGGGAAACTAGGCGCAATTGATGACTACATGAGTCAATGCCATATTGGCGGCTACATGATGTGAGATATACAAGTATCGACGCCTGGAGGATACGACAGATTCTCAAACTCAATCGTGATCAACTGGTTATATATCCCAAGCCGCAGGACGCAGATTCAAGGCGTCCTAGGTAGGTACGAAGTCCTCTCTCAGAATAGTGTCAGCAGCTACCTAGGTTATTTTTCATTCCTCATCCAATATAACAAAATCAGGGATGGGGCTATCTATCGCTCACTTCAGGACAATGGAGACCTGTTTCGGGTGATATCTGACAACGTTCGAAGTGTATTACTCTCGCGATAAAACTTGGCCATGGACCCCACGAATCGTTGGTCATGCATTGTCCACGGGCCTCATATTCTGGTACTGCTAGACAAGGCTATAATCTTACTTCATGTGAGGCTGAAGCCCTCGATTCTCGGGACCTGGGCTCTGGAGGCTCAGCATCCACGGTGTGGCCAATCAAAATCCGATGGGTGAAGTTTAGTCAGTCGTCATGCTTAGCCGTGATTGGCCCATCGCGCTTAATCCCGATCAGCCGTTTGACTGACTGATTTGCCTTTGACAGCGGGTCCCCCGACCAATCAGGCTATCGTTCAATGCTTATTCAGGCTAGCCCCCAACACATGTGTCCCAACAACCAATCAACGAGTACGCCCCATGTCTATTTACGGTATGGCCACCTGGAAGAGAAAGCCACGTTGAAAAGTGGGCTAGTGCTTACTAGCTGAAGGGAGCGGCTCTTGGCGGCGAAATCAGATGGTCCTACGGAGTACTCACTACGTAGTGCGGACTAGTCTACCAATCGCCTGGACTAGGCTGCTTTGAATCATATCTCGCGCGCGCTGTCTCTCTCTGTCTCTCCCTGTCTCTCTCTCTCTGCTTCGCTGTCTTGTACATGGTGATATCCGATTTATACTTCATGTCGACCTCTACATGCGTTATTTTCATGTTTCATGTCTTCTATGATGCCTGTATCTGAATAGTGCCTCGACTCGGAAACCAGCCCAATAACAATGCTCATTTTCGTCCACGAGATCCGATCGGCGCCTGAAAACCCAGCTGCCTGCTAGAAAAGGGGCGGCGTGACGCTGGACAACATTTGAATCCACATGGACAAGGATCTCGTATTCATCTGATCCACGCTTATTATTCCTAATCTTATATCAATTCTTTATTTCCGACTAGCATATACTTTTTGTTTAATCCCTCGACTCTTTTCCTGAATCGACAATTGCTGCATGTCTGCGAGCCGGTTTGTTCAAAGTCAACCTACACAACGACGGTACTCCACGCCGCCGTGATGCGCAAACAGTTTAAACGATACTTTTTTGCCGTGGTGGCATGTTTGTTCATAGTGGCCGTGTACTTTCGAGACTCATGGTATAATTCGTCGGGTGATAGGGCAATTGCCCAGATGCGTCTCTGTATGATCTCTCCGCATTTTGCATGTCCGACATTTACCTCGACGATCCCCCGCACCCTACATTCTTCACACTCGCATGCCACAAGTGCTCGGAGTTGCCATGAACGTGTTGGCTAACGTTCAAATCATCTTACAGCTATGAAACAACCGCCGCCGACAGACCCTGATACCACTCCCCGCGCAAATGCCGCGCTCATTTCTCTCGTCCGCAACTCGGAGCTCGATGGCATAATCTCGTCGATGCGATACATGGAAAAGTCATTCAATTCCAAGTTCAATTACCCATGGGTCTTTTTCAATAATGTCGAATTCACGCAAGAATTTAGAGACAAAACACAAGCGGAGACAAACGCACCGTGTACATATGGTCAGCTTGTTCAGTGGTCCGGTTGCCAGTGCGAAGAAAACACTAACATCATATAGAACTCATCCCCAAGGAGCATTGGGATGTGCCTGATTGGATAGACCAGTCGCGAATGGAGAAAGCGTTCAAAGATATGGCCAACGACGGAGTCATGCATGCGACTCAATTAAGCTACCATAAAATGTGCCGATGGTTTTCGGGCTTCTTTTTTGAGCATCCGGCCTTGGACAAATACAAATACTACTGGCGTGTGGAACCTGATGTCAAGTACGTTCGCTCTTTTTTCTGGAATTGTGCCACCCTTCCATTTCACTAACCTCTCGTGTTGTCCAACAGATTTTTCTGCGACATCGAATACGACGTTTTTCAATTCATGGCTCAAAATAACAAAACCTACGGTTTCACTCTTAATGTCTATGATGACCCTAAATCTATACCCACCCTCTGGCCGGCAACAACGGATTTCCTCGAAGAACATCCCAGCTACGCCCTCAGCCCGGACGAAAACTCCTACTACTGGCTGACGGATTCCGTATCGCGTCCTGACCACACAAAGACCGCCAATGGATACAGCACATGCCATTTCTGGAGCAATTTCGAAATCGGCGACTTGGACTTTTGGCGCTCGAAAACATATCGAGACTACTTTGAATTTCTCGATCAAACGGGCAATTTCTTCTACGAACGCTGGGGTGACGCACCCGTCCACAGCGTTGCCTTGGGCCTCTTTGCGGCTAATGAGCAGATTCATTGGTTCCGCGACATTGGATATCAGCACAGTGTCTTCAGCAATTGCCCCGATAGCGATAAATGTCAAGGGTGTCAAGCGAACAAGTTGACTCCGCTGACGTACTGGTTGAACGGCGAGGATTGCCGTGTCAATTGGTTCAAGCAAGTATGCGAAAGCAGTCGCAACAAAGGGCCTGTGAACGAAGAAATGTGCGGGTTGCATGGGTTCGGCAGGTCGGCGCAATGATCTATGTAAAAAATCTGGGAGGAGTTACGCGGAGTTGTGGATATGTGATGATGTTATTGTTATTGGCCAATGTGTACTAATCTGGGTTATGAGGTCCTCCTGTTTCTGTATATTGAGATACCAGATATGTCATGTATATATTTGTTGAATGAGCCCTCATTGTGTAAGGGTGACTAATGGTATATGAGAGATGACCAACTGAGACACATCACTGAACTAAACCGAGATATGCACGTCCTTCAAGTATTCAGCATGGCAATCTGACATTCCATTCCAGAAGCCTCGATCTAAGACAGCAGGCAGGTATGCCGAACTAAATATGTATCTAACAGTACGGAGTAAGCAAGGGCGAGAAATCTAGTCACCCTGCGCCACAGGTCAATCGCATCGGCAGGGGGCATCTAGATTTGGTGGAATATTGAATTTTGGTGCTCAAAAATGCACAACAGCGCCAACGTCAACAATCTCGTATCGCTATCGAGTGACAGGACATGTACCAAACTTTTCGGCCATTTTTGACAAGGCTAAGTAGAACAAGCATTGATACTAGCGAGAAAAAGCGGAAATGAAGCCAAGCTTGTGGCGTGCCCTTAGCGTACCAGTGGGATTTAGTTTGATGACTTTGGGCGCCGTAGACTCGTAGCGCGTGCTTACTTATCTGTCTCTTGGATCTGACATGTATGTCGATGTTGGGAGGAGGAGACTTGCCCGTGTCGGAGTTGTCTCATCGTACCTAGGCAACTCGTAGTGCCTGCTGTTTCCACGGAGAAGAGACAATCAGCGTGGTTGAAGCTACAGTGTACATCAGAATCGGCTGAAAACAAACACATAGTAACATCGTTTCAGCCTCAGGCACCAAGCCACAGCCTCGGCCATGTTGATTAGTGCACGAGCTAACCTTTTCCAGCTAGCAGATTACCCGATTCGGATAGAGTCAATCAATCGCTCGTTCTCGGCCTGCTCCTTCCTACGTGGACAACCTGCTTTCATTCGAGTCTCTCTTGGTTTTCTGCTCCAGTTGAGTCTCGCCGTTCTCTTTGCATCATTACGTCTTCTCTCTTGTTCTGTATATTCATCCATTCGTTCCATTCATTCATTCATTCATTCTTTTCTTTCCCCCTCGACCATTGCTGTTTGCATCTATTCTCTCGATCCCGTCCAGGTAGACGACGCCTCCTTTTTCCTCCTTTCTTCCCCTCCTCTCCGTCTGTCGTTCCCTTCGACAGAACGTTGCCAACACGGAACGGAGCAACAAACACATTGCGGTTGAACGCTGCTAAATTCTTGTGTTCGATATTACCTTGTGTATTGCTCGAATCCTCAAACAACGATTACTCGTTAGCGCCGTCATCATCCGGTCGTCAACTACCAGGATTGTAGCCTTTGCGCCCGCTTGGTGGTTTCAGGATTGCCGCTGCAGGCACACGACACACCCTTTTGAAGGGATTCGATTATTCGAGATTTCTTCTCCAGAGTACATACGAGACCACTCCAGTGGCTGACGGGCAAGTCATGGCGACCGCTACTCTGACATCGCCCAACTCCGTCCCGGAACTCACCACCTCCAAATCCTCCAAATCTTCGTCCTTCCATTCCTCTTCGCACGATAGCGACCCGAGCATCAATTTTGCTGATACGTCCAACTTCGAAGATATCGGTCTCGAAGATGACTCCGAAATACATGCCTATCCGGCGAAACTTCCATATCCTCAATCCCGTTCCCGAGCCGGCTCTCGAGCTTCCAGTCAGAATCGTGTGATGTCGCAGGTCGCCAGCATGAACAATATCGTATCTTCGACTCCGCCATCCAAATCTGGTAGGGAATTGACGTCCGGTCAAAGAAGGCAAATAACCCCGCCCTCGTCGAGAGCACTTCAGGGCACGTCGGGACAGCCTCCGAGAGGTACGTTAGATCCGAGGATGATGAAGAGCGGGCGACGACTATCAAAACATGGAAGCGCATCTACTCCATCTCTACCATACCGTCAACCTCGATCCCGCTCAGTGTCTCCGTCTTCGGCTCCTCCCCCCTTGACCACGAGACCATTGCCTTCGCCATCTGCCTCTAGCCAGAGTTTGTCGCCATTGGCTCCACGTAATCCCTCATCTCGACGCGGCTCGATACAGCGGAAGACCGTCAAAGAACTCGAAGCCGAATATCACGACTCTGATGATGATTTGCCGGATGATGCCAGCCTCTTCAACGTACCATTGTCTCCGCGACCGCCGACAGACCGTCCAGCTTCACGCAGTACCAGTCCCGATCAAGTCACTAGCCCTAAGCCTATACCGTTGTCTCATGCAGTCTCCGAAGAACATGTTGCGCCGCTGTCCAAATCACGCAACTCCTCTCGAAATTCGCCCGGCGGAAAGTCACGACTTAAGGTCACGCGGTCTGCGTCTGCTGGACCTGAGCGAGGTCAGATTTCCCCGCGCGATCCACGTACATATTCCTACAATCTCGCCATGGCTGAGCTTTCAGAGGAAGCCAAGGTGTTGACACAGACGCTGGAGTACCATGCAGACGATGTTGGTCGCAAGCGTGAAGAACGAGTTCAGAGCGGACTGTCGTCGGAACGCTCGAGTATCGAGTCTAAGCGACTCTCTGGTGGAATACAGGATTTACCGCCGGTGCAGACATCCAATGCCATGATTGATCCCCTGCCTGCTAGCAAAGAGAAGGAAAAGGTTCTTAGTCGCACGCGCCCCAGTTGGCTGCCGCCGAAAGACCCATTGGAGGAGAAGAAGCATTTGAAGGAGTATAAGAAGATGATGACTCTGGCCAAGGAAGCAGGTTGGTGGTTCAATGATTGACCGAAATCAGGACCTGTATACTAACAAAGTTACAGAAAAAAAGAAGGCCGCCAAAGCCGCTGCCGCGCAGTGCGAAAAGGACAACACTAGAGAGACGCTACAACAGATATGGGAAGACCACGTCCTGCCTAATTGGAACCACGCTATTGCAGAACCTCGCACGAGAGAGCTGTGGTGGCGAGGCGTGACGCCCCGATGCCGTGGAGCCGTGTGGCAACGAGCTATTAATAATGAGCTGTCCTTAACGCCCGAATCATACCAAAAAGCACTTCAGCGCGCAAAGGATGTCAAGGCTCGAGGAGAGGAGGATTCTGGGGATGCTAGCCGAAGGATACGAGAATGGTTTGCAGCCATATCCCGAGATGTCTCGTCCGCATTCCCTGAACTCCATCTCTTCCAGGATGGTGGCCCTCTACGGGACACTTTGATTGACGTCTTGGAAGCGTATGCCATGTATCGCAGTGACGTTGGCTACACCTATGGTCTTCACGTAAGTATTTTTACTCACCATTGTGAGAACTCCACTAACATGCGGTCTAGACTATTGCTGCTCTGCTTGTCCTTCAACTTCCTACCGCCGCTTCCGCGTTTATTGCCATGGCCAATGCCCTCAACCGCCCACTTCCTCTTGCCTTTCTGACATACGACCACGCTGCGATATCTCGAACATACGGCCTTGCTTCGGCAACACTACGATATAAATTCCCCCGACTTTACGCACATTTGTACGATACAGCACAGCTCACTGACGAAGATATCTGGGGCCCAATGTTTCGGTCCTTATTTACCAATGGTCTCGATTTGGAACATCTCAGTCGCGTATGGGACTGCTGGGCCTTCGAAGGTGACCGTATCATAATCCGAACCGGAGTTGCCATCTTAGGCTGCCTGCAAACGCAGCTGCTGGGTCTTTCAGGAACAGAACCCAAATCTCGCGAAGAATTGAAACACGTCGTGGGCTGGGGACCGCATGACTTGGGAACGCTTATAAGAGACAGCAAAACTCGCCATAGCTCCCCAACACCGATTATGGGATATGGAGGCGGTCAATTTGCCAACGCCGGCGTTGGACAGTATTGGATTCTGAGTCTGGCGGGTGACGAGGATAGTTTTATGAATGAAGTACGCGAGGCTGGCAAAGTCCAGTCTTGAATTGACCAGGTGTCCGTGTCCTCTTGTCTATCACTCCTTTGTCCTTTCCATCAACAGAGATGGGTTGTATCGTTGATTCTTATAACTTACACACCTCATCAGTACGTTTTCGATTCACAAAATCTCATTCATGTATAATAACATCTTGATGTATTGGCGTGATTTCATATGCCTGACTTCGCGGTATCGATTATGGTTGATCTTATACTCTGCCTCTGCACATTCAAGATTTGATTATATATTAGGTATATACGAATATCCTAACTTGTTGCGAATGGCCTGTCTCGGGTGAGATCAGTTCCCGATTTCGAGCATCCGTCATTCTCACCTTGAGGCAGAAGAACGTAGTCTAGTCTGGTCAAATCAAGTCAGGAATCAATATGGATACTCTCTACCTCCATCTCGATCCAATCATTGCCTCCACCTGGGTATACACTGTCGTCATAGTACCATGAAGTATATAGGACGATCAAGACCTGGCATCACATTTTGTCCCGCCATCTCGCCTAACCAATAGCCAATGCTTAGGAAAGAGGAGGGGCATCGTACGCTACTGTTTCATGATCATGCCATCGTACCTTGGCAAGTCACGGAGCACAGTAAAATTTTACCGGCATACAGCCTTATCTCTACAGTTGAGCCTCATCATAACCCCCGCCTGCCCCGCGTGGAAGTCGGTACATAAAGTCGAAGCATATCCTCGACGGGAAAAACGAGTATGCAAAGCAGCATTCACAATCTCACTCCCTTGTCTTCGTCTCCCTTCAAGAGTATTGAGAAAGCTCAATTTAATCGCACAGAATTATAAATATGGAGCCCTGCGTAAGCCACCCAAACCCCCACCACTTTCCCTTCCTCCTCGTCCGCCTCATAAATTAACCACATCTTCTTGGCAAAAAAGTGCTACTGCCGCCGCGTCTCAAATAGGCGTCCCTGCCCCCATTGCAGCCACATTTGCGACAATTGCTCGTACATGTATGGCCAGAGACTACCGACCGATGACGAGGTGACTGTTCCCAAGAATGAGCGGCTGGAATCGGGTAGTGGTGGTGAGCAGTCTGCTGCGCCGCCAGCAGCAGAGGATGTTTCGAGGGGTGGCTATGGGAAGTGAAGTTGTTATAAGGATAGGGAAAGGGTGGCAGAGGAGAATAACACTCGCTGCTTGACTGGTATGGCAAAGGAGGTATTTGCGTGTACATGTGACTGACGATATGATATTTGCACGATGTCTCTCCAGAATATGAACAGAAGACCATGATGATATGCTCATTATGACTTTCAATCTAGTCCCTGTGAATCATAATCATAGACTAAGTTCATCTATAAGAAAAAAGTAAAAGCCTTACGAAGCTTGCCGCCCTGTGCATTGGAATTCTGCAATTGCAGCTCTGCCATATGCTTCGCAGATATAATCATCCCATCAGTCGCCTCATTATAATACTTGCTATCCTTCCCAAAACTGCGACCAAAGCCCTCTGCCGAATGCGCATAGAACTCGTGAGCGCGTCGGAAATGGTCATTCGACTCTTGCCAGGGGCTTCCTTTTTTCCTTGGTCTCGTCCTTTCGGCGAAAAGCATTTCGATACGAGCCTTCGCTAGGAGTATTTTGGATATAGAGGTGTGTGTTTTGCCAAAATGGGCTAGGGCCATGTCTTCAGCTTTGCGAATGCTTGCTAAGGCTTTTTCAGGGTCGGACTGGTCCGTGTATATGGATGCTTCAGCGTAAAATATGCGCCATCGCAATGGGTGGCCGGCGGGGTCATCAGAGTAATCATTGATTCGCTTATGTGCGTCTTGACATATTACGATAGCCGAGGTTGGATTTCCCAGTTTGCCTTGTATTCGGGCCATCTCGACCTGAACGAGAAGGGACTCATAAGGATCGCTCTGGTAATTTTCAACGCTCACTTTCAAGGCGGCTAAGGCTTCGTCGTATTTGCCTATATCGTTGAGAGCTAGCCCACGTACGTTGTAGAGGAAAGCTTTATCTTCCTTCTCAGCAGATTCGGTTGCCTCAAATACTTCCAGGGCTTCTTGAGAGAGTTCCAGAGCTTTGCTTGGGGAACCTATCTCTTGATAGATATTGGCTAGATTAGCCAGACTATTAAGCGTCTCCCAGTCCTCTTCAGAGCAGATCTCCTTGTACTTTTCATAGATACTTGTACCAAGCTCAAGTGCACGAATCCCGTCTCCTTTGTCGAGAAGGAAGAACACTTCTGCGGATTGGGCGTTGAGGATTTCCATCTCATCAGCTTTGTTGTCTTCTCGGACCCTGATAACGGCATGAAGATGCGCGATAGCCGGCTCGAAATCCCCAACTTTGGATAAAGCCATAGCCAAGTGCTCCCGCATAAAAGCAGTATAAAGGCTTTCATCAGAAAAGCAGTTTCTAGCTTGATCGTATGCGTCTGTGTACCAATTGAGTGCTCGAAAATGCTTGCCTTCTTTTGAGCAAACGTCTGCAATGTAATCTTTGAGGTCAATCTCATCGTGAGGATTGTATTGATACAAATTTCTCAACACGGGAAACACCTGCTCTAGGGTTTCGCTCAGATGGGACGACTTATGTTTGGAAACGAATGCTTTGTCGAATAATTCGAGAAGGTATTTTTGAAGACATTCTTCAGCATCGCCGTTGTCTTCCAACGCCTTGAGCATTTCCACTTTTCCAAAAAGGAGCTTCATAGTCTGCCCGTTCCTGATCCCGTATTCGCGCTCAGCGATATCCAAGGCTTTTGAATAATAGTCAAGCGCGTCCTCAACTTCGTCTAACCGTTGACATATACCAGCGATCAACTTCAAAGGAAAGATGCATGATTCGTCGTAGCCATTTGACAATGAGATGCTTCGAGCATTTAGAACCTCGGTCAGAAGTTCTTTTGACTTTGAAAGACTTCCTTTCTTGAAAATGTGGCCTGCTTTCCATGTGAGGCTCTCCCATGCGTCGAATTCGTCCGTGTTGGACAACGTCTCGCCCAGTTTAATGGCTCGATCAAACCACTCCTCAGTAGCTTCATCGTCCAGTGCATTGAGTGAGCAGGCAACATAATGTCCACAGATGGCTTGTTCGCGGACATCACTTTCTGTCTCTTGTAGATAGCGGAAATGGGTCATTAACAGGTCCTTCGCCTCCGTATACTGCCCCATGTAAAACAAGTGTCGCCCCATTCTGTAATTCAACTGCCTTGACATCGTGTCCTTCGCGGCATGGATATTATCGCGATGATCTTGTACCGCGCGCACGTGCGAGACTAAGTGCGAACCAGCAGCTGGTGTATATCTATTGGCTAGTGGAAACTGTTCTGCTACAAGCCGGAATGCGACGTCAACCATGGACGCTCGCTCCCCGCTTGAAATCTTGGTATCTCTGATCCATGTAGCGACCAGAGCTGGAATGGTGATAACCATAGAATCAAAATCGCCGTTTTCTGAAGTAGACGTCATCTGTAACATGGCAAATGATTGGAGATGACCCAGTTCCTCAATGAGGCTGAAATCAGGTCCCGGGCCACATATCCTCCGTAGGGCTGATTGACTCAGCATTTTCAATGGTATGGCGTCTGGCGATAGAAAAGAGAAGAACTGTATAAGCCTGGCTGCCGCAGGCGTATGATTTTTCAAGCGCTCGTATGAATAGTCCCAAGTGACCATCACGGCTTGTGGCATAAGATCAGAAGGACCGTGCACAGCGCGAGTCAAGAGTTTGGATCGCTCTATCTCAGCCGATGTCTGCGTCGAAAATAGTTCATTGGTATATTTTTGAATTGAGATCTTGTTTTTCTTGATATAAGCGGCCGCTTGAGCAATCGCAAGAGGAATGCAACCCAGCCTTGAAACCAGGTTAACCGCGTTTTTGTGTCGCACCTGTGCGTCGGGGTCTCGTATCCTTGATTCAGTCGAGAGACCCGCGAGTCTTAAGAACATCACTGCGGCTTCCTCCTCTGTCCAAGGCGGCACCTCAATTCGTGAACTCTCGTCTACCAGGTGATCGATATCATCTGTCCTTGAGCCAATAAACAATATTGCTCCCCTCATTATAGGCAACAGTGATCTGATGGATGCCAATTCCGAATGCTGATCGTCCACATTGTCAATAACCATCCGCCAATCTCCTGAAGCCGTTGAATCAAGCCAATTCTTAATCGCTCCAACGGCTTCTCCTTGACCGGTCACATTGATATTAATGCCTGCTTTTTTGGCAATTTCCAGATAGCTTTCTTGTAGCGTTTCTTTTGACTTGCCATTCGCCCAGAGGGTATGGGAAGATGAAGAGTTTTGATGGGCCCACTCGAGGGCGATTTGTGTTTTCCTGTAGTGCAAGAATTTTAGTCACAATGTTCCTCTCGGCAGTGTACCATCGCCCATTGCCTACCCTATGCCTCCTAAACCGGATAACGCGGCGCGTCCTTGGTGATGAGATGCATTGGCGAATATTTTTTCAAGCTTCTGCAGGATTTCTCTGCGTCCATAAAAGCCGCTGTTGCGGACCATGGGTACGGTAGAAATGTGATAATCGTTGACCAATACACTTCGTACCTAGTCAACCGTTGGCTTGCTTTCATTTGCTTGTAAAAATACGAGATCATCTTACCCTAACTCTTGGAGTCCAATACTCAAGAAAGGCCTTCGTACAACTCGCCGCCGTCATCGCAGCATATCGTTGCCAGCGCTTATTCTTATGACAGTCTGCATAATCACAGATTCCCTTGATGATTACACACGGAAGACTATCGCATACTCCGGCGCCCTCCATCTCGAATGCGACGATATTTTCCCTTTTGGCAATGGTGTCGCGGTGCTCGCCTGATTTCATCACCGTGTCAGCCGAGGCAACCTTGCCAACATGCACAACTGGATTCGGACGTTCCTTGAGCTGCAGACGTTTTCGTGGTAAGGAGTTTCCACCGCATCCCAAAACTTCGCAGTCCTCTGTGAGAGCTTCTGGACAGACCGGATCTTGGGACGAGTTGTTGCTTGTGCACGAGCAGCCGGGGGAGTTGCGGTGCTTGTGTCGATAGGAGGATTCATACAAGATGTCTTGTTGGACGCCTGGATACTTTAGCTCGCTGATACGATTTGAAGATAATTGTAGACTTTGATCGACATATTCCGAGAGCTTTAGTTCCAATTGCTTTCTTGTCTTGCCCGTTTCCAGCTTAGCGAGGAAGCCTCTGATATCTCGGTTCGGACGGCCCAACGTGTCTTTGACATCGCTCTTCCGATTGAAACCATCCGGGTATTGCGCTCCAAAATCATACTCAATCACACCGTTGCTGATAACCACATCGCCCAGGATCACTTCGGTCTGCTGATTATTCCCGAACGAAAATGGTACACCACCACAAATTCCCACAACCAGGGCGAGCTTGATCCCAACGAAACTCATGCGTGCACTTGACGCGACAGTGGCAGCGCTCCCTTTACCCATCCCGGGCATATGGACAAGCACGATGTCGTGTTGACCCATCCGCCCCGTTGTGTATGTGTTTCCGTCACCCGGTAGCTTGCCGTATTTATCGCCAGACGCGTCGTAGTACTCATCGAGAATGGCTTCGACGGCATCTGCCTCAAGGGGCAGAGCGCAGATGATGGCTATCTCGAAATCATCACGGGTTTTGGGCGGCATCTTCTCCGGTGTCTGTTGATTTAGACGACCATTGGGTGAGAGTTCGTCTGGTCCTGATTCGATAGTCGCGTGTGTACAAAATCTGAGGCATAGCACAGCAGTCTGAACTACATCCTCATGGTGGAAGATATTGTCCGAAGATTTTCCGAAAGTGTATAGACTCCATCTTGAAAATGGCGCCGTCTCAGCCTGGTTAAGTCTCGGCGTGACTAGTGTAGTGTACTGTAGGTACGTATTGCCCCTCCTGTGGTTGGATAAGCTTGCTGCGACGTTCCATCCCGCCAAAGAGACTAGCGCGGGACGCGGCTCCCTTATCAACAATCACGTCCGACGTTCGGGACTTTATTTTCATCCATCATCTGGTGACATTTTTTTTGGGATTGTCCACTTGTTTACTACTGTTATTATTATCCTTATTACTCTCTAAGCTGCAGGCCGTGCCATGCCAAAGTGCAATGTGACCACCATAAGAAGAACAGCCAAAACATCTAACTATTTTGTCCGTTCAAGGGGTAGCAACCGCAAGTCCGGAGATGGAGATCTATCAAAAACTTGGGCGCAAGTCAAAAAGAAGAGCAATGAGTCCGGTGAAAAGAACATAAATAAAATCTTTACTTCAGAGGAGGAATTACGCTCGACTACAGACGAGGCAGCTTCATTGCTGTGCCAAAATTTGTCTGTATTGACGCAGTCGCGGACGTGCGATTTTGTCTTGACTACTCAAACCGAGCTGCTGAATCATACGTCTAGCACAGCTTTCGAGATTCAGGTTGATGCTCATGTGTCAAGTGAGCAATTGGTACTTCATCCAATTGACGCAGCAGACATTGTGCAACGAGTGGATGCTCCTCATGAATGCAACGACTATGAGCACACAAATCTCGCAGAAGAACAACTGCATCAAGTCCCACCGCGACACCAAGCCACAAACTCACAAAGAAGATCAAGATCATCATCTCCCCGCAAACAAGCACCGAAATTAAGCCCGTACTTCACCCAACCCCTCCCTCTGATCGAAGCATCCTGCCTCCCCTTTCCCCCAATCTCAGCGACAACCTTCGGTCTCATCCAAGAACAACTCTCACTCTCCCCATTTCGCCTTCTTATTGCCACCATATTCCTAAATCGAACCCGGGGTCCCGTCGCGATACCCGTCCTTTTCCAACTCTTCGATCTCTACCCAACAATCGAAGACGTGGCATCAGCAAACCACGAGGATATAGTCTCCGTAATCCGTGGACTGGGCTTTCAGAATCAGCGAGCCACCAAATTTATCGCATTGGCGAAAAAGTGGCTCGAAGCTCCGCCTGAGCGGGGCAAAAGATATCGCAAACTGAATTATCCGCGGAAACGGGATGGGGCGGATGTGGCGCCGGACGAGGTTGTGCATGATGAAGCAGACCGTGGAGGTGATGGGCAATGTGACACGAGAGTGGCGTGGGAAATAGCACATCTACCGGGCGTGGGTGCGTATGCTATTGATTCATGGCGGATATTCTGTCGAGATCATCTCCGCTACGGCCCAGCTTATTCCGGCGACGTTTATTTCCAACCAGAATGGAAACGAGTCCTCCCTCAGGACAAGGAGTTGCGAGCCTATCTCTCCTGGAAATGGCTCCAGGAAGGATGGGTATGGAACTGTGAGAATGGCTCTAGAGTCCAAGCGGACGCGGACATGATGAGGAGGGCTGAACAGGGTGGTGTTGCGTTTGAAGGTGGAGATGGGCATTTGGTTGTTATGAATGTTCAGGCTGCTTCAACTGGTGTACACGGATTGCAGGACGTGCGAAAAGCCGGATTTAGTTTGGCTTGGTCTTGAAAGTGGTCTTGGATAAGAAAGAACTTTTCTGAATATAGACAGATAGAGACAAAGTATGTACAAGATATATAGACTATTAGGAAATATGCGCAGCTAAGAAGATATTATAGAGCCAAACCAGTCCCATTCCTCGTCCACCGATACAACGCCAAAACCGCCTTCCGTCGATGCCGAATCTCACTATGATTGACCGGCCTTCCTCTCGCCTGCGCCACAGCGCTGCGCATTACCTGTCTAAAATTGCGCTGATACTCTGTATTCAGCGTGACGACGCACGACTCTGTAGCTCGAATGACGACCTCGCAAGCTTTGAGGATTCCTTCACCTGCCTCCTTTTGAAGTCTTTCGACGATCAGCAACAACAGGAAACTGCCTTGAAGGAGCTGAATGCCAAAGAAATACGGCATAAAACTGACGTCCGGGTCATAATGCAGGATTCTTTCGAGAGCGTCTGCGGCTTCGAGGGCGTGCGAGATTGTGGATGCGAAGGTTGGGGAGGAGGTCCAAAAGTCTTTGTCTTCCAGAAGGGAGACGGGATCCCATTTCCCCATTAATAGGATGTGGAGAACGTGCACGACGTAGGAAGCGTAGGCGACGACGGTCTGGGTGTGCCATGAGTGATATGACTTGTAGTTTGCGTCGTCGATTCCAACTGCTTCGTTGAGAATGGGCGGGGATAGGGTAAGGGGTTGCATGGGTTGACCTAGGCCCGGTAGATGGCTGGTTGGTGGTATGGTAGATGACGAAGGTTGACCTGCTGCTGGAGGGGGCGGAGCCGCTGCGGCATGATGGGTTGAGAATGCCTGCAATGTCGCCTTGTATGTGTCCAGCTGACGCAGGACTTCGTTTACTTGCACGTCCCATGCGGTTTTGACTTGTAGACGAGTGCCTAGCATGGGATGATTCTTGGCCTGGTTGAGATTGATCAATTCTCCTGTTATCGCCATCAAGGGCAGATAGAAGCCAAAGACTGAGTGGTCGTTGCATGCAAAATTAGGGAAACAACGTCGTCTGTTCGCGTCGGGTGATACGGGACATTGCGGTCCATCGGCCTTGGAACTGTTGCTGTGTACATCGCCGGCTTGCCAAGGTCCTTCTTCGAGGGGCAGAAGAAGTTCATCACATTCCGCATCGAGCAGAGCCAACGGGCGATTGTAGCAAAGTGCTAGGTGGCGGTCCATGATGTATAAAAGCCACCATGTTCGACGACGTTCCTCTCGATGCTCTTCTGTGATTAGGCTTCCGTTCCGATGTTGAAGATGCTCTTCCGTCATAAGATTAGGTCGTTGCTGCTGTCGTGTACAGACGCAGTTCAGCGTCGCTCGTCCGCCGGGAAGAAAGTAATTCCCACTAGCACCACTGTGGCTTGTTCCGTAACCAGTGCCCTCGGCGAATTCGAACGGCCGATTCATCTCGTCGACTGGGCTGCCGAGATCTGAAGTAGCTTCAATCTCTTGATTGAGTCGTAATTCTCTTGCTAACGTGAAAGCAGCGTGCCACCTGTCGATTGACTGTTAGTAGAGTCACGTAGAGCTGGTCCGAAAGAGGGCGTACCATCGCATGCTCGCTGCTTTTTGCTCGCTAGCAGACACAATAGAAGCTACATGGATATATGTAATCACATCATCCAACGAACCTGCCGGCCCAATCAAGCCTCGGTCATCCCCGCCTTCTTCGAAAGAATGGGTTCGATCGTGGCCGCCGAGAGAAAAGCTGTTTTCGTGATCGATAATAGGTAAAGCTTCGTCATCTTTGAACGAGACATGGATCAACGGTCTTAAAAGTCGTACGGTCAATGCACACAAGAATTGACAGAGCTTCTTTCGCTTTGGTGGGGAGATTGACAACGAAAAAGCTCGGTCATCAAGGGCGGCCACCCATAGCATGCTTGCCAACAACGCGGGGCTAGTGTTTCGTGGATTGTCGTGATTGAGGAACGACGCCTTTCGGACAACATAGCAATGGATGTGATGACATACAGGATGCATGGCTGTTGAGAATGCACTTGTGAAGTAGAGATCTAAAAGATCATAGACCAGGTTGCGCGACAGATACGGCTCGAGAAAGGGCATCAACGGCGCCAACACTGGATACTTTAGGGGAGCTTCTGGTGGCTTTCCTGGTTGCTCGTTCTTTCGTTGTTGTCGCGACACCGATCTCGACAGCTGATATCCGTTGAGATTGTTCAGGCCCATCATTCCGAACGGAATATCAAAGAAACCATCCGAGAATGCCATATTTCCAAACATTGGATAAGGGTATGGCCCTTGAGGAAATCCATTCGAGCCAGACATCCAGTCCTCAACCGCTCTGTCTCCTCCACCCGATGTTTCTCTCGGCGATGGTTGTAGAGTATCTCTGCGAGACAAGTGTTCTCCGCTGCCCTGGGCGGATGCGTGTAGGACATGATCGGGCGACGTGGGAGCAGGCTGGCTCACTGGCTCCGTGGGCATAGGATCCGTGACCATAGTGATGAAATCGGTCTGCTGGGTGGTTGTCGACCTTCTGCCGGTAAAGAGCTTCTTCTCGTCAGCTATGCCCGTTGTCTCACGCGCAAAGGTACTCTCTCGGCGCGACGAGTCATTACGGGGTATGCGACCTCTTTTGCGTCTTTCTCGAGTGAGTTCGCACTGTGTCTGGCTTGCGACGCATCTAGAGCACGGGAAAGCGCGGTCGCATCTTACGCGACGAGTATGGCAGGCATCGCAAGCGACGCGATTCCGGCGCCATCGTTTCTTGACGCCGTTGGGCGGGGTCGTCTCCGGAGCGACGCTTTGATCGTCTTGGTCCATCAGCTCTTCCATGGCTGCGTTTGTTGTTTCTTCGGTTGACATTCTGGATCTGAGCCTCCCCGGAAGCAGTCAAGGGGGAGGGGCTGTAGAAAGACTGTACGCGAATGCTCAATTCTAGTCGGAATTGCTGGGATGGGTGGGGAGAGCTACTGGTCGTGTCTATCGCATGTCAAAAGCAATCAGATAGGCAGACAGTAGAGAAAGGAAGGGCAGCATGGCAGCGTAATGATCGAGGTGAGTTTGACAGTATCCTATGTGACATGTAAATGCTTGAAGAACTGGGATAGTTAGTAGGTATACAGGAATCGGTACTTCAAGAGCAAAAGATCGGGCTGGGTGAGCAATTGCGGAGTCCCGATGGGCGCTGTCTCTGGTCTCACCGGCCGGTTACCCTTTCCCCGCAAAGTCACCCCAGTCAGCCCAACAGACTTTCTTCCACGGGTTGTTTCGACCACGGATAGACCGCAATGCTTGTCGATTGTGTCTGTTCTCTATGCACTAGATTCTAGCCAATTACCAGCTATATAAAGAGAGTGGCCATCTGGTGATAACTCTCAATCTACAATTACGCATGAATTTCGAATTCTTCACGAACAATCACAGGCGCTACTAATACTGACCATACCCCGATGCTGATATAGCGGCGCGTAGACTGTTAGGCGAAATCACGAGGCTTAATATCATGCAATGCGTGATTAATGCTCGAATGCTGGAAAGTCGGAACGTGCGAAGTGGAATTAGGATAGATTAATCAGCCAGTAGGATGTATCAGCCAGACGTTGGCCACTGCCCGCCGAGCAATTGGCCAAGTAACTCAATTGATTGACCCATGCCTATTTACTTACTACGTAGTACATAGTACGTAGTAGTAGTAGTAGTAGTAGTAGTAGTAGTAGTAGTAGTAGTAGTAGGCTCTAGCTGAGTAAGTGGACAAGGAGAGAGAGGACGAGAGGACTACGATGTACTGCGTACTAAGTTACTAGGTGAGTTACGTAGTATGTAGTTAGCATGTGGCCATCGTGCTGGGGACGAAGAAAGGGGAGCTAAGAAGGAAAAAGCAAGACGAACGAAGAGAGAGCATGTGGGTCTTTTGTCTTTTATCCACCAATGTTACACGCTCGGTCTCGTGACCGTCCTCTAAGCGAAGAGCGACGGAAGCAGCCGGAAAAAGTTTTCACCGACTCACCACCGCACAGTCGCCAAATTCGAGGCTATCCACATTCATCGAACAGCAGTTTCAGCAACCCAACAACCTGTCTTTAGCCGACATCAAGTTCACAGGTACGTCTCGACACCCAAACCCTGACACTTCGCTCCGTCTAGAATCATTTCATCGGTTGTCGACCGGGCAATCTCATTTCACTGCGTCTTTGCGTGATTGTGAGCCGACCGAGAAATCAGGACAACACACATTTTATCGCGAAACACAATACTGATTGATTTCGATCCCACAGCTAGTCAAAATGGCCAAGAGAACTACCAGTAAGGATCTCCGATCTCTCCTCGAAACAGCGTCATCGAATTCCGTCAAGCGGCCGATATGAGCGTCCATTGATAGAATCTCTTCTTTTCTCACCACCACGCATCCGCTCGAACAACCTGCTAACTCGTCCTCCAGAGGTCGGTATTACCGGAAAGTACGGTGTCAGATACGGTGCCTCTCTCCGTAAGCAGCTTAAGCGTCTCGAAGTTGCTCAGCACGCCCGTTACACCTGGTACGTCGAACACAACAAACAGCAAGGGTGGTATGGCGATGCATAAATGCTAATATTTGCATAGCACCTTCTGCGGTCGTAACACCGTTCGCCGTCACTCCGTCGGCATCTGGAACTGCTCCGGCTGCAAGAAGACCATGACCGGTGGTGCTTACACTCTCTCGTGAGTTCGACGTCAGCGTACATTCTCCATCAAGCCCAACTAACATTTCGATTTAGCACCCCCGCTGCTTCCGCTGCCCGTTCCACCCTCCGCCGTCTCCGCGAAATCAACGAGTAAATGTTGGAACGACATCAATTTGGCGCGGTTTTACATTGGGTTCGGGTGTTTGTTAATGATTTCAAAAATGGCTTGATTGCATCTGGATGATATTGTTCTTCTTCTGCGGAAAAGAATCGGTCCCCAAAATATGATCATTGTTCACGAGCTTCTCCCTCCGGCGGGCATCATCTGTATGCGGAATCTCTCGTGTATGTAGCTTGGATTCGACGAATTAGAAAAGCTGAATACCGCCTTCGATTCGAAAGTGTTATGTTGAGTAGTAGTTGGCTGGAGCAGTCTATTCTATGTTGTAGCCATTAAGATCACAGACAATTGATTGCGATGATTTTCTATATCAGCATTGTGTTTCCTCCCAAGTGCTTCACGTCATCTGACGTACTCGCGCTCTGGACGTGACTTTTCGAATAATGCCATCGTTTTGTTCATGTTGTGTGTGTGCAGGTTCCAAAGGCTACTTAGAATGCGCTACTCCGAACTCCGATGCATATTGAGCTTCCTAAATCAGCAGGAGATAAGCACGTCAATTCCCCACGTCGTTAGCTTCAACGACTCACAGGCAACAGCCAGCGTATAAATAGCTTCGACAATGTAACGTATCCATTTTTTGATCATCACCCTAATACTCATGCAAAGATGAAAGGCTTCTCCAACGTCGGGAGCCTGCGTTCCCAGACAACCTTTCGTCGCCGTCGCGGCTTCCGCCTCGGCCGTCTGCTCCTTCCAGCTCTTATCGTGGCAGGCTTCTTCTGGTTCACGTCCTACTACCACCCACCTCAGTCCAAGTACGTCGTTGAATTCCACGGCGATCCGCAACTTGCCCAATCTCAATGGGATCGCTTAGATGAACATCTGGCGAGATGTGAGGAGTACAACAAGCCACCGCTGTCATACTCGTTCCCGGTCTCTGCAAATCGAAGCAATCCGCGCTGGAACGCTGTTTCTGGCCAGACGCAAACCACGGTTTTGCGAAATGTGACTCTTTTCGACGGAGACAGCATCTCTGCGGAGCCAGTGGATATTGTTTTTGCAGAGGGTGTCGTTCAATCTATCGCAATGACTAGCGCGAACGCCATTGAAATCGACTCCAATACTATCGTTCGTCATTACAACGGCGAATTTGTCACGCCAGGCTTAGTGGACATGCACTCACACCATCTCGCCTACAATTGGCCCATTCTCAGTGTCTCTGCTGACGAGAATGAAGTCAATCCTGAGACGGGACCGTTGACACCCATGGTTCGATCTCTTGATTCCTTGAAGCCGTATGATATTGCTACTACCATCATTGCATCGGGGGGCGTAACCACGTCGCTTATCCTGCCTGGCTCGGCAAACATCATGGGTGGCGAAGCTTACCCGGTCAAAAACTTGCTTCGAGGCGGAGAGACTGGTGAAGAAGTTGTTGAGGACATGCTTCTGGAGCACGGGGTCGCCAAGGAGGATCGACGCCGTTATCTGAAGATGGCTTGTGGTGAGAACCCACGGAGAGTGTACCACCATACTAGAATGGGCAACGCATGGAAATTTCGTCAGCACATGGCTCGCGCAAAGGACTTGCGCGAAAGCCAAGATGCTTGGTGTGCTGCTGCTACAACTGCAAGACAGAACAGAGATGCTTCTGCTGCCGCGAGCTTACTTGCTGACGGCCCGGCTGGAAAAGGAGGGCTAGCGGAGGAGCTTGAATTCGATTCGACTATCGCCATGCTAAGAGGAAAGATCAATATCAATGTGCATTGTTATGAGCCTGAAGACTTTGAGGATATGCTTCTTCATAGCGAGGAATTTGGGTTTCATATTCAAGCCTTTCATCACGCCATAAGTGCTTGGAAAGTGCCGGAACTAATCAAGAGTAGCGGACAGTATGTGAGCTCTTGTCCATTATGGCTATGTCAATATGACTGACAGAAAATAGAAACATAACTGTCGCAACGTTTGCCGACTTTAGTCTTTACAAAGTGGAAGGTTATGAAGGAAATCTGCAAGCTGGCAAGATTCTGGCTGAGCATGGCGTGCCGCTTGCATTTAAATCGGTAAGTTTGCATCACTATCGAATTGGAGACACTTTTCTAAACTCGAGTAGGACCACGTTGAGCCCAACACTAATGCAAAATATCTCTTGTGAGTTCATGTTCAAGTCAAGGTTGTAGGTACATTGCTGAAAAGTACAGGACCCAAGCTGCTACTGCGCATTCCTTTGGTCTTCCAGAGATTCTCGCCCTGAAATCCGTCACCAGTGTGCCCGCTCGATCGCTTGAAATGCATCATCGTATTGGTTACACGAAGCCTGGATATGATGCCGACGTAGTTGTTTGGAACGCCCATCCATTATCAGCCGGCGCTTCGCCGCTACAGGTATACATTGACGGCAGACCTACAATCGAAGAGAAGATCAATGATTTGGAGCCTGCCAATCTTCAGAAACCCAACATGCGTGCAGAAGCTGCTCCCGAAGACGTCCAAGCTTTCTGTTCAGATCCAAAGCTAGACGCAACGGTACTCATCACAGGTATCAGCACTTCTTACTTGAAAAATACATTTGTCAAACAGTCTTTGGGAGAAAACTTGACAATGGTTCTTACGAACGGCAGAATCGACTGCTTCGGGGAGCATGACGAGTGTGTCTCGACAAAATCATTCGATAAAATCATCTCTCTCCGCAATGGACATGTCCTTCCCGGTCTGACCACGGTGTCCAGTGGCCTAGGTATCATCGAAATAGAGTCAGAAAAGAGCACTTCTGATGGAGTCGGTGACTCCAATGCCAACATATACGACCCCGAGTCAGCCGTTTTTGCTAAATATGGAATTCATTTTGAAGGAAAAGCCTTTGATCGGGCACGAATTGGTGGCGTCACTCGGTCGATCACGTATCCGTACTCCAAGGGATTTCTGAGGGGCGTCAGTACTGGCTTTAAATTAGCCGAGGATAGCAATACTCTCAATGGCGGGATTTTCAAGGACGATGCGGCCCTGCATTTTGTAGTTGGACAGGAAGCGAAGGGTATGTCGAGTCTCAATGTTTGTTGGCTGGGCGAGCTAATCTGAGTCATAGGATCATCTCAAACACCGACCGTATCCAAGTCCGTCGGCGCTTTGCGCAGAATTCTATCAGAAAACAAAGGCAAGGATACGTTGTATGGAAAGGCTGCGAATGGCAAGATCGCAGTTGTTGTCCATACTGACAACAAGGCATTAGAACCTGATTTGCAAATCCATAGATTGTTATGCTAACAGCCTTTAGTTTGATATTATGCAACTCGTCAAGATCAAGAAGGACTATCCCAAAGCGAATCTTGTGGTCTACGGTGCTGCTGAGGCACCAAGTGTAAGTTCCTACCTTGCTTCCAGTCGACAAATTGAAACATCATCTAATCTGCATGATTTTAGGTTGCCGAGGAGATTGCCGCAGCCAATCTTCCTCTCATTTTCACCGCAGCTCACTCAGCGCCAGTGAGGTGGGAAAGCAAAGATCTTCTCGTTGGCCCACCATTGACCGTTTCACCTGTACGAGTCCTTACAGAGGCGAATGTTACCTTTGCACTTGCCATGCTTCCTGAATGTACGATCCTCCTTCTTCTTTCGATAGCATTAAATTCCTCACTAATCCTCCTATGATGACAGTCGACTGGCATCTCGCCAACCTGCCCATTGAAGCAGCCGCAATTGCCAAAGAGGCTGGACTGGGCGGACAGGAAGCTGTCGACCTATTCTCAAGTAAGATTGATGAGGTTCTTGGCTTTCAAGGTGCGGAGAGAAACTTCGACTTCGTGATCTGGGAAGGAAATCCGTTGGAATATGGGGCTAATGTGGTCTTGACTGTTGATGGAGATAACAAGAAGGTAGTTGGATGTTGGCCGGAGGCACAATAAACTCGATCAATCAAGTCGGTAACTAATCCTTGTACGTTTTCTCGATAGGTGAGGAAGACATATCATAAGTCATTATACCTATCCAAAATTTAAATCTATCTCTTCATTCTTGCCCCCTTAACATATCACTCTAGGGAAACGAAGGATATCACCACGCAATCTGCGCGATCCAACCTCCCGGCCAGACTCTCACGACCAACTTCCTAATCTCATCCATCATCAAAATCCCCACCGCTAATGGAATTGGATAAAGCCAAAACTCAATCGGTGCCGACGCCGTCTCGAAGATGCGTTGCAAACCAGGCTCCTCGGTAACAAACACCGCGATCGCAAGACTGATAACTGCACTAGCCAACAGCCAAGGGTTCCGACGCTCCTTGCGAACGGGGTCCGCCTGAAGAATTGAGAGACGCTTATTGCGGACGCTGAGGATATTGCCCCATTGTAGGAAGAGTAGGGTGATGAAATAGACGCTCTGGCCTACGGTGTTGAAGTGCGTGAGTTCGTCAGCGGTATACCCATAAAATCCATCCGTGTAGGACTCAAAGGCGAATACGAGGGCGTGAAAGGGGATGCCGGCGTGTTTCCAGAAATAGAGGAAAAACATAGAGTGTGCGCAGATTGTTTCCATGACACCGATGAACAGATAACTCTGGATGTAGACTTTGATGTTGATTAGGTGGTCCTTGCGATGGTTGCGGGGTGGGAGGTCGAGGAGGTCGAACTCTTCTTGTTCCATGATCAGGGACAGCGACAAGAACAGATCGGTGAAGACGCAGATGATGATCATGAGGAACGAAGAGAGCGGCAGCGGGACACCAAAGTACACGTTCATCAAGACGGGCCAGATCTCGGACCATGAGCCAGCCGGCAAAAGGTAGCTGATGACCTTCTGCAGATTTTGGAATACCAGTCGACCGAGACGAATAGCTTCGACGATCGAGTCGAATTTGTCCATGAGGACGAGATCAGCCGCTTCGAGGGCGACGTCGCTGCCCGAGACGACGGCGATGCCGACGTCTGCGGCTCGCATGGCGGGTGCATCGTTTACTCCATCGCCAGTGACGGCGACGACGTAGTTGCGCGAGCGGAACTCATTGACGATACGTAGTTTTTGTTCGGGCATAGTGCGACCGAAGACGATCTCTTGATAGCCGCAAATAACGTCCCAATCGGCGTCAGTGAGCTGAGAAAGAGATGGGCCTTCGAGTAGAAGGCTTGTCTGTGACCAGTCACTGTTGATGTCGGTGCTATTGCTCCCCTGGCTACAGTCTCGTCTGCTAATAATAGTGTGGATGGTATCTGGATCCGCGGACCCGGAGAAAATACCAACGTCTCTCGCGATTGCTGCCCCCGTAAGACCAAGATCTCCAGTAACCATGAGGAAACGAATACCGGCCCGCCGACACGATGCCACGGTTGATGCCGTCTCCTTGCGAGGCGGATCGACTATGCCCAGCAGCCCGATAAGTGTCAGGTCCGAAAGTCCTTCTTCGCGAATCTCGTCGCTAAAGGCATTTGAGCCTAGAGTTTCGCAGGGCGTGACGGTACGCTGGCAGAGCATAATGACTCGTTCGGCGTTACGCGACATTTTCTCTTGCAGCGTTGAGAGTTGAATTTTGGCAGCGTCATCGAGGGGTTGAATGCTGTTTTGCTTGTAAGACCAGTAGCGTGTGCAGTGTGGTAGGAGAATGTCAGATGCTCCCTTCACGATCAGTAGAAAATCTGGTCGCTCAACCTGCTCAATCTGATTTTCATATTCCTTTTCATTGAGTGACTCGGACTTGTGGAGTGTAAGCATCCATTTGTTGGATGAGTTGAATGGAATGGCGAATACGCGGGGGTTGGTATCTCGCAATGTCTGGCACGAACCATCTTCGATCGATTCGACGAATTTGAGAGATGCACCGTCGGTAGCATTTCCCTGTACGAGCCGGTCCATGGCTGACATGTTCAGAGTTGAGGCTTCAAAGACTCCATCGTTGCAAATGGCGGCTGCTTTGAGCAGTTCGCGGATTGGTTCCGCGTCTGAAGTTCTATACGCTGCAGCAGCATCATCGGCAGACATGCGCTCGTCCACAAATGCAGCGGTGACGACCGTCATACGGTTCTCGGTCAATGTTCCAGTCTTGTCGGAGCAAATGACATTGACACATCCAAGCGTCTCGACCGTCGAAAGACCTTTGGGTAGGATATTGTTGTCCTTCATACGTCGAGCAATCATCATCAACGTCAAAGCAACGCCCACCGGCATACCTTCAGGGATGAACGCAACGACACAACCCATGACGTCGTCCAGCATGGCAACGACATTCATAAAAGCAGCATGATCCTTGCGTAGCCAGCCAACCCAAGTGAATAAGAGCAACGCAGCAAGGAAGACAGTCAGACAGACAATGATCTTGACAAAACGGCTAATCTCGAGTTGAATCAGAGTAGGTTGACTCTTGACCGATGTCGTCGTCAGTGCAATATGGCCCATGACTGAATCCTTGCCGGTCAACACAACGACGCCAGTGGCTGTGCCATTTGTCACCAGAGTTCCCATCATAGCAATGTTGCGGGTTTCGAGGAAATTCTCATCGGTCATGTTAGTGACACCTTCGACTTCCTCAGACTCGCCAGTCAACATAGATCGATCAAAGCGTACGTCTCCGGAGGTAGTAAGCAGACGCATATCGGCTGGGACTTTGTTTCCAATACTTATTTTGATGATGTCACCCACCACAAGACTGGACGATGGGACACGAACAGACTGTCCAGCTCGTACGGCGAGAGCCTCGGCGGGAAGAAGGTCCAAAATGGCCTTCATTGTTCTGGCGGTCGACCAATCTTGAAAAGCGGAAAAGGCTGCCTGCAAAAAAATGACGATGAGAACGAGGATACCAAGACCAAGGTTGTAGGGTTGTGGATCCGGATCGCCGAGTGGGCGCCAGCAGATGAAGAATATTATGACGCCAATCCAGAGGACGGAACAGAATCCGCCAAAGACGTATGCGAGGAGTTTGAGGAGATAGTTCTCTCTTCGGTGAGGGAGAGCGTTGGGACCGTCACGAGCAAGACGTTCTGCGGCCTCGGACGGCGAGAGGCCATCTGCATCGCTGACGCCGAGCTGTTTACACAATAGCTCGGGGGGCAGACTGTGAAACTCGAGATTCTCAAAAGCCTCGGCGTTTTCATCGACTTTCGTATCCTTTTTGCTGCTGCTACGGGTAACGGGTTCGATTCCGAGTTCAATATCGTCTTCATCATCATCCACAGGGCGAGTTCTCTGAGACTCTGAGAGCTGATAACTCAAGCGTCTGAACTCAATAGGAACCTCGGAAACGGAGCGAGAGCGTGTGCTGTTGATAGAAGATCGGCTTAGGGAACGGCGACGACTGCGGCTTCCTCTGTCTTGTGTTCGGGTTCGGCGAGTTACATGGTCTCTCTCGTCGGGAAGAAAAGTGATGCGGCCGGTACGATTGGCCTCGACATCTTCTGTGTCATGGTCTTCCTCGGCTTCTGATGGCTTGTTGTCCATTTCTGTAGCCAGGTCAAGACTTTCTGGTGCCAAAGATGGTGATGGACAAGAACAACTGTGCTACGCACACAGAGCAAGAGTCAAGCCTGCGGGACTGCCAAAGCACGGAATGAGGAAAACAAGCGGGAGGATTGTCAAAGGTTCTGAACAAAAATGTGCGGTCTCTCCCAGGGTCTTAAGTAGACCGAGGAGCATATGAGGTAGGCCATAACGGGAAGGTACACGCTGCACAAAAAGGCCTCAATAAGAAAATATTTTTACATCATTTGAGTAGACAGGAGGAAATTGATGTGCCATCTGCTCGATTGGCGAGACAGTACGAATGGATCCTTGATGCTCTCTGAGGAAGGATGACTGATGCCGAATCTTGGAAATCACAAGCAACGCCACCAAGTGATTCGCTGAGTGGGCTTGTAATTATGGTAACAGCACCGTTTTGGCTTATCCTCTGAATTTCTCCTAGTCGGACTGTGTGAGTTGCATGCAGTGAGCCACATGGAAAAGTGATATGCCATACGCAAGAAATCCAATCGCGACTGGTGAAGAAAAATCCCTCGTGGTGAGGTTAGGGTTTACGTGGATAGCGGAGCGGGAACGTCGCCGCGCGCTGTGGTTGCTCCAAATTAATCTCTCATATGAAAAGGGGATAAGCTATCTGCGTTAGCTATACTCCACCGTCGCTTTATCTTCTACTACATGGTAATTTCTATGACTACTATAAGAAAGAAAATAATAAGGCTGCTGCGGAGTGATGGCATATACTGACCGCTGCCCGCACGCTGAAGAACGTGTACGTAATTCGACTTTTTATTGATTAAATTGATCACGAGAGGATTATCGACATGAATATTCTGACGCACCCTCGATAGCAAGAAGGACGAGTCATGAAAGGATCGGCGTTGGTCAATCGTCCTCACCAATCTCACTAGCAGCTGCACACAGCTTGATACCTCCAATCCATTTCGAGTCAAGGGCTTGGGTAGCTGTAGAGCGATGTCGAGGATCTGGCTGTAATATCGAATAAAGGGTGTCTCGGCGAGTTTCCTGGTTTGTTTTGGAAGAAAAAAATGTCAATTCGAGATTCCATTTGTATAAACCTTCGAAGTTGTTGCTCACCCCTGATACAAAGTCCACGTATCTGTTCCCTCGTCCAATCTCCAGATCCTTCAAATATGTTCGAAACCAAGAATCTTCAGCCGTTGCTCTTTTCCAGGGTAGACGACCAGATCTCATAGCAAAATAGACAATCCCAACAGCCCACATATCCCCTGCAGCGGGATCAAATGCCGTCTTCCCAAATTGTTCTGGCGCAATATATGCAATTGTCCCTTTCAAGTCCTGCTGCCGACTAGCTTCGATCACCGGAAGATCTGTATGGGACGCCGCTTCTGCCTTCGCCCATGGTAACCTAAAACATTCCGCGCAGCAGAAATCCGTAATCTTCAGAGTCCCCTGCCGCGTCAAGAGTATGTTTTCAGGCTTCAGGTTCCGATGGGATACGCCTACACTATGGATGTATTGCACTGCGTGTAGAAGCTGTTTAAGGAAGCAGTCTGTTTCGTCGTGTGTGAGTTTATTGCCTTGCTCTAAAAGGTTGAGAAGACTGCCTGCGTCGCAGTACTCCATGACTTGGCACAAATCGCCTTGTTCATTGGGTAGTAGTTCAATAACCCGAACGACGTTGGAATGTTGTAAGGTGTGAGCGATGCAGAACTCGGTTGTTACTCGTCTTGTATATGTTTTGATGGCGTTATCTTGCATGGGCCGGACAAAGATCTTGATGGCGTATAGTCTTTTTGTGGTAGCTTTTTCCTGCACCAGGCATATCCTGACGTCGCCCAAAGGATCTTTGAGTAGATCTCGGTGATGGACGTATTTTGCGGAGACTGTCTGTTCGTCCTGTTGACTCTTAGTGCTCAACCTTCTCAGCAAAGAAGACGACGTGGACAAGACTGTGTCAAAGGGACGATTCATATCCGGATCGCCGTTCGGTGTGGCCCAACTACTTTTTCGCGGATGATACGAAGCAGGAAGACAATGCTCATGACTGCCTTCTTGCAACCGAGTATACCTCTGAATGCAGTCTTCTTTGTCAGGTGATGAGCTTTTTGAGCTCCTTCTCAATGGATGAACCGAGCTTTTTTTTGTCGGATTGAAAAGCAATGGTTCGTCGTCATCCATGCGAAATTTGCAATAATCCGAGTACATTTTCGTTGCGGAAATCTGAACGATAGTCATGATGTGTAGAGGCACTGTTTGGTTTGACGCTGGGCGTGGCAGCAGAATATAAGCCAAATCACAAAACAAGAGTCGGTCAGGGACAGCCAACAAAGGAGTGCACCGTCGGTCCGTCGAGGCTTAATGCTAGGCTACGCTCAGCTTATCTACGAATATTCTGTAAGTGTCACAGAACAAATGGCAGTCGTAAATGCCTCATACACCTCATCCCGTGGGCTGTGAGTAGGTATGCACGGCATACCTTTGCCTAAGGGCTCAACTTGTGTATGAAGAAAGATTTTTCGATGAGACTGATTTACACTGAGAGTGATCTTTGCATTACATGGCCGGTCCAAAATTGAATGACATCCATGGAATGACGCGTGTAATATTTGAATGTCCACTGTCTGGTATGCTATGAGAGCTTGGCAGGACATGAAACGGGACGATTCTGGGGTACGTACTCCATAGTATGTCGGCAGAGTTTCGCAGATCCCCAAGGTATTCAGTTGACTTCGACTTTTACTTGTAAGCACGCAGTCGATACAGAAGGTTCGGTCTATGGTAATGCCACTACCGTCTAGACACGACTTGGTCTTTTTTTGAAAAGCAATGAATCCTTTTCGTGACTCAGAGCACAAAAAGCAAACCATTACCTAATGAATAATGAACCAAAACCCTCCAGGGAATAGTCCTGAATGCTGAGAGAATTGTACTACCGAATCAGCTGTGTTCTGGATCGCACCGCGCCAACACATGAGCGACACAGTACTACGACGCCTTGTCTCTTGGCACAGGTTCGAATTAGATTGCTCATTTGGGACAAATGTTGGCGGTGCAATTTTGGCCGAACGTTGGCCAAGGTCATCATCCTTGGACGTGAGAGCAAAATTTGGTTAATATCCCGGGTGGTAGAAACAATTCCCTCATAATGCGCCGCCTGAAGTATGGACTCCGTGGCAAAACCGCGTGCGTTGGATGATTTTTTTCTATTCTTCCTTCATAAAATGGTCAAAGAGGTCAAAGAGGTCAACAATGCTATTTTTGCAGCCGAAAACTTCCAATAACGATCATTGCAAAGCCAAGGGAGGCGACATTCTTGCATCTTTGACGAGTGATGCGGCTGATTAGGGCCAGGGCCAGGGCTAGGGCTAATCGATAGGGCACCGCCTGGCAAGTATGCGCGACTGGACACAATTATGTGTTTGACGGAGAGCGGTGCCTAACTCTAGAAGCTTGCTCCCATGAATGTTTCCGGCTTCAAGATATCATTAGCAGCATCACGATTCTCGTCCTTGGATGTAAATTTAGATTCCTCCATTGTTACCCCTCCCCGCACTGTTTATGAGCATGGCGTTACCATCCGGCAAACATGGGCTCAGACCCAGCAGTGCAACGGATTCAGACATGAAAGTTCTCCCGTATCTTGAATAGACCGGTGGCTCAAAAGGTTTTTTGACCATATGCTTCCTGAGCTGACGACATTGGATAGCCCCAGCCAGCAGAAACTCGAATCCATCTTGCTTGAATTCTTCGAGCAGATTCCTAACGTCATGTAGTGGAGCGTGGAGATAAGGATTGTCTCGCCCGCCGATGTGATCTCTATCTGCATGCTTTTTGTATTCGCCCATTTCTAGCACTTTTCACAATATAAATGTATCTGCACACTCGACAAGATGTATGATTACATTACATTGCGCGAAGACTAGAAGTCTTCCAATCTCGATCTTTTGGTCCTGTCCAATTACCCTTTTGGACTATTCATTGATAGGGTGTCCCCCGAAGGATTAATTCCTAGTAACCATCAATGTTTGATTGGAAATCGATCTAAAAGCGGATATCATTTCCGTGATCCTGCTTTTCCTCCAAGATGAGCTGCAAACCTGTTTCGAGGGTGATCTCCGGATCATGGCGACTAGAGAAACAAACCAATTGCATGAGGTCTCGCGGCCAGCGAGCTCTTCCAAAAAAAAGAGATCATATCACGAACGTCCTCCTAGGGACGTTCATCCAATGCATCTACGAAGTGGACCACGCGATGATATTGAAGACGGTCAACAACCAAGGTGAAAAGTCCGTTGAGCATTTTCGGGTTTCCATTCTGTATGTTTGATAACGCTCAACCTGTGTATGGTGCGATAATCAGAACTCGTTATGAGATCTGGCATCACGCTCAGTAGATTGTAGAGAAGCGAGCGATAAAGTCCCTTAGTGGTTCTTTCCAACCTCGTGCGTTGAAAGAAGAATGATATCACAACGTTGCTTTGTATACTCGCTCTTGTTCCCCGATAGAGAAATTTGTCTGGCTTCACTTTGATCCAGAGAATATTGGAATCGCATCTCCCTGTTGCTTCCCGTACGCAGCGACGCCGCATACAGCATCAGATCACCAAACAGAGCTTCAACGGCGTCATATTCTAATAACGTCAAGGCACATTTCATGGCTACTTCAAATTCATTGCGAGTTTGAGGGCGCATCTTCGGTGGGATTTTGTGAGTACCGTTCCCTTGAAAACATCATCTTCACCATAATACAGGCGCGAGGGCAAGCTGCCGCCACTTGCTAGGCTGGTGAAATGACAGTCTGGAGACATATGAAGTCGAGTCCCAGTCAAGCTTGGCATAATGCTCAACGATTCAGCCTTGCTGTACGGCTGCGCCGTGATAATTCACGTGATGACAGCTCAGCCTGATATTTGTGTTTGAGGTTACCAGCCTCTCACGAAGGTTGAAAACCTGAATATTATCATTTATCAATACTAAAGTTTCTTGAATATAAGGCCATGATCAAGTCACATCTCCCGGAAAGATCGAACCCTAGATGCGGGGCCTGTCCGGGGAACGCGGGGGATTTCCAGAGCACGGGGAGGAACTGCGAATATCTACATTTCTACTGGCTCATTGCTCTACACTCTGCTCGGATTCAAGGATCAAGACTGGATATGTGGGGCTTGAGCTCTGTCATCTCTTCTTAAGACTTGGAGACAGGATTCTTGATCCTCACATACTCGATCTGTAACCTGAATGTGCAAATAGCACAGGAACAACCAACGAAATGTCTCTCATCACACCAAACCAGTCCTTGTTCTCATCCAGCCTGACTGGCCTCGTCGTCGTACTGACTGGCGGCGCACAAGGAGTCGGCCAAAGTGTCGTGCAACAACTCCACTGTACGCTGTTTCCACCCCCTCCCTTCACCCCGAAAGAGATATGGCCTGACATCATACAGCCGTCGGCGCAAAGATAATCTTCGGCGACGTCGACGACACACGCGCCACAAACCTCGCCTCAACGCTAAACAGCAAAGGCACAGAAGAAAGAGTGCACTTTGTCCACTGCGACACATCAAATTACGCTAATCAATTGACGCTGTTCCAAACAGCCTATAAGCTATACAACCGCATCGACATCGTCATTGCCAACGCCGCAATCGCCATTCACAAAGACCCTTTTCTTCCGGAGCACGAGTCCGACGAGGCCATTCTCTCACCCCCCAACTTAGCGGAAATTGACGTTAATCTCAAAGGTCCTTTGTACACTGCTCGACTGGGACTACACTATATGCGTAAAAATGATGCTTCGACATCAGGATATAAAGGAGATATTGTCCTCGTATCAAGTATAGCCGGCTTCAAGGAATGCGAAGGTCTCACGACGTATACGGCTAGTAAGCACGGCGTGATTGGGTTGTTGAGAGGGTTGGCGTTGCAGGGTGAGAAGGAAGGGATCAGAATCAACACGGTCTGTCCGTGGATGACCAGTACGTATACCGGAGAAAGAGGAAGAGAGGGGGTTCGGGGCTAATTCGATATAGAAACGAGAATGGTCACCGGCATCGAGCGAGGATGGCACAACCTCGGCCTCCCATCCAACGAAGCCGAAGACGTCGCCAATGCAATCCTCATTTGCGCGACGGCGAACCGCTCCGAGAGTCAAAAACATGAAGGTGCTGCGTTGCCGTTCTCGGGAAAGATTGTATGGGTTGGAGGTGGGAAGAGTTATGAGATTGAGGATAGGATTCAGGCTCTGGAGCCGGAGTGGCTCGGGAGAGAGAATAGTGAGGTTTTGAAGAAGGGGCAAGAGTATCTACATTCCGGGAAGACGAGTTGGGATACTTCTAAGTGATCATACGCAATCTGTATATGTTTCCGAAGTTCTGGAATGTTAGGATGGTTCTACTAGACACATGTTACTTATGTTGTAGTCAGGCTAGTAGGTCTGTATTCATCTAGCATATGTATTATTGATATGTACATTCAATTTATCCACCAGAACATTTATTGTATATTCACCGATGCAGGAAAGAAACGAAGTGGAACAAACACCATATTGCATGTTGAGCCGTAAATCATCAACGATTTCATCATATCTAATGAAGAACGAAGAAAACACCTCCAAGCAGCATAGACGCACCAGCGATAAAGGCAGTGCTCATAAAGTCCGGCACAGGAGCGGGGTTGGCCGACGATTGGTGGGAGGAAGAAGTGGATGAGGATGTGCCAGTCGCCGTGGCAGGGGTGAGAGACACGGTAAGACTGCTGCCGGATAGATCAGAACCGCCTGAGGTGCCCGTACCAGTCGAGCTACTAGAGCCAGTCGGGTTGGCCGTGGCAGTAGGGCCGCCAATCTCATTGGGGTTGCCAGTTGCGGTCTGGGTGACAGAGACGCCGCTCACGACGCTGGCAACGGGGCTGGCGGAGGTGATTTCAACGACATTGCTCTCCGTCGCGTTGAAGACAGTCTGGGCAAGAGAGATTTGCTTGTTATCGAGATCGTAGACCACATAGGCAGAGCGAAGGAAAGTGTCGCCGAGAATAACGGGCAACTCCGATTCCGTCGTGCCCGAGCCTGTTCCTTGAAGGCCAAGGTAACAGGCCAAGGAGCCATCATTAAAGGTAGCCTGCCCACCGCTGGTGGAGGTGGCAGGTATCGCAAACTCGGAGAAAGGAACCTTGATGACCGGACCGTCGGATCCCCCAAAGGTAAAGTCAAGGGTGCCAGAGTCATCAAGAGAAGAGCATTTGACAATCGCATCACCTTCTTGGTCTTCGATAGCATCAAAGAACTGGACCAGTTCATCGTAGATATCATTGGGTATGATGCTCAACGTGGTACCGGAGTCAAGCAACGCGGGCGACTTGAAGGATGAGGAGGTGATGGTTTGCGATCCAGATTTGGTCGTGATGCCAAGCGCAGTCCATGCAACGGTCATACTGGTCAGCTCACCGGACGACTCGTCAGGCTGAATGGGCACCGTCAAGAGATTGCCGGAGAATTTCTTGGTATCGTAGCCACCGAACAGACAGCTTCCAGTACTTGATTCGAGATCGTTCAGCCACAAACTGTACGCCTTGGTGCTAATGATATTTTCCGATTTGAGCACATCGATAAAGTTCGCATAGGGCTTGTTGCCATATGCTGTAGTAGCCTCGTTGGTGTCGAATCCAATGCCCATCACACCAGTGGGGACGTAGGCCGCGTAGGTAGCATAAGCCATAGTAAGATTCGTGACGTTTGCTTCGCCAACGCTGAATGTATCTCTGATGTAGTTACCAGTGACGTTCGAACCGGGCGTACCGTACTGAATGAAAAATCCGCCTTTCGGT
The DNA here is from genome assembly GCA_023625915.1 of Talaromyces sp. PB3603. Taxonomy (NCBI): domain Eukaryota; kingdom Fungi; phylum Ascomycota; class Eurotiomycetes; order Eurotiales; family Trichocomaceae; genus Talaromyces; species Talaromyces sp. PB3603. Next base: position 473,417 of record JAMAFY010000008.1, read on the forward strand.
TCAGAGATCACGACGCTCGATGATTTGGAGGGGTCATCTATTATTAACCGTTAGCACGAGAACCCCAAGACACGTGCCAAGCAACCACATGGCATCGGAATGTTGGAAGATATCAAAACGTACATGTCCCACCCAGACAATCAGAGGTCTGCGCGTCGCACGAGTCAGGGCCGAAAAACCAGACATCGCTGCTACCAGTATCCAAGACCAACTGCACCAGCTGGCCGGGTGTTCCAACAGTAGCGTTCACAAAGTAGATGCCTTCACTCATGGCATTTGTGACGGTGACGGAGGCGGAGTCTCGTTTGGCGAGAGGATTGGCATTAGGGTTGCGGGCCATTGGCATGTGCAGCACCTTGGGCTCAGCAAGGGCGCTGGCAGCGAGACCCAGAAGAGCGAAGCTGCGTAGCGACATGATGACGATGGATGGATTCGACGTAGTCAGCGACTCAGCGTACTCTTCTCGGAAATCTATCGTTGGGGAGTACGTCGTCGTCGAGCAGAGGGGATGTCGAAAGAAGAAAGAAAGGACAGACAGACAGCCTGAGAATATATGAGACGAGCAGGCAAGCGCCAACTTGCTTTGCATAAAATGACGCAGACGAATCAACGCCCTAAAATCTTTGGTTCTTGTGAGCTCCGGTCCTATTTTAAGCGGACCGTACACAGCCAATACGTGAAATACGCTAGGCCCCAGGATATCCACATGGTATTCCGGGCTAACCGCTAACCATACGGGTATATGCTTGGTAAATCACTGCGTAAATTACGGGCAGCCACAATCTGAAACTCTGGTAAGATCGCCACGCGCTGATTGGCCGGATGCTGACGAATGCGTCGAGAAAGCAGAAAATCAAAGAGTAATCACCACATAACACTCAACACGAGTACGTACCAGAACAGACGGATTACATACTGGTGTGCACTAGACAAGCGAAACGCAGATGCCAAGAAGTAAGATACGTAGTCTGTAACACGGGCGAAGCATCTCGCGGATTCTTGGCTTGCCGCCTGTGCCAAAAGGGGCCCTAAAACACGAGCCGGCTCCATATGAGGCTGAGCTTGGCGGGCGCAGATAACTTTATTATGCACTAAGCCACCGTAGCGTGCAACGAGTGGGCAAATCCGTACGTACAAGTATTTTTGAATTTTCTAGAGTGGCAAGTTCAAGTCTACAATACTAGTATGCAAGTACATAGTACGTACCTAGAAATATCCTGGCTGTTGATATCTTGATCCTCTAGGCGCCAGCCATGCATGCATGCACACGATCGAGCTCGGCACAAGCGGCCTATTCAGGCAAATCTCAACTACGTACCTCCATACGAGCTCCACAGTGGCCACTTCATACACCGCGTCTTGGCTTTGAAAGAAAGAGCATGCACAAGGGATGGCGCAAACATCCATTGTTGTATCGTATCAGATCGCTTAAACAAGGCTTACAAACTCTTGATGAGTGCATCGGGTACGACTAACAAACAAAGTGAGGTTTACTTATTGATATTGAGCCTCGATTGACTTGACTCTGTGTTAATCCGAGTCCACCCTTCGCTTAGACCCGCCAATGGCAATGGAATTATCTTGGGACTAATGGATTTGAGCGAGTAAGCACATTCAACTCAGTAACTTAGGTAACTAGTAAGTGGCACGACACATAATGAACCTACACTTGTGGAAGCTGCGTGACAATTACGGGGCCTATGGTTACGGCACTTGCGGCAGCCCTATAGGTTGGAGGTACCTTCAAGCTTATGCTTCACCACAATCTTGGTCCAACTGGTATCGCATCTTGCACAGGGCGTCCAGGGAACCTACGTTGCTCGACAAGTAAACTTAACTTTTTGAAAAATCCCATAACATCTCCTCCTAGCCTGCATTTCGCTCATGATCAAATCGTGTCAAAAGGGCTGCAATTCTGCTATTTCACAGATGTTTAAATTGAGCATGACTACGAGGCATGGGCGTGTGTCTTTGAGCGATCTATAATCAATTCAACAAATACAATCTTTAGCCGTGAAATGCTACGGACAATCTGTCATTATGGCTAGTAGAAAAAGGATACGCGACGATCTGTGAAACGGATCAAGTGTTTGAACGTTGCAGACACCTAACCAAGATTCCGGCCATAGAATTGGGGAATTGCTGCGCATGCCGACTAGCAACGGTCTGCTGCCACCGACCATCCGATGGCGATGATCTGATAGATGATTACTTTAGTGAATTACACTCTAAATATTGCCTTCAGAGTCAAGGGGAGGGTTTGACATACTCTGAATGTATCTGCGAGCCATTTCGTACCAATCTCCATCGGTAATCACTCACTGGCTGGGATCTGATTGGATTGTTGTCGTCTGCTTCTGGCTCGGGTGTGCTGTCATTGATTACGGACACTTGAGACAGGGGTAGAGTCGGTTCGTCCTCGTGTCGATCAGCCGTATCCACAAGTGCTGGCACAAGTTGCTCACCCTCTTCCCTCGCGAAATCTCGTTGTAGTGGAAGTTCGTGGTAAAGATAGTTCATAAAGTCCTCTCGAAACTGGTCTACTATCAGCTCATGATCACCCTGCCTCTGTGCCTCCAAAGCGGTATATCGCTGTTGAATTTCTTCCAGCTGGGTTTGAAGCTCTCCCACCCGCGCTGTGAGTGTGTTCTTTTCTTGGGCAAGGGTATCATTACGAGCTTGTTCCTCGGCTCGCTCTCGAATTTCTCCTTCGGGAGCAGCTTGTTCTCGTATCTCTCTTTCGCGAGCAGCGACTTGATCCGTCAATTCGCTTTGGAACCGTTTTTCATCTTCCACTCTTTCCTGCTTCTCAATCTTTAATGCCTGTTTGAGTCGTTCAATTTCCTCAAGCTTGAATAGAAAGTCCCCCATCAAAATTGAGTTAATTCCTTTCTGACGTTCTGTCAAGTCTTTGCTGACGATCGAGTCGTCATCGGGCATTTCCAGATCTTGCCACGTTTTAAGCAAGCCCCGTCGACAGCCATGTTCTTCGAGAAATACCATCACCTCTGAAATTCGCTCAGTGATGCCTTCCCGAAGATCCAGGTTACATTTGACCATTTCAACGCATTTGGCGTTCGATTTTTCCGATTCCGATTTCAGTTCTTTGACTTTGAGCTCCAGCTTCTTCAGTTCGGATGTCCACATTTGCAATTCGTTCTCCTGCTCTGCCACCCTCAACTTCAGGCCGGGAAACTCCTCCTCGAATTCCTTTATCTTGTTTTCCGATACAGCCTGCGCTTCGGTGATTCTCTTCTCGACCTTCAGCGGTTTGATAGAGTCCTCGTCTGCATCGGTTTGGTGACCGGTGTGGTTCTCTATCGAAAACACGATCTTTCGTTGGCCCGGTACATTAATAGTCACCTGCGTCACAGCATTGCTTGACGAGCTGGGTGCATATTGTGCAACTTGAATCTCTGTTCTCGAGTCTTGCTGTATGGTGACCAGAGTACTTGCATTTGTTGGCTGCATTGACGAGTCTGGATGTAGTGATGACTGTGGAGAAGAAAATGAAAGAGGGGGCGAGGGAGGAGCAGCAGGATCGACACGAGGGCCTTCCATCGTGTTTATGGATGGATCTGAATACAGGAAATCTGACAATCACGGTATAAGCTATTCTGAGAATCAAGATCAAAAGAGTGCTCTTGTAGTATTCATGTCAGCATGCTACTAATTGAGGCTCAGACTGAGAATAGATTGTCGAAGAACAAAGAGAAGGAGCAGAGAATGGCGTGGAGGGTTTCAAATTGAGCACAAGAGGAAAGGAGCGAAGACGAGTCGGCCATCGCGCAGGGAAAAGAACGAGAGATAATGCATAAGGCGGACCTCCATCACAAAACCAAATGCATTCCCCGCACTATCTGCGTACCTTCCCAACATCCGCACCATGAGGACAAAGCTGCGGTGAGCTCAACTACTGCATTGCGCATGCGCACAGAGCTCATAGCGATATCCACGGCCTCGATTGGACATCCGTCTTTTCCCTTCTCTCCATACCCATCTTTGGGACGTTTGCATGCATGCAAGATTTCCAATTTGAGAGACGACCAAGCATGGGAAATCCGTTGAGTAAGAACTATGTACTGCAAGACGATACGTAACTCTGGAATGGTGTAGTCAAAAGTCCAGCCATTGGCCATGAGGTTAGCATTTGCCAGCGAAGAAAGCAGGATTGTTGACAAGGCTGTCGTTCCATGTTCGCATGTCGGCACTGTATCAGGCCAGTCATATCTCGACAGCCTTCAGGAAAGAATATGCGTAAGTGCTATGTGGCCATCAAATATCCGCAGGGTCCGGATGTTCTTGACCGATGGTCAAAAGGAGTCTGGTGCGCTGCCATCCTGGAGAAGATGCGTAGATGATCAGGCTCGGATGGTTTTTCTTCCACAAAGTAGTTATGAAGTCACTGTCGTGACTGAATTGGTGCTTGAGGACTTGAAATTCAGTTCTGAGCTTCTCGTTCGCTGGACCACATCAGCCCTTGACCATAGCACGTAACGGGGATCTTGATACCGGATTTTCCAACTAATATGTCATGTTTAGTGGCAGGGAGAATGGAATGAAATGGTTCGTGGTTCATCAAAGGTTCAACCTGAGTCGAGCATTAGCAGGAAAATAGTTATTCCCTTCCGAACTATACACCCCGCGGATACAACCCCCCGAAAGGTTCTCTGAACATTTGAGCCTCCACACCAGTCATTTCAGCTTCGGAAATATAAAATTGATTTAACATAATCGACTAGTCCATTGCTTGGGAGATCGCCATCATATATGACGCATCTATAGCTACACTTGTGTATATGGAATAACGGCAGCTTTCAAGTTCGTTCCAAGCTACGAGGACGATATCAAATATTGAAAATGTAAAATTCATGGGGTATCGAATTTATCAACCGTAGATCAAATCAAAGCAAATCCGCATAATTCAGGGCATCCCCAATCGTTAGGTCATAAATATCAAGTATGCAGGCAGGATAAAACAGACAGAAGAATGAAACTCAATCCAGCGCATTTTATACATGACGGAACGGCTCATACGCATCCTGACGGAATGTCTGCATAGGCACATTATGCTGCTGCGTGTAGGGCGCCGCAGGGCCAGCGGGTGCACCAGCATGACCGGCATAAGGGCTGCTGACACGCTCATAGGTATAAGGCGCCTTCTCAGCCATAACGCGACCACGACTTCCGCGCGCACCGTGATAGGGCGATCGCGCGGCACAGCAGCAAGAGCTGAAGAGCCAGAAGAATGTACCTCCGAGCGCGAACGCGGTGGCAATCCATGTAGCCACGTAGATATTCTTACCCATTGAGCCATGCATGCCGTACTGTTTGAGTGCTTCGTTGAACGTGCCCAGGAACACGGCGAACATGGCGGTGGCGGTGATCGAGGCAGCGGCGGTAAAAAAGAACGCGACGCCGGAGATGAGACTGGTTACGAGACTGCCGAGACGACTGCAGATCGCGAAGAGGCCGACGATGAGCTCAAGGGCCGTAGCGACGAACGCGATGATATAGGCGATGAACATCCATTTGGAGACGGCCTTGTACGTTTTCAGCGCTTTTTGGAGATTGCTGGGTAAGATATCATCGACGGCGCTGGCGGCACTGGTGCTATTCAACGCCCAAACGTCGACGGGGTCGAATGAGAATTCGGCTTTGGGCTTGGAGCAGTAGTCAACTTTGTAGTCACCGGCGCTGGTCTTATTGCCGGCACAGTAACCCCAGAGACCGATGTCATAAAAGTCGCGAATAGTGTTGGCGGCGATGGCTTCGACGAGAGCTGCTTCGAGAGAGGAGCTGCCGAGGTTGGTCAGGTCGCCGAGAGCGCTGGCAGCTTGGTCGGCGAGGGAGCTGCCTCCTGCGCTGGTAAGGTTACTCATGTCGGCCTGTGAGTCAGTCAGTAGTGATTCTATACAGTAAGAGAGGATGGGGGGCGCACTCTGAAAAAATAGAGATCATTTTCGGTGGTGGAATTGGAGTTTGTGCTGCCGATGCCGACGAAGATGAGTGATATCAGTGCACCGACTGTAGCGGCATATGGGAAGAGGAGACACGCGATGCGACCGATCGAGGTCATTTTGTCGTCTTTTGTGAGGGTATTCGATTAGCGAATGTCGAAGTGCAAACAATGCAACAGAGCAATAAACAATCGATAGCGAATGCAGTTCGATGAAAGAATGGAAGGGCCTCAGATGACGGCAGCAACACCGACTTAAATAAATACGAGACAACAACAAACGGCAGGGTCAGTGCTGAAATTACCGTCTCCATCCAGCCGCGTGTAGAGAGCACTGTGACTGGCTGCAGAAGCGTGGCTGAGTGGCCAACGTCCACTTACATTGTACACTACGTACTACACTTACTGCGTACGTCCATAATACTTCGTTCATAGCACGTACGTAGTTGACTAGTCGAATCCACTCCACTGCCCGTCACCCAGCCTCAACCTGGCCCAGCCTTAACTTTTTCTGTTTCTATTTTTGCGTTTGACGGTAAGGTTTTTAAGTGGGCAACTTGACAAGGTACAAAATGCTTACGTGCGATGAATGCCAGGCACTTGAGGCTGTGGTACTTATTTTTGCGTTACCTCTGGACTCCGTACCATAGTGTTCTGCGCCAATTCCACAGCCAGAGCCACTGCGAACTGACATTCTGCCAAGATAGGCAGTACGTACTACGCAGTGCACCAGAGCAAAGTGAAACAGACCAACGTCATCAGCTGCATTCTTCCTTCTGGAACTCCCCTGCGATGTTCATTGCTTTTACTTGAACCGGCTTAGTGCACATATCGCTGTCAGGCTTTGCTGCCAAGAGGCTGCTTACGTACGGGACGACGTGTCGATCCATGCCTGCCTGCCTGCCTCGATGCCTGAGTGCCTTAGGCTGCTAAATTTCTGTTCTTTTCTAGATAGTGATGGGTTAGGGTTAATAGATAGTCAACATCTCCGTTCCAACACCTCCAATGACCAGTATCCTCTGTGTAGTGCCTGCCGCACCGAAAATCTGCATATCATCCATTGCCGCGATATCCGCCACAGGACAATACTGATCTTTCCTCAGCGAGATGCTAATCACTTGTGCCTGCATTCTCTTCTCTATATCCACAATGACAGACCACAGCTTGACTCGTTGATCGTTTCCTGACGAGGCAATCTCCATGCTGGTAGTGCTGTCTGTACGACAAGTCAAGATCTTGACTGCGGTAATTGCCGATGCGTGCGCGTTAGTAACGCAAACGCTGCTGATAACGCGAATGTCATCGTCCAGCTTGACGAGCGTGACCGACAATGAATTGTCGTCTCCGCCACTCAAAATGATTTGATATCCTGGAAAAATCGCGTGGTGCTCCATAGTTTTGATGCTGCTGGCATGGACAGCATGGTGCAGCTCCCAATTCATTGTCTGGAGAGTCGAGGTCTCTCTGAGGGAGAATCGATCAGACCCCTCGTGCGTAATCCAGTCTACTGGCCAAACAGCGATATATCCATCAGTGGCTCCCGTAACGAGAAAGACTCTGGATTCTCGGGCCAGGAAATGAACTTCCGTTAGGCAATTCGTGGAATAGGTCCCCCTTCCGAGAAGCTCATAGGCATGAGTGCTCGTCGAACTCGTATATGAGAAAATCTAACCGGATCAGCAGGGGATACAGAAGAAAGACTTGTCAGACAAACCTTAATAGTAGAATTTGAATACACAAGCGCCACCAAAAACTTATCCTCATCGGCCGCTGACCCCATACGAAGCACGTCAAAACTAGTGACGCGAAGCTCTATCTCAAGCTCTTCCCGAGGACACGCCGCTTCCATTAGTGTCGTAATACCAACTTTCGGCACGGAACGAAGTCTCCACGCCATGAGCTCTTCTCGCCCACCACTTGAGAACAAGAATCGTCCGTCATCTGACCATTTGATCTGCTGCAACCCAGTAACATGGGCGCTCATGATACGCAGGCACTGCATAGAGTTCCACGTGCTGTGTTTGTCATTTGACCTTGGCGACGGCACAGAAACACGAATTAGTGTATCCTCTCCTCCGCTAGCTATGAGTGGGCTGTCATTGGTGCCTGCTTTAGCCACTGCTAGAGTCTTTTGCTCGCGTCCATGACTGCCCATCTGCAATGGACGATGTAGAACGGCATCTGCAACAACTGCGTGCAAGGACCGTGCTTGAATCCATACTATAGTGCCCATTCCGAGGTTGATGGGATCAGGCATAAACTTCCATACTCGGTTGACACCACCGCAGTTGAGGCTCAAAAGTTGAGTCTGTGTAGTTTCATTCCACAGGACGAAGGCAACACCCCGAAACCCGTAAAGGATAAACTGACCCGTGTGGTCATCGAAATAAGCGCCCTCAATTTGTGATACTGGCGCTGATGAGCGGTGGATCTGCTGTAGACTCCACTTTGCATAGCCATCTGATTGCCTATATAGCCGCCAGGCGCAATAATGGCCATCTCCGCCGCCAGTAAGGACATATCCCGTGTCTGAATTTTCATCCTCTATAGATTGAACAAAGTTTACGGATTCTCTTCCATGAGCTCGCCACATGGCAAAAGAGTACTCGAGCTTCTCTGTGCCTGAGTCTAGGCAGTATAAAAGAAGCTGGCCCAGCTTACCACCAACAACAAGGCATCTGCCTTGGCAGACAATAGCCCCCGTAGAGATTGCGAGTGCCGGAGGTATTACCAAATTTGTTTGTGTCACATTATATTCAACCCCGGCCATGCTGAGGTTGAACAAATGCGCTTCTCCGTACTGAGGATAAGCCACAAGAAATCTAAAACTTCGTAGAGATCCTGTCGCATTATCATCGATCTGAGCATCCAACATCACAATCTTTACAGGACGACGAGGGACTTGTATAAGATCCGTCAATGTCTTGGTGGAATGATTATATAGACGCAACGTCCCCGTAGAGCCACCAATTATTGCGAGACCATGACTTGGTAGTGAAGCTACCGTAGCAAAAGATCGGAGGTCTTCTTTTGTTGACAACGCTTGCCAGTGTACCTGCGGTTTGACTGTGCCGGCAGCATTCGTAAGATTCCCCAATTGTACAAGACCACTTGCATTAACCACAACAAGACTATCTTTTGACACAAAAGCAAAACTTCGTGGCGTGAGACTGCCCGTGTCAACCTTGCAAAATGCAGATTTCAACAAAGTACGTGGACAGTAAGGCGATATTCCGGCAGGTAAATCTTTCCCATCACCGGGCTTTTCGATGTAAGTCAGTTCATACGTCCTGACTGCACCGTCATTTCCGCCCGTGTATAACAATTGTTTATCGTCGTCCCCTCTGGACAGGGCCAATGACCAGATATGCTTCCCAGCATGATGACTCAATGACGCAATGTTGCTCAACTCATACTGAAGATTTTCATCTGATTCCGAATACGTTGTATCAAGCCGCCACAGTTGACTAGTGGCATCCTCTCCCTTGGAAACAAGATTGACCGTGGCTGTACTGTCCCCTCTAACAGGCAGAAAGTAGACACCCCATACACGGGAGCTATGCCCCCACCCCTTTGCAACAGCCGACTGGGAACCACTTGATATGTTCTTGGGTGCAGTACTTCCAAACCCTGTACTTCGTAAATCGAATCCATCTGTCACATATGCCGCCTGATCTGTAGACGTGGTATAGCTGCAGTCCGAGATGTCCCAAATTCGCACCGTACGATCATCACTGCAACTGGCGAGGAGTCGTACTCGGTTTTCCTTTCCGCCCTTGATCAGCCGTATTTCGTTGGAAATGCTGACTCCGAAGATTGAGCCGTCGTGACCGGTGAAAAAGTGATGGATTGAAGAGGCGACTGTAGATGTATTTGCCTCTATACCATTTTGTTTGAAACAAGACCAAACGATAATTTCACCAAAGACTGTGCCGGCTGCTATAAGGATGTGTGAAGCGGAAAGAGCCACAATGTCAGCGGAATACAGCGTAGACTTGACACCACTGATCAAGCGTCTTAGTTGTATGGCATTGGTGTATTTGGATTCGACAACGCCCTTCAACTTGATAGATAGCACGGAGTTGTGACCCGTAATCAAGTAAGCAAGACTCGACGTATCGTCGATATGCGCTGGACATAAATCATATATCCAGTCGGGCGCAGCGTGTTCAAGCGTCCGGCAAGCAATACGAAGTTGAAATTCCACGTCTTGCTGTATGTTTATGACTCGCAAGGAAGACCCGCCCCAGACGAGTGCACTGACATTATCCTGCTCTTTGCATCGTGACTCATCAATCATGAAACCGTGGACATTATTTCGTCTAAATATTCTAATTTCATGAATGGTCTTTCCGCTCTCGACATCAACCACGGAGACAAAGGGACCTTGGCCTTTTAGAAGATACCTTGAAGAGTCGATATGTATCTCCTTCAAAGCAGTGACCGGAAAGCAGCCATCGTGGTGCTGCCAAAAATGTTAGTGCATACCACACCAAATTGCATATTCTCTGGGTGATTCCCACCTCTGCTGAACACGACATTGATTGGCACGCAACATGAGTTGCACTCGAGTCTTCTCGGAGGTCGACCAGAAGAGATAGTAAGTAGGCTTTGCTGTAGAAAGGAAAATGTCAGTCCCGCGTGCAAATTGTTCTCGCCCCACCTTCCGCGATGGAATGGATTTGCGGGAAAGAGCAGACACAGCTTGGTCCTACAGGAATGGGTTTCATTGCCAAATGTATTTTACTCACCAACAAGACCCATTTTCATATGATCTGAGTTTACCCAGGAAGTCAACCAACGCCCATGTGCGCAGTAGCCTTATATATTCTATGTTTATATATACATAACTTTTGATGCATCGTGTGAGGGTCCCTCACTTCATTTCCACAGTCTGCTCAACCACGCCGTCGTGAAACATCCCACTGTGCACTTGACGCACGATATCCTCTGGGTTCTCCTGCAGAACATCGAGCTTTGCCTTGGCATACCCTTTCAAGCCAGGGACCTTGACCAGCGTCATCAGGATGCGCTCGCGTAGTGAACGCTTGCCTGACCGTTCCTCCCATAGCATGTAGCCAACAGTCAGCATGATAGAGAGCCAATAGACGTTGTACGCAATGACTGATCCGTAGGTACCCGTATTCTCCCAGCCGAGAATAGAGTTAAACACGTCCCAGCCATTGTCGGTCTCTGCGTTGCAGCAATTGACGTGCCAAACAGTCTCCAGAATGTTGTACGAGCCTGGTCCGCTGCCCGCCTCGGCCACGTCGGCGCCGACGGCCGTCTGGAAGCGGTAGTATTGTAGGTCCCACACAACCTTGGAGAACATGCCGGCAGCGATCAGGTACAGGACACATGTCGAAGCGATCAGGAAAAGCTGAATGGACATGGCGTTACCACCGCGGTAAATCAGAAAGCCGCATCCCAATCCCGCGATGATGCCCGTCACAACGGGTAAAGGAAAGGCAGTGGCCGGATACCCAAGAGAAACACCGCTAACAAAGACAACACCCTCGACACCCTCTCGTAGAGTGGTAATGAACGGGAGTAGAAACATGGCGTAACGTCGTGCCCAATTGCCGAATAGCTTGGATTTCTTCGCATTCTTACTCTGCTCAACTAATGACTTGGCGATTTTGATACGCCACTGCTCCTTGCTCTTGTTGATTCGTAGAAGAGCCAAGCCCATTGCAGTGACAATGATGCACGCAATCAGGTAAAATATACCCTCCCACAACTTCTCAGCCTTCGCCCAGATGTCATGGCCGAGTCCGTAAAAGACACCCACAAAGGCGCCTCCAATGATCAAACAGACTAAGATGCCTGCAAACGACCCGTACCAGACTTGCCGGACTAGTCGTTTGTATAGTGCTTGATCCTGGTGTGGTTCGCCTAAGCTTTGCTTCAGGAAAGAAAGCAAGACTGAGATGATGATGGAGGCCTCGAGACACTCACGAAAAACAATGAAAAAGACCTGAACAGCAAAGACGTTGGACGACCCCATATTGGCGGATTAACGTTTGGTATCTGTCAAAAGTGAGAGCATTAGAGAGAAGCCCGTTCAGTTCAGGAAGAGGGTCGACATAAAAGAGGGGATGGTAGATTGTTGACCTTTGACGACAAGTGACCGGGGACCATAGGAGAAAGGCCAGGGTCAACGGGCTCACCAATCGGCATCAGGTGACATCTTATCTGATCCAGCGGCTTCGCCCAACGGGGTCTAGTGGACGCTCAGTCCCTTGCTAAAAAAACCCCACGCTAGTGACGCTACAGAACCTTGTCCGGCCTTCCATCCAATATGCGCGATCCATCAGATAAATGCCAGTGGAGCTGCTTGCTATCAGATGCAAAATTTTCATTTGTCAGGGCCGCTCGTGTCCGGCATAGTTCCTCCTTATTGGATCAATCGTCACAGCATTCGCACCTGGAGACGGATCTGATATGGTCGCAAGCCGTCATCGCCAGCTTGTGATTCGCCGTAGCCACGACCCTGCAAATCAGACCCGGAAGCAGGGCCAGAGAAAGCCATGATCAGGCAGAATCATCTCGCGCAGGGCACTCCCTTCCTCCGTATAAGTTGTCCACCGAGACACACTCACACTGGATGACTAGTTGACAACTCGTAGGATTGTGTGTAGCTGCTGCCCACCATGTTGCACTTTCTCGTCTTTCTGCTGTTAGCACTTGGTGAGTTTGCAGCTGCCAAAGAAGTCGTCTATGACTTCAATGTCACCTGGGTAACAGCCAACCCGGACGGGCTGGCGGACCGCAAGGTCGTAGGCATCAATGGTCAATGGCCGCTTCCGGTTATTGAGGTTGACAAGGGCGATCAACTGATCGTTAATATGTACAATGGGCTGGGCGACAAAAGTACCAGCATCCATTTTCATGGCATGTTTCAGAATGGGACGAACGAGATGGACGGAGCTTCGATGGTGACCCAATGTCCCATTCCGCCCGGGTCGAGCTTCACGTATAACTTTACGGTCAACCAGCACGGCACTTATTGGTATCACTGCCATACGGTGAGTGATGAGATCTAGCCCGTATATGCATGACTGACGGACGGGTTCACAGGAATACTGCTATCCAGACGGTTACCGCCAAGCGCTTGTAATTCATGACAACACATCCTACTTTGCAGATCAATATGAGGAGGAGTTTGCTGTCACCTTATCTGACTGGTATCATCACATGATGGAGGAGATCAAGCCGAAATTCATGACTGTCTATAACCCCTCGGGAGCCGAGCCAATTCCAAACACTCTCCTGTTTAATGACACTCACGATCTCAGCCTCACGGTCAAACCCAACACAACGTATCTCCTGCGACTTGTGAATACCGGTGCTTTCGTCGCTCAATACTTTTATATCGAGGACCACACCTTCACAATTGTCGAGATCGATGGCGTCTACACCGAGCCTACCGAGGCCGACACTCTGTATATCGCAGTTGCGCAGCGTTATTCGGTGTTGCTTACGACCAAGAACACGACTGACAAAAATTACCCAATCGTAACTGTAGCTGATTCGACGCTGCTTGATACGATACCCTCTGATCTACGTCTCAACTATACCAACTGGCTCCAATATGATGCTTCGGCGGATCATCCACAGGCCAATCTCACCGTCGCAGTGTCGTCGGATCTTGTTCCTTTTGACGACAGTACTCTTGTTTCTTACGATCATATGCCATTACTCGAGAACCCGACGCTGTCTATACAGCTGGATGTAGTCATGGACAATCTCGACAATGGCGACGGCTACGCTTTCCTCAACAATATCAGTTACACCGCGCCAAAGGTGCCTACACTCTACACAGTCTTGTCTGCAGGCGACCAAGCAAATGATCCTACTGTCTACGGCGAGTACACACATCCGATGATTCTAGGCCACAACGACGTGGTCGAAATTATCCTAAACAACAACGACTCTGGCTCACACCCCTTCCACTTACACGGCCACAATTTTCAAGTTCTGACTCGCTATCCCAGCTATGGCGCCAACTTTTTCGAACTAGCCGACGCTGACCCCGTTCCCTATGATGCATCAAACCACTCTGCATTCCCAGCATACCCAGCAAGACGAGATGTCCTCGTCCTCCCTCCTCAGGGCTACTTCGTCATCCGCTTCGTGGCCGATAACCCCGGCGTCTGGATCTTCCACTGCCACATCGATTGGCATCTCGCCCAGGGCCTGGGGATGGTCTTCATCGAAGCACCCACACAACTTCAGCAACAATTGACTTTGCCTACTGACCACCTCGCCGCATGCGCTGCTGCGGGTGTTCAGTCGGAGGGTAATGCGGCGGGAAACACCGAGGACTACACCGACCTTACAGGCCAGAATGTACAACCTGGATGGATACCGGATGGCTTCACAACCAGGGGGATCGTTGCGATGGTATTCACCGTGTTGTCAGCGGTACTGGGCATGGGGTCGATCGTGTTGTATGGTCTGTCGGATCTCAAATTTGCCAGCAAGAATAATGCGAGTTCGAGTAGTAACGGGCAGAACGCAAGCGAGGAGTATCGTGATTAAAGGTCCTGATCATGTTGTTGATTTCGAATTATGTTGTGTAATTGCAAGATTAATGTGTGATGATACCCCAAAAGGAATGAAGCCAATGACACCATTGTATCCAAGTGTTTCTTCAGGTACTAAGTACCAATATGAAGAAGCTTATGGGGTTGTGGTAGCTATGTGGTATGTAGACTATCGTATGTGAAGTAATATCTTTTCCTTAAAACTCCGCTGGCCCTCCTCTTGAGATTACGTGATGCATTATGCGTCGAGCACTGATTCACAATACCCGATTTCAATACTTTGTTTCGATGCAACTATTCAAGAACTTCAAAGGCTTAAGCACTACTCCATATTTGGATATATTGCTCACGTGACTTCGCGATAACCTCGTGTGCGAGGGATGCGTTATCTTCCGTCGCTCTTTCGTGTCCGCACAAACGACTGTGTCATCCACGAATTCATCTCCTCCGTCCTATCCATTATTTCCAACACTGAGATGGTCAATATACCCACAAATCCCGTGGGAAGCACATCCCAACCATGGGTGTCACCGGACTCTGGACTGTAGTCCAACCCTGCGCTCGACCCGTGAAACTCGAGACCTTGAACCGAAAACGACTCGCCGTCGACGCGTCGATTTGGATATACCAGTTCCTCAAAGCCGTGAGAGATAAAGAGGGAAATGCGCTCAGGAATGCACATGTCGTTGGATTCTTTCGTCGAATATGTAAACTTCTCTTCTTTGGGATCAAGCCCGTGTTTGTGTTTGATGGCGGGGCACCGGTTCTCAAACGTCAGACGATCACGGCAAGAAAGAAGAGGCGCGAGGGAAGAAGAGAAGATGCGGTCAGGACGGCTGGGAAGTTATTGGCGATACAGATTCAACGACGAGCTGAGGAGGAGCAGGCGAAGCGCGCGGCGGGAGATGATGTTGTGGAAGAACAAGAGCCGTTGGGAGTGCCTAATTATGTCGACGAGATACTTATGACGCCACAAGAAAGAATGAAAAATCGAAAATTTCGAAAGCAGGATCAGTATCATTTGCCTGATCTCGAGACGGATTTGAGTCAAATGGGGGCACCAGAGGATCCTCGCATTATGTCCCAAGAGGAGCTCGAAGAATATGCGCGACAGTTTCATAATGGTGAAGATATCAACTTGTATGATTTTTCAAAGATTGATTTTGATAGTATGTTCTTCATGAGCTTACCGGCCACCGATCGCTACAACATTCTTAATGCTGCTCGGATTCGCAGTCGTCTACGAATGGGCTATTCTAAAGAACAGCTTGATTCAATGTTCCCGGATCGAATGGCGTTTTCAAAGTTCCAGATTGAAAGGGTCAAAGAGCGCAACGATCTCACTCAACGTTTGATGAATCTCAATGGCATGAATGGCGCAGATGTCGCTTTTGATTTCAACTCTGGTAGACGCATTGCTGGAGAACGTGGCAAGGAATATGTTTTGGTCAAGAATCCCGATGTTGAAGGTGGATGGGCACTTGGGGTTGTAGGCAATAAAGAAGGCTCAGCCGTTGATCGTCCCATTGATGTTGATGAATACGGTCTACCCGATATTCTACCTACGAAGGATGACGAGGATGATGATGCTGCTTTTGAAGATGTGCCTATCGAAGGCCTGAACAGGCTTCCCAAATTACCGCTCTTGCAGAAAGGTGTGTTTGATGAATCCGTAAGAAGACAAACGGAGAACAAGGATCAAATAAACGAGCTTCCTACGGCACGTCAATTCCAAGAAGAAGAAGAAGAGGAGGAGGATGAAGATGCCTTGTTCTTTTCGGCACCTGGCGACACCGATGATTTATTTGGGGATCACGAGGATGAGGAGATTCAAAAAGCGATAGCAATGTCATTGGAACCTCGTCAAGAAGATGAAACACGAAATACGTTGCTAGTGGAGGCCAAGTCAACAGCAGCTCCTGCTTTTGAACCAGAGCTTACCCCGGAGACTGATGATGAAGACATGGACTTCGCAGCAGCTCTGGCACGATCTAGACAGTCCCAAACAGAATCTCAGCCCAAGTCTGCACGACCAGATGTTGCTCCTGAATACAAGTTCAGCGGACCGCTACCTTTTGAGTCTCTCAAAATCAACAAGCGAGCGAAAGACGAACTACCGCAAGCACCACTGGATGACGAGGCAGGAGGCTTCGAGAAGCAGACTGAAAGCAAACAAAGCAAAGCGAAGAAAAAAGCCGCTGTTCTTCCACCGTGGTTTAGCAAAGAAGATGGAATCAAGCAAGACTTCATTGCTGATGAGACTGAAGATGAGCCTGAAAAGAGAGCCTACGATGACATTATTTTCGATCAGGCGGACGTAAAGCAGCGATCGTCGCCTGACTTCATAGACGTTGATGATATACCAGATACGAAAGAAGTCATCGATCTCGAGTCTGAAGATGAAGCTCCAAAGGAACAAGCTCCTGCAGATGTTGGGTCAGTCACGGAAAAGAAGCCAGTAATGATGAATGATGTCGCTGAAGATGTTCGAGCAAACCCTCCATATCCGGCTGATGAAATCATGGTTCCTCATGTCCCTCCCACTGCAGCGTCTATAGCGGATGCTTCTGAGAAAGCAGTATCTGACTGGGAACCTACGGATGATGAGCGGGAGGCTCCTTTGCAGGATAAGCTGGCCACGGAGGCCGCCTCCTCGGCCGCGGAGCCAACAATAGAAGCCAAATCACCTTTTGTAGAGAGTGAAGATGAGTTTGAGGATGTTCCACCTCCGCCCGTTGCAGAAGATGTCCCCATCAATCCGGCATCGGCGGAACAGGATGCCCCGTTGTTTGAAGAACAAGACCTTACTGCAGACGGCAATGATGACTACTCTGATCCCGAAGAAGAAGATCTTATGCTACAGCTCGCGGCTGAGACGGAAGAACATGCGCGCTTTGTGTCTGAGTTCAACAATAAGACTCAGATTGAAAATGCCCGTGATTTTGAACAAGAATTGAAACAGCTACGGAACCAACAGAAGAAAGACCGAAGAGACGCGGATGAAGTGTCTCAGATTATGGTCTCCGAATGTCAACAGCTACTTCGTCTATTTGGTCTGCCGTATATCACGGCACCCATGGAAGCAGAGGCGCAATGTGCTGAGCTGGTGACGTTGGGATTAGTGGATGGAATCGTCACGGATGACAGTGACACCTTCTTGTTTGGGGGCACTCGGATCTACAAGAATATGTTCAATCAGAGCAAGTTTGTCGAATGTTTTCTTTCGAACGACTTGGAGAAGGAGTATGCTCTGGATCGAGTCAAACTTATACAGTTTGCTCATCTCCTCGGCAGCGATTACACGGAAGGAATCCCTGGCGTCGGCCCAGTCACTGCCCTGGAGATCATCACCGAGTTCAACGACCTTGAAGAATTCCGTGACTGGTGGATGCAGGTCCAGATGGGGATGGAAATACCCAATGATCCTCATCAGCGGTTCCGCAAGAAGTTCAAAAAAATGGCAAGCAAAATCTTTTTACCGCCGTCGTTCCCTGACCGACAAATCGACGAAGCCTATATTCACCCAGAGGTCGACAACGATCCGTCCGAATTCCAATGGGGTGTACCGGACCTCAATGGCCTACGAAGTTTTTTGATGGCGACCATTGGATGGTCCCAAGAACGCACCGATGAGGTGTTGGTCCCTGTGATCCGCGACATGAATCGGCGTGAGCAGGAAGGCACGCAGTCTAATATCACCCGCTTCATCAGCGGTACAGTCGGCGCGGGAGCGTTTGCGCCAAGAGTGCGGGCCGAGGCCAAGAGTCGGATGGATAAAGCATTCGGGCGGTTGCGATCTGAGGCCGAGAGTCGGAAAAGAGGTCCGCGGCCTGCTGAGGTCACACAATCTGATGCCGTCGCGGAGGACGAAGAGGACGTTGGATCTACGCGGAAGAAGCGCAAGAAGAATAGTCAAAAGGATAAATGAGGGGTCAAGCCGCCGGCATAGACGAGTGCAATTGTACATACGTAGTAGTCAAATGGTGAGACGATTACCTTGTTACCTTGATACCTTCATACCTTCATGCCCTTGGCCACGGTAAAAGCCGACTAGTCCATCGGCACGTTCCTGAAAGTCAGCATTCGCCGCTTTACCCAATTTGACGAATAGTGTGTAGGACACGAAGAGGAAACAGGTCACGGAGCCGGCACGGAGATACGTACTATGCACTATGTGGTTAACCACTAAGTAACCTATGTACGTAGTATGTACTGTGTACTAGTAGTAACATAGTAGAACGACCAAGCTCAGATCGCAGACGCAGACGCAAACTCAATCGAGCAGCGTCACCAATCACTGGCCAGCAGTCGGAAGAGAGGAGCCTGAGGCCGACGATCCTGTCCTTCTCTGGGATGGGGAGAGGTACAAATCAGGAAGGAAGCTTGGCAGCCTGTGGACGATGAGGAAGGTGGATTCTGCTCAAAAGGGGAAGGTGCTAAAAGGGGGCTGTGCATTCAGCGTTTTCTTCCTTTTTTTTTCTTCTTTCTTTTGTTCTCTTGCTGAATTTTGTGCCCGATGTGGCTTGCCCTCTGATACCAAATCGATGACGTAGGGCGGTTCCCCGAGCAATGCGCGCCGCGATGACGCAATCGGTTTGAGTTTTTTCTTGCACCTTCAGGACAGAAGAATACTATGTATGTACTGTGTAATTCAAGAGAAATGGATGATACTTATTCATCTTGACGACCGAAATGTATGGAGTAGTGTTCCTGCAGATGCAGACATGTAGGAATAAGCATGTCGTTAGTCACCGGGGTCGATCGTACCCATCGTTCGCCATTCTCCCAGATCGTATGGAGCTGGAATTGTGCCAATCGTACGGCATCGGCCAGGCCAGATGAAACATAGTCAGTCGTGTTATATATTAGTCTTCGGTTTGAGATAGACAGCATACATGGATAATACGTACACTACACTCGTAGTACGTAGTAGTACACCGTACTATGTAAGCGCGAGTACGATAGGTCAGCACCAAGTATGGCTACAGCCAATCAGCGGCCAACAGCCACTGGTCCCAGCTGCAAACGACGTCACCGCGCGAACAGCTGCTGACGGAGCTCCTGGACTAGTCTCCCTCGACTGTTTATAACGTCGGCGCAGACAATCGCAAAAAAAATTAATTTTCTTCTATTATCCCTACCCGCAGAAAATCAAAAAAGAAACTTACATACATCTTGAATTCCAAATTGCTTGAGTTGATTGCGTTGTGTTAATCACAGAGAAAACAGAGTACGTATGGTATCCGCTGGCCGTTCTCAGCTGTTACACTTTTCCGTCGCTGCCCGCTCGTGGTCACCTTCACGTCACCGCCCAACATCCTCTGTCATCCAGAAAAAGAAAAAAAGCATTTAACTTACACCACTCGTCTGGTGCCTATACAAGCAATTCCTAACTGGCAACAGAAACAGCGCGAATAGACAGATTCGGCCGCTCATACCGCTACAGTCACCATGCATCGCACCTACTCTATGCGCCAGTCGCGAGCCCCGACTGCCTCGCAAATCGAGAACCCTCCCCCACCTCCATCCAGCACCAAGACCGGCCGACTGTTTGGTCGCAACAACTTTGGTGAGTCGTGATCACAGCCTTAGACACTGCTTCTATCGACTGTATTCAATACGCTCGTATCAATTGATACCGCAGAACATACGGCATACGCACTATCAGCTATAGAAAGCTAACAATGCTCCGTTTAGGCCATGCCTTCCGCAAAAATGCCGCGGGTGCGTTTGGCCCTGACCTTGCCAAGAAGCTCTCCCAGCTCGTCAAGATGGAAAAGAACGTCATGAGGAGCATGGAACTGGTCGGTCGCGAGAGGATGGAGGTTGCGGTATGTTTTTTTGATATTTAATGCCAGCCAAACGAGAAAATGCTGACCTAGATAGCAACAACTCTCAATCTGGGGCGAAGCCGGCGATGACGACGTTTCCGATGTCACTGACAAGCTCGGCGTTTTGATTTATGAGATTGGTGAACTGGAGGATCAATTCGTTGACCGATACGACCAGTACCGCCTCACTATCAAGAGCATTCGCAATATCGAGGCTTCCGTGCAGCCGAGCAGAGACCGTATGCCTTACCGCTGCTAGATCTGATGTCTCAACATTCGAGAAATGACTGACGAGTATGATATAGGCAAACAAAAGATCACTGACGAGATTGCAAAACTAAAGTACAAGGACCCCAACTCGCCACGCATCGTCGTCCTCGAGCAGGAGTTGGTCCGCGCCGAAGCTGAGTCCTTGGTCGCCGAGGCTCAGTTATCCAACATTACCCGAGAAAAGCTAAAGGCCGCATTCACCTACCAGTTCGACGCTCTGCGCGAACACTGCGAAAAGGTCGCCATCATTGCCGGGTACGGAAAGCACCTCCTCGAGCTCGTTGACGATACTCCCGTAACTCCCGGAGAGACCCGCCAGGCATACGATGGCTACGACGCCAGCAAGGCCATCATCCAGGACTGCGAGGATGCACTCACCAACTGGGTCACCTCTGACGCCGCTGTTCGCTCGAACTTGTCGACCCGATCACGCACATTGTCGCAGCGACGCAGAAACAATATCAAGCGCACTGAGGATGGCGAAGAACTCAAAGACCACGACTCCTGGGTCCCCGCCGACCAGCACGCCGGTTATCATGAGGATGATGTGAGCGAAGACGGCATCCCCGAGGATGACGGCAGCATTGTGCACAGCGGTGCCAATGGAGAAATCCGTGGCCGTGCCGAGGAGCGCGAGCCGGTTGCCGCTTAATTAATTGACAACAGATATTGATACCGAGTCGTGTCCTATAGCTTGCGATCCACAAAGTCCCCTTTGATTCTGATGTGATGGGCGGGGTTGACAATACCAACACCGAAGGCGTTTCGTTTTTGGACGTACCCGTTTCTTTTTATCCTATATTTTCTTACTTGGACCCTGTTTGACGACTTAATGCGCTCTGTACTTGCACTGATGAGTGACATGTACTGGCTAACGATTTGATTGATCTGATTGTAGCAACTCCGTGTTCTCTGTCATGTCTAGTCTGATTACCTGTCATTACTTGCCTTGCGTCTCTTCAGCATAATTATTAATAATATGAGAAGTACAATTTCAATTCCTTTTGGAACTGAGGAAATCATGATGCAGTTAGATTTGGGTGTATGAAGATGGAAACCCTGAACGACCAGCACAAGCGTTCTAGCATTCAATCAAATTCGTAGCCGTCGTTATCTGATGATAGTGACAAAAAGAAATGGTGAAACCCCAAACGACAAGTACCCCTCAATAAGCAAGCAATGAACTCCCATTCCATTATAACCTATCAGAGACAACAAGACCAGACAAAAGCAACGAAATGATCAATGATCATCATGATCAGTTCCCACCCCCACAGTCGGCGTCGGTTTCGGTTTGATAGGTTTCCTCCCGGACGACGCCGTATTCGCTTCCGCCTTTTTAGAGGTCGAATGCTGCGTAACCGTCGTAGATGACGAGGTAGACGACAGACCGCTGCTTTCCTGCTGTTGTTGAAGCTCCAGCTTCTCCAGATCCGAAGGCTGCAACGCCGCAAGTCTCGATAGCAGATTCTCATTCTTCTCCGTCAGCAGGTTCTTGAGCCACCTGTTCTCCATTTCGAGTTGGGTGACGCGCGTTTCGAGCGCGGATTTGACTTCAGTGGCCTCATGCACTGCGCGCTCTAGGGCTTGCTCGCGTTGCTTCTTTTTCACGCGAAATCGGGCGCTGGCGGCTGTGTTGCGGCGCCGTTTGTCTTCTTCGACGGCGAGGCGGTTTTGTTCCTCAATACTTAGGGCGCGGGCCAGGCGTTCACCAGGTGGGATGGTGCTGTATTTATTGTTCCCGATTTGGCCGTTCGGGGGACTGATGGAAGAGGATATGTCTGATGGGGTGCGGTCTCCTGCTGCGCCGGGGGCACCGCCGCCGCCGCCTGGGCCAGAGCGGGATGGGTAGCTGCCTTCTTCGAGAGAGTAGGAGTTGCCAGGGTAAAGGGAGCTGGCCATGTACGGGACGTCGTGTTCTGGGGCGTGGTAATTGATGTGTTTGTCTCCTCCTGTGGTACGTCAGCTACATTCGTCTATTGATGATAGGTATATTGCAGATATAGCAAGAAGACAAGAATGGAGAGCCAAGGCAAGTGCTTGATAAAAAATTGATTGATTCTCGTAGCATACATGAAGCCCCAAGATCACGAGAAGGGCATGCTATACTATACTGAGAGACGTTCTTACCGTGATATGAATACCCACGCATCGCTGGATCTATACGATCATCATCAATGCTATCGTACGAACTGACTGAGAGCCCACCCAGCCCCTCGGTTTGATCATAATCCACTGCTGGCACGGCGCCCAGCGGATACCGCTGAGTGTCCGTGTCTGTATCGAATGAATAGTGTCTTCTTTCAGGACCAGGGACCGATGGATAATGCTGCTGTTGACTCGTAGGTGGTGCAGGAGGATGCTGGCCAGCCGGGGTAAGATAGTTGAAATGCTGGAGCCGGACAGAGCTTAGCGTAGCTTGAGACGTTGGGATTGGCGGCGGATGAAGCTGGTGATGCGGCGGCGGCTGCTTTTGCTGATGATCCTCAGCCATGATGGATATCCGCACGACGATAAAGTCTTTCTGATTCAAATACAACAAGAAGAATTCGGACAATTGACTATTCTATAGCTGGTTGTGCGAGAAATTGGCATGAGACACTCTCTTCTCCAAGCGTGGTAGGCGTGCGTAATCACGTTATTCCCCGGCCGTCTGTCGACATGTATATCATTCAAAGCCCACCGTTGATCCCGATCACGATACCACACCGCCCGGATGTATTATATTAAGAAGGGGGGGTCGGACTAGGGTAGTTGTTACCTGACAAGAGGCGACAGGCGATGATTGGGAAAAATAAGGGAAAAAACAGCGAAAAAGAGCAAAAGTGATGCTTCCAAGTTGCGACGTCGTTTGGTCCATTCATGTCGCTCAGCACGACAGCTGCCCCAAGACTATACCGCTTTGGGCGATTGACAATTTTTATGGAGAAATGTCGTGATTTTGAGCCGGCTTCAACCAATCACGGCGCAAGAGATAACCTTATCTTACCGTATCCAACCGGTATGAGGGGGATGTATAATACCGTGTAGGTATTCGTTGGTTTCTTGATGTCATCTCCGTCGTGTACCTTCATGTACCTTTTTGTATGTGCTCTGTATGTGCCTGTACGGTAATTGTCAAGTCGCATGGAGGACATTGCAGCGCTGGTAAACGCGGCTGGACAATATTCATCCATTCCGTTAGCTAATTGAAATGGTATCGTCGTCTGCGTGATTTGTACCACGTACCTGACCGTTGATATTATCTACGAGACAAAGTCATTTTACGTCCTTTCTCCTTTCCCGGTTCGCCTGAGCCAGTATCTCCGCGACATCCTCAGCCTCCTTCCCCCTCTGTCTCCGGCCGATCATTTCTTCTCCCAACACCGTCTCTTCGGCTACGCGTCTGTAGACTTCTGCGAAGGAATCAAACACATCGCTACCTAGACCACCCCAATGTCCCTCGGAGTCGAACGCTTCGCCGATTGCGCGCATTTCCTCGACCCATCGGTACGCTTTAGGGGCCATGGTCACTGCTCCATTTGTAGCTAGCGCGCCGGTTTTGGGGGAGTATTCGTTGAGATGTTGCAATAGATCTGGTAGGACGCCCTCGGATTGTGCTGTTGTGAATGACAGTAGCGATAAAGCAGTCAAACCCTTGGTGAGTGATGCAAAGGAGAGTTTGAGGGCAGACGCAGAGCCAATCTTTGGTCCGATTATTTTCATGTTTAGTGTCGAGAGTAATGGCGGGAACGTAGCAGGTAGGCCGTCTACAGGTCCCGAGAGGACGATACTAGGTCTCCTCCATGTCTGATCAGATTCGTCATAAGACGGAGGCCCGCCTATGATGCCTCCATCCACAAACTGGACAGTCGCTTCTTTCTGTTCAGCTAATGAGAGGCTGGCAAACAACTCGTCAATCTCCCGCATGAGTCGCGGAGCCGTTGCATTCAAATCGAAAAAGTACACCTTCTGCGAGCCGTTTGGGCGTAGCTGTGCCCTCTTTGGAAGTGTATCTGGCAATTGCAATGCCTCAAATATTCGGCGTGCTGTCGCTAAAGAATCCCGCGGCGGCACTACGGACAAAATGTAATCGGATTGAATGACTAGATCTTGGTCTGTGGGCAGCGCTTCGATAGAGGCTGCTCTGATGCGATCTAGTGTGTCTTGACTATAGAACAATTAGTATTTTGATTTGTTTCAGGTGGTTACTATACATAAATGTACATACCTCCTCCCAGCTCCCACGGTGAAAACTCGATACGAATTCGCCTTTAATAAACGCGCAATGCCCATCCCCATGTCGCCGATGGAGAGTATGCCCACCGACAGCGTCATACTGTCTCAGATTGAGCAGCCCGACCGTCAGCAAGAACTGTAAAATTCGATTCGTATTATGCCTGTTCGTAACAGTTGAGCTATGACAAAGGATGACGATCCTTGCGGGCAACACAGAAAGATATTCTTGACTCATGCGGGGTACTAGATGGAACTTCGAGATAAGCTAGACTGATCGGCTAATTGCATGCATGCGTGCTAGCACAATACTCAGCAACTCTCTGCTGTTGTACGGCGTACTATGGCATTGTCTAGAGATAAGGTACTGCATACGGTAATTCCGTTGCATCCTGGCTGAAGTAGGTGGTGTGACGGGAAAAGCCCTAATCATGCGTCTGGGGCTCATGCGGTCTAGAAGCTCCAACGTACTTCTTGTACTCCGCGCTCATCTTCTATCTTTGCCGCTCCGACAACTACTTAGTATAATTGATACGGGACTCAGCAGTAATTATCTTGGGACAATCTCATACACAACTACAGATCCTGCCGGGGAATGCAGATATATGTAAAATCGGGATACAACCCCTTCTAAGATAAATCTACGTGAGACATCTGAAACATTGTGGTACCCCGAAGGAACTATCTTTGAGCATGGTTGGAACGCTGAAACATTCGGCGGAGGAGATGACATCAATACATTCGGTACTGAAGAAAATTGTACATGCATACTGTTTTGCTCTCTTTCAAATCTGGAATGTTCAAGCACCCGGTTTATACAATGATGGCCTCAAGTACTATCTTCGTTATTGCGTGAAAATGTATCCATTCTCAGGTACTTGCAGATTTCACACGCTTATATTGGTATATCGTCCCAATCTGGAATACTTTCGCTGTCAAGTCGGTAGAAGAACTCGTTCATTTTATTCACTACGCGCATCAGACGAGTGAATGGATTAAATGTATAGCAGGAACGTCGTTAAATGTATATATAACCCTAATTTCTGAGAAAAGGCACGCTGAATTGGTGTCAGTTCTTTGTTCACGTAGATTACCGCGCCACAGACAAAAGCAATTTCTGACAGGTAATATACACTACTTAGAGAAGCGCTTCATATACAGACCCTTGAAATAGGAGATGAGGCGATAAGCTGAAATCAATTCTTCGAGAAAATGGACTTAATTCTCCAAGAATACGTGGAAAGTACGACTGTGCTTCTACAAGAGCAAATGTGAAGAATCAAAGGGACTAGATGACAACGCGATAACCAATTCTCAAAGTACCTAATGTCTTATGAAGTGACCTCTTTGTCGCAATGAGATTTGATAATGGTCAAAAGTCTGGCTTGACTCGCCACTATCATCATCGACTCGGCTAGAATTGATGACATGCCCCTTTCATGAAAGAACGTCTAGCCAGGATAAACGTATCCTGTCCAATCGAATATTGGTGGCTGACTCGTCTCTTTCATCAAAGAGACCTCGACGGTTCGCAACAGTACCTGTTCAGTCAAAAAATGTCTACACCCTAGAAGCCTGCAAACCGCCGACTCGATGATGGGTACCGAGGTTTTCTCTTCATTACACCACAGCGATGAGCACAAGCGTAGGAATAGTCCCTCCACCGCCCAGCGTCTCGCCGGATTTCAATTCTACTCCCTGGCTACTCGACGCGAATCGGATAGCAGTCGGAGTGGGCGTTACGTTGTGTACGTTATCTCTCATGATGCGTTTGTATACCAAGGCGTGTATTAGTAGGACTTTTTGGTGGGATGATGGTGAGTCCTTCATCAATTATCCTCAGAGAAGCTTTTATAGCTCACGCCATTGACACTCTGCTTCTAGTAGTGATCATCTTTGCTTGGGTGTGTACTGAAAGAGATGGCGTAGAGAAGGACAGAACGAACAGTGCTGACCAGAGCAAAAGGCATTCGTAATAGGGGCTCAAGCAGCTAATCTATGTAGGAACCCTACCAGCAGCATCATGACAACTTGACTCCTCACTTACCACAAGATTGAGATGGCTATGCTCATTCAGGATTCGCAATTCATATCTGGAACATGACAAGACCTCTTCTCGGCGCCTATCGAAAGGTAACGTTCACCTCTTTCTATTGATTGATAGTCCAACCCGAAATTTAACAGGAGCCGAAATCAACCCAGACCCTTCTCGCCTTCGCCATTCTGTACATTGTGGCTCTGGCGCTCGCTAAGATAGCCATCATCATGCTCTACTATCGCTTACTCAAAACAATGCGCGTGTGGAAATTCGTCCTTTGGGTCCTTGCCGGCTGCATCTGTATAATCAGCGCCGCTCTGGTGTTGGCTGTCATTCTTGCCTGTCATCCGATCCAGGAAGGGTGGAGCGACGATCCTTCAAACACGGATGCCTGCAGTCGTAAGCCTGGTATCCAGCTTGTAACGACGATTGCCAATGTGGTCAGCGATGTGATATTGATGCTGATACCTATTGTGTCGCTGTGGAGACTGCAAATTGCCTTGATGCAGAAACTCGGAATTATATGCTTGTGCAGTTTTGGGTGTTTGTCAGTGACTCTGAACCATGTGCAGTGTCTCTGCAGTGACTAATTGACAAAATTCGGAGTTAGTACTGTGATCATCAGCATTGTTCGATTAGTGGTCTTTATGTCCTTCCTCGAGTCCAGCGATCAGCCACACCAGCTTGGCGTTGGATGTCTTCTCATGTCAGTGAGGGCTCTTCTCTTTCCATTCTCTCTTTTCATGTGTTCACTCCCTCGGTGAGATAGCTAAGTAAGAGGGAATATACAGAGTTATAGAGCTCAATCTTGTTATTTTATGCGGCTCTCTTTCCTACATACGCCAGTTCCTCCGCTACCATGCTCCCTACTCCATGCGCGGAGACGAACATCTCGGACACCACATTATTCTCTCGACTCATTCGATACCAGCAAGAATACCAAAACCGCAGCACCTCACGTTAGAACTGGTACACGATGATCTTGAACCAGCTACGAATAGTTTCTCGGGGATCCATCGTTCAGGATCAGTAGAACTTCATGGCGAGTGGTTCAGGGACTTTTGAGAAAATTCCGTGCTGAATGTACACATCTTAGAAAAGACATCGTGTGCTGGCTTGCGACTTCTCCTTGAGAACACGCATGCGCAAGCCCCAAAGGTTGCAGCTTTGATTTTTTACTTGGGAGCAGCTCTAAAGTAGACAGACTGCTTATCAGTGCATTAATAAGAACTCTACATTAAATGAACCCATATAAATACTACCGGCAAGCACTATTCTTTAAAAGTTTGATTGGGGCTATAATAGTATGACTGTTCCTCGTGTTGATTTGTACGACTTAGTAGGCATAATCAGACGCATTTAGTGTCTAGTACTGGACTCAGCCTGCAAATCCGAATCCTTCCTCCACACATTCCCCTTCAACGGGATACGTTGCCCACGAAGACGCAAATTCAGCTGGATGGTTGTACGGCCATGCATTCGGATTTGACGCACTTCTCATACTTTCATAGCTATAACCCAGGCCAGTGAAATGTGCATGTCCAAGGGGATGCGGCAAGAACGACGAGCTGGACGGCTCTTGCATCCCTGCAGCGACAAACGAACTGATCTCGACCGGTCCCTGGTCGCCGCTACCATTCTGACCAGAAGACGACGATATCAAATGCTCTATCCTCGCAAACAGATCCCGTGTGACGCTGGCCGCACTGCAGGCGATACCGAGATACTTGCCGATAATATCAAAAACATCAATCGCGGTAAGTAGCGCATCTCTCGCCGGAATTGTAAGCGGTCCATTCGGAAACGCGAATATGAATCCAATTAGTGTTATTGTAGCGTTCCATTGCCATTGGAATGTCTCGTGAAAGCCGGCCAGGAAATTCGACTCTTTCAATACTTGGTATACTATATTCGTTATCGTGATGGCGTGGTTCACGCTCAAGGCGGCATTCGCGTCCGCAAGAGGTGTGTTGTTTCTCGGTGGGAAAGAATCAAAACACATGAAAGCGCGGTATATGTTCATAGAGAGACTGTGGAAAAGCAGTTCGAGAAATAAGCGTTGTCGGCTCATGCCCAGTGGTACACTTTCTTTCAGATTGAGTGCTGATCGATCTATTGATAGCGGGTCGCCGCTATTGAGTCGTTTTGTTTTCAAGGGTTCTGGCAGAGTTTGCTGCCATGAGTGAAAGTGCTGCGCAGCCGCGGAAGCGACTGCTTCTGCTACTACTTCCAGCGCTGCGGAATTGTTATAAATACTGCAATTGTCGTTGCCGTCTTGACCGAGGACCTCGGAGCACTTTCGTTGAAACGTAGCGGAGACAGCTCGACCGGCGAGCATGAGCTGGATAAAATGTCTGTTTGCCGTGAACCTATTTGTGCCCTGGTGCGTGAATGGGTCATCCTGATGACGATCAGGTGGTGGACAGGGGATCTGAGACATGGTCACCGCCAGCGGCCGACCAAGATCGAGTGTCATCTTTAATTCCAGTGCATAAACAGTCCACCACAATCTCTTCCGAAACTCGACTTGTTGATCCGAAACGCTTTCCGGTGGGTTCCAGTGAAGGCCTAAAATAATCCCCGTCCGTATAGCCATTGCTAAATGACTATGAGCTGCATTATGGAACGATGCATTTGAGAGATAGATCACGGAGAAGAAATGGCACTGTAACGTCGTGGTGGACGGTCCTTCAAGCTCATCCGTTAGCAGGAGTTGACACCGCCGGTAAAACTTCCGGCCTGCGATGGCTGCATCGATGTTAACGATGCCTTCTATACTATTGCGCATCGCCGCATAGTCGCGTGGCATGAGTGCGTCTGCATACTGCATCGACAGAGCAAGCACAATATCGACAAGCGCAGATGACTTTCTTGAAGTTGGTGACGTCCACAGTGATTGGTAGTGTTGCATGAACTCTGTGTGGTCTATGATCGGATAGTAGACATTATAAGATGGGAAGAATAGATGCAGGAAATATTCTTCCTGCGCTTTAGGCAAGTATACTTCGGTCAGTGACACGTCTAAGTTGAGGGAATTTTTCAACCCATGGGCTTCCGGATCCATTTGAATCAACCCGTCGGGCGTAAGCAAAGTGGGTGATAGGCCTAGATACGAGCTCAATCGACCAATGAAATAAATCGACGAAGAGCGGCCGTAACAATGTCGCTGCTCAGGATGTGCAGTTTGTATATGAATGGACTCTAAATGTTTCGAGCGCCGCCGTCCGGTATATCCATGTATCTGATTCAGATGCGGAGACGCAGATGGCACCGGCTCAGTCTTGACTTTTGCTTCATGACTTCCACCATCGGTGACATCATCAAAAGCTGTGTCGATATCATCCTCCTGAATTCTGGACTTTGCTATCTCAACCTGCTTCTCAAGATCTTTGATCCGATCTTGCAGGGCCGCAATGCGACTATCTCAGCGTCAGCATTCAAACACGTTCAACATCAGTAACAAAGAAAACAGAGAGAGAAATACCCAATAGCTTCATTACAGGTTTGCGCCGCATTCGCGCCCCTGATATTACACGTCCGCCCTTTAGCCTGGCAGTTCCTGCACGGATAGCGGCTGTCGCATTTAATTCGAAGGCTGCGACACCAATCACATGCCCTGGAAACTTGCTGTCTTTTCGGTTGCGGTTTTGAGATGGGGTTTGTGAAGATGAACTGTGATTGTTTCTTTGGAGCTGGAGCAGAAGATGATGAGGTTATTGGTTTCATTTTTGCTTTGCGTCGCTTAGGGGCGCTTCTTGATGTAGCCCGATTTGGACAAGGTAGGGTTCGCCGCCCCCTCAATGAGAATCAGATAAAGGGTGAGAACATGCTCGACATGGGGTATATATATAGTCATTATACAATGACGAGAAAATCTTCATACAAGTGTATGTGGATGACTAGAATTCAGGCTGGGCAAACTTACTTGCCTTAGTCTGTCAATTGATGCCTCAGTCATGAAACATCAGGTGAACCCAGGCTTGTGATTGGCTACTGATTATGCTGGCTATCTAACCGACTCTAACGAGTCTAACGGCCCCTACGGTATCTGTGGAGACTTGGAACACGAGACGGACCAACGGCAACGTGACCAACTTCTCCGCTTGGAGATTGTCAACATGATTTATTTGAGTCTACACCTGTTGAGTCGAGCTACTGAAGTACGAGCTTTGAGACTAGAATATGTGAAAGGGTACATACGATGACTCGGCGACTGAGTGTCAGTAGCAAGATACATGGATACTACCAAGCTGTAGCTATTGCTCGCATGTTCTTTCAGGACTCGTTATTTGCTTGGTTGATCACGGCAATGCCTCATCTTCGAGCGGGCAACTACAGGTCCGATGTATTGGCCGATGATAACGCCGGTCGTGTATACCTCCATTGGAGCTTTACCCGATACATTCATCGAATTGGTGTCAGCAGTGCTTTCAGCTGCTATTCTTTTGCCCGCATTGCGTGGTGTCGCTGACGGCATCTTCCGAGACGACTTGGTCGATACAGGACCTGCATGGCGACTTACTTGCAGATGGGCACGTTTCGTCGAAAGCAGTCATTGTATTGGAAAATGATAGTGATCACTTTCTTCCCTCATCCGTTATTGTTCCACATGTACTCAAGGAGCATGTCATTGGTTATATCCTGATCGTACTTTCCCTGCATTGGAATGTTGCCCATTGAATCAGGCGCCGCGTCCTGCCCCCAAAATGCATCCGGAACCGGTGCCGTCATGTATGAGGGAATATCATATTGATACAGATTGTTGTACATCTGCGAGTATACATCCGTCATTTGTATGTTTGGATCTGACATGGGAACCATATACGGCAGGGCACCGTTCTGTGGAAACACATTTCCAAAATCCGCTGGAACGGCTCCCCCAGCGACAGGATTGCTTGGGAATAGCACGGATGATGCGAGATCAGGGCCAGTAAATTGTACATCGTTCGGCTGCTCGACGGCAGGAGGCGGCGGGGGCTGGTTTGGCGGCAATGAAAAAGTTTCTTGCTTTCTCCTATTTCCGACTGAAACATTAACCTCTTTCAACGCTTTGTCGATTATTTTTTTCGCCGTACGCTCCATGACGGCGCTCATGCTGGCCATGAACTTGACCGATTTAGAGCGACCGTGCATCGAGGCTAGCGTGGAGAAGTAATTTGTCGCACGATTCAGCATGCCCAGATTCTCTTCAACAGATCCAGTCTCAGGCATAAGAGGCTCCTCAATGAGATGCGTAAAAAGGACCGATGCTGCATAGAAGAGGAAATCCAACAGTGCCCTGTATCAAATGATTAGTTCAAAGCAAAGTTGAATGCAAAATCAAGCGTGACGCACCAGCTGAATCCAACATCCCTCCAGGGCAATTGATCCAATAACCTCAAGGAGTCTCGTGCAGCATGTAGGCAAATTAAGCTGTGATGTCTAGAAGTGGCCGAAACATTTTTTATTGCAACATGCTTAGAAGACGTTCTTTTCAGTCCAGCAATTTCAAACAATAGCGGCATGCGGTTGATCAAGATTACGGAATTGAGGTAGCACAGTTTCTCCGAAATGTGGGCGATGATCTTAATCTCCTCGTCCCTATTCAAGTCTTTGGAATCCCTAGATTTGGGTGGCGTATAAGAGAGACAGGAATATTCTCGTTTCCATTCACGAAGTTGATCACTCAACTTGGTGGCTGTCTTGCAGACCTCAGGAAATGATTTGTAAAAAGCTTTGGCGGCGTACAGCTCGCGGTAGATTGAGGAGACGAGAACAGCATGGTTGCAGATCGAGCGGAACAACTTGATGCTCCACATACATCCGTTTTGACGATCATTAAACCCCTGTTGATCTTCTCCGGGCAACTCAACGTCGGTGTCGTCCGGATTTTGCAAGTAACCCCTCCCAGTTTTAATGCCAATACTAGACATAATGAGTGTGAGGAACGGCGCATAAAACGGTTTGGCTTACCCTTGATCCATAACGAAGATGCACCACCACACTCTCTTTCTGGTCTCTAGATCAGAAGCACTACAAGTGGGGCTCAGATTTCGCCTATGTAAGCCCAGAGCTTGAGCCGACTTCATGGCAGCGGTAACCAGAGGAATAGCCAATTGAATATGGCCACTGACCCGGGCAAAGATTGCCTGCGTCCAAGATCAGATTTTATGGTGCCAAGACTCACAGGAGATTCACTCACCATAGCAAGTAGAGCCTGGATACCTAGAATATCATTGGGTCGCAACGACAACTCGGTATAAACGGCAGCCGCATTTTTCCAGTATAGCCAGGCTCTTTCCGTATCCTTTTCAGGTCTTGATCCGCAGTCATCTTTGTATCTAAAACTGAGGGCTAACAGAGCATTGATACTGGCCCACCTACCGACGTCAGTACATTTCTGCTGCGTATACTGCCATTCAACCATCTCCATGAAGGTCTCCTCATGAATGATGGGAAATATGCGATTGATAGTGCCGAAATAATTCCGCAGCAGAGAGAACACTTCGGTTCGGGGAGGAAGAGCCTTGTAAACCCGGCATTCAAACAAGTCGGTGTATATGTTGACTGGCAAGGATGAAAAGTTGATAGTTGACCAGCAAGGCTGCCCTAGGAGGTCATTGGGAAAGTCTTGAACGCCTGACTTCTCTCGGACGAATCGAATTCCTTCGTCGGACAGGATGTGGAAACTCGATGAAGAGCCTTACGATGTCAACTTTGGCCCATCCTTCGCATGGTTGGGTATCCTTGCTTACCGAAGAATATACCCTCACGACCCCGGTCTGTCTTTAGGACGAGCGCTTGGCTAGGACTTTCAACGCTACCACTAGACGCAGACTGCGGCGTAGTGATCGATTCAAAACTCTTCCTTTCTTCCGGTGACGGTGATGCATAGTCACTGCTCAAACGATTGCTGCTAGCATAATCATCGACATCGGACTCGACCTCATCATCGTCATCGATCGATTCGGTTTCAAACACGCTTTCTCCAGGATCAATTCCAGCGTTTCGCAGTATGGTCTCCATTCGACGAATGTCAGCTTCTAGCATCCTAGTTGTCTGTGCTCTAGGTAGATATGCCTCCGCTTAGTATGCGATCAACCACCGGCAGTCGGAATTCAATACCTTTTCATCGACTCGACTTTGGTCTTTCTGGAACGGCCAGAACAGGCTGTGCCATGCATCAGACACTGAGTGCACACGGGAACGGCGACTTCAAAAGTACAACGAGATCTCCTCTGACGACAGGAATTGCAGAACTAAAGGCATGTCAGCTTCCCTCCGCCGGCCCGTAATATAGTAACGGAGCGAATTACTCCGCGGTGGCCCGGTTGCCTTATTCCTTCTGCATGTTCATCCTTATTCAGTCCATGGCGAACATACGATCTTGCTCCTACGGGGGGGACTTGAGTGTTGGTGCCGTACATTGTCGTTATTGTCGGGTTGTTGATGTCGTTGCCATTTGTTTGTCGACATTAACTCACGGTCTGCCTTCCTCCTCCTCCTACTCCTCCGCCGCCGTCAACGCGACTACCAAATGACGTTATTATAAGTCACTGACCGCGCACAGGGCGTGCAAGTAGTCGCAAATCGAATGAACAGCGTCTGGGTGTGAGGGATGAATTTATTCCTGATGGCAGTGTTACTACGTAAGAGCAGAGCGTAGCGGCTGAAGTGGAGCAAACAGTAAAGAGCGAGTCTGAGAGCAGGCGCCACTTACAGACTAGCGGATCAGAAGGGTCACACTAAAACTACCAACTTGGCCCGTGTTTAATTCTATACAATACGAAGTACGGCCTTATATCTCTCCGATCTTCTATTCAACTTTACTTTTGATCTTGAAAAGAAACAAGGCATCACTCTTGCTGTCTGCGCCTCACTCAGTCAGCTTATGCAAAGCTGATCCTGGAGGCCTCGTGGACGTGGACACAGACATTGCCATGAGGAGTGGTGGTCACGGAGTCGGATGTACATCCATGCTGATCTCCGAGACTAATCTCAGCTACCAAAAGTCGCCCAATGACAGCCAGACCGCGACAAATAGCAGGACACCAAGCCACATCACACAGTACGTTCCTCGAGTCAGGCGAGATTCTTTGCCTTTTGATCATGACCATGGTATCAATAATCTACCGACTGTGGGTGCAGTGGTACAGTCATGTACCGTTGTACGGCGGATCCATGAAGTTCCGAATTCCGAGCCGTATTGGTTCCAGAAATAATTAGCGTGTTTTATGGATCTACAAACCTTCGGAGTGTACTCGACGAGGTACCTACCATGCAAGATACCTTATTGTATGCATTCCAATGAACAGTTACTAGTGTGATAGGCCAGTGAAACTTATTGGTCTGCCAACCTCTTGACTCCCAAATTCAGAACGTGGATATAACCAAGTCCCACGAACGACCAGATCGAAGACAAACGTGCAGAGACGCCGATGTGCCCATGCCGGGCTCCGAATACCCGCTATACTTGATCTGGACTAGCTCATATACAGCAAGTATCCAGATCTGCGGATGTGAGCACGGAATAGTATAACTACATAGTAATACCTTCTACATTTAAAAGGCTGCATACACTCCACCGTCTTCGTCCTACTTCTTGCGCCTCAGCCATCCTCGGTGTAATCGATCCGCTCTGCTTAGCCTGTGGATGTTCAATGGTCCGTGCTGACTTGCGGAGATCCGCGTTTGTCGGAGTGACGGCTTATCGACGCATGAAGCTCCGAAGTCTAAGTGTTCCAAGCAATCTCGGTCGAATTCTCGGCTGACGCGCTGGCACTGGGCCTCCGAGATGCGAACGCAATAGAGCTGTGTGGCCTTGTGTGATACACTGATCTAGATGTTGGTGACAATCGTGATACCTAAAATGATCGTACATAACATTACTCAATCTTTACTGGGCACGAAGTATCAGTGTAGTGGTTGGGCTGACTTGTCCCTGTCAATGTGAGAGAAAGGGTGAATGAAGAACGTCTCTACTGTTCTCCGAAAATAACTGCTGACTTAACATATGCGCCGTCATAAACCTTCCGGGCCCGGGGTAGTCCCAAAACGCCATAAAAATACTACGAGGAAAACACCTTCAACGTCAGCTCTTGTACAGATTTGCCCCAGCTTCCTTGTCCCAAATTAAGCGCCAGACCAAAAGTCGCGTCGGCTTCTTTGTCTTTATGTCCCAGCTTTCGTAGAATGACGTCTCGCATTTGTGCGTCTGAGAGGACCTTCTTCCGCGTGCCTTCTTCAGGGAATCCATATACCTTGCTCACAGCGACATCTGTATATAAACGTAGCTTTTCTACTACTTCGTCCGAGTCACTCTCCTTCATCCCATCGACTCGGGGCATGAGTCGAAAGTCGACGTCAATTCGAGCCTGCTTTGGTCCCTCTCCCGCATCAAACATTCCAATGAGAATACATCTGGCGCGTGATGTCACACCAACATGGACGGTGTCGGTTATCGCAGTCCTGGTGACACCATGAAAGCTGAGGGCGCGAGTCTCTGCTTCACAGCGGTACGTCAAGTCCCAAGCATCAGAGAGAAATTTGAAGACCTGTTTGAGAGGGGTTGTAGACGGTATGGACTTCACCGCACTCAGTAGATGAGACAGTATCAGCGATTTTGTAGGTGGGAGGCTAGTAATCCGGCCCCCTTTGCGCGGATTGTATGCGAGCTCGAAAGAGGCGGAGCTTTTGTCTTCATTTGTCTTAACCGACTTGGGCAGTTTTGGGTAGAATTTCACCTCGAGCTCGTCCTTGTATCTCAATATCATTCCAGGTCCAGAGGACTCTTGTACATTCATGGCCGAAACAATAGACCAACCAGTCTGTACCTCCAGCATTTGCACAGAATCTAGGGAATGTGAGTCTTCCAAGACTTATAAACGTGTGACCGAGACTTCACTTACCCTTCAGAGCATTGACCTCCTTTATACTCCAGCCGCGGCATTCTTCTCGTACTCTCTCTGCTTCACGAATCTGTTCCAGGAATTCGGTCTTTAGCTCGTTCCCTGCCTCGATCGTGTCGTTCTTATTTTGCAGATCCTCTTGCATTTCTTCCAACAGCCTCTTCTTCCTTTCGATCTCAGCGTCAACTTTGGCGAGACGTTCACGAGCCATTCGCAATTCGTTCGGGTCGATATTCTCCATCTCGTCCACAATTTCTCGCATTTTCGACGCCTCAGACTCCAGCAGCGCACGCTTTTCCACAAGCCCGGGGACCACGCTCTGTAAAATGGCCTCCTGTTCCGAAAGCCGAGAGTCATCGGCATGCATCTCTTCAACGTGCCGGTCCAATCCTTCCTTAAGTCCTTCGAGTAGTTTCATTCGCCATTCATACCACATAGCCTTGCTGAGGAGTCTAGCATGTGTTTTGACATTACGGAACTGATTGTCCATCAGGAGTCGAATGTCAGGTCGAGCAGTAACGTATTCGCGGAATAATGGAGGGTTGTCGGCCAGAGTTTCTTCCTCGATAGAGTGAATGATCTGACGCCCTTCTGAGATGTATGACTTCAACTCGCGGCAAGACTAGGTAGTGTGAAGTCAGTAACCGTTTCATGCCGTCCCCAAATTCGAATTTACTTACATGCTGATACAGTTCCAGCATTGGTACCGTGCAGAAGCCTGCTGCAACACAGTCCTCCAAGCTGATGCTTCCTTTTTCTACTGAGCTAGTACCTGCGATGTCAGCCGTCCTATCGTTTCCTGCAACGGTAGTGTGCCTTCGTTTCGTAGTTGTCAGCTCCATGAAATGGATGTTCGTCAGATTCAGGAAATCCTGCAACTGAATCGGCTCCCAATCAGAATCTTCACCAGCGACGTCGTGGCCTTCATCAATGACTGGGTCTTCTTGCATCTCCTGTTCCTGCGACGCTTCATCATTCTGACCGTGCAGAGGTCGAGCAGGGCTCTTAAGCTTCAATGGACTTTCCACCCTAGTAGGGGGCTGTCCTCGTGGAGTGAAACTGCCTTGCTTAGCTGGCGAAAGATCGAAAGACCTGCCCATTGAACCACGAGTTGTACGACGCACTGTTTCATCTTTGGATGGCGGCGCAGGAAGTTTGATCGGCTTAACAGGGCTCGCATTAGCGGCGCGAATTCGTTTAGGAGATTCATCTTCCTCATCATCATCATCAAGTTCAGCTGGGCGTTTTCCCAGTAAGCCCCTCGCCGCACCAACATGCAAGCTCTTTCGAATCTTTCTCTTCTTCGGCGTCAAGCTGGATATGAGATCCCTCAAATTTGAGGTAGGATCAAGATCAGATACTTGTAGGCCGGATGAAGTCCTTTCTTCTTCCTCCTCCCTCTCTCGGTCGACTTCCTCGTGAATCCTAATAGGATCCTCAAAGCGAATCCGCCTGGGTGACTGCCCCTGGGGAACAAATTCCTGTGCATCCTCGCCAATGGAGCGTCGACGGTCAAGTATTTCAGCCACTTTCGGAGAACCGAGACCTTCTTTGTCGATGCCTAGCCCGGAGGATTGCCTCGTGTGAGGCCGTAAAATAAAAGCTGGTGTTGAGTCGCCATTGGCACTAGCCTCAAAAAGGCTTCGACGTTCCGGCGATTGTGACTTTGCCGACGCTTTGATCTCTTCCCGGAAGAGCTTCTTTGGCGACGCGCTTCTGAATGATATATTGCTAGACGGTGGAGTTTTACCAGGAGTCGTGGGACGAGGTGGCTGGGGGGTCGCTTGCTTTGACGGAGTGCGAGGCTTGTTCTTATCAGGTGAACCTTGTCGTGACGGTGACAAGTAGATACCAGGTGATGCAGAACTCCTCCTTGTGCGACGGGAACGAACACTTGCAAGACTAGGGCTTCCAGTTTCAGAGGCGATGGTAGCGATATGATGAGCTGGCAAGGGCTTGAGAGGGGATGCTGGCACCTGAACTTGAAAGGGTGAGCTGGCCAGCTGGCCAGAGTCGGACTCCAGTTCCATAATCTGTTTCGCCTGGGCCCTATCGGAGGTAGCGAGTCCTGGTGGAAGAATCCTGCCTACTGCTGCAGTAATGTCCATGCCAGCCGTATGCCCGTCTTGAGACCCTGTTCTCTCCTCCATTATAGGCGACAATATTCCGCCAACTGCTCCAGTGAACTCCATATCCATTCCTGCATCGTCATCCCCGTCATCACTTCCCCATTCAGAAAAGTCGCGACTGGCATCCTCGCGGCCTTGAGGCTCGGCAACTACACTATCATTGGATATTCCGATGCTAGGTGCGTGCTTGCTGAGAACTCCACCAACGACAGACGTAAATTCCATTGTCATTTCTTCGTTCTCTTCCATGTTGCTGTCAATGTCTGATTTCGCAGGGGACTGCTGCTGTTCGATACCTCCAACCACTTTGGTCAGTTCCATCGTTTGCTCGTCGTAATTCGTTTGCTCGCTTATCGACTTTCTATGGTTCCGGCTGTTCTGAGAATTACCGAGAATCTGTCCAACAGCGGTCGTAATTTCCATGCTCAGCTCTTCGTTCTCAATATAATCCTCCTCAACCACATCACTTGCAGCATCGTAAGGATTCAATTGAGGATATTTGATATTATCTTGGTCGTGGAGTACGCTCATGTCTTCCAGATCAAAGCTGATCCTTTGTCCCTTCTGGATCCACGGCTTAAATGCGCCTGTTATCTCTTGATCCGCAATTTCCATCGACACATCGTCATCATCCTCAGTGCCAACGCCAGAGGTCCCTGCTTCTCGTGCTGCTTGTCGCAGTGCTTGATTGAGACGATCACTAGAACTCGTGTTGTCGTCCATAAGCGCCGTCCCGCTTGTCCGAGCAGTAATATCATCGAGACTCATTGCTGTACTTTCGGCATCAAAATCCTCGCTATCTGAATCTGCATCATCGACATCCTTGACCGGGCTCTGCGTGCCATCACTGCCACCAACAGAGCTACCACTAAATGGGCTTGAAGATAATTCACTAGGCTGTTGATGTAAACTGGGCTGTATAGGCGAGAACGCAGCATCCGGATCGTCATCTTCTTCTGCTTCAGGGCCGCCAGTAGGCGCCTCCTTGGTAGTATTGGCCAACGAAGAGGCGCGTCTAGTGGAATTGGCGGCGGATGATGATGTTGAGTCTTCTATAAGTTCTACAACGTTCCATGTATGCAGTGTAGCTTCCGGCGCGAACGACACCCTGCGACTGGCTGGTGAATGTCAGTAGAAACACTCGCCAACAGAGTAGTCGCTACTCACCCATCGACTTCCGTCGAGCTTCTCGCTGTTCCAGGATGGCTTTCTTCTCGCGCTCCTTTCTTTCTTTTTCCTCCCGTTCTTTCGCATCACGGATTGCCGACGAAGCATTGAACTCGTCGAAAGGATTATCTAGTTGTTCTGTGCCCGTCACAGGTGCCTTTGCAGGCGTTGAAAAATCGATTAGCATACCCTCGTCGGCTTGCGATCGTTTCGCGGCGTCTTTCTGTCTGCGCGACTTGTCAAATGCTGGGATGTTGCGGATTGGTGATACCGGTATCGTCGGCTTGAGGATTGACTTGAGAGGAGTTGCCATGGTAGACTATGGTACGCTCATGTTAGTCAACGATATCACTCAGACACTCTAGACAGATCTGAGAAGTTTTGCGCCTGTAATTACCTTCCGTCTATTCCCACTCATCGACTGAAGAGCATCTAACCCTCCAGGCCCCAGACTTTTGCTGCGAGATTTCTTGTCCCTCATCAGACCCCTCCCTTCGGTAGCAAGTCGCTTCATTGCGGCAATATCGGTGGTAGCATTCTCTTGATCCATGCCCCTCTGCACATGGGCTATTGAGCGACGAGAGCGCGGACGTACGCTCCCCGCCTGGTCGCGTGACGCCATTGTTGCTGACAGTGATCCAATCCGACCTTTCAAGATATTGGCATGTTCTGTTTATTGAGCCTGGTCCACCAAATCTTCCAGCTGTGTATATCTGTTGACTCAACGGTTGTCTTGATGTATACAAAGCAGGCGCGTCTCATGCGGAAGGAGCCAGTGCTGACCGCCTTCGGAGACCCGCGCCTGCCCGCTCCGATGTAAACAAACTCCCAAAATGGCTAAAAGCCCTAGCCGAAATACGCTACTCTATTTATGGCTTAGTGCCCCCATCGCACACTTCCCACACTGAATATCCGAAAAGGCGACACTACCGTTCACTGGGCTCCGCACAAAATCTTCTTCGAATTCGACACTCCTCGCGACGACGCTGACCCGACGACAACCCACCAAGTTCAACAGTGTCGGATTGAACTATCACAACCATGGCGACCGAATTAACCGTCCAGTCTGAGCGCGCTTTCCAAAAGCAGCCTCACATCTTTGCCAACGGCAAGACGAAGGCCAAGAGCAAGAGAGTTGGCAAGGGTGGTCGCAGATGGTACAAGGACGTCGGTCTCGGTTTCCGTACCCCCAAGAACGCCATCGAAGGCAGCTACATCGGTATGAATCAAGTCGACGACATTCCTTCGTGGAAAATGGGATATCGGGTGGTGAAAAGGAGCCTTGAACTATGATCTATACACAGGGATGCATGAGATTTTGAGGATTTGAAAAGGGATCTGAAAGAGGACGCATCCTGCGGTCACTCAAAAAATCAATACCTGTCTCAAAATGCTCGATGCTGTGATGGAAGACAGACATTCAAGATTTCTTGGACCCACTAGCTCTCATATAATTCACGTATTTTGATGCGGCGAGTACTGACTCCATCTCTACAGACAAGAAGTGCCCCTTCACTGGTCTCGTCTCCATCCGAGGACGTATCTTGACTGGTACCGTTGTATCCACCAAGATGCACCGTACTCTCATTATCCGCCGTGAATACCTCCACTACGTTCCCAAGTACGACCGTTACGAGAAGCGCCACAAGAACTTGGCTGCTCACGTTTCCCCTGCTTTCCGTGTTGAAGAAGGTGACCAGGTCACCGTTGGCCAGTGCCGTCCTCTCAGCAAGACTGTACGTGTCCCTTTTGAGCGTTTGGCTGCTGTTGATGAAATAATCTTATTCTGGGGATGTCGCCGAACATCAACAAATTTTCGCATCTCGAGCCAGCGATGTTTCTTGCAATATAATGTGCTAACTGACGTTTTCAGGTCCGATTCAACGTGCTCCGAGTCCTCCCCCGCACCGGCAAAGCCGTCAAGGCTTTCAGCAAATTCTAAAAATCTTTTATCAATCCAGCAATCGCGGTGTAATGGGTTTTTTGTGGGGTATCATTTTTTACGACCATCAATGCTAGGAAAAATGGAGAGAACAAGAGGGAATTGTAAAGAGAAATAGGTAGCGGAGGAAGTTTGAGAGAATTCGCTTCTTCATCGCATAGCTTGGCTACGAGAAACAAAATAGAATTCTCCCCATTTTTCATCATTGTATGAATGGACATTTGGCGAT
The DNA here is from genome assembly GCA_023625915.1 of Talaromyces sp. PB3603. Taxonomy (NCBI): domain Eukaryota; kingdom Fungi; phylum Ascomycota; class Eurotiomycetes; order Eurotiales; family Trichocomaceae; genus Talaromyces; species Talaromyces sp. PB3603. The sequence continues at coordinate 515,633 of JAMAFY010000008.1, forward strand.
CATTTGTATGCTCAGGTGTTCCTTTTCCCTTGTCTCTTGAAAAATGTGTTTCCAGCCTGCGGTTGAAAATCTGGTGGGTATGAAATATTTCATATGCTGATCTGTGCATTTGCACAATGGATGAGACATTTGTTGTTCTTTACCGTTCCTTATCCCCTCAGTAAATCACTCTGAAGTCCGACAGTACTATAGTACACCAATTATGCCTTTCATCGACACATGGCAGGAAATATTTAAAGATGGCACCTAAAGCGTACGGAACACATTCCTGATGATATTTGATTTTGTACTAGGTCCTACTTACGACAGTATTAAATAGAAAAGAACATCGAGAGGAGTAGTTTTGCGCAAAGGAATACATGCTTTTTGAATTTCTTTTACCACCAGCACATTGTGCGAGATTTAGCCAGCTGCTGCATAGCAGAGCATATGAAAATTGATGGAAATTGAAATCAATACACCGACATGGAACAGAACAACAATCAATGAAAAGATACTCGGAATCATCTGATGCTTCTGTGCTGGGGCAATCACAAAGACCAAATTCCATCTCCTCCCATTTCCATAACCTTCAGATGCCGGCTCGGAATGACTAGATGAGAACCATGCTGGCCTATTGACTACCGACTTGATGCAGTGAATCCCATAAAGCAGGCCAGTCATAATCCAACACGCGGTTAATGCGTGAACGCTCTTCTGAGAAGCGGACGCTTGCGACTGGTGTTTGAGCGGAAATCGTTGATTCGCTACTCTCACTATAGCCTCGGGTGTGATTCCCAGTAGGAGTGTTGGGAGTCTGTAGAGTCGCACGTTGTTGAGATCTAAATATCGGCTGGTGATTAGGAGTTCGAGGTAGTGTTGGTGACTCCATTTCCATTTCAATTTTCACATAATCCTCTTCCTCGTCGTCATCATCATCAACATCTCCTTGGTTTGAGGCAGGTAAGGCAATTTCAATCGATTCTACGACCCCCGGGGTGATAAGGCGTTGGGTCTCGAGCACTTGAGACCATGACTCGGAGTCTGGATTGAAAAGCGATATTGAGCGCGTTGCCGTCGTCATTGCGATTGCAGGTGATAACCGAACGACTGTGTCATTTTGATGGTCAGGAAGATCCTCTGCATTGTCATGGATACTGAAGCGGTCCATAGATTCTCGAAGCTCCGTTGCTTGTGCATCAGCGACGCTCGCTTGCTGCTGATGAGCAGCCACAACGAAATCCTCCCTGTCATGGTTTTGAGCAACTTGCCGAGGCGCGTTACCACACGTGGTTTCATCATGACTCTGAGAAGAAGATGTGCCCTGACTAGGGAATGTGATTTCGAAAGTATGAAGGGGAGATGATGGTGCTGCGGTGATTTGAAATCCCTGGTTCGCCCCTCGAAGAAACTCCGCCGTATCATCTGAGCCTGCAAACGACCATGAGGTATTCAGAGACCTTGCTACATCTCCTAGAAATTCCGGTTGTACGTGAATGAGTCGTAAGAACTTGCCAATGGTCTTGCCCACTTCAAAATCACTTTCGAATGTTTGCGCTGCTAATTGATTGTGAAGCTGACTTTTGCAATTCGGAGATGTGGAGATAAGATCGAGTCGCAGAGCAGCTCTGATATCAGGATGCGTGTTCGCAATTTGTAAAAGTTCATCGGCTTTAATTGAAGTGACAATAGCCGATCGACGGATGGATCCCCATACAACGTATTCCTTAGCTCCCCTGTAGCCAGGGGTATGAATTTTGTATTGCTTCATGAGGTCTTTCATGAAGAAAATATTTTGAGGATTGATTTGGGTCGAGTCAATGATGGAGACGAAGGCGTTTTGGTCTCGGGTAAGCGCACGATGGACTGCCACTAGGGCGTCGGTGGTCGTAGATATGAACGGTGAAGGTATACGTCGTGGCCTAACATGTATTTCCAACCAGGTCGGAAACTCTGGAGTCCTTTCATCCGGAGTCGGTATGTTGCCGATATCGTTAATAAAAGCATTCGCGATGTATCCAGAGCGATGGTTGATACCCATCGATTGGTCATTCGAAAAACGCCAAAGTATGTTCGGGACTTGGTCAGGTCGGGTTGGTTGCTCGTTCCTGCTACCCAATGTGAAAGATCTAATTCTTGAAACTACCTCTGGAGCTGGCCTTCGCGGCATTGCGTTTGTTGAGACCGCCTCAAATTCTCGAGATGCTTTTGGTATATGGCTCGCCGATATTGGGGTTACTTGACGATCCTGGTCGACGATAGGACTATGTAGAGCGATGATGTTTTGTGGTAGACTTGACACACCATTACCATTAGAGGTACTGGCTTGGAAGACACGTCGATGCGAGGTTCCCTGGGGAGGTAGCACAACTAAGTCTCGTGCCCTGGCAACAAGACCAATCTGAAGAATTTGGCATGTACATCTGATCTTCTCAATAAGATGAGAGAATCTTGTCAGACCTTGTTCAAAGCTCACGTCGGTATGAACCGCGTGCCAATCTTTATGATTCCTCCGTAACAAATCTTTCCATTGAATGTTCAGCGTAGTCGAAGGCAATCCGTTAGAAAACCCTTCAGCACGAATTCTAGACGCGTAGCAATGATTGAAGATTTTGGCGATATCCTTGTACATCAAATCAAAAAATCTTCTAGCGGAACAGAGGAGCAACCTCTCCTCCTGAGTCCATCTATGCTGTGGGCGTCTATACCGGTGATTGATAGCCAGAAGTCGAGGACGGGGGACCATTGTGACAAGAAAAGCTCAAGAGGTAGACAAACTTAAGATCAAGACTGATTGGACTGAGAAAGTGAGCCAGAAGGACGTCAGACTTTACGCAGAGACTGTATGAACAGCAGAGACGATGGGAAGGGCACATGAGACCAGATGAAATAAGTAAGGAGTAGAAATCTGAGATGAGGAAGTAACGTCTGAGATCTGGGCGAGAAGAAATGAAGATAGATATGTGTGGGAGTAAAGAGCAGAGGAGGAAAAGGAGAGGTAGAAAGAGGAATTGTGGGATGGACGAGGTAGATGTCATGAGCAAACGAGCGCTAGGGTGCAAGGCATCGATTACCTGATTCAGGATACTTACTTTCAAGTGAGTTTCTTTCAAGAGAACTCAGAGGTGAGTGTTTGAGCTACTACCACCTGGCAGCGACCTCGATCGACTCTCATTTTTGGCTATCGTTGAATGCTCTGGTGGATGCTGGCCTTGGAATATATTCTTCACCAGATTCTATATGAGCTAGAGGCAATTTCAATTGAAGCTTTTCATAGACACAATCAAATATTTGCAGGGGTAAGTAGATAGGTACACGAGGCATCCTGCGTGATGACGTCCGATACGACAGCAACGACATCTCACTAGAAAACGCAATGGGAGCGAAATAAATGAACAAGATACCGACAGCGAGCCGTGCTCATTAGAGATCACGTAGAACAACCCAAGTAGTAATCGATTTTGATATACATGTAAAATGAGAGTGTACTTCGACTGACATTGGGAGAGCGGACGAAAGAGCGAAGGCGGCGCCAAGAGATTTCGGAGGGTCGGCATGAGGACGCCAGATCCAACGGAGCATATCTCCAGCCAGCTAATCACCATCTTTAATTCAACTTCCACTGATCCCTACTCGCTCGGTATTTGCAGTCGTCTTTTGCAACACGAGCAACTTATACTATTGCAGCCATAGTTGTCGCCTGAGTTCGATTGCAATCTCAACCGACTGTTCCGTTGTACCTCTGGGCAGAGGGGCCGCCTCATCACTTACGACACGCCCGACTACGTTCCTCAACCATGGCGGTTTGTGCTGGCCACTCAAGCTAAAATCCCACCTGTCTCAATCTTTCCGTCCGGCTTACGGACTTGGACGCAAGGACTGGGTGTTTCGACAAGTCTGCAATCAATATACTTTACGCGTCGACTCTGTACGCCACGTTTAGGAGGCGTCTGAACAATGACGCACAACTTTGAGAAGTCGGTCAAAGGGGCCACGAAGATCAAGGTAGTTGAGCTCGATGCAACCAACATTTTTAAAGAAGCATCTCCTAACCTGTTTTTGCACAGCTCGCGCCCCCAAAATCGAAATATATAGAACACATCCTAGTAGCGACGCGCAGCGGAGAGGCCGGCGTTGGTGAAATCTTCCGAACCCTACAGTTCCGATTGCGCGATTCAACATGGACCATTGTGTTCAAATCGCTTATTGTTCTGCATATGATGATACGGGAAGGTGCAGAAAATGCGACACTGGAATATCTTGCAGACAATCCCCGCAAGGTCGCAATCAGCAGCTTCTCAGAAGGCAAGATGAACCGCAGCCGGCTGCGCTTATGTTCCCGTACTAACTCTGGTATAGTTCAGGCACAAGGGCACAATATCCGGCGATATTCCGACTACCTTATCACTCGCGCCAAGGCGTTCGCCGACACCAAGATCGATCATGTGCGAAGTGGACAAGGCCGGTTGAAGAAGTTGACTGTCAATAAAGGTCTATTGAGAGAAACAGAAGTTGTGCAGAGGCAGATCAAAGCTTTGCTCAAGTGTGATGTATTTCTATCTTCGGTCGAACAGCATAAACGCATTGTGTGCTAACCATTCACTAGCTTCTGACGGACGAAGTCGAGAATGAGATCACGCTAACGGCATTTCGGCTTCTGACAATGGACCTATTAGCCCTCTACTCGGTTATGAATGAAGGGACAATCAATGTACTAGGTAATTGGCTCACGGGCGAAGTGACAATACAAACGCTTACTCTTGACTAGAACATTATTTTGAAATGTCCCGGCCCGATAGCGAGCGTGCCTTGCAGATATACAAGACTTTCAGCGCCCAAACAGAGGAAGTGGTGAAATTTCTTGGTGTTGCTCGACACTTCGAATATGCTACGCGACTTGAGATTCCAAACCTCAAACATGCCTCAACAGATCTTACACAATTGCTCGAGGACGATCTGAAAGATCCGGATTTTGACCAGCGGCGAAGAGAGTATCAATTACAAAGAGGTGTCAAGACAGCGGGTCGAGCTGGTCCCGGTTCTGCTGGCGGCAGGTCGCCAGTATTGAGCAAGAAGGACCCAATTTCCAGTTCCTCCAGCAGACCTCAAACAGCTCCAGCACCTAAGACAGAGCCCAAGGCTCCGGCGCCGGATCTTATCGACTTTTTCGATAGCATTGAGCCTAAACAACAACAGACTACGATCGCACCAGCACCTCAGCAACAACAACCGCAGCTAAATTTCCAACAAGCCGGGTTTGGCCAACAAATGTTTCAGACACAGTCAACTGGTTTCCCCGACCAACAGGGCGTCTTTGCTCAGCCAGCGCAACCAGCTCAACCACTTTTTATGCAGCAGCCTACTGAGTTTGTAGGCGGCTTCAACCAACCAAACACAAACCCTTTCAATCAGATGCAAGCGCAGCCGGCGCCACAATTGCAACCTCAAGCCACAGGGGCTGGCTTTGGTGGATATGGTCCCCAATCTTACGGCTTTCAGAATACTCTGACAGCAATCCCTCAGGAAGGGGTTGCGACATTTTCTCAGCAACAGCCCATGGCAAATGGAATACAGCCACAGACAACGAACCCTTTCCGAGCATCTATGTTGGTCACCAATCAAACTGGTGCGGCTGGTGGTTTCAGTCAGCCAGCACCGGTTACTCAACCGTTGACGCGCCAAAACACAAATCCTTTTGCAAAGAGGCTATCTGCTCTTCCACCATCGAATCCTCCTCCAATGCCCACATTCCAACCAACTCAATCCCCCGTGCAGGCACTGCAACCACAACGCACAGGAACTAATCCGTTCGCAAAACAAACCCCATCCCCTCAGCCTAACCCGCAACAGACCCTTCAGCCTCTTCAGCCCAATCCTACGGGGAGTACGAATCCCTTCCGTCAAAGTGCATTTATCAACCAGCAGACTGGCCAGGGCTGGCATGTCGGCGGGCAGCAGGGTACGATGGGCGGCTTAGAACAGATGGGGACGGTACCAGTATTCCCTCGACCGGGAATGGCATGATCGTTCTATTATTGAAAGGAAACAAACAGTACATAATGGCGCCATATTTTTTCTTCAAAATCATGGAATAGTAAGACTTATGTTGTTTCGAGTCTTCCTGTGGTTGATTAGCGCATGCATTTTCATCATCTCTTTCGCTTATGTGATTGTTTCTGCTTAATTTCTAATGTGCATACTTCCTTTGCTCTTCTCAGGGTGTCTTTAGATATATACATACTTGCCACTACAATCCATATTTTAGTGCTAATGTTCTAGATAACCCATGATCTCAAGATGTGTCTCATTACGTATAGTTCTCAAGCCACTTGTCCCATGGAACAGCTATGGCTCCATTTGCCTTCAACTCCTCTTCTACTTCGGCCTCCAACTGCGTCGCACTCTTCCCCAAACCAGCGTCATCATACGTGGAGTGCGCGCCTTGCAACAGGATCACATTGAATCCCGCCGAGAGTGCGCCTAGGGATGTCTCGCGTACGCAATATTCGCTCTGTATGCCGCACATGACCAACGTAGTCACCCCTTCATCGTGCATTTGAGTAAACAAGTTAGGGTTAGACTCGAATGTGTTGCCTATCCCGTCAGTCATTTGGATCATGTTTCAAATTGCCATTTCGGACAGACTTACATGTATATTTGCTAATCAACATCTCCATTCCCCGTGGCGGAAAGACAAGCTCCCATGGCTCCGTGCCTCGTACCAAATTCCCGGACTTGGGACTTTCTTCGTGCTGTACAATGTATATGTGAGGTCCTCGTTCAATTGCATTCTTCTTTTCGCGCAAAGTTTTGAGTATAGTCTCGGCCGCTTGCCGGATACGAGAAGCATGAGGTACTTCAGTGCTGGATTTGGCGAGGCCATTTTGAATGTCGATTACGAAAAGGGCAGTGCCAGACATAATGGCTGTTTGCAGTCTATACGGCTATCGATGTCGTTGGTGGTCTGTAGATTCTATCCATCACTTGATGTCTCCTCTCCTGTGGTGGGGTTAACTGACACGCCCCATATATGTATCCCGCTAGGCAGCAACTGCGTTCCACTGCCTTTATTAACCTCATTGATTCAGTAGGGTATGTACCGACTCAACGTATTGAGGATCTGATAACAACTTCATCTTGACCAGACTGGGGTATGAAAGCAAGCATAGGCACATTCCGTGATTGCGGAAAAGTAGTAGACGTATGAACACCACCCCTGAATCTCGATTCCTTCTTAAATGTACTCTTCACAGCAAGGAGATTCATAACCTCAATGTCTGACTCCATAGACTCTGCTGCGCCGATGGTCTCATTGGTATCGACGCGGAAGCAAAAGTGCTGAAATCTTTCCGGGTATACCTTCCTGTTCAGGCAGGTGTTAGGCCTGTGATAAGGTTGACAACTTGCGGAGAACCGTCTACCGTCTACCATCTTTATCTTTCTACGACTCTTTATAAATCTTCCTCTCATACCCTCTTCAGAACTCAGAAGTCTGTAGCCTTATATGATCAAAAATGTCCGTACCTAAAATCTGGCTCATCGTCGGCGCATCTCGCGGCATTGGTCTCGAGTTTGTCCGCCAGGTCGTCGCTCTTGGTCACCATGTCATTGCCACCGTTCGCAGCTCCAACCCAGATATTGACGCGCTGGCTCAAAGTGCTCCGGGTCAAGTGCGGGTCTTGACGTGTGATGTCTCTCGTGAGCAGAGTATTGATGTATGCGTCTCGATTTGGGGCTCGAGTGAACGAAACGATGAACTAAAATAATCTGGTGATTAGAGCTTCATTGAACGATTTGCTCGGTCTGGGGAGCCAAGAATAGATTATGCGGTCATCAATGCTGGGGTTTTGAGATATCCGAATGTAAGATCTTCCTTCCCTGTGACGGTATTTGCGAATCAACACTAATGAGTTTCAGCGGACTCTTGAGATGTAAGTCTTTCCCTAATTAGGATTCTTGATGGACCAGTCTGACTTGATAGGACCTTTGATCACTTCGCAACCCATCTGCACACCAATACCGTTGGTCCCATCATTGTAGCCCAGAAACTGCTACAACTCAGCGATGTCGCTATTGGCACTATAGCCTTCATGTCAAGCGACTCGGGCTCGACGACGCGATTTCTTGCTTTTGAAGATGGGTGGGCATCAGCCTTCTCTTTGCCATCGATAAGAATGAGTGTCATGCTAATTATTGTAGGTTTGCTGCATATTCGGCATCGAAAGCAGCTCTGAATCAAGCCTTGCGGGTACGTCGAATTACCTTTAACGATACATGGTTGATTCGAGGCTGACACGGTGGGAAGCACATGGCCGAAGAATTGAAACGCAAACAGAGTGAAACCATCATAATAGCCTTGCATCCCGGAGAAGTGTTGACGTAAGGTTTCTTCAAGTCGCTCGAAGGACAATAAATGCTAAATACGGTCAACAGCGATATGAGCAAAATCGACATTGCGTGGGAAATAAACGGTGGACAGATAACGGCTGAAGAATCAGTGGTTGCGATGATTGACGTTATACGAAGCAAAAGTATGGAGCATACAGGCACATTTTGGACTTGGAAGAATGAGGTCAGTTGATCCATTTTGTAACGAATTGCACCTGTCTAACTGATGTGCTTATACAGGAATATCCGTGGTAATTGTAACTTGTATACCCTCGATCCCTGCGCGCGAGATGGTTGATCAATTGAGTGGAGGCAATGACATGTCGCAAGTGAAGCCCCTAAAAGAATGTGGGTAGATGTCAATAGACATATTTATAGCATCAATCCTCAGATACAAAAGTAACAAAACAAATAGTACATACTACATAGTATTAATCTCAAACACTTGACATCGCAAATGTAATGAAAAGCATCACAATGATTGGCTGACGCTACAATTATCGGAGCCCCACAGTTCGAAGTCCAGAAAGAAAGGGAAAAAAAAACGGTGAAACGAACAAGCATTTTACGTACAGACGGGGTTCAGCAGGCAGCATCGAATAGAAAGCAGGGAAATACGGCGGATACGAGGGCCAGCCTTAGTCCGGATCAGTTAGGGCTTAGTCTAAGGCACCCAGGCATGAACGGACGGGCCTGATCGGGCTAGTGCCGGCTCTCGTCTCTGAGCGGGTTTGGGCCGACTTCCACTTTGCATGTTTTACGCCGCACTTCCTTGATGCATCTTCATCATGGCAGCTGCATCGCACGGCTGCTGAAGATACAGACGGAGTACAACGTTGTCGACCTGTCAATTGCCGCGGAGATTCAATGCACATGGTGCGTGGCATGTGCTAAGCCACGCTTTCAGATCAGACGGATCACGGATTCGATATTGCGATGACACAGCCGCCTTCCTGTCACTGGCTGCAATATGACTATGATTAAGCACTAAGAATAACAACCAGGGTCTGAATCTCGACTACTCCGGGTGGAAAAAGGAGAAAACAGATTTGTCACGGATCTTTTCGCGCGACTAGCTCCGTTCACGAAGTTATCGACGATTTGACTGCCTCCAGGCTAACTTCCAAGTCGCTAATTAATTCAAATCACGGCCGCCACCAAATACATTCCCAGAGAGGACATACCCACCATCACTGCACTTTTGTTCTGTCAACTCACAAGCTAAGGGAAAGCAGATCTTTCGGCACTTTTGCCTCTGATCGCAGATCCATCCATTAGCATTGAGTTTCTGGCTATTCGCCTGAATCAGTGGAGTTGAGAGAGTCTGGTTACTCCGGATGGACGCCAAGACGGGCTCGGTCGCATCCGACGACAGTCTGCGGGCTGCCCACTACAAACAACACTCATACGAGCAAGTTTTTACGACCTTTACCACGCCTCAGCAGCCTCGATTCGTCCAGTGTGAGTATAGGCCTATGCTTGTGAAAGAACGATAGCTAACAGCGTGGCCAGCGATATCGCCGTCTCAAGATGAGCCCCCCGCAAAAAGAGAAGATAACGACGATGATAAGAACAAAATGTCGCAACCACCACAGTCAAAGTCCGGCAAATCGCCTCTGTTCTGGGTTAACTCAGATCCCCAGACAGTGCAGAAGGGCTCCAGAGAAGAAACGCTAAAGCGCATTCGATCGCATGTGATGTCCGAACATAACCGCAAGAAACGATTAGAGAATACACGACGGTACAATAAGAGCAAGACATGGAAGAACCTCGCATATCGACCGGAACCCATCGCGACGTCTAAGCTTTCTCGTGCGCTCGAGTCTTCGATATCTTCGCCGTCTTCGTCGTCAACCTCCGATAGATCTAGTTCAAAGAGCTCGTCGTCGCCAGAGATTCGAGAGTCCTCGCCGCCGGACAGTCTCAAGACATCAAGAAGTACCGGTTCGTTAGCGTCAGAGACATCTATAGCCTTTTCCACATCTCAAGAGGACTATACGCAAGATTCGTCGCAAGATCAACAATTATCTGTCGTCAGGAGGTACGAGTCGAGTAGTTTACCTACTGCGCCTTATGTAGGAACGGAAGATCTACTCGATCCGTTTCAAGCGACACAAATACGACTTTCTGAAACGCAATATCAACATTTCAAATTCTGTATGTACTGGCCACCTTGCCAATTTGCGCATTGATCAAAATCGTAGAGCTAATCTATTGCAGTCTTGTACGACCTGGTGCCGCAAGCAGCACCATTCATAAACCACGGCGTCGCCAAGTTGCGCAGACACTGGGTCTCGCTCGCGCAGTCGAGTCCATCCGTGCTGTATTCTTGTATCACCTCGGCAGTCACGAATAAGTCGTTAGTGACTGGAGAATTCTTTGCGGATCCGACTACTCAGCGAAGTAGCCCTCTGATCCTCGACCGACTTCGGAACAGGGGGGAGACGATTAGTCTGATCAATCGAGATTTGTCGTCTGTCTCGGCGGCTACGAGTGATGCGTGCATTTCTGCTGTCTCTATGCTGATATCTGTGGAGGTATGTACACCTCGGTCTGCATTTTGTCCATCACTCTGACTGTCCGCAGGTTACGGGAAGCAATCCACAAGATATTGCGCCTCATCTGAACGGATTACGCAAAATGGTTGCTTTGCGCAAAAACTTTGCAGACATCAATCCATCGGTTCGATCGCAAGTCGAATGGTTCGTTTGTCACTTGTCAGGTAGTCAATATGGACGATCACTAACTCGTTGAAGGAACGACATTCGCTCCGCATGCAAAACCATGACCAAACCCTCCTTCCCATTTATCCGCTACACCATGCCATCTCATACCCCAGCAGAAGTCAGCGTCGAATGCGCAGGCAGATTGGCCTCTACATTACGCCTTCTGGCCCGTATACCGGGTGTATTCGGCGCTGAGATGTGCCGCACAATTGACGACCTCACTTCTCTCACACTATACGCCGAAATTTTCAAACTCCAACCAGAAATCGCCGCGATACTCTTCGACGAAGACATAGAGGAATACTTTAACAACGAAGTACTCTATACAGAATACTGCCTCGTCAACGACCGATGGATCAGCACCGCAGCCTTTAGTAACGACAACAACAATGATACTTCACCCAACACTACTCCCATAAACATACTCCGCGGCGACGACACAATCGAAGGCGCCGTCCGACTCGCCTGCCTCCTATTCCACAACACAACAATATGGCCCTTCTACCCGGCCATCGCACCCCTGTTCCCCGTCCCCATATTCTGCCTCGAAACCGCCCTCCGCAACGGCATCGCAGCAGGCACATATACCTACCTTCCGGATCTCCTAATATGGCTTCTCTTCATCGGCGCAAGTGCCGGGAAATACCTGCCCACGACACGCACTTGGTTCATGTCCGAACTCTCCAAAGCCGTGGATGCATACAACAATTCGATCATCACGAAAGATAATGACCTTTATATAAATAGTAATAACGAAGCAGATTATGAGTCGAGTTCGTCGCAGCGGTTGCTGAGCTCGGTGGACGATTTTAGGAATGTCCTCAGTGGTTATTTCTACGTTGACCGGTGCTATGCCGGGGATGTATCGGAGGTATGGGTGACTTTGAGGGGCGGACGGTGATCTCACCCTCAAGGCAAGACAGTTGATGATATAAGAAATGTTTATGTTACATGTATATATATATATATATATTTATTCACTATTCTCCGTGGCGATATATGGATGTTATCCACTCTTCATGTATAAAATGCATATGGTTAGGTGATTTACTGAATACCTCTACAATGATTTTGTAACACATAGTTGGTAGGAATCATCCATTGTATTAGTAGCTGCATTTAGAGCTGAACATTACGAATCGTACATCCACAAAACCAATCATCAAATATCATAATATCGATGAAACAACAGGAAGCCAGAGGATGTTGGAAAAAACGACGAGGAGCAACAAGGGAGACGGTACTAGCTAGGGTATCTGAGGAATGGAAAAAGAAACATGAAGTTGTGCTTGTAAGGTTTCCTCTCCTTATTTTTTGTATGTCATTTTGCAATATCATTGAGTGTTTGGTCGCATCATCGCACATGTAGAAGAAGTCCTTTCATATCTGAATCAAACCCCGGAGGGTCGATCTATGAGACAGAACCTTAGACAGTGTCGCGAGCAGCCTTGGCACGACGCTCGCGTCCCTTCTCGGACCAGGGGAAGTGAGCAACGGGGATGATGAAGAAGCTGTTGCTGGAGTCGGCGATACCGGCCAGCGCGTTGTACCAGGCCAAGAAAGCAGCGAGCAGGGCAAAGAAACCGCCCGCCTTGATAATGCTGGTGGTAGGTGCGCCGTCAGTGCGAACGAGGTAGCCAATACCAAGCAAGAGGAAGGCCATGTCTAGCGAGAAGAAAAGGGAGAAAAACGCCACGGTGGAGCGGAGGGTGCAGATCAGCAAGATGAAGGTGAAAATGAACCATCCCTGGTCCAGTCAGCCTTTGTTCATTATGTGTTCGAAGAGATAAAAAGGGGGAAATACCATCAAAAAGAGACCGAAAGAGTTGTAGAACATGGCAGGACTGCCATTGTCGGCAGTTTCAAGCGCACTTTCAATTTGGAACCCGCCAGGAGTCAAGACGATAGCAAAGGCAATCCAGAAACCACCATAAGAAGACAGAGCAGTGGCACCAAAGGTGTTTCCAACAGCCATTTCCCTGATAATGCGTTAGAGATGTCCTGATTGTGTAGGTTTGGATTAGACATACCACATGCCGGCAAGCAATTGGACGAGACCACCGTAACCAAAAGCGAGACCAACGACGATGTTTGGCGCGGTGATGTCACGAGCACCCATGTTGATACATCCCAGGACAAAGGTAGTCAAGGCGAAAGCGCTCAAACCAAGAGGCGCAGGATTGGCAAATTTGCGGTCGGTCACGGGACGGTACAAACCAGGCTGGAATTCACCACCAAAGGCAGGGAGACGAGCCTCGGTGGTGTTGACTTGAGCAAGAGGACCGTATCCAAAGCGGGCAGCGGCGCGAGCTACTTCGTGCTCCTCGCGCGACATCTGAGGGTAGGTGGTGCCGCCATTGGTGGCAGTACCGGTAGTATCGAGGTTGGTGGCCTCCTTGTCAAGAGCAGGGCCGTGTGTGGTAGCGTCTGGTGCAGCTGCCATTGTGTCTGTGTTTTGGTGTTAGATCATACAGTTGATGTCAATGTCAATGTCAACGTCTTGAGGTAGTGTTGTTAAGTAAATGAAAAGCCAAGAGATGAGAAGAAGAGAGGTGAAGAAGGGTTGGTAGATGAAGAAATTTCAAAAAAGATGGAGACAATGGAAAGAAAGACGGAGAGAGAGGAGATGATCAACAGAAGGTAGGTAAATAAAGCTTTCGGTGTGGCAGCTTCCTCTTACGGACGTTTTGCCTAGAAGGCAGCTGCGGGTCACACTGGCGCCTTCCTCGAAGCCAAAACATCCATGCACGCTTCGGCGCCTCTCAAACCGAAGTCCGACTCCTTCTTTATCTCGTGATTCTGGGCTGGCAGGGAAAAGACATTCCATACGAACCTTGATTCTAATCTATAATAAGTTGGCTGGATTGGGAGCAATCGTCTAATCCACCGTCTGATGTCGAAGTAGGAGGTAGGAGGTAAGCTGAGAAGTAGGACGCGTGAAAATGAATTAAGGGTGTTCCACAGCTGAAGAGCGCAGACCCCCGATATATATATGTACAGTTCACAATCGATGAAATTCGAGACACAACGCCCAGAAAGAACTAACGGACAACGCAGCTACTGAGTTGCGTGAGCAACTGGCCAGTCACCGCTGGCATCAATAGTCTCCAACAATTAGTAATAGGCAGTTCCATCCGTGCGAGATGAGATGCATGGCTACTTCGTCTCTCGCCCGGCTTGCCCGGGGATCTGGGGATGGGGATTCCCACAGAAAACCCATCCAGCGCGGGGACATGGGGGGAATCCCTTCTCCTATCTTTGTTGCATCTACGATTTAGTTGAGGGGCTGCTGGGTTATGGTCGACTGAAACGCCCAATTGCGTGCGTGGGCATGGGTTCATCCCATGAATTAGCGGACGGTAGCCAGTCAGGGAGCTGCAGGGATGATTGCTCGCGGAAATGAGGGGAAGAAGGAAAGTTAGGAAACTGCTGGTGCTGGGGAGATGCTGCTTGACAGGCAGAGTGAGTGATTGGTGGGATTACCAATAACCCTGCCACGACTCATAGTCAGTAGGACGCGATGTACATACGTATGTACACAGTATGTAGCTACGAACTGTGTACTCCGTAGTACTAACTAGTAGTAAGCATGCGGAGGAATTTTGTGGCCAAGTTACGTATGTGCACGGTAATTCATGACACAAGAATTTAAGCAGTCGTCCTGGGTGGGGCCTGGCTGTACGTACTATGTATGCACGTACGGACCGACTGACTGACTGACTTTTTGACTTTCTGGGGTAAGAGCTTGCAGCCGCCAATCACGAGTTCGGCACGGTCAGATGTCAAAGGGAGGCGTGCCGAATACGGTTTAGTCGCCTCCGATCAGCTTTGTGTATTCTGGTAATTTTACTGTAATTTAGTTGGGTCGTTGGTCCGGACGTCATCCCCCTTGGACTTCTCGTCAAGCACATACTTCTTTGCGCCGATCTCCAGGTTCATCCCCATTTTCCGTCTGATTGATCTGTCCAGAAAGAGCGAAGTACCCCATTGATGATGTACATTGTACCATAGCTGGAGTTGGGAATGAATCCCAATGCTGGCAACATTCGGTCATCATTCCATCCATCGATCCATGTGTGAGTTGCCCAAACGTGGGCATGGCATGATGTATCCCGGCCACCGACCCCGACCGCAAAACCAGGCTAAAACCAACCCCGACCCCGACCACGTCGACCGTACCACGGTGGCAGCAGCAGCAGCAGCAGCAGCAGTAAAACAGGAAGGTCGCGGATAAACGGATATTTACCACGGCTACTTTTAGTCCTAGCCCTGTTTGGGTACCATGCACCGAAACAATCAGACCTGCATGGGGCTTACTAAGTTTCGAGCCTGATTCAGCTTCCAGAAAAAATTACGTGATGGCTTTGGAATCCCTGAAAGTTGAGGCCACAAGAATTTTGCACGTACGTATTGTTTTTCTCGTGACCGGGATACAGGTTCGAGTCACGGGATATGCTTTTGATCCATGTTATCCAGCCAAATTGGCCGATCAGGGTCCACTGCTTTATTTGTGTCTTACGTGGGACAGGATGTCTTCTATCTTCTCCCATTATAACTACGATGGGTAACACTGCATAAGCATCACTTCACCTATTTACAATTCGGACAAAATTGAAACATAAGTGCGTCGTAGAAGCAACCAGTCCTGCGGCTGGAAGCTCAGAGAGTCTGGAATAGCCAAAACTGCCGAAATAGGCTGATTGACCGGTCCGCCAAGCCCTTTCCTTGCTCTCTTTTTTCTTTTTTTTCTTTTTTTTTTTTTATTTTTTTTTTTGCGTGCTCGGCTTTTTTTAGGCTTTAATCTCACGTGTTACGAAACTTACACGATACGTACGGACGCGATACACACCGTAGTGTATGTTAGCCTCAAGTGTTAGTCTCTTTACGAACATCCACTATGGAGTCGGATGGGGACCCTGCCAAGGCTCGTCAGTCTGTTCATCAAAATAGGACAGCCAAATCTGAGCAATTTCAGATCTATCTTTTTGCAAGGGTTTCAGAACCTCTTTGCACTTGATTTAGGGTTTGTGTTCTCAATCGGGCTAAGTACGCATACTGTAGTTACTAGTCTGACCTACTTACCTGAGTCGTCCAATGCCATCCAAGATGGATCGTATGATCCTGATCCAGATCCAAGGATCACTTAGTCTTCGGTAAGAACCAAACTCTCAGCATGTACGTATTCGGTCCGGCGGAGCGGAAAGGTCCCCAATCTCAATCTTGTCTCAATCTTTATACGTGCAAGGCAAGTTATTCGAGGACAAGATGCCGAGTCACAAATGCCGATACTTCAAGGGGTACGCACGTATGAGCCAGATCGCGATGCCGAATCCACATAGCCTCACTAGTACGTACTCGGTTATCCTATTCAAAGGTATCAGACCACTAGTTGAATAATTCCATTTGTCGGCATTCATTCCGTCGTCTCCGTAATGTACTTTGTAAGGACTTACATAGAGCCGCACATGATCGTACTCAGCCTGTTCCAAGTATGGTAGCTCTAGTGGCAGTGGCAATATGTGGAGAATGTATGGAGTAGTCGTTGATCGCTGGTTCGGTCCTGAGGAACACGGTAGTTACATACCTCCCAACTCGGCAATTCGAGCTTCTCCAATCCATACAGCCTTTTTGATCTGATGATGGTCTTATTGTTTTTGCCCCGGGTATCGCTTCGGGTGCCCCAGATCCATTACCCCCTAGCAAAACATGGGGGTGATGAAATTCGGGATTTGGACATGATCAATGCAGTGTACTCAGGTTTGGGTAAGGAACCGGACGAATGGAAAGTCGTGATGCATTGGATCTATGGGAAGATCACTGATGACCGCTAGGATGTTGATCCCTGACGGGGCTTGAGCGTGTCTTTGCTATTCGGAATTGCACGTGGATCTGATCTTTCAAATAGATGCTTATGACACTTGCAAGGAGGTAGGTAGTACCTGCGTTGCATAGATGGATGTCGACAAAGGCACTCTTGTTCAGGCTATTGTGGTATCCTTGTAAAGCTCTGTAAAGGCAATGCTATTCATAGTGCCATATGGACACAGAATTTGTGATTGTACACTTTTACACATCACACACACACACACAGAAAGTAGGAAAGTGGACAATCAATTGGGTATCAACATAACATATACACCTAACCCTCTTCAAAAACTCGACAGTGGCGAGGATTATTACCGCTCAAGCTTCCTCGCTGTCGTCTCTAGTTGCGCGTTGAAAGCCTTGACCTGACTCAACAATCCGCCGTAAGATCCCTCAGCGGCCGAGCTCACATTCTCCGATACGCTGCGAAGTAAGAACTCGAGACCAGCGACGCCGTTGCCTTCGTTTGCCCCGTCATCGTCATCGTTCCTACTGCGATTCCGATCGAGTATGAGGTCGAGGTTGTGTAGGATGTTGTTGATAGTGTTGCGGGACTAGGTCATAAATTAGAATTTTCAAGACGCGGAAATAGAGATAAGCTCACCATCTTCGCATTCTCCTCTTCACCGTGTTGCCATCGCACTGCATCCATCCGCAGCGTAATCTCGTGTCTCTGCCGACGTACTTCAAGTAATCGATTGCGCATCTCAGCAGCCTCACGCTTTGCCTTTTTCAGCTGCACTCCCAACGAGAAATTGCTATCCAGCAACTCGCTGAGCTCAAATAGTCGGCCCTCCAATTGCGTCCCGTAAGCTTCGATAGTTTTGCGTTGTCGTGCATATTCAGACCGTTTCGCTTGGTTGGCGGCTTCGCTAGCGATATTGTTGTCCAGTGCCGTCAAGTGTTTGTCTAGTATTTCTTTGCAGATTTGAGATAAGACGTCGGCTGCGTTGACACCGTTGCGGCTGGGGAACTTTCTGCCTGCGGCCTCGAGTTCGTCGTCCGAGTCCTGCTCATCGCTAGATGGATTCGAGGCTGAATGCGTAGAGTCTAGGTTGTGAGTGCTTGCGAGACGGTGGACGGTGATCGCAACTGTGCCCTCGCGTCGACGTGGTTCCGAATCCTCGTCTTCTTTTCGCCGTCGCTTAGTACGTTCTCTGCCAGTAGTCTTTTCTTCAGTAGTTGTGCCCGCTGAAGGTCTTCCACGGCGTCGCTTTGCTAAGTGACTTGGCTCAGTGCTCGCTTCAGGCCTCGTCTCCGTAGTTTCTGTATTCACTACTTCCTGCTGATGTTCTTGTCCCTTGTTAAGGGATGGGCGACCCCTGCGTCGGGAACTTCCACCGGTCTCTTGTGGTTGCTGCTTTCTCCTTGCTTGGTCCTTTGACTTTTGACTTTCTTCAGAGCGCTCTTGCGTCTCCGCAATACTGGGCCTCTTGCCAGATTCGACCTCTCTAGTCTTGCCTTTGCGTTCAGCTCTAGTCTGTGCCGTATCTTCCTCTTCCACGAGCTGCTCTGCTGATATGTTATCTGCAGTTGACGGTCTGCCCCGCTTTCTCCTACCGCGTGGAACATTTTGTGGTGGTTCGTTGTCTTGTTCCTCATCTTGCTGTTCTTCTTCGGGCTCTGGTTGCTCTGGTTCCTTGCGTCTTCTTCCGCGCTTAGTTGAGCTTGGCTCTGGGACACTCTTCATTTGTACCGGCTCCTGGCCGACTACTGGCGCAGTTTCCGCTCCTTCCGAACCTCGTCTACTTCTCCTCCTATGTGGCTGTAGGGTTTGGTCGGTATCTTCTTGAGCAGGGTCTGATCCATCAATTTCGGTCTGCTTGATTGAGCGCCTCCTTGTATGATCGGAAGCTTGTTTTGGACTTGCGATTCCATTTTGTGATTCTGCAGCCTTGGGCCTTCCTCTTCTACCAGTCTTGACGATCGCTTGAGGTTCGGCTTCTTGCTCGACAATTGCGATCTCCTGCAAGCTTTCTTCTGCAGTCACGTGTACCATGGGAGCTCCTGTCAGTCCTTCATGAGCATCGAAACGGTTCTGTCGATCATTTTGTGTAGCCTTGTGTATGGCCAAAGGAGATGAATTTACAATCGCTTCGGGTTCTGACGTAGGCGGGCGAGTCACATCGTCATTCTTCGTGCCTGAAACGATCAGTATATGGTAGTCATAGTTTTCCAGTCAACTTACTGATCCTCCTCCGTTTACTGCTCCGGCCTTCTTGTTCTTCCGTAATGTGGTTCGGAGTTGAGACTCGTCCGACCGAGACCCTGCCCGATCTTCGCGGGGAAGTCGTAAGAGCTAGACTGTTGTGCGGTGTCCCCGTTGGCGTCTCTCTTGTTGACTGTTCAGTAATCGGCGCCGTCGAGCTCGGAAGTGTTGTATCGACTGCTGACGCCGCAGCATCTGTAGTTTCAGGAACACTTTCAAGTTGATGTGCAATGGAGGGTGGGGGAGCACCACCACTTGGTGATCCAAATGAGAATCCAAAGTCGACCGCTTGTATTTTGCGTGTGCTATCAAATAGGTTGTTCCGTCAGCTGTTTGGGTCAACAAGTCGCGTGCGGGGAGATACATACCCAGCACCGCGCTGGCGCATCTGCAAACGTTCTTGTCGGTCTGTGAAAACAGGAATTAGCTGAAAGTTAGTCAATCATAGATTTGAGGTTATCTTACTGGATGCCATATCTGCCACTGCTCCAAATAGGAGCTTGTCGCGCAATTCAACGCGCCTGTCGAGAGATGAGATCAGACGCGGGCCGCGGGAGATGTTAGTTAAGGATTGCCATTTACGGACTAGTGTGCACTGCTCCGGATTCTCTCCGAATCTCGACTTTGAAGTCGACGTCAATCAATCAATAAAAATGATCAATCATCTAACAAGTGTGCGTTTCATTGATAAAAAGAGACTCAGTCAACAAATATCCTGCAAGACTATATAATCACACAATGGGCTGGTTCTGGGGCTCCAACGGGACAGAGGATCCGACAAAAAATCTCGATCCGGAGCTTCAAGACTATCTCAAGAGAGAAAGACCAACTACATATAAACCGACCGTTGAGCCCTCCAGGGAAAAGCCCGAAAACTCTACACAAACACCCTCACAATCGACAAACACTACCACCGAAGACAAACCCACCGTCCCCGCTGCTTCCTTGTACCCTGACGGGCGATATGCTCACCTCTGGAAAACCTACAAACCTCTGGCCGAGGTCGAAGCCGCCGACAATTCGAACACGGCGCAACGAGTGATTGATAAATTTAAACAGCGCAAAGATTCAGTACATTCGGCGGCCATGGAGAACTGTGCAATTGAGCATGAAGGTCTGACGACTTGCTTTAACAAGAGTGACTGGTTTTCCATGGTCAAGGCCAGAGCTACCATGTGCTCGGATGAGAACAGGAAGTTCTCGCGATGCTATACCACGCAGGCTGTACGCATTTCTCTCGCGCTTGTATAGTTGAGACGGAGCGCTAATTTCTACAGAAATTTCTACAAGCCCTGGGTTACGCCAGTTCATTCGAATACGACGAAGAAAGAGAGGAACGCATCCAGATGCACGCAGATAAACTATACCACCAAATGCTCGACTACGAGAACAGAGTTGCAGAAGCCCGAGCTGCAGGACGAGAGGCGCCTCCGATCACATCTCTTTTTAATCCAAACACCAAACCAGTCTCCCCAAGCGATGAGCAAGTGATACCAGGCGTTGAGCAACTTCCAGAAGGTATCAAATTACCGGAAACATTGGACAAACTCAGTCCACATGAGAGAGAGCTGGAGATTCAGTCTATGAAGGCTGAGCTCGAGCAAAAGAAGAGATATTCGGAAGAGGCGGCGCCATATATCAAGGCTCAGCAAGAAGCGCAAGCGAAACGACAGGAGAAGGCTAAGAGTTGGTTTGGTGAGACGATTGGAAAATATGTTACCTGAAGCTGATCAATCCTGCTCTCATTTTCCATGTATATTACTCAGAGATACTCCCTATGAACTTGCTATTGGTGATGCGAAAGTGTCACACGGACTAGCAGAACTGTCGTAAGGATCGCGGTTAAATGTGCAATGCATTATCATGACAAGATTGTACGTAGTTGAACGACGGGTCGGGACGATGTGCAACTTTATCCACACATGCCTACGTCGGACCAAAAAAAGTGATACATCAACACACTAATACCTCGCAGGGGAAGCCACGATGCCAATCAATAGATAAAGATAGATATGCACGTGACTGATGCGTTGGCAGACAGCAGGTTGAAATCGATGTTAAGCACGAAGCAATAGAGTCTCGGACTTCTTTCCTGACCATTCTACTGAGATATCGCCCGCAAGTGGCTGGGCGGATCAGACCACAGCTGTTGCGATACTCCGTACAACCATGGACCTGCAATCTCGTCACGAAGACGAGTGCGGAATCACCTACCTCACCCCCTCTCGTATATCCACACACACCTAGTCTGCTCCGTAGTAAAACCATAATGATACTGTTCCTCAGCTGTGTAAGCGAGCGACGTGATTGGCTTTCCCGGCTGGATACGCGTTGAACCCGCGACAACGCGTGGAATTAATTAATACACGTCCTTTACACAGTCTCACTCATTGGCTCTAGCTATTCTTAGCACGGATACCGTAATAATGGTTTCGTGACCGAACACGGAATATATGCTACGGCCGTCCGATCACACCCTCTGCGACGATACAATCAATGATCATTGAATTCTGTCGATGTTGCAGTCAAAGAGATTGTTTTTAGCATTGTGGGCTCTTTCGTCTCATTCCTTGTTCTTCTCCGAAAACGATTGTTCGTCAAGTTGTCTGGCTTACTGCTTATCAGACCAGGCGTATCCGTGGCTCTCCTGGCGGCTGGCTTGACTTCTCAGACGAACCAACCAAACTTCATTCCTTCTACTACGACCGATCTCAGCTATTCCAGTTCATCTCAGATTAACCTCTTCGTTGTCTTACAATTTTGCCACTTGTTTGCGAATTGGTCGACATTAATTACCAAAAGAGAATCCATTCGAATCTACGAATACCAATTGAAACAGCTTATTGGGACACTCAGGCAGTGCTCTACGGAGCACTGTACAAACCTCCATCATGAAAGCAGCTCCGTTATTGATTGCCTGGCACAACGAGAACGCCCCAGTTTATTCTGTACATTTTGATCCGCACGTCAAGGGTCGATTTGCAACTGCTGGAAAGTAAGATTGATTTTCTCTGAGTGACTAGTACTTGATCTTGTTTACTGACCCATCCCCCCCCCGCTGTAGTGATAACAATGTCCGAGTACGTCGTACCTATCTACCATTCTCAATCCAGTTGCCACGTCGTTATTGACCATAATATAGATCTGGAAACTCGAGAGTACTGGGGAGGAACGCAGAGTCACATATTTGAGCACGTTGATAAAGCATACCCAAGCTGTGAATGTGGTTCGATTTTCGCCAAAGGGTCGGTTTCTACCTTTCGCTTGAGGAACGCACATACTGATGAAATTACAGGTGAAATGCTGGCTTCAGCAGGAGATGACGGGAATGTCTTGCTTTGGGTCCCATCCGAAGTGTCAATGACACCGCTCGGCGAAGATCATTCGGACGACAAGGAAACATGGCGAGTGAAGCATATGTGTCGGTCTTCTGGGGCTGAAATCTACGATTTGGCTTGGTCTCCGGATGGCGTTTTTATAATCACCGGTAGCATGGACAACGTTACTCGAATCTACAATGCTCAAACAGGTTGGTCAGGCTTCCAGCATCGTGGATGCTTAAGCTGACAATAACTAGGACAAATGGTTCGACAGATTGCCGAACATTCACACTATGTCCAGGGTGTAGCCTGGGATCCGCTCAACGAGTTTGTTGCGACGCAATCGTCTGACCGATCTGTACACATTTACAGTTTAAAAACCAAAGACGGACAGTTCTCTTTGACCACGCACGGAAAATTCTTGAAAATGGATCTTCCTGCTCGTCGAATTCCAGCAAGCAGTCCTGCTCCGACAGATGCCAAGACTCAATCCGTTACCAATGGACTATCGATTGCCTCGCCAGCGCCATCCACCCCAGGTACTCCAAAAACAATGACTTTGCCAATGGACCCACCTCCTGTGTCTCACAGTCGACGCTCTTCTTTCGGGTCTTCGCCTTCAATTCGCCGGTCAGCTTCACCGGCACCGTCTCTACCATTACCTGCCGTCAAGCCAATGGAAGTCTCCTCTCCAAGCTTGTTTGGAGGGTTGGGAGTCAGAAATGCAAACCTATATGCGAACGAGTCCTTTACATCTTTCTTCCGTCGATTGACGTTCACTCCCGATGGCAGCCTGTTGTTCACTCCAGCGGGTCAGTTCAAGACGACGCAAGGATCTGCCAGCGACTCAAACAAGACAACCGAAGAAGTTATCAATACAGTTTATATCTACACCAGGGCGGGGTTTAACAAACCACCCATTGCACATTTGCCTGGCCATAAGAAGCCGTCTGTTGCCGTGAGGTGCTCTCCAATATATTATACTCTCCGACAAGGATCTCGACCAACCACTCACATCACACTTGATACGTCTTCTGGTGATGACAGTTTCCCAGCGTTGCCAGATCCTGTTGTGAGTGCGAATATCACCAGTCACCCGTCAATGGAGCCACCGCCATCATCTTCCGGTGACGCGTCGAAACCATTGGTGTCTCCGAAGACTGAGAACGAGCCTTCTACTTCTGCCTTCGCTCTGCCCTACCGTCTTGTGTATGCGGTGGCTACGCAGGACGCAGTCCTGATATATGATACGCAGCAGCAAACCCCGCTGTGTGTTGTAAACAACCTTCATTTTGCGACGTTTACAGATTTAAGCTGGTCAGTGTTACGAGCTCAACACATATGTCCTTTGCTAATTATTATATTATAGGTCGTCCGACGGCTTGACGTTGATTATGAGCTCATCCGATGGTTTCTGCTCGACTCTGTCATTTGCTCCCGGAGAATTAGGACAGGTCTATTCACAGCCTGCTTCTTCGCCGAATACAACAACGCATCACCATCATACCCTGTCGACGAGTTCCTCATCGAACAACACACCTCTCCCCACATCCACAAACACTGCGTCGCCCTCCCTGACAAGACCAAACCCAGTACCTGCTCCAGGATCGACCAGCGGTTCTGGTCGCGCTGCCAGCCCTGCACGATCATCTTCGGCGTCCTCGATCCAGACACTGCAAACATCACAATCAGGCAGCGTCGTCAATAACCCAACACCGACTCTCGGCACTGTGCCGCTCGTCACTGCTACCAACTCGTTGCCCCTAACCACTCCGCCTCAGACCCCACTGCCGGGTGTGTCACATAGCGCTACAAGTTCGTTTAGTAGCACTGTTCTCGGCAAGCGCGATATCGGGGCAGCCAGTGAATCTGAAAAGGAAGAGACAAGGCAAAAGGAGGTCGCAGATATCGAAAAGCCGACAAAGAAGCGACGGATCGCGCCTACATTGGTGTCGGAGAACTCGGCAACTTTTGCTACCGAGCAAGCTGAAAAGAAACTAGAAACACCGCAGTCTTCTGGGAAGCTCGAGTCTGCTGCACCTGCTGAAAAGTTCGATCAACCGGCAACTCAATAGAATGATGTTAATGCATACCACCGTCTCATTTATGAAGCATGATGCAATGGAGTTACGGGTGTTTAGTCATTAGTCTGGAAGATGTTACTTTTGGGCACATGCCGCCTTGTGTCAGTGCCAATTCGCTCTGTTTTAGGGATAAGATTCTTTTTTAAGATTCATGTATGAATAGAGTTATGAATGGAACTTATGAAATAAAATTAATGACCATGTTGTAGACCTATCGTATAAACCATGACTAGTCTAATCTAATCTATGTACATGAAAGGCCGCTTGAAAACAAACGCCAGAAATGATAGAACAAAAGGATGATTTAAGCCTTTACATCAACCGCAAAAGTCTCACTGAAGGGATAATCCGTATACCCCTTCGCCTCCTTGGCATTATAAAACGTGTCCCTGTTATACGGCGTAAACTCCACACCGTTCTTGATGCGGTGCGGCAAATCCGGGTTCGCAATAAATGGTCTTCCGAATGCGATAACCACTGGGTGACCCTTGTATACGGTCTCGACGGCTTCTTTCGCGCTGTCGGCCTTATAACCTCCCGCCAGCACCAAGGGGGATGCGTCGGCATATGCATCTACGAAAAACTGCAGTGTTCCAGTGTGATGCTCGGCGTCCATATTTCCGTGTACCCGTGGCTCGACGAGATGCACGTATGCAATGCGCAACTTCGCGAATTCCCGCGCGAGATAGGCGAACGTCTCGTCGCGCTCGCCGTCCGGCATACCCATACCCTGGAACTCGCTAAAGGGGCTGAAGCGAATGGCGGTACGATCAGCGCCGACGGCCTCGATGACGGCCTTTGCGACTTCGAGAGCGAAGCGAGATCTGTTCTCGACGCTTCCGCCCCATTGATCGGTGCGCTGGTTGACGGTTGTCTGGATGAATTGATCGATTAAGTAACCGTTCGCGCCGTGGATTTCCACGCCATCGAAGCCCGCGCGCTCAACTGCGTTTTTGGCCGCAGTAGCGCAATCTTTGATATATTGCTGAATCTCGTCTTCGGTGAGTGCGCGGGGTGTCTCGGCGCCTTCACCCATTGATACGGCGCTACTGCTGACCAGATCGAACTTTTCGCCACCCGGTTGAGCTCTCATTGCAACTGGGTCGGCAGTTCGTCCCAATGCCCATAATTGAGCGTAGATATACGATCCCTTTGCATGCACGGCGTCGGTGACCTGTTTCCATGCTGCGATTTGTTCGTCTGACCAGATACCGGGCACGTAAGTGTATGCGCCGGCCTGGGGCGAGATGAGGGTTGCTTCCGAAATGAGTAGAGTGCCTGGTTCGGAGGCGCGTTGAGAATAGTATTCTTTCACGAGGGGAACGATGGGGGCGTGAGTGTTTTCATCGTTGCGCATGCGTGTCAGGGGTGCGAGGGCGATGCGGTGGGAGAGTTGGAGGCGGCCGACTTTGAGAGGGGTGAAAAGGGTTGTCATTTTGATTCTCTTCCGTTTGTACGAATTATTCTCGGGGAGATGAGAAGAAGTGTGTGCAGTTTGTACAGTGTCTGATCGATGGGGGACATCTACAGCTGCCAGGGACGATGCAAGTATTTATATGCTGCAACGAGCACACCTCAAAGATCCAAACTTTAACCAAGTTAACTAGTGGACTAACTATCGCATTCGAACCTGATTAATAATGTTTTTCCAGCGTCTGAGCACGTCAGTCAAACCTTGGAACGTAATTAGGGTTGCGGATTTTGAGCACCAGAAAAGACCCTGGCCGAGTTAACCGTCTGACTGGGACGGCAACTAAACCCTTTCCAGACAGGCTGTTCCGGGGAGAAGCTTAAAAAGAGTGAGTGAGAAGAGTTCTAAAGACTAGTTGGTTAAGTTAGTTAGAATTTTCTGGTTTGTCATCATTTTTTCTTTTGTCAGCGCCACTGATGATTCGACCTACCACCGAAAAGTTTCCGGCATTTACAGAGCAGAAATTCCTCCGATGATTCGTGATGCTTCTGTCGTTTTCTGCTATGTGTGCAAGTGGCTTTTGTGCATGTGGTCTCGGGGGTGATGTAATCAGGACCAACAGCTAGCTCCGTCTGCACTCGAGATGCACTTGTCGCAAGTTACGTCCATATCAATAGATATTTGACTTACTGCGCACTTGCATTTACTGGGATACTACAGGGTGTATGGGAATAAAACTGCCAGCAGTTACGACTGATCCAGCATCGACTTGTAAGATATATATGTGCATGCTTAATGTAGTCAACTGCCTTAAATGTGAGGGTACATGTGTAGCGTGCATTCATAATTTGGATATGTACGTAAACTTGGAATAATATTATTATACGGCTCATACCCTTGCTCGTCAACTGCCATGCCACTATATACATGAGCTCAGTGTACTTTGTATAGGTGCATGCTCAGATACTAGCAGCAGTTGACTTTCGTACATATGCTTATTCATCATTTCATTGTTGACTAGTTAGCCAGCACAGGCTGCAATTTATCTGCCAGACATGGACGCATTCGCAAATTGACCACCGCATTTGGATATCGTGTACTCCGTAATCGTATGATCGTATCTCTATCATCATGCAACTCAAACATTAAAGTCAAATGACCAACCCAGCCAACCCATTGACCAATGCATCATTATCATCTAGAACCGTCGCCGCTGCTGTAGTCGCCCGAGTACCCATCGTGATACTAATAACATGCTGAACAGTCCCTTCTCGCTCAATCCAATTCGCCCATCTGAGCAAAGTCTCATCGCCGCGAGAGTTACCCGCGACAAAAACAAAGTCTGGCGTGCCATGACTCGGCTGACCACTGATTCGTTGTAGAGCTAATTGCGCAGTAGTAGCTTTCGTCACATTTGTAGGCTCAACCGTCACTGCACCATCTGTCAGGACGGCTCGAATCGGGATATTCCCGCGTGAACCGTTGATCTGATCACTTAGTTCGGCTGCTTGGCGGATGGCAAGCTCTTTGTCAAGGGCAGTTTTGTAATCGAAAGTAAGTGAGAAGCGTCGTTCTTCGATTGAAGTGCCCTCTGTACGTTCCTGAAAGTATTCCATGTATTTCTGGATACCTCGGCGCCAGTCGCGAGTATCGCTTTCATTGAGTAGTTGCTGCCATTCGGATTGTCCAGGCTCTCGTAAGAACGCCCCGTTTTCAGCAATGAGTCCAATTTGAGGCGACTTCGCTAGTAATGGTTCAAGTTGTTTTGGCGTCTTTGAACTGGTAACATAGACAACGTTCTTCGGGTCTGACAAAAGAGCTGCCAACATTGAGTGTACCTCCTGGTTCGAATTGGACGAGATATCGTTCCGTTGCCTAAGCAGTGGGAAAAGAGCTTCACCTTCTAGCATAAACACTCTGCTGCTTGATTTGTTGTATTTTTGTCGAACGGTATCCATAGATAGAGATGAAATAGTGTGCACCTCCCGTGATAACCGCGTCTCATATGCTTGGCGAAGGGCTTTGAGATACGTATCGCACCACATGGAAGCAGTGTGTTTCGCCATTCGACCCAGTAGAAAACGCCAATTCTTCTCTTTGTCTTCGGCTGACATGAGCAGAGCACGATTGATGGCGTCCGCGCACTGCACATAGTCCCATGGGTTGACAAGAAGCTCATGACCACTCCAGATGGAAGCACTTCCCGTAAACTCACTCAAGATGAGCGATCCATACTTTTGAGGAATACCGGAAGTTCCATCTTGACAGACGACAAAGTCGTGTCCTGAAAGGTTCATTCCTTCACGAAGACTGGTGATTATGAATATTTCGGCAACAGACATTAGAGCGAGAAATTGCGCAAAGGAAATGTCTTGCTTCAAGAGGACTAGCGGCTGGTGGGTAAGTGTCGAGTATTTTGAGTTGATTCTCATCGCAATTTTGGTTATTTGGGATTCAAGATCCGTCAGATCAGGCGCAGACGACGACGCAACTTGGACCAAGACAACCTACACCCCAATTAGTTCTGTATCATAACCGCATAGCGAGTAGAAGGATACATACATTATCTCGCCATTCTGGATACCTCTTCAAGAACTTTTCATAAGAGAGAAGCTTTTGTTTGACGCCACCTGCTGCGTCCAGCCGATCTCTCCCAACAATCAAATGCTTTCCTACATACCGCTCGCGGATCTTTGACACCCACTCTTTCACCTCCGGTTGAAGTCTTTGATTATTCATAAGGTCCAAGTCAATACCCATTGGGAATGCCTTGACAGGTAGTAGCCGGCCGGGTAGATGCACACCGTCCGCAGAGACCTCTAATCTTAATATCCGGCTGCAAGTATGCAGAAAATGATATACGTATTCGGCAGTCTGCAGTCCGATGATATTGGCTCCAAGCAGCCCCTGCAACAACGTCTTCCTCGCGGCCAGACATCGGAAGATCTCAGATGAGGGAAATGCAGTATGCATGAAAAATCCAATCTCAGCATCAGGTAGCTTTTCTCTTAACATTCGAGGAAGTAACATGAGATGATAATCATGAATCCATATACGGTCCCCCGGTTTCCACTGAGCGGCGATTGTGTCTGCGAAAACCTCGTTGAGTTTGACATATTGGTTCCATGAGTGATCATCGTATTCTTTGTGACGGGGGCTTTCTTGCATTTGGTAGTGAAAAGCCGGATAGAGGACGTTGCGACAGAAGTGAAAGTAATGCCCTTCAAACTCACTGTCTCCAACGAAAACCGCGAGAGATGCGAATTCCTCTTTTAGTTGCAAAGCAATGTTGTTGCGCGTGTGTTCCTTCAGTGAGTCTGTCGGCATGCCCACCGTTCCTACCCAAACTCTTCTATCTACAATTCCGGCTTTGGTGGCAGCGTCAACGGCATTACGAAGCCCACCGTTTCCCTGCACAGCCGACTTGACCACCCAATCGGCATCAGAAAGCAACACCCGTGGCGTGGCTGGTTCTTCTGAGTCAAGGTCATCAGCCTTTCGATCTATGTACGGACCAGTAGAAGTGGGACGGCTGAGAATTGACGAGTCTGGTGGGTTTGTTGCTTTTGACATGGGCTGATTGAATTTCCGACTGGAACCCCACGACTCTACTGGAACTTCGGTAGGCGCTAAACCCTTGGGTTCATCTGCTGCTGACTCCGGAGCGTAGAATGGCTTGAAGATCTTCTCGTGCTCTGTTGTTGCACCAGGGGTCATGGAGAGCACTTTTGGTAGTGTTTCTTGGTGAAGTTCTGCTAATCGTCCTTCCACCTCGTTGGGTGGGGGATTTGAGCCATCAAAGTCTCCTTGGCCATGCCGAATACCGGCGGCCTCAAAGTCTATGGTGTAGGGAAGGAAACTAGACTGTTAGGTTTAGAACTTGACCACGGAAAGCTGATACTTACAGTGAAGCTACGTAGAGAGTCATGGGCGCAATCGACTATGACTACTGATCAAGCACTTCTAGCCTGAATTTTTCCACGATATATCAACGATAATGGACAATTTCATGTAAATAGACTCGAATGAACATGAGAGTAGAAAGTGGTGATCAAGTTTCTTGTCCGGGAGGAACGGGATTTCTGCAATTCTTGTTCCACCCTCGGGAGGTCACATCGTATCGTCTGCAAGGAGAAAAGATATTATCCGAGACAGAGATTATATGCCGAGACAGAGATTATATGCGAATGCAGGTAATGTTCACATTACAACAAGATCGAGGCCGAGAAAGGAATAGAATGTTCTGGCGATTAGAAGGTATTCGCAATGATGGAATGGGCAGGTGAAGCTGGCGGGAAGATGCTCACGGGTCCCTTGCCGCAGCCAATCATTGGCTGCGTTGCTGTCAATCCGGAAGAGTTAAAAATCAAGGAAGATCACGAAGGCTGTCGTTTTGTTGCCCAATCTGTCGGTCGTTGCATGCTTGGCTGCAACATGGCAGCCTCTGCAGCAGAGGGTCAGCCAGGTCTAGACTGGGCAAATCCTGGATGTGAAGCTTTTCGATGTCGTTCGGCATTTTTCTAAGCTCCAGTGGACGGTTTCCGATTGGTCAATCGGGGATATCCTTTTGTTGACCATGTCAGAATAGAGACAACCGTTGGACGCAAAGTGAGAAAGTGGGAAACTGGGCAGCCTCAGTGGCGAGTCATGTTGACGAGAACATGCTAGTATGGTAGAGAACAGTGATTCATCGAGATTGTGTATTGCTACATAGTATGTAGTAGGTTGACAGGCGGTGGTTGCAGAAGACAGAGTTGAAGGCTGGCTCCACGCGCTAAAAGGAACGGCCATCCTGCTCCCCGCCAACGAAAAGCTCGGCTTCGCTGACCATGACATAAGGCGTCTAACATTAGTTGTTTACCAAGCACTTTCATTCTATTGACTGACCTTTTTTTTTTTTTTTTTTTCTTTTTTCATACTTTGTGATTTGTTCTGGCGGTTTCTCTCTTCTGTCCTCATAACTGGCGTTCGTTCTACAAGGTCAACCAGCGAAAGAAAAAGGAGCGAGCACCGCAGAGATAAGAGAGATTGCTTCTTGATATCGGCATCAACATGTCACCCGCGCCAACTTTGGCCGCACCTGCCGAGGGTGGACGGCTGCTCCTCGTGTCGAATCGACTGCCTATTACAATTCGACGCTCAGAAGGCGGAAAATATGAATTTTCCATGTCCTCTGGTGGCCTGGTGACCGGATTAAGCGGTCTGGCAAAAACCACTACGTTTCAATGGTATGGCTGGCCTGGTCTGGAGGTTCCGGAGGATGAAATCGAGACTGTAAAATCACGACTGAAGGAGGAGTATGGCGCAACGCCTGTCTTCATCGACGACCAGCTTGCGGATCGCCATTACAACGGATTTTCAAGTGCGTCTCACTTTGTCACTTTGTCCCAGTATTCGAGGATGATTACGACTAATCTCAGGAATCGACAGACTCTATACTCTGGCCTTTGCTCCACTATCATCCTGGCGAGATAGTCTTCGACGAATCTGCCTGGGTGGCATACAAAGAGGCCAATGCGCTATTTGCGAATACCATTGCGGACGAGGCTCAAGATGGTGACTTGATCTGGGTACACGATTATCATCTCATGCTTCTACCCCAGCTGTTGCGTGAACGCCTACGAGCTCAGGGCAAGAAGAATATCAAGATCGGCTTCTTCTTGCATACGCCGTTCCCGAGTAGCGAGATATACCGAGTCTTGCCTGTTCGGGCTGACCTCCTCAAGGGAGTGCTTTACTGCGACCTTATCGGATTCCACACTTTTGACTACGCGCGCCATTTCCTGAGCGCTTGCAGTCATATTCTGTATGTATCAACAGCTTACCTTGTATCATTTATATATCCATTAACTGACGATGTGGTAGGAACCTCAACACCACCCCAGGCAGCGTCCGCTTCGAAAACCAATCCGTGGCAGTGGGCGCGTTCCCTATCGGCATAGACCCTGATAAGTTCCTCGATGGCTTGAAGAATCCAAAAGTTCAAAACAGAATCGCAAGTCTCGAGTCGAAATTCCAGGGTATGAAGTTGATGGTTAGCGTTGACCGTCTGGATTACATCAAGGGAATTCCACAAAAACTGCACGCTCTTGAGGTATTTTTGTCGAATCATCCGGAATGGGTCGGCAAAGTCGTCTTGGTGCAGGTTGCTGTTCCAAGTCGTCAAGATGTGGAAGAGTATCAGAATTTGCGGGCTGTGGTGAATGAGTTGGTGGGGCGAATTAATGGGAGGTTTGGTAAGTCAAAAGAACGAAATACCATGGAAATCCATAATCTCTAACGGTCGATAATTGGCAGGCACCGTCGACTACATGCCAATCCACTTCATGCACAAGTCGGTCAACTTCGAAGAACTCCTCGCACTGTACGCCGTGTCCGATGCATGTATCGTGTCTTCCACACGCGATGGCATGAATCTGGTCTCATTCGAGTACATCGCAAGTCAACAGAAACGTCAGGGAGTCTTGATTCTCTCGGAGTTTGCTGGTGCCGCTCAAAGCCTGAACGGAAGTTTGGTTGTGAATCCATGGAATACAGAGGATTTGGCCAAGGCATATCATCAGGCTGTATCCATGGAACCGGAGCAACGGGCCGCGAAGTATCAGAAGCTGTGGAAGTATATTTCCAAATATACAAGGTTAGTATTCTTCTAAAGGGTAGTCCGAATCCGACTTATTGACGGTGTATATAGTGCGTTCTGGGGGCAATCGTTCGTCGCCGAGCTGTCTCGATGCACGGCTCATGAATAACCGACAGAGGTTCGAATCGGTAGACGCGTAGCGGAGTTCAAGAGGGATGCTTTTAAGTAAGACAATTTGCTCATTCGATGATCACGATTATGGGACGATGTTCACGAAGGGACGTAGCCGGAAGTTTTTCTTCTTTTCTTATGCATTTCCACTTAGCACGATACATGCAGCAGATATCCGTTTCATGTTAAGACACATTTAAGATACATGACGTCGTCCTAATTTTTATTGGTTATGCATTCATTATTTATGAAGCCAATCAATATAAACTACTATGGACTGGATCACGAAATACATCAACGTAGTAGCGCTGTTACGAAGACAGCAAATCACTTACTGCTTATTTTCATGAAATCAGCATCATCCGATTGGCCCTAGTCAACCTTATTCTCACCCCGTTTTGATAATATTGGTCTGATCGGTAGACATGAAACCTTGAGAATCTTGCTGAGGGCGAGGCCAGTGGTTCATTTGGCTACTATGTATGTAATAGTAGCATCAGCACTAGTAAATGCGATGATAAGAAGAACCCTGCCGATAATGCATATGATGATGAAATTCGCGTAAGCCCTTCAAAGGATGCATATATATATATATATATATATTCATATACGTACGTGATGATCTGTAGGTAATTCTACGTACGTACTCCTACTATATGAGTTAGTGCCGTACACTTCAGGGTAAATTATATTGCATCTAGCCTAATTAGGAATATGCGCCAAGTGAACAACTGCCAAGGCCATTCTCCACTTTCCCTCCGCTCAGCTTGCGCGTCCCCGCCACATAATATATCGCATAATCCTTCACATGATGATGTCCTTACGCGTATTCCGCATGTTTGTTGACTTGACCGCCCGAAGAGAATTCGGAATATCCTCAATCTTCGATACTACCTCCCCGAAACAAGTCCTGGCTATTGGCGGGGAGATAGCGTTCAGGTCGGATACACTCGCGATTTTCGTGCTCGCGTACGAACTGCTCGACCTAACCTTGAGTGATTTGATGATTGTGAAACGACCTTTTTTACCTTGACATGCTACGTACACTAGGATCCGCGTAGGTGCGCTGCGTAGACGACCAACGTACGCTCTATAAGATACGACTACGGAATGGTGGCAGATGTGTCACTTATCGCGCATGCAGGACGATCAAGTCATGACTTGGCCAGGAACATTGTACAACCTCGCAATATACAGATGCATCTGGTGATACACAGAGAGCGTGCTTGTATGCTGCAAACTGTGCGAATTGATTATTGGCCGCGTAAGATGCATCGATAGATCGGACGTATTCTTGGCACTTCAATATGGGAACACGTCAGGCATCCCAACCTTAATAGATCGCAGCCTGCCAACTGAGATTGCACTCCTATCCCATCATGATTCAGCCTATTGATTACAACGCATGTGCCTAAATAGGAAGGCGCTAGTCATTTCGGTGCGTATGTATCAGATTGACAGATTCAAGTGTATGAGGCTATGGCATAGGGCATACGCGGCCCAGGTGCTGGTACCCACCCTCATTGGCCAGGATTTCTCCATGCTGACGACGCTCCCACCAGCCAGCTTGCGTGTTCACTGTCCCCTGATTTTACTTTAGTCTTTTCTTTTTCAGCTTTCGGTGCTTGTTGCAACGACCTAGGCTCCTTTGTCGTCTGATTAATAAAAAAATAAGGATGTTCCTATGATCGGTCCTACCAAGAATCGCGACATTTGCTGCGTAGTCGTAGGTGTCAGTGTGGAAAGCGTAAGTCAGGGTCTGGATTGTTCCGTCGGCGTGGGATATGCGGGATCATGCCAAGACTGGTCTGATTTGCAGTGGGCTTGGCAACTCGATTGGAAAATGGCAGGCAAACACCGCATAGCATTGACTGTTGATAACTCGAGTCCAATCACCCGTAGATATATCAAGGCAGTCCATCATTACAGAGTATCTCGAATGAGATCCATAAGCCATATATAAACTCTCCGTGGCCAAAACAAGAATCTAAAATTAGGCTGAGCCCGCCGGTAGCACTGACGATCTTGGCGCGGCCCAAACGGGAAAAGCGTCGAACGTCGAGGCGTCGTAATGAGTCTGACTTCAGCACCTGCACTTTCCCCAAAACAGTTAGCAGCCACCAAATGACCCGTCTAGCCCACCAATCCACGTTGGGGTTTACGTCTGCTTCGTTCCTTGTCCGAGTCCCCATACTCTCTCTCTCTCTCTCTCGTTCCTCTCTCCTCTCTGATTATTCCTGTTGTCTGTCCACCCTCCTCTTAACACATTCGACCTCGACAACGACGACGACGACGACTTTGGTGTATTGCGCGTTCTGCTCGTCAGCATCAATTCGCTTTGTTCGCACACATAAGACTGCGCACCGTCCGACCAGAGACATTCGCTCCCTCACCTTGCCAGCAGAACCCCTAGCGCCAACGAGTGGCGCCGCAAGACGCCCACCTCGGTCGTGTCTGCTCGCTCTCTCTTGACGTCCAAGACATATCGCAAAGCAAGAGAAGAAGGACGGAATCGAATAGCGTATCCCATTTACGCACGAGAGAGGGAAGAAACACACCAGTCTCTAGGCGGTAGATAGGAAGAAAAAACGCGACAATGTCTCACAGATCACAACGACCGACCGCGCCAACAATGGCCAACTTCGATGCAACAGAACTGTCAAAAGACTTTGAAAACTTGATGCGAAGCAAAAGATTCAATGACTTTCAGCAACAACAGTCGCAATCGAGATCACGAACAGCGTCTCCGGCCCCCTCGCATTCCACACTATCATCAGACTTAGCACAAACAACATCGACAATCAACCGAAGATTGCCAATAATGCCCCGCCGTCCGACTGACAGCGCTTCAGTCAAGTTCTGCAATTTACTTCATGTTTTGTCGGTGACTCCGACCAAGTACGAGAACCCAGGCTTGTTGGATGATGCTTTGACCGTCATTCCTCTCGATCGCCTGTACTCAGAGGCGGAGAACGAAAGTCAAATGCATAAAGCTCGATACGCCAGTATGGGCAAGAAACCACAGTGGGGATACCAAGATTTTGTCATCAGGTCGCTTCTCAGGTAAGTGGAGTAGTGCAAGCATATATATATGGGCGTGACTAATTGTTCTAGATGGTTCAAAAAGTCATTCTTCACCTGGGTCAACAATCCTCAATGCTCCAAATGCCTGATGCCGACGATCGCTCACGGAATGGTTCCTCCTACACCGGACGAGACAGCTCGCGGCGCAACACGGGTTGAGGGTTACAAGTGTTCGGGTTGTGGAGCTGTGGAACGATTTCCAAGGTATTCGGATGTCTGGCAGTTGCTGCAGACTCGATGCGGACGCGGTGGTGAATGGGCCAATTGCTTTACGATGCTTTGCCGAGCTTTGGGTAGTCGAGTGCGTTGGGTGTGGAACTCGGAGGACTATGTCTGGACCGAAGTCTACTCTGAACACCAGCGAAGATGGGTACATGTCGATGCTTGCGAAGGTGTTTGGGACCAGCCGCGGCTTTACACAGAAGGTATGTTACAATCTTAGACAGACCGATACTTCAGACCTAACCGAACTCCACAGGCTGGAACCGCAAACTCTCATACTGCATTGCATTCTCCATCGACGGCGCAACTGATGTGACGCGACGATATGTCCGAAGCTCTTCGAAACATGGCGCGCCCCGAAATCGAGTAGCCGAAGACGTACTCTTATGGGCGATTTATGAGATTCGCAGATTGCGACGCGAAAAGCTATCCGAGCAAGACCACCGGCGATTGAGAAAAGAAGACGAAAGGGAAGAGCGGGAGCTCCGCATGTTCACAACTTCGGCACTAGCAGCAGAAATCACGTCTCTCTTCCCAGGTTCTCGACGATCGGTTCGCGGTGATGAACAGAAGACGCCATTGACCCAAGACGAAGATGCGGCGCAATGGGTTAATGGAAGACCGCAGAATGAAAGTGAGTCTCAGGGTTCTGACTCGCGGCATCATGACCGTCGGTGATCAACCCACAAATTTTGTCGAATTTTCACCACGATGAAACCCCATAAATCATCTCAAACCGAGTCACCAACTTTCGCCGTTACGTCGCCATCGGCATAATAAAGGAGTGAAACTTAGAGTCCCTTCGTGCCATGACATGAAAGCAGCGCATCTCCTTCGGAACTCGATCACTTCGGCTTGCTGCCAACCCACTCGACTCGACCAGTCAATTCGCTATATACTTTTCTTACATTCACTTCTTGTGTATATTTGAAAGCCAAACGCTTTCTTTTTCTTCTTTTTCTTCTTCCTTTCTTCGTCCTCACCGGACTTTTCTATAACGTCTAACGTCTCATTTCTTCTACTCGGACATTTATGACAAACACTGGACTGGCTTTTACTTTCCTATATCACATTATCATTGGTGGCGTTCATCCTTTTCGCAAGGGGTGAGGTTCAGATTTCACAGGTTTCTTATCATAGGGTTTGGAGCATTAGGGTCTCTTGGGGTTATACTACGTGGCATTTCAATCAATTTTATTTCCTTTTCATTATATTTTTCTTACTACTTTCCTGCAACGGACTGGGAGGCTCGTATCATATACTCATAAAGAAATTTATCTTAGCCTTTTTCTTCTCTTAGCGGATGCACATGACTGGGATGGAATGCCGTTATTGTCTTCATTGCTTATCTGCTTTATGTGATTGGAACCTCGTCCTTTTATGATATATGTATCCAATATACGCATCAATACTGTTTCTGCCTTTACATTTCACTTGCTCAACTTGAACCAGGAGATGGATCTCTTGCAGAATAGATTGGACTACTTAATGTGCAAGCTGACCAGATAGTACGTGGGCAATTGTAACGAATAGAAGCTCTAAATCAAGCTGATATAGTCGTAAGGGGCATCCTAGCACACGACTTTTTCCTCGATGCTGATATAACTGGAAGCACTCGGGCTAGTAGATTGACACGACGTCTAGTGTCATTGATATAGAGATGCAAGCCTCGGGAGAGATTCCGGTCGTCCACACTGATTTTATTCGCTAGAATGTATCGTTTCTGTACCAGACTATCGAATCAATTACCTCTTCGAATAGACTCGAAGGCCTCACAGGAAGCCGCAATAACAATCGCGAGACACCATCTATCGTCGTAGCCAACTGCAGATATGAATATCTTGAGGAACGTTGCTGTCCAGGAGATCCCACGCGAAAATTGCAATGGAAAAGACGGAAGACACCGATTGGTAGGAATACGGAAGATTTTCAAGGATCTTACAGAGACGAAGTATTTCATAATCACGGAAAGCATGTGCATGATAGTTCCGTACAGTCGGCTAGCTGGATTTTGCCACCCATCACAACCTTAGGTCTGTCTACGACTCACTGCACGGCCTCTCACAGTCACTGGCAACTGTCTCGTCTCTAATTGGACTCAGTTTGGCGATGGCTGCGTACCAGAGCATGCCACCACACCCCTGGTTACAATTAGATCTGCCTGGTGAACAGATACGGAGTGATACTGCCTTCAACCAATCAGAGGAACGGCTGCACTTGGAGGGCACTAAAAATAGCTTAGAGTACGGGTAGTCCCCGCTACACTATACCATTTTAGTACTAGTCTCTCTGCTCAAGTATATCAACATTTCTGCCGTACAGCCTCAAACATCATGGAAAATAAGGCTCTAAAATCGACAAATAGTTGACATACGCAATGCCACTAGGCGGCTCCATGGAGAATATATAGTCCCCCCACCACGGGCCGGCACTCCACCAGCTAGCTCCGAGCCAGACGTCCGAATTTTCCTCCAAATAATCCAGCATGCCCTCCACGGCCTCTTCGCAAACAGTGTTTGCGCCACCCGCAAACTCGCCGAGAAAACCTAACTTACTGTTGGACTGCAACCAGGCTGTAGCATCTTCGACGCGCTCCTGACCGATCGTGCTGCTTACGCATTGGTCTGATGTGCCGGAGCCGTCAGAGTCAAGATATTGGTGCATTTCGTAAACAATCAAGTTAGACGAGTCGGTGAGATTGACCATGGCCGTATTGTAGGTTGTCCAAGTCCAGGCGCCAGAGTAAGAGTTGCCTTCAACGAAGATGTATTGTGTTGTTGCGCCCGCGTCGCGAATGCCGTCGATCGCTGCTTGGTTGAGAGCTACGACGACGGATTCGTCCATGTCGTGGTATTCGTTGTCTGGATCTGTCAGATACTCTGATTGCACAGCTTTGTCTGAAAGCTTGCTTACTCGTGTCAAAAATGACGAGGTCATTCGACTTGAATCCGGAGGCCAGCGTGGACCAGAAAGTCTGAAAGTCGGACGTTGATGAGATAGGAGTTCCGTAGCTGAATCACAAGTGAGTGACCTTGTCAATTAGATCGTTTGAAAAGTCCGGAAGGGGAGTCCTTACTATCGCCCAAAGTTGTGAGGGTCAACTATTGCATGTGCTCCTTGACCGGTGATGTAGTTTATTACCTATGTCTCTTTAGGTAAAGATACGCTGGAAGAAGCAGATAGAATCTGACCTCGCTGTAACCTTCGAAGTAGGCAGTATTGATGGATCCAGTCATCTCAGTCGGGATCATTCGCTCCATTAGAAATGGAACTCGGAAGATGTTCATACCGGCGTCGATGAGTGTTTGGATCGCCGTTGTATCAGGGAAGGTGTAGTCGGTGCCCTAGGTCCATTCCCCAAATTAGCTCTAATTGGCAGCTAGACTTCATGCCTTAAAGAAGTGGTGTGAGTCTGCATACTTCTACACCTGGGATATTCCCACTTCCAAATTCAGCACCTGACTCATTGGAACCGAACCCTATTGAGCAGCATGTATTAGCCATTGAACTGTCGATTTCATTTGTTAGATACAGCCTGGAGAGGTTTGTCATACATTCGAAGCTAGAAGCACGTTTCTTGAGGTGCTTTGTAGGAG
The DNA here is from genome assembly GCA_023625915.1 of Talaromyces sp. PB3603. Classification (NCBI taxonomy): domain Eukaryota; kingdom Fungi; phylum Ascomycota; class Eurotiomycetes; order Eurotiales; family Trichocomaceae; genus Talaromyces; species Talaromyces sp. PB3603. The sequence continues at coordinate 555,268 of JAMAFY010000008.1, forward strand.
AGCCTATAACGAGTCCTGCCGTAGACAGGACGATAGAAATAATGCTGGCCTTCATCGTGGTTCACTTCTCAGGCTCGTATTTGTTGATTGCCTTGATATAGAATTTACTGTGTGAGGGTTTCGATGGCATTTGCCATCCTTTTATAGTGCATCAAACATCTATCGGGAGATTTTCATTTTCTCATTTTCCATGAGACCTCCTCATGAGACACATTTTCCACATTTCATATTCCGAAGCCCCGCAAATCTGGCATAAGGTGACTTTGAAAATATAAGCTCATCACGGATTTTTCATTTATTGGTGGATCATCTAGGGCGTGTCGATCATGAAACGAAACACGGCCGGCACTCCCCGTTTGATCCATCAGGGAGTAACAGATAAATTGGTTAATGGATGACGATGAAACTGCACAGGATGGGATTCTTCATAGAAAGACATAAGCGAGGCTCGAAAAGTTGAAGTAAGTAGTGCATCGCGTTTTCAAAAACCTGGAAGTCGACCGAGTGTTACGTGTTTTGTCTCTATATAGTCTATAAAGAAGATCTCAACTAGCGGAATATCGGCTTGGCTCCGGATGATTCCTAAGAAGCAAGTCAAATTCTGAAGTTATCCTCATTTTTAACAGTCTTGAAAGCGAGGTTTTTAGCTAGGAGCATATACGGCGCTAACGTCATGTGGCTGTCCTGCCGAGAGAGGTGAGATGGATCGATAAGATGAGCTGTAGACACCAGTTTGGAACCCGTAACTTTGAATATGGAACTTGTGTCGAGAAACTAAAGTTTTGTTGATCGAAGGCAGGAGTCTCCGTGAATATGATAGTTGGTGGTATGATAAGCTGCTGTAACAAAATACCTGAGTATTTCCCGAATAGGAAGTACCTTCCTAAAATGTACATCCCCGCAAAGTTTGGCACGAGGAGGGCGCAATGGGTACCTACGGTAGGGAAATCTTATTTCACGACACATCCAGAACGATTAGAACTATTATATCTCATCAGATACATCAGGACAACATTATCAGCCTGATTGCTATTATCTTCCAGACTCGTATCTTCGAGGCCACCAATTACAGTCCACGCCTGCCACAGGGCTGAGCATTCACGTCGCAAAGATGCACCAACCCCACCTTTTCATGTTTGTTGGCGCCCCGGTTTGCATGATACTACGATCTTGAGAGAACCACCGGATAATCACTATTAACGACTGATTCAATCGCTCGGCCAATAGCTAATTGGTTTCCTTGCCAAAGGAGTGATGTGTAAGTCTAACGTGAATCTCTCTGTTTTAGTTTGTTTATAGGCTGATCTTCGAGTAGCAGACATTGAAGACGTTGATGATCATTCTTCGTATGAAGTTCAAGCCTTTGTCGACAACATATTTGATCAGTACGCAAGCGCAGAATATTGCCGATCCTCGCAGATGATCTGGGCAATTGCTGACACAATTACAGATATAAGAATGCCGATGAAATACTCGCAAAGAAGATTGGCAAGCTGAACCTCAGCAATCATCGTCGACTGAACGAGCATACCCCGGTGCCCAAGGCAGATAAACCCGTTGAAACACATATTCGGGTATCAGGTTTCAATAGTGTCGTTACATTCGACGAATCGAACGAACAAATATACGTCCCAGTACCATCTCATTATGGTGATGACTGGAGCCCCAGCAATAATGGCTCGAAAATTCCAAGACGGAAGGAAAGTAATGCTTACATGCCTCCTGCTCCATGGCAAGTGCGGTTTGAAGCACCCTTCAAATGCGCACTCTGCAAGAAAATTGTGACTCTTAGAGGCCACGAGGCATGGATGTAAGCATATATATTCTACAAATGATATGACAGTCAACTGAGCATGCGCAGGATACATGTCTATGCAGATCTGAGAGCATATATTTGCATCCACCCATTGTGCGACCAATTCTTCGAGTATTATCACCTCTGGGCAGAACATGTCTTGACCAGTCATTTCCCGGTACTGAAACGATATTGTCTCTATTGCAACTCCGAGATAAACAGCACGGAACAGACTTCCACGCGTAATGCATTCGTGGAGCATCTGGTTTATAATCATTGGGACCTGAGTGACTCCGAACGCACGGCTGCAACTATGAACACCGAGAGATTTATTATTGCTCCATTCAATGCGTATCCATGCGGTATCTGTGGACGGAAAAGCTGGAAGACATGGTTTGAGTATACGGCACACGTTGCTCGCCACTTGGAAGAGATCTCACTGCAAGCTCTTCCACATGAGATGTACTCGCTCGACGAAAGTCCAACTGCTAGGAAGCATCAGTCTAGGAAACGTCAGCCGGACGGGCCAAGGGAACGAAAGGAAAATATAGATTTGGTTCATAACAGAAAACAGCACGATCACCGCGAAGATGGGGAAGAAAGTGACCTGAGTGAAGAAGATCCAGACTACGTCAGGGTAGACCGCGAGCTGACCAAAGTACCGATACCATCAGCCAAGAAACCGCACCGGGGCAGTCTCCGGCCGCGAAAAGTGCACGAGAAAGTCAAAGAGAACAAGCAGAAGCAAGAACAACGAGAAGAGCCTACCTCATCCCCACATGTCAAATTCGAAGACAAGAGTCGGGATCAGAACCATCGAAAACATTCAACGCACGATCATGCACGATCCAAGGGAACAAGTTCTAAGGGTCAACCTGTGCAGCAGTTCCCGAACTTGGAAGCAATGAGATCTTACTATGAAGCCTACCAAGACCAGCTGAAGGCAGGAGGTCAAATTTATGAGGGCTATGCTTATCCAGCGGCATATGCATACTCAAATTATTATCGGGGAGGCTATCCCTATGCTAGAGAGGGCTACGACATCAGAGTCCCCTCCTATCCAGGACATAATAATGATCATGCTAATTGTCGCTGCCAGACATGTGCTATCATGCGCGAAGAATATTTTGGTGAATGATGATATGATTCTTCGTATGTGTTTCTGGAACTTATTGCTATTGTAAGATGACTCGTAGGATATTTTGGTAGATATCTCAGCGTAGGCGTTGTCGGAGTAAAATTCAACTGTTTGCTATGTTCACTGTGCAATGCAAGTGCTTATAGTGGAGGAAGTTGTCTATGCCTCTCCATTTTTGATTCCATCATTTCAATTCGATCAAATATCGCTCGATCTCGCAGACGAGAGCTCGGGATTATAAGTCGAGACGCAGATGGGGAATTTCAGATGCAATGATAATAAATACTGGTAACCGCAGCTCTGCCTTACTCCAATCAGTTCTCTTACGAAATCAGTGTGAATGTTCATCCAACGAACTTTGCAAAACATGTGCGGGGTATATACAACTCCTCTAGAAATAATGATAAATATATGTGCTCTGTTGCCCGTGTGGCCGAGGCAGCGACAAGATGGTATCCTGGTCCTTCCAATTCAAGTCCTGTTCCTGGATAGACGAGGCCAAATCCATCTTCTGACCGGCGGTACTACCTCTTTCTTAGTCTCTTCATCAAAAACCCTTGAAAATTCTTCGACCGCAATATTCCCATTCTTATCCATGGGAACTTCATAGCCCCCTCGTCGCCGACGCTCAGATACGATGTTGTGATCGTCACGAGCCCACGTTCTGAAAGGTGTACTCGCATCTTCTTCTTCGGGAACAGGCGGAACTTCTGTCTTGAAGAGTGCTTGAATAGATTGAGCATCATCTCGGCGGAGTCTAGTTATTTGTTCAAATCTTGCTTCGATGGCGTGAGAATCGTTCTCGTCCTTGTCATCGTCCTGATGAGAAATAAGGAATTCTTCCATGACGTCAAGGCCGAGTTCGATACTTGCCGTGTCGTGGTAGTCCGAGATGAAATCATCGGGAGTGGCTTCTCTCATGCCGTGGTCTACATCATCGTCGATGATGGCAGCAGGAGGCGGCGTTTCTTCTATCGCTCTGTTGTTATCTAGAGCATGTTCGGGTTCTTCATCAAGTCTATAGGAAGGAGTAGGTGGTTGAAGGTCAACTTGTATGCCGCTACCGACTACAATTGACCGCTTCTTTGGAGATGCACTTAGTGCGCTCAGTTTGACGCCAATATTTGCTTGGTGTGGCCTATCGACTACTACTGAGACATCAGATGTGGCCGATTGCGTGTTGGGCTCGTTCGAGGTAGGTTTGGAGCTTTGGGCTACTACCAACGGACGGATGACGGAAGCACTCACTGGACTGTCGTTAATAGTCTGCATACCTCTTTCGATTGTCATGGACCTTTGTTCAGGAAATTCGAGTTTAGACAAGACGACCATGTTGAGAGTACGAGGAGTGAGATTGCGCTTTCGGAAAGAGGGCTTAGTGAAGTTCTTGCAGAAGAAAGCTTCGTAGCTGTCACAGTCCGCACCGGAAGAAGTGCACTTTTGCACATAGGTTCCGTAATCAACCCAATGTCTCATGATGAAATCGTCCCAAAGAAAAGAACTTTCCAATGCTCCCCGACGGCGTAGCGACTGTAAGTTGAAACACAGGGCCTGGAAATGATCAAAGTCGCCTGCGTATTTGGGATATGACCTTTTGAACATGTCGTAAACCCTAAAGGCATCCTTGTCCATAGATACATGCTTGTGTTTGCCTTGATTGACTGCGACGTGATCAGCTTCAACAGTATGTTGTACTCCGCATGCATCAATGGCCCTATCGAGAAGCTTTCTGGGCCTTTTGGATGGGCTTTCTTCAACTACTTCGTCTTCGAGTTCCGCAGCTCTTCTTTTAAGTCCATCCCCATTCATCATTGTCGTTGACACACAGGAGACGTTCTCAACCCTATCTTCTGGTGTCTCATGACGTCGCGGAGTTCTTTGCGTATGTGGACCTGGTGACCGAAGCGAGCTATCTGGTATAACTTCCAGTAGACGTTGACTGTCCTGGTGAGACAGAAGATTCGAGCCTTGCAAATCACCATCTGTAATCTGCGAATCTGCAACAAGAGGTCTCTGAGCATCCTGAAATTGAATTTCCAGGCCTGACAGATCTGACGAGCCTTCCGTGCTATTAAGTGAATTGGCAATTAATTGCGAGGAAGATTTATTGCTCCCAGCGGAGCTTTGCTGTGCTGCCCAATCTGTCGAATGAGTAAGCGCATTTTCTACTCTTTTAGCAGCTGCATGTTTCAAAGCAGCCGCGGGTGTGTTCAGTATTTGAACCTGGCCGGCGAGAGCGGAGCTGGCATTGGAGGACCCAGAAGTTGAGGGACCTGATAATTCATTCTGGCCCGCAGTATCTTGGACATCCATGATGAGAGCCTGAGGGACAGCCGTCTCCATGTCGGAGTCGTCACTCAATCCAGTAGCTTCGTTTAGAGATCTATGATCCACAGAAGGTGACTGGGCGGTAGAACGAGGTTTTGGGGATATCTTTGAGTTGCGGCCGCGATTCTTTCCAATGAATATATTTGCGCCTTGTGTCGAATCAACATCTCGGTCAATTTCAGATGCTAATAGAGTCATTCCAGCTTGGTTTTCAGGGTCTGGTCCACTGACAAGATCTGACGTCCCATTAGTATGTCTCTCTTCAGAATCTGCAGGTCTTAGATTTTTATCATGTCGAGTCGGACTATCTGGCGGCGCTATAGATTTGGGTAGATCTCGCGGAGGACTTGGAGACCATGGAATCTCGGATTCCGCCTCCGAATCCGTTTCACTTTCGTCTGATAGAGGTTTCGACGACGGTGGCTGACCATCATCTTCTTGATCATCTTCTTGCTCATGCGATGGCTGAGCTTTCTGACTAGAAGCATGCTCCATCCTGGCGTCAACAAACAGACGGGTCATTTTCGCATTCCATTCCGAGAGCAGAGTCGGTGGAACATGGCCTTGCGGATAAGGCTGGCCTACATCTGGAGGGATCCAACAATCATTACGCTCAAGAAGTTCTTCTTGCTCTTCAGGAATAACGACATCCCTCCGGCGCAGCTTTTCCATATGAGACCATGGATTACGGCTGGAGCTTTTGCCTCTTTGAGCTGGTTCGGTCTCGGAGTCGACGGATTTGCCACCATCCTTTGCCATGAGTGCTGTATTTTCCGAAGATGATGGAAGATGAGCCTGAAAGCTAGTGACTTCTTCTTCTAAATGTATGTTCTCTCTCTCGATCCTTTTTTCAGAGGACTTTATGAGCCTCTGAGAAGAGCGACCTTCGCTGATTGACCTCCTGCTATGACTCTGAGAAGGATTTCTAGCATTTCTGGATTGACTTGCTATCTTAGAGCCATCCTCTTGGCGATCATGTTCGTTGTTCGTGCCCAAATCCGAGCTGACTGTAGAGTCAGGGGATTGTGGTTGCTGCTCAAGTGATGGATTATGTCGACTGCTAACGATGGCATTCTCTACGGGTGGTTGTCCATTCCGTACATTGTTCGACGTAATAGTTGTGTCTATGTCTGGCGAAGGTGTTTGTTTTCTGCGTTTGGAGGAGGAGTCGCTCGCTGAAACTTGTGATTGTTGCTTTGGTGATGATGTGTGTCGACTGCCGTCGATGCTGTTCCTTAGCAGTGATCTCCCCCCCTCGCGCACATCCTTCTGTGCGGCGGTTGTCACTGAGTCTGTAGTGGGTGTATGTTCTGTACTTCTAGAAGAGGGTTCAAACACTGATCGATGTGATCGTCGCTCAGGAGGATGTTTCTGTTGATTGCCTCTGTCAAGGAGCCCTAGAAGCATTCCCGTATCATACGCATTGGTCGATATGGTAGGCTCAATAGGGCCTCCTCTAATCATGTTTTGACGGGTGTTCGACGGAGGAAATTGAGTTGCCAGCCTCTCTGGCGACTCAAAAGATGCGCCTGTATAGCCTCCCGCGTCGCCATCTTGAGATGCTATGGAGTTTCTCGAAGGAGGCCTTGCTGGGATTTGAGATGCTAAAGGCTCCTGCGTATCAATGCTGGAAAATCTCCGGTGAGGCTTGAATCCGGAGTTGTTGCCATATTCCTTCCCAGTAGCCGCAAACGACATCCTCATAGCGTTGACACCATGGATCTTGCCTTTGGCCATGGTAGATATACTTTCCGCGAGACCTGACAAATTCTATTTCCAGTAAGTCGTGCGGCGAGCCGTCCGTTTCATATGACATGAGCTTCGCATTATTCGAGGCCCCTTATCGTCCACAGATTTCGATGTTCGCTGATTGAAGTTTAGCGACCACGATGTGTTCTAGGAGAAACTGATTCGCATTCGTCCGTATTCGTCTGTATTTCCATCCGTAACGCACAAGTACTATCACGCAGGGCCAATTTGGACGGCGTCGACTATAGAATACAGAAAATTTAGTACGGTGAAATTTTGGGCACATAGAGGTTTACATGGGGATAAGTAACGTAAAGTGAAGTATCTCCAGAACTGACCATTCGGATCAGAGATCCAATCCAATGACATGAATCACAGTCCAAATTCCACTTGTGTGATCAAATCAAATACTTGAGAAAAGAACCCGACACGCGAAATCGTGACAATCGGAATGATCATGAGTGATTCTTCGCGGCGCAAAAAGCTTGGAAAAAGCGAAAGTATGGGCGCATTAGAATCGAATCACGTATTGCTCATTGGCAGGATGGCATATGTTGGCGATTGACCCGATGGTTCTGCCCTGAGTTGGCTCTCTCTGTCTCTTCTTCTTCCTACAGACGCCGGAACTGTCAGACGCGCTTTGCACACCGCCTAAGCCTCATCAGGCAACATTAACCCAAGCTGCCGATAGCACCAGCCACAGTTTCCGCGTGTCCAGCGCGCGAGGCAAGCCACAGCAGTCACGCGCCACCCCACGTCATCACATGCCGCAAGCTCGTTGTTGCCAATTGGGCAGGCAGCCTGGGCCAGTCTATGACTCCGCATCTTATCGTGATTCTTGATTCTTCTATCTCATATATTCAGCTGCCCTCTCTTCAGTCTAGCGGTCATTCAGCATTTCCCTACGGTACGGTACTGAAATACATAAAAAAAGAAATAAAGAACGACGAGAAATCTCTACATTATCACGCTTTTGGTTGACACCACTCGGAAAGAAGCAGGATGATATTCCTCTCTCTGGCATTCCATCTGCTCACAAGGCTTCACTAGACTCACACAGGATGGCTTCTCACAAAGCCAACGATCCTCCAAGTCCGTCCGCGTCGTCGATTTTCTTGCCGCTAGGAAGACGAGGTTCTCGCAGCTCTTTATCAACCCAAGCGGAACGTGAGACGTTAACAGAGGCACTGGATCAAATACACTCGGCGGCCTATCAATCTGAATCTCTGACAGTTTTCAACGAATTTGCCAACCCTCCAACTTCGTTATCAGCCGTCGAAAACAATAACGTCTCGAACGATTCCCAAGGCGGGCTGAGTGGACTGTATAGTCGGCTGCGAGCGTCGGTCGGTGGTGCAAAGGATAGCGGTACTCCAGGACGACGGATCGAAGGAAGCTCTACCTTTGTAACCACCAAAAAAGTATGCGAGGAAGATAGTTCGGTTGCCGGGAATGACTTTCCGGCTTCAAATATCAGCTCGGCTCATGCTTCTAAGGTACACACCCCATCGGCCGGAACTCTATCACCAGCGACAGAATCGTTCAACGCAGCTCAGAATCTCAGAAATGGCAAATTGATGTCGAACTCGAACAGTATCTCATCGTCCAAGACATCACTATCTTCAACTCCAGCAGTCAAATCGCCTGTACCACCACTCACTAAAGCAACAGACTCCACAGCCACCGAGATCAGTGTAAACGCTCCTCACGATGGAAGCCGGATTCTTGAATCAAGCAACGTGAATTCGCCACTTAGCATGGAACCTGCTGTCGCCCAAAATAATGATTCACTACGGTTCGATGAAGCAGAGCACGTAGATGGCTCATCAAGCAGGCGGTCTTACTCACCTGTTTTAAATACAAAACTACACAACGTTCATCGCGAGAGCTCGCGACCAAAGGACCTGTATACAAAGTCGAATTCTGGAAACACCGTGTCCGCAGATGATAAGTCTGGGAGGGTCTTTGATCGACGAGATCTCACCGAACTGGACACATCAGTCGGTGCGGGCTCTCGAAACATAAAGCAGGCCGGAAGGAATGACGAAGTTTTCAGCACAGCCCAGGGAAATGCCGTCACAACTTCTTCAAGCTCTATCACTGCTGATGGTTCAACAGCCTCGACATCTGCGGGTGCCAGTATAGCACACAATCTAGATGATCGTGTACCCACGCATAGCCGACACCCTTCGATTACACAGTCTTCCACTACTTCGCTTGAAAACCGCGACGTGAAAAGTCCAGTTCCTCCAAAACTTTCTTTGGACAGACCTCAAGAAAAACTTGTCAACAGGGTTAGTACCAGCCGTCTGCCGGGATATGTTATGTCGAGAGCGTCATCTAGTGAAACTGCTACCACCAACTCGGCTATAATGGGGTATACTTCGCAGCCCTACCGCCAACAAGCTACCAACAAGGGCACAAGTACTCCAAATAGCACATTCAATCAACTTAGAAGCAAATTGCTCAGCAAGGAATTTTGGATGCGAGATGAAAATGCCAAGGACTGTTTTTTGTGCGGAGAGCCTTTTACAACTTTCCGTCGAAAGCACCATTGTCGGACGTGTGGTCAGATTTTTGATTCAAAATGTACTTCTCTTATTCCGGGGGTTTATTTCGGTCAAGGTAGCTCCGTAAGAGTCTGCAAGCCTTGTGAAGATATGATTAATTCACGCGAATACGACTCATCGGATTTGTCAGATATTGAGCAAAGTCCTGTGACAACTCCTAATCTGGGGCATATGAATCTTCCGATCAACAGATCACCGGTTAATGGTGCGAAAGAGGAGGATGATGACGCCTCCTCGATCAGATCTCAAGTTATAGAGCATGTTTTGAAAACACCAACTATGGCTATTCCTGCAACACGGCGAGTAAATGAAAGCGGCAATCGTCGGTCTGCTGTCCTAGAAATTGGATCTGAAAGGCCGTTGACTCGTCCGACGTCGTCAAGGTCGTTGAGATCATCAGCAAGTTTTAGACCACACCCAGGCCATAAGAGGCATCTATCACGGCAACAGCTTCGGGGCTTCAAACCGTATCATGAAGAGCGAGCACCATTCCAGCAACGTCGTCATCTAGATGATGCCAGTAATACAGACCGACTGCCTGCTTTTCATCGCGACAATATCATTGACCCAGATCTCGCTCAGTATTTGTCGGATGATGCTTCCAGCGGTGACGAGCAACCAAATCTACTTAGTGTTGCTTCTGACAATAATCTGGCCAAAAGCAGCGGCGAACATGAACGAGCTACATTTGGTGGTCTTCTCGCGGCTGTGAAGAAAAGTCGTTCTCGTTTCAGTGATCGCAGCACTGCTAATGGTTCAACGTTTGTACGGGATGCTGATGATGCGAGCATCAGCAGCTCCAAGGCGGTCAACCTACCACGCAATTCTCGGAGACGGAATCTAAGTATTGCTAGTAGTGTTCATCAACGGCCGTCACCGCGATTATCGAAAGACAATCCCCTATTACTCTATGAGCATCAGATGCCCAACAACCCTCAGCTGGTTTACCCCTCATCGACGAGTGGCTTCAAGATGACGAGAAGCTCGTCAATGCGGGGATCTAGTGCTCCAGCTATTGAGTTGAACCGATTGAGTTTGGAGCATGTTCGAAAGTTACTTCGGCAACTCTTAGAGGACTCTTCAATACCACACGCCAATAGCTGGGAAACGGCGCTGTTGCCGATTCTACTAAGAGCAACAGATGATGTTGACCCTGATGTGCAACGCGGTGATGATATGGATATCCGCCACTACGTGAAGCTCAAGAAAATACCTGGTGGTCGTCCTGGTGACACATCTTACGTGTCTGGGCTGGTTTTTACAAAAAACCTAGCTTTGAAGAGTATGCCACGTAGTATCCCTCATCCCAGAATACTGATCATAACATTTGCAATTGAATATGCCCGTCACCAACAACATTTCATGAGCTTAGAGCCGGTCATTCGCCAGGAGCGAGAATTCCTTGAGAATCTCGTCAGCAGAATTGCGGCTCTAGAACCCAATCTCCTTCTCGTCGAGAAGAGCGTATCTGGGTTGGCACTTGAGCTCCTTGAAAAGACAAATATTGCCACGGCTTATAATGTCAAGCCTTCCGTACTAGAAGCCGTTTCGAGGTGCACACAGACAAGGATAATTACCTCTATGGATAAGCTGGTCACAACCCCGACACATACAGGACACTGTGACAGTTTCGACTTGAAGACTTACGTCTATTCCGGTAGGAGAAAAACCTACATGTATATCTCCGGCTGTGCCAAAGAACTCGGTTGCACAATTGTGCTACGTGGTGCGAATAGCGAGGTCTTGTCGAGGGTCAAGCGCATCACCGAATTCATGGTCTATGTTGTCTACAACCTGAAATTGGAAACGTGTCTGATGAGAGACGAATTCGCAAAATTGCCCACGATGGAAGATTTCAGCAACAGACCTCCATCTGCTAAGGAGAAACCTGCAGCTACGAAGACTCCTTCTGCTGCCGAATCTGCAGCTGTTCACGAGGACGGCGATCAATTAGAAGCGAAAGAGGTGTCTAACCCAAAGGGAAACATGGTCACTGCTACCGTGGAGGTGCCTGATGATGTACCAATGCCCACCTATTACGAAGACATAGTCGAGAAACATCAAACCAAGTTACTCTCCGCTTCACCGTGTGTCAAGTTTGAGCCTCCGCATCCGCTCATGCGGGCGCGAGAGCTAGAGCGTCGAGTATCCTATTTAGCACGCTTACGCGACAGGATAGTCCAAAGTACGGATGAGAAGAATAAATCTCAGAAGTTTGTCCTGATCACACCCGAGCTCGTTCACCAAAACCCTGATAATGCATCCGCAAAAGTAAGAGAGGTGTTACGGGCAGTGCATGAGGCGGAACTGGATAGAGCTATGCACAACTATCTAACACAGAAGCGTCAATGGGAAGCCTATCTTTTGGGAAATTCTAATCTGTTTGATCCATATGCACATCAGAATATTGTGGTTCTTTACAGCTTAGTGTGCACCACCACCTCCATACCTTGCTCAGGTCCCGATATCTTTGCATTAGATTTCTACAATGAACACGAGAGTGATGACCATGTCTTTGAGCCTGACTTCACGTTGGGGCAATACGTGGAAGATTTGTGCGTCGAAGCCAACTCCGTCTGCACTGCCAACGGATGCGAGAACCGTATGCATGAGCATCACCGACAATATGTCCATGGGGAAGCACAGATAAGTATATTTGTGCAACCATATCCTTCGAAATTGCGTGGCCTACAAGACACAATTCTTATGTGGAGTTGCTGTAAAATATGCGGAAATGAGACACAAGTGATACCTATGTCTGCAAACACTTGGAGGTATTCATTTGCGAAGTACTTAGAGTTATCATTTTGGAGTAGAAATCTCCGCGTTCGAGCCGGAGTTTGTCAGCATGACATTCATCGCGATTACTTGCGATTTTTTGGATTCAAGGATATGGCATTGCGAATTCATTATGACCCTATTACATTGCTTGACATTGTTGTGCCTCGTACACGGGTCACTTGGAAAGTCGACAACGATTTGCGCCTACGAAATGAGGTATACAACAAGTTTGAGCATCGGATCTCCAAGTTCATGTTGTCAGTGAAGAACCGACTGAAGAGCATCCATGTCGAGAGTGTGATGCCCGAGAAGGTTGAAGATTGCAGGAAAGAGATTGAGGTGCTTGTGAAAAAGGCAAATGACGATCACACTGGTCTGATCAAGCACTTACAAGAGCAATACATGAATTCCCGTTATTGGGAGGTTATTCCATTGAATGAGGTTCTTCGTGCTGTTCAAGAGAAGGTCGTTGAGTGGGATTCTACTTTTGCCGATTTTGAGAGGAATTTCTTTCCATCGGAGAAAGATATTAGACGCTTGGCCTCATTACAGCTCAAGAAGATTTTCCTCGATAAGGATGCATCGGCCACTTCTCTTGCGTCCACTGAAGAGTCGCCAAGCACGCAAACTGAAAAGGATCCTGCTGGAGCAGAGGAAGGACCTGAACGGCCAAGATCAATGCGCCGCATGACTTTGTCTCCGGAAAAAGCAAAAGACGTACTTGTGTCCGTTGTTGAAGAGCACTCCGGAAAGCCTGAGGCGCAAGATGAAGTCGCAGAACCTGCAGATCCGATTCCTGATATTGAACCAGCGAGCGTGCCCAGCTCAGAGGTAACCAGTCAAGAAGTAGAACATCTTGATCTTGCGGTTCCAACGAGCATCTCGGAGGATCTTAAACTTGGACGCGAACCTTCGTTAGACTTGCCTCGAATTTCGCGAGTTGCCACATCTCCACCAGATTCCGGGCGAATGACGCCGTCTCCGGAATTGATCAGTCGCCCTGGTTCGGGACTCAGGAAAAGGGGTCCCATAGAATTTACCACCAGCCCTAAGCAGATTCCTTCGTCCTCTGGCATTCCTAGGCTCGCTGAGCAGAGTGCTAGGGTTAGTGGGAAAGCGAGATCTCCTCCCATGGTCCGGGCTCAGTCTCAACCCTTACAGGCGTTGCAAGGAAAGGGCGCCAACGTGTCCAGGAACTATTTGAAGATATCTTCCGGTAGCTCAAGCAAAAAACAGAGCCCTCTTCCCAGTCCTTCAGGTCATGAGAGACCAAGATTTGGAGAAAAGAAATTCTCGGACCGTCTTGGTTTGGCCACCTTGAAACAAAACAAGAGCACCAATAGTCATTCCTTGATACCCCGCTCGATTACGCCGAAGAGTAAGAGTCCTCGCGTGTCAAGCCTAGCGAGACATTTTGAACAGCTGAGCAGAGAGTTTGAAAAGGAAAGACAGCGTGAAAGATTGCAAAGAGCAGCTAAGAGCAAACACTCGCGGGCTTATCCCATCATTTCCTCCAAAGCGACCGTTGAGGTGTATAAGAACGTGCGGGAAGCCGTCGAAGAGCGAGAACCATCTGGAGAGGGTGAAGATCTTGCTACTGATGCAGGACGATCGTCATCAGAGAGCAAGGTTGAGAAGATGAACGAGGGACCATCAGAGAACAGCGCCGCAACAGATAAAGAGCTCGTTCCGGATAACCCAGACTCAGTCAACGCGGAAGTGGAGTCAAACACCGTTGCGGAAAACGTTTCAGAGGTAGAAGACGCTCAAAGCGACGAGGATCATAGCTTAACGCTAACCGAGTCTCCTGAAGAATCGATGAAGATGGAAGACGAAATAGATTTGAAAGAACTGCCCAAGCATGAGCGGAATACATTGGTCAAACTTCTGGCTAACTTCTGGGCTGAGAGATCTGCCAGCGGCTGGCAAGCACTCGATTACCCTTTAAAAGTTTCCGACCACGTTTTCGCGGATTGCGATATCATCGTTCGTGAGGATGAGCCTAGTTCTTTGATCGCGTTTGCTCTAGATTCTTCAGACTACAAGAACAAGCTAGCCAGCATACAAGATCGCTACGACAAGGAAGAGTGGTTACACGACAATATTGAGGCGCGGGATCAGGCTAGGGTAGAGAGCGCCCTTCTAAGGCCAACTGGAACTCATCTCAAGTACCAATTTCAAGAAGGTCAGGCCAAGATGCTGTGTAAAGTTTTCTATGCCGAGCAGTTCGACGCTTTGCGCAGGAAATGCGGTGTCGCAGACCGCATCGTTGAGTCACTTTCTCGATGCGCCAAGTGGGATTCCAAAGGCGGAAAGACAAAATCACTGTTTCTCAAAACACTTGATGATCGATTCGTTCTCAAATCCCTGTCACAGATTGAAACGCAAGCTTTCTTGAAGTTTGCTCCTGCGTATTTCCAGATTATGTCCGAGGCTCTATTCCACGAGCTTCCTTCGGCGATCGCCAAGATGTTTGGATTCTACCAAGTCATCATTAAAAACCCAGTCACTGGAGTTGAGTTCAACTGGTTCTTGCTCCTCATGGAAAATCTATTCTACGATCGCATTCCGACACGCATATTTGATCTCAAGGGCTCAATGCGGAACCGCAAAGTTCAAAGCACTGGCGAACGCGACGAAGTCCTTCTTGACGAGAACATGGTAGATTTCATCTACGAGACACCATTGTTCACTCGCGAACATTCAAAGAAACTCCTTAGCCAGAGCGTTTGGAACGACACACTATTTCTCGGCCGTCAAAATGTAATGGACTACTCGCTAATGATCGCAATCGACGAACCGCGCAAAGAACTCGTCGTCGGCATTATTGACTGTATCAGGACGTACACATGGGACAAGAAATTAGAGTCCTGGATTAAGGATCGCGGATTCGCGGGTGGAGGCAAGAATAGACCGACCGTGACGAGTCCGAAAGAGTATAAGAGTCGTTTCCGACAAGCGATGGCTAGATATGTTCTTCAAGCTCCAAAGTATGCTTTCCTCCCTCTATCCCTATAGTATCAGTCATGCTAACGTTAGGCACAGCTGCTGGCACGAATTTCACTCGACATTCTCCGACAACCGTCGCATCGAAAATCACCTTTCCCACATGCAGCCACCGCTCGAAATAGAGACCAGCGAATTGACCATTCATACAAACAGCGAATAGATTCTGATATTCTGCTAGACGCATAGACCTCATACATCCTTGCTTTGGCGTACGCTTTACGACGACAGATGATCAGTCCTTTTCATATTGTTTCTTACGACAAAGCATGGCATACATGTTCTATACATAGCCACGATACCCCCCATTGTACCTAGCGGAATTGCTTGCATGCATATGACATGACGAATTTATTTGATGACTTACTTTCATCGTTCCAAGCAATATTAAGTCTTTGTACAATGATCTTCGGAAATCCCCCTCCCTCCGCCGAGATCTCCACAACAGTGTCCTGAGAGTCCTCTTCTTGGTCTTTGACTTCAACGTATTTTGCGGGGAAATAGCACAAGCAGGGCAGTGGCACCGCTTGAAAGCTCAGAATTTCCCTCTTGACGGCCATTTACCCCTAGGTTTCGATATAGATTCTCCACCCCCGCTGAACACTCTCCACATCCTAGCGCATCATTCTCCAAGTGACATTCAACATAGCAGACTCCGCGCAAGTGGTAAGGAAAACCAACCGGCCACTTATTACATCCGATAGTGAAATAAATGTCTTGGTCCAGGGATCATCCCAACCCCATCTTTCCGATATGGTAGAAACCTGCTTGGTCCCAAATTCACTGCCACTGAATTTTTGTTTATTTTTCAGTAATAGAATTTCCTGAATCAGCGGAACTGAATCGAAAACATTTTCTCAAAGTGGCATTCCCATGATGTTTTGCAATATCATCTACTCGGAGCGCCGGTCCGGAAATCACACAGCAACAGTCACAAATCCGAGGACTAACGAGCCTCTCTGCGAGGTGACAGTTGCGAATGAAACGGACCTCAACGATGCAGTCCAAGCTGCAAGGGTGGCTTTTCAATCTTGGAAGCTATTATCGGTGGATGCCAGACAAAAGTATCTACTGAGGCTGGCCGATGAACTAGAACGGCGGAGAAGTGAAATACATGGCCCTCTGGCGGGGGAAACTGGCAAATCCGTAAGAAGATCCATATCTACTTTACTTCAAAAAGGAAAGGAGCATTGCTTAAAGACTCGCAGAACCTTCTCGCCAACCTTGAGATTGATGGCACCTTAGATTTTCTCAGATTTTATGGTATTGTGTAACCGTTCCTAGCGATGTGGGTTGGGATGCAAAGCTAATTAGTCCAGCATCTCAATCATTACCGGATGAAGTAGATTACGAGGACGAAAAACTCAAGATCGTGTCTACCTACCACCCGCTGGGAGTAGTAGGCGCCATCTGCCCCTGGAATTTTCCCCTCGTGCTAGCTGTCGGGAAGATCGCCGCCTCACTCGTCATGGGAAACTGCATCATCGTCAAACCATCTCCATTCACCCCCTGCGCCACTCTGAAGTTCGCAGAGCTCGCGACATCCGTACTTCCGCCGGGCGTGCTGCAAGCATTGAACGGAGACAATGAAATGGGCAGACTCATCACTCTCCACCCAGGGATTGACAAGATCAGTTTCACCGGTTCCACCGCAACTGGGAAAAAAGTAGCAGCAAGCGCGGCCCAGACTCTGAAACGAGTCACACTCGAGCTCGGTGGGAACGATGCGAGTGTCATTTGCCCGGATGTTGATGTCAAAAATGTTGCGTCCCAGGTTGCTTCTGGCGCATTTTTCCATTCGGGCCAAATGTGCGTAGCTACCAAACGGGTTTATGTGCATGAGTCTGTTTTCGATGAATTTCGGGATGTCTTTGTGGAAACGGTCAAGGGCGTCAAAATCGAGCCTAGCGGTGACCAGCCAACCCTGTTTAGTCCGGTGCAGAACGAGCTACAGTACAAGATCGTTCGGGATCTGATCGCTGACTGCAAGAAGCATGGCTACAATATACTTTGCGGAGAAAGTGCCGACAAGCACCAGCCAGGGTTTTTCATTCCACCCGTTGTTGTGGACCAGCCACCAGATGATTCTCAAGTCATGCGAATGGAGCAATTCGGCCCCATCATTCCCCTTGCGAAATGGTCCAGTGAAGATGAAGTGATCAGGCGGGTCAACGAGACAGAGACCGGCCTGGGAGCCTGTGTTTGGGCCAGAAACGTCGATACTGCTGAGCGAATTGCGCGGAAACTTGAGGTTGGAACGGTCTGGATCAATAGTACTGAGATCCCCAATCCACGAGGATACTTTTCTGGCTGGAAACAAAGTGGGATTGGTGGTGAATGGGGGAGACGGGGGCTACTGTCTTATTCTCACACACAAACACTACAGTTCTACAAGTAGAATATGTGTAAGTGATTTGATTGACCAGTCAAAAGTCTACTCCATGCTTATCTTTTCGTGAAGCTATGTTCTTTCTTCTTTTTGCATGTTCATATCGAGTTTTTGATCTTTATCTTGCCGTCTTTGAGGTAAGGGGAACTACTCAAGGCAGGTAAGTATACAAGGGCTTCATCCTGCCATCTTCAAGACCTCTCAAAGTGGCAAATGCACGTCACATAATTCTGAGGACATTCGAAATGATCGAGAGATTATTCTTTAGCATTCCAATGATATTGCTGTTACTGATCTTTGCCACGACTGTGGAAGCGAGTGGATGCATGCCAATTTAGGCCGGTCTCGTGTGCACATATCACAAAATGCAGTCCATTTAGATGCAACGTTACTCTTACCAGATTCGGGATCCGGAGCTACCTTTGCCAGTAAACATCCCGGGCATTGCACGAGCACTTACCTTTCAGTCTTGCTGTTCCGGATTCCGTCTCTGCGCGTGGTTTTGACATGATTTGATTCGGATGTTGGTGCCTTTTCCCTGTATCCACGTATGGTATGTCCTCTAACCAGTTCATTGGCATCATGGAGGGACTGCAATGAAATTGCGTATCAGAATTCAACAATCTGGTTATTTCCTAGAGTTGATAATTCTGCCATGCATATTCATGCCGGCCATAACAGCCAACTCCGACTAAAAGATATCGGCGAATATCGGAAGCAAAACCCCCCATACATAGTCCTCGGGACCTCGGTTGAAGAATGGCCGACCGGAGAAGCATGACCATATATAAGTCCTCTCAGGCCCTGTAAAAGTTCCATGCACATGAGGTCAAATCTTCCTACCCAGGAATCCTGCCAGGGGAATGGGCTTGTTCGCGGCTGTGTCTTTGAATTCAGTTCAGTACAATGCTACTGGGTCCTCATCTGTTGGTGCTTGACCGGACGCATAAAAAAGTGAGAAACGAGAAGGACAGTCGTTTCTCTTAAATGAGAGCAGAACTTCCCTCGACAATGACTAATGTATTATAGCCGAGGAACTCAAAGACGCGCATATATTGCTCAAATGATCGAATATGAAATCATGCTAACCGCCTACGTAGGAAGTCTCAAATCTAATGGCTTGAAAATCTATGCAAAGAGCGACCGATAATACGGATATGAAGCATGCAAATGAGACAGACAATTCATAAATCCTCTAAACATGAAACATGATGAGAAAAAGAGAAAAGGTGAATTAAACCAAAAACGAACTATATCCAGATATTGCTTCGTTTTTGAAACTCTACCCCGAAAATTTGTAAGTCTTCCGGGGAATAAAAGCGACGAGAGCAGGTGAACGATGCTGCAGCTAGCTTCCATTATGTTCATCATTACCAGCGCCAACCTGTTTCCTCGCGCGGACAGAGACAATGCGTCCGCGACGCCAGAACTACGTGATTTTCTTCACTGGCAGTCCAACTTGGGGGGTGGTCGAATGTGGCTCTTTTCAGTTTCTGGTGCTACGGAGATGACGAATGGGCACCAACCAGCTTGAGGGGGAAAAGGCATTTACTGCTCAAGACCCAGGTCATCCTCGGCAGGAACCACACGGATGGTGTTGGTGTGGCCCATACCACCGCGCCATCCTTGAACACAGACGACGCTCGCTCCCTTCTTGATAACACCAAGCTTGATACCGTTGTGGATACCCCATTTCAAACGACGGTCGACATCTTCTTGCCAGATCTTAACGTTGAAATCGGGCTTGGTCTCAGGGAAGTAGAAGGGGTAGACACCGCGGTACAAGTGAGAATACCGAGAAGCAACCTCGTTACGGGTAATCATGATGATAGGGCAAACGGGGCGGTACTTGGCGAGAAGACGGGCAGTCTTACCACTGTACGACGAAAAAAAAAAAAAAAAAAAGTCAATGATCTGAAACGAGCGAGATACGGACGAAAGAAGGGGTCCTTACCTGGTGGTCAAGACAAGAATGGCACCAGCGTTCAGTTCCAGACTGGCGCTGACAGCAGACATGGCGATGGCCTCGACGGTATCAGCGGGACGAGGGCAGAGAGTGCGCAACTCGTCAAAGATGCTGAAGTGAGGAACAGCAACTTCTGCCAACAAGCAAGTCTCGTGCATCATGGTAACGGCCTCGTTGGGATAGTTACCCTTGGCGGTCTCTCCGGACAACATGACACAATCAGCACCGTCGAGGACGGCATTGGCAACATCGGACACTTCGGCACGGGTGGGTCGAGGGTTGTATGTCATGGACTCCAACATCTGCGTAGCGCAGATAACGGGCTTACCCTTCAAGTTACACTTGGAGATCATCATCTTCTGGGCAATGAAGACCTTGGGGGCAGGAATCTCGATACCGAGATCACCACGGGCAACCATGACACCGTCAGTCTCCTCAAGAATCTCGTCAAAGTTGTTGACGCCCTGTTGGTTCTCAATCTTGGCAATGATCTGAATCTCCTTGCCTTCTTCACCAAGAATCTTACGGATCTCCTTGATATCCTCACCGCGACGGATGAAGGACGCAAAGACCATGTCCACCTTGTTCTTGACACCGAAACGCAAATCGTTCTTGTCCTTTTCGGAAAGAGCGGGTAAGTCGACATCAGTGCCGGGAAGGTTGACACCCTTACGGGAAGAGATGTTACCGTTGTTGAGGCACTGGACGCGGATGGTCTTGTCGTCAACGACTTCGAGGACTTTGAGAGAGAGAATACCGTCATCAACGTAGATGAGCTTGCCGGGCTCGATCACCTTGCTGATGTTCTTGTAGTCGACGTACCTGAATATGGTTAGCGGTGATCAGAACTCAGTGGCTCCGAAAAATATTAGGAACATACATGTTCTTGTTGTCGCTGGCAGTGGCATATTGATCATCGGTGGTGACGTTGAACACTGTTCCAGCAGCGATGGGGTAGTCCTTGTCGTCAACGGTGTTTCCGGTACGGATCTCGGGTCCTTTCTGTACATGATCGATCAATTCTATGTTACCATCGAGCAAGAATATTCCCGAAGCAACTTACGGTGTCAAGAGCAATGGCAACTGGGCGACCGGCCTGAGTACGCTCGGCCTCGCGGGCATGGTCGATAACAGACTGGTGGTACTAATCGACAATTAGCGTCAATCCGTTCGATGAATTGGGTAACTACCAACCTCGTATGAACCGTGAGAAAAGTTCATGCGAACAACGTTAAGACCGGCTAGTTTGCGAGACGTCAGAAATCACGTCACAACCACATTTCTGTTGCGCAAAATCAGATAGGTGAATTGTACCTTTGCGGAGCTCATTGATCTTCTCGACGGAGTTAGTCTTGGGACCTGGCGGGGAAACCTGTTAGCACGGCTTATCGGCAGCGATCAGAGAAAACCAAAAACCACAATGCGCCCCTACCAATGGTACAGATGATGGAGGTACGACGGTAGTTGCCCTCTGGAGCAATCTCAGTGTTAAGCTGGGAGTACCATTCCAACTTCATGCGGTTGGAAAGGTGGTCTAACGCGTTGGTAGCCATTGTGGAATAAGAGACCTCTTTCGAACTGCAGAAAAAAAGGTGTCGGAGATAGAGGACTGCTGCGGATAGCTGGACAGAGAGATTCTATCCAAGACGGCAGTATATGCAGAAGTGAGGAATGTCAAGTGAGATGAGTTATGAAGAGAGATAAAAGACGAGGAGAGAGAGAAAGCAAGGGTGAGAGAGATAGCAGCCTGAGAGAATAAGATTTGTCGCAGAGCCAGGAAAAGCTGCTGAGGGGAAGGGACCAGCGTGGGCGCTACCAAAAATGCCAGTGGTCCAGTGCTCGACTAGGCTTAGCGCGGGAGTTTTCTTCTTTTTTCTTTTTGGGATAACTCCGGCTGTTTTTGTCTTGCTGTTTGCAGCAATTATTCTTATACACAGAGAGGCATCCATAATATGAAAAAAAATTAAAAAAAGATTGGTTTGCTGAATTCTTGCAATCAACACGCCTTCTCACACCAGGGAGGATATTATGTCTCTACAATTGCTCTCTTCAATGCTGACTCTCTTCAATGAGAAGCTTGAGTCGTGACATCCCAACGGTGGATAGTACTCCGCTACCCGCCGCCCCGAATCCGGTGTACGGTCAACACGGTGACTGTGCAACTCTACAATCAGCTAGCCCCATACAAAAGACCACACTGTACACTGTACACTGGATCATGTATCAGTCTCGCTCTCCTCTACATAGCTTGGCTGCTTGAGACTATTTGATCTTCGAACAGCCGCCAATCAGACTGACGGTGCTCCGGCACTCCGTTCGTACGGAGTGCCCGGATGGGCTTCATCTAATCGGGGTCCGAGCTACCGAGTGTGTGGGATGGACAGTCTTGGTGGTGACACACCGAATTGACCAACGTATACATCGTATACATCGTATGTGCACGTAGATCAGTAGAGGTTTATATCATCTTGACATCGATCACTAGTTGCTTGTTTCTACATACTTATCAGTTTGACTGAGTAGCTGTCGATGATGTGCATCGATGAGGTGGGGGCGGGGTCCTGCGAGTGATTGGTTGCAGCTCATCTTCTTATCGATAACACATGCCCACCATCCAAAGCTGCCAGCCCGGTCACATGACCCAAAATCACATGGTTGAGCTGCCTGGCCGGTTGCCCCGTGACGGGTGGCCGCTTCCTTGGCTGCTGATCTGCAACACCAACCAGTGAATTCGAGTTACTGTTTGTTCATGAGGTACCTCGACTATTTCGAATATCCTTTTTCGCGCATCAAACTATCGACAACTTTCACAGGACACCTACAGTCAAGATGGTCGTACGTAGGCATATGAGACAAGAACCAAACAGCGCTGACCCAGTTGCATAGCTCGGTCGCCTCACCCATTATGCATTCGACGCAGTATTGAGTATGTACAGACAAGAACATTATCTACGCCTGCCCTAAAGCTAACACATCTCCACCAGTCTCTGCGTTCTTAGCAGGCGTAAAGCGATCCACCGGCCTCACGTATGTTCCCAATAACCATCC
Organism: Talaromyces sp. PB3603; assembly: GCA_023625915.1. Lineage (NCBI taxonomy): Eukaryota > Fungi > Ascomycota > Eurotiomycetes > Eurotiales > Trichocomaceae > Talaromyces > Talaromyces sp. PB3603. The sequence goes on from JAMAFY010000008.1 coordinate 578,038, forward strand.
TTCCATGAGACGACCATGACTGCGAAACGTTACCAGAGAAAGAGAACTAATCCTCGCACGTCCGCCCCAAACATCGGTCTACTACTTGCTCCCTCGGTCTTTCTTGAGTTCGGGAGAACAAAGCGAAGAAGATTGAGGGAGTGAGGATAGATCGATGTCTTTAGGACCCAAGCGCACAGCCCTAGTCTCCAAACAGATAAAATCACCGATAGCAAGGACATCAAACGATGGATAGAAAGTTATTTGGGCGTTGGGGAGTGGGTGATGGATCAGTCCGTTGCGGTGTTGGGATCGACTTCTTACTTTGAGCGACGACGATAATTGCATCTCCATTCTCGACTCTTTCCGATTCGATCTTCTTGTCTGTTCAACGCCTTGTTCTTGCTGAGTGGAACACGAGTTGCGATGCTTCCACGTCTTACTTCGAGAAATACAACGGAAGCGTGATGAAGTCGGCAGAGCTCATCGGGGCCAAACATCATCTATGCCAAAGAGACTAAGAGACGAGCGAAACCGATGAACAGTCCATTATCCGGACCGACATTATTCCATCCTCCCACGAATCCGCGATGAATATATACCTTGGCGTTGGGTCGTTTCTCTCTTATTTCCCTGGGTCTCTTGTACAGCCTTTGCTTGTGATTATTCCATGGACAGGAACTTTGTTGTCTGATTTCATCCTTACATAAAAACCAATTGAACAATCCCATACGGGTATCGTATTGAAAGATCTAGTATGGCTGAATGGATACCTTTGCTTAGATTTATGGACAGACATGTACTCATGGTACTTCGCTACATAATGCAAACAATTCTCGATCCACAGATGTCAGGATCATATCTTGGTGAACTCATCGATATTCACTCGTCGAAAGAACGATATATGATTCATCGGCTCCCAATACTGAGCCACATAATCTGGCGATATAAGGAATAGTTGCGTGTTGACCCATTGATCTTAACGTTGTCAGCAAAACTTCCCTTCTGAAAAAATACGACAACTCCTGATGGACTTACCATCCGTATAATGCTGAAACGCAATATGCCCCTTGCTCTTCACAACCCTCGCCCCACGAAATTCCTCATCCTGCGAAACACTCATCAGCCCTTTGGGCCCAATATCCTCCGCCACAAACGATATTTCTCCGCGCGGAATATTCGGGTCCCCGGTGAGCTTGATCCCTTCCAAACGACCCCGGAATTTAACGCCGTTGTATTCCTCGACTTCATTACTGGCCTGCCCGTCAGGCGGACTTGCGCGCTCAAAGGCATCCTCGAATTGACCGTTGAGTAAAACGACTTCTTCCTCCGCTGCTGCTATCCCAGCTTCATCTTCATCGTTGATGATGTCGTCGTTATTATGCGTTTCTTCAAAAAGTCGCGCACCGCCTAGCATAGCCCGTAGATGTCGTCTGCCGTTATTCGTCAGCGGCACTGGCTCGCCCGCGTCGCGCTGCAAAAAAAGTAAGAATTCGCATTTGTGGAAATTGTAATCTCCGACCCATATCCCCTGGAAAGGTTTATCCTTTGTCGGGGTATAGAGTGCGGGATCAAGTGTGGAGAAGGTCCATGTTTGATCAACGGGTTGTCTGGGTAGAATCGGCTGGCCGAGGCCAAAATGTGGCCATTTGAGGAGATAGAAGCTCGTTTCAGATATTCTATCGGGATCTGATCGGATATTTTGAAGATGTTGGAATATATTCGATGTCTCGTCAACGAAAAGGTCGTGATATTTCCTGGCGGTCCGCTCGCCGGGAATCGTGACGGGCGGCCATAGCAAGTCATTTCTGATCCTCGGAAGAGTGCCGAGAGTACCTCTACACAAAGCGAAAGAGCTGCATACTCTGGCAGTCCGGTTAGCCATGGTCATTCTGAATTGGTCGCGCGAGTACTGCCTATCCCGCGAATGCAGTCTCTCGGGATTCCGTAGCTCGATCATCGGATCATCGAGCCAGAGACGCAATCGCGGATTAAATGGTTGAATCTCCACGTCCGGATGAGTCCGCCAGGGCACGGCATTTTCTTCTCTCAGCTCAGCCACAAGTCGAAATGCCTCAACGACGCCACGCCGATTATCGTAGCGGCTGACGATTAATGAGCCGGTGGACTCGTTATCCGAAAACCAGATCTTGTTTCTCGGTAGAAACCAGTATGGATGATGCGCAGAATACAGATGCCGGAAACTGTCGAAAATGCCGGGTTGACTGATCTTGTGGGTGATGTTAGCGTTGACGAGACGCTGCCATAGCTTTTCATCCTGGGACTGGCGATATAATGTGCGACAGGTTGCGGAGACTGATACTAGGTCTACCGCGGAGAGAAGAGAGAGCACGTCTTGAAGAAGCTCATCGGGCAGATGTGTCAGATGACACATTTCGAATTATCCAAAATGCCGATGAGCATTAGTCGTTGGTACTCCAGTATTCCTGTCGTTTACTCGTTTTCCAAGCTAATCAATAGATCGAAGATAAGATGACCTCATCTCAATTGAGCAGTAAGGAACTTCCTGAGGCTCATCATAGCCCTGTCTCCAGCGACAGTGTTTGAGTGACAGGCTAGGATTCAGCGATCAGATCCATGAGAGGAAGAAGATACCAGAATTGCTTACATGATGTATATAGATCGGGAGCAATATGAGTTACTTAACTAGTGACTAGCCGACTATCTGACAAGCGATAAGGATGTTCCGCCAGTTTGTTCTGTTTGTTTTGTCCGGTGACAGCAGCTAGTCTGTTTAAGGAGTAGCTCATATCATGGCGTCCCGTGATTCGCGCCCCTTGCCTGTCTATTCCTCATGGGGTAAGGTTCCGTCCGTTGGACTAACCTGAAACGTCAGCACGCGTTCTGAGCCAATCAGCGTGCTCTAACCCTAACAATTGTATATCGATCCTGCAAAACAAGCCGTCTTTTCCCACCCGAAGAACATCTTCGACAACAAACCCTAGCATGGTTTGCAAGTACAATACGCAGACCAATCGATTGGCTCACGATGCTCTCCCTTTCCTCTCGATTCTTTGATACTTGACCCTGGCCCACATGGTTCGTGGAGAAGGCCCCTGAAGAAGTTTGTTTACTTTTTCCCAATTGGTCAATGCCCGTGCTTTCTCATAGTCCATCTTCTGTAAGACTAAAAACAGCAATTATGGAGACTCGAGACTCGATACTCGGCTCCTAGATCCTGTAGAATGTGCAAGGTTAGCCAGGATTGCTGCCTGCGGTAGGACGATAACTACCGGTCATTTGGATACATCTGAAGTGTCCGCTAAACATTAGTTCTGTGTTTTGTGTACCAGACGCGTCTCGAGGATCTTGAAGTTGACGGTCTTTCCCGTACAACCTTTAAGAAAATTGTCCTGCGATACTCCTCTGGGAAGTCTGTTATGACCTACATCATCTGAAGTATTTCATGCTACCATATTATTCGACAGTCATACTGCTATTTCTGGTTAGGGCCAATTGTTTGTTTATAGACGCGGTGTTTGCCTTCGCCACCCTGGTCGTCGGGAAGCTGGTGTTGAAGTATATAATCTTCTCATCTACTTTCTCTACTTTATCTGCTCTTCACAGCACTGCACAATAACAAAGCGACACATTGAGACGTGTTGATAAGGTCACAAACAGTTGCTGGACAAGTAGGTTTGGATCATGAACATAGGCTCCAGATCACTAACAGGTCAATAGTATCAATCCACTTCTCATTGTAGCGATTCTGCAGACATCAATACACCATGGCTCCCGAAACTCGAGCCATGACGGGTTCTCGGAAGCGACACCATGCGGCTTCGCCGGAGCCCCCATCCCGTTCAACTCCATCGGGTTTGTATGATGCGGATGCTGTAACGCGTCAAGATAGAAACCAATACGGGAATCAGACGACCGCTTCCCCTCAGACGCCTAAGCGTCGCTCGAAACGCGCCCGTTTCTCTGATCCTGGTCCCAGCGCAACTACCGGACTAACACCAGCCATGGGACGCGCGGGTTTTGGTGGGCGCCGTCAAGTTTCAGGAGATCAGACTCCTTCACGATCGGGTCGTCGACGGTCGGCCCCAATTTTCCTCTCGGATACATTGATTGATCCAGTGATTGCACGGACCGAACCCATCAAAATTCAGTTCAGCCCCTTGAAGCAGATACTGGATCCCAGAGCCCGCCGTCGATTGGTAAGGTCTGGTCTTAGCGAGGAGATGAACAGAATCGATGGCGAAAAGAAGGATCTTAAGCAAGCAACCGCTGAGATTGAAATTCTTCAGAAAAAGTTGGAGATCATCGAATCACGACAGGCATCAGGGGCACACGACAACACAAATTTGAATGACAGCTACGAGACTCTGCCGATTGATGACGATACTATGGACGGTACTATGCTTATGTCGGACTCTCCTACATTCTACCGCTTCCATGGTGCTCATGGTTTAAGCCCCGGTAACTCAGCGAGCCCGGCGGATACGTCTCCGATTACTCCCCACACGGGATTCAATCAGCCAGTTTCCATCGTAGATGAACACCCCTCGGAGGAACTACGAGCAATGGCGGAGGATCTGGCTACTATTCGGAAAGAGAAACAAGATCTCTTCAACGAGTGGCGCAAAGTGGACGCAGAATATAAGTCTGGGCCCGAAGCGGAAACCACTGCTCCTCCGGCCGACTTCATGAAACAGATTGTGCCTCAACTGGAGAAGGCCCTTAATACTGGACTCAACCTTTCTATGATTCTTGATACAACTACAGAAGAACTTCTTCAGATGGGCTTCTCGGGCACCGACCTTTACGCCATAATCAAAGATATGCGAGAGACCTTCCAAGCAGCACAAGAGGAACTCGACCGTCACAAACCCCAAGAGAAAGCGGCGCCATCCGTATCCGACCAACCCATCGGTAAAGCAACCATTGAGACTTTTATCAATCGGCTTCGAATGCTCTCACAGTCTCTACTCAACGACAACCAGAAGTTGGAGGCATTATACGATGCCCACAGTCACCTGAAGCGTCAGTTTGACCAGAACATCAAACTTTTCTATATTGAGCAGGACAGGCTCAAGAAATTGGAGGAAAGCCAAGATAGGGACATTGGCGATTTGCTCCATTCTCGAATGCGCGTGCAAGAACTTGAGCAGGAAATTGCCCAGCAGGCGACTGCAATTGAACGTCTGCATGCTAATCTCAAGGTAGTAGAAGAGGAACGCGATAGCTACGGCTCACTTTGCACACAAGTTGAGGATGAACTGCAAGAGGTACGCCAGACCTCAGAGGAGCGCGTTAAAGCCTTGAATAGTACGATATCCGACCAGCAGCGCGTTGCGGATTTGGGATTGAAAAAGATCGATGAGCTCAAGACTTCACTGGTGGCCAAAGAAGGTGATGCCTTAAAGCTTTCCAAGCGCGTTGATCAACTTTTCGATGAGAACAAGAAACTGCTAGGAGAAATCATCGAGCGCGATCAGATGATCGGGCGTCTCAATACCCGCTACGCAGAGGCTTCGACGGAGCTACAGTCTGTCCAGGCTGATCTCGCAAAGACTGAGCAGCTCAATCAGATGTTGGAGACGAAGACCCGACAGCAAATCGCCGCTCGTAACCGGATCGAAACTTTCTTCAATACCACAATGACGGAATTCTCAAAGGTCTTCGCTGTCGAGCGTGAGCGCGATCGACAGGATGAGATTACGAAGGACATCTTCACGGGCAATGTCGAGCGCCACATGCATCCCGCGCCCGAACCGAGCCTTCCGTCGAACTCGCCCGTTAAGAAGCTATTCGGGTCCTTGGGTAATGTACGCGTGGGCCGTGGCAATGATCGTAGTACCTTGTCCAGCAGCGGGCTCGGACACGACAGCGGCATTGGTAGGTCTGAGACTGTGCAACCGCAGACCGATGCACCTGCAGGATCTGATGCCTTCTTGGAAGCGATTCACGAAGAAGGGGATGAGATTATCGAGTAACTCATTCATCGAAACTTGGACTATTCTTTGTCAGGCTTATAATACACCATCGAGCTTCGCACGCCCGTCACTTTCTTTCCTTGTGAAAATTTCCTTGTTGTATATTATGGGAGGCGACGTTTTCTATCAGTTTTGTACAACATCCTTCGATACTTTCCTTTGTACTTTTTGTACTTTCCTTGAACAGCATTGTCAGGCGTGATGGCGGGGTGTTTGCTCACACAGATTGACCATCGTGTTTATCAGTTTTTTTCAATCAAGTCGAAATGGAACCAACATTTACACATCTATCCTACGATCGCATCTTTGGAAGAAATCAAAGTATCCAAACAGGTATCTTTCCGACCTTCCTCATTAGCAAGACGTCGTGCAAATAAGCTTGGGGCGATCGGCGGAAAGAAATTCACTACGGGGAAATTGGCGACATGACGTCGATATTCCGCACTGGCCGTCTGTGACGTGCGGCAATTCTCCTGTTTTCTTTTTATATAAGAGGGAAACTTATATATCTGCCCTATTTAGAATACTTTGATATGAAATGTACTCATTTCATTCCCTCTGGCCATCGTTAGAGACATTACACGTTTCGTATGCGATTTGGGAGTAAAGATCAACGAACGATAAAGACAAACAAAATGCCGCTGGGGAATGATACAGCAGATTACCGCCTGAGGGTGACTGCAGGACCAAGCTACGACCTTGACACTCATAAAATCGTCCCCGTCAACGCAGAAGAAACCCTACGCATTGAAAATGAGCAAGCCGTGACTTATCTCTGCGTGCGCATTCAAGACTACACTGGTAAAACACCCTCTTTCCAAAAGAACGAGCATCTGGACTTACCTCGCAAGGTCTACCAAACGGCTCCCCCAAAACAAGCCCTTACTTCACCCACCCACTCCACGAATCCGACCAATATTCCATCTCCTTCATCCTCATACCCAAGCAGGACCTGAGCGGGGACGATCTCATGTTCGGCAATGACTTCAACAGACCCATCCGCGACAGTATTCCACCGGGCTTCAGCACCGCTTTGCGTATAGTGAAATGGGCGATTGATCCGGGTCTCGATGGGGATCCGTATGCCGATAAGCCGTACTTGTATAGTCCCGCTTTGGCGTCGTGGAATCACTTTCGGGTGGGGGAGAAAGTAGATCTAAAGGAAGAGGGAGGAGGAGTAAATAGGCACGACCAGATTGCGGTGGTTGAGGAAGGGGCGGAGGGAAGCGGCGAGGCAGAGAGGGAGAAGTTACACATCCCCGGTGATGCTGCACAGAGAAAGAAGCACTTTCTAGACGAGAACAAGCGGAAGGAGTTTATCTTTGAGAAGGGGAGGCAGTATCTGGTAGATTTCGGGAACCCGTATTTGGGGTTTAGTGGTATGTTTCATTTCTCGGGATTGATGGCGGATCAGTCACTTACTCTTCGTTATGATAGACTTCACTCTCCGCCTTCCCGGCTTCCATCTTCATGTCGCCAAATACATAGATGCGGGAAAGCACAAATTACGATATACGCTGATAAACAAGAAGCTGAACAAGGAGATTATGGTTGTCTTGTTCACTCTCTTGGTGGAAGGCTCGGAAGAGGACATTATGGAACGAGAGTCTGCTAGTGAGAGCGAAGAGGGCGGCTCGGGGTCTTCGTCGAAAGAAGAAGGCAAGAATCAGGGAGAGCAGAAGACTACATGATTACGGACGTGACGGTAATTTCTCTTTACATTCCTTTTGACATTTCCGGATATCAATCCTTTCTTGTACATACATAGACCGGGCTATTATTTTATAGAAAATAGAAAGCAATGACTTTTGTGCTCCTATCTAACATGCAATTCAAGACCTCAACTATACAGGACTAATCTAATTACAATCGCTTCAGGACATCATCAAGAACGTCCTGTGTAGTAGCCTTTCCACCAAGGTCGGGAGAAAGATACTTGCCCTCATCAAGATTGCCATCAACAGCAGCATAGATTTTGGCAGCAGCAGGCTCCTCGCCAAGGAACTCAAGCATGAGCGCCACACTACGCAGAGTAGCAATCGGGTTGGCAATACCCTTTCCTTCAATGTCGGGAGCACTTCCGTGGCAAGGCTCACCAATAGCGAAATTATCGCCAACGTTTGCGCTGGGGACAAGACCCAAGCTACCGACGAGAGCGGCAGCGCCGTCGGACAGAATATCCCCGTACAGGTTGGGGGCAACGATAACGTCGTAGTAACCCGGTTGACGGAAGAGTTTGTAGACCATAGAATCAACAATCTGCTCCTCGATCTCGACAGTGCTATACTTGGATTCTGCAAGTGCCTTCCGAGCAGTCTCACGGAACAGACCATCGGTTTGAGACAAGACGTTAGATTTGTGGGTGATAGTAACCATGGGCTTGGACAAATGCGATGTTCCGGGAGACACTTGACGAATCTTCTGTCGTCGAAGAGCGATTTCGCCGGCCATGGTAGCGATGCGGGAAGAGGCGCGTTCCGAAATGCGCTTGATAGCCTCGGCAACCTTGCCGTTGGGGCCTTCGATTGTCTTTTCTTCCTTCACGTACAGGTCTTCAGTGTTCTCACGAACAATGACGAGATCGATGGGGGAGCCGGTTGCGCTGCCGCCGGCGGTGGTCTTGACAGGACGGACGTTGGCGTAGAGGTCAAGGCGCTTGCGGAGAGCGACGATGGGGGAGGAGTATCCGGCGACTTTGGTGCTTGGGGAGCTGCCGAATGTCAATTGTCATCGGCTAAGTTCATTCATGGGTAGGATGCTTGTTATACCTGACAGCACCGAACAAAGCACCGTCACACTCCTTCTTCAGAATGTCGACCGTCTTGTCGGGTAGCGCACTGCCGGTCTTCTTGAAGGTATCAAACCCAGCATCGAGGTCAACAAAAGAGAATTTGAGACCCAATGAGGTTGGAAGAGACTCTAACAGTCTTCGACCGGCCTTTCACAATTGAAAATAACGTGTCAGTCTTCACCCAAGCAGTCAATGTTGTCTTTTTGTATCTGGTGCGTGACACATACCGGAATGACCTCCCGTCCGATACCGTCTCCCGGGATGAGACCTACAAGAAAAGACGGTTAGCTTCATAATTGTAAATAAGATATATTCAGTTGCAATTGACCTATTCTAAGTGTCCTGGCAGCCATGATAGTCGTGATGCCTCCTGTCGTGTACAATGCTAGAATTCAGGATGGAGTCCGTTCTCGGAGCTTGTCGCGATCACGGAATATTTGCCCGCACTTTTTTTTTGGCGGGTTATCTTAAATCCGCATGCCGAGCAAGCCCTGGTAAACAAGATGATGTCGACGTAGGAAATATAGTTACTATCTAAAACTTACAAACAGGGTAAGAAAAATCACAGGCAAGCGACTGGAGTCTTGAATAGCATGTCCAATAATAGTTAGAAAAACATACAAAAAAGAAAATCCTCCCCAGCAGGGAGTCGAACCCTGTTCTAGCGCGGGTTGCTGCTATTGCAGTGACAAGCGCCAATCATGACCGGTAGACCACTGAGGATTGATGTTCATGGACCATGTTATTGTTACATAGAAGTATTGACCACATGGCATGTTGAAAGTTGTTGCTTTTTCTCTTCGGTGGAAGAAGCATCGCCAAAAGGTCTACAAGCGATGCAGTAAGATCCTACATCGCTATTCAAATTATTGTTATTGACTTAAGCTTTGAGTCGAATCAGACCGCATATCAATTAGTTCCTGTTTTGATCAATTTACTACCATTTCCGTGACGTCGAGTTTGTATTAAAAATATATATATATACCTATGTATGGCTCGATCACACGTGAAACTTTGGTGCCTCGAGACGATAATACCTCAAGTCCTGCCATTGCATACTAAAATTGAAATAGACTTACCGTCCAATGATGCCTACGTGCCACGAAATACTTGATGGTATCTACTTATATATCTACGCAGGACTGGACGCTCCAATTCGACATGGGTTTTCTATAATCGGAGATGGCGGTGGAAGTGAAAGCGTTCATCAATCCGAGAACATCAGGTCCACAAACAGCCGCGTTCACGGGAAGCACTGTCTATATATCCACATGTACTGATCACACCATCCAACAGATTCGCCTACCTACGTCCACCCAAAACACAGCTGTTAGTAGAAAAGCTCAGGGTCGAGGTGATTGCTCTTTGTTTTACGCAACCTTCGAGGATACAAGAGACCATCCTGTAACCCATGTGTTGAGCGAAATGGCTGACTCGATCGAAGGATGTGCTCAACTTGCATTGCATGTGAATCGGGCGAAAGAGCTGCTGGGTAAATACATGGTGAAGTTTGAAGATGCATGAAAATTGATACCAGATCTGCAAGTCCGAGTGCATCGCCGAGACGGACCGTACGGACGTATGAATTAGGAGTTCTTTTATTGCATGGGTAATGTTGAATATCGTAGTTGACGTATCATTTGCCTCCAGATTTTCCCGAGTGTCCGATACAGCCTCGATATTGGCGTACTACCGAGTCCAGTCAATGGGGAATCAGTTAGTACGGAGTGTCAGCTGTTGAGCGTGAGTGCTCAGTGCTCAACAGGCCCGCGAAAACTTCCCACCAGACAATCGATTTCCATTCAGATATTCAACGCAGTCAATAAATGACCGCAATTGACACCGTAGTATGCAACCAGTATAAATACTTTGACAAGACAAACGCGAGACTAAGAGAACCACAGGGATGGTAATGGTTCTCCAAGTGGGGAAGGCTGGAGATCTGCCGCGGAAGACCCCTGGATCACGGGAGCGGTATATCCGATACTTCACTAGTAAATAGTCTAGCCGCGATGCCCCTGGCGACAGCGGCGTCCCTCTTTCATATTCCTCCATGTTTCAACTCAGCGTGGACACGTCGTTCGTATCGGACAGTTTATGTCTAATTGTCTCACTTGTCTATGTTCACATGTAGTATGTGACAATCGGATCATTCCTGTTCAGGGTCATTTTTGCATTGTTTACTATCCATCCACATATCTCACCCCTTCGTGAAGCCCCCTCCCCCCGTCCGTGCGACGGAAGGAGCTTACGTCGCTGATCCAGACACACTTCAACCTCGTGTCAACAATACATTGTACGCTGCACACAATGGCCGCTCTTCCAGCTTCTGGCGGCGTTCGGAGCCTTTTGGCCAAATTCGAAAACTCAAATAATACTAACAACAACCCCGACGTGTCTCCTTCCCGCGGCCGAACCTCCGCCGACTCGCAAGACAACGCTACCAACAGACCTCTGTCCAAAGTACGAGCAAGCTTCGTCTCTGTCGAGAGAAATGGCCAGGGCTCACCTACTCCCGGTGCACTGCGAAGAGCCGAAAGCTACAACACAGATGTGGACTCGTATCAGAGGTCGTCCACCGTGTCACCCACCGGACAACTCGAAACCGCATCGGCCTCGCCGTTCAGCCCGTCTCCCCACAAAATCCGTACCGCGCTTGCTGCTTTCCAAGGTGATAGAGTTGAGGGTGTTACTGCGAAGCTTGCGTCTCTTGCAGTGAAGGATAATGGACAGCCGGTTGCGGCCACCGAGAAACCAGAGACAAAGTCGGAGGGCAAACCTGAATTGCTGGAGGCCGCAAGTATTGAGAAAACAGCAACCAGACCCACGTCTACTGTAGCCACCAAGCAAGTGGCCCCTTCGAAGACGATCAAGAAGAGCGCATCGACGATGGCGATTGCAAAAGAATCATCGGCAAACAAGAACCCAACCCGAAGTGCCGCTGCGAAAGAAAGAAAGCCCGCTTCTACACCTACACGTTCAGCTACCACAACAACTCGCCCAATGGCGCACTCAGATAAGCCTGCCACAAGAACGACTACTGTCAGGAGTTCAGCTCCTACTGCCCGCAATGAGCGTTCCAGCACACCTTCCCATGAAGCTACCAAAAAGCCTGCTGTTCAGCCTTCGCCCAAGATGAAATCTGGTTCGAAATCCCCTACCCGGCCTGTACGCCTTCCTGCATCTCTTGTGACACCGACTGCGGCGTCAGCTGCAAGGACAGGGACCTTGGCACGTTCTCAGAGCCACGTAAACCTACGAAGCTCTCCCAAAGTAGAACCAGCCAAGACTCTTTCCCGCAAGCCATCGACTCTCAGGCCGGATACATCTCGGTTGGCGCATCACACCATCCCTGATCGACCAAGATCTCGCATGAGCACCACATCCTCGCGTGCTCCTGGGGAAGATAGTTTCCTTGCTCGGATGATGCGCCCTACTGCTAGCTCCGCGAGCAAAATGCACGACAAAGTTGAGCCGAGAAGCCCGCCCAGGCTCGCAAAGGCCGTGAAATTGAGTCCAAAGAAAGATATTCCCGCCAAGTCTGTTGAAGACAAGAAGGAGAGGCATGCAAAATTCGCTCAGGAGTCCACCCCTGCTAGCCCGGAAGCCAAGATTGAAAGAGTGGCAACGGATCAGACTGCTATTCAAGAGCAGGGCCCTGTGGAGAGTGGGCCCCATGCCGAAGGATCGACTGCACCAGTGGTTGAAGAGACCAAGAAAGAAGCTGAAGTTTCTGTTTCTGCTGCGGAGCCCTCTTCTGCATCAGATGAGACAATTACGGACGTCGAACCGACAGCAGAACAATCTGCTGAGCCGCTTGTCGAGGAGCCAAAAGCAGACATAAGTACAACCAAGTCATTGACCGAGCCAGGCATCAATGAAGAGGTGGCTGAAGACATACAGAACGAATCTGTCCTATCCGAGGATGCAGATGTCGTCGCTGACAAGAGTCTTGCATCGGTCCCTGAAACAGTCCCTGAAACAGTCCCTGAAACAGTCCCTGAAACAGTCCCTGAAACAGTCCCTGAAACAGTCCCTGAAGAATCCGAGGTTGATGTCAAAGAAATGTCTCTAGAAATCACAAAGGAAACTGAACAGCTGCACGGCAATGGACAATACACAAGCTCAGAGTCCATCACAGAGCCCAAAGGTCCTCAAGCAGAGACCAAGGCAAATGAAGTCCCTGAGACCGAAGAAATCGGTACCGCAACCGCAGAAGTAGACCAATTTACCGAAGAAGTAGCACCGGCGACCTCCGAGGACGTACCTGCTAAAGCTGTTGACAAGACCGAACAACCAGTGCTGAGCACTTCAATCGAGGAGCCTCTCGAATTTACTGCTACAAAGGCAGAATAAAACTTCGAGCTTGACGTGGAAAATGACAACTAGTCGAACCCCTCTTCATACTCCCTTGTTTCAAAAGAAAAAAGCCGTATTATATCAGCCAGATCTTCTTGACTTCTCTCTTCATCACTATAAGTAGGGATTCTGTACTTCTCGCTATTTATTTGTCATTTATCTTGTTTCGGTGTTCTGTTGTGGGAAGCCCAAGTTGTATACTTCATTATCTTTCGAATTTTTCATACTTGAAAGTTTCACTTTTGCATCGATACTCCTGTCCAGCGGTCCTGTTCTGTTTACTCTTCGAAAGCCATTCTTCCTCGTCATCTGTGTTACATTAGCAACTTCTCATCATCCACTTTGCATTTTTCTCTTCTATCGTTGCTTTATTGGTGGCATTTCGATTCTTGTATCTAAATTCGTCTTTTTATCACAAGCTTCTTATCCAATCCCAGCTTATTTAAACTCTCTGTATTTGAGCCAATATCCAAGCCCTGTCCTCATTATTGTCTTCTGCTTCGAACACATTGAGCATTTGTTCCTTTTGGAAACGAGGTTGAGATTAGATTGTTTTGCCCTATGTGGATGTTCTGTGACATTGCCCCAACACTAGCTAGCGTTTAACAATACAGAAATGAAGAAAATTTGTATAATTAATTACTAGTCCACCATCTACCATCTTGATGGCTAGTCGAAGAATTTGTGTTGGGGGGCCTACTATTGTTCTAATGTGTGTACATACCAGGAGATTCGCCGAGACTGCTCGAATACGCTTCCCTCTTCTACCGAGGAACAGATACTTGTCATATTTGGTTCTCCAAATCTATTCTTGACTGTCTCTGGTCTCGTAAAGAACATGCCATTCAACTATCTCCTAGACAAATACACTTCAACAGCCGTTGTCTCTCCTTGTCTCATCCCAGAACACTTGAAAACTTCAAGTGACTATAGAGTCTCTTTCCACGCGTAACATACCCCCAGTGGAACGAATGAAGGTCCAAGTGTAGATGTGAAAGCCGTTGATAGTTCTGGTTATGCTGTTACGTAGTTCCAATCGGTCCTTCTCCATTCTTGACGCCTTCACCCACCCATGTTCCTTTATGTGTCGCTCTAGCCTTGGCTCAGACCGAATACACTCTTCAAGCTGTTCGGTCTTTCCTTTTAAATATGTCAGGATAGGAACGATTGTGTCCTGCACCTCATCGATCAATGCTGGATTCTGTAGTTCCATGATGATGATCATTATTTGCCACCAAAGGTCCCTGGCCGTGTCCCTGTAAGTTCGTGCTGCGTCGTGATCCAGAGCTAAGGTTGGCAAAAGCACATCCATGTCGCGGATGAGGACCATAATTTGGGCAGCTGGCCTAGGTATGCGAGTCAGAATATTGTCATCGATGTCCTTGGTGTAACGCATTGTATGTGATGTGACTTGTCGTTTGTATGCCAGAAAATTTCGGAAGAGGATGTAGAATATTCACGATATACCTTGATTTGCTTGGTAGCAAAAGTACGTACTAGACCCTTATACATGGAAGAAGGGGAGTCATACATTTCAGAAAGCCAGGATGGGTTCCAAGTCACCTTTAGTGTGATCCATGGGCCATGTAACCATGAATTATCAGATGGTAATCATATCGAAATACCTATAGGTTGAGAAAGATGGAATGCTGAACCAACATGGCTGTCTTGAAGGTACATTCAGATGATTTATGATATTCATGGTTTTGTATTGTGCTGTGGAAGTCGGTATGTTATGTAAAACCTGTCTTTGACGAACCAAAGGCTTCCTGATTAACGTGTAGATATTAGATTGGACGTCATGAGTGGAAAAAGCGGAAGTGCTCTCCAGTACCTTACCAAATTATCAAGTCTTCACATACGAGGGCAATACGACTGGAAGGCCTCCCTTTTGTCACAGCCAGGCTCTATGATAGTATCACGAAAGTTATGTAGAAGGAATTATCGAGATTCACAACTCCGACCATGTCCACTTCTATCTCGTGTATGAACAAGCCTAGCAGCCCCTTCACCATCCGGGTCAAGTTCCTCGAGTCAACCGATGAGACCGCCAATTGATAGCATCTTATGAAGCGGGTTGTTTTCGTTGGATCATAGAAATGAGCTCTTCAGCAGGTTGGCAAAAGTCCCCGATGTATGTCTTGATATATTGCTCCTTTCGTTTCAGAAAAAGAGTCTCTTGCTGCCTCACGTGCCCATACTCCTTCTTCGTCCTGCTACGGGCCCTTGAAGAACAAGGTACTTGCGTAAAATCTCAAGGCTTTTGGCGAGTTTTCCCAAATCAACAATAACATCCTCCCTGGCTCTAGAAACCGCAGTGCTCGTTGATACGTCACTATCAGGTTCTTCCCGTTCCTGAACAGAGTATAGGTCTTTAAAAAGACCAAGGTAGCGGTCATTTGCGATAAGCTTCAAGTTGTACTCCTTGAATAGGTGCCCAAGCTTTGCGTCACGTTGCTCGATAAGAATCCATACTGCGCAGTGTTGGATAGTCACAGTCATCCCGGTAGACAACCAGAGATCGTCAACCTTAGTTTTGAGTTCCTGTATGTCTTCTCGAATGCCGTTGTGCCAATAGAGGATTTTATTTCTTGCCTCCAACCACTGTCGTATACATACAGCACTCTTCAGCTCCTCTTCCAATCCGGCGTGTCCCTCCTTGAGATTTGAAAGCAACTGATGTATATCTTTGATGTAATCGCTCGCAAAAACAAGGTTGTACTTGATTTCTCGCAAGTCGAGCACTTTTTTAGATGAGGACGATCTTTGAGAATCATGTTGACTCTTTTTTCATCCGAATTTGTCATTTGTTCGGGAAACTTTACGTCAAGGATTTCCATGAACCTTGCAGCCGATGCATTGAAAGTGTCTTCCTCATCCAACCGAATATCACGTTGCTGATGCAAGCTTTCGAAGAGATTTTTGCAGCTTTCTAGACGTTCCAGTTGTATAGGCTTGACGTCGGGAATGATGGTATTTCCTGCAAACTTGTCGCGTGCCTGAAGGTATGAGCTTTTACCAAAGGAAGTGTGAGCCAATGAGAATAGATATCTGAAAGTAGCCATGGCGCAGCCTTCAGACCTGTCAATCAGTCGAGAGAATGAGCTTCTACCAAAATAGGACAACGTGGTTAGGTATACATGGGAAAGTTTTAGGGTGCTGGTCGATAAATGCACCTAGCCGGGGGAAAGGGGTCCTAATATGATTGTCAGCAGAAGGTCAGAAGGCAATCAAGTAACAGAGTCATGACTTGGTAACAGTTAAATCAATCAAAGATTTCAGAAATTTGGAGAAAGGTAAAGAAAGCCACTTTAGATGAACAGACGGATACGTCGTACCTTTTATTGTCGAAGGTGGTTCCTATTCGAGACTTGCACGCTTTCATGAGTGTCCGATGGTCTGGCTTCATAGTTCATCGAGATTTGTCTACACATGTTTATTAATATTCGATATGCAGACATAGATTACACCCTCATGGCGGATCTCGACACGGATAGTCTGGCTGTTACGTTCACGGCGTAGGGAAGATACATTCTATCAGTGTAAATATTTTATGCCTGTCCCTCCCATTCTCTATATTTGACCAGCGTTTGTCTCGTTTCGTCCGCTGAAGTATAACTTCAAAGCTATGCTCAAGACTGTTAGACTAACTTGTGAAAGCTTGACTTATTGTATCATATTTTGGGCACCAACGACGAATAGAGTAATATGCAGATTGAATTGATCTGAAGTCTCAACGTCAAGGTATCTCCGCTTGACGCGTTGGGAAGTCCACCTTCCAAGCGACCAGGAGAATTCCCAGACTCGGACTTATCTATACGTCTCAAAAATGGCCGTGGGCCTCCACAGATTTGATGTCGAGATTGATCGTGTTGTAAACCGTTACTATAAAAGATTCTTTGTGATCGATGTTGGCGAATTCGAGTCCATCCATTTTAGCCATTGCCTGCTCGAGGTGCGCCGACGATTCAAGGTAATTTGTTGTGTCCTTAATTTTCTCCAACAACCTGTCGAGCTTTGTGAAAGTTTGAACTTTATCTCCGGGCTGTGCACTATTCAGCCGTTGGTTGAAGTCTCCAAAGTTATTCGCTTCTGCATTGTAACCGTGGTCCGCAGCATATTGTGTCATCTTGTCAGATAGTTCTGACCACTTTGATGCTGGGGTACGTTCAGCATGCCATTGGCAGGCACGCAGGGCTGTGAAAGATTCAAAACGCTGTGGAGAAGGGCAGCTCCCTGCGGATAAGACCCTACGAGGAGGTCATTTTGCGAAGCCATTGCGATATGAAGGTTGCCAGAATGCAGATTGAAAAACCGAGTTCTTGTGGTAAGTATGGAATTATGACAACTGGGAAGGATATTATTGAGCATGGTTTGACCTGGAAGCAACGTAGGGCCTCTATTTAAGCTTTTCCAGAATGAGCAGTCTTATCACCGCTCTTGGAGTCATAGCAAGCAATAGAGTCTCGAAGAGCAAAGAAATAAATGTGTTTAGAAGAGTCACATGCAGTCATCGGGACAATGAGTAGACTTCAGATAGAATCCGAAGCATGTAATAGGGGCCAGTCATGTTTTTCGAGGTCGATGTTGAGCTTCTTTGATATGATAAGAGGGACTTGGGATAGAGAATAATGACCCAAGGATGATTCTTTGTGAGTTTTCGCAAAAAAAAAATAGCCGTTGCTTATGGTTGATGGTTACCATTCGGCGGGATTTTTCTGATCTGAGATTGAGAGCCGGGCCAATGATGCTGATCTTGATTTCTAAGTGACTCCAAGACATGATTGCTTCTTGTTCGCCTGAAACCTGTAGTCGCTGGAGTCATAGGACCCAAGCTTCATCTCTCAGGGGTTGTTTCCCGTGAAAAGTAGCAAAAACTATTGCTCAATAGTGCACAGCCTCTAATTCCTCATGAGTCACATGGATATCAACATCAATATCATTCGCCCAGCTCTCACTCTCAGACCACTTAGAAACTCTGTCAAATGGTAACCATCAATAGTAAGCGACGGCTAATTGTCTCACGTACTGACCATTGTTTGGCACAACATACGGCGGGTGAAAAATGTTGATGAAGCATCAGGGCCGAATGTGTTTAGGCTCATCAAGTACTCACGTATGTTGAGGAAATTTTGGGAGGTAGCCTCTGCTTCAACTATTGCATGATACGATGGACACAGAGATCAGTCATTTGACAGGCTTGACTGCACGAGTCAGTACGCTAGACAAGGTTATACATTCAAACGGTATCCGAGGAAGTGTTGTCATTAATGAATCATGAGGCTTTCCCAATCTTGATATTTTTTTGTGATCCGAAGGAATGACCTTTTGTTCAAGGTATGCGGCCTTTTGAATTGTTATTCAATTGATTAGTTAGTCACTGTGAGAATCGCCAGGAATCTTCGATAGGACTATATCATGGAAATAAAAGTTGTAAATTTCAGAATGAGGATGACAGAATTTACAAGGGACCCTAACTGAGAAATTGTTCTCTAAACTTCAATCTTGGACGAAGGGGGTCGTTCAAGTTGATCATACAGGCCTTGGAACAGAACCAGGTCATGATGATTCGTCCAAGAAAATTACAAACATCGTAGTTAGTAGTTTCTGTAAAGAGTGCGCGTGAACCGAAAACTGATTCTTACATAAATCGATGCTAACTCTGTACGTGAGGCGCCAGGGAAATAGGTAACAATTGGCTTCCGTAGGTAGTTAGGGATTGTTCGTGGTCTCCTGGGCAGTAACTGGCAAATGAAAATAGAAAGCAAGCATAAAACATCAATCCTGGGATCCTCCAATGTGGTTAAACAAGAAAACGAAATGTAAAACGCGAAGGGCGAATCCTTTGACAATTGGCATCCTTTTCCACCTATGTAGCATAAGGTTGGGTGGCGAAAATTTCACTCTTCCATGTCGTTTTGGGAAAGTCAACTGGTCTGACTGAGTCGCAATTAAAGTCATCAACATCGGCCTTTGGTCATATATCTGTGCGTGTATCTATCCTCCTTCGATATCTGGTTCTGTTGTTCTGGTCTGTTCGATCTTTGGCAGACGGTCATGCAGAAAATCATCATGCATTTGTTCCTTATCCGACATCATCTCACCGGCTTTGGTCCAAAGGACTGTCCGTTTCCTTTTCGATCTCCTCATGAAGTTTACACATGTTCAATGCTGAAACGACAGTACGAGAAAGTGAAGAAAGGGCATTGACTCGGTGGCGGATATCGGAAGCTTGCAAGAATCGGGAAAAATGATAGCCTCAAGGCAGAAAAGTAAAAGGTTCCAATGCCTGAAAAGTTTCAAAAAGTTGAAGCAGTTCGGACAGTCCCATACATGCTCAAGAGGCAAATTTCACACGACGGCTCTGTCGTTCCTTAATCCTTCGTTCGGTTTCCTGGTAAAGACGGTCCAAATATTCCATGGCAGTGGCATCCTTGAGGATCTTGGCAACCTGGGTTCCAGCGGAAATAAGTTGCAATACATTTCGGTCATCCTTTACGGGCCTGGACTGATGTTTTGCGGCATGACGCATTTCCAAGGAATTCTCCAAAACGGTAACGAGCTGTTTGATTTGGCCATTATGGAGCACCCGGGCAGGAATCCGGCGTTTTGTGGCCAATCTTTTCAACAAATAAACCCATTCGGTCCACTCCCGGTCCGCTGGTACCCTCACCTGTCTTTTATCCGGTTCAATGGGGATGGGAAACTGGTATTTGGCGACAAAGTCAAAGGCACATTGAGAGAGGCGATCATTGACCTCACACAAGATGCGGTCTTGCTCTGAGACATCCAGGTTAGTAGGGAGCGGAGGAAGCTCCCGTTCCTGAGCTGCGATGGTTTTCGGTGATGGCGGTTCGAGAAGTTGGTGCGGTCCATCAAATTCATCGCGGTTGGACGGACGTCTTTGTGAATGATACTTTACACTACCTGCTTTGCTTGACTTGTCGCCTTGACGGGATCGGCTGGTCTCTACCAGGTACTCACGGGTGTCATACGATCGAGGAGAGTCGATATCATGCATGTACTCATCTGGAGAGACCCTAGCTGGATCCCATTCGGAATGTACTGAGACATGGCGAGGTGGTCGTCCAATAGGAGCCTGGGCAACAGAAGCGCTGGAGTAGCGTCTATGCCGCGACGAATTGGCTGGCTGAGCATAGTAGGTCTGATAGTCCATTGGAGTGGCCTGCATCATAGGCCGGTTATTGGCGTCCGTATCTGTAAAGGTTCGAGAGTTTGGGAAACCGCGACTTCCACTATTAGAAAATGAATACTCAGCTGCTTGCTCAATCAAAGATCTCAAAGGTGTAGATATTACCTTTGTTGGTAAATCACAGGAGTAGGAGCGGCGCCTCCGAAATATGAAGACTGCGAAGATGAAGATGAAGTCCTATAGGATTCTTCATTAGTTCACCTGAAGAAATGTCATGAGAGCGCTCTGAACTCACCCATGTCGAACAAACCCATCCATTGTTGGAGTGGGAGGAAAGTAAGGGTCGACCATAGATGCTGCTGCTCCCGGAAGGGAGTGAAAGCCCATTGAGACTGGCATGACTCGAGACGTGACAACCGGAGGCATTAGAGAAGTCAGAGGGATTAGGCGAGAACAGATTGGTGGACAGTTTTGTAAACTCCGTCTACATGTAACGAGAAGGAACTGGTAACACAAAGATAGGAATGAACGTATAATTCATCAAACAGTCGACGAAAAGGAAGTGCAAGGCAAGGTAGACCTCTGTATAAATGCTTCGAGTTCAAGAGAACGTGAAGGCTCGTGCTCAAGAGCAAACTTAGGCAGAGATTCGGCAGTCCGCAACCAGTTCTTAAATAAGTGATTACCAATGATTCAATTCATAGTGTTTGTGTGTTTCGAATGATCTGTCCACTCCTGGAGCATAGGCCCGTTACGACGGACTGGCCAAGTTCACCATCAATAATAGTGCACAATGCTTTCTTGTTTACATCTGTGACTGGTGGCGAATTGCGGCAACGATCGTTATCCTCTGGGAGGACTCGAGCGGGCCGCAATCCACATGGGTACCTAGGGTAGGGCACGTATATTCGAGAATACTTTTGCTGTCCAACGTCTACACACCTTGTTTTTCACCGCCATCTTGGGACGAAGAGGGGAGAGGGGCTCCCCCGATGGCATGAAAATGTATCGAAGGGGGTTAAGTGGAGTGTCAAGTCCATCAGCAGGTGGATTCATGGCGGATCCTCTTACCCCCCGGAAGGGCGTTTTTTTCAGGGATGAACCTAGTTGTTGAAATGGGTAGTTCCCGGTAGTTGTTCCAGTTGGCGTCCGGGAATTACCTATGCTGATTGCTTACGGATCAGGTAAGAACATCCTTTGTTGAGGGTTTGAGATTGACGATCGAAGGTTTGTTAGAACGAGCACCATCGGTGGTGGGTTTGGGCAGCAATCCGGACCGGCATCGATGGACAGAGCTAGAACTGGTACTACCTGTACATAGTATTGTCTGATCTCCAATCGTGGCTGGTGGCAACAACTGCCAGCGCGTCGTTCTATAAATCCCGTGAAAAGGATACCCATGACATGAACCTGAACACATGTATGTTGTCTTTAGACCATCGGTGGATGAACATGGGTGTAGGGCTAGCCGATTGCTGCCAGAGATAGGTGGTACAAGGGCAGTCGTACTCTACAGATTTGCTCATTGGTAGAGGTGACAGTTGCAATTGACCAATTGTTGCATGCGTATCCCATCGTGTTTACGTAGCTCACCGACTAGTGTTTACTGTTTAGTACTGGCAATTCATCGATCTCGAGGCCCCAAATACTACTCCGAGGGGTAAACAAGCCACACACGCAAATAATATGTTAGGTCTCAGCCATGGCAATCTATTGTAATTAGAATACCCCAATGCAAGGCTGCTACATTGTCAGGAATGAGAAGGGATCGACGTGATTACGCGACGGTGGGAGAACGATAGAAGGTATTTATCATGGGATCGGGCATGATCCAACCCCATAGTAACCACTGCACATATACCGAAGCTGTAGCACACATACATAGCAACACACAAATCCTGAGCTCTTGAATGGATCGTGGAGTACATTAGTGTCATCAACCATAGCGTTAATGGAGTACACGCATCGAATCGAGGCTTAGGAATAATCGACCATTGGGCATCGGGCATAAAAGGGTGTGCAACGTGGTGTGCCCAACCCCCAATCCCTTCTATACTACTACGTAGTATGTAGCGCTAGCCTGCCCACTACATTTCACTTTTGGAAGCATAGGAACGGATCCTTTATCCCCCTCAGTTTCATTATAGATTGGCTCACATCACATAGTATCTAGTGCCAAGCGCAATACCCGGAGATTATTATTTCTCGCACTGATTTCAATTCTGATTTGATCGTTCCTTTGCTTGTGGACGTCAGCGGCGAGCAAGCCCTCGTTCAGCCCAACCCGCCGGCCACCAAAAGAAAGCATGACCGCGCTTGCCCTAATACGCCGATTTGGGAAATATCCGTTGCCTTTGATTCTCTCAAACGGGCAAAAAAGAGTTCCTTTGAGTGGGATAAAATGTTTAAGACGGTCTGAAGATAATTGTCATTGATACCGAATGTGTACCTTTCTCTCTTAGGGAATAGGTCAGTGTTGAAGTATTGATCAGCCGAGAGGACAATGAGATTGATCAACAAAGACCAAACTCGCTAACTGTATTCCTGTTGACTGCGTACAACCCCCTTGCTTGCGAAAACTCAGCGCCTGTGATTTTGTTGTTTCTTCAGTCAAATAGCTTGACTAGTGACTAGGAAAAAAAAAAAATGAGAGGCGTGTCAGTAGGTACGCATTGACACATCATGGGGTATTTGCCTTTGTGTTCGGCGAGGAAGCAGATAGAATCTTGACAATTCGCGTAAATGCCTCATTGCATGCTACCTAGGTACTTTGGGCAACAGGTTCGTACTCAATGCCCCGGGTCCATAAATGATTGGTCATCACAGAACAAACACTTGATTAATGTGACTAGAGAGGTAGGTACAAGTCAAGAGAAATCACTACCTAAGGGGCGAACTTCAGGTAGCTGATAAGCATGACCATGCGGTCCGTGTTCACGATCGCTTCTGTATGCCTGCAGCATCCTGGCTATTGCGAAAGCCAGGAGCATCGGGTAGCTTGATGCCTAGTCGACGAGCATAATCCTGGAACGGAGAGCAAGAGAAACCATCGTTAGAGACTCCATCCATGCTTTAGATAAGATCAGAAGACAACAAAGCAGTCATGAGCCGCCACAATTGATTTTCATTACGCTCGAAGAAAAATTGACATACCTCACAGCTACATCTGACCCCCTTTTCAAGACCCAGCTTAGCTTCGTAACCAAGTATACGCCGTGCTTTATCACCGCTTGCATATCTCATATGACATGCATCGTTGACACTGCCTCTACTAAGCGTTGTAGGTGTCCCGGTGAACCAGGTATAGCACTCAGCCACCATTCCAGCCAGCCAAGCGAGCGACACGGGGATATGCACTGTGAAAGGGGGAATATGGCCAAAATTCCTCCATATCATCAGGCAGAAATCCCGAAAGGGGATGGGCTCATTATTCTGAATGAAGAAAGCTTCCCCGGCCGCTGTCCTGTGTGCTGAAACCAGGTTTTCAGCCGCTAGAACACGCGCATCTGCGACGTTTTGGACTAAAGTTACGTCCCAATAATTAAGGCCGTTACCGACTACTCACGGAGTTTCTCCTTTGGCGATACATGCGTGAATTGCTGGAAGAAGTTGGTCATCTCCGGGGCCTGTCAGGACTGAGGGTCTGAGTGCGCAGGTGGCCATTTCGGCGCAAGAGGCTTGAAGAACTAATGCTTCTGCAGCTGCCTGAGAAGGAAAGCCAACAACACGATTGGCTCATACATCAGCTCGGCATATTGACTCTAGTACCTAGTTCATAAAGCAGGATACACAGACCTTTGATTCGCCATAAATCAATGAACTTTGCGACGTGGGCCACTCTTCTGTGACATTCCTGTATGATAGTCGCATATCATCTACAAGCTCGCAGCAACTACTCGTTAATACGAATGCCTTGACTCCCAGACTTTTCGAAATCTCGAGCATAATCCTTGTGCCGTAGACATTGACCTTCCATACCATAGTCTGCATACGCCGACGAAACCGTTCTGCTAAAAAAGGTACAATGCCAGCGGTGTGAATCACAACAGTGGGTCGTATCTGGCGCATAGCTTCTTCGACTTGTGCCGCAGACGTGATATCCACTTTGACGAAGGTCGCCTGAGATGGAACTTGATGTTTGGGGCCAGGGGCATTTATGTCCATGATGGTGATTCTGCATCCCTTATGTTTCTCTGCGATGGCTCAAGCGATCGCTGCGCCGACGAAGCCGCAGCCGCCTGTGACAAGGACTTCTGGAAGTGCCCGTAGTTTATTTCGCAGATTTCAAGATGCGCCAATAGTCAAGCAAAAGTTGATATTTTTTTTTGTTTTTTTTGTCAAATAGAGCTGGTTCTATCCTACGATATGAGGTCGACGGGACAAGTCATCTGGATGTTTCCAAGGTTGCACAACCCTGGCCAATTCGTTGCAACGATTGGATCAATATAACATGGGGTAGAACACATAGGCATCCAATGGGACACTCTCAAATAGCAGTGTAGCTCTACGCAATATAGTCGATCGGTTGAGGTTATATCCATATTGCTAAATGGACAGTCGTCAAGACCCTGTGGGACCCTAGACGTTGTATACAGCATTGCCCTAAACACATTGTGTGTTTGTACAAGAGAACGCATTTTGCTGGTCAAAACCCCTGTTAGAAGTTTCATTTTGCTATATAGTCCGATCCTACCACCTCATGCTCGACGGTTCCAAGAGATCGAACAGATCCGGGAAAACAATGCTAGAAGGATCCTAAAATGTTCTTGTTAGCATGAAACTTACCTAGCCACACAGCAGATAAGAACACATACCCAGTCATCTGTAGGAAAGAAGGCAGAAAGATCAGGCATGTCTCCAGGATCAATTGCTATCTCACTCACAGGTTCTAGCCGTGATCGATCCGTGACGCGTTCGCTCAGAAAGGAGTAATACTTCTTGAGCGTCGCCGTTATGTCTTCCAAAATAGTCTGCCTGACCGGTAAACCGCAATCAATAGCACGGACCAAGGAAAGAACTCCGACGAGGAAAATATAGCGTTTGACTGACACCCTTCCAGAGACGATAATTTGCTCTAGGTGATCTTTTATGTGTTCCAGGCATCGGACCAGTGGTACCCGGTTGGCTTTGTTCATTTCACCGAGAGGATCAACTGCTGCCGCCACCGGCAACCCCGAAAATCGAGTTGAGTTCTCTTCTTCAACTTGCATTACCAGTTCAAGGCCTAGTACCGCGATGACATCCATGCAAAATGGACCCTTGAACGTTCCTGAGCCGACACGAGTGAGTCGCCATAGGTAATCGCTCATCATGGTTGATGGAACCGTGAGTTTTTCGCAGTGAGATGCAATAATAAGGCAAGATTCAACGCACATTTTGCGTGCGAGATAGTATCGAGGATCCTTGCGAGCCTCGATCATAAAGGGGCGGTACAGAAAGAATATATACCGATGGAGGTACATATCCAAGAATTTGCGCTGAAATTCCATCTGTCCAGTCTCCTGCCTCTGTGGCGCGAAAGCATTTGCTTGGAAAAAGGCTGATATTTCACGGCAAGCAGTACGCAGCTCCTGTCCTAGCCGCATGGCTTTGTCAAAGGTGAGATTATTGCGTAGTGGATCATTCAGTAAGCGGGCTATTGCAAGTCTCGTGCCGATAGATCTGCTGAGCAATATCTGAATTGATGAGTCGGTAAATACGTGGTGATCTTTAGTCTGGGTATTTTCCTTGCTCTCTTGACTGATATCTTGGTCGTTGATATTGCTTGGGCCCCGACTGTCGAATTCGTCCAGTGACAGCGGTAGCGGTACACCGGAATCCAGCAAGGCTTGGATGCTCAATTCAATGATAGCGGTCCACAAACGATTTCTCATTTCCGCTTGAAATGGCGTCAATGAAGAAAAAAGTCTAGAATCGCGGTGTAAACCCATCATCATGCCCATTTGTAACAGAGATGCTGTCGATATCCAAGTTGGAGTACTAGCCGGACTGGTCAAACGAGATAAAATTAGTAGACAGCCAATTTGCAGTCCATCGTTTGTATGATTAGTCTGTTTTGATGAGCCGGCCAGCCACAATTGTGCTACATGCACCCACTTCTGGATAGCATTTTCGTAATGAGCCCAATCATCCTGAAACGAATGAAAGGCCGAACCGATGGCAAATACTAATGCCAGTTTGATCTTGAAATGGTTCGGAACTGCATGAGGTTCCTTCCAAAATCTTTCATAGTCAACCCTGAAAGTTGGTATGTGCAATATGCGGTATATAGGCTCCAATGTAGTGAGATAACATTGGACGAGCTCATCACATATATATTTTTGGGGAAAGGTGGTGGAAATATTCGAAGGCAAAGGAGCATCGTCATCAAAGCTGTGCTTCTTATATAATTTTCTGAGACTGATACATTCCTTTAGAAGGTCTACCAATTCATCTTTATCACCGAAGCGCTCTGAGAGCGATAAATCCGATGCGACGAGCCCCCCAAGAACTTGGAACTACTGGTTATTAGCACTGAAGAATCTTGGGGGCTAAATTATTAGATAAACATTACCTGCTCGGCAGTGTGTATCCAGTTGTTGGGGCCAAATATTTTGGCTTTATCCCAAGCATTTCGTAGATGAGAAGTTGGAGCATTGATGGGTTGACCTCTGTTGGCTTCCTGGGACAGTCCCGACAAACCGTTGTTGGTAGCATATACACTGCTTGATACTGCTTCTTTCAATTGCTGAACCTGTTCTTGAAGTTCTTCGATCAACCTTTGGCTGTGTGCTGCAACTCCAGGCTGAATGGTGACAGCAGCAGCATCTTCAATTGTTCTGCTATTGCTAGAGAATGACAGAGGTGTCTCTTGTCCATTTGATTGCCCAACTCGATGCTGCGAGATTGAAAAGTTCTCGCTTGATACATTTCTTTGTGGCGTACTCCGCCTGTCGTAAGAACATTCCAGTGAATTCTTGGATCGCAAACAAGGAGCACATGGGTGTCCTCGGTCGCAACGGACTTTGCGCCGGCGGCATTGAACGCATGACTGCGCAGTGCGATTACGCTTGTGTTTTTTCGTGCCATTCGGCTGTGCTGGAGGCTCCATACTATTGATGAAAGTAAAATCACTAGGATTGTTGGCAGCCAATGCTCCGGAGTTATCAATGAGCTCCAAGGCATTAAGGTCGTCCAAGTAGAGTCATATCAGATGCCTAAGCATCGAACGTCAACTACCTGATGAAGCCATCGAGCATGGCGGATGAAATTGATAAAGACTCGTGGAAAGGCGTTGGCCGTGCAGGTGATTGTGGGGCTATGCTCAACCCTAGGTAACCCTAAAAGGTGAGGACTTGCAGCGAGATTTCGATGTCATAAATATCATTTGTAACTTTTGTAATTGCTGTCCTAGAAGCTTTTAGATCAAAGAGCAGACGATAGCTGGAGAGCGTCATTATGGGATTTGCACACTCACGTTACGTTGATGGCAAGCTATACGTATCTGTCGTTGCGTCGTAAACTCCGAAGTCTTTTAGGAACTGAGCGATATCGAGCATTTCGGACCAGTAGCCATAATCTAAATGAAGTTTGAGTGTTGCATGCTTCAGCACAGTCTTGGAATCCTTTTACTCACCAATGCCGAACCCAACGCCGTCTAGCTGTAATATGTGTAAGAATTGGAGCTTGAGAGCTCAGGTGGCGCGAGATACGCACAGAAGAAAATACAGCAGCCACTAAAGTCTGCGTGGTCATTTCTTTGGCCACGTTCATGTCCCTGAAGTGCTCCAAACCCATCGCTGCGATGTTCGGAGTCTCTTGATCAGAATTGCGCCGTGGATGAGAGAAAAGACCACGGCATGGTTGATCCTTCCGCGCGATATATAGGAAAACGATACAAAGGTTTTTGATATCTTTGAGGTCGCTGAAAGCCAATAGCGCGGCAATGATACGATATGTGCGTTATCTGCGGAGTCTGGGGAAAATTATGGGCCCTCAGCAATAACTTTGGAAAAGTCTATGAAGAAATGCAATCCGTCGGTAATTCTGGTCGGCTATTTCATCGAGGCTTTCTTCGGTGAAGGCTTCGCCCTGTAGCTGCTACCGATTTTCTTACCTTAGTCGTCTGTCTACTTACTCGAGTCTGTGTAGAAACAATGGATAAGTATACAATCTACTACTGGACAGACCAAAGTCGTCAGACTTCACGAAAGTCATGTTTAGCTAATCTGTGCCTCACATATCATACAAACCCTTAAATGCAAATCGAGGCCCTACGCCACTGCTACGTTATTTCGGGCATACCATTGCGATGCAAGCATGTTCATTGTGATATGGTGAAGATTGGGATACTGAATTCTCTAACATATGTCATCGTTTATCTGTTTTCATGTTGTCTAACCAGAAATGTTTAAGACAACCTACATTTCATTATAGCATGTCCTTGGATATCTTCCCCCCGTTGTGACCCAATCTGAGGTTGGCCAACCGCCTCACCTCCTTTTGCCCGGGAGTCAAGCCCGCCTCGTTTTCATCAAATGGCTTCAATCCCATAGCCCTCATACCGTCATCAGTCAGGATATTCTCAACTCTCGCCCCGTGATCTTCGTGCTGGAATTCCCGCTCACAACTCCCATGACCTCGCGTAAAATCGATAGGAACATTCGCGTCGAGGAAAGCGGAACGGGTGGCGATGAGAGCGTCCGCATTGTCAGGTGTCAAGGGGTTACAGGCATTGTAGAAAACACTCGAATCATTCTTGCCCCTATTTATTTGATCCACGCCATGGACCAAATCGCAGTGCCAGAATACATAGTCCCCAGGACGTACCGGAGGAATTCCGATGAGAGCTCGATCAATCTCTAAATGGGGATGGTCGGTGACCGTTGGGAAAAACTGGGTGCTTCCGGGAGTGGCACCAGGGAACGTTGGCAAAGTGTCGTTGTATTCACCGGTATGGAATAAAGGTCGTAGCATGATATATGCAACGGATGCCTTCAAGTTTGGGAGGAGGCGCAAAGTTCCCTCACCGGTGTTGGTATGAGAGAGCGAGAGCCAACCTTGAAGGCTGCGCCATGTAGAGCATGAGATACCAGTCTGGTATAGATCGGTTCTAGCGTTAACACGATTCTGCGCCTCCCAACCATCCCACCTTTCCCAATTGCCTTCAAAAATAGTCCCGAAGTTTTGGCGGTTGACTTCGTCCTCCCATCGTTCGATTGCACCGCTGTCCAGGTGAGGAGAGAGGGGGAATTGTTCGGGATCGTCACTTGGGTATCGGATGCGAATACGATCTGGATATACGACTTGACTATCCAAATCAATGGGTGTGGAAGGATCACTCGAATGCCACAGATGAGAGACTGCTCTCATTGCCTCCATGACAGCCGGGTGTGAACGAATTTTTACTTGAGGTTCAGTCCAAAAGACGTTCCAGGCTGCCGGTCTTTTGTGAGGATGACCGCCGACGCCCGGATGTTTTGTGACATATTCCTTCAGTGAGGCTTCAAATTGCGTTGCTTCAGCTTCACTCACAACTCCTCTCAAAATCACACAACCACGGTCGCGTACATTGTTAGCGAATGCTTCGGGGAAGAGACCGCCTAATCAAACAAGGTGTTAGCATTTCATCGTATCGATCTTGATCAGGGCTCGGAAGGGCATGTACCATTTTCTTTGACCTCCTTGAAATCAATCTCTGGTACTAGGGAAGAGCCAAACTTCTCTATGTGCGCAACCTCGGATTCGAGTACCTTTAGCAATCTTTCATAGGACGCGATCACCTTCTGTTTATTCTCTGGTCGCACGAGAGATTGCTTGAGGGCGGAAAAGCGGTCATCGAGCAGGGGAACACTAAGACTTTCGCATTAGACTGCAAATGAGCGTAAATGCAGGCAAAACACTCACTTGATCTGTTCGTACACCCGGTCAACAGTCGCAGTTTGAGTCGTCATGACGAGTAAATTCGCAATCCTATCAGGTATCTGTCATGCATTTGGCTTGGTGCCGGAATGTCTCGAAAAGAAAAGATTCTTATCGCTGAATTTTCCTCGAAGCAGCTGAAAAAGACTGACCATCCTTATAAGGTTGGAGCTAAGATAAGAACCATAAACCTGATTTCAAGCTTGCTTCCGAAATTATACTCACCCTGAAGGATTGAGGTCATCTCCATTCTGGGTTCTGCGTTGTGATAGCACTTCATCATGCTCGGCAAATTGGTTGGAAACGAGTAATTGAATTAGCCGACCACGCTAGGACAAATTCGGCTCACTCTCGGCTGAGGGTCTCGGTTGGGGGGGGGGGCATATCGGCACTGTTCCGATAGCCAGTGTGTGCATGTTTCCGGCACAATGGACAGTATGACTTGGAGATTGATGTTGTCTCCATAACTTGACTCATACAATCTATCTAGAGTACAAAAGGCTCTATACGCACATCCCGGACGAGGTCCAGATATGTGACGCGCTTATCTGCTGACCCTTGGTAAGAAAATGCCGCGAGGAGGGCTTTTTGAGCCCGCCGGAAGTTCTCCCCTTCCTGGGCAAGCTCGTCCAGTCTTTCCAAAACCCATGCGCGATAGATCATATCGTCCAACTCGAGAGCGACGATATATAATACCCATGCAATCTTATGCATGGCCTTGGATCCCTCATCAGAATAGGCTCGATATGCAATCGTCATGATTTCGCGCACCGACATTTCACGTTTGTCCGCACTTGCCTTCAGGGCATGAAAGAGACTGTAGTGTAGAAGAACGACCGCGTAATAAAAAGGAACAATGGCGCGCAAATTAAGGACATACCCCCTTTGAGTCTCGTTTTCGGGGCAATCGAGCAGGCTCGCAGCCGTCAGGATGTCGCTGTACCTCAACCCGACGTCTTCAATAGCACGTGCAAGAGATTCGCTATCTATGACTGTTGTACTCGGATAAACATCCCCGCTGTACGCCAGTCTAGCTATCATATATCGAAGTTGACTGGTCTCGGCTTGAAGACAAAAAATTTCACTGCACTGTAAGTCGGCAATGAGTTCACTCTGAGGGTACTCTGCACCCCAAACCTCCTTATTCACCATAGTAGCGTATCTCTGAAGAACTCGAAAACCAAAGAGACGAGAGATCGCTTCGTCACCCGGCAGTTCCTTCGTGATTTCCCCAAGTATATCGTTAAAAGAAGTGTTCATGCCGTTCAGGGCGGCGCTTCCATCCACCAGAGAGAGCCAGACGAGCAGTTGACTCGACAAGCATGTAATTCCGGGTATCCCCAAAACAGGACAATCAAATCTGTATCTTCGATCAGCTTCAGAGGCTTGTATCTGGGATAAATCGGTCATGTTCCGAATGTTGGCTAGTCGTTCTCGAAGTAATAGAGCGGCCCCGCGAAGATGGACCAAGAGATGGGCTCCAGTACCATCACCGAATGCAAGCTCGTATGAAACCATAAGCCAGAGTGTGCCAAGTATATAGTCCAAATCGGAAACCTCCTTAAGATTCTGGATGGCGGTACTGAGCAGCCGCAGTGCGGCGCCGTAATGGACGACTGCTTCTGACTTACGATCTGCGATATGCGACGAATGGGAAACATCATTGCAAAGTTGCAATGAGCCCAACGCACAAACCATGTGGAGAACCATTGGACTCCTTTGCGACAAAGTCCAAATAAGCCCTGGTCCGCTATATTGCGGGATTTTAGTGTCCACCCTGGGGGCCATGATGTATCGAAAATAATGAATGGCATCGCGGTCATAATCTGATAGAGCAAAAACGTCGTAATCCAGATGAAAATCACCTAAAGGCCCTGAGAGAGGGGTACTCATAGACTGTGAACGCGGCGTGGCCGTTTCAGTAAAGGGAGCACATGGCGTGTTTCGGGTCAAGGTTAATTCTTGCTGTTGGATTTCGCTGGTAGGGGTAGTGCTCCATGCATCGCGAGAGGCTTGAGGGCTTTCATGTTTTGGAGAGGAGTGAGTCCGCCTGGTGTACTTCTTTCGAGGACGTGATGTATAATCACAGTTTCGATCCAGCCGTGTACATCTCTGGCACCTAGGACGTTGCTCGTCGCATTTGACCTTCTTATCTCGACAAGTCTGGCAGCCACGACGCGACCTCGCCCCATGCACGCCGGTGCTGGAAGATTTACCCTCAAGATACGATAATGAATCGGCCGATATATGCTCAGCAGGAATGGACATCGCTCGATTGAGGACCTTTGCGGTCGCGTGATTGTCTACTAGAGAGAAAAGGAAAGCAAACCGTTTCTATCGAAATCGCGACCGGCTACTCTTCGGTCAAATAGCCGACCGCCTATTGGCAGTTTTGCCGATTGCTCCCTTTGAAATAATCTCCTTATCAGCTTGCGACATTCTTACAGATTGCGGCATAATGCTTCAAAAAGTTGTTTCCTGGAATGTGAAGGAGCTAAGACAGGCGAATAGTATACCCTCAGCAGGATGATTCCGGTCAAAGCGGCATTGGATGATCCCTCTACATGGCACATGTACGCAGACCTCGATCCTGAATTCTTGCAGGTGAGTGAAGAGTCAATCATCCGTATCATTCGATGTGAGTCTAATTTTCATTTGTTCAGATGGTAAATAGCGAAGACGAGTCAGGTCTGATCAGAGAGGATTCCATCCCCGATTTGAGCGAGCTGCGCGCAAAAAGAGACCGATACTTCCGCGAGAGGACGGATGCGCTGCTCAAGGAAACTGCAGATGTCTCTGAGGAGGAAATTTCCATCCCCACTCACGATGGTGATCAAATACGTGCCCTCGTTTATCGTCCCAACACTCGTCCGTCTAAAAAAATACCACTTGTCGTTATAATACATGGCGGCGGATTCCGTATAGGCAATGCAGAGATGGAATCTCCGCTCTGTGTTGGAGCGTCCAAGACTTACGGGTGCATATCAATAAGCCTCGAGCATCGTATGTCTCCTGAATACAAGTTCCCGACAGCTTATGAGGATTGTTGGGATGCTCTTCTATGGGTAGGTATGCTCTGAGAAGCATCGTCAAGTAACACCGTCCGCTGACCGCCAAATACAATTTCAGCTTGTCAAGAACGCATCCAATCTCGGCGCAGATCTTTTGTCCGGTTTCATACTGGGAGGGACCTCCTCGGGTGCCCATATTGCAAACGCACTGTCTCATCGCGCGCGCGACGAGAAGATCTCTCCCCCCCTCACCGGTATTTATCTGAACACGCCGCCGCTAGTGGCGCCCCAAGCTCTTCCAGACACGTACCGATCGATGTACAACAGCAGAGAGGACCTGAAGGATGGGTACACGCTCACGTCAAAAAGTATTGCGTTATACGACGACGAATTGCAGCCCGATTTCCACTCCCCCTTGTGGAGCCCCCTTATATGGCCGGGAGGGCATGCTAATATGCCACGGACAGCGTTCCAAGTTTGCGGTGCTGATCTATTGCGAGACGAGGCTTTGATTTATGAAAGAGAATTGAGAGTTGAGAATGGTATCGATACTCGAGTTGTTATCTACCAAGGTCTGCCGCATGTCTTTTGGTACACCCATCCAACACTCTCTGCGAGCAAGAGATTTGGAGAAGATGCGATATCCAGCATCGGCTGGCTTCTCGACCAGTACCACCAGCAGTGAAGATCAAAAATTAGAATTTACAGAAAAACACAAAAGAAAGGGAAAGATGTTCAGGTAAGCTGTAGAGTGTATTCAGGCAATACCCCGCTATATTCGACGATGATCAATATATATTTGATTATAGTCAGTACACGATCCTCGATCATAAGTCAATTGCTCGGTGGAGCCAGCGGGCATGAGCGATGAAGTTGATGAAACTTCGTGGCGAAGCTCATAGAGCTGTATACAACCCTAACCCTGTTCGGTCTGGACCATTCTTTCCGAGCATATTATCTTTTCTTTCACATGTCCGCCACTATGGATATATTCGTCCGAATCAATAACAAGTTGATCATTTTTAACCTCGATCATTCGCCACACCAACTCTAAACCATTTTCAATTCAGAATTATCGATACCTCAAAAGAAAACAGTCGAAATATGACAACAGCGGCAGTGTTCGGCAGCACAGGAGCCGTCGGCTCTCAGATCCTCGCAACTCTTCTCACCTCCGATGGATTTTCATCAATCAAGACCATCTCTAGAAGACTTCCATCCGCGCAGTCCCCGAAACTGCAGTCCATTCAAGAAAGCGATAGCTCGAAATGGGGTGCTATGATTTCTTCCTTGTCGCCTAAGCCATCGGTAGTGTTTAACGCAGTCGGTACTACTAGAGCGGAAGCCGGCGGTATTCAGAATCAGTGGAAGATTGATCATGACTTGTGCATTGAGAATGCGCGAGCAGCCAAAGAGGCAGGTGTCAAGACATATGTTTTCATCTCTAGCGCTGGTACTAGAAAATACATCTCGAGTCAGGTGCCTTATTCGAAGATGAAAATCGGCGTTGAGGATGCTATCAAAGAGCTTGATTTCGAACAAGCCATCATTTTGAGGCCGGGTATGATTCTTGGCCGGGAGAAGGCCAAAGCTCCGATGTTTGAAAAGATTGTGGAGAGTCTCCACAAGATCAGTCAGGGCATTCAAGATAGCCTGGGTATGATCTACAATGCTCGTGATTTTAATAGTATGCGAGTTGTATGACTGACTATAATCATGCAGGCCAGGATCAAACTGTTATCGGCAGAGCTGCAGTAGCTGCAGCTCGTATCGCGGAAGAAGGCAAGGCTCCTTCAAAGTACTGGATTGTGGAAAGCGATGATGTTATTAAGTTGGGCCGAGATGAGTGGAAGGAATAAATAATTGGACTCGCCTCGCTACAAAGTTCTAAGTTCGTGTGTTGAGTATGATACACATGTATCTAAGTGACCCAATGATGAAATCCTCGACGGATGGCCGATTCCGACGTTTCATTCCTCAAGCTCTAACGCATTTGAATTGATCCGAAACATAGTCGATGTATCGCCATATAGCCGCGCTTGTCTTTTATCTGATACTATTACGTGCTCCTGTCTTCGTGTCTCGGTCCATAGCTACAAAGAGAACGTGCGATTTCAGAAGGCGACGATATCACAGTTTATGACAATGGAAGCTGATATAGACCGAGTTACAAGTGAAGCTGATAAGAAAAGCCCGTGTGGTCTAGGGGTACGATGCATCCTTCGGGAGTTTTCCATCTAATGAGAACATTAGAAGAATGGATGAGGTCCTGCGTTCGAATCGCAGCTCGGGCCATCTTTTTTTTTTTCTTTTCTTGTTTTTTCCACTTATCCTTCTTGGCAACATTCTCGAAAGTAATTAATGTCAGTGTTTTTTATTCTCGGCACCTTATTATTCTCTGCTCTGGTAGGCCTACATCATTTGACTTGAATGGCTAGTCAAAAGTTGCGATGAAGTCGGGCGCGATGCGGCACGCTGATCGTCTCTACCTTAATGTGCCTAAGCCTGACTTCCTTTCTCTTTAACATCTTCTCATCAGTCGTGAAACAACCCATGTACACCATGATTTAAAGTACCCTTCCGCTCAGACGGGCTAGATATATCTGAAGACATGCCACCGCAGACTAGAACAGGTGGAACTATAATAAAGGAGAAACGCAAATTACCAGTCCGTCGAGACCCGGAGAAGAGACGGCAGCAAAATGTCCAGGCTCAGAGGAAATATCGTAAGCTCTCAACAATACACATGAACGGAGATGTTCACAAAAGCAGAGAAAGAAAACAGAAAATCGGCTGATTTGTCTATTCAGGAGCAAAAGCGCGTCAACGCCTTAATCAGCTCGAAGCGTCCGCAGCAACTGCTGTGCAATGCGATGCTGATACTGCAGACACAGCCGTGGTCACTAACACTTCTTCAGCGCAACCTGAACCGAACAATCTAGCGATATATGACCATGGTTTTTTATCTAAATATGAAGCGACTTCACCGGGATGTCATCATACAGGTGTTCGGCTCGACGAGCTCCCCTCTACCTTGGATTTGGGGAGCTCTATCCCAGGATTTGACGACGCATCATTGACATCAGGGATATGGAATTTCGCACTAGACTTTCCATCCCAACCATCGTTATCACCGAATCGGTCGGAATACGCTAAGGCCACATGCTCAGAATTAAGCACATGGGATGCTACAATAACAGTTGACCCACGCCTCTTGATCCGCGTCAAACACGACCACAATGCTAGCTACAATTCTCGTTGGACAACAACGTTAAATTGCGGCTGCGCCAATTCGCACTTCCAAGTTCAGACCCAAGGACCCGACCCATTCACTTTCAATGAGATCAGGGTCCTCAGATTCACAAAAGCACCATCTCCACCGGACAATGCAAATACTGCATCGGCGATGATGGCCGCGGATCCATACCGAAACAACCTTCACCTCGACACCATCTGCACATTATCCGCCCTCGTTGATCTGAGTCTGCACGTTGGTCTGACGGAGGAAATAATATGCGCCGACGAAAGTCTTTCGCCATTCTACCGCTTCAGCGCTACAATGCACTCGGATAATGAAGACATAACGAGGAACAATCTAATGATAAACACAGTGCAACAA
Source organism: Talaromyces sp. PB3603 (assembly GCA_023625915.1). Lineage (NCBI taxonomy): Eukaryota > Fungi > Ascomycota > Eurotiomycetes > Eurotiales > Trichocomaceae > Talaromyces > Talaromyces sp. PB3603. Next base: position 614,810 of record JAMAFY010000008.1, read on the forward strand.
ATATTCCGCACCCTCAAACCAGATCTGAGACCCAACAGGGAACAAATTACTATCAAACATCATCCGCAGATTGACATCTTACCATTTCCCACTTTACGCAAGAATTTTATCCTACAGCAAGACCGATTCGATGAGGATGACTTTTTTCAAGATGTGCTTGCGGGACTGGTGTGTTGGGGTGATGCGGGTCCGGCGGGCAAAAAGGATAGAGACGAGAATACGGGATATTTATCGTCGGGGACGCCGTGGGATGTTAGAAGTTGGGAGGCCAAGGAATGGTTTCTGAGAAAGTATTGGAATTTACTGGGTGGGGAGGAAGGCGAGCTTGTGAGGCAAAGTGAGTGGTGGAGGGGTATCAGGGGGGACGATCCTTTCGATATAGAAAGCGTTTGGTGAGGAATAGTAGAATGATATTTGATTGTGCCAACGACAAGCACTGAAGTGAAAGGGTCAGCATCTGGGCATAACGCTGTTTTCAGTATTCGTTTCTCTCAGTTTGATTATACCATACTCGGTCAACCTTCTCCATAGCTTTATTGAGACATCTCCTCATAGTGAAACCCAATATCTTTTCAATGTGGGGATTAGCAGTAGTCTTTCTTTTCTGACAGTTCTGGTTACAGACGGTAGTCTAACAGCTATAACACGACACCGAGTGCAACGACCACTTGCACCACGTCCCTTCGACCTTGACTTGTTGCACAAAGTTATGGATTCGACCTCGCTTCTCATGTGCTCGGTCCATTTCATAAATTCGTTTGACGAGTCGTCGATGCGGACAGACGAACATGTTGCTCCTCCTCAGGCAGTCAGATGGACGCTCATTGCTGGTGACTTGATACCTGGTCTCAGCTACCAGGCTCCCGTCTGATTCAAGAAGCATTCTCACGAAACAGTGAAGTCATCTTTTGAAAATTGGGGTTTCGCTGTCGATTTGGGCAAGTGTGAGCAATGATGGAGTCTCCAGCTTCGGTGTTATTTTGGCTTCGCCTTTGACTCTGCCGGAAGCATATTCACGAATCTCACATCATTTCAGAATGAAGGAGTTAGGCAGGGACATAGACAACCGGTGCCGAACAAAGGCCCAAAGACACAATTTTGCTCATCACTAGGCTTTTTAAGGTCCACATCAAAGAACTCTTGAACAGGATGAAGCTCCAAACATCCAAAACAACACTGCCGATGGGAGTTCTCGACTTGGCCGTGGAGCCTCCAACTTCCAGAGCAACGTCTGATCATCTTCGATACAGGCATTCGTCATAGACCACGAAGATTGATGCCTTGAAACCTGAGGCCTTGACACCTGAATGCATTATGACTCTAAATCATCTCGCATCTCTTTAGGGAAATCATTCTGACCAGTTATCAAGCTAGATTGCATTTGATGGCAGACGGCGCTATACCAGATATTGCATAACGCTAAACGAATGCAGTCGTCGGCTCCGAGCTGGCTGTGCCTCGGGTATATCGGAGCTATCGGCTCGCTCGGTCTGTACTTCCGTAAGAGCATAAGTTAGGGCTTTCAATCTCTCCGACCCAATGTCTGTCTTGCTATACAATGCCCTTGTTAGTGTTTCAAGAGATCTTCAGAGTCCAGACTTCAGACTGCCCCTTAGTTTACTAACTAAACTAGCAGTGCGGACATAACACGCTCGGATCAGTAAAGCCACCATAAATCCGATTTAACAGTCAAGTCTGTTAGCTTGGCAAAATGATGGTTTCCTCTAGGCCTCGTAGAAGACTTAAGAGACTAAAACTGACATCGCGGCCGAGGTCCGCGCTTCAGGCCGATTGTTGGACGGAGATAACGCGCCTTTCTTTGAGTCGGAGAACTAAATCGAGTAGGATTCGGGCTATCAACTTGAATTGCTGTTCATTTCTGGACGGTTTATATTCTGCAGCTTACCTGGTTTCAATCTCGTCGGTTTGTTCTGTCATGTGAATATCAACGACACTGCAATAACATGCATAATAGGCATTAGGTTACTGCTAGTAGACCATCATGGCAGACACCACAGAAACCCAAAGTCACACAGAAGTCGACCTCGAGAGCCTCGAAAAACGCGACGTTCCACAAACCAACGTTGACGACAAGAACGACGAATTGCAAAAGCCCGAACAATCACAGCTACCACCTGCTGCCGTCGTCCCTCCAGATGCACCAGAGGGTGGCACAAAGGCCTGGCTGGCTGTTCTCGGAGCTTCCGCTGCATTGTTCACCTCTTTTGGCTGGACAAATTGTATCGGGTTGTTCCAGGAAGAGTACCAATCGAATCAGTTGAAGGGATATTCGAGTTCGACTGTTTCGTGGATTACCTCGGTGCAATGTACGTCCCGATTTAACACTTGGGTTTGGGTAGATGCTAATTACGAAAGTTTTCTTCATGTTGGCCATGGCCCCCGTCGCAGGCAAGGTATTCGATAGCTATGGTCCCCGCGTGCCACTTTTCGCAGGATCAGTCGCCCATGTTTTTGGTCTCATGATGACCAGTCTGTGCAAGGAATATTACCAATTCTTCCTCAGTCAGTCCGTAGTCTCTGGTATCGGCGCAAGCTTCATCTTCACTCCAGCTCTTTCAGCTGTACGTCTCCCTCTTCCCTTTCCGCACGCACCAGGAGACTGATGACCAGTACCATAGCCACAAACATACTTCCGTAAGCGCCGCGGTGTAGCCGCCGGCCTGAGTGTAGCAGGCTCTTCTCTCGGAGGCGTCATATTTCCCTTAATGGTGCAGCACCTCCTCCCCCAAGTCGGCTTCGGCTGGACAATGCGAATTTGCGCCTTCTTGATCCTGGGCATGCTCGTTATTGCGAACACATGTATCAGCTCAGCCCTGCCACACAAACCTCGTCCCTTTCACATAATGCAGTACATTGCGCCGTTAAAGGACTCTAACTTTTTGGTGCTGTGCATTTCGGAGTTTTTCATGTTTTGTAAGTTCTGCTCCTGCCATCACTTACGACAATGATATGAATGGTGGGAAAGAGGGCTAAGTGGTTGTTAGTGGCTATGCTTATCCCTTTTAACTACATCGTGACTGCTGCCATCAGATATGGCATGAGCACGTATTTGGCCTGGGGTCTTGTCCCTATTCTGAACGGCGCTAGGTACGTGTTTCCCCTCGTCATCGCCTTTCTACCGCCAATGCTGATGAATGTAGTCTCATCGGTCGGACTCTACCCAATTACGTCGCCGATAAATCCGGCCGTTTCAACGTTATGACCATGATGTCCGGCCTGTCTACCATCCTCGTCCTCGCGCTCTGGCTCCCCGGCCACAACAACGCCGCTATAATCTGTTTCGCCGCTTTTTTCGGCTTCAGTTCCGGGGGCGTCATTGGTCTGGGACCCAGTCTGATTGCTACAATCTCACCTATGAACGAGATTGGATTCAGGATGGGCGTGTTCATGGCATTTACGTCAATTGGGGCGTTGATAGGACCACCCGTGGCTGGAGCAATCATCTCCGCGGATAATGGGAGTTATACCTTTGTCGCAGTATTCTCGGGAGTGTGTTTTGCGATTGCGACAATGGGAATGGCCTTTCTGAGGGTCAGGTTGGTGGGTGCTGGGTGGAAGGCCAAGATTTAGCCCGTCGATACGTGAACAGACTGTACAAAAGTTTAGATTTTAGATCGAACAGTGATGAATGTGTGTAATTGCATATAGACGATAATATAAATCTCCAATCTTCCAGAAGTCATTGAAATGTACAGAGGCAAGCATATAGCAGCGGAAATAGCCAATCAGAAAATTGTATATTGTACATAGAATACAGCGCGAGGTATATAGAGTATAAACTCTGAAAATCAGAAGTCGCAAACACAAGACTTCTATAGAAACAATCCGAACTCCTCATCGATGCAGAAATACAGATCTTCATACAGTCTACTCGACCCGACACAAAACCACACCACCGATTTTTTTCTCAACGCACTGCCTAGCCTCGAGAATGCCCCGATCCGTCGCCAAAAACAGACATTCACCCGGCGACCGCAAGCCATCCACAGTACCACTCCTTGATCCTCGTATGACTCTCCGCAAAGCCGGCAGGTCCATGATGATTCGTCGAGTGGGTTTGCTGACTGGCGTGATTTTACCAAGCACGGGCTCGCTTTGCCAGTATTTGAGCCCGAGCCAGAGCCGTCTTGACGCGATGTTGGCTTGTGTGACGGGTTCAATTTCGAATACGCCGCTTGAGCCAGCGCCGGCGGCGGCGGCATCAGCGGCGGATGTTGCGGTGGGTTGACCAAGTAATAGATGAGGAGGAGGAGGTGAGCGGCCGCCCCGGACGATGCTGCCGATTAAACCTTGTTGTTGCATGGCGAGGATTAGATTGCGATGCATTTTTGTGTCGACGATGGATGTGAGACCCAAGCGGGCTTTAGTGACGTTATTGAGATGAGAGCACACATGTGCCAGGTGAGAGAGAGACATGGTGTGGAAGTATGAGGCCTTTGGCCTTGATGTCGTAGTTGCGGACGATATGAGCGGTATGGGCTTCGATCGGAGCTAATTGAAAACGTCTAGTGTTAACAATTCTCGACATATGTAAGACATCAAAAATATGTACGAACCTCTGATATAGACAGCAATAAGGCCGACGTGGGTCGAGAAAGCTGCGATTCAATTGATCTGTATATCTTCTTGGGGGTGTTTTTTCTCCAGGTACGGCACGGAGTTCTGCGGAAAAACTGTTTGACCGGTCCGACGACAACCAACGGGATTGTTTAATTGACCGCCCTCAATCACGGGACTCTATAAGCGCGGGACTTTCCTAGCGTCATTGAGCTTGGGCAAATCACATGTCGCATCGGCCTCATCGTCCATCCAGCGTGCTTCCTTAGCCGCTCACTCCCCTCACGCTGCCCAATCGTGCTACATGGATGGATGCAATGCCACTGATTCGCAGGTAAGTCTCTCTCGTCTGTTCTTCTACTTTATTAGTCGATTCAAATGTATATATGGAAAGCCATCTTTTGTCCTCTGCAAGTCGAAAGCTATAGTCTGGTTGTCACTTCTCGCTATCACTTTACTGATCTAACTGCGCCATGCCGCCATTTCCGGGTGAAGACCGTTTACTGACGCTGTAAGTGCAGGCTACATGATACCAACAGATGATTTGAACTTAACAATGTCGTCGCAGCTTCGCCGATGTCCATTACTACTTCACGAATCCAACACCAAACCCTACATATCACCGATTCGACAAAGGTTCCTACCTATACATATACCACGATGCAGCGCGGGGTAGCGCCAGACTAGAGATTGCGAACAATCCAGGCACAACTGAGCAAGATGCTTTTCAAGGAGGTTAGCTCAGCAACAATATGTTAGATGAGTACACCGGACTAAGTTGTGGTAATAGCTCTCGATCATGTTCACATGGTACATTCGACCCGATTTCCGACATTAATCACAGTCACCGTCGGTTCGCAAGTCGAAAACTCACCTGTTTCGGCGCATAGTCCTATCGGGAATCAGGAGGCATGGCTTCTTCCATGCACGGATCCGAGAGATCAGAATAAACATAACTATCGATTGCATACCTTGGACATATACTTCTGGACTGTGGAAGATGCGGATCAATTCTTGGATGCGGCTGCGCGTGTTCTCCCGCCTCGGCAGCTGGAAAGTGATCGCCAGGTTCAACAAGCTCAGACTGCTCTAGAGCCTGCGGTCAGTCGGGTCGTGGAACAGCTAGAAAATGTAGCGATCACGGATCCTGCATACCAAAATGGCCAGACGAGAGATTCTCGCTCAGATCCACAGCCTGCTGCCACGCAACCAGCCAAAGCAGAAACGACAAATTTCACTCCTCTGGCTTATAACCCAGCTGCTCCTGCAGCTCCGGAACCGATCAAACATAGGGAAAAGACCCCTCCACCTGAGGATGCCGCAGATGGTACTGGTCTTGTTGCGGCTGCTGTAGCAGACCAAACTCAGCCTCAACATTATCTTCCAGGACAAGCTGCAGTTGGTAGCTTCTCTCACTCGCAGGCATATGCAAATCCGTCTCTAGCGCAATACGGATATACTTCCCCGCCACCCAGCGCTGGATTACCCGGACCACCAAGCTACACTGCCGTTCCCGTAGCTAGTCCACCACCGACGCAAGCAGGCGGCATGACTTTTGCTGCACCACCCCAGAACCCGAACGCACATCTCTTTTCACAAGATTCTTTCAGCTCACAGCAGCATAGTTCTGTTGCTCATCACCACCCGCACCACCCGCAATACGCAGACTACCTTCAAAGCAAATCCCAGACTCACACCCCCGGCCACACCACATCAACCCCCGAAGACGAACGCGTCGCAATAGCAGGCGGGTACTCAAATTACTCCTATCATCAACCCATCCAGCAACAATACGGCGCCATGAACACCGAATACGACATCCACAATCACATTTACATACCGACCGAAGCGGAGCTGAAGGGATCGAAACATTCTTCTCATAACTCAAAGTCGTCCTCAAGAGGGACTAAGATCGAGGCTGGATTGGGCAGGATGGACAGTAAAGTCAATGGGTTCTTGAAGAGGATTGAGAAGAAGATTGGTTAGTTGTACTGCATTGCACGGCCGGTCGATTGGCATTTGGTTTCATACGTAGTCATTTGTTAACACATTCGTGTTTTTGCCTTGCGCTGATATATACGCAATTCTACATTTTCCTCTAGTTGACGAAAGCGGTCTATCGTTTGGTTCTGGACCATTAGTGATTTAATGTTACATATGTTTCGTACAAGGCCCATTCAATCGCATACACAGGGTCAAGAAGAGGAGAACTTTTCTATGGTCATATAATACATGTAAAATCGTACAACATGGCGATCTGAATCCTGCAAATGCACCACCTATCTCTTTCATCCAGGACGATCAACGTGGCCGCGCAAAGTATCCCGCAGCTCGATGCAAGTTGAAGTGAATTGGATGCTTCAACACCACCTTTCCTCCCAAAGCAAGTCCCACCATAGCAGCCAGGAAAGTAGCCGTACCGAAAGTGGTTGTCAGAAGTAGACGCTGCCTCTCAACTGCCCTCATGATCTCCGAGTAGCGCATGTTGCTGAAACTGACGCGGGAGTATTGCGTTCGCCAGCCTAATTGCGGCATGTAGCGATCGAGATTCTCTTCGATGAACTTGCGGATTTTGTACCATCGCGAATTGACTCCAGCGCGCATTTCGATAAAGTTTCCTTTGGATAACTCGTTGATGGCGTGTGCGTCTGCGACGCGTGTCTTGGTGTAGGTCTCAAAGGCCTCGTTGCGAGCCACGTCTCTGGAGACTGCATCGCGGGAAGCGTCGTATACACCGTGGGAATCGAGGATCTCGAAGAGTACTCGGACGTCCTCCATGCCGGCGTTTAGACCTTGCCCGTAGAATGGAAGGACTGCGTGTGCCGCGTCCCCGATTATGACGACGCTGGAATTGTAGTGGTGAGGCTTGCATTTGATGCTGATTAGAGGAAGGTGTTGGTTGGTGGTAAATTGCCGGTATAGGTCCTCAGGTGAGATCAGCTCGGGAGACACTCCGGGAAAGTATTGTTGGAATGACTTGCACAATGCCTCGGGTGTGTTTCCGAGACGAGCGTAGTGGTCTGCCGGTGCAAAGAGCGTGCATGTAAATGACTTGTCCGGAGAGGGTAGTGCGATAAACATGAACTCCTTGCCAGGCCAGATGTGCAAGTGATTGGGTGATATCCTAAAGTCACCCTCTTGAGTGGGCTCAATTCTGAACTCGCACCATAGCGTGTCAATATACTCTTGTTGATAGTCCACTCGCGAATATTTCATCATGTGGTATCTTGATGCAGAATGTGCCCCATCAGCGCCAATGAGAAAGTCAAAGGATACCTCGACTTCCGGTGCTCGGTCAAAGTCGACTGCAGCTTCATCTGCATGGGCATGATCTGTTTTTTGTTCTTCCTCGGGATTGCGACGCTCAAACCAAGCCTTCCGTGAGTGAAAGTCGGCCCCCGTGAGTTTGTGGTTGAAGAATAATTTCACATTTGGTGTTTTCTCGAGCTCATCAAGGAGTGCATTGTTCAAAGTGGCCCTGTCGATCGAGTTGATAGCCTAAATTTGTCAGCACATGTCGTACATTTTTTTAATTAGATATATTTTTTCTGTTTTGGCTGGACTTACCTGTCCATGGACATCATAGGCTTGACCGGCCTCCCACAAGTTCCCGGTAAGGTCCCTGCCGTGGATCATTCGACCGTGCATGGGAATCGACTGACTCATGATCTTATGTACAACATCCTCGCTGCCGGAAAGGCGCATGGAATAGATGCCTCGTTCCGAGAGCGCCAAGTTGATTGATTTTGTGAAATTGAGAGGAACGGTGGACGGATCACGGAGATCTATCGACAATTATATCAGTCTTTGTATGTCCCTGAGAATTAGCCGTAGAGACCTACCAGCTCGCAGCTCATAAACCTCGACTTCATCACCTCGGGCTGCTGCATAGAGAGCGGCTAATGATCCGACTGGACCGGCACCCACTATGACTACCTTTTGGCGTGTGGAAGCTGCCATCTTTCCTTGGGCGGAAAATATGCTACGTACGCATTGAAAAGCCCTCAAGTCGATTGAAGAGCCATACGACCAGACGAGAGAAAAAAACTCCGGAGAAGTGCGGGACAAGGAAGTATAACCATATACTATGGTGAGCTAACCAGATAGTGAAGTAACTAAGTCAACTAAGAAAATCGGGATGTCATAGCTTATCTAATCGCGATTTTTTCCCCCGCTTCCGGAGCCAAAGAAGCCAAAGAAGCCAAAGCCGCGCCTTCCTTAGGCTTAGTGACTCTCATCCGTAGTAACTTCGTGCATAACCTGAAGGCTAAGGCACACCGGGACCCGCCAGAAGATCTTTCTTTTTATCCGACCTCAGATCAATCTTTTACCCGTCCATTCCATCAACAACACAGAAAGACGGCTACGGACGCTGCAGTCTTATCTGTTCATAACATCTCGTGTTATATCCTGCTCATCTGGGTATATTGACCGCTTATCTTGCATAATACCACCATGGCAGCCGTTGCGCCTCGCAAATGCATCGGCCTCGAGTGCGCAAACGATGCGGGGACCTTACAGTGTCCCACCTGTTTGAAGATGGGCACCGACAGCTACTTCTGTTCCCAAGACTGCTTCAAGCGTAGTTGGGTATGTGCTGTGTCATTTTCATTTCCTGCAACCACTCCATCAAACCCCTGTGCCCTGCGCTAACCATTGCAACGTAACCATTAGGCCTCCCACAAGACAGTCCACAAAACAAAGAGTAATATCCTCAGCAACCTCTTCCCTCCCAAGGTAGTTTCTGAACCAGATCCAGCTACCGGCCAGTACAACCCTTTCCCGACGTTTCCTTTTACGGGTTCTCTTCGGCCGGTTTATCCCCTTTCACCACGCCGAGCCGTCCCAGAGTCCATTGCGCACCCCGATTATGCTGGAGATGGTATTCCACGATCCGAACAAAAATTTGTCGGCCGACATAACATTACGATTCTAAACAAGGAAGAGCAAGAAGGCATGAGGAAAGTGTGCCGTTTGGCTCGAGAAGTATTGGATATTGCCGCAGCAGAAATCAAGCCGGGCGTCACGACCGATTACATCGACGAGGTCGTTCACAAGGCATGCCTTGAACGTGATGTACGAGCCGCCCTTTCTCTCATTTGTTTCAAGCTGACCTGGATACTATAGTCATATCCATCCCCTCTGAACTATGTACATTTCCCAAAATCCGTGTGCACATCGGTTAACGAGACTATTTGCCACGGTATTCCCGATCAGCGACCGCTACAGGACGGCGACATTGTGAACATCGACGTGACTCTATATCATGGTGGATTTCACGGCGACTTGAACGAAACATACTATGTTGGCGACCAGGCCAAAGCGAATCCCGATGCCGTCAGAGTGGTCGAAACAGCCCGAGAATGCCTTGAGCAGTCAATTGAGCTGGTCAAGCCAGGCATGCTTTTCCGGGATCCCGGAAATGTCATCGAGAAACATGCCAAGGCGCGCGATTGCAGTGTTGTGAAGAGCTACTGTGGCCACGGAATCAACCAACTGTTCCACTGCGCACCGAATATTCCTCACTACGCCAAGAACAAGACGGTTGGAGCTGCCAAACCGGGAATGTGCTTTACCATTGAGCCCATGATCAACGTTGGTACACACAAGGATAAGACCTGGCCGGATGATTGGACCAGTGTCACGGCAGATGGTTCTTTGTCCGCACAGTTTGAACACACACTTCTTGTGACTGAGGACGGTGTTGAGGTTTTGACCGCACGTTTGCCGGACTCCCCCGGTGGTCCTGTTCCAATGCCGACGTCTGCTCAAGTGGAAACCGCAGCATGACGATGACGATGACGATGCAAACATAGCAGGATCTATACGTACCTGCATGATAGCGACTTCGGATTATTTTGATTGCATAGCGCTAGCAAATATGAAGCTCAACGATGTTGGATACCCAATATATACACCCTATGCCTTTTTTTTATATTCTCAGATAGCCAAAAATCAAGATCGACTGAGTATTCGTAGCCGAGTCCTTGATGGAGATATCGCGGAGAATGCCGACTTGCCGAGGGTGCCCCATAACTCTTCCATCCAATTGGCCGGCATTGGTCTCTGAACTTATCTATTTGGCCGATTATTAATTTCGCTATCAGTTCGCGCAAGAAGGATTAATTAACTAGTCAGTCCAGTTGCTGCAGATGCAACTTGGGATGCTGATTCTTCTACTTCTGTGCTCCCATACTCTTGGCTGGAGTGACTCACCATAGATTCCCACGAGACAATCAATTGGACGGCTATGTGCCTATAGTCGTGAGCTTGCATCCGTGTACACACTCTTGATAAGTTATCCACAGCGTCGGCATTCGTCCGATTGAGTAGTTTTCAATCGCAAATATGGCCGCTACAGACCCAAATCCAACAGAGAATACGCCCCTGTTGCGCGAAGAAATCCACACCAATGGCACCACAGATCCAGAGCAAGTCCTCGGCGATCTTCCTCCGCCACAGGGAAACGGATCTCACAAGGGCTCTGCGTCTAGCTCTACGCAGTTGAGGTATATTGTTCCCGCTATTTCGATTGGTGTGAGTCCGCTCTGAAATCGCTATATCTCTTCCAATTATTAATTGTTCATTTAGGTCTTTCTAGCAGCAGCCGACCAGACAATCATCGTGGCAAGCTACGGAAAGATCGGTAGCGACTTAAAAGCCCTCAACTTGACAAGTTGGATTGCGACTTCGTATTTCTTGACTTTGACTTCTTTTCAACCCTTATACGGCAAACTGTGCAATATTTTCGGACGTAAGGCATGTCTGCTTTTTGCATACACCGTTTTTGGGACCGGAAGTTTGTTCTGTGGGCTGGCGCAGGATATCAACCAACTGATTGCCGCAAGGGTAGGATGAAATCTGATCTTTAGTTGGTTAGAGTGTATGGTGATACTGACACTCTATCAGGTTTATCAAGGAATTGGGGGAGGAGGTATGACTACAGTTGTCAGCATTCTTATCAGTGACCTGGTGCCTTTGCGGGATCGGGGCCTGTGGCAGGGCATTATCAATATCATATATGCTACTGGATCGGGAATTGGTGCACCACTAGGTATGATTTTTCTGGCAGAAATCTCACGTATCAGAGATGCTGACTGAAAAAACAGGCGGTATTCTGGCCGACTACATTGGCTGGCGTTGGTATGTCAAAGCAGCCGACTATGAAGACTTGCGTTGCTAACACTTATTTCAGGGCATTCATTGTGCAGGCCCCTATCTGTCTCGTAGCGTTTCTGTTCGTCACTTTCTTACTGCACGTCCCCGGTCCTGATTCGGGGGACTGGATCGCAAAGCTCAAACGTATCGACTTCCTCGGCGCCACCGTTCTCGTCGGAGCGGTCCTGGGCATTTCCGTCGGTCTCGACAGAGGAAGCAACGTCTCCTGGACCATTCCGGAAACGTATGTCTCTTTGATTGTTTCAGTAGTTTTGTTCGTGGCTTTCATCCTAATTGAGAATTACGTTGCGTCTGAGCCATTTGCGCCTGGCCACCTCATCTTCGATCAAAATCTACTTGCTTGCTATGCGTGCAATTTCTTCAGCTTTGCGGGTTTCATGGGCACTATCTTTTACATTCCACTTTACTTCCAAGCTGTGAACGGAGTGTCGGCTAGCGTGGCGGGTGTCCGGCTTTTACCACAGATTATACTTGGTGTGTCGGGCTCTTTGGCTGCTGGCTATTTGATGAAACGGACCGGGACGTACTACGGACTCACCATCTTCGGATATGCGCTCCTACTCGCTGGCTCGCTAGTCCTCTTCCTCTTTTCCGGTGCCGTTGCCGATGCTTTCCAATTGATGATTGTGGGCGCTATGATCTCTGCCTTTGGAAATGGAATAGGTGTCACTACAACGTTGATAGGGCTGAGTAAGTGTTTCTCGGCTATTAAGTAGACAAGGAAAAGCTTCTAACCCTGGGCCATAGTCTCAAACTGCTCTTCAGAAGACCAAGCAGTGGTAACAGCTTGCTCATACCTCTTCCGCTCCCTCGGCAGCGTTCTCGGACTCTCTCTCGCGTCCACTGTCGAACAGCAGCTTCTCCGCGACAGACTCCAACTTGCCCTCCACGGTAGCAAGGATATCGATCGTATCGTGGACGGCGTGCGACAGTCTCTCGATTTCATCAAGACTTTACCAATCGATGTGCAAGCCGTTGTCCGTAGGGCCTATGGGTGGTCTACGAATATCACGTTTGCTGTTCAGATGGGTATTACTTTTTTTGCGCTTCTTAGTGCATTTTTCATCAAGGAGACGAAGCTTTGAGGTGAAAATGTGACAGTTTGTACCCCAGAATTGAACTCGATCAGCTGCGCATATAGGTTCGGGGTGTTGGGGTCTGTATATGTGTATTCTTTACCATCCATCACCTGTAGATTGTATTTACATAGATGACCAAAATTTTCCTATAATACACACTCCAAATTGTAGCCAGATAGTTTTCTTCTCCCAAAAGATTGTGATGCCTTAATGTTATAGATACGAATCCGGTATAGTGCGCTCGGAGCTTAGATAGGTACTTTCCGTGCGGCGCATTGTTCAAGCTTCACAACTTCCTCCATCTCTAAATCGACTCAACAACAAAAGTAACCTGTGCTTGAATTCTTGTCCTACCCAGTGCTTACATCATCTATCAGAAAATATCTGCCGCTAGATAGACCAACTGTCTATTCTGTTTTCGGGGGTCTTGGACATAGCAAGGTAATACTGATTTTGTTACACCTCGTTCAATCGACCAAGGCTAATTCGTGCGACTGACCTAGAAGTCTCAGCTTTCCTGCGCTGATATGTCCGCAGACTCCGCACCGGTATAAATCGAACAATCTCGTACTCGAATCCCTATGGACGTCATATAAACAGCGATTCCATCGTCCCTAGCGGTCATCAGTGTGATGCTAGAAGAATACTCTCGATATCGACCTGCGCTCCTCGCAGCCGCAGGTGTTGCATTATTAGGCGGCATATTCTACTACCATTCCCACACAACAACAACAACTACTACTACTACTACCATCACTACTGAAAGCGCATCTCAACTGCAACGCCGTGGCGCCGTGCTCCGCCGAAATCGTCGCGAAAATGTTCCTGAAGAGGTGACCGACACCCCCTCTTCCAGGGCAGTTGCGCATCTGGAACAACTTGAGAGAGAGAATGGAGCATATGGAACGTTTAGAATTGAGACGGAAGATGGGCGAGTGGTGGAGAGTGGGCTGCTCCCTTCGTTGCTCGTCACGCGGAACCAACTCATGGCTGATGTTGGAATGCCGGAGTCGCACGCAGAACGAATGCGGGACATGATGGAGGATACTTTTCTGGAGTCTTTCTTCGCTCTTGACTTCCCGCCTGATCATACAATACCGGACGGTTCGGCGGAGCGCGATTATTTGACACGAGAATTGAGTCATCGTGGCATTTCGCATGCTGGAATACAACGAGCGCTTGAGAACTTCAATGTAGATCCGTCATTCGGCGAAGCTTTGCGTGTTCGACGCCAGCTTGGTACCAGAGTAACTTTGTCGGCAAATACTCCAGCTCAAGAGCTCGAAGAATTGAACCCCATTGTGGAAGATGCAGGCGAAACGGAAAGTGTCTTTTCCTGGCGTAACGACAACGCAGACGGAGAACCAGCTAGGGAGGGTCAGAACCTGCTTAACCTCTTGTATCATATCGCGGAAGACCAGGCAAAGAAAGATGGGTACATACACCGGGGCGTAACCTGCAATAACTGCGGTATGATGCCGATCCAAGGGATTCGATATCGATGTGACAATTGCGTTGATTATGATCTCTGTGAGAATTGTGAAGCTCAGCAGGTTCATAACAAGACTCATATCTTCCTCAAAGTACGTATTCCGGCACCGTATATGGGAATCCCGCGTCAAGGCCGGCCGGTTTGGTACCCTGGCAAGCCCGAGTTTCTACCGAAGAATCTGCCACCAGCACTGGCCCGTCGTTTAGCGAAGGAAACCACATTTGAGAACACAGAGCTCGACGCACTGTGGGATCAGTACCGGTGCCTAGCTAACACCACATGGCCTGCCGACCCTAACAGACTAGGAATGGCTATTGACCGCAAGACTTTCGATCGCTGTTTCATTCCAAACACATCTTCTCGTCCTCCACCACCAAGCTTGATATTTGATCGCATGTTTGCATTCTATGATACCAATGGAGATAATCTCATTGGCTTCGAGGAGTTTGCCAAAGGTATTGCCAGTTTCAACAGTAAAGCAATAGACGAAAAAATGCGCCGCATTTTCAAGGGTTATGATGTTGACGGCGATGGCTTTATCGAAAGAAAAGACTTCTTGCGGATGTTCCGTGCCTATTATGCACTTATCAAAGAGCTGAGTGCTGATTTGGTACAGGCATGGGAGGAGGACTTCGGCCCTGGCGATGGAACCGCTGCACGCGACATTGTGCTGGGTACACGACCCATTAGTTCGGCTTTTAGTGGCAACTTTGGCAATCCGGAAACCTCTAGAACTGGGGAGGGAAAGCGCACTAATCTTGAGGGCGACATGGAGGTTGTGGATGGCGTGGGTGTCTTACGACCCGACGGCATGGATCATGGTGATCCGTACGCTGCTGTAGCCGATGCCGCTGTTCGCCGACAATCTAGACAGAGACAGGATCTATCCAATTTTCATCCTGATGTGTCTCCCCCGTCTTCAGTTTCTGGCGGTGTAGAAGTTGATGGTGAAGCACAGGCCGAAGCTGAAGGCGAGCAAGCACAATCTGAAGCTACTGCGGCCGGAGATGACAACGAAGAGACCGAGGACGAGGAGGACGAGGCTGCAGGTTCGACTACTGAAGAGGCTCGACGGCGGGCAGTTCATGAGCGCTGGCGCCGTCGCCAATTCTACACAGACGAAGAAGATGGCGCTACAGTCCCAGAAGGGTTCGAGGAGAACACCGATGAAGATGAATCCGAGGATGAGTCTATATACCCAGAGCAGTCCTCACGACCTCCGTCTCTGAGGTCACGCTCCTCTTCGAAGGTGCGCTTCGAAGATGACGATTACGACGCACGTTCCAATGGCTCTACGTCAGTTGGCGAGCGTTGGGGTGGATTCGATGTGCCTGAACCAGAACGAGACATTGGAAAGGAGATTCTCTATCAAGCAACCAAGGAAGGAATGAATGAACTTCTAGATGTCTTGTTCAAAGTCAAGGAGGATCTCGTGATGGAGCTCCGTAGGACGCGCAATGACAGGATCAAATGGGCAGCAGAAATAGAGTATTTCAAAGATCCGAGCCAAAAATGGGATAACGAGGGCCCGGAGACTTATCACCCTGGCGAATCGCAGTACGTGAATTATTATAAGGCTGCTAGTTTACAGGAATTACTCGACGCCTCTGGTTACACTGTGGTTGACGCCGAAGCGGAATTCACCGCTGACGGGTCACCAGCTGCAAAGGTAGCAATTGAGGAGCCTCAAGGGCATGAAGAATCTGAAAAGGTTGAAGAGACGGAAGAGATCGAGGGAATCGAAGAACTTGATTCGACACTCCCTCAACACAGACCAAACGAGGCACCCATACCCAGCCTCGCAGCCGCCGCCGCCTCTTCTCTCCACCTTCGCCTCGACAACTCCACCATGTTTCCCGTTCCCCAACTTGACAACTCCAACCAAGGAGAAGCAACAGCGCCGAAATTCTCCCCGGTCCTTAAGCCTACTCCATCAACCGGCTCTCCAGTTCACCAATCACCCAAACTTCCTCCATCACACAAAAGAGTTACTCCAGCGCCATTGCAACCACCAAAACCTACTCGCCGCCAACTCTCCTATTGGGCGGCACTAAACGAAGCAGAGCGCGAGGTACTCACTCGTGGAGGCGGTGCAAAACTGAGCTACGATGAGTTCCGTCGAATTATGAATACCGATGAAGGAAAAAGATTGAACTTTATCAGTACTTATATCGAGATGGCTAGTTTTTAGCGTGGATATTGGCCTGTTTTGAAGGGTTCGGGTCATTGTACTACTATCCTGATTTCTTTCATGCATTGGTATTACGGGCTCCATTTTTAGATATTTTATCATATCTAGGTCAACGCAGCGTTTATATCATTCTTGTTCACTTGTATCTAATACGGCTGTTGCATGAGCGGCATCGGGGCTTGATACGAAGGACTATTGTTTACCATGGACGTCTCATTTCTATTTTATTGTGTATATGAACTTGAAAATCTATACAGATATCAAAAACATGGTGGATCGACTGTCACCACAAACGTGATTTATCATCATTGACCTATGCGTCATGAGAAGATGCATGCAACCGCATCTCAGCGATCAATGCCCAGGCTACATCGCATTTCGGTCTCTACTCTCAAAAATGAAGCTTTCAACATCCGACATCCTCTCGGAAAGTTCCATGTAGCCCATGGTCATCCTGCGCTCCCCATCTCTTTCGTTTACAGCATCCCTAATCCTCGGACCCGGACCCAGACGCTCTCTAAGTTTCCCCCAACAATCCACAACAAGATCGAGTCCAACCCTCCAAACCGGCCTCGAAAGCGGTATGCAAGCCGCAAAAATGATTAAATCCGCCTCAACCGACGTCCATATGGTCAGTATTTGCCTCGCCGTAAGCGCTGCATCAGTGCCCTGATCGCCAAGGTAGAGCAAATGCGTCAGAGTCGCCTTGTATATCCCAACACTTCCCGAAATCAGGCCCAGACCCATGAGGATCGAGATAGCAATCTTACGAGATGCAGACATTTGGCGCATCTGACAAAATATGGTTGCCGGATAGATGGCGTAGATGATGTCGAGGGCTGCTGAAAACGCTATCACCACATACACAGATACATACCCAGGTTAGCGGTGAGGTTTTTCCCGGGCTAAATCAAAGGGGTTTGAGAAATCGTACCAGACCACGGAATGAAATAATCCATCAGAACACTCTCATCCCAACACGTAGGCTGGTACCGTTCCGGATTCCATTGCCCAGCTACAGGTCTACACCGCAGAAGCGTGATTACTGCACTGCCAATACCGCCACTGACGAGTCCGATGATTGAGGAGACTATGAGCACGAATCTTATTGCTCGTCCTGGCTGTAAAAGTCGGCTAAGTAGAAGGGCGACGGAGATTTTGGGCAGCCATATTGCGTTGGGGGTGATGGCTGCTGCGATTACCGAGAGTCTGACGGCGTTCATTGTTATTGCGGTTTTATGGTTACCAGGGCTGGTGCCTGCTGTATAATTCATGATGTGGATGGATATCGTTATCACTATTTTGCCGGCGAGGTTGACTGCCTGCTCTACATCAGAAATTAGGCCTTTCGAAGTAAGACAAAGGATTTGGAAAAGGCTGACCCAACCAAAGGCCATTATCATGTCCTCCCATCCTATGTCGCGGGTTAGGAATGATCTCGAAATGAGTCGTAGAATCAAGGTTATTGTTGCTAGGGCTTGGAAGATCCATATAGTCGCATACGCCGCGCCTGGACCATTGTCCATGGTGCCATGGGCGTTCCAAGTCTTCTTTTTGATCACCGTTATAACACACTAGACCAAGCGCTAATGCTTTTCAATCAAACAGGGAGACAAATGAGGTGGATATATAAGATCGACGGCTAACGGTCAATTGCAGGGCTGTCAGCCGCATTCTTCATCGCGGAAAGAGATTCCGTTGGTTGATGGTAGCTGATGAGAGACATGTATCACTTCTTCAGCTGGCTGAGCCAGTACAATGGTTAAGAACATGCGGCAAGTAACCAGGGATCTGCATGCATGAACTCGACCTGGAAGATAGATAGATGTACGGGGCTATGGACGCAGCGAGTTGGCTTCTGAGAATGTGGATACAATTTTGGAAAACTCAGCCCCTTGAGTTTGTAAAGAAACAGGGCTATGCAAAGCCACATCACAATCGATTGTATATAAGGCTCTTCAGGGTCGCATTCAGTACGAGTCGGTTGTGTAACGTCACCGAGGGGTTCGGTGCAAGGCCTCCAGGGTTGAAGATCGCCGGGGGATCTTCTTCTTTGGGGCATACAATCAGGAAATCGTTCCATTTAGGTATATGGTTCAAGCTGTGAGACATTGACACACGCAACCTGATTGTTCATAAGAGATTGGTATAGATTTGCCATAGGGTAGAGAATCGAATGGCCGTACATTGCAGATCACATACTAATTGCATACATTGCGTTAACATGTATACTTCAAAATTATCACTCAGCTGACCTGGAATCACCAATTGATCATCCAGTAGATGATCGATGCAAGTACCGTAGCGGGCTTACGCCGGACTGAGGAAGGAGTCAAGAGAACGCAAGTAGCAGATGTCTTTTGATCCTTATGCTCTTCTCACTCATAGCAGGAAGATCTTTGTGTCTACATATCGCCATGACGACAGATCCAGGTGTTCCATCGTCTTACCTAGGTATGCTCAGAAAGAAATGTCAGGCCACTGCTTGTTGAGTACGGACATCAGGTACCTACCTATTCTATTGAATCCTGACTCCTTTCCAGCAAAACCGGCTGCAACGTACCGGTTGACCTCTTGTGAATATTGATATGGAGTCAGACATTATTTACTTGAAGTTGAAAAATGCGTCTAATCATATTGATCATACAGACGGAGTCTTGATTGCGTACGGATTAGTAAGTGCCGACCTATCAATAACTATGACTGCGGCTCAATTGAAAATGTTCTAGAATTTCACTTACTGTTTAACATGGGTATCATTTATATTTGTATCCTACTATATTTATAGCCAGTTCTCTTTTCTGTAAGTAGCTGCTAATCCGTTGCAGTGTATTCAACTTGTTCTGATCAAAATTCCCAAGTCGACGGCAACAGGGTTAGCAGGCCTACAAACCCTAAATGACTGTCGGTCTACTTACCTAGCCCGCGAAATTCCAAGAACATTGATGATGCCTCCCTACTTGTGCTTTCTCTTGTTACGGGGATCTGACGCAAGACACGAGCCTAGAGATAGCTCAATCCTGCTTATAAGATCCATCGGCCCGATTAGGCGCTAATCAATGATGTGTCACACGACCACCTGATAGTGACGAGCGGTCTGCTTCCTTTCAGCTATCATCCAGCTGTGCATTCGTTTCTTCGATCTCGCTAGGTAACTTTCAACAATGGCATCTGATATAGAGTACATCTTAAGCCTAAAGGCTGTGCGCGAACAAGCTCACAAAGTGCTTGTTTTGGCCGAACAGGGAAAACTGACTCATTTCCACTACGACCGCGAGAAATTGAGTGTAGCCGCCGACTACGTGATAGGAATCATTCAGGTACTAGAAGCCCGCCAAAGTAATGCTGCTCTTGTATATGTTGTATATGAAAGTTGACTTTGATGAAACCATAGCGTGATTTCGGACCAGATAAATACCACCTCATTCCACCGCACGGGCGCTGGCAACATTTTGAGGTTGGCGGTATTCCTCGCGTGGACCAATTACTGCATCGATGGGAAGGCCAAAAGTTTGAGAATGTAGAAAAAGTGCGTGGTCTTATTGACCTCTTCTTCGTCTCCGTACTTTTGGACGCCGGTGCT
This sequence comes from Talaromyces sp. PB3603, assembly GCA_023625915.1. Classification (NCBI taxonomy): domain Eukaryota; kingdom Fungi; phylum Ascomycota; class Eurotiomycetes; order Eurotiales; family Trichocomaceae; genus Talaromyces; species Talaromyces sp. PB3603. Next base: position 634,912 of record JAMAFY010000008.1, read on the forward strand.
GGAGACGTCTGGAAATTTCAAGAACCGGGGAGCGGGCAGACGTACAACCGGAGTGAGGGGATAGCCATTGCATCATTGCATATGTTCTTGAACGGTGATTTCGCGACAGATGGGTCGTCGAGAAAAGATATTGTAGAAGGTAAGCAAGGTTTCTAGCAGGTATATGGATATGGAAAATACTGATCACTTATGTGTAAAAAGGGGCTGCACTACAGATGCTAGATGCAGCCAAACTATACCGGGGCTTTCAAACTGATGAGAAGTCTAACCCACTGCTAGCAGTCGACAAGCGTGTAGAACTATTGCGCAGGCTAGGAGGCTCGCTATTGAAATTCCCTGAAATCTTTGGCACGAATGGTCGGCCTGGTCATCTTGTCGGTAAGTGATCTTCGGGCCAATCATGGAGACATACAGAGGCTGATGTTCAAGGTAATTTCAGACTACCTGCTCTCCAACGCAGAAAGTTCCACTAGACTAGACTACCTCGAGCTATGGACCGTTCTACAAAAAGTCTTGATTCCAATCTGGCCATCTGACCGTACACATATAGACGGACACCCTGTAGGCGATGCATGGCCTCTAACTTGCATCGCACAATCTTGCAATCCAGACACCAGCACCAGAATATCAGCCATACAACCATTCCACAAACTCACTCAATGGCTCGCATACTCACTCATGGTACCCTTTACACGCTTACTAGACATCACCTGGCTCAACGCAGACCAAGGTACGGGGCTTGCTGAGTATCGGAATGGTGGGCTCTTCGTCGACATGGATGTTTTGAGCTTGAAGGACGAGGCTCTCGTTAAAGGTCTGCAACGCTCAAGCAATGCTGACGATGGGCTGCCGCGTTTTGGTGCAAGTGATGATGAAATCGTGGAGTGGCGTGCTATGACCATTGCACTTCTGGATCTGTTGCATGAAACCATCAAGTCTAGTTCCCACTTCAATGGGGTCCAATTGACGTTGCCGCAAGTTTTGGAAGCGGGATCTTGGAAGGCAGGGCGAGAATTGGCTGCTGAGAAACGGCCATTTACAAAGTCGAGTCCCATCATTATCCTTGGAGATGGGACTTTATTCTAGATTGTTGATTACTGTCAGCCTAGACCAAGAATCAAGCGAATCTCAGTACCGACATACATCTCCATATTCATGTGCTAGCAATCATTCGCCGATACAGTTCTCCGTTGAAACGCATATCCTAGAGCTTTAGTATCGACATAATAACAAAAGACAAGTTCCATTTTGTAGTATCTGAAGAACGAACCACGCATTCTTCATATTCCACCTGCCCCGGCTGTCTTGCGAGCCGTCAAAAAAAGTATCTGACAACTACATTAACACAACGTCAATCACGCATCTGTTTGCATAAACGAGTCACAGTCCGACTTGCAAGCATCTCTCCATAGGCCGGAGTAGCGCAGAGTGATAATAGATAAAGACTGGTTCCTTATCACAAAGCAAGTTCCCACGTAACAGCCGTGTGGGAGGCAAGATTATTAATTTGGCGCAAAAGAAGGCTTACCGGTACTAGTCAGATCAATTACACAGCGTGGAAATTGACTTAGGGCTAATCTAAATGAGATATCAATTTTCGTGTACCTAGCTAGGCACTGAAAGTCGGTGTAACTTCTGCCCGTTACGAGTGTGCATTTCTTCCTATAAATTTGGACCAAAACCTCGCTCATATTCGGTTATCTGAAACATCAGGCTCATCATTGAATCAAAGATTTTCACTTGCTCTTCTCAGCATGTTGCACAACATCCTCATCACCGGTGCCTCGGGCTACCTAGGCGGAACTCTACTTGCTCGCTGGAAAGAAGCTAATCTACCAGCCTACGACAACCTCTATGCCCTAATCCGTACCGAGGAACAAGCCAAAGCTGTCAAGGAGCTATACAACGCCGAGCCCATCCAAATAGATCTCAGCAGTGATGCCGAAATCGAACGAGCCATCATCAGTCGCGAAATAAGCGTCATCTACTATCTTATTGATCCATTGGAAGATCGAATTCCGAGAGTCATGATTCGTGCCTTGGGAACGGTCAAGTCAAATACTGGAAGGCACGATGTTCATTTCTTGTTCGTGACGGGGGCGAAGATTTTTAGTAGTCTTACTGGTTTGCCATGTGACGGGGAATTGTTGGATACGGATGAGCGGCTATATGACTTGTTGAAAGATGCAGAGGGACCGCAGCCGCTTCTCGTGCAGGTATGACCATCTTTTCAATTCATGCTTTCCTGAAATGGTGTGCTTAGGCTTTCGGCAGGCTGGCAAGAGGAACGTTCAAGTCATAGACGAGAGCGCCTCTTTCGGCGTGCGAAGCTACATCTTCGCTCCTTGTATTGTCTATGGCAAGGGGGAGGGATTCGGAAATGCCATCTCCATCCAAACAGTCGCCGTTATACGAGCTGCAAAGAAAATGCGGAGGATATATACCGTTGATGATAGTACAGCTGTATGATTCATCCCTCCATTGCCCACCCATATAATTTACAAGCTCAACTGATGCGTCAAAGACATGGCCGGTATGCCACATACAAGATAATACGTCCCTATTTCTCTCAATCCTCCTTGCAATTCTCGCGGGCAAGAATCCGAGTCATGGTAAGGACGGGTTTTACCTTGCCGCTTCAGGTCTCGTGAAATGGCACGATCTCTATCGCGCATTTTCCAAAAGACTGCTTGAACGGGGCGTGATTGATGACGATACCATCACGCCGGCGGATGATGCTGCTCTGGAGCAGATGGCGACGGTGTTGAAGGGGATGAAGTCATTCGTGCCTGCGGAGATTGGTGGCCGGTACGTCAATAAGCCTTTCCAAATCCCTGCATCAAGTGAACGGGGGCTGACAGAGGAAGGAAAAAGATGCACGTTCACGGCTACTCGAGGGTATGAGCTCGGGTGGAAGCCAGAGTATCCGCCTGAACATATCTTTGAGGCTGCTGGGGAAGAGGTTGACTTGGTCCTTCAACATTCATAGAGCCTGGTTGTGTTTTGACAATGGACCTCATTGGACTTTTAGTAAGGAGGGATGAGAGCCAATGTAGTGATGATGAATTAACAGGAAAGAATATGAGATTCTGTTTAAACCTAAATATGAAAGACACATTAGGCCAATTGCTTGTGATAGCGCGGTACAGAGACATGCACGTACCTTTGTATAAATTCGTTTTGCCTGACTGTGGTAGACAATACCTACTGATAGTCTCGAGTCAAGAGAAACGCGCACATTATCCACAGATACAACTTCAAGTGATGTTGAAAGCTTCATAAATCTACCCCTTTGAGGGATGTATTTCTGATTCTGACTACTCATATTATGTCAAGTCCATTAAACCCTGACATCGTATAGTCCAATTTCTGATCGTTACACTAATCCCAGTACTTGATGACTCCTTCCAACCCACCAGTAACAACCTTACTAGTCTCCTGAGGATGCCAATCAAGACATGTAATCGCCGATCCATCTTTCCCACCTGCCTGAATTTTATGATACATCTTTCCCGTTTTCCAATCCCAAAAGCACGCATAACCACCCGAATCACCACTAGCCACGAACTGTCCATCGGGCGAAAAGGTAATATCAATTGCATATCCAGCGTTGTTGTGGCCTCGAAATCCCTTTTTGCGGTTTTGGCGGAATTTGTCAGTTGCGGCATAGACGACGATTTGGTTGTCGCCGGATTGAAAGGCGACGTATTTGCCCGAGGGGTGCGGGCAGGCGCGAACCATGGCGAACATGTCTGCTTCGGCGATGTATTTGATGGGTACGGGGATACCGTATTCCCATGCTCGAAGGGACTTGTCATCGGACGTCGTGATGAAGCGGCGGTTGTTGTCGACGAAGGTAATGGTGTTGACAGCAGCTAAATGGTGATCGTATTCCTGTACCATTTCGCCCGTACGAGTATCGAACTGGACAATCTTCTTGTCTGACATACCGGCCAAGAACTCGTGGTTGTGTTCGGGATCGGGATTGATGCGGACAACATGGGGTGTTTTACCCGTGCTGAATCGAGAAATGCATTTACCATATTCTGTATCCCATAGTTTGATCTGTCGATCGTACGAGGCTGTAAGGAATGTCTTGCCTGTAGGGTGGAAAGTGGTGTCACTGATCGATTTCGAGTGTCCCGAGAAGGTGCGCAAAAGCTCGCGTTGATGGTATACATCCCAGATCTTGGCTTTGCCGTCTGCTGCAGATGACAGCAGCAAATGACCAGATCCAGGGAAGAAGCGGAGTGAAGTGATGGGCTTTGTGTGCGATTTCCAGGTATGTACCAATTTCCGTGGAATGAAATTCTTGACGCTGCCTGGCTCTTTTCTAAGATCGATATCGAGATCTTGCGGAACATGCCTATTGAATATTAGCACAAATCTGGTTCACATTCATTTTGTTGACACTTACATATAAGTCCGTCCAAGGTAATCGAATTGTTCACTACCATGAAACTCGGTCGTCTCCGTCTGCGACGCATCATCCTGATAATCAGTCGCCAGCGCCGGCAGCTTGCCTGGCATCTCTTCTTCCTCTTCTTCCACAAATTCCTCGTCGCTGGCAAGCTCATACCCCGCCTCAGCAGCCTCCTCCTCATAAACCTGATCATCGTTCTCATATCGCGCCCAGGGACCTTTATAAGCACCCTCACCATCAACAATACTCGCATCACCCTTTTTCTGCCGCTTTCGTCTCAACGCTGCCGAGACTTCTTTGGATGGTTTCATCTGCACGAAATCCCGTCCACCGTACTGCGCCGCGCGCACCAAATCGCCCACAAAGGCATCCGGCCTCGTAGGATCACGCGTATACCCGAGGCTCTGGAACGTGTGGTGCTGCGCTGTGAAAGTCGCTTCGCTGATAGCTGCTTCTTCTGCGTGTCCTGTAGGCACATTTTTGCGCTTGAGTCCGTTACCGACGCCGTTGGGTTTGAATGGATTTACGGGTCCTTGGGCCGGGCGCGCTAAGTCGTCGTATTTCGCATTGTATGTCAAGGCCGTTGAAGTTCCAGTGCCGGAAATTAATTGTAGATTCGTAGGATCCTGTTGGTGGAATGTTAGTTGAGATATCAGCGGCTTGGCTGCTAATGGAGAGACCAAACCTCTATATTGACTTCCGGGGCGGCGACTACTTTTGTCGCAGGTGTGAATGTGGTGGTGGCGCTTTTGTCGGATTCATCGCCTGATGAGTCGTAGCTTGCGCCGACGAGCGAGGCCATTGTGGTTGTTGATGGATGTGTGATGTCTAGACCAAAGGCTCGTTGCGATGCGGCGAGATTTGAAGATGTTGAAATTTACGGCGGCGGTACGGACCATTGGTGCAGCTATCGAACAACCTCTGCCCAAGGACCAGGATAATATACAAAGTGCTCGAGACCTCACACGCTAGTCAAAGATCATGATTGAAAAATAATAAGTAATATAATAACCAGTAGCGCTAGAGGTATATACAGCATCTAAACCATACAAAGTATCATCACTGCCATAACTCAGCTAGATTAACGAATCTTTCCCTGCCAATCAACCGTTCTTCCTCAATCACAGTATCACCCATATGTAACAGTGCGAAATAACTATTGCACTCGTGTTCCACAAGCAGCCAAAACCAGGTCCGGCGCCTATTCAACAATCTACCCTCCGTCCCTCAAATTCGTTCGTCTAAGTCATTCTTTCCTTCGTACTGCACTCCACAGATTATATCATCAAGAGTCGTAGCGCATGAAAGCGTGGGTTTCATTGCACCGTCAACAGATCCTTTAGTGTGACTCATCACGGATCAAGGCAACAATCATGCTGTAGAGGTAGAAGAAGAACATCAGGAGATGGAAACCGAGCTTGACGAAGGATTCCTGTGATGCCGTTAGCCACATCTACCCTAAAATGCAGAGAGGTAAAAAGAAATTCAAACTCACCCGCTTGTGAATGTTGAGCTTGCGGAAAATCTCGGTTGCGTCCAAAAGGTGCTGGTTGTCGAAAATCCTAGTGCATGTTAGTATTTATATCCAGCCTTGAGACCGGATGGGTTGCGTACTTCTTTCCGTTGTAGGCGAGTAGAGGCAAGTTCAAGATGATCGCAAGCCAGTAGCCATTGATCACGAACAGGAAGGTCAAGAAAGCGTGAACAGCAGCTTCGGGGACAATGTAGGTGTTGAGACGGTTGCAGAGTTCGATGGGGTTGAGGTAGTCACTGCATCACATTGTTAATCACTTTGCCAACTCCGCTACATGCGAAAGCCCTGTAAGCCTGTGTTTGGAGGCATACCATTCCAGATCGCTGTACATGATAGTGAAAAAGACCTGCAAGAACAAGTTGACGGCATTGATCAGGACCGCCAACAGATACAGCCACGCTTCGCCAGACATCTTGCTTTGTTCCAAGTTGGTATTGCGACGAAAAGAAAGGTCTAGAGCAGACTGTGTTATCAAAAGTCGTCAGCAACGCGGATGCTGAGGATTCGCTGTCGGTGGATAGGTAGATGCGATCATGACGTTTTGGGGTTCGTGCACTCACGGAAATGAAATGAGTCTCAAAAGGACGATTGTTGTTCGACAGGAATATTAGCTCCAAGATTGAGTTCGCCAAAAGTGGAAATGATTTGGATGTAGATAAGAGTATTCAGGACTGAGAACTGTTGCCACTACAGGGAAGAGAGAGGAGGTTGTGGATTTTGGTGGTTCTTGGTTGGTGTTGGCTTGAGCGGTCGTTCGCGGAGATTGGGTTGCTGCCAGCCGCGCGGCTAATTGGCGAGCGGTTATTTACAGTAATCTGGCGGGGAAATTACATCTATGAAAGAACGATTGAATATCTTGCTTTGGTCAATGCATCAGATCATAATCAAGAACTAAGTAAACGATTTTATATTTCAAGAGATGCGAACCTGAGGTGTGAGTTGTAACTTGTAGATCGAGTCAATTGGCTCTGCCAAAGGTCCAGTAAGCTAAGTAACATGCAAAACACCAGCTTTATGATAAATCGGCAAAAACAATGCTGGAACAAGATAAAGAGTCAAAGAGAGGGAAGAGAAACTCCAAGCCAGAAAATATGAGGCTGTGTAACAAAACGAGGATGTCATACTTGACATCTACCACGGAACATTCCATCCCAAAAACACGTATACGACAATAGCAGAGACAATATATGCAAATGAAAAGCGTTCTTATCGCTTCTCAACAAGTAAGAAATGCATGGCCGCATAAGCAAGTACGATGAAAACTGCAGAGATAATGCCCAAGCCCAATACATCTCCCCATAGCGCAAGGGTATCAAATCCGAAGGCACTGAGAATTGAAGCTCCGGGAACTTCGATGTCGAGGCCGTATTTGTGGTCAATAAGTGTTAAAAATGTGACTTCGTTGACGATCAGGCCTTCGAAACCATAATGGAAGATGGATAGCTGCAGTATCTCGTTAGCATGCTTGAAACTTGATCGGCCGACATATTACTCACAGTTTGTAGCCATATAGCAGCAGGTGGAATGGCATCATGGTTCAGCAGTAAGCCAGCAAATAGCAAACTGAACAGCATGACCAAGCTTCCAATGAGATTGGCTACACCACCATCGCGGAAAACAATTCCAATAAAGAGACAGATTCCGGCAGCAGCCAAATTGAAGAGAACAAGAATCAGAAGGAATCTCAAAAATTCAGGCCATGCTGGAATCAGCCCGGTCATAGGGTACACAATTACCCCCATAATGAGTGGAGGAATGAGGCGGAGGGGTACAATATCGAATATGACTTTTGCGGTGAAATATGCAAGAGGCGAGTAGTACCCGTTGGCACGTTCACGAACGAAGAGCAGTCGCTCAGATGAGAATACAGTCAGACTCGTTAATGTACTGAAACCAAAGAGAGCAAGAATGAAGAAGAATAAGCCGAGACGGTTTTGGAAGCCCTTGATATCATCCGTGAGTCCGTAGAACAAGTATCCGCAAAGAACTGCGAGAAGAATCGAGATGGCGTAGTGTGTCAACATCAACATAGGATTGCGGTATAGATTGCGCCAGGTTCGATTGGAGAGAATGACGAATTGTCGTAATAGACCGATACGGGCATAACCCTTTGCTGGTACGTTGCCAAAGACCTCGCCATTCGGAGTTGCGTTTGCATCATTTGCGCGGTCTACAGCAGTCACAATCTCCTCGTGCACTGAGTTAGCTACATCTGAAGTGGCATAGCTAGTTACAAGCGCATCCAAGTCGCTAGTTCCTGAAGCGGGTGGTGGGATATTGTCAGGATCCTCCGTGGCATGAGATACACCATTGCGCGAAGACAGGCGAAGCCATTGTGAGTTGTCTGTGACAGTATCCTCTTCGTCGGTCTTTGGCGTTGGTGGGGTTTCCGTGTCAGTCTTGCGGCGTGTAAACAATTGCTTGTCTTGACGCTGCTTTAGTGACTGTTGTCTTTTCGTAGGTGGGCGAGAGGAGTTTTCTTGTGTGTTCCTGATGGTTTCCTCAATGCTGACATTCGACGCGCTAGCAATAGACTTGACCGCGCGAAGACTGCTTGAGGCTGTTTTGAGGTTATCTCGCCGTACATCGAGAAAAGCATCTTCGACTGGGGTTTGAGAACCGCCAGCGTGCATAGTTAAATCAACCAAGAAATCGGCAATGTTGAAACCAGGAGGGCAAGGGTAGCCAATATGATCGAAGTACCGTTGGCAAGACGAGAAAGGTCCAGAGTACACCGTGCGACCCTTGGCCAAAAGTATCAAACGGTCAAAAAGAGCAACAATATTAGAGCGAGGTTGATGAATTGTGAAGATAACAGTACGGTTGTATGTTTTGGCTAGGGTCACCAGACATTCAATAACGTTAAAAGCGTTGAATGCATCCTATTACAGTCAGCTCATATCAATAAAACCCTGAGGTACAAAGACTTACTAAACCGCTTGTCGGTTCGTCAAGGAAGAGAATACTCGGGCTGGTGACAAGTTCGCATGCAATTCCTACTCTCCTCTTCTCTCCACCGGAGATACCACGCCCATGGCCTTCCTCAGAGCCAATAATCTGATCTTTGATATGGTGAATACCTAATTGCTTTTCGACTTCGGTGACTCTCTGCTCCTTGGCAGATCGGCTCATATCCCTCGGAAGTCGCAACAATGCGCTGGTCAATATAGTCTCGTGAACAGTCAAGGTCGGAAGCATAGTATCTTCCTGGTCGACAAAACCAATCATGCTCTTGAAATCGGTATCGCTGATCTTTTCTCCGTTGATGTAGAAATCGCCCTGTGCCACGCCGCGCTTGTTCTTTCGGGCAAGGATGTCTAAAAATGTACTCTTTCCAGCTCCAGAGGCTCCCATGACAGCGGTGATTTCACCAGGCCGCGCGACACCTTGAATATCGGACAGAATCTGTTTCCCATTCAGATTGTACGATACACGGTCGAAGAGCAAGGCAGCCGCGCGCTGATCAGTAAGAAGTTTATCGGCTTCATCATCCGATTCATCCAGACGAATAGCGCCATAACCACGATAAGCGGCACGCCTGGACAGGTACCATATAGCCAGGATGACTGCAACAACAAACAAAGAACAACCGGCGATCACACCTGCGATAAGCGGAGTATTTATCTGCTTCACTGGTCGTTGGTAACCAGGTACATCGGTCCTATAGAGACATTCCCCGGAACGGCATTGCAGCGTGATACTCTCATCGCCAAAGATACTTTTAATTAAGTCATCCATAGCAGGTTCCTTGAATGTGCTGCCATCATTCTTGCCGCCATCGGAAGTAATCGTACTAAACGTGGCCGGACCCTTGATCTCTTCCGTTAGAAAGTCGCTGATATCTATCGAGCCGTTTTCACCACAAAGCATTCGGTCGGGAATACATTGACATTTGACATTCTGGCATTTGTAATTCGTAGTATTGCGATCGTATTCGGCTTCCATGCTCCAGTCGCAGGTATCGAGGGCGCAGTAGAACGATTCGACCTGGTCGACCCAAACTGTGAGAAGTTAGATATGTTCCGCGATAGGTTTGGGGGAAAACACGAACATTGAAAGTTACAGTTCTTGTCCCCTTCGTCTCCCTCTTTACAGGAGAACGTCACTTGTGGTTTTCGCTCTTTCAACTGATCGAGGATCTTGCGATTGGTAACATCACACATCTGATGGTTCTCCTTCACAGCCAGGCCTTGTGTATAACAGACACCGCCTTCTCCTTCTGGCATCATGGCGTTACATGCATCGTCGGTCTTGCAGACGTTGCAGTTGATGCCCTCCCAACCATCCTTGCAGTCGCAGTACTTGTCCTGTCGAGGTCCGCGATTGAAGCCATCTGCCAGTGATCCGCACGTCGGCGTGGAGCAGTCATCACCGCCATATCCAGGCGGACAAGAGCATTTCCCGGTGAATTTATTGCAGTCGGCAAATTGGTGGCATTGAAATGCGTCAAGCTGGCAGTTGAAACACGGAGGACACTCTGACGGGCGATCGTCGAAAGCCGATAAGAGAGGATCAGCACTTCTAGAGGTGAAGTTCTTCGCAGATACTGTATTTATCGACAAAACCAGTGAGGATATGGCGCCAAGCAGGTAGATGGCTCGCATCGTGAGGGTCGGTGGTGAGGCAACTGTCAGATTGAGGCAGCGCCAAGAGGTTCCTGGTTGGTTGCTTATCTGGGCGTCGAGCAACCGTGTCGTGTCAGAGCTCAATAAGATGGCACAAGAGAAGGTCCAGCCATGGAGGTGCGACGCAAACAATGTCAATAGTCTCAAGGAGGCTGTACAAGGACGAGTGAACTAGTTGTCGTGAGGTAGGATGGTTTACCTGGAGAGCTCTGTAGGAGAGATGGAGTTGGAGTTGGTGGTACGTACCTCGCAGCAGCATCCTATGACACAATGACTGGGGCTGGACTGGGCCAATCACGCGTTCCCATTTGCACCACAGCCCGCCCCAGTCAACTGACCTCGGCCCTTTCGCCGACTCACTTTAGTGCGTCCGCCACGCTCTCTACTCCATACAGGTCTTTGAGTACATAGCTGTTGTTGTTGTTGTTGTTGTTGTTGTTGTTGTTGTTGTTGTTGTTGCAGTATTCACCACCTATTTGAGCAGTCTTTGCTTTTTTACATTGTGACTGAGGAAAAGAAAAAAACCTATTTCTGTCATATATGCACGGATGACTCTTTATATTGGTCCCTTCTAAGTCCCATACCAAGGTGAACACCCGGAATCGTCTGTAATACGACCGTTATCTCATTCGATTGAAGTACGATGGAGTCTTCAGTTCTCCAAGTGTCACGAAACACTATCGCTTGACTTTCGACATCAGTCATGACAGTTTCCTCGCGCTACATACTACCGAAACGCTATCCGTTATTTTCCCACGCGCCCATTTCAAAGCGAATATAACACACCGTATGCCGCATCCTTGCACGGAAATGGATGGATTATGGGTTTACTTGCATGATCTCCAGGTTCTCTATGCCGTCCACTCCACAAACTCCATGGAAGTTATATACGCGTCCACCTCGGATTATCCGATTCAGTCCACAATTCGGGTTATCCGGGGCCCCACGTTTTCTGATTCGCAGATATAGATAATCTGGAGCTTCCCCTCGCGAGCTGACAAGACTATTTCTATGCCCAGTCTTCTCCTGAAGATACTCGACAGGTTCCATATCGCACATAAACTTTCGATTCAAAATAACAGCAAAATGTCCCTTGCAAGACGATCTTCGCCCCCCGACGGGCGCGAGCCCTACATTATAGGCCAACTCGAAGGTGAACGCATCACCATCCCCGGCAGCAAAGGTGTATTCCGCATCTTGGCCTCATCCAAGCAAACAGGTGGCACGATGGCTGTTTTCCAAAGTGCAGCTGTGCTCTCCGACGCACCGGGGTTTCATTACCACAACGAAGCTCATGACGTTTTTCTCGTGACCAAAGGTTACTTGAAGCTTTGGAACGGGGACAAATGTCGAATTATGGGACCAGGAGATTTTGCCTATGTTCCTCCTGTAAGCTCGCTTCTTCCGAAAATTGGGCCTCGATCAAGCTGACGACTGCAGCACATTGTTCACAATCCAGAGATGCTTGGTCCACACACAGAAACATATGGTTTAGTCACGCCCGGAGACTGGGTTGATTTCTTCCGTCACGTTTCCGAGCCCTACGAAGGCCTCATTCTTCCCGAGCACGACAATCGTGATCTCAAAGCCCTGTTGATTCCCAAAGTCATGGCCGCCAAAGGCCAATTCGACGTCGTATTCCAGCCAAACTACGTGCCTCCCGCATTGGGGGAATGGGACCAAGACGATGAGAAACTACCTGCAGGTGATAAGCCACTGCCTTACTTTTTACGCGCAAATACCGGGCCCCGATGGCTACTAGGAGGCGTCATGTCACGACCATTCATAACCACGAGCCAATGCAACAGCGTGTGCGCTATTTCCAGCATCGAATCGTCAAATATATACCCCGACTCAGATTCGATATTCTCCAAACAATTGACCTTCAAGACTGTTGATCACTGTCTCTGCGTTATTGAGGGACTGTTGATAGTCCGTCTCCCGGGCCAGCCGGACAGTGTCATCCGCGAAGGTGAGACGGCACTTGTACCGGCTGGGCAACCTTTCTCCTTGAAATTTGCCAGTCGATATGTTAGGGTGTGGTCATTTACCAGTGGAGATGGAATTGAGTCGTTAGTTCATAAACTCGGAACACTGTCTGAGAGCTTTGTATTGCCGGATCAGGCACTGGCAGGGAATATTGACAAGCAAAAGTTAGACGAGGTTGCGAGGGAAATTGGTGTTGAGATCGTTTAGCTTGTCAAATTTTCATGAAATGAATGCATTGCAATTGTCTTGATTCAATATGCATGGCTGAATTATGATGCCGCAGCGGCTGAACGAGAAGGATATGTAAATAACCCGAGCGACACACTATACAACAACGTCCACACATTAGGCGTAAACAAAGTACTTCCTTCATTTTCACGAAAACACAATCAAAGACCTAGATGTCAATTGCAAGAAGTGAGGGGTACACGTGATGCTCTCTACCCATGTTCTCCACAGCGGGGAAGAATATTCTGGATGTTGAGGATATCACAAATTGGGTTGAAGGAGCTGAACAATCATCTACTCCGTCGAGACGGCTCGAGTGATACTCTCCAATCCCCTACAGTCATTGGATTATGATTGAAAGCGCGCAGTAAGCTGCATAACTATAATGGTCAAAATCGAGCCTTTTGCCGTTGAGCAAGTATGTCATCTTCCCCGCAACCACTACACCTACTCGTCGCTAACCTCAAACAACGAGTTACCTAGTGGATGGACGACTACGAAACAACAGCTACCTACAACCTCGCCGAGACATGCTGCGCCTCCATATCGCTCGCTGACCTTCAGAACCTCTCGGAACAGCAACAAACTTCAGACAACAACCCAGACGCAATCTCCCCTTTCTTCTCCGCCAGCACAAAACTGACCTACGGCGCAATCCGTGGCTCGGAGACCTTACGTGGTCACCTGTCGCGCTTATATTCCATCAAGACACCCACCGTTCTACCACCGGATAACGTGCTGATTACCTCCGGCGCGATACAAGGAAATTTCTTGCTACATTACGCTTTGGTGCAGCCGGAGGATCATGTCATTGTGCATTATCCGACGTACCAGCAGTTGTATTCCGTGTCGGAGAGCATAGGGGCGGAGGTTAGTCTGTGGAAGGCAAAAGCAGATGATAATGACGAGAATGGATGGGTATTGGACACGGAGGAATTGAAGGGGTTGATCAGGCCTAATACGAAGTTGATTGTTTTGAAGTAGGGGTTCCTTCGCCCTTGGAAGCGATTGAAAGAAGTTTGTGCTGATCTGTTGGCAAGTAACCCTCAGAACCCGACGGGGGCGTTGATACCCAAGTCCAAATTACAGGACATTGTGGATATTGCCAAAGAGCAGTCAATCACAGTCCATGCGGACGAAGTCTACCGCCCTGTGTTCCACGGCATATCTCCCATTGACAACGAGTTCCCGCCTTCTTTATTATCCTTGGGCTACGAGAATGTTGTCGTAACAAGCTCCATGTCTAAAGCGTACAGTCTAGCCGGTATCCGAGTCGGTTGGATCGCAGCACGTAACAAGGAGATTATCGACAAATGTATGGTTTGCAGAGACTACACGACTATATCAGTTAGTCAGATCGATGACGCCATTGCGTCCTATGCCCTGGCACCGCATACCATTCACAGTCTTTTACTCCGCAATATCCAATTGGCCAAGACGAATCTAGCTATTCTCGAGAAATTCATTGAAGGGCACAGGTGGGCGTGCGATTGGAAAAAGCCGCGTGCCGGTACAACGGCGTTGGTCAGATTTAATAAAATGGGTCGGCCCGTGGACGATGTTGCGTTCTGTAAATTGTTGCATGAGAAAAAGGGCGTGTTGATTGTGCCTGCGAGTCAGTGTTTTGGCCGGGATGGTGATTTCAAGGGCTATGTGCGGTTTGGGTATGTGTGCGAAACCGAGGTGTTAGAAAAGGGACTAGAGAAGCTGAAGGAATTCATGAAGGGGGAGTATGTTGACGATGTTCCTCTGGCGAAGTGAGTCTGCCCGTTATGTCGCGAGGAATAGGACGGACGAGACACTCAGTAGATGGATGTACATACGTACCGCATAGCAGTCGCAAAGCGATAGTGTTCTTCTTAGACTACTGCCTCTGGATTGTACCTCGGAAGCGCATCAACAACGGAGATATTCATAGTCTGTAGGCTCAGTGTACATGTTATGCACAGCAATGATGAGGTCAGGAAAAAAGAACGAAAGAAAGAATGGATCAAAAAGATGATTTGAAGATAAGAAGGGTCTCGTACGAGAAACACGTAAAATTGGTAATCATGGTAATGTATACGGCTAGTTGTAATTGCACGTTCGGCCGAGGTATCTCTGCGTCTCCGCATACCAACGACCTTCACGATCTCGTCTTCTGCTCTGCAACCGCTCTTATTTTACTACCAGCATGTCACACGTCTGTCGCAGTGGTACGACGTCCTGCTGTGTACATCGCAACAAGCGGACCACTTTGCTTTATCGTTGTTGATACCTCATTTTCGTTGTGTTAAGATAGCATCGCAGACATGCCGCCACTTCCCGCTCTCCCATGTAAGTGTCCTTGCAAATCAACAGGACACGCATTGCTAGTTTTGGCATTTTGTTACTGACTATTTCAATCCAGCTGTGCCCATAAAATATGCTCTCCCGGCACTCGGCACGCTCTTCACCTATTTAAATGCCAGATGGTCAATGTTCTACGACTGGCAACTCATCAAATCTCTCGCCACGATCAACATTAAACTCAAACTAGCGGAGCGAGCGGATCGCTTGAATCTGTTTTATGTGCTCGAAAAGCATGCCTTAGCTCCCAAGTCTGCCAACCGGCCTTTCATCGTGTACAATGGTCAGACATGGACCTACAAGGAAGCTTACGACACAGTCCTTCGATATGGACAGTTTTTTAAGCAGACCTATGGTGTCAAGCCAAAAGAAATTGTCGCGCTTGATTTTATGAACTCGGCTACTTATATCTTTATCTGGCTTGGTTTGTCGAGTATTGGTGCTGTTCCGGCGTTCATCAATTACAATCTCAGTGGGAAACCCTTGTCGCACTGTGTCAAGGTTTCGACTGCGCGATTGGTGGTAGCCGATGTGGAGATCAGAGATAAATTCACGCAAGAACAACTTGCTGAATTTGCGTCACCGGATTTTAGAGATGGAAGAGGTCCCGTTGATGTGGTCTTCATCACTCCCGACGTCGAGAATCAGATTCTGCAGGCGCCTGCCATTAGAGAAGATGACAGTGTTCGTAGCAATGCTGCTCTGCGGGAGATGGCAGTGTTGATCTACACTAGTGGCACCACGGGTTATCCGAAACCAGCTGTTGTCAGTCTGTCCAAATGCTGGTCTGGCGCCATTTTCATGGATGGCTGGTTATCTCTCAAGACTGATGATCGGGTGTATACGGTTTGTCCCCCATGTATCTTTGCTTTGCTTTGATCTGACCTTTTAAGTGCATGCCGCTTTATCATGCCACCGGTGCCGTGCTTGGATTCTGCGCCGTCCTGTTCAAAGGCGCTACTATCGTGATTGGACACAAATTCTCAGCCAAGAACTTCTGGAAGGATGCTCGGGCTGGCGATTCTACCATCATACAGTATGTGGGCGAGACGATGCGGTATCTTCTCGCCATGCCGAAGAGTGATCTTGACAAGAAGCATCGACTTCGCCTAGCGTATGGTAACGGCATGCGACCCGATGTATGGGACAAAGTCAAAGAACGCTTTGGAATCGAGACCATCGCAGAGTTTTATTCTTCGACGGAAGGGTTTTCCGGACATTGGAATCGATCAGCCAACGATTTTTCAGCCGGCGCAATTGGTCGTAATGGATTCATTGGAGAGTTGCTTCTCGGACGGACTATGGCGCTCGTCGAGGTTGATCATGAACAAGAGATTCCTCGCCGCGACCCAGTCACTGGATTCTGTACGCGTGTTCCGAGAGGAGAATCCGGAGAATTGCTTTATGCATTAGATCCAAACGACATTGCGTACAAATACCAGGGATATTTCAACAACTCCGAAGCTTCCGAAAAGAAGGTTCTGCGTGACGTTTTTGTGAAAGGGGATGCCTGGTTCCGCACCGGCGATACATTGAAATGGGACACAGAAGGTCGCTGGTACTTTACCGATCGTATTGGGGACACATTCCGCTGGAAGAGCGAGAATGTATCCACGAACGAGGTTGCCGAAGTGCTAGGCAGTCATCCCGACATTGCCGAAGCGAATGTTTACGGAGTGTCGCTACCTCACCACGACGGACGCGCAGGCTGTGCAGCTATCGTATTCAAGAACGGAGCCGTCGAACCCCCGTCCGATATCTTGGAGTCGCTAGCCGTGCACGTCCTTGCCAATCTGCCGCGTTATGCACTACCGCTGTTTTTGCGCGTGACCACCGAACTGGAGAGAACGGGCAACAACAAACAACCAAAACACATTCTGCGTCAAGAAGGCGTTGATCCTGCCAAGGTGTCTGCTCAGGATCGTCTGTATTGGTTGAGGGGGAACAGATATGTCGCTTTCACCCCGGAGGATTGGGCGAGGTTGTCTGCGGCGCAAGTTATGCTGTAGGGAGTAGTAGTAGTGCGTATACATAGATAGCCGACATTACCAATGACGATTGTATGCCATATCATTCATTGTGTCCTGAGGCGGATTGAGTAGCTCAGACTGTTTCATGTAGTCATTTTAGCGTTAAGCACAGCCGAGTCGGCTTTATGCTGGACCCGCTCGCGCCGCGGAACATCTCCAACTTGGATCGAAGCCTTCTCCGCACTTAAACTCTATAATATCGGCGATGTAAAGTCTCCCAAATTCCTCACAGGCATTGATTGTCTAAAATTCGGTATAAGCTACTTACTTACACGTCCTATAGTCTTATGAACTTCAGAGTCCAGGGTATTTAAACACTCATATCCAGGGTGGGATTACTCGCGATATGTTCACATCAAGACTCCCAAGAACAGTGCCATGTGGAAGGAAAAGAATCACAAAAACAACACAACGCCTATATGCAACAACTTCTCCTTCCCAAAGAATAGACGCAGCAACAATAGCAACTTCGTTTCTTTCCCAATTCCAGTCCCGCGGCCCTCAATCCCGCACTCAATTACTAGACGCAAATCAACTGCATCTTCTCACACTTACCCTCCATCGACCACGCCTGTATTCTTCCGCTACTGCTACCGCTACTGCCATTGAGGATGGCACGCCTTTACCACCGGGCTATCATCTAGTCTACTTCACCCCTTCATTCCTCGAATCCGAGCTCGGGGCTGACGGGACTGATACATCCTACAACCCTTCGGCACCGTTTACGCGCCGTATGTGGGCGGGCGGGGAGGTTCGTTGGCCTAGACAGAGTAACGGGAAAGCGAATCTGTTGAGGATTGGCCAGACGGTCACTGAGACAACGACGGTGCTAAGTGCGGAGCCGAAGGTTGTGCGCAAGACCGGGGAAGAGATGATCGTTGTCGGGGTGGAAAAGCGGTTTGCGAATGAGAGTGGGTTGGCTGTTATTGATCGACGGTATGATTTATCCTGAAAGCAGTTCCATGGATGTTATCGATGGCTGATGTTGGTGACGAGGAGGAGGTAGGAATTGGGTGTTTCGTGAGGCACTTCCGTATTCACCCCAACCAACGACCACAACCACAACAGTTCATAAAAAGGATGATATACCATCACCAATCGCCCAGTCAGCCCCTCCACTGAGCCCTCAGCAGCAAATATTCCAGGAAGAAAGGGTATACAGACGCCCCCTCCGTCAGACTCCTGTCTCCCTCTTCCGCTTCTCAGCCCTCACCTTCAATCCACACAAAATCCACTATTCATTACCCTGGGCCCGAGACGTCGAAGGACACCGCAACGTCGTCGTTCACGGGCCACTGAATCTGATCAACATGCTGGATTTTTGGCGCGATATACAGTACTTAAAGCCAGAAAAGCAGGAGAGACTCCAGGCTGGAGAGGAGGAATTTGTTGTGCCGGAGAGTATAGTGTATAGGGCGACGAATCCGATCTACGCCGATGAGAATTATGAGATTGTTCTTGAGGAAGGGCATGAGGTGGAAGGAGGGAGCAGGGTGAATGTGTTTGATCACGAAGGGGTTGTGTCGATGAAAGCGGATATCAAGGCATGATGACCGTATCGAATGGGCGAAGACGGACTTCTTTGTGAAGCGAGGATTTATATGCTACGTGCGTCCCTGTACGAAAGGTTGGTTTGTCTCAAGAGGCGGACCAGGTGGAAGACGCCGAATAACAAGGTGACCGTTTTGAGGGATTTGTAATTTCATCCTAAGATTGCAGAGCTTACGGCGCATAGATCTTGGTCAGGATTAAGGTCTTTACATTTGAGGCACGAAGGACGGATTGAGGAAACGAGTCTGCCGCTGAACAGGATGACGTTAATTTTTTTTTTTTAAGAATGAGAGACTATTTAATGGCAGTAGAAGAACGCTCCAGGTCATCATAGTATTAGATATTCGTGCATTCTAACTTTTGTCTATGTACGATTCGCGATGCTCAGTGCTTCAGAATTTGTCTAATTACGAGGTCTATATGTGTAATGCGCAGCAAAAGTAAAAATGACGATGGTCATCATGCCCGAAGACGTTGTACCATCGCATGCAGAGAGTCTGTTACCTCATTATGCATATAGTTAGGCAGGGCACATACGACCCGTCTCATCGACAGTCCAGTAGTCACTACCGACGGCCTTGAGAGCGTAGAAAAAGTAATCAGGATCATACTTCTCCTTAATCTGCAACAGGGCATCGTAGTTGCTACCGAAGAAAGTCTCCTGCCAGTCAGGCTGGCGGAAGTCGGCCTCGTTCTGGTAGCATCCGCTACCGGGAGTTACGGCCTCGAGCTGAGGCACAATATCGTCAGTCATGCGGTACTGTTCAGCGACCATGTCGGCCCAGGGGGCAGTCTCGTTCCAGGGGCTGCCGATCTGCATGGTGACGGCGGCGTTACGGAAAGCCGGGAAGATGGCGTTGTAGACATTACCCGGGTTGGAGACGTCGAGACCGACACCGACGGCGATGACGCCGGCTTCGGTGATGTTGCGGATAGCTGCAGCGATTCCGGAGGGGTTGGAGTCGAGGGCGTCACGGGGGATGAGACGTCCACCGTATTGGTATTCGCCGACACCGAGGTTGCCGTAGGGAAGAGGACCCATGTAGTTGTCGTAATGATCGTAGTAGGAGTCAAACTGGGTATAGGAGACAGAGTAGGTGATGTTGAGATCATCGAGAACGTTGAGGAAAGGAGTCAAGAGGGTCTCGACATCGGCGCTGGTCATGTTGTATCCAGTAACGGGGTTGAGAGCAAAGAAAGAAGAGGCAATTTCATAGATGACGGTGGCACCAGTGTCGATCATGGCGGGCAGAAGAGAGTGGAACTGGGAGACAGCCTCGTAGAAGTTGTCTGCGGTGGTACCGCTAGACAAGAACTCGAGACCAGCACCACCGATGGTAGCGTCAGGGTGAGCCTTGACGGTGGCATAGATGACTACACCGTAGTTACCGGCACCACCACCGCTCAGAGCCCAGAAGAGGTCGGAGTTGGTAGAGCGGTTAGCAGTGACGAGCTTTCCCTTGGCAGTGACGACCTGGTATTCCAAGGCGTTGTCGGCACCGAGACCAAAAGCGGTACTGAGAGCGGAGTGACCACCACCCTGGATATAACCACCAGCGAGACCAACGGTGGGACATTCGCCGCCGACAACGACAAGTCCCTTTTCGTGAGCAGCCTCCATGATCTGGTAGCCCATGATACCAGCACCGACCTTGAAAGCAGGGCCGGTGTAGTTGGCGTCAGACCAGTCCACGTATTGGATGTCGTTGAAGTTGTGCATCCAGACAGAAAGAGAACCAGCACCAGAGGAGCGACCAAGATAACTGTGATCGTTAGCTTCTTTTTATTCTACTTCTATGAAGCAAAAACTGTCAACAGAGATTCTGACTTACTCATGGCCGGTGTTGCGGATGACGAAGCGAATGTTGTTCTTCTGGGCAAATTTGATGGCAGCCATCACATCGTCGGCAGAGGAGACGTTGACAGAGTAGTCAACGTAGTTGCCCAAGAGACAAGGCTTGCTCTCCAAGGAGAAGGGGTCACAGCTGTCATTGGCAAAGTAGGTCTGCATGATGGAAGAAGAGGATGCGATGCTGTGGACCGTCAGCTTTGTTTGTCCTTGCCTTGGGAAGTAGAAGTAGCTTACTGAGTCTGGGGGAGGTTCCAAGCATCCTGCAAAGCAGCACAAGCAGTGGCGTCGTAGGTAGGGTCATGACAGGGCGATCCAATGGGAACGGTAGCAATCAACCGACCACCGACAGTCGAGTTGAGTTTTGCCCAAGAGGAAGCAGAAGGCCAGCAGCTATCAGTCGGCATGCAACGGCAATCACCCGAGGGGCAAGACTCATCGCTCTTCGCAGCAGCGAGAACGGCCAGAGAGGCCAACGCCCACGAGTACTTCATAGTGTTGAGAGGAATGAGAAGAGGAAGAGGAGGAGGAGGAGGAGGAGGAGGAGAAGTGAGGGCAGAGGGAGGAAGGATGATAGAGGTGACGGAATCGAAGTTGAGGTCGTTGGGAGAATGAATGCTTTTATAGAGGAAGAAAAGAAGATGGTGGAGAGCACATTGACATTAACACGTGGTAGTGGATGCCGGCACTGCTGCGGAGATGTTTCCCAGAGTATTCCTCGATTTCGTTCGATTACTCCTTTGAGTAATACTACCGAGTCGAACGCGGGTCACGGTGGAGCAGGGGATCGAGATGCCGGAGGACAAACAGAGATACACTTTTATATTGTGAGATATGGCGTTGTTATGCAGCGATTGATAAGTTTAAATCGTGAAGCTCAATGTACCAGGCCATCGAAACATCTCAAACGAGATCCCGGCATCAAGGGTTGCGCCGCTCTGCTAGGCAAATTCAATGCCAATTTCTCAACGGTTTAATTTAACAGAGGCAATATCGACTGGCGTATCATGCATCATGCAAGTGCCTGGCGCTAGAGCAGACTAATACGTATGCCCGATAGCACTAATCTCTTCTCGTATGTTTGCAGCGCGAAAGGCAAAGTTTATGCAGCGGTCAGCATAGAGAGACTACTCCGGACGTGGTATAGCACGGACAGACTTCGATAATGAGCCAAGATGAAGAAGGCTTTTTCGGCGGACGGAAGATTAACCAAGATAAGCCTCCGGAATCGCCAAGCTTGTTTTCGCGGAAACGCTAAGCCGCAACCAGTAGGCGGTCACGGAAAGAGAAAATTGCCGCCAACAACGTCGGGTTGCTTCGGCAATTCACCTGCCGAATAATTAGGTAGTCGTCTTCTTCTTGAGACCTCCGGACTCCCTCGACAACAGACCGCGCCACGACTCCACGACTCCATATTCGAGGACGTAATGGCGAATGGGATGCCGCAAGAAAATAAATAGTTCCTCGTATATTATGGCTTAGAGGGTCGGGAGGGCTTGAGCGGGGCTCTGAATTGTGGGCTGTGCTCGTCCTGTACAAATCGTTCCACAATTTCCAGTGCATCAACGACAAAAATTCTTCCCTTGGCTCATGATTAGCATCTTTGGCGCCTTTGCTTACTCCGTAGCCAGTTCTTTTCTGGATCTAGAAAGCGCGTCTGCATGAACCTGCATGTGGCGAGCGAGTGATCACCTGCGAGTCACGTGACTCCACACGTGGCCTCCCAAAGCTCTAACTACTAGTACATAGTACATAGTACTAGCGAGACGGCGTGAACCCTGATTCAATTTTTCTGCACATAATAACGTAGTGCGCGCCCCGCTACTGCTGCAGATAAACGACTTGGTCAATCAGTAGAGTCGATTCAGCTGCTAGCGGAATGTAGAGGAAAATCTCCAGCATAGGGGCTGGAACGGTCCCCCGTGTTGATGTAATTACACCGCAGCGCCTCGTATGAACACTTTATAGATGTGTACTTTGATCGAGTTAACTACAATGCGCTGCTTGGCTTCAAATTTCAAACTTCATACAATGCTACCCTGGGGCGCACGGAGTACGTACCTGAACTCTCTCTCTCGACCACGTATGTTCTCCGTCCGGAATTTAGACTCTCATGGCCAGCACGCGGAAGCTCGGATATTCCGGGACGCTGATTTCTTTTCCAGAGTTTCTTCCAAAGTTTGGTAGCTTGGCCCGTTCTCCCTGGGCTGGCCCAGTCTCAATACGGTGGCTTGCCCATGGTTGTTGTGTCTTTGGCAGGGTAATCAAAGTTTGGCACCGTACGGACTGCGTATGTACCAGACTATAACAGCGTAACGGTGGCGCCCCAATGCGGCCTAGTGGATATGCACAGAATCTTTCCATGGTTAAGAAATCCGCTGACGGCTAGCGCGCCCCACCACCTGAGACGACGCTAAGCTTCATACAGAAGAGGCGCTTTTGTATCGGGATACCGATTCGTTTTTGATACGTACAGAAATCCCCACGGCTTCTCGATCTGACTTCTGCAGACTGACTCAGAGCCTGCACGTTGCATAACGCATTGCAATCTGCAGGAGCCACCCACCGTCCGGAACCCTGGAAACCCTTCCCCTCTTATCTCGCTATGACCTACGGAGCATTCAATAGTCTGCGCCAAAGTTTAAAGCGGATTGTCCAGCTTTTGGGTCCTTCGACACCGAGCACCATTGCCCTTAATAATATATTTAAGCATTTTTTATTTTTTTTGCCATTGTCATCAAGCGATGAAGGATTTCCTCTTCTCTTCTTTCAGTCGCTGCATCTCGTCAACATTCCACAAACCATTATGATGCACATATAGGGAGTGTCGCCAGTCCAACGTTTTTCCTTTGTCGTACCATCCCAGTCTCTTCATCCGAGATCACCACCACGGAAGATCCCCCACTGCGTGCACTAAGATCGAGCCGATCGCTAGCCACCCAACAGTCAATCAATCATCATGGATTCTGCAACGGGGACATCCCTGGTTAGGGGTATCTGGGCTGCAATGGCTATTGCAGTGATTGTCGTCACCCTGCGAGTGTTTGCAAAGGTCAAGATTCATCAGTTTCGTGCGGATGATATCTTGATGATCATTGCTATGGTATGGCTGTTTCCGAGGCGTCTGGAGTCACTATCGGATGATCATACATGCTGACCACCTTGTAGATCTTAGCCATCATCGCGACCGTCTTCTTGACCCTTGCCGTTCATCATGGATTCGGTCGAAACCTTGAGGCAATGGTGGCAGAGGGTTACATTGACGATGTACAAGCCGTTCTGAAATACATCGCCATGCTAGTACCGATCGTCACCATCAGCACCACCATCGCTCGCTGCTCTTTCATTCTATATCTTCTGGCCATTCTCGGAACCAACAAAACCTATCGATATGCGCTGTGGACGGTGATGATTTGGCAATTTGCTGGCAACATTGTGTCGGCTGTCTTGCCTCTGAGCATTTGTCGCAACGTCAATATCCTTTGGGATTGGACCGTCCAAACCACCTGCGGCAACACCGTCGCCGTCATTCAATTTGCCTATTACTCCAACAGTGCGTTTCCCTCCCCGCCTACATTACCAAACACAACTTAACCGTTTGAATCAGGTGCAAACTCGGCTTGTGATTTGTTTCTGGCCGTCTTTCCCACTCTCATTTTCTGGAACCTCAATTTGAAAATGAGTGTCAAGATTGGGCTCATCGTCCTCCTCAGTTTGGGTGTTGTGTACGTTCTGAGCTATCCTATCCTTCGTCTGATAAGCATACTGATCAAGGACAGTGCCATGGTCGCCTCCATCATCAAAACCACCAAACTTGCCGACGTCCCCGGCGTCACCAACCTGGGTGCGTCCGGTGGCCTGGAGCTCTTCCGCTGGGGCTACATCGAAAACACTATCGCCATCATCACCTCCTCTGTACCCTGCATTCGACCCTTGATCATGTCCTCCGTTCGCAAGTTCTCCAGCCGCGGCTACTCCCGCTCGTACGAGCTCACGGGGCCTCAAACCGGCCAGCGACGTACCGGACAGGACGATACTCTTCAGACGCGTCGAAACCGTAGTCGCTTCACTAATAAGAACGACACCATCGACGAAACGGGTAGCGTTGAGCGAATTCTGGATCCTGGTCATGGCCATGTTAACACCACTGTCAGCGGACGACGAGATTCGCCGACGCATGAGGAACAAGGGATCACGAAGTTCGTTGAGATTTCGGTGATTTCGGGGGATCAGTTTGATCGACGAAATCCGTGATGTTGATGTCCACTATCATGTACTAGCATTTTTTCTTTATTTACATCTAATGACCTGTCTATTTTAATGTCTTTTGGGGGATACCATCGTTAGAAGACCTACCTAGAGGTACTACCTAGGTATAACTTTCAATGAAACACGAGCATGAGTACTTCAGCCCAACGGCCTACTTTGGGATCTCGACGACACATACAAGTCAATACCAAGTAGTCAATAGACGCTATTTACGTCAAGTGGATCAGCGCGTTTTTTTTTTCTCTAAGCATAGCCCACATTTGCTTGCAGGCGTAAGTTTTCGGGATGGAGCATCCTCAATCTCCCAGACCGCCCCTTATCCATGGACCACTCCCCCCAAAACCATAGCACACTGACCACATTCAGGGGTTTAACCTCAAACCCCCATACAAAGGGAGGGCCGGTATGCATGCAAGGCCGTGACCCGGGAGAATTACCCGCTTGATCCGTTTTTCTTTCTTTTCTTCTTCTCTTTTCTTCCGGGCAAAATCTTATCTCCATGTGCTGAGAAAAAAATAATTGGCTCGTACTTGGACCTTGATTGGCTTACTTACCGGTTGTTGTTTTCCGTCCAATTGTAGGGTTCTGGTCTACGTTGCCCTAAGTATCCGATTATCCGCGTAGGTTTGGCGGGTTTGTGAATGGGTGGAGGTATTGGTGGCTCTCGTTACTACATCGGGGAATCTGAATACCAAGATGTGATAAGGGGGACAGTCCCAGAGATCAGATAATCATTCTCCTCGGCCTACGTGGGGTGGTGTGATCCATGTCGCTTAGTAGCTTTTTGAGGTGATATGTGTACCAAGTAGAACTGTTTGAATACAAGCGTGGCGCTGTGATTGCTCAGCTGTACTGGAATAAGTTAATTTATTTATTACATTACATTACCCTACGGAACAGACGTGGCTCCTCAAACACTGTTTCCCTCCATAATACAATGTCATATATGTTACATCAAGGGTTCATGTACTTCTTTTGCCCCTGTGACAGAAATGAACCCTTATTCCTCCGCAAAGTTTCATCTTTGGTTGCTTGCATGCATGCATGCGCTAGCGTAAGGCTTGCAGTAATAGAAGCAGTAGTACTTGTTGTGGTTGTGGTGGTTGTCAATAGGATTTTGTGGTGGTTGCCCTATGTCCTTTATCTAAGGCTTCTTTTTTTTTTCTTTTCTGGCGATACATGGCCAACCGGAATCAACATGATGTCTGATTTAGCTGAGAATCGTTCTAGAAGAAATTGAAAAAGAAAATACAGCCGATAACAGGTATGAAGAAGATGATGCTAATGCTCTCCCGACCAGGTTCGGGTCTTGAGTCTGGATACCCCTGCATCGAAGAGGCCTTGCTGGTAACCAGGTAGAACAGGGTATGCTAGTTACACGGTCAACCCAGTGACATGATAATCATGACTCCGCGCGCACTTCGATTCCCCCTTCTACAGCCCCCTCTGCTCCCAGTAACACAGCCACATACCTCGCGCTCTCCGTTCGACTCAGGTTCTTCCACTTGTGCATCGCAGCCCTCTGTACAACCACGTCTCCGCTTTTGACAACCCTCCTCTCGCCACCACTCAGCGTCAGCTCCAGGCTCCCTTCAAGCATCACGATGTAATCCACCGTCTGCGTTCGATGCCAAAACCCTTCCTCCTGCTGCGGATTCGGCGCAAAATTCATGTAGCAGGCGACGCTAGCGCCTGCAACGGGAAAGGCGACGTACGGAGGTCCAGACGAGGCTGTAGCATGGTGGTGGACTAGGTCCGCGTCGCCGGATAGACTGAAGGAGGGCGATGTAGAGTAGATATAGGTCAGGGTCGATGTGGGACCCGTGATTTGGGTTAGCGGTGGCGCGGGCGGCAGGAATGACGAGGATTTGGCCTCGTCGTCCGAGTTGGTGGTGATGTAGACGTCGGAAACTGTCATCTTGGTTACTCTTCTTGTGTTCAACTGAATGTTTTGGACTGCGATGCTTGGAGGTAAGCCACAAACCAGATAAGTGAGTGGAATTCATCCCTTTTAAATACTTCATGCCATCCTTCTCGGGTCTTGTATTGCACCTAACCCGGCACTAAAACCAGCAACAGAAGCACTTGACGCTAAACTCATTCTAGGATTTATGTGCGAGCTACACTATCGTATAAAATTGCCATTCCCAAACCATGGTATTATGTGCGAGCTCCATGCTAGTTTGCTCGACCTTTGATTTGCAATCAATCTCCCCGAGCAAGATAATTTGCGTGCGAACGAAATCGGTCCGGTGTTATCGCCCGGGGCTCTTATAGCAAAAATGGGAGCACTGAGTAAAGGATGCGGGTCCTGCAAAAGGAGAAAAGTCAAATGCGACGAGTCTCATCCAAAATGCATTCGCTGCCACAGAGCGGGTATTGAATGTACCGGCTACGCACCACGACTGAAGTTTGTACACGAAGAACCTCGGATCCGACGCACCGTAAAAGTATCTTCAAATCGGTCCAACGACTGCCGAATAGAAGCACGGAATTCTCGGTTGGCATCTCACTCCAGTCGATTTCATGGAGCTCCTCCTCACAACATCGCACTAATACCTGGGAACACATTATCTTTGACGGCATTCAAGGACGACTTGTTTCTATCCTATCTCCTCTCAAGATTCTTCGAAGGATACGACCCCTATTTGTCTAATACCACAGGACAATCTTCGCAATGTGGCTTGCCTACAGACTGGATTCCGGGGCTGGTCAAGACCGGTCAAAAGCCGCGCTACAAGTCATGGGATGCTTTGGCCGCCGTTGTTTTTGGTCAAGCTCACAACAGATATGGAGTGATGAACTCTGCAAGCCGATTGTACGGGGAGGCACTGTCGGAGCTTCGAAGTGAACTTTCATGCCCCGAAAATTGGTTTACGGATAGTACGCTGGCGTCTATAACTGCTCTTTACTTGTACGAGGTAAGCTACAAGGCTCTTATATCGCAGGACGGCACTGAGATATATGAAGATGTTTTCCTCCCAAAAAGATAAGCGCTGGATATGGCACGCAAACGGACTTGCATGGATTCTAGAGCAGAGGGGTCCATGGCAGCAAAAGTTCTACGTTGGAAAAGCCATCTTTCTTGAGCACCGGATCATGCTAGTAAGAGTGTTCCAGTCCGATAAAGCGAGTGTTTATTAACACTATATCTAGCTCGCGAGGTCAATTGTTTTACGCCAGAGCACGTTCCTCGGTGACAGAATTTGGAAAACAGTGCCTTGGGAAGACGAATCAACAACAAAATCGGCCATTGATTATTTGATCGATATCGGAACAGATATTCCTGGCTATCTCGCCCAAAGCCAGACAAACCACACAAAAAAAAGTGGTCAAGAGCTCGATAAGCTGAAGAGCAAGCTTGCTATATCTCTCGTAGAGTTGAATGATTGGTGGCACCACCGGGGAGCGAAGCATGCGCAAACCGCTTCGGAAGTGTCGTCAATCGAGGCAATTAGAAAACCACTCTTTCCTACCGTTCTCTCATACGACACGATGTGGACGGCCTTCACATTGTGCACTTACAACGCAATACGAATCCTGCTCTTGCAGCTATGGCATACGCTGCAGCGACATCCAACTGCAACTCAACCGGGGGATCAAGGCGTAACTCTGGACATGCCCAACAGCACAGCTCTGCTTGGCATCACATCTAATATCAAAGGTCTCGCGTGTGAGATTCTGCGGTCTCTGACGTACTGCTACAGTAAATCTCGACGCTTTATAAGCACCTTTACCTTCTTATTCATTCAAGACGTGGCGTATGGATGTTTTGATAAGGACTCGAAAGAGGCGAATTGGGTAATCCGACATGGTTGGGCTGAGCTTGTGAATTTTGATGATTACGAGAATCATAATTTGTTGACGCAACTATTGCCTTCGGGTCAGCTTAAAACCGGGTATTGAGTCAGCGGTTGAACCGTTCCCACGGTCTATGGGATAGGATAGGTTCATGTACTTTTTCCAGAAACAGAATGGAAAACCTCCGATCTCATCTCAAGACAAGCATTCATTCTTGACTGCTCGCGTGTGCGAAGGGAGAAGATCTTGTTATTGGGCTGGGTGGTGGCTGATAGGGTTTCCTTCCCGGTGCCCTAGGTCTGGCGCTATTGTATGGAGATAACCAAGAGCAGGAGACGAGGTTCGTTGTTATCAATCGCCGGTACTCAAGCATATACACCCTACTGTGACTGTCTCCTGCTACCAGCTAAAATTGCACAAATGGATGGCACTGCGAGGCCTAGCATGGAATTTTGTGACAGAAAAATATACATATATATATATATATATATCTAGATGAAGCACTATGCACATAGCCTACCGCATTGGTGTTTCAAAATTCGGGAATCATCGATCGATTGGCCAACAACTATTCAAATCACTTGAATATGTACAGCGACACTGAGAGGCAATATCCAGAAAGTAGACATCAATTCATATTCAGCCCTTGATTCCGCTGTTCCTAAAAAAATCCAAAGTTTGGAGAAGTCTGGCGGGTTGGATTATCGTGACCCAATCTAGATATAGATGGTCAGAAACTAGCTGCTCTCGCATTGAACATGTACCTAGAAAAACTCTTACTATTACAGTCCGACAATTATAACATCGACGTTCTTGACAGTGAGGACAGAAACAATCCACAGATACATTCAACGGGCCAGACCCACAGGAGCACTAGAAAGAATCTCGATGTTAGTAACAATGCAATGTCTTGAGGCTGTCCGTCAGTACGCCTATGTTGTAATTGCTTACACAGTACCATACTGTCGTCGAAGGACGAGGAAATAGTAGCCCTGATAGACTGGTTTTCCACAAGTATTGGCCCATGATGGAAAGAAATGATTATGATTCAGATCTATCAGTAGGATTGCCAAACATGAGCCAGAAGGCGGGGGGTCGTCTATTCTTAATTAGATACATGCTTACTCATTGATGTCATTTTAACACACCATCAACTCGATAGCATGACGTGTCTTACTGGAGCCGAATCAAGTCTGAAGATCCTGGTCGCGGAATACATATGTAGAGATACAAAAGAAGCCCCATACTTAGTACCGGACCGAGGTAATCTCCTCGAACAAAGGGCCAGTTTAGCATAAATGCGATGGAAGGGTAAAACAGCTGAGCCTTACAACTGCAGGAATGTACATAGAACTCAATCCAGCGCAGATTCAAGCCAAAGCCCATGTTAGAAATCTCCGAAGTACTAGGAGTTACTACAGGTGAAGATTTTGATAGGTGCCATCTGACATCATTGGTTCATCTTCAGACTTGAATTCCCACGAGACTCAACCAGATTGAGGGCCCTGTCGTATATCACCGCCATCTCCTACTTGGACCGTTAGGGAAACTTGCCTTTGGCGAGTCAAGTGGCAGTCTTACCGCTACACATGTAGCTATATCGACAAAATGCACACCGGTTCTGGGCGCATTCCGTGCAGTTTAGACTCGCAGTGATCAAGAACGGGCCATGACCACAATAGCACTATCGAAAAGTTTTATCAGTAAAGACTATTTCTATCGGGCGGACCATGACCACGGTCGTGACTACTAACACAGTACCATGTCGTGACTCGAGGACCGGGGGCCCTTGGAGTCGGTCGTTCGAAGATTTGCTGTTCCGCAGGCGTCGGCTTGAAAAAACTTCTATCAACGCGCCTAGACATCTTTGTGGATAGAAACAAGGATTCTGGGCAAGATTGAAGTTCATTCTCTCTTGATAAACGCCAATTGACGGCTAGTGCAGGCATAGCCACTCAGCCTGATACGACTTCGAACATGCCGTCCTTGCAGCCTTTGGCGAATCAAACAACGCATTGCCCAGCATTCTGGAATTGAGGACAAGTTGTAGACTACAACTTGAAAGAGGTTCCAAGTGGAAAGTGGCCTGATTTTCCTGGTTTTTTTCTTTTTTTCTCTCTCTCTCTCTCTCTCTCATATTTCACTCACGTTCATTTCTTGAGAAAAACAAGAACAGAGTCTGCATTATCAAACGTTATGGCGGAAGCCATTGCAGTTGCTGGTGAATCTGCATCTGTCTCAACGTTAAGATCCTTACCACTTACACTTAATACAGAAAACGAGTCAGGTCATCTGATATCACAGTAGCTCATGAGTCTCGCCGTTTATGATCAGCTGTCCGACATGGAGCCTCAGGCATCGAGGAGGCATCAACCCCACATCGGATATCGCAAGTAAAGCCGAACTTGATCTGCACTAGCCAACTCTCGCTTCCACCTGATAAGTTAGACCACTTACTCGACTAGGTATATTGATCTTTCTGTGCGCGCTCGTCCAATTATCTTACATCTTACACCGGGCTGGGAGAGCACTTGCGTCCGGTCTGTGTGTTGTTTCCACTTTCTTGATATCGTTCTCGATGGCCGACGTTATGGCCGACAGCAATGACATGGATGTCGGTGGTGACGCTGGTCCCTCCAACAATGGGCAGACAAAGACGAAACGCAGCAGAGTTCAGTTCTCATGTACTGCCTGCCGATATCGCAAGTACGCTCACCTATGCAGGCAATTCCCGCCAGCAGTAGCCTCGCGCAGCAGGAGTGTAGACGGTGCTAATCAGATATAGACTAAAATGTGATCGAACCCATCCATGCGATCGTTGCACGCGGCGCGGCGATGCAGCTTCCTGCACATATGTAGGCCACGGCCCCCGGAGCCGCGTAACCCACGCCACAGGCACAAATCCATCACATATCCAGAACCGGATTCAGCATCTGGAGAATTTGATCCTGTCATTTGCACAGCAAAAGAAGCAGGGAGATGAGAGCGGAAGTGGTAGTGGTAGTGGCGGAAGTGGTGATAGTAATCACAGTAGTGGTGCTGCGAGAGGCACTTTTGCTTCGACTTCTCCGAACAATAACGTGAATAGCTCGGCGGAGCCGTCGCCAGAGACAAGTGCGGCGGAGCAGAGCACGTCTGTGGATGTTGATCCAGGCAAATTGTTGAATAACGGCACTACATATGTAGACGCTTCCAATTGGCAGGCGATTCTTGATGATGTATGTCGATCTTTTCAGATTCTTGAACCCAAGCTAATCAAATACGTCAACAGCTCAAAGAAGTCAAGAGATACGTCCAAAATGACGAACAATATTTTGACGATGATGGGTTTCTTGGAGACGAGTCCGACGATGAAGTCTTTGAACTTGAGCAAGATGCGAATCGGCCGACTCTACTATTTTACGGAGGCAGAGTACCGACAAAACAGGAGTTACTCGCGGATCTGCCCCAAAGGGAAGTGGTGGATAGACTCGTTGCTAAGTTCTTGAACTCGGATGACCCTTCGCTTGGTAAGTTGTTTTACATCGGAATAGTACAAGAGACACTGACGTTTGTAGCTGTCATTCACTTCCCTTCCTTTCATCGAGAGGTTTGTCTCCGTCCATGATCGTATAGAGAACCAGCTAACAAGCATAGTATAACCAATTCTGGAATGATCCTTCGCAGGTGTCGGTAGCGTGGCTCGCCTTTCTTTATGGCTGCCTGACCATGGGTGTGGGCATGTTCCGACGCAGTATGGAAACGTTGCCTTCGCCCTTAGGCGATACAATAGATGCAATCAATCGCTTTCAGAGAAATTGTTGCTACTGCTTGATCAACTCAAATTACACCACAGTTGGAAAATTCAAAGTCGAGGCCTTGCTCATATATGCGACAATCGAGTACACTAAGCGAGGCAACTCAGCCATGAGCGTCTCCATCATCTTGGGTATTGCCATCAAATTGGCCATGCGTATGGGCTACCATCGAGATCCCAAAAACTACGATGCTTTATCTACTCTTGAAGGAGAGATGCGTCGACGCACTTGGGCCATACTCTCACAACTCGATACTTTGACTTCCTTCCAGGTGGGTATACCCAAACAAGCTCAAAGTTGGCAAAGCGACACCGAACTTCCCCGGAATATCCGCGACGAAGACATTGATGAGAATTCCATTGAGTTGCCGCCTGCTTTGCCCGATACTGTTCTGACTCCTATCATCTATCTGAGATCCAAGAATCGTGTTATGAACATGTTTGGCCGGATCTGCGATCTGGCATATAACCGCCAACCGTCGACGTACGAGAAGGTACTTGAATTAGACCGTGGACTCGAGGAAGCGCATGAGCTCATGGCGCCGGCTCTTCGTATGCGGCCCATAAATCAGTCCTTTGTCGATAATGCAGCTCTGATTATGAAACGCTACACTCTTGACATACTGTATCAAAAGGCGCGTATTGTGCTCCATAGGAAGTTTCTCGTTGAAGCTCGATACAACCCCCGACTGAGCTATTCGCGCTCTGTATGTGTCAGTGCTGCCAAGGAGATTCTCCGTCATCAGTACGACCTGTATAAGGAGTCAGAGGTCGGCGGTCGACTTGAGAAGAACAATTGGTTTTTCAGATCGTTGCAAAATAATGATTTTGTACTTGCCGCAATGGTGATTTGTCTTGAGTTGTTCAAAAACAACGATCTCGTTGATACCGCCGATGCACAGCAGCAGGGCGTCGTTTCTCCTGCTGCGAGTGAAGGTGAGAGAAACAAGTTGATTGATACGTTGCAGAAATCTCGTGAAGTCTGGAAAGAGAACCTGAAGCATTCGCTTGAGGCGAGAAAGGCGTTCGCTGCGGTAACGGTTATGTTGAAAAAGGCGGAGCTTGATGACGAAGCGAGGATGAGGAATGGCCATAGTCTCGTTGACTACACGCATGGAAATGTTGCAGCGAATACGGCAAGGTCGACAGGAAAGTCGCCCGATGATATTCTGATCGGGGAAAGTGCTTCAAATCGTGGCTTTAAGGGCGGTGATCCAGGTAAGTCCGCCGTCACTTTTGATTGGTGTCCCATCTAAGCTCACCGAACACGTAGATGTAAACATGAAACATTATCCCCCTACCAATAATACATCGACTACATTCGTCACGCCCCCGATATCCAACAGTTCCAACCAAGTCATCGCAGCCAACACCACCATCATTCAACAACCACCTTTCCCAGCGACAACAAACATTGACATCTTCCCCCATTCATTCCCCGAACTGCAATTGCAATCCTCCCTACCAGGTCTAGACGTCATAGAAACCATGCTCGACACGCCCCATAATCTTGACTGGGTACGTTCCTTCCCGTCCCTACCTTTACTTGCTAAATCTAAAGAAAGTCCACTGACTATAGACGTGTTGGATAGCATGCATGGGACGGCCAAATGGAAGACAACAATCCCACGCTATGGGAGGAGGCGTATTGGAGCCCGGCCAATGCTCTAAATCTACCCGCAAATCCAAATGCGACAGAGGATGCGGTAGCGAATGATGGGACGCAGATGGATGGTATCAATTCCCTCTCTATCTCCAAGAATGGGGGCAGCGTTAGCAACGCCAGCAATGGGAGTGGTGGTAGCGATACAACGAATCAAATGTATCTGTTGTACACAGCACCAGGGTATCGTGGTTAATCGTCGATATAATGACTCGCTAGTTGTATATGGCTTGTACGCAGAGGAAGCCATTGTACTTCTCATACCTGGCTGCCATGCCTACTCTGTCATGTAAGTCAAGGATCGCCGTTTATGCTTCGAACCTCCGTTGATTGCACTCCTATGTATGTACGTCTAGAACTATGCAATCAATTATATCCACAAAATGCAAAGAAACATCCCCCGAGGCCCTTTTTGATGAGCTGCAAGGCCGCAGCATGTCAATGTAAATGTCAAAAAAAATACAAGAAACAAATGAGTATACATGTATGTATATATATATATATATACACGCCAGAACTCCTGAAAACCAAGAATCTATAATTATGATATGTAGAAAACGGGACAGCTAAGCAGTCAGATTGGGACATTCCCCCTGTGCCCTCAAAAATGCACCGGCAAACAATTCCTGCATTGCGAAGTAATGGAACAGTATCCCGCCTAGGACAGCGAGGTGCCAGATATTATGGCTTGCGCCGCAATAGTCGAACAACCCTGGAAACCAGCGTTCGGGGATTTGAGAGGCGTAGATGCAGGCTCCAAGGCCATACACTAAGATACTTTTCATGACGGGGGCATAGAAATAGAGACACCATGCGAAGCCCCGCGTGTAGCTGAGCTGGATTAGCGGTGCGAAACCGGTGAGGGCCATGACACTATAAAATGCGACGCGGGCCCAAGACATGTCGGGGCGGTTGAAGGTTGGGTGCCACGGCAGGATGACGCCGCCAACGCCAAGAGAGAAAGTAAGAAGAATATAAGTCCACCGAGAGGTTGGTTCGCAGTAGAAGGCAGTGTATTCAGTTGTCATGATTGAGGCTGCAACTAGGAACGAAATGCCGGTGTAGTCGACGCAGGCGAATCGTTCCATGACTTTTTGATTGGCGATGCCGTTCATGGTGTGCCAAATTGTGCTGCAGACGAGGCACTTACAGGCCGCAAAGAAGAAGACGGCAGCTATCATGATGTCGGCTCTTGTGCTGAGTGGGAAGTTCGGATTGAGTGGGTAAAAATAAAATGCGATCGATAAGACGATAAATAGGCCGATCAGGTGAGACCAAATGTTGACCATCTCGTTCGAAAAAGAGAATACTGACGTGATACATTCCTTGGTGGATGCCGTGAACCGATAGCCTTGGAGAATATGGGGATTGACCCTCCACGGGTGCGGGAGGTCATGATAATGAATTGTGCGACGCTCCTGTGCCAGTAGAATAGCACGGTCTATACTTTCGCGTAGTGCTTCCTTGGCTCGCCGGACGCTTTCCATACCCTCATCCACAACCTCGGTTACAGCTTCCCGAGCATGATTCAATCCCGACTCCACGCCTTTCCAGCCTTCGTCAAAGGCACTCGTTATTCCGGCCTCGCGGACTAACTGAGACCTGGACTCGATATCGCTCAAAAATGACTCCATAAGTCGCATGCCAGCATACGCTTTTTCACTCAAAGTCTCTTTTGTCACTAGAGCTTCGTTGTACCGTTCTTCAAGTGTTTCGACCAGTATTTTGGCTCGTTTCTTGCCGCCTCCCATCAGCTCGCCGGACGCCGCACAGCAAGAGTCTCGAACCGCTTCTAGTGCGGCATATCCTCTCCGCATGCTAGCGTCTATCGATTCCATGTGAGATTTGCGGTATTCTTCGAGCCATTGTAGACGTCGTTCCAGTTCCACGAGGAAGACTTCCACCTACACAAATTAGTCACAATGAATTCGGCAGAAGGTTCAACGAAATGTATGACTCACCCGTAGAAAAACGGCTTCTGCATCATAATCGCACGACGACCGTCTCGCATGCTGAAAGGAGTGTCGCCTCCTCGAGCGGATTAGGGGGGTCTCTTCGTTCGGAGTATTGCAGGTCGATGTTGAAACGGCGCTTTCAAAGGCTCCAATTGTGACGGCGGGAGCCTTGCACGCCATTGCAGTTGTCTGAGTCGGAACGAAAAGGGAATCAAAAGCTAGGAGTACGATTGTTTCAAGACGCGGGCGAAAGTGGTTTATTTCACAATTGTCCGTCGGAGGGGGATTGTTGAGCGATTAAACACTTTCAGGTGGAGAAGGTAGTGTTAGTTAGTTAGTCGTAGCCCAGAGTGACAGGGATCGTTGGCCACTTGATATTCAATAATCGGCGGCTAAACTAACTCGATAAGAAGTCGTCCGTGGGTCCGAAGCCAATCATGGAGAGAAGAATTATGCGAGATTGCCAGAGTGTAGCTGAACCATGACAATTGTCAACAGGAATAGTAGGGATATCGTTACGAGAGACCAAAGACGAAGCAATAAGCAAGGTGTTGTTGTATCAAAGTGTCTATCAGATGAGATTGACGAGAGGAAGAAAGAGGGAAGCCGACCGGAAGGATCTCTTGGCGGCCGAAAGACAGATCACATGAAAATCTCGCCCAAGTGCGACAACCAACCACCTCTCCACACTCTCGCCATCATCTGCCATCTTGAGCTGTCAGTGGCACTCTCAGTTCATGCTAAGCTGTTGGGTTGTCAAGCACGTCCATACAGGACCTCGAAGCTAGTCAGCTGAATTCAGCCTATGAGAGCACATCCCAACTACACGAGTCTCTGCATCCACCTATCTGCCTTCATTATTCTATCTACAATTTGCCACATTCGAGTGCGGTCGACACTGGCGACCATACCTCGGCCGTTTGCCGTGCAGATCATTAGATCCCTGTTTGGGTAATTTTGATAGGCCGTTCGTCCTCGTCAAGTGCTCGGTCAGAGGTCGGGGCGTCAACACATCAAGTTCTTCGGAAACCAAAAGCTTCCGAAACGAAAAATGGCCGAAACAGCATCCATGACAGTGCGCGACATCGTCACCGATCCCTCTCTTCTTCCAGTCCTCCAAATCAGCGCCAATGCCCATAACGAATGTCAAAAACTCCTGCAGTTGATCGATCCCACAACAGCGTCAAGCAGCGTCAATCTACCGTCGCAAGAAACAATCCTCGCAATCTCAAAGCAACAAAAGATTCTATTCTCGCTTCTCGCGCAACTGCGCGGTCTCAACCGCGATGCTGTCCTGCGCGTCCGAGAGACGAAGCAAGTCACCGCCGAGGCAAGGCAGGAGATTGACCGCTTACACCTCCAGCTACAAAATCTGTATTATGAGCAGAAGCATCTGATGGGCGAAATTGCGGCTTGTGAATCTTATGAGTTCGTCCCTCCCTCCTCGATATGATTGCAAATATATACTAATCGGTGAATGGCGCAGCCATAAATATCTCTCCCTGCCCCTCATCTCCGAAGAAGAATTTCTCGAACTGTTTCCGGAACAAGCCTCATCCGATGCGCACGAACTAATGATTGCGCGCATAAAACATGAACACGACGAGCGTGAAAAACTAGAGCAAGCGAGACAGGAACTCCTAAAACGGAAACAGGCCCTGATCGCCGAGAACAAAAAACGAAAAGATGACTTGGCGAATCTGGATGCCGATTTGGAGCGGTTTATTGATGTAAGTATTTTTCTCTTTCTTTATATTTCTGTTGGAGATGTCGAGACTAATGATGTTGGTAGGCAGCGAAACCGATTCAGAAGATTTTTGAAAAGGAGTACTGAATTCACCTATTCGGTCAAAGGTGATGTGCACAACAGTTGCATGGCGTTGTTTGTAGATACCCTGACCATCATTTCTAGCATATACTGGAGTTCCTTCCCCGTTTTTTTCGAAGAGAATGTATCAAAACAAATACACACAAAATATGGTATCATTTGATTATTTCATACTAGATGCCCTTCTCCTCTTAAACTCCACCACCAAATTCTTCAGTTCTCTCAACAACGCCATCATCAAAGGTACCCCAATAGGCCCCAGCAACGGCAAATACACCGCAATCTTGTGCTCATCTGGAAAATACATTTGCCCTACCATACTCTTCTCAAAGAAACTTTTCTCGGCTTCCTTTTCGGCTATTCGGGCGCTTGCCAATGCGGCTGTGAATTTGCCTTCGCGTAAAAGTTGGCACGTTGACGATAAATGCGATAGAGTTGTGAAAACAGAGGAGGCTACGTTTAGAGGGATGGGAATGGAGGAGAGTGATTGCGTGAGGCGAGCTAGGGAGCCCATTGTTGATGATGCAGAAAGTAGTAAAGTGGCTGCGCGAGTGCGGATTGAGGTCTGCAGGCGGAGAGGGAGCGAGAATGGGGTAGCCGGTGTGCCAAGGAGAGTGAGGAGTTGATGCGAAAATGTGAGTAGAGCGGGTTTAAGGGATTCTTTGGTGAGGTGTGGTGGATTGGTTGCGTCGCCAGCGATTTTGGGGGGGTTGACGATAGCCACGCCACCCCATTGCGGCACAATCCAGCTTGTAGCAAGACTCTCCTTGACAACTAATGGAGATTGCGTTGCAGCCGGCACGTATAGAACAAAATTAATTGTTGGTCCGCTGCCTATACTCGGACTCAATGGCCATTCTGCGGCGTTGATAAAAGAGCTGAGATCTTCTTCCTTGAGCGTCCATTTTTGTGCTCCTTCATCATACTCTGGATGTGGTGATGTCGGGGAAAATGAAGCATATACCTGGACTTGCGTGTCAATCGAGAAGTTGCTGATCGGCGAGAATGCGTCCAGCAAAGGAACCATATATTCCTGAATCGAATCCTCAATTTCCCAAGAGGACGGTTGGGAACCCGGAGTAAAGAGAGAAAAAGACAAGTGATATGTCTCGGCATACTTTAGCGCTCCGCCGACTCGTTTGCTGACAACGTCCTCTAATTGCCCAGCCCTTGGAAACGTGGAGGCCAGCGCAGGATTGCTTTGCCCCAATATATAAGCTATAGTTGCTTTTTCTTCGTCGAACAGTCCTTGGATCTCGCCGGCAATGAAGGTAATGAGAGGAGAGGTCGTAGAAGTAACGGACGAAAGCTGACTAGGAGGATACCTTATGTCCATCCGTGGTGAATCAGAATGAAGCTGTGAAGTGGGAGTCGCGAGTTCTGAAGGAATAAGGTTCACGACGAGTGCTGCGTTTGACTTGTCCTCTGACTCAATATCAATATCGAGTTTATTATTCTTTCCATCTATTTCTTGATGATCCGCAAGCTTCAGACGCAAATGGTGCACGGGAAACTCGTTCAGGTCATCCAGCGCATGTTGTGTTGTTCGCAAGAGGCTCTGGGCTTCTGCCATTGTGACGGATGGTGTGCGCA
This sequence comes from Talaromyces sp. PB3603, assembly GCA_023625915.1. Classification (NCBI taxonomy): domain Eukaryota; kingdom Fungi; phylum Ascomycota; class Eurotiomycetes; order Eurotiales; family Trichocomaceae; genus Talaromyces; species Talaromyces sp. PB3603. The sequence goes on from JAMAFY010000008.1 coordinate 674,374, forward strand.
GAACTATCTCTAATGGGAATTCGGGCTTGCATGCCTACAGCCATATATCAGTTCTGCTCCCAATCAATGACCCTCTCTGGAAGGAGAGCCCACCTTGCCCTCCGCCCAACTCATCATCTCATCCAGGGGTAACGAGGCTCGATAGACAGAAGTCGTCTCCCACCACATCGGCAGCCCAAAGAATATGATCACCACCCAGAAAGCAAGTATAACTTTTGTTCGCGTCCGTATTGCCTCTGGTTTCTCGGGTGGAAGCACATGGCTGACCACTGCGCTGTCCGGAGGGTTTGCGCCCATTATAGCTGATTCCGTCGCCATGGCGGCGGAAATAGATTTGGTAGAAGCGGCGAGGCCTCCAACGTTTGCGGCCATTATCGGGGCATCCTATCGTTTTGTCGGAAGTAATTATCAAAGCATTACGTCTCGTTCGTGGTGTTCGCACTGAGAATACTGGATATTGAATGTCGGCGAGACTGTAGGCTGATTGGCCAGATTTCGGAAAGCTGCATGCTCTTTCACGTGATCAAGCCCGCTTATACGACATCCTTTGCTTTGACTAATGAACCCCTTTGCTCAACTTGGATGCTCATCTTCATTAGAAAGTGACAATGTTACATTATTAATGCCTAAGTGCTACGCAGTAACATACATGGTATTGGATGCGACAAGAAAGAAAAATCAATGAAGGTTCAGGATGTCTACATCTTCCGCTGCGGGCTGATGCCTGGGACAGGTGTTTCGGTCACCCTGAAAGACGGCTCACCCTTCGCGTTCTGAAAGCCTGCCTTTTCCATGACCTCGCTAAAAGTGGTGTTCCGATCCTGATTCAAACTGCTAATACCCAACATATTTGGCGGAGAATACACTTTGATACTCTCCGTGCTCGGCTGACGCGGACCAACGGCAAGTCTACCGCCGGTTTGATGAGGAGGCGTGACCGGTAGCTCCCCAGCACCAGGCATAGCGGGCATGGGAGGCATGGGCGGAGTTGCTGTGTTCCATTGCGGGCTTGTGGCGGCTGTATTGTTCCTCCCGATGAAGATGCTTTTCACTCGCGTACCGGTCCTGCGCATCATGGATTTGGAGCGTGCTACTGTGCCTGGCTGTGGGTATCGACCGCTGAGTTTTCGTTGCAGAAGGAAATCAGTACGGAAGGAACCGTTGTCGTCGTCTGGAATGGGATCGGAAATTCCGACGATGGTACCCCCAGATGAGCGATGTGTCTTTTGTAGTGTGCTTTCGCGGGACTGTTTGTCGCCTCGTCGCCTACACATCATTATCATGGCAGCCGCTAGGGCACCAGCTACTGCACCGGGAAAGAAGCCGGCAACAACGGCTGTGGCTGGGAATTGAGGACATTTGGTTGATGTTTCGGTTTGTGTTGAGTTTGACGAGAATATGGAGGAAGATGTTGGTGTCCCTGTGGCTGATGATGCTGTCCCTGTTGTAGGTGCGGTATCGCTGATGGAAATAGTCGATGTAGCAGTGGCCGTCGGCTTATTTGTGGCCGCGGCTGTGGCGGCCGTCGACACAGAGCCTGAGGCAGCAGTCGTCGAGGTCGATGTGTCGAGGACGCATGTGGTGTTCTTCGCACAGGTATACCCGAACGGACAACATCCGTCCGCGCATGTCGGCAAGTCATCGCTCAGCTTCGTCGACTGTATAGGCGCAGTCGGGTTGGCAGTAGCGTTCATTGCTTGTACATTGCAAGTAATCGGTTCGATGAAACTACAGTCCTCGCCGGTAGGGCAGCACAAGACACTGCTCCCACTATCCAACCGAAGACATGTTGTATCTGACGAGCAGCAAAAGTTTCCAGAATATGAGCTGCCGCAGGAGGTAGAGTTTGTGGGACAAGTCGCAGAGTCGTCTCTCAAGAAGAGGTCGTTCAGTGGTAAGTTAATTAATGCAGCAGCCGCCAACGAGGACCAGCCTAGTTGTAACACGGCTGCAATAGAGATGGCGTAGATGTATTTGACCATGGTCACTGTCTACACACGCTTGTATGTGTGTGAGTCGAAAGTCCGGGGCAGTTGATGTGTAACAGACTGAAGAAAGGAATCTGGAAAGAGAGAAAAAACAAGATATCTGATCTGTAAATTGAGGCAATAACCGGTGATCTCAAGCCTGCTCCTAAAACAATGCAATGCAAATACCACAAAGGAATGAAAGAGCTCTATAATGCAGATCGTAAAGGAAAGAAAGAACGATACAATGAGTTTGTAGAGTCGAGGGAAAAAAGTTATGATACACGAGCTAGGCTACTCGACTTATTTGTGCCTGCCAACACATTCGTCGTCGCCCAAATTCATCGTGAAAATATCGTCCTTTCGTGTACAGGCGCCCATGGCCCAGAAATGGCATGATCAAGACGCCGAGTGGAGGAGCGTAGCCTCCACCACAGCAACAAAAGTTTGAGGACAGTATGACTCCTCGGGTTTACAGGTTGTCGATGTTCTAATGATACCGTAAAACACAAGACCTGAAACAGTAGACTGCCAGCCCAGCGTTGTTGCGTGCAAATGTATGGTGGTGGAGGCTTGAGGTTAACCGCCGTCTGTTTTCCCTCTGGCCTACGGGAGCGCGACTTGATGCTCTTATTGGCCAGATTATCTCCCGCTCGCGCTACGCTGTAATAGGTAACAATGGCAGAAATTCTGCGGAATTCGCGACTTCTTCACTGACAGAGAGCTCTCGACTCTACACAGACAAGAGCTTGTTGCAGGTGCTTTACGACTAGCTTTCCCGGTCTTGCCATTCGTCGGACATAACCATGTTGCAAAGATTAGTACGGCCGCAGGGCGGTCTTCGTGCGTCGTCGGCCATAGTCAAGGTAAGGATAAACACCAACAAGCACCTGATTCCGGGAAGCTACAATGCCACAAAGTTGTGGTCGAAGAATATCTGGCTAAAGTCTAATATAATCCTAGGCCAGCCTCCCTCGCTCTCAGTATCGCAATCTTCATCGAGTTCCTCAATTAGCAAACGAGCGGATCTTTAGAGAACATGGCATCTCCGAGTTCATGTCCCCCGAGGCCTTTGATTTTGCCTGGACACAGTACCAATCGCTATTGGTGGAGAAGTTGAACTTGATGACACAGGGTATATTCAATTGATGGATCAGACCAGCGACTTCATGTGCTCAATGCTCACGATATGTAGATACGGCCGATGCGGATCTGGACACACTCGCTCTCGTTAAGAAATATGCCAAAAGGCGCGAAACAGCTCATTTATTCAATTATGCGTCTATGGCTCACAACAATCACTTCTTCTTTCACCGTCTTGTGAGCTTGTCCCCCTCTTTTATCATCGAACCCAGTCTCTAACACTCATATCTACATAGTCCCCTGTTGAAGTCAAAATTCCAGAGAAACTAAAATCCGACATGAGCGACAGCGCCTCGTCTCCAGAGTCACTAAAACAAGACTTCCTCGCCACCGCCAGCGCCCAATTTGGCCCCGGATTCGTCTGGCTCGTTTCCCAAAAGCAAACTGGTCTCCTCCGAATCCTCTCCACCTATAACGCCGGTACTCCTTATCCGGAAGCCTTCGCGCGACAACAGGGCGTGGACATGAACAACGAACCCGCTCCCACATCGGACCGACGATCAAATCAAAGTCTCAGCTTTATGGGACTCCCCGCGTCCGGTGAAGGAACCCATGACCTCGCTCCCGGAGGAGTGCCGCTCACTCCGTTGCTCTGTGTGAATACGTGGGAACACGTCTGGATGATGGACCACGGTATCAATGGCAAGGACGAATATCTCGAGAGATGGTGGGACAGAGTTGATTGGAATGCGGTGGAGGATGCGCATAAAGCTGCAACGGGATACGGCGCGGGCCCGAGGCTCAACAAACGATCTTTGTAGATTATTGACCGGCCTGCTTCCAATCCGTTGTCTGATTACTGTCGTGTTTCACCCTTTTTCAATCTTTTTCCATGTATTATATAGCATTTGGGGTACTGGGACAAAATGTAATTTGTACTTGATATAGAACTGCACTTATATTCTTTATTATACACAGAAATACATTGCTCGTCGCATATGATGCCACGATTTCCCTCTGGTTAACGACCCAAGGTCATCTGCTCCTTGATTCTCCTCTCAAACGCCTCAATCATAACTCCAGCGACCTTATCCTCGACAGCAGACATCATGGCCGTATGCATGGGATTCTGAAACCTAAACCGAATTTCCAACTTCACCTCCGTCTCTGCGCCAGCACCGCCAGAAGTGGTTCCTGTTTTTGGGGAGAGAGGAACAAGCTCCCATTTCGTACTCAAATGACTAAAGAGCCCTTCATCAGCGCCCGGGATGGGTTTGCCGTCGTCGCCTATACCGCCACCACTTCTAGCTTCCACGGACCAATTGTCGCGATCACATATTACGCGGGAAGTAAAAGTTTCGGTGAAGGGACCGTAGCCCACAGTCAGGAATGCTTGAGAGGGATACCCCGTGTCCTTATCGCGCGCTGTTACTGTCGATGCGCCGAGGAAAGGTAGGAACTCAGAGTATGATTCGACGGAGGCGATGATTTCGTAAAGAGGGGAGGGAGGAAAGGGTAAGGTGCGAGTTGCTCGGAGGGTACGGATGGCCTGAGGGGTGTTATTTTTATTGTCGTTGAAGATGTTGGGGATATTGATGAATGATCGGTGGTGGCGGGGATGTAGGTGTTTCGATAGTGAGGTTGGTCGCCGAAGCGTCGATGTCGATTGCTGTGAACTTGATTTTGAGGTGGAATTGGTGATTGAGGAATGACGACGAGCAATTGATGGAATTGAAGAGTCACTGATGTTCGAACTGAGTCTGTGATCTCTGCGCTGTCGAGTGCAATGCCTTTGCAATGGTTGAGGGCGCAAAATCGGTCTCATGGCTGGGAGTGAATTTGACTGAGGTTTGAGCATGGCATATGGCCTTCGGACTATGTATTCATGAAATCTTCTCGTGACAGTTGCGGCCAATGTATTATGGGCGCACTTGGTGATTGTATTAGGATGGAAACAGTGATTGAAGAGGAAGTTGTAGTTCTTGAAGCTCTCCCTCCAATTTGGATCTTGATGCTGTCATAAAATCGGCCAAAGCACAGAGTGGGTCCGCCAGTTGTTGCCTGGCAGATCAGGCCTGAACTAGGGTTCCGAATTTCCATTGTGGTTTACACAAAGGCGGCTTGATATTCATTTAGTAAAATATGAAAGTGAGACGTCCCTTACTGTTCTCACAAAGCCTTACACATTGAAAGATCTATGAGAAAAAAAGTTCTTCCACATCGAACAATCATAATCTCGAATTCCCGAAGCACTTGAACTACTACATAGAAGCGTACTTGAAACATGTAAGAAGATGTTGTTGAACCGAGGCAATCATTCAATCGAATGTCCGCTGCTTCAATGTCTTCTTTGAGAAACGACGAATCAAGGTAATGTGGCGCATTGTACTGTGAAGCACCGATATCCCTAAGGAACTTCATGAGATCAAGGTATATAAAAGTCCAATCTGCCTCATGGTCCCGAAAATTGTACTTTTCCTGTCACCAGAGATCCAGCAACCTTTTCAGCAAAGTTTACATCCATCCAGTAGCAGGCATCATCGACAAGTGTACTCTATATGACAATCACCAAAATAAATCCTTCAGGCTGGCGTGAAACCTTCTGGAAAATCGTCCAGAAGGAAATGGACCACTTTGTCCAACACCTACCCGATGGCCCACGCGAAATAGAGGACGACTACCAGGACTTTGACGACGAGATCCTTGAACGTCGCGTCGACGAACTCGAACGGCTCGGCCTTGTAGACGATGAAACACAAGGGCGTGGACAAACCAGGCTTTACACCAAATACCTCAGGAAAGCAGACGTATTGACCGATATCCGAGTAGTCGAGTATCTCCGTCTCTATGATAGGGATCGCGCTAAACGCCACAGAGTTTCCAAGGGGTTCCGGAAAGCGTACAATATCTGTCCACGGGATCTAGGCCAGGAGATTGCAAAGGCGCCTAGGGAGGTGATCGATACCCTGAACAAAAGGGCGGATCTTGTCTTTACCAAGATGAACAAAATACATACAGACTCATTCAAGCGTATGAACCAGGATACTGAGTTCATTTTGTCAACGTGGCTGGATGGCCAAGATTACAAAGAAGATGAGATCAAGTTTGCAGAGGCCCAGGTGGGCGTGTTTTATGAGGCTTTGAACTTCACTAATTTCGGCACAAATATTGTCTCCAACAATACCGGCGATGCTTCATATGATGAAGACAATTCCTCAGTAGAAGCAGAAGAAGTAAATTCTGGCAGCAGTGGGGTTATCGTGCCTGCCTATAACCATTCCTGAGCACATATTTGGTATGTCTGCTCGATGTCTCTGAGGTTGCAGGGCTAGACGAATGACCGGGCAAATACCCTTTTTCATCCAATGACATTTATATACATGCGCCAGTATACAATGTTTTAAGACCTACGAGGGTCAACTCCGTCCTGATAGTATGTAAGAATCATGAGCTACTAGCAATAAGAGGTTCATCACACTTTTGGAAAGGGTTAGCGATTTATATATTATGTACGGTAATTATACACATACTCCTTCGTGTTGCGATGTCAAGATCATGGAGCCTGTAGTGAAGCTTGTGATATCGTCCAATCATAGAGCCAATTTTACGAAGCGACCAATCAAACGCTTGCGATGGTCGATATCAGCCCCGCAAGGCAGTCTCGACGTCTTCTGCAAAGGTCATCAGCCCGTTCGAGCGAACTAATTAGCAGCTCGTACAAATACTTAAGGGTCCCTCTTAATAGGGTGATTCAGGTACGCTCTTTGACCAAAGGACGAGATGTGATGTCGCACGCATCTGCCCGCGCGTCCAACCGTGAGCAAGACTAAAGTCGCAACTGGTTCAAGATGGTCTCGGCTATGAAGTCGCCTCTGGAAAGTCGATTCCGCATAGGCCAGAAGCTACAGCGACGAGGCACTAGACATGTCAAATCTGGCTGCAGGACGTGCAAGTGAGCATATGCCACTTAATGAAGATCGGGGGAGGGAGTGCTGACTGCAATGCATCTAGAGTTCGAAGGGTTAAATGTGACGAGACACGACCCGCCTGCGGGCGATGTACTTCTACAGGTCGCACGTGTGATGGTTACGGTATCTGGAGCACGAGTACCGGCATTGGCACATCACACAGATTTCAACAGCGGCAAAATTCCCCCCGCGTTGTCACTGCAATCAGTCCTCGAAATACGATCGAGTATGTATGTTGCATGTCACCTCTTCTTGACAGTAATCACAAAATGTTCAGTCTCCTCGATCGTCGAGTGAATGCAGATGAGCTAGTATGTCTAGACTTTTTTCGCCTTCGATGCCTCGTCAAACTCCCCGGGTTCTTCGATACAAGCTTTTGGGAACAAACAGTTCCGCAGCTATCATCCTACGCACCAGCCGTATTTCATGCTGTGGTTGCGCTGGCATCAACTCAACGCAGCCAAGAGTATACCAGCTGTATGCGAAAAGGTCCCGATAATCCTTTTATCGACTATGATTTTGAGATTCAGAAATGGGATCGATTTGCGTTGCAGCAATACAACAAGTCGATCACTCGTTTGCAGTCGTATTTCAGAGATGATAGCCATGAGTCTGTGCAGATTGCGCTGATTACTTGTATATTATTTATTTGTATCGAGTTGATGAGGGGGTCATATACTCGGGCGAATGTGCATATTGACCATGGAATCAATGTTTTGAAAACTCTGCAACGAACAAGACAAACTTCAGCTGTTTCGCTCCAAAGAGCTCGAAAGGCAATATTCCGTGTGCCGGAGCCGAAGACGGTGGATGACCACTTGCTTGAAATCCTAGCTCGACTGAATACACAATGTGTTTTGTTTGGATATCCCTCACGATATATACATTTGACCGAAACAGGAACACGCTCGCTTGACCTGATCCCGGATGTTTTCGACTCACTACAGGGCTGCCGCCAATACTTGGAAGTCTTACTGAACAAAACGATGAACTTGATCGACAAATCCATTGAAGCTATACCACTCTCTCTATCGACCGAAATCGAAACTCGAGAGCAGTTGCTAGAAACCTTGACTCAATGGAAAAGCACATATAATCGACTTGTACAACAGATTCGACCAAGCATCACAGTACATGCCTACATAGCAATCGCGCTGCTGCACATCTGGTCCATCAAAGTCGAAATTATGCTCCGCACATGTCCTGCTCCAAACGAACCTTGGAGCGAGATGGCCTTTGACCAATATACTTATCTGTTCGAAGAGATCCTCTCTGCAGCGGCCGATATGGTCATGATGCGAGGCTTTCCCGGGAACTTCGTCGCAGCAGACGCAAAATGTCATGTTGGGCCACTAAATTTCTCTGCAGATATGGGTCCTGTGCCTGTCATGTATTATACTGCGCTGAAATGTCGTATTCCGTCCATAAGGCGACGCGCCGTTCAAGGGTTGAGGGTTGCACCCCATCGCGAGGCGGTTTGGGATGGCGTTGCCGTCGCAGCGGCGGCTGAGACGGTAATTCGTCTGGAAGAAGGCGAGTTTTTCGGATCGTCTTCGTCACGTTCAACCCAGAATGATGTACTTCCCGAATGGCGACGATTTCAGCATGTTCGTATCATCATGGACGATGGCCTGCAGCCGGGAGGGAAGGTCATTGCAAAAAGGAAGCGTGAGAAGAATGTCTTCTCTTCTCTGTTGGGGGAAGATGACTCCTCGAGGTGGAACGTTGTTGAGGAGTCATTTCAATGTGGAGAGCGTCTCAACACGTATACGTGGAGCAATATACAGGACATGTACAAAGCAGCCAATATGTCCCTGCCTAGTTTGATCGAAAGTACGACGACGTTGTAGACTACCTCCACGATATGCGATCTTAGGTCTACAGAAATGTACATTTTTCCGTGGAGTTTTGATCTAAATGCACCACTTTGGCCTGCTTCGTCATGCATGCACACCCCTGCGTGTGTGTATGCAGGGGTAATTGCCTTGGTACCTAGGAAAATCAGCCTCATGTCACATGCAGACCGAAGCCTTAGTTTGACCCTTGTAGCATACAAAAGTAGACGCCTCTTTCGAAAGTCAACTTGAATATATGCCTATGATACTTTTTACTGTCTTTATGCTTCATGCAGCGATGTGTATTTTTCACCTCCCATTCTTCCCATCCTAATGCCTTTCGCAAGGCACGGAGACTCAACATATGACTTGAATCGACCCTTGCCCATTTTTCATCCAGCCATGTACTGATACGCTCAAGCAAACACTACACACGCCGAAATAGGCTGAAACACGTATATGACGGTATACAGCCAGTATGAATAACGATCAGCAGTCACAGTCCGCCATGCGAATAGTCGTACGACGACGGCCAGACTCATCAAGGCTAGCAACGAACTGAGTATTATAGTAGAGAGGTCGTATCTGTACTCCAGAATGCGGTATCTTACGAGGAGGTACTTTGACCTGTCGTTAGTCTACATTATAACAGTATGTATATGCGGGAAGTAATCCTACCTGAGACACACAAATCCCGGCAGAAATGTAGATTCGCGCTTCACTCATCATTAGTCCAACTTGATATAGACTCGACTGGGTTCCAAACTTACAGATCGTATCCCCCATCAGAATCGGCGTCGTCAGCCTCCCCACAGCCTTATCGCCAGGCACATCCCGTAAATCTTGCAACGGAATCGGCCAGAGCATGTACAAGGTAATATACTTGATCCAATCCCATCCCATCTGGGCTTCCGAACCACCAATGGCCCACGCAGCCGTCAACTGGGCAATACATCCCGCGCCCATACATCCGTCTTTTGTAGGTCCGAAATTCGCAAAACCCAAGAAGTTATGCGCAATAGTTGTCACGATCCATAACGACGTCGGCCTTTCGACACCTAGATAGAAGCTGTATCCTAGATACAAAAGGGTGAGGACTGTCCAGCGAATTTTGGCTGCGCGCAGGGTCGTGGCGCCGCTGGCGATGGGGCGGTCGGGTTTGTTGACTTTGTCTTCGTTGACGCCGTCGATCTGGTTTGCGACTACGAAGCTGTAGAGATAGAGGAAGCCGTAGAGGAAGGCATCTGGCTCTCCAGGTTTAGTATGCCTATCGCTAGCCCTGAGGACAGAGATACGGGTGAGATAAACGTACGCGGTAGCACGCTATAGATCTCTTCGGGGGAGGCCTTCCGGTATAGTAACGATGCCAAAGTAAATCCCGGAACGGGTAAGAGACCGGTCCCAAGGTCTCGTCGCACGAAGCCATAACAAAGTTCAAGCTCGCGCCACAGGATACTTCCCAGCATGGCAGGCTGATAGATTTTGGACAGCGGAGCCGGATCTTTTGTGTTTAACATGATGGACATGGATAGAAGAGGCTGTGCCTGCTGCTAATTACTTTTGATCTGAATCTATCAAAAGTCAGATGTTGTTGCGCGCAATAAGTTTAATATAGTCCAGAAGTGTGTCCAGACAACTTTGTTACCGGTCAGATAAGAGATCTATATACGACCCCTCCTCGACCAGGGTAAATCACTGGCTTTAAGTAGTTGGAAAACCGTTTATCAGAGAGCGCGTGGCATACTATCTATGTGCAGCAGCCCACTACGTAGTGCGTACTATTCGGAACCACTCCATTCGCAGGAACAAGTAACAATTTAGTGCCTGCACCCACTGCTCGTGTAGAAAAAAAAAGCTTAATCCGGCACGTCGTGTGCCGTCAACCGTCAGAAGATATACTTGCAGGAATACGTGCAGCACCGTGCAAAAAATTTTCAGGGCTAAGCAGCCTAGTATGAGTCAGGCATGTTGGTTTGTGCGTGTAGATGGCTAGATACATTGAAATGGCCCCCGATGGATAGATTGGGCGTCCCACTTTGTGTCGAAGAGTGGAGTTTTTATCAAGGTCATTGCATTGTTCAGCCTGCTTTAGCGCTTGTTTGATTTCATTAGGGTTTGGGCTTACGGGTTGCATACTGAGGATACGCTAAAACATGGGCGCTTTAGCCCTTCAAAATCTTATGGATGGCGTCCATGTTGGTAGAATAGACCTAAATCTCGTGATCTTTGGACATGTAGACGACAGCTTCGCCCTGAGGTCGGGGATGGTTCTCCAAGAATAAAAAAGTCCTTTACACCTTCGATTTCGATATACTCATAGACACATGGGTGATGGCATGCGTCATGGGACAAAGGAGGAGAGCCATGCCGGTAGATGAGGGATGTCAGGAATTAATTCGTTGGTAGGCCGATGAAAAAATCAGAAACTTTAGGATATTAGTAGTCGTACGAATTTCTAAACCCTGAACGTGCGAATTGGAAGTTCTAATACACGTAAGTATGTACGATTGTAGTCCCTTTGGAAGTAGTCTTGATGCTGTAAGAAAGTGATTGAACCTATGACTAAACTTGACTCGCCTGACTTGATCTAGCCCGGAGGAAAAAAAAATTTGTGAAATATATGGAGAGATTATATAGCTAGAAATACTAGAAAATACCCATAATCATTGTTACGCATAGGAATACATGTCGAGGCGATCATCTATGGGTTATTATACAGCAGATTTCTAGGCTCATCGAGGACAGATCAGGCTATGTTAATCAGCCAGTAGGTAAAATCTTTAGAATGTCTCTGAGCCTTTGGTATATGCATAGCATTTCTCAAGGTCCCCCTCAAGCTGAGTACACTATCACTAGCAATATCTGCTTCGACAAAAAGGTATGCGTCTAATTTAGTCCCTTCTTCGGGCACCGTCATGCTTTCACGGGTATTACCGTAGAAAAGTTGTTCGTATGTATTGTTTGTCGGTCTTACCTTATTAGCTGTGGCATCCTTCTTTAGGGACTATGGCTAGAAAACAAAGGCCTCCGAAGGTGACCCCAAGTCCAAGTCGAATATCTCAACGGCAGAGTCTGGATTGAGCGCAGATAAGCCCAGCAAAGCGGGCACAAAGGAGAAGGTAAATTGCTATATCATCCTTACCACCGAATTGATCAGCCGTGTCGACTAACGAATATTCAGATCGATTGATCTTCCAATCAGAGATCACCCACTTAAAGTTTGCATTCGCCCTTTCCTTCCTCGGTCGACGAGCAAAACAACCAAGGCAGAGCATCAGGCGATATCATTTGCCGAACCACATAGCATATCGACAGGACATGAATATATTCTAGGAAATACTGCCCCATTCGCACGTCAGTTGATCACCTCTGGCAAAAAGCCGCACTTTCGTTGAGAGAGTATCAAGCAGACCAGACATGCGAGTACTCATTAGCTATGGCATGCCAGGAAAGGATGTAGCTAGCATACACGTAGCCTCGAATGAATGACAAACGGTACTGTTTACCATGTAGAAGCTTGTACAGAGGCACGAAACCCTAATCGAATCAGCGGGCCCACACGTCGTTGAGGGCTGCACTTCAGTACACGAGTTTCGTGCCAAGTCGTCAGAATTCTACATCGACGAATGTATCAATTGATGGCGACGAAGAACGAGACATGCAGTCCCAAGCAAAAAGGTTCAATCCTGGAAAACGTACGAGTAGAGGACTTGGTTGCTGGCTGGCACCCAACTGGATCTGACGAGACCGATCAAGACTAGCGTGGACCGCCCAGCAAGCCCTGACCCTTTCGCTACACACCCGGACCGTCTCCATAATCAACCACAACCATCGTTCAACGACGGTCTGCCGGTCCACCAACAAAAAAGACGCAAAACATGCAAAAAAAAAGTAGGATTTTCGCCTTGACAAGAGTGGGATTCGAACCCACTGGAAGATTATCAGTATATGCGTGTGTATGAAGGAAGATAAGAAGTACTAACCGCCCTTTCGGACTAGCGAGATTATCATCGTGTGATGATGTACCTTAAGCTAGCCTGGTGAAATGTTAATGATGGAGGAGCCAATAAGAGACGAAGGTTGTACATACGCCTTAGACCGCTCGGCCATCTTGCCGTGGGTGGGAGGACGACTTTTTGTCCCATGTCGAAGCGTTCGTTTGACTGCGGAGTATCACCTGGTGGTTGAGAAGCCCCTTTCGAACTCAAATGATTTTCAGTCCTGGTATACAACTCGACACTCGACACTTGACACTCGCCTTGAACCAGCCGAGTACATATTGCTGTTTGTTTTAGCCTTATGTAGATGGTGCGAAGGGCACTCATTGCTTGGATGGAAGGGTAGAAGGGTGGAACGAAACAGAAGGAAACTAAGAAGACGTGTGGGCTTGATGCGGGTTAGCCGGTTGGGTGTTGTTGCAGAGTGTAGTCAGGTTGCTATTCTGCATACCCAGTTATTGCAGGAGTCGTTCAAGTGGAGGTTCTGCAATGATACTAAGGGAAAGGGAGCCATATAGAACATAGATTAAGATTGTTGTTCTATGAACCAACGACCAGATCAAATGCTTTTTATAAGTAATCATCATAGATATTCTATAGGGTAGTGGCCGCAAGTCCCTCTGCAACCGATTCGGCTGTCGGGGTCGATTGCTCACCTGCATCCGTCTCGCCAGGAATGCGTTTCCTGAAACGAGCCTGCAGCCAGCATCGGTACATTTTCAGCTTTCTTTGGCGGTTGACTAGTAGTCTCTGATCTTTGCCTAAATTGAGTACCTCAAACGCGCCATCTGACTCCCCCTTCTGTTCCTGTTCTGACTGCCTGTCTGCTGTTTTTTCCGACTTCTGTTCGGTGCTATCTTCTTTTTGGTCTTCCTCCTCAGTTTTCGCCTCTTGAATGTGAGCATTGCTGTCGTTGCCGTTAATGTTGTCCACCATCGGTAAGCCCTTCTCCGGCGTCCAACTACTCCACATCTGCCTCACTTCCTGTTCGTCGAAAAAGTAAACCCGCGTTCCATCACCTCGCACATAAAAGTTCTCTGCCAGATATCGCTCCTTCTTGAATCTCACCTGCGCAAGGTCCCCACGGCCGTAGTCGCGAAACAACACAAGACCACCCGGTTTGAGAACTCGGTATATATTTCTTAGGGCTGCATCCCATTGGTTCGGAGCAAGTGCAGACATGATGAAGATGAGGATCACAACATCGACCGAGCCTTCTTCCACACCGGGCGGCATGGCGGACTTGATCTCGCCTTCGATTTCTTCTTCTCCTGACGTGACATCCCACACCTCGGCGCGCATGAATTTCTCATTATAATGCTCGCTCTCGCGCATGACCTTGACCGCATTCTTCGAATAATCGCACGCAAAAACCCTCAACTCCTCATTTTCATTATTATTGATCAGCGGAAAGGCCGTATTCCCCGCGCCGGCGCCGACTTCCAACACCACCTTCGGCCCCGCACCCTGCTTGGTGACTTCCGCCAATACCGGGAACTCCTGCCTCAACCACTTCCTATCCTTGAAGAAATTCTGATTATGATTCTTATAAAACCGGTCCCAGAACTTGGCCGGATTCGAGTTGTAAAGCGTCTTGTGCCAGTCCGAGGCGGGGTTTTCGCGCTGTTTTGCATACTGTAATTCCGCGTAAGCCTTGTAGTCTTCATCGGTTTCGACGTGATCCCAGGCGTTGTAAGAGAAAACGTCATCGCCTTCTTCCAGGAAACGTTGTCCGAACGCGAAAGGGTCGGTTCGTTTGGCGTTGCGAGCTGGGTCGTGAGAGCGCCAACTAGGGACGGTGGGGGGTTCGACGAGTTGCGAGATTGTTATGTAGTCGCCATCGGGCGGGAGGGCTGGCATTTTGCTCCAGAACAAGCTCCTGACAGAGGATTGCAGGCAGAAGAGGTCAATGGTAATGTAGAGAGAAGGAGACTGATTGTATGAACGAGCGACTTAGGTTCTGGTACTGGTGATCATTTGCAATTCATCAGAAAAACTTCACACTTTATTTTTTTTTAGAGGCCGCGGCACCCCACCCGATATCGCTCAATGCTGATTGGTTGAATCTAGCCCTGGAACGAACCTCAACCCTAACAGGGACGAGCCAATACGATTTCAAAGATACAGATACCATTACCAGATGATTTCCTACACGAAATACAGTAAGATGACTTCCATACTGTTACTTTCTAACATAGAGAAATGACCACTAGGTACTCGCAGCTTCCCCGAACATTTTATCCACTCTGTACTATGTAGTACGGCGCATATGCTAAGTGAGCCAATTACAAATCCTTGCTGGCTAGCAGCGGGCCTCTGCTCCCAATAGCCCAGCCCTGGTTGGTCCCCATACTTTTCGCAGAACTACTCTGTACCGTACTTGGTTAACTACGTAGTAGGCTAGAGTCAGGAATGTACGTATGTGGGAATCCCCGCATCTTCCGAGCCGTTCGGTGCCGGGCAGTTAAGCTTGGCCGATTGGCTGATCGGTGGGCGCAATCAGTGCACACGGGGGAAACATATTGGACTCTGGGGAGAAACTGCGGAGTCAAGTGAAATCCTCGCGCTTTGCCATCCTCAACACAGCATCGCGACAACGGACACCCAATATCTTGACCCTGACTAGCAGAATCACCTGGATATCCTGATCAACACTGATCGCAGCTCGTTCAGGCGCATCATTCTCCTCCAGCATCCTTGGTGGTTCAGTGCAGAGTAATTGTTGCAGTGAATGGTGGATCTTCCTCATCTGCGCTATTCCTGCCGGCATTAATATCATACGCGCCATGGAATTCGACGTAAGTGCCTCGCCTCCCAACATTGATGCAGCAATCGCTGTCACCGACGTTTTATCACAAAAACGCATCTAATCCATTCAATAGAATGCAATGGCCCATTTTGATTACGATGGATATACAATAACGCCTCTCCAAATTCCGAGACGAAACTCTCACGATATTCCGTCAAACAACCAAGCAATCCGAGAACCCTACCCAACAAAAGAAACCATACTCGATGCATGCAAAATCTATTTTCTCTACTGCTACAACCAACCATTATCCTTCTTCGATGAAGACAGATTCATGTCCCGGTTCCACTGGGGCCAGGTTCCGATGTATTTGCAACTAGCTATATTAGCGACGTCGATACGATACTCGAGTAAAGCCTGTTGGAGAGATTGCAAGGAAGAAGCTATCGATAAATATGCTTGTTGGTCGTGGGATATTATTTCGGCTTCTGGGTTGGCCCTGGTCGACGAGCCGGATGTTTCAATTGTGCAGGCGATCGCGCTTTTGTCGATTATCGATGCATACGGTAAGTCTGTAGGAGAGTGACGGCTGGACGACGTTGACAAGGATGAATCTAGCCGGTCGAAAAAGAGCTTCGTGGGTCAAAATCGGAATGGCAATCCGAATCAGCCAAGACCTAGACTTGATGCGCGATACGGGTCTCAACATCCCCGAAAGCGAGCAAGAGGAAAGACGCCATCTCTTCTGGTCTTTGTACCTGCTAGAAAGAATAATATGTTGTTCGTCCGGACGACCGTTAGCGATAACAGACTCGGATTGCCACGTGCGACTCCCGTCCGAGACATTGGACTACCCATCAACATCTCCCCGATTAGACTCAACCATGACACTACCCGCAATCTTGAAATATAAGGAGAAACAGAGTGATACTCTGGGAGATTTCTCTTCTGCGGTTCTGATGGCCTCCGCCGCAAGTCGCGCTATACAATACGCCATCCGTGACGAAGTCGAAGCCCTACCCCCATGGGACCACAGATCCGAATACGGAACCATCCAATCGACCCTATCTTTATTTACTTCCCAAATGCGACGACGAGTCTCCGAATCCGCCGCACACCAACAAGACTTTCTCACAAACGGCAGAATCGACCAGCGAAAAGTCGGCCATTTCCTCCTCGCACGAGCGTTCTTCCATTTAACATATTGCATGCTAAATCATCCATTTCTGTTGGCCCTCAAATTACGAAAGTGTCATTTCGATATTCCCCCTGATTGGTTGAGGGGGAGTCGAGAGGAATGTTTTGTGCATTCGCTGGCTCTGTCTGATCTGTTAATTCAGTCCAAGGCTCTAAAATGCGGGTTCACGGCATATTCCTGCTATTGTGTCATGGTAGCCGGATCGATACAGATTCTGTTTCTTGATGCAGAGGATTCTGCGACAAGGGCCCGGGCTCGGGACTGTGTTCAACGTTGTAAACGGTATTTGGATGAGGTTTCGCCACTTTTGAAGATTGCCGAATCTTTCGTGAGTACACCCAAGCTACTCATTCATACTCGACTACATACTGACCGAATGAAAGGCAACCGGATTACAAAGCTTCCTCGGCCACAGCAGCAAATACCGCACAATCCTCAAAAGCTATCCTTTCGCCGACGATCTCTCACAAACAGATATCGATATTCTCCGATCAGTGGTAGATTTTGGTGTAATGTCGACCATTACGAGCTCTAGTTCACCGTTGAGCTCGCCCTCGCCAAATTCCGCTGACAATGAGCCGGATCCTGATGACGGTACGCGGCTTCATTGGGAGGATACGCCGGAGATGCATTCGATAATGGATGGTATAGAAGGACTGGCGGGCCTGCAAGACTTTCTTTCTTGTGCTTTGTAAGGTTTGCGGCCATAGTATGTAATTAGGACAATCAAGAAGGATAAATTGTCGCAAATGTCACCGTGGTGACGACAAGATAAGGCGATAAGCAGCATGCGTGTGTTATCGATAAGGCGCTTGCTTTGGGAGCGGGGACTGCAGCCTCAGGCCATCAAGTAAATGCTGGTGCCTGAGAAGTACGGCTATCCCAGACTCAGCCTCAATCGTCTACTTGTCGCTTGCATTCATCGCCAACTTTCTCCTTCTCTTTCTCTTTATTGTTCTCGCCGTTCCTCCGTCCACGACTACGCATCGCTTCTGCCAGTCTACATTGATCTTTGGGTACGTTTTGTATCCTTAGGTTTGATAAACCGGGACTGATCCGTAGTGGGATATTGGAGGGATGGGTTTGATCGTTGATCTTGATACTATCAACAGTACTTGATGCACTCATTCTGATCTTTCTTCCATGTAGACGGAGAACTTCTGGCTTTCATATAGACTGCGCTTTCTCCGAACTCGCCTTGCAATCTGCACATCCTTTGATAGACAAAGCTGCTTAGGAGCAGTATCCTCAACCATCATGTCCTCCCAATTCTGCGGCTGTCTAGGCAGCTCAACCAAGCCCGAGCATCGCACCCAAGTCCCAGCATATCCAGACGCTGGCTTCATGCCCAGGCCAGAGACACAAATGTCAATGCACATGCACATGCAACATCAACCACCGCAATATGACTCAGTCAACAACGGCTATTCCCCCGTTGTCCCGTTACCGCGGTACACCCCGCGGCCCATGAGCATCCACGAGAAAAGTCTCGAAAACAACATGATACAATGTTCCCAGCACAGATCAGACGAGAAAAACAGGCAAGACTTTGCAACGGTACATGAGGACGACCAGGATGCCGCTCTGCATTCCCAAAGTACGGGAAGCAGCAGCAGCGCAACCGTAACCGCATCTTCAACCACAATACCGACGACAACAATGGACGACGCATCATCCGCGTACTCCTTTCCCAGCAGTTTTGGGCATACTTCCACTGAAACGAGGGATACGCCACCGCCACCGTATTCGTCGTGCGGCTCGTCGTTTTATGCGCGCTCAAGAGCGTCGTCGGTGAGAAGTCATCGGCGCAGCGAAAGTTTATTTAATTACCCAGTGAATCATACTGGCAACAACTCGGAGGGTGTCTCGCCCCCGGTAGCACCGCCAGCAATGATTGCGCCGCCACCGATGGCGCATGTGCAAGTGTCCCATCATCATCATCATCAGCATCATTATCAATCGTCGTCGATAAGCCATTCGCGACACGCAACTTCGCGCGCTCACGCGCCGAACCAGCGCAGATTATCATGGGAGAGCCAATAATCTCCTTGCACTGTCAGCATATCGACATCGACGATTGTACATATCCCATTCATTTCTATTTTCATTTCACTTGCATTTAAAGCCATATGTCACTCCGGGCTGCAACACTACCCTCCCTTATCATGAGACAGGGACGGACTTGGCACTATATCTTCATATTCATCGTCGGTCGTTTGCATGTTTTTTTTCCCCCCATGTACTCTGGTGTTCCGTGGCGTCTAATCACTTAGTTTTTTGATTCATCTTTCGGGGGTGATAATGGCGGATTGGAGAAAAGGAGGGGCTAATCACGACGGTGTTTTGCATCTTTCAGGGTCTGGATTCGTATTTTTCTATGTATACATGCAGGTCCTTAAGGGTCAATATATTAATACATTCAATACACAATATTTTCATATTAATATATATTTGGTTAGCAGCAGATGGAAAAGTCTATGGTAGATGCATCATTTTATGATTCGAAATATGGAGGTTGGTAGTAATACATAGATGCAATCTCAAAAAAAAAAAAGCAAAATAATACACATAAAAAGAAAAAACCCAGAGCCACACGAGGCACCAATGTCTATGTCCTTGACTGAGCCACTTTCAGCGGCACAATAATATTTCCCGTCCTCGCAGTCGAAGCGGTTTCTTCTTCATCCTCATACAACTCATCGTCATCCTCGTCATCATCCTCCTCGCCGAAAATGCTCCTCCAAACACCATCCCACACTCCCTTCTTCGTCGCAAGGCCACCAATCAGAAAGATGGGAAGTTGCCAAACACTAGCCCAGAACAATCCTCGCGCACTACCCTTGGCGCCTTGATACTTCCAGAATCGATACGCCTCCTTGAGCATCCATCCATTCGCCAGCGAGCTACTGACGAGGAACCAATTATTGACATAGCCGGCCCACCAGAACCCGAATGCGATGGGGAACATGAGCACGGAGTACCTGAGCGCGACGCGCGCGTTTCGGGCTGGATTGACCCAGCACATCATCTGGTGTCCTGCAGCTTTGTACTCAAACCGGATGAGATGGGATAAGGAATTGAAGTGCGGAAACTGCCAGGCGAATAACATCGACGCTAGAATCCAGCCGCCGATGCTTTCTTCGCTGAAGAGCATGTCCCGCCATGTATCGTGTCCCGTCGTAGCAGTCTGTCCAGCTGCGGCTACCCAGCCCATCATCGGGGGAATTGCGCCGACGATGGCGCCGATCCAGGTATTGATGACGTGCACTCGTTTCATGGGTGTGTAGATGAAGCCATACAGAACGACATTGGCGGCTGATAAGCCGGCGACGGTGGGGTTTGTGCCAATGTACAATAATCCGACGCCAACGAGACTGGTAGTAATGGCAAAGATCAATGCGCCACGCCTGGAAACTAGTCCTCGCACAAGGGGTCTGTTGCGTGTTCGGGACATGAGAGCATCATATTTGGGCTCGAAGAACATGTTGAACGCATTGGCGCTGGCTGAGGAGAGGAAAGTGCCTGCAGTAAGGTATAAAAATGTGAGCGTCGAAGTTGAGAGTGTTGGCAGTTGAGCGACGGACGGGTCAAGGGCAAGTAGTGTCGTTATGGGATACAATCCGTAGGCAGATGTTGTGGAGAGAAGAATGAGAACGGATAATCGTGGTTTGGCGAGTGCCAGATATGCAGCACATTTCCTGCGCAAGGAAGCGGTGGGGAGGGAGGAGGATATTGCGGAAAGTTGGGCTGAGGCATCCAAGGGCAATTGCTCTTCAGGTGCGACGTTTTCGCGAGATTGTT
Organism: Talaromyces sp. PB3603; assembly: GCA_023625915.1. Taxonomy (NCBI): domain Eukaryota; kingdom Fungi; phylum Ascomycota; class Eurotiomycetes; order Eurotiales; family Trichocomaceae; genus Talaromyces; species Talaromyces sp. PB3603. The sequence goes on from JAMAFY010000008.1 coordinate 694,973, forward strand.
CTTCTTTTAGTCGTTTACGCCGCCTGTGAGGCAGTTCTTGTGTTTGTTCTGGTCTTGTCGTATTGGAGGTATTGACGCTTGAGCTGTCTGTGCTGAGGGACACCGTATGATCTCGGATTGGAGGGAAGGACGAAAAGAATCCATTTTTGAACACTCGTCTCGATGGATTGTAGGAGACGAAGAACTCTCTCTTCTGGAATAGTTTCGGTGTAGTCGGCGAGCCGCTAACAGTTCCAGACCGTCGAGACGTCGATGTTGCGAAACTTCGTGAAGCTATACTCGCCTTGAATATGCAACGGGAACATAAGGAAGCCGCGTCTCGGGCCACGGGCGGCCGTATCAATGCTGGTCGAAGAAGCATTGCCGTATAATCTTCTGCATTTTGGTCTTAGCATTGGGCCATCATGATTCTCGGATTGACGGTGGTGATCAGTAGTTGAGCCTTGAGAAATAAGTTCGTGTCGAGTGATGCCTTCGGGAAGTCCGCAAAGAACAAAAGCAAAGCTCCAATCAAAACGGGCGAATCACATGGCGAATCACATGCCTCTGAACGGCCCCGCAGTCGGCCTTGTCCAGAATAATTCCATCACGACTTTCACAAACATACGATTGATTTGTTCTGTAATCCTACCCATTTCTCACTGTACGGTTCATCAAAATCGGGACTGAACACACCTCACACAATGGATAAACTACAGACCTTGGTGGTTGAACCACTTCAACCCATCCTCAAACCCATCAGTGACGCCCTCCCTGAGCCAGTGCACGATGCCATCATCTCCCTCATCGGCAGCCCCTGCCACAGCGCTCTCCTGCTCGACTTGGACGTCAACAAAGACCCCAAATGTACATCGCTGGCCATCTCCAAAGCCCTTGGTCTCGCCATCGTCGGCGCTAGCGCAATCGTCAAGGTGCCCCAGATTCTTAAACTGGTCAACTCGCGCTCCTCGGCCGGCGTATCTTTCATGTCCTACGCGATGGAAACCGCCAGTCTCCTGATCACGCTCTCTTACAACGTTCGCCAACAGTTTCCCTTCAGCACCTACGGTGAGAGTGCTCTGATTGCGGTGCAGGATGTGGTTATTGGTGTTTTAGTTTTGTCGTTTGCTGGAAAGCCTGCTGGTGCGGCTGCATTTGTTGCTGTGATCGCGGCTAGTATCTATGCGCTATTGTTCGATGCGAGTCTGATCGATGCGCATACGCTATCACTGTTGCAGGCCGGTGCGGGTGTTTTAGGGGTTGCTAGCAAGCTTCCTCAAATCTTCACTATCTACAAGGAGGGCACTACCGGCCAGCTGAGCGCATTCGCGGTATGTTTCAGAAAACTTCATATCAGACTAAGACTTGACTAATTGTTACGATAGGTCTTTAACTACCTCCTCGGAACCCTGTCTCGCATTTTCACCACCCTCCAAGAAGTCGACGACAACCTCATCTTGTACAGCATCGTGGCTGCCTTTGTACTCAACGCCGTTCTCGCAATTCAGATGGTGTACTACTGGAACAGCCCTGCAAAGAAGACCGCTATTCCACCAACGCAGAACAAGAAGGCACTTGCAAATTCTCCTGCAGCTGCTCAAGCCTCTGGTGTCTCGCCCAAACCGGCTGGGAAAACTCCTACCACTCGCCGTCGAGGTTGATAAATTGGTTTGCCTTGTGCTCATAATGCAATTCTTTCTTCTTGAGATTTGTCAGTAAATCATAAACATGAATAGGTGTAATTGCTCCCTCATACCCAAGTCATCTTGCTGCCTGCTTGTAATTGACGGTCCGAAGCCTGCTCATATCTATCGCACTGTACCACTCGAGAATGCGTTTCAAACGCTAGATTTTGGCCTCGCTCCCGTCATCATAAACCTGAAAAGCTCATCAAGCGGAATCGCCGGCGAAGGAGCCGCACTCAGCACATGCTCCCTACTCCTCGCAATATCAAACTCTACACCACCAGCCCCGGGTCTCGTATGCACACCCACAATCTCCATCTTCTCTCCCTCATCTCCATCCACATCCTCAAATTCCTCATCTTCATCTTCGTCTTCGTCGTCTTCATCATCGTCGTCGTCATCCGGCAACGCCCGTCTGAGACCAGTAACAACATTCTGAATCCCCGCCTCCTTCTCTTCGAGCGTATAGTTTCCGCCCCAGTTCCGCCGTCGAGCTTCGGCATTGGCTTCAATGGGTGCCCAGGACCATAACTCTGCTAGATCGCTTTCGCTGAGTCCGCCACCAGCACCGCCGTCGCCGCCATCGCCGCTGCTGCTAGCTTCTGTGCCCGCGACCCGGCCGCGCGTAACCCAGTCCTCGACTCGGGGGTCAAGCTTCGTACGTAACAACTGCTCAAGGACACCTTGTTGCGTATTTCCGGGGAAAGAGGGCGCAGGGTAGGCGACTAGGGACGACAGTAGTTCCTGGTGTTCGGCGAGTTGGGAGCAGATGTTGATTAGGTTGTTGGATATGATGCTTGCTTGAGATTGGAGGGAGGACCTGTACAAACCACTTGATTAGCCCCGAAATCTTCTCAGGAAATGCGCCGTGTAAGAGGAGGGAACGGTGGTACCATGAAGGCAAAGGATCGCTGTGATGTAAACTACTCGTGAGCGAGTCGAGGGAATGCGTCAGGTGTAGTAAACGTTGACGGGTTTGTTCGAGTATTTTGACTTGACCATCGTTTATGGCCGTCATGGCTGCTGCTCTACAGATCCTGGCGAGGGATGTCCTCGATCAGGAAATCAGCTATGTGTAGAGCTAGAGTGAGTGGATAAGAAGTGAGATGGAAGAGAGGTGAAGCTGCGACCAATCATGAAGGCACGCAGAGGCACTCAGTGAAAGGTCCCGCTTTCTTTATCGGGCTAGACAGCACTTATCGATCTTAGTCTATTTCCATCTTCAACTTGAACAGCCCAGAAAAAATAATTCTCATTCTGTTTCTCTGTTTCCTTAAGCTGCCCCAGTCCTAGTTCCAAGATTACTGATGAAAATGAAGCCGTTGCGCGAGTTCTTTATCCCCTCCGTCCATGACGGAACTCGGCTCAGTTGCCGCGTATACAAACTCGACGGTCTAGACTATCAAGAACAACCCTCCGTCAAAGCAGCGGTTGTCGCACATCCATATGCATCGCTTGGAGGGAATAATGATGATCCCGTCGTGGCGTCGATTACAGCTGAGCTTGTGAGGAAGGGGTATATCGTGCTGACTTTGAACTTTCGGTATTGCCTCTCTTCCCTCCGTACAATGATATAGTAAGGTGCTAATTGTGGATATATCTAGTGGCGCCAGTTATTCAGGCGGCTCGACAAGCTGGACTGGAAAGGCTGAAATGGGAGACTACATCTCTGCATACGGATTCGTATTGAAATACAGCCAGCTTCTGGCGCCAGGAAAACCAGTTGAATTGGTCTTGGCCGGATATTCATATGGATCAATGATAGCGTCACATCAACCCAACGTTGAAGATGTGATCTCCATATTCAGCAAATCGACGGGCGACTCAATCGCTGCCCGAATCCTCTCTAAGGCTAAGAAATTGGCCGCCGGCGAAGAAGAAGAGACCGAAGAAGAATACTACGCAACTCAAGAGGTGCATCTAGATGACGAGACTGCCAGCGACTTACCGGCGGCTAAAATCTCGTTTCTTTTGGTATCGCCAATTCTCTCATATGCGCTCGGATTGGTGACGTTATGGGGCAACCTGACAAAATTGTCGGTTCAGGAACACAGTATCATCACTCCAGCCCTCGAAGATCGGCTGCCGAAGTTTCGATCATTGATTGTATACGGCACGGATGATATGTTCACATCCGAAAAGAAGCTGCAAAGATGGACCAAAAAGTTGACGGATGCACCAGAGAGCCAGGCCGATGTCGTGGAAGTTCGGATGGCAGGACATTTTTGGGTCGAACCCTCTTTTCATCAGAAATTGAGACAGGCTATCAGCGACTGGCTGGACCATAGGTAGTGATCTGGCATCTATATTGTATATTACCTGGTATTAATGCACGTGAGATGATTACGCATGTGAAAACTGGGGAGCGAGACCCCTGTCTGAAGTCAACACCCCACAACCGGGAATGCTTAATGACCATCAGTAATGTCGCTCAGGCCTACATCAGAATCTTGCCTGCCTCCCTGCAGCAGTGTTTCGACACGTGAGCTGAATGCTGAAATTTCCCGCTGTTTTTGTGGTATTCGTCTATCTTGGCACGGCAGACAAGTCCGACGGCATATCTCAGGTGTTCATGCATGGACCAACACATGCAGATCAAGAAAAGCACACTCTGATCTCAAATCGAACCTGAAGGTCGAAGTCGATAATTTCATTGCAATTCAGATGCACTCCGTGTTGTGCTAAATGCATGACTAACTTTTGGCAAAGCTGAAAAATCAGAGACTCGAATTGCTGAATGAAATGACTCGACAGTGTGGTGCCGTGCTCAGGTTTCACCGCGATGCCTGCAGCTGATCATCGTGACAGGGCGTATGACAAGATCTGGTGGCACCCGAGAGCTGAAGGTGACCGCATTTTCAGTTTGTGGCTCAGATTTTGGGTTATAGTCACATTCTGAGCCGTGGGATATATACGAGATAATGAGTTGGGTCGCAAACTTCCAAGGTTAAGAGCAGTAGAAAAAAGTGTCCATCCTTGAAACTTCGTCTGTTCTTTCCCCACGGGCAGGCGAAAGTGGGTCGCTCCTGCCGTGCCGTCATAATAACCCATTTCACTCGGCAGTTTGCGACCTGTTGGGCCCTCGTGACTCGTGCGGCGTGCCACCATTCCATCTTTTCTTCTTCTTTTTCTTCCTCTTCTTCTTCATTCTTTTCTCAACTTTCGATAATTCGGTCTGTCTGAACTTTGTGCAATGGAACTTTGAATATCTTTTGGGAAACACTTTAGTTTATCTAATTATCATTTTACCGGGGCGACTCATTGTATGTCATATTGGTTTATGACGAAGTAGATCGAAACTCTCGCATGGATTTGCAGGGACTCCTGAGCACAGACAGCGCTCCGCGCATCGGCCAATCATGACCACATTTCGAGATCCGACATCAGTACATGCGCAAATACACAAGAAGAAGAGTCTACAACTCGACCAGTCCCGAAATGTCGAACACGGCGCTGCAAAATCGTCCCGACTTTCAAAGAGAGCCTCTATTGCGGGCTTTTCGTCATTGGTCAAGGAGGGCGTTTCGTGGGCCGGTGACCGGCTGAATACCTACAGGGATGGCTTGTCGAGGGAAGAGCGGGAGGAAAAAGTGCGACGGGACAACCGGAAACAACTACTTTACTTGAAGATGCGAAATGTGCGTCTGATATGTAGTCGGAGAGCTTCTTTTCAACATGACTAACTTATTCTTATAGGCCGTCTCGTTCGAAGAGTGGCGTTCATGTGCCTGCGAGTTGGATGAACTCGAAGGCAACAACACGTGGAAGGAAACCTTCGATTCCGATGAATATAATCCTGCTTTGGTCTTGGAACGGATGAAGGAACTGGAGGATGCACGGATCAGTTGTGATGTCAGTCGAATGCTGTTCCTCGTTCGAACAGCGTTGACGAGGGACCTCGGAAACATGAGCAGCGCGGCGTTATACCGACATTCGCATATCGGAACTAAAAACCTCATCGATCAGTATATTACTACGGCGCTCAATACAATATCAACTCTTTTAGACCTTTCTGGTAACGACCGATGCGACACTGCCGAGACGCAGTACATACTTGATCAACTTCTGTCCGCACGACAAGCTTTTGGACGCAGCGCCATTTCTCTTTCGGGAGGCGGAACTTTTGGCATGAATCATGTTGGAGTTATCAGGGCGTTGTGGGAAGCGAGACTTGTACCTCGTATCATTTCAGGCGCATCGGCAGGGAGTATTGTAGCATCTATATTTTGCGCTCATACCGATGATCAAATTCCTGCAGTTTTGGACGCTTTCCCTTATGGCGACTTGGCCGTTTTTGAACCAGAAGGGAACCAGTTACCGCCGTTGCAGAAGATGGCTCGACTTCTGAAATATGGTTCGGTTTACGACAGCTCAAATCTGGGACGAGTGATGCGAAACTGGCTCGGAGATATGACTTTTCATGAAGCTTACAATCGCACGCGCAAAATCTTGAACATATGTATCTCAAGTGCTGGTCTCTATGAACTTCCACGATTACTGAACTATATTACTGCACCGAATGTGCTGATATGGTCTGCAATGTAAGTGCCTCAGCTTTCGCGTACCCTTTTCAGTTGCTGACTGGCGTAGCACTGTATCATGCTCAGTACCTTTTGTTTTCTCGCCGTCTGTTTTAATGGCAAAAGACCCTCTTACTGGAGAGAATGTACCCTGGCATGACGAACGCGGCCAATGGATCGACGGCTCTGTTGATGGAGATTTACCAATGACTCGGCTGGCAGAAATGTTTAATGTCAATCATTTCATCGTTTCACAAGTCAACCCGCATGTCCTTCCGTTCTTAGAAAAAGAAAATGGCCCAGTACAAGACGACCAGCGGCAAGCTTGGTTTAGTTCTCCGTGGCTAAATGCAATGACGAACCTGGCACGCGACGAGGCCTTACATCGTATGAATGTGCTTTCCGAAATGGGCGTCTTCCAAAACGAGGTTATGAAAACAGCTTCTATTTTGAGCCAAAAGTACTCGGGTGATATCAACATTTATCCGGAGATTCCGTACGCCCATTTTCTGCGCATCCTTCAGAACCCGACTACCGAATTTATTCTACAAACCTGCCTGAAAGGCGAACAAGCGACTTGGCCGGTGATTTCACGCGTGCGGAATCACCTTGCTATTGAATTGGCCCTTGACTCTGCGGTGCAGACAATGCGAGCACGTGTTGCACTAAGTCCACCTGTTGCAGTACCTTTGTCCTCGTCATACACCGGTGTTGAATTTCACATGTTGCCTAAGGGTCAGCAACGAGGCGATATGTTTCCTCGGCGAAGTTCATATAGCGAAGCGGGAAGAGCAAGAAGCACGCGGTCTTCGTCCCGCCGACGGCCAAATGGTGACCTCCGCAAAGCTCATAGTTCTGTTTTTATCGAGTTTGCAGAAATGCAGAGACCCGTCAGTCCCGTCTATAAATACAAAAATGGACAGACGAGGAGCCTGACGTCGTCGCCACGAAGTAGCAAAACTAGCGCGTCGAGAAAGAATCCAGCTGAGACGTCCTTTATGATACCCAGCGATAGTGACGACGACTCCTACACTTCATGGCCGCATCGGCCGACGTCGTCACGCCAGGCCACATATCATGGGCCGTCACCTACAGTCGCCACGCCGAGGTCAAATCGAACGAGCCCTGCAGCATCTCGACGTTCGTCCATCGCCAAGAATGCTTCGAACTCTACTCGACCGGCCTCCGCTGGTGAGGTTTATCTGTCGTCAACCACGACGGGATTTCAGCCTTGATCGGTTCTGCTTATGCACCTAGTTGACACGATACCTAAGCCACGATGAAACGCGTTACGAAAGAACCTTTGTTTAAATTGCATATATACCCAGAAAAGTGGCATTGGATAAGTTCTTGCAATAATTTGCATCCCCTCATGCATCAAAAGATTATATCGCCGCCGTTTGAATTTCACCAGAAATGGCGTATTCTCAGATACGCAAACACGTCGCCCCATCGACAGCAGAGACAAAATGGTGAAGCATATTTTCGGAGTCTAGTCTATCCCATATTGTGTGATCATCAATAAAATATAACTCAATAGATGGCTATAACACACTTAGCTTGACCAGACATCGCTAAACGTAGTCTACCACGAAACACAATCATGATAACGACCCTAACCCTCTCGCGATCAGTTCGGGTTAATGAATAGCCGAGACGTTGGGGGTTGCGGGGAGCATTTGCAAGGATGAAGCATACTTTCAGAATATTTTGAACGTTAACGAAGAATCTCATCGGCAAGGTGTTTATCCAGAGGAATCGAAGAGAGGACGATGTATGTTTCAAGCGACACGCCAAGGTACTGCGGCGGAAGTCGAGGACTGCAACCCTAAAATCAATATCCATCCCACGTTCTTCCATGTCACGCGCGCCTGAGTCTGTCAAAGGTATACCCTAGGCGAGCCCGCTAATACCCAGACATGCTAGCTATTCCATACAACACAAGTAAGCATAAGCAAAGATATGCGGGATATGGAAAATTATTCTCCATCGCTCAAGAGGCAACCCCGGCAGTCGAGAACGGCTAGTATCACCGCGGGACGTCGGGAGAGATCAATTGCACCAATCGTATTCTTCGGTTGCAACCATATATCCAACCTATAAATTCCCTCTTATTGAGTATAAATACTTGAGACTAGTTGACAAAACGTCACGAGCCTCTTCTTTCATCTCTTTGAAACACTCCCGACTTTGATTTACCTTCGAATCTCTACCGCGGGGTTCGCGTGAGTTGAATTTGGCTGTGTCGGTGACTTGTCCGAGGTGAAGGTTCGCAGGACTTTTGTCAAAGTCGTATCAATACAGGTACGTCGTCTACTCACGCTGTAGGAGGACTTCCAGCGGTGACGAGCTGGAAGTCGGGAGAGATCGGTCTTTTGTATTGCTTTTGCATTGCTTTTGCATTGCTTTTGCGAGTCCAGAGAGCAGCCGGAGTAGTGTATACGCGACGTTTACCCATGGAGGGATGAAAGCTAACCCCACACTTTCCCTCCAAAGAAATATCCCACCGCATCATTTGTTTCTGGGTCTCTTTCTACAACTACAACAGAACAATAGAGATAGACGAGAAGAGAATAAGAAATAGCCAAAATGACAGCAGGACTCCTCTACGTCACAATGCAGCCCAAGCCAGGCTTGCCTTCCTCGCAATTTCACGACTGGTACAACAACGAACATGGACCGCTCCGTCTCCGACTCCCTTTCTTCCCGAATGGCTACCGATTCCGCGCCATTGACGGCAACGATGAAACGGGCCCCTATAGCGCGGAAAAACATGAATGGGTCGCATTATACGATATTACGGACAGCGATGAATTCACGCGCCCGCCATACACTACTTTGCGCGAAGATAGCGTCAAGACGGAGCGGGAGAAGGAGACCATGTCGCAAATCACGGTGGGGAGACGAATGTTTGATCTTATCAAGGAGTGGAAGGCGGATGATTACAAAGCCTTGGAAGACGTCGAGACGGCGAACTCGAAAGGGTACGTGATGATTCCGGTGTGTTTCAAGATTCAGCCAGGAACGGAGGAGAAGGTTGAGCATTGGTATAATGATGAACACATTGCGCTGTTGCAGAAAGTGCCTGGATGGCGCCGCTCGCGAAGATTCGTGACTTCCTCCGTTCTTAACCCGGCGGCGGAAGAGAAGGAGTATCTTGCGATTCATGAATATGATAGTATGGAGGGACAGGATGGGCCCGAAATGAAGGCCGCTGTTTCTACAGAGTTGTCAAAGGATATCTATGCGAATGTGGTGATTGGCCGCGTGCGACGGGTTTATGAGTGGTATTATACATTTGGGCCTGCGCCGAGAGATCTGACGTCTCTTTCCGATCCGTCGTATGCTGCGACTTTCGAAAGCAGGGATGGCCTGACGCAGACGCGCGCTGCTTCGACGACAAATAACAAGAGAGCAGTCATTGAATCCTTCATCACAACTCCAGACGGTGTTCAGCTCCCCTATAAACTCGAAGGAAATCCCGACCCCGAGGCACCACTCATAGTACTCATCAATTCTATCCTCTCGGACTGGGGTATTTGGGACGAGTTCTTGGACGTCTTCTTCTCCAACCCCAGAAACCAGAAGTATCGTGTCGTCCGCTACCGCCCCCGCGGCCGCACCAGCGATCCAGGCGAAACACCGGTGACGATGGACCTTCTGAGCCAGGACGTCATCACCATCATTAACGCCTTGCGCGTTCCCCAAGTCGCGGCCGTGATAGGCGTCAGTCTCGGTGGCGCAACAGCGCTCAATACAGCTCTCAAATATCCCACCAGAGTCGCAAACTTCGTTGCTTGCGACACAAACTCACTCGCTCCACCCAGTAACCCGACCGCATGGGGTGAACGTATTGCGCTCGCCGAGTCTGAGTCCGATGCCCCCTCAGACCCTAAAACAGGTGACCGTGTGGTCGGTGAAAAGCTGGCTGAAATCACTACTCGACGCTGGTTCGTGCCTGCCAGCTACGACGGCGGTGCTCAACAGGCTCGCGCCGAGAAAGTGAAGCAATACGTTTTCACCAACCACCTCGAAGGGTTCAAGAAGAGCGTCAAAGCATTATATTCTTACGACCTGCGCGAGGCAATGAAGACCGGTTCCGTACGGGGGTTGTTCGTGGTCGGAAGTGGCGACGGCGCCTTGCCGCAGGGAATGAAGAAGATGGCCGAAGACTATGGTGACGGGAAGTCAGAGCTGAAAATCATCGAGGGCGCAGGTCATTTGCCGATGGCGGAACAGCCGGAGGAATTTGCGAAGGCTGTTGATGCCTTTTTGTAGATTCTCCATTCATATAAGGTTGAGGGTTATGGCATGGTTGGGTGATTGGTTCGTATATATTGCTTGCACATAGAAGATCGGTGCCTAGGTATGAGACGATAGACTAGAGAATGAGCATATACATGCACTTCAATTGAGATTGTGATCCGAGACTACATATAATATTTCGGTGTGTGCTCAGTTTGGTTTATGCGTGAACCACGTACCTATAGCGAGACGCAACCATCCATGGCTGCATCTAACCAGGTGCAACACGGTGAAACATCTTGCTTGGACTCCACCACAATTTTAAGCTTGTACTCTGGCCGTGTATTCACTAGCTAGATTATCTCGAGGCTTTGTTGCCTGATAAATAATCCTGAATGTACCTAGGTATCGATGTACGTGACCTACTTCCGGCTTAGCGCTATCCGAGATTGGCTCTATCGCGACGACTCGTACGATGTGACTCACCACATTGCTCGATTTATATACAAGGCGCATCGAGCACATGAAGTGCGCTGAGATGTAAGTCCATTTATAGGATAGAAGAATATTATTGAAATGGCTCATCAAGCACACAACATCCGCTGGGATGCGCTTACCTCGTGTCTCAAGGTGTACTCTCCAGATGTCCCCATCAAAGAGAAACCCATCAACCTCTACTTTCGGTTTGGGGACAACCAGGACGAGAACATCAGTCATTTCGTTACTTCGTTCGTCAGCAACATTAAAGAACACACAGACTGCGAACGCAAAAAGTATCCCGAGACATTCGACAGCCCAGACAGAGATGATCTCATTCTGGGAGACAAGATAACGCAAAAGATAACTCCGCTCGTACACAAATGGCGGCAGACCTATCACTGGGACCTGGCTGCAAAACCACACGCCCGAGAAGGTTCAAGACCATTTTCCCGGAAACAGTGCACTCATGATCAGGAAGGCTTTGGATGTGGATGCGTGATACCGCTTCGGGAACGAAAAGCATCTGCGTTTCTGCGTCAGCATTATCCGAACAGCTGCTATCAATTCTTTGAGCACAATACGGATGCCTTCTACAATATCGAGGTGGTCAAGACGCTCATCCTGTATGGAGAGATGGAGCCAATTCTGCGGGTCTGTGGTCATCCGAAAGTCGGTTTTGCGGAATGGCAGTGTCAGTGTCAATGCTATTGTATGGTAAGCACTCGGCATTCTTTTGAAAATTATAAAGACTATCATGAGGCTAACTCTATATGCCAGGACAACGACGCCGGCTGGGACACCGTCTACGACACTGCTCTCAATGCCTATCTGTCCCTTAACATTCTGTACAATTTCCCTTCATTATGGGACCCTGCTTCTTCATCAAGTAAGCGGACAGACTATAGATCTACGAAACTATACCAAACAATGCTTCGATCGTGTACCTGGTACGACTGCACGTCCGAAGTCGCCAAATACCCGCACAGAGCATTCTTCGGTATAGGCGACCACCAATTCCGAACCTGGCCTCAACTAGACCCCGTCTTCAGAGCGAAATACATGCCCCCTTCCGACGACTCAAGAAAATTCGGCAAAGTCAAGGTGCCTTATGGACAGGCGCCAATTGAAGAGTTCCTCAACTCCGAGAAACATGATACGGGTTACTTGCCTGATGTCTCTGCAGTTGCAATTACCAGAAATGTGCTGTATAGTAAAGGGTTGCCCACCGAATTGGTTGATGAGGTGATGGAAAACGCGGATTATACGGTCAAACGCAGGCTGGTCTATGCGGATGATCCGTTTCATGCGGGGAATGAGGAGGAGTTGCAGAAGTATTTGAAGTATTGTTGGCGGCTAATGGTTAATTGTAACATGATGGCAGATGCGCTGGGGGTGAAAATTGGGTGGGAGGGTTTGATCTACAGAACTCTTTCGTGGCAAATATCGTCCCTCGGTGAGAAGAAGATTGGTAGACCGGATCTTGAGGATGAGATCTGACTGTGACTATGCCTGTATGATACAAGTAAATATAACAAATGAAGCTTTTTTTCATCAACGATATCTGAGACCAGCAGGGCATCTTTTTATGTGTCGTTACTAGCTGATATTACTGACTAGCTCAACGATTCTCGTACATACTGGAGGAACTACCGAGAAGCTCTACTCGTACTCATAAACTTAGGAGAGACCACGAATGTACTGAAGCTACTAGCTCTTTCAAAAAAATGATTATCATAACAATACCTCGAGTATTACTCTGTGATATCTGAAGTCGAGTGGAACTTTGCTCTGACTGAGCAACACTCTGTGAACCATCTTCCTCTTATGATGATACCTATCCGGCTAATATCAAAAAGCTTCATATAACTCATCTTCACACAAGCCTAGACTATTGGTGATAGAAAGCACAGTCGAATTGCAGAAACAAAAGCCCAACCTGAGAATATGTGAAGAGTCCTGTCTCCCCTCCATTTTCCGTGTATCACTGTATTCACGCCGCCGAGACAACAACATCAACAATGCCAATCGCCATGGCGATTTCACACACTTGTGCCCAGCACACAATAAGATTATTTCGAAAAGATTTTCCTTTCTCCCACTCTCTCTCACATACGTCTCGACATCCCCATCCTCGACTTTCGTCCTCAACCCTCTTTCCTCTAGCCATTTGTCACGTACTCGAGATCCCCCTGTTTCAAACACACGAGAACACACTCCACAGCCAACTCAACATGGAGAACAGTGAGCCCCCAGGCAGTACTGACCCTACTGATCTTCAAGATGTCACAGTAAGTCTGTCCCCTCCCTGAACACCAGGCAAGACAAGACGCCCTCTCTCCTGTTCTTCCCGCTGGCTGGCATCAAGACACCCAACGAGCTTTGCTTATATAGAGAACGATGACTGACTGATTTTTTTCTCGGAAAAATTTAGATGATCAACGCTGATCATGAAGTTGGTGATTTCTTTGACCAGTTACTAGCAGACATAGACGAGGAATGGGGCTCACAAGACCCATTCGTGCTTCCAATTGACATGGACGTCTCAGAGTTTCCCATAGACCCTGCTCTTTTTGCTCAAACTCCAGGAGCGCCAGAGATGTACACTGCTTTGCCCTCAGCGGGTGCTTCCCCAGATTTGTACCAGGAACAGGCTTATTCCTCTGCCCTTACATCGTCTGCAACCCTCCTGCCTGAATCTGTGCCTGTATCCACTCCTACGCAGCAGCAGACACCCAACACTACTGCTGCTTCTTCAGAATACTCTCCAAATTCTGCTGGATTACACACACCCACACGCAGGGATAGGGGCAATTACGGCTCAGCCAGACGCCGCACCGGCGCTCTGAGCAACTTCCAGTCAATCGCAGCTAGTCCTCGACGTGGAGCCACGCAGGCCAACAGAGATTATACATTCTCTCCGATCCCCGAAAGTCAGCAAGGAATCTTGAGTCCGAGTCACTACATCAATGAGGACATCCCCGAGTTCAGACCTCGCCGAGTGCTCTTTGACACTTCGAACCGTGTCCAGTACCCTGAAGCTCGTTCACCTTGTCTCGTAGCTGATAGTCAGGAGCCCATGGGAGATACTGGTGGCTTTGATAGCCAGGAGACGGAGGGTGATGTAACTCAAGATATGGCACAGATTCTGCAAGCTGTAAGTCATTGAGTACCGAGCGAGCAATGAATGATATGTGAGGGGACTGTCAGCTGATCTCCATTCTTATAGCTTCAATATCCTAGTCAGTTTTCTGTCGCTGACCCGGCATATATCGCCCAAGAACTCGCGCTTCCCGATTCCGTAAGCCATCATTCAGTGACAGATGATTCATGTGTGAGAGGCCACCACTTAATGATATGCCATTGCTTTAGTCTTCCACTTACGTACCCGTCGATTTCTCGGCAAATGCAAATGGTGGCGGGAACGCCCCTGCAAACCCCGTAAGTCATTTTTGGTTGAGCAACGATTCATATCCGGGGTAATCCTTAATTGACAATCGACGTTATGGCAGCATGTCAGCATCAATACCTCTAGTGCCCTCCCGGATGGAAACGTCGTTGCTGCAAATATCGTGAGTCCTCCTGCTTGAGAGATGGTTGATATTCGAAAGGAATTTTGAATCAATTAAGATGTGATTGCTCTAGTTCCCCCAGCATGTCCCTGCTGCGGCCCCTGGGACTATAGACGCAAATGCTGCTATCCCTGCTATTGCTACCGGAGGCAATACATCGACGACTGTAGGGTCCTCCCGTCTCTTATTGAAAGCAGCACCGCTAACCATAATATCCGTGTGAATAGGTTGTTCCATGGGTGAGATATCAGCCGGTCCTTCAAAATCGATGATTCAGCTTCAATCTAACGTGATTATCAGACATCCGGCTTGAACTTCTCAGCCGAACCAGTAAGTCTTTCATCGATCGATTGTGAAAATTCAAGGCACTTTGCTGATTGTATTTCAGGACCCTGAACGTAGAGCGAAGATGCAACAGGTACCAATGACCACACTGCCATTTACTATCAGAATTCTAGCCCCAAAAAGATGACTGACAACTCTGTCTGACGAACAAGATTGCGAGCGTTTCCCACATGGTAAGTGAAGTCCAGGACATATAGTAATGAGGTGAAATCAAAACTAACGCCTGAATGCAGTTGTTGACCGCTAAGCACACAGTGAGACTACCTCCTTGCTGCTCCTTTCTCTGGTATCATGACTTCGAACATGGACTGACATTCCTCGATCTTACAGGAGTTTGCCGCGAGAAAAGCTGTAGGAATCCCCAGCGAATTGATCTATTGATCCTTTGGCGACAAGCACAACAAACCTGATCTGAGGCGAGACTAACCTCAATTTTTGCAATTCAGAGAGTCCTCCAGGCTGGCGAAGCAGCAGATGTAAGTATTTCCAGAATCACTATGTTTTGATGATTAATTGTCATCATCACTGCAAATGTGTATGCTGACTAGCCTCTAGCAACGAATGAAGCAGAAGAAACCAGCTGTATGATTCCCATCTTGGACTGTTCCTTACCTTCCTGTCGAGAGTCGAGATCTATCTTCAATTGTCAAGAGTGGTTGCTGACTAGGTGCTCATTTATGATGTAGAAACGTGCAAAGAAGAATGTGAGTCAAGCGCTTCCCATCAAGTACCCTGAAAGGACTGTACTGACTTTGAGTCAGCCTGCGTCTACCAGAAAATCTTCAACATCGCAGCTAGGATTGGCCCACCCGGGTTCGTCCCAGTCGACACCTCTCAATGTGCCCGCAATGTCTCGGGCCACACTTCCGCAATCCGCATCTTTGAACCAGCCTGCGCCTAACAGTCAGGTAGCAACTCCAAAGCCAGCATCGATTAGATTCTCGACCAGAGCCCGAGGAAGGAAGGTTTCTACCCCCTCCATTCCCACCAACGAAGAACGGATTGCGCAGTTCTGGAATGGTCGCCTTGACAAATTTGGAAATGTAAGTATATGACTTGATCCAAGACCGAAAACTATCTCGTCAAGAAAAGGTACTGATGTTGTCGAATTCAACTAGGAACTCGAACCAGTAAGACTGAATCTCTTTTTCTTATTGTCAACCTGACTAACGTCTGTGCAAGACTTTCGTGTGCCATGGTAGCTTGAAGAGATACCAGCCAGGACCTGCTATCGAGAACGTTGCAGACAAGTCCGATTTCGGTCACTACACTGAACAACCTGCTGTGAGTTTGCCTCCCTTTCGTTCGATTTTTGATGAAATGAATAACATTGGTTTTCTACGCATAGAAAGACCATCCAAAATTGATCGAAGACACCCCCGAACAAGCAGATTCTCATTGCGACCTCATTCTGTACAGCGAGGTGATGAACGAGGCGAACTACGAAAGAGCCGTTTTCTCTGGACAAGTCATCCTCGCCTCATACGACATTCGTTCGGATTGGTGGCGGAAACTGAACATCTTCGCGTGGAATCGGTTTGCGGTGGCGCATTGTCTCGATGAGATCGCGATTATGATCACCCCTTTTCATGTGATGTTTGCGCGAATCCCTATCACCGGAGACACAGCCATGTTGAGAAAGGACTGGCACATGATCATTGATCTTGTCGAAAAAACCTTCAAAACACCTACCGTTGGTGCCCAGAGAGAAGTCTGGGCGTACATGTATCGCCTTATTCCATGCTCAGCGAACATGCAAGAAGATTTCTTCAATCAACGTGAGATGCTCAGCACATCTTCAGAGTCATTTCAGAAGATGGAAATCAACAGCGTGTATTGCGACAGATTCCGACAGTTTGCATACTTCGTCCCTCCAGTCGGAGAGCCCGTTGAAAATGCAGGATTTTCCGTGCGAGTAGGACGCTTCGGTCAAAAGGGTGAGTACGATCGTCCGCGTGTTGAGATTCGTGACTTGGGTGGAAGACGCGTCCTTCGGAAATGATTCTGATGAGTTACTCTCGCTCTTGAGGAGATAACGAGTCACGTCTTCCTGAGCGGATTTTGTCGAGCAAAGCGATGTCGAACCCACCTGATCGAAACGCTTTCTCCTATCACCAACCCTGTGGATGAGCACCACCAAAAACCAACAAAAGCAGCAAAAAAAGATGAAAAAGAAAATCGTCAAAAAAAGAAAAGCTTCCCTTCTTTTAAATTCTAGTGTCTTGCTATGTCTGATCCTTTCTGATGTGTGAAGGGTTTGGGTATTTTCTTCTTTCTTTGGCGTCGTTGGAGTACAGTTGCTAGCCCTAGTTGTGTGATCAGTCAGAAGGTTTTTCAGATGTGTAGAATGAAAGATCAATTCCAGGTGCTCAACCAAGTTCCTTTAAACCGACGTTCTTTTGCATCTTAACAAAAGCAGATAATGGCCAAGTGTGAATATGCCAGTCTTTGAATTCACTATCTGGCTTTGTAGCTAAGCATTGGCAAGATGTCAATTGACGTGGAAGCCCTTCAGGGGAATCTATGTATAAATGGCTACCTAAGCATCCGCAAAGCCAGCTGCTTCTGAAACTTCATCTTCTACACGATGCATCATCCTGCTACATCTGCTCCTGATCGAGACGAGATGTGGTGGCTAGTGTTCCCTGCATTGTTGATTCTCTGCGACTTGATCTGCAGGCTGAATGCTTATTCACGAAGATGTGCAGTGGATGTCAATCTACGAGATGACGGCAGTAGCAACAACGATAATCCACCGAGTAGTTCTAAAGATCGCAACAGAAGTACAAGATCTCTCGACCCTCAGGATTCCCAAGGGGAGTGGCTGTCTATCGACTATGAATCACAACTACATGCAGACTCAGAGACACAACTACATACAGATCTCGAAGGAGCTAGAGAAACGACAGCCACGTATAGTCCAACGCCTCAGACGCCGCCGTATACAAATTCAGAGAGCTCAGACGATGAGTGGGACCATCGTAGGGACGAGCTTTCAGACACCGATAGATCCGTGAGCATACCAGTATCACGGGCTCCTCTTAGAGGTCATAAATCTGATGAGTACCCAGTTCTGAACTTTGAAATTGATGCACTCATTACGAACAACCAGAACGAGGTAGACGCCGAGTTCTCCGAGCTCGTACGCTCCTCGCCAAGTGAAGCCGTAGACCTTCACAGCGGAACCATGTTGATTACTTGACTACAAACCAAAACCAACGAAAAGAAACAGCCGCAAAGTTGAGTTTCGTGTATCTCCACTTCGTGGAGACTAGGATGTTGTACTCATCTATACTGCAGATGGGGTCCTTGCAGCACGTATCCGGAAAACACGACTGAAAGACTCACGAGCATTTATTGAAGATACAATCACCAGAGTTTTATCACTTGCAGAAACGACTCTTCCCAGTCCAAAGACGATATCATGGCTACAAGCTCGAAGTACAAAAGGGCGACTTGAACTGCCTCCAATCAGGATATGCTTCATCATGGCAAACGGCGACCCAGCCGTCATCCGCGGATCCAGAATTCCTGGAGGCATCCCTCGAAGTTCTTACTCGGTCTTCTCGGGACGATTCTGTTCCGTGCGCTATGCATTGAATGCGTATTTCAAACTGAGAGGCGAGGATATCACCGATTTCTTCATAGATTGAGCCATGCCCAATGTGTTGTAGAGACTCATGACAAGCCCCAAGAGGTAGGTACGATGATTATTATTCTATTCCTGTTGTTGCTCACGGGGATGCAGCGAGACTAGGTCTGGAAAGTGAGAAAGTTGTATTGATGAGCGGTGATATTATAATTCTTTTATCATTAAAATATATGCGTGAAGAAGGTACTTTATGGAAAGAGAATCTGGATGCGAGACCAACGGGGAAAAAAAGCAAAAACCATCACGTTCATAACATGAAGAGAGCTGATATGATTGAGACGGACAGTATCGATAATCCAGAGACTGAAGTAACTGAAGCGGCGCCTTGTGGTAATGATGAGGTCGCTGCTGGTGTCCCAGAAGACGTCGAATTTGAAGAATCAGATGAACCCTTCGACGATGGTGAGAAAGAAGCGGAAGTCGAGTAACCACACAATCCAGAACCATTCAGATTAAATGTCGGGTAATAGACTCGCGGCTGCCCTTGACCCATAGGAACCGTAATGGTGCCATTCTCACCGGCGACAACAGTACTATTACACAAAGTCACTTCTGTCAAATTCACTCCCGCATCAGCTACCCCAGGAACCTGCAGGGTATAATCGCCACCATGTAAGCCCTGGTTGGATAGTATGGCAACAATCTGTGCACCGTTAGGACCCTTGCGAGTGGCATACGTGGATTCATCAGAGTAGAGAATTGAGCTCCAGTTCGTCACGTAATGGTCATCGATGGAGATGGCGTGGTTGCGGAGCTTGTTCAGTGTTGCTGTTAGGTTGTAAAGTTCGGTGGTTGTATCGTATTGCGTTGGCCATAGAGCTTGTCGATTGTATGGAGAGTAGTTGCCGGGTAAATGCTGCTCTTGGCCGTAGTACATCTTGGGGATTCCATCGCTCAAGATGGTGAAGGCGAGTGCATTTTTCGCCAGCTTATCTTGTCAGTATCGATGTTGGCTGCTTATATGTAGAACGTAGGTACTCACAGCCATGTCTTGGATCAACGATGCAAATCGAGGATTATCTTGGTTCTCGATAAAGTTGGCCAGGTACTGAGGCGAATGGCAAGCCTGACGCATAGCCCCTACCATGTAAACAAGATCCGCCATCTTGCCTGCCGTAAACGCATCAATGATCTTTCCATATAGAGCATAGTTCTCTAGTCCAGAGGTAAGATTCTGATAACCACACAAAAACTCGGCATCCCCATCATACACTTCACCCATTGCATAAACGCCGGCACTTTGAGTGAAGTTGGGAAAGAAAGTCGACTCAATTTGCTTAGCTCCGTCTATCCTGATACCGTCAATACCGTACGTACTGACCAGATCGGCGATCCATTTGTCGAGAGTTGCGGCGATGGCTGGATCGGTTGTCTTGATGCGTGGTGTAGCGACACCTTCAAAGCCGAGCCAGCAATTTGTATACTCTGTCTGGTTCGACCAGTCAATGATAGGACAGTAGGAATTAAAGTCTGAAGATTGATTAAACGGAGCAAAGACCGAATAGTCGATTATCGTGGAATTTGCCGTAGTCAGGTTGGTGTCACCGATACTGTAAGCAAGTTCATTCGCCACCACATCAACCATTAGGTACATGTCACGTCTGTGCAGTTCCGAAACCAAATGTTTCAGATCATCTGCTGTACCAAATTGAGCATTGAGTTCGTAGAGGTCCTGTGGCCAGTATCCATGAAACGCCTCTCCATAGATTGTATCCTGAGGCAAGTTCTCCTGAATCGGCGAGATTTGTACAGCCGTGAATCCCATTTCTTGAATATAGTCGAGCTTATTGACGAGCCCAGACCAAGTACCGCCGCAGTATTTGGTGATATTGCAAGTCTCAGTGGAATCAGTCGCCCGCGCATAACGGTCCGTGATGACTTGATAGATGGACCTTTTGGCCCATTCATCGGCAGATGCACCATTGGCACGGGCAGCCAATACCAATGCAGCTGCAAGTATGGCCAAAGACCTCATTGTATTTTGCTAAGGAGTGACGGAAAAGACTGGATGAGAGAGCAATAGTCCGCAAGGAATGAAGTTAGAGCATGACCCAGCTCTCGACAAATTGTAACGAGTGTGATTGCAAGAAAAGAGTGACAGTAGTTGGATATACAAATTCACAAATCCAAGAGGAATGCAGAAGGACGGGAAATAATTTCGGAGAGAAGAGGCTCGTCTTTATGTAGTTCGACCGCATGGCTTAAATCATGCGAATAATCCTGTTCTTGCAACGTATAATTCAGCGTTCCTCTCCAATTGGCCTTTGAGTGCAAGTACAATGCGGGGGAGCACCTGTTCCTGAAATTGAGATGCAACGTATGAATATCGGAAGTTTAGCAGCGGATAGTACGTTTATGTGTTGTCCCTTGCAGACCAATGTCGCCCTTGACAGTAGCAACTGATGTATCAATAGGTTCTCGGGGTGAAACATAGAAGGCACTCACATGGTTACTATGGGAAAGACAAGATCCTGGTACTTGTTCGTCCGTGGTATCAAATGAGGTATTCATGAAGCGGATACCGCCAATCTATCAATGCCCAAATGGCTAAAGCGAAACTTCTACTCCTTTCGTCATCAAAAGAGTCGGATTGATCGATCGAAGCGTCCGGGACTTAATTCATATAATAATTTCGGGAGAGCACCAGCACTATGCCCCTCGCAGGAACCAGGTAGTGCATAGCAAATTGCATGTGCCTTGATGATTCATCCTGTCGTGTGCTAGTTAGTCCATAGACTGATATTTCATACTAGCGGATGGTTGCCGTAAATCCTTGTAACTTCTTGATAGTGAGCTATGCCAAAGCCACGAACATTTGCATAATGCGTCACTTCTACTATCCGAGTTCTTGAACGTCTCACTTTCTTTTCAAACATTAGAATCGAGACTTATTTATCGAGTGTCCGGCGAAGGTCGAAAAGGAGCGGCGGCCATTGACTCAAGATCGCCCCTTGCGTCAGAGCTGCAACACAAATGAGTCTAGGATCTCCCCATCGAAATGTGCGGCCCAAGTAAGAAACGTATAGTAGACCGCGATATGGAGTCGTCGAAGAGCTGTGTTGTACCGACACTTCGATATTATGCTTTAGTGTCAGCTTAGGTACCAATACCAAGATGAAATTTCTCTCAAAAAATGAGAACAAAGCTCAATGGAAGCTCAAGATATCTGCTTCATGTTTTTGTAGACATGGGCGTTGTCGTTGTGATTCGACATTGTGTTCCGACTGGTACTCTTATTCTCGGATCTCGCTCACGGAGGACTCTGGAAATTAGTCGTCACGCCTTCAATCGCAACGTTCATAACTGGCCTGGTCCTTTCATCATCATCATCATCATCATCATCAGCTTGCTCTCATGTTGGCCCAGGATAAAAGACGTTTGAGCATCACAGAAAGAAAACAACAAGAGATAAAAGTCAGGTCAGGTCGGGCGCAAGTATCCTTGACCAAACAGGCCCCAAATAGGAAGGCGCGCACAAAGAAGCATAACGATGCACGTGATCAAAGGCTACCGAGTTTCCTCTGTGATCAACAAAAGAGCAGTGGACGGTCTCTTACTGAGGAATCATTAGATACTGTACAGGTAGTGTCTTGCTGACGCAGGCGTCCACTTTGAAACTTCAACTCGACGAAAAGACCACGGGCAATGCCATCAGATCGTGGCCTAGAAAGCCTGAGGCGCGGTTACTTGAAATTGAAATCCAGTTCGAGGAAGGCGCAAGCAACCTTCATCCTCAGACATTGGTACTTACTCTCTCAACCTTCCTGAATGCTTCATCCTTCTTCTACGCGCCTTAGCAAGCAGCTCCTCACATTTTTATCAACATGTCCATGGAAGAGTTCCTCGGATATGCGCATCAAGAAGTCATCAATCTATTCCCCGTCCTGGACATACCATGGGGCCCATACTTTGAACTCACACGCCTCGACCAGCCCGTCGAAGCTGCAATGGCTGTCCTGCTCTACAGCGTTGGTTTAATATTCTCCACGAGCTTGGTGATACCTCCTTTACAGCCCAAAGAGGTTCTGCCACTAGCTTGTCGAGGGCTTCTGTGGGTATACTACATGCGACACGCCCTCTGCACTTTCGAAGATGCCGTTGACCACGAATACGACCGACTCATTCGACGGCGCCAGTCGCGTCCAGTAGCTCGCGGAGCTCTGACGCCAGACGAAGCCTTCAACTTCAGTAGTATTCTACTGCTTATTGGGATGCTGAGTCTGTTCTATCTTCCCAGGGAGTCGCATGGGCTTGGGGTGATCGTTACACTTATTATGATGCTGTACCCATTCGCCAAGCGATTTACGTCTTTTCCACAACTCATCATGGGATTCGGATACACAATAAGTGTCTTCATGAGTGGAACAATCATCGGCTTCGACCTTTTCCCAGGATCAGAGAATTTCTGGTCGGCGCTTTACCTTGGGATCGTCCTGATGCTCCTCGCCACGATCGCCCATGTGGTGTACACTTATCAAGATTTGCGCGACAATGCTAAAATGAACGGTAAATCGATCGCTTTGATCATGTCAAATCGACCAAAGACCTGGTTGTGGACGATGACTGCGATGATTGAGATTTTTTTATGGAAGATCGGGAACTTGAGCGATTATTCTCTCCTTTACAATATTACTTGTGGTGGCTCACTTTTTGCACTCTCGACTATGTTGGCGCTTGTCGACTTGAGGGTTGCTGCGGACTGTGAATGGTGGTTCAGACGTGGCATGATGGGGAGTGTTTTTCTTATCTGCTGGGGCTTGTACACGGAGTATGTCATCCGCCTTTATGTTCTCCAGTAGGCAGGATATGAGATGGAGAGTACACATCTTCATGCTTATGCTTAACCCTATCAATACTAGACCTTCTTATTCATCATGACAAGTTCTGTTATAAGATTCTCCTAGCCTGATACTTGACAATAAGAAAGTTGGTACACATGAGGTGCATACTTTGGCCAATGAATTTTAAATGCAATCACATCATAGACGTCTGTTACTCGTCCCCTTGAGCATCGATATCCGACACGCTCAACTCTAACTTTGAATACAAGCCGGATACATCGTCTACAAACCCGAAACAACGTCCATCGTCAACACCATGTTGTCAATCAACACAACTCGGCTCTGATCCGAGGTTGTTGGGGTTCATTATGTAGTTATTGTATGAAAGAGATGAGATCTAGATCTATACAAATGATCAGGCTGTAACAATTCCCTTTGTCACATATAATGGTCAGTCGGCAGTAGATCATCAATGAGATCCCTTTAAAGTTGCGGCATTGACACTGGTGAGCACGGTGGCTGCTCGCCATGATAGTGTCGATGTCGTGATTAGACGCAATAATGCCGGATGCTGAAGCAGCGGACACCACATTGACGACCGCTTTCATTCATAATCGATTATATCGCACTTTGCTCCGTAGCGGAAGAATCCCTCTATGGAGAGAATGATAAAGCTTACAATCATTTACGCTAGTTGAAATCGGATTCGCGATGCCAAAGTCACTCCCGAACAGCGATGGATCCTTTCTGCGCTTCCGTGTAGCAAAGAGCCGACGACAGCCGCCGGCGCTTCCGGAGGACAGCCTAGCCCCTAGAAAGAGGTCGCGACTAGACTTCGAAGGAAACACTAAAGTTGCTGCTACTGACGCGAGTAAGAAGAAGAAGAAGCCCATTCTGAGCCTAATCCATCCGCTAATCGACAACCGAAGATCACGAAGCCAGAGTTGACACTTTTCCTAACCAGACGGCACAAACAACTGCGCGAGCTCATTCAGCCTGCAAACGCTGCAGACACATGAAAAGAAAATGCTGTCGGACATTACCCGAATGTACGGCATGCGTCGCAGCTGGTTACATTTGCTCGTGGCCACCGGAACGAAATCAATCAGCAGAGATACGAGAGCTGCGGAAGGAAGTTGAAGTATTGTCCCGGTACGTGCAAGAACAAAAGTCAGATCAACAGCGAAGGCAGAGTGGGGAAGAATATCAGTCAAATAGCAATGAGATTATGTTGTCGCCATTCATCCCAATCTATGGGAAGATTGACATATCGCAGCATACGAAATTTAGTCTTCCAGCTATCAAGAACCTCTTTCCGAACATTGATGAGGAATGTCTACCACCAATTATGCTGCCAGAGAGATCAACAGATGTCAGCATTACCGTCGGGGATACCGTTCCACCAAAGGACAATCAGGATCACACCGGATCGATATCGAGAAAAGTTCCGTATGAAGTGGATCTCAAAGTGTTCGTCAAGGGATACTTCGATCATGTGCACACTTCATTTCCCTTTCTGAATAAAATAAAGACTATGGAAGAAGTCGATATTGTAATGAGGCAAACCCGACACACACAGGGCCGTCATGTTTCAACGAAATTATACATGTTGGCGGCCCTCGGTGGTGCAGTGCCGAAGAATACTAATGAGATTAGGCCGGACAATGTGGGAAACCTTATCGTACCATACCAGAGCATAATTTGCGAGTGCCTGAACATGGCAAACATTGGTTCGATCCAGATCTTATTGTTGCTGACTCTATACTCTCTATACGATCCACATGGGCTGAATCCTTGGGTCTTGACGGGTATGCTCGGCAGACAGATTATATCTTTGGGTCTCCATCGCAGACTCGTCCGTCCGGAGACAAGCGGCCTCGCAGCAGAAGAGACAGAATCACATGCACGCCTCTTCTGGAGCAGCTTTGAAATTGATCGAATCGTCGCGTCTTCCTATGGCTTGCCTGTGGCAATCAACGACGAGAACATTGATTTACCTCTTCCCAGGGTGACATTGGAAGAACTCGCAGCGTCGAACCTACAATATTATAAGGAGACTTTGCAAGTGTCTCGCAGCGTGGTTGCTTTGCGTGATCTGGAGGGCAGAATACTTCAACGCATTCATCTATTTAACCCTGCCGCGAATGCCGGTCTTAGTAGATCGGACCGTGAAATGATTATCAAAAGTCTGCGTTCCAAGATCGAAAATTGGTACGCACAAGGATGCCTACTATCACATAGCGACCACGAGAAGGCACCGCTACATAGCACTATCCCGTTGGTCAACTTCAATTATTACAGTTCGCTCGTCTTACTTTATATGCCGTCTCGGTTCAATTCAAAGCTCTCGCGTAAACAGCTCGTCAATCTCAGGCGGACCATTCAGCAATATGTTCGCTGCGTTTTGGTGCTCTCGGAACAGGGCCACCTATCACTTGATCGGATCACCCTTGGCCGATTGCTAGTCATCGCCGCCATAATGCTGTTTTGTTTACGTCGGCAGAGCATATCCCAAGACGATGGTACCAACGTTACTGAAGAGGTTTCTATGTGTATTCGAATACTGGATGGCTTTCCGTCACATTGGATACTGGCACAGCGTGTATCAATTGTCTTCTGGAGATTACACAAAGTAACCTCTGATAGAGAGGCACAGCATAACCACGCTCAACAAGAGAGTTTTCGATCGTCAGTCTCTTCGTCGGCTCTATATAATGTTCCATTTCCCGTCCCGACTCCTCCATCAGATCTCCAACATCCGAGCTTATCACCTCTTTCGACGAGGATGCAAAATGAAATCCAGTCCATTACTTCTGCTCACTGCATAAAGGCTCTAACAAATGACCTTTCAGCATTGATCGCTGAAACTTTTGGTCCGTCCAGCGCGTTTAACAGGATCAACGATCAGTTTGGTGATAACGAGCAGTTCTCAGAGGGGTATCGTTGAGATGATAATGCGAGTAATGTTCAGTCAAAGGTATATGACTCTCAAAAGAACATGAATCAGCCTTTGGTTGATCCATCTTGAGGAGTGGACGACAGAGTGGAGTCTTGGGTCAGTTTCAGGACGAGGATCGCCAGACTTTGAGGACTCATTTATACAATGAATTTCTCCATCCTCGATGACTGACTCAATTCCGGCAAGACTAGACGAACAATTATCTATCGATCAGAAAA
Organism: Talaromyces sp. PB3603; assembly: GCA_023625915.1. Lineage (NCBI taxonomy): Eukaryota > Fungi > Ascomycota > Eurotiomycetes > Eurotiales > Trichocomaceae > Talaromyces > Talaromyces sp. PB3603. Next base: position 721,406 of record JAMAFY010000008.1, read on the forward strand.
AATGAATGGGCGAAGGGCAACCTATATCCTGAATATGAGTATTACCTGAATAGTAAATCCCTCAGAGTTCAACTAGGGCGGTTTTTCATGGTGGTACCGGTACAGTCCCTCTTCATCTTTCTGATATATTCCATTTACATCCAAGGCACTAGGATGCACTGATGTTGTCCTCACGATAGCTGAATTCCGATCGGAGAACGAAACAAGTATTGAAAGCCATCAATAACTACTTTGTAACCACAGACTGAGATAGAGGTTCAATGTTTCCATCCACCATTTAAAGTAAGCTTGCCATGGTATCTCTTTGAGACGGCGAGTTATAGTTGTCTCTCAAGAATATTGACGATGTCTACAGGAGGAGAAAGCAGATACGGCTCTTAGAGAAGAGCTCGAAAGTGCAGAAAGACGCAATGAGAGCCAAGAGCTGAATAAAGCTTGAATATTGGAGCATATCGTCATTGTAGAATGAATCACCGTACTTTTGATCTCAGTGCACTATGTAGCTACTCTACACCCTCACCCAGAGCTCTCCTGCCCTCAACGCTGATTGACTCAATCGGCAAGGCACCGACCATTAACCTCTCATTTTGCTTACTGAGTACCAATTCGTCTCCCGTACCATCTAGATATTTGTAATCATCTGGTGGGATACCAGCGAGGAGATCTTTCCAATATTGCCGGATGTAGGCTCTGTTGCCTGGAGTGGACGGAGCCGCCGGGATATACACAACGCTTGCAGGACCGGCACCATTGTGCGTCGTTTCGACGGCGTGGCACATCTAAGATAGGATTTTAGTATAGTAGATTCAACAAAAAAGAATTGATCCAGGCTGGAAAGGGTGGTAACTCACATCAGCATGCCACCAGATAGTATCACCTGGCTCCACAGTTGGGATACTGACTAGTGTCTCTACAAGCCGAAGATGAGGATGACTAGCCCGACTGAGCAACTGAGAATCCCAAGGTCTTGTGCCCGGAAACCAAGCCGACTCATCCAGTTCCCATTTTTCGGCATCTTGCCAGTCACCATCTGCGGGAGGTCTGAAGAACGGCCGCAAAATCATGTACGCCGTAACGGTTTTAATATCAGGCACCAACATCAATCCTCCCTCACCAGGACCACATTGAGTAAGCGCTGTCCAGCCCTGGAAGGTTCTTAACGCAGAGCAATGTACGCCGCTCGGGAACATTGCCGGTTTTGCATCGCGTCGCTTGGTCAGATCATACGGATCGTACTCATCCGGTTTCCCGGAAAGAATTTTGTCGTACGTCTTTCGATAGGCGACATCTGCCCATCTTGAGAGAGAGCCAGCATCGATATGAGGGCCGAGACCGAGGAAGACTTGACCTGGTTCCCGAACCCGCAACGCATCCGGATATAGTATTGGTTCATGCTGGGCTAGAAGCTCCTCGGACGAGCAGTTTCTATCTCCAAACAGCGAGTTGATCAGACGCTGAATCTTCAGCTGCTTTGGATGTGTACGAAGCTTCAGCTGGACTGGCGAGTTGTAAAGGTGAAAGATGGCCGGGCTCTTGGCAGGCCAGCCGGTTATGTTGCCCTCATTCTGAGCAAAGAATTCTTTGAGTTCGCCGAAAGCTGCAGTGGCTTCGTCCGAGGAAATGACGCCTCGAGCGATAAAACAACCGGCACTCTTGATTTTTTCTAGAGTTTGTTGATTGTCTGGTCCTATCATGTCTTCGAACTGAACGACAGGAACCGCGGCTGATCCTTGGTCTGAAATCCGCGATGTCACTGAGTTCAATGACTTGCAGACCTTGATCCATGCTGTTTTCAGGGCTTCTTCTCCATACGTGGAGATTATTTCCCTTTTCAAATCTTGTTGATATGTATCATTTGGATCATTATCTTGAGGAGTGAATGACGGCCAGCCTGCCGGCCAAGAGGCTACTTTTGCTATCATGGTAGAAGGCGCTTCGAAACCGTGTCGGATGGTATTATGAGCGCATCGTCCCAAGTATGGTAACCAGGAACAAACTCATCTTATACTTCCTAACACCTCATATGCCCTGGACTAAGTCATACTAGAGTGTGGAGTGGTGAGTTCTTGTCTTATCAGCATTCGGACTCAATGCCGGTCTACTGAGGTCGGTCATTGGCCGTTCACCAAGTCATGGTACACCCCACGCATCAGTATGGTACCGGCTTTGACCGACGGTCAAAAACTGGTTGGAGTCAAGAGATAAGGATATCAAAGTCGTTTCGCATTCTACAGATTCCATTACCTTTTCTTTTGTGTTTGTGGTTATTTCCTGTGGCGATTTAGAAATCAGTATGGATGCTGGCAAATTGGATAGCTAAGGATTAGGATTTAGGGTTCACTTTCCCCTTGCGGGATAGTTTTTTGTATCCAAAGGATTGTACTAAGGTTAAAGTAGCCAGAGCCTACGAATAGTGCGTACGTTTTACCCTTCTTATAGTGTTGACTTTCCCTCTGCGGATTAGTTGACTTCCTGCAACCGGAGATCTCAAAGGGACTGATATAGCGGAAGTCCAATGGTCATAGTGGCCCTTGGGGTCATAGTTGAGGTTGAAACTTCCCTTTCTGGCCGTAGTGAAAGATCAAACCGACTTTCTAAGTCTTTAGCGCTCGGAATATCTGGAGGCGTACTAGTACTACGATTCATGAGTCATGCATCCCGACAAACACCATCCGAGACTGACTCAATTTCCCCACGAGGACCACATTTACTACAATCTACTACGGTGTCTATCCCATGGGTGTCCCCAGATTCATATCAGAACCGCCTGGCTATCGTCTTCTTATACACCGAATAAAGTTTACCATAGCAAATGCTGATTATCGCGAGGAGAGCAGAGCTAAGATTGGAGGTTCTCCCGAAGTTTCCTCTTTGGGTAATAGTCGCAGTTTAGGGTTATATCGTTATCTCGCGCTTATCTTGTTCCACTGCTGGCCATTCACTCTTCGTTCATTCTTGCTATGCAGGATCATCAGGAGTTGGTAGAACCGATGATAAGGATATTATGGAGTCAACTATCTAAACAAAATGAGGGCACGTCAGGGTGAACTGAAAAATGATAAATAAAGCGTCTTCGGGCCCTGGGTCTCGAATTCGGTCTTCCCTTTTGTACGAACAACATCTCAAAAGCCTTGCCTGTATGACGACAAGACGTTGACCTTGTCAGGTATACCTTACAGCCATGCGTGAATCCGATTCTGTCAGCGCCACTGCCACGGCAGTGAGCGTAGACTCACCCAACACTCGGCAATATGTTTCACGCCTCGTTCCTCAAAATCCAAGTCATATCAATATTCTCTTCTTCCTGGTTGCAGCCTTTCAAGCCACTCTACAAGGATATGAGTCTTCCGTCATGAACTCGCTCAATATCCTTCCTTCCTACACCGAGTATTTTGTTTTGACAACCGCAACTCTGTCTCTCAATACCGCCGCACTCTGGATGGGCGGTATCGTTTCGGGGTTTGTAGCCGGCCCCTTCTGCGACTGGCAAGGGCGCAAGCGAACCATGTTATATTCTGCCTTACTATGCATTGTCGGTTCGATTATCCAAGCGTGTGCCCAGAACATAGCTATGTTTGTCGCTTCTCGTATCATCATCGGATTTGGGATTGGTTTTGCTGGTGTCGGCGCTTCCACCTATCTTGCCGAAACGGTGACGATTCAATGGCGGGCATTGGTTCTTGGATTCTACTGGGATGCCTGGTTTGCTGGTTCCTTGATCGCTGCTGGAATCAGCTATGGTACCCAGAACATCCTCAGTACCTGGGCTTGGAGACTGCCGTCTCTCATCCAAATCGTACCGGCTGTCCTATGCATCGCGATACTACCTTTTATACCCGAATCTCCACGTTGGTTGACCTATAACGATCGCGCCGATGAAGCACTTGAGGTTCTCGCCGTAGCCCACGCTTGGGGTGATAAAAACAACGCAATGGTTTTGACTGAATATCGCGAAATTATCGAAACCCTTCGCTTCGAAAAAGAAAATGGATCCGTATCGCCGCTCGAGACGATCCGCACCCCCGGGAATCGCAAGCGTATCATGCTCTGTTTAAGTGTGGGTCTATTTTCCATGACTATGGGAAATAATGTCGTTACCTTCTACCTGGGCGAGATGCTGGACCAAGCCGGTGTTACAGATCAAAATACCCAACTTGAAGTCAACATCATCATGTCGGCCTGGTCATTGGTCTGCGCTCTTACAGGAACAATGTTTGCCGATAAACTTGGCCGACGGATGCTGAGTCTCATTTCGACGTTGTTAGGTACCATCTTCCTATTCTTAGTAGGGGGATTTTCGGCCCTGTACGGCAACGGCACAAATGAATCGGGCTCTTATGCCACAGTCGCCATGATGTTTCTGTTCATGGGCGCCTATTCCTTTGGCTGGACACCCCTGACCATGATGTACCCCGTTGAAGTCCTCAATTACTCGACGCGAGCAACGGGTATGGGATTCTATACCTTTACGGCGAACGGCATCGGTCTACTGATTACCTTTGCGTTCCCGTATTCGTTTGACGCTATCGGCTGGAAGACTTATATGATCAACTCGTCGTTCAATGTCTTGACGTTGCTATATGTTTGGTTCTTTTGGGTGGAGACGCGAGGCAAGAGTTTGGAGGAGATTGATGAGCTTATTGACGGTGAGAAGCATGCTGATGTACCGGATGTCTTGGATGTGTTAAATGGAAAGGGAGTGGTCTGAATACTGTCGTACATCTCGAAAGTGCCGTTGCCTCTGAAGATAAAGTTTTCATCGATCTGATGATATGGACACACATTCGCGATTAAACATTGACTTTGCCTGAGCACGTACAGTAGAATCTGGCTATAACCAGCAGAAGGTCATCCCGACTACCAAATTTGACACTCATTGAGTTTGATACACTTGCCATAGTGCGCAGGTGGCTTGACTCGGCGCAGATAACCATACGAGTCATCTGACCAATGTACGGAAAAAAAAGAACCCTAGGATCCCTGTACGTAATATAGCCAGGGTCTAACTAGTTACTGCATGACACTGACCTAGACTCGGCTCCTGCCTCTACTTAAGTAGCGTTCCGGATATTCTAAAGATCATCCCGCATAATCACGGCTCCACGAGCCGCGCATAATAAGCTCTCAAAAACGTGGCAAAACTTTTCTTTGAGATCGACCTTATATAAGCCATGATCACAACATGATTCGTCTGTGAAGATTCAGCTTAACGGCTGTGTATGGTGGAAATCTCGAGGTATCCACCTCAAAATATGGAACGGGGCTTCAATTTTTTCTTCCCGGCAGTACAATAATCGCCTTCAAAGACGTATTTATTAGCTGATATCGCAACTTAATCTTCTAATCTTCTTAATTTGAATAATACGAGCAGAGACTACGACCTCAGACATCTTACATTGCAAAAAGAACGATCTTTGGAGGTCTCTTTCTCATTCTAGTACGTAATAATTTCATATTGCGTTATGGCGTGAGCTCCTCCTCCGATGTCGTGACTCTATTTTCTCCATCTCGGCTACGAAAATTTTTCTCCTATAATTGCTCCATCAACCCCGTCGGATTAAGGTTCCTCGAATCTGAGCCTCGCGACAACATTCGACTTCCATCGACATATAGGGACCATCAAAGATGGCTTCCGAAATTGAGGAGAAGCATGTGTACAATAGTAATAGTAACGAGCTGCCCGGCCCGAAAGATGACCTGGCCATCAACGTGGGCGGCCGAGGAGCCACCCAGCGTCGTCTCCGGGACTACCAGGTCTCGATGATTGGGTTTTGCGGCGGCATTGGAACGGGACTGTTCGTCGGAACTGGCGCTGCATATGCCAAAGCCGGCCCGGCTGGATTGTTGTTGGCTTTTATCATTGTCGGCATGGTGCTTTGGTGTGTGATGCAAAGTATTGCCGAACTTGCGACCTTGTTACCATCTGCAGGTTCGTTCCCGCATTGGGCGACGCGATTCATCGATCCGGCCGTTGGGTTTTCGTTGGCTATCTCGTATGGTTATTGCTATACGATTGCGATTGCTTCTGAAGTGTCTGCGGCCGCCGTCGTGGTCGCGTATTGGACGGATATAACGCCCGCGGTGGTGATCACAGTGGGGCTGGTGTTGATCCTGGCTATCAATCTCCTGAATGTGAAATTCTATGGCGATGTCGAAGTCGTCAGCGGTTTGATCAAGGTCCTTTGCTTTATTGGCCTTCTCATCGCTTCGATTGTCATCACAGCCGGAGGTGCAAACAATTCAGCCATCGGCTTCCGATACTGGCACAACCCTGGTGCATGGACGAACTACAACGGCATCACCGGCACAACAGGACACTTTCTCGGCTTCTTGTCCTCGTTCGTCAATGCTTCATTCAGCTTCATCGGTGTCGAGACGGTGGTCATTTCCGCCGCCGAAGCTGTCAATCCGCACGCATCAATTCCCAAAGCCGCTCGTCGTGTAACATATCGCATCGCTCTTTTCTACGTTCTCGGTGCCCTGATGATCGGCATGATTGTTAGCCCAACCAACCCAGATCTCACTTCCGGTAGCGGAAACGCCAACAGTTCTCCTTGGGTCATTGCTATCAAAGAAGCCGGCATCAACGCCCTTCCATCGATTGTGAACGCCTGCATCCTTGTGTCCGCTTGGTCGGCCGGCAATTCATACTGCTGGGTCGGATCGCGAATGATTGTGGCGATGACGACGGATGGGTTCTTACCGCAGGTATTTGGAAAAGTTTCCAAGAAAGGTGTGCCGTATGTAGCCGTGATTACTGCCTGGCTGTTTGGACCATTCGCATATCTCAGTAAGTATATTGGCATTGCAGTATTGGTATCAGGAACTGTTTGACTAATTACGTGATCAGGTCTCGGTTCTGGAGGTGCCGCTCAAGCCTTTTCCTGGCTCCTGAACCTCAGCACCGTAGCTGGTCTCATCGCCTGGGCCACGCTATCATTTTGCTACATCCGCTTCCATGCCGCTCTCAAGGCCCAGGGAATAAGTCGAAACACTCTTCCCTGGAAAGCACCCTTCCAACCTTACGCCGCATGGATCGGATTCATCGGCTCCACCATCATTACCCTCGTTGCAGGTTTCCCTGTTTTCTTGAAGGGTAATTGGGATACGTCAACGTTCATCGCATCGTATATTGGCATTCCAATCTTCATTGTTCCAATAATTGCGTGGAAGCTCTATCATCGTACCAAGGTTAGTCACTTTCAAGCTCCAATCAAGCGACTAGAATGTTCTGATGTTGACTTTATTCGCAGTTCGCTCGCGCTGCTACCATCGACCTTTATTCGGGCCGTCTGCAGGAGGGGGAAATTATAGCCCGCGAGAAGCCAGATACCTGGTGGCAGCGTGTTCTGGACTGGATATTTTGAGAGCGAAGACGAGTCGCAATACTGATAGTGTCGGGATTCGGAATTGTCTCGGCTGAATATTCACTCATTGACGATCCGAGGAAAACTCATGTACATTATATAGATGCTATAAAGAAAGTAAATGCCCATACTACTGCTTATCATACTGAAATACCAAATCAGCGAGCACCATAAGGAACTTGCTCTTTCAACTGGATTTCACAATTCCAGTCCGCTTCATTGAGGGAACGCGTTTTATGCAACGGAATTTGAGATAGTAAACCTGTAATTGTATAGCCTTTATATACTTAGATAATCATGCAAACAGTCGGAAGATGCGGTCACAATCCCAGCATATGGATCAGTATGGACTCCTCTGATCGTAAGGTATAAGAATACAGAAGAGAGAGCTTGCGAGGCTTATCTGCGAGAAATGTTCCATGTTCACTGAGCAACTCGCGCAGGTAGCTTCGACTTCAAGATCCGATCCTCGGTGACTCGCATTTGTTCGGGAAACCAATCCAGTTCGCCTTCGAAGTTGCTCTCATCGTCATTTTGAGCTATCATTATTCCGAGAGCCTGACCACAAAGCCAGGCTTGCACCATACCTTCTCCAGAAAATCCAGCAGCGACCCATTGCGCTCCTTTAGTCACTTTGTTTCCGTCTACACCACTGTTGCTTTTTGTTTTTGGTGTTGGCAGCTTCCCAACCCAGGGCAATCCGTCAGCGCTGAATCCCATGATACCAGTCCACATAGCCTTAACGGGATTAGGATGAACCTCCCCCCAATTCTGCTCCCCGAAAATCGCAGACAGGGCACCGTTGAGATGAATCTTACAATCCAAGGACAAAGCGTCATCGGTTGAGACCCCTAGATCATCGAGTCCTCCCTTTCTTCCCTGTGAAAAACCACCACCGAACATCATCTCACCGCTGGAAAGACCATGAGCATTATCGTGAGGAAGCTGGGTCAAGTAGTCAAAGCCGGCGTCGAAGTTTATCAACCAAGAATGGTTTTCACCATAGGCTGGAAAAGCCTTTCCAGGATTTTGGGCTGACATTTGACCTCGGACGGGATATATGCATCCCTGTAGTTGCGGGACGAGATGGACTACGTGACCGTTCGTGCAGTGTACGACGTGTCGACACCTTATCGTTCCTCGAGGGGTGCGGACGGCAAAAGGATAATTACCGCGGTCGGTGCTCATCGGAAATTGAGAGATTCCTGATACAGGAGTATTCGTTTCGATCGAAAGGGCACCGGGGAACTTTCGAAGCAAATGCTCAAACACCCCTGTAACGAACTTATACGGCCAGAGAGCTCCCGCCGGACCTGAAATTACCCCAGTAGCAGCTGCAAGTTTGAAATGCTCTGGTAATGGTTTTTCATGAATGGACCATTCTGCAAACTCCTCGGGCATCGCATCCTTGAAACGTTTAAATCGCTCTTTTGCTGCTACCCATGTTTCCTCCTCAAAATAGGCGCTGAGGAACTGCACTTTGCGTGCCTGGGACGACTCGGCGATACCCAATCTATCGGCAACGTCCAAAATGGTCTGAAGATGAGAAAGCTTGAATCTCATGATTGCTTTAGCAGCATCTGGTCCATAACTTTCTTCCAGTTCCACATAATCGTCCCCAGTTTCCAAACAATGACCTCCATTCCGCCCTGTAGCACCGCTACAAAACTCTCGGGCTTCGAGAACCGCAATGCTTTGAACAGTTGTAGCAGACCCCGACGGTATTCCACTGTCAAGCAAAGACTGCGTGACGGATGCTGCTGTAATTCCCGAGCCGATGATGACAATCTCTACTTTGTTTGGGAGACTTTCGGAATGTGCTTTGGACAAAGTCGGATGTGGATTCTTCAACCAAAAGGAAGATGTTGTTCCGGCATGGCTTGGAATACCTGGATCAGCATGGATTCGATCCAACGCGCTTTGCCTGTCAGAATTGGAAAGCAGTGGATTAAAGAGCAGCTGCTGTACAAATGCCATTGTGAACTATCCCAATGGTAACTCACAACATGATACATTGCGAATTGCGATGATGCATCTAAGACTAGATATACGTACAATTTAATGCCAGTAGACGTCTACGTCCAAAAGCCTTGAAACTCTGTCGCATGTACATACTGTAAGAGGAAGAATGAGCCTTATCCATGTGGTTTGCCTGTTGAGCGTCGACCTGCTTCATTTGTCCTAGGTGTTCCCCACATTGTGGTATACACCTCCAGTCTTTTTAATATGCAACAATCAGCATATAAAAAGAGTCAATCTCCGTATATTGAAATAAAAGGCAGCATTTTTTATGATTGATTTGCACCACCTTCCAGAACGATTCCGTTAACCACCAAGTGCTATGTCAACCTCAAAAGTTGCAGATTCGCCCGGCAATGGGTACTTTCCCAACAGCCCCCAAATGCGAAAGCCGGTTATGTCTTTTCTGTATCGCCTGGAGTGTGATATTGCTGAAGAAGAAATTGATATCGGCGCTCCTCACGGTACGGGCTCAATCCGCAGCGTCGCAAATATCATAGGCGGTACTATCAAAGGACCTGAAATCGAAGCTTCCATCTTACCTCTCGGAGGCGCCGATTGGGCTACTGTCGTTCAAGGCACACATGTGAATCTCGTCCCTCACACATTTTCTTCATGAGCTTTGGCTAATGAATCAATGAAAGTCCATGACCTTAGACGCCCGTTATACAGCAAAAACAGACGATGGGCAATATCTTTATATCCGTGCCCACGGTCTATATCGTCCGGGTCCCGGAACGGAATACGCAGAGCAAGTAGCGGAGAACCCAGCTATTCGCCCCAAGCATACCGTTACCCAGGACGATGTGGAATTTTTCTCTCACTTGCGCCTCGAGACGGGACCGGGAAAGTACAATTGGCTGAATGGACTAGTCTGTATTGGTGTTATGACCTGTGTGGGCACGAAGATTATTGCTGATGCGTATTATTTGACGAATTTTGAGGGTGCAAAACCGGAAGACGTGAGGGTTCGCTGAGATACTTTGTTGAGTTGAAATGCATTCCAAAAGTGTATGATCGGAAATCTTCGCGCATGAAGATATACAATGGAGTAAAGGGTTGGCGTGATACTTCACCGATTAATGGTAATCTGTAAATGTCTATCTCGGTATTGACGTGCGAGCTCACATCGGCGAGGACATATCCATGGACACATATCTTGAGCGGCTACAGGTAAGTAGCAAAGGAGGCACGCCACCGACGAGCCTAAAACGTACATATACGGGCAAATCCTTCTAGAATTCAGATCGTATTACAAATTCAGAGTGAGTCGAATGTATCTCTACTTGTATCACTGGACAATACGGAAACGATAAAACTGGAATAGTGCAAAAAGGGAAATCAAGAAGCGTAATAAATCCTATAGGTTCCGCGCAAGGTGCTGATTCTGTTTCCATTCCAAAGGGGAAAAAAAAGGTTAGTCGACGTTGTCCCAGACTCAGCATCATACGCAGCACGCCCAGCTGGCAGCAGCAAGGTTCCGTGACAAATGTTCAGTGCCCTGGTTTAGCCATCTTTCGATAAAGTGGAGCTAACTTTCGTCGTGAAGCCTTACCCCAGAAGACCATGGGGATACACAAGCCGCTTATTGCCAGGCTGATGAATCCACAGGCAATAAACATATTTGAAATCCCATCACGCTCCATCCATGGAGTGATGGCAAAAGGAATTCCGATACTGATGGCATTTCGGAGGAAAGCAATGCCAGTAAATGCATCGCCGACAATCTTTGGTGAGATAGAGGTAAGCAAGAATTGAATCAAAATAAACAAAATTCCCAATGGCATCACTCACGTCAGGGTAACTGTCAATCACCAAGGTCAAAGCTGCATCGCTGATACTCCCAAGACCAAATCCAAAAAATCCACCGGCCACCACGGGGAGGATCCAGTGCATGCCCTAGCTACAAGTTAGATTTTCTCCAGGTAGTCAAACAAAAATGATGTGGTGCGTCTTACACGAGAGATAGTCACTCCAAACATAATCGTGCCACCGCACAGACACAGAGCTGGAAAGTGGAGGTTATAAAGCCTCATTTCAGGTTCAAAGTATCCTTTGTTCCTTCGTGCAAAAAGCAAAATTGACTTATCACCGAGATAACCACCGTAAAAGGCACCAAGGATGTTACCAATAAACGGCCCAACGCTCAGATAGCCGATTTGTGCTGCGTTGAACTCATACGGAGGTAGTGGGAAGACTTGTGCCAGAACGCTTGACATTATGGTAAGCCAGACCACGCCACTGGCGTACTGCAGTCCTGTGAACAGAACCGTGGGAAAGCAGAAAAGGATATAGAATGGCCGGTAGTAGTGGGGCCAGATAGACTCAGAGGTTGTAGTAGAAAGTGCCAGCCTTGTCCGCCATGAGTTCATCGGGCGAGTATAGTCTATCTCACGATGTCTTGTGGATGGGCCGAGTGTAATATGATTTTCGCTCATCATTGCCTTGGAATCGTTGAGTGGATTACCCTTTGTGCCGTTTTCGACAGCTGAATCCCCATTCTCTGTAGTTTCGTCGGGAGTCTCAATACCATCGACTACCTTGGAGTACTTCGTTTCCTCATATGCCACCGCAAAGAGTATGAATAAGATCGCAGTGAAAATTGACAAAGTGTGGTAGGACCATCTCCAACCTTGATTCACTGCTTGTGTTCCGGCCGCCATGGGAGTCAAGAAGCTCTAAAACGGAAACACATTCAGTAAATTTGAGTCAATCCAATTCGGCGTTGGCGTGGAGGATCACTCACACCAATCATTACCATGGTCATATACAAACCATTCGCTCCTCCACGATGATGCACATAGAAAAGATCCGCAATCTACCGCGTTGCCCGAGGTTACTTTCAAGACCGTGAGTATTGAGGGTAGCAACATACAGTGATCTGAACAATGGATTCATTTGTGGCGCCTGCCAAGCCCTGAAGAAGATTTGCCACATATAGCTCTCCCAGGCTCTTCAGCTGTCCCAGCCAGATTGACGTGGCTAACATGAGGGCAGTTGAAAAGAGATAAATGGGCCGTCGTCCGAACTTTCTAGCCAGGGGGATGAAAAGGACGCAGCCCATGGAGAGACCAACGAAATTGACCGACATGGCGCGGTTGAGTTGCGTGTACGTGACATTTAGATCGATGACCATCAACTGCCAGAAGATTGCTTGAATAGAGAGACTGTAGTGTTTCGATTTTTAGCAGACGAATTTCTCTTCCCTTTTTCGTCCCGGTTGAAGTACGTACGCAGTGAATATGAGGCATGTGACAGCTAGCACTAATGTAAAATTTATCACTTTGCGAGCGGTGCTCCAGTTCTGAGTCCAATCAGCACTAGATCATTGGCTTACAAGTCCATGCAGGAGGCACATACCAATGGCTCGTTTGGATCATCCGAAGGCACTGGATGCAGCAAAATTGTTCTTTCGTGATTTCCTTCAAAGTCTTCTTCGTCTATCAATGCCATCAGATGTCAATTGCATGGTGAAGTATTTATTTGGCGTGAGTGGCTTACCTCGAATGAGCAGAAATGTCCCAGGAACGATGTCTGGCTCTCCAGAACCAGGGATATTCTGCACGGTAGTCGACATTTTGTCTTTCGGCGTAGTTTGAGTCTAGCGCAACGATATCTGTGGAAAACACAATGCTCAGCAGCTTGAATTAGGCTGTCAGCTGTCCCTGCAATGGATGGAAATCGGTATCTTTATAATAGATTCATGTCGCCGTCATTGGCCTCGCTAGCATACGAGAGAAAGGTTTGATATCTTTACACAATGATAAGAGAATGCGGGGAAGACCCACTCATCTTATTGACTTTGATAAGAAAAATCTGGCATTTGAAGAATACTGATTCTCAAAAGCATTGTCATTTGTTTGATTTCGAAGAGATATAGGATGTGGTGTTGCCGACGACTGCGCTGCGTCCACCTGCCCGGAAAAGCTAAAGTCCAAGTGAGAATGATAAGCACAGAGTCTTCAAGCGGATCTGGGCTAAACTTTCGCGGTCCTTGTAGAGTGGAGCAGTAGGAGACCATCTAGACATACCGAAAGTCGTGGGTCGACCTGCCGAAATAGGAAACTGGAGATATTAGTCTCAGATGCCCTAACTTTACTTCTTGAGCATTTGTTGATACTGCGATAATTCACATACTAAAACCTACCAAAAGCAAGAATTCTTATCTAGGATAATTATGGTTCATCTGTCTTTTCTCTTACTCTGTTGTACAATTAAGAGAACTCACTGCAGATACTTACTTCCTCTGAGAGTTCCACGAGAGAAGGACTCCGTACCCGCCCTTGACACAAGCACTCGAAGGTCTGTCTTGAGCTTTTGTCGTTATTAGCAAGAGACCGGAATGTACAATGTCCTTCCCCCAGGTGAAAATCGAACTTTTCAAAGTGACTAACAGTGCGTTTCATTCATCCACGATAAAATCTACCAATGTTCTGACACAAACAGACCCAAAGAGCATCGCGTCCGCAGCCAACACTGTTAGCTTGTCGTTCTCTCGCGATCCTTTGATACAATGGCTTAGACCTAGCGGCCGAGCGTGGGAATACCTAGATGCACAAACTTCCAAATGGCAACGTCGACGAATCCAGCGAGCTTTATGCCAGGGCATAGTCTTACATTCGGCTTCTGTACAGGATATTAGGTCAAAGATGGCTCTATCACCAGAAATCACGATGTCTCCATCGAAATTATCGGCTGTTAATGCTTCTACTTTGGACACTGCATGTACGGAAAGTGTCGAACAGGCGCCAGGCTGTTCAGACTCAGGCGCCGTGGTCATCTTATTTCCCCCCCAAAAAAGATCATGGAACCTCGAGCGCCTTCTTTTAGCTTGCAAGATTTGGCTGCTAGATTGGATTGATCCAGCAATCGACAAAGAAACCGACTCTTCAGTAAGTGAGCATGAATGAGTCATTGTCAAGGCGTGATTACAATGTGCTGATATGTGATTCTCCTGTTCAGCGGCTGGACAAACTTATGATGTCTCATGACAGTGGCTTGGATATGATACGACGGCGTTATCAAGGTGCTGAAGTGTGGTATCTCGAAGTCATTGCAATTCACCCATTGCTTCAGTCCTGCGGTTTGGGAAAACTAGCGATGCAAGAGACGTTTAAACATGCAAAGGGTCGATACATTGCGCTGGAATGTACAAGTGAACGCAACGTATTGTTTTATGAGAAACTTGGATTTGACGTTGTGCAGGAGAGAGCGCTATCTGATTCTACAAAGTCGTTGTCAGAAGGTGTAAAATATTGGTTGATGGTTAAAGACAACGGCGTTCAGAGAAACCACAAACACATGGATCAAATCACTCACCTCGCCATGACAACTTGATATATTGATCCGCCTTCAAAATAGACCAGTCTCAATCCCCTCAGACCGTGCGAGATCATTGATGTCCAAGTCAATATTATCAATCTCCCACAGATCATCCAACAATCTCTGGAGGAGCTTGTTTATAAAATCGCCCTTTTGTGACGCGGTAAAAAACTTTCGAATGAGATCCTTGTATACCGGGTTATGTCGCAGAACTTCAATCTCGAGTCCCGCAGTAAGCATGGGATAATTGGTAGCGTTTATTACAAGGAAATCGTGTTTCTCTGACGACGCGCCATATGCCGTTATAATGGCCTCTATAGAGCTAAGTATACGCAAGACCAGAATCTCATTATCGGGCAGTTGTTGATGCCACGGCGCCATGTCGGATGTCGAATTCCCAGATCGTTTCTGCACTTTTCGCACGCTGAGCATCCCTGCTAGTCGGTGTGCCTCCCATAGTTGGCATTGAAGAGTATTTCCTTTCTCACCAGGCCAGTCCCACAGATCGATCTCAGTGGTGTCCTGGCCGATCCCGGCAAGTAGATCAAGAAGAGAACGGGGCAGTCCGCTGACGACTTCCACGTTGGGGCTCTTGGACTTGAGGTTGTCAGGTATGGATTGACGATACTGTCGCCAGACTGCAAGATGAGGTGTCCGGCGCCCAATGACAAATACAGGTATGTCCATAACCCCCATGACCTCCACAAGATGTGTACGTAGGCTAGAATCTTGTTCTTGAATTAACCGATATTCCTGAGACTGCCGTATTCTATACATCCCCTCGAGATGCAAAGTCCAAGGTGTCCCGCGCATGAGCTAATCAATTGCCGTAAGAAAAGGTCGTCAGGGAAGAAAGTCATTTGTACTCACTTCGATTGTGCACAGAAACAGACCCGATATCAAATTTGACTCCTTCAATCCGGTGGTAGATGAAATTGACAACTCCGATCGGAATTTGACCAGACCATCATTGTAAAAGTCTAGAAAATCGGCATCCAAGTCAGGGTGTGTATAGCACTGAAGTGCTAGACAAATCTTATACAAAGCTGCGGATTCCTGACACAGCTGTGGAATGACTGAGGCGAGGGGGACCTCTTGAATGGTAGCTGCGTGCAAAACTTTGATCCCTGTTGTGAGGACTATTCTGGTCAGCTATCCAGTTTGACGCTAAGTCAACTTTCTTGTCAGGCCAATGGCTTGGAAAGGATCTAATTACATTCGTGAAACAGCAACTGTTCGCGTGATGACGGCGCGGGCGGTGCATCCATCTGAACCTCTACAGCTGAAAGCCATGTACCCCAATCTTCTGGCGTCCGCATCAGATCAGCCATGGAGTCACATGGAGATTGTTGCCTGTGACCATTAACTTCTAATTCTGTCCCCAGCTGTTGAGCCCTCTTCTTCTCTCGACTCAGATCACGACGACGACCTTTCGGGCGCTGGGTAATAGCCCCGTTGACTGGCCTATCTGCACCAGTAAAACGCCCACGAGATGCAATTCCCGAGCCCCAGCGAAGTCGTACATCGTAACCTTCACACTCAGATCCGCGTTTCAGGCAATTCTTGCACGTCGGTCGCTGACCGTCACATTTGCGCTTGGCCGTCTTACATGTCCAGCAACCAGCACGAGAACGGGTCGACATACTTGGTTTGGCAAGAAGCCGACTTTAGGATCGAGGTTGGAACATTTATCAGTGTAGTTGATGAGACCGAGGTATTTTGTCCATGGCAAAGGAAAATGAATGCATTTGCCGAGGCGCGTCCACCTACCTATCTAGCTCTAGCTCAGTCTTTCTTTATCATTCCGGGCTTCAGCCAATCAGATCGAGAAGTTGAAATATCCAGGGCTATCGTAGGATATCTTCACAATATTGATCGCAATTACTGATACGGGAAGAGCTCCTGGGGTATGGCTCCTACTATCAGCCTGGGTTATATATCCACGGTTACCAGAACATATGTATAGCTTTTTTCCGGAAAGAAAAGCAACGAACGATTGCTTTCGCTACTGTCAAAATCTATCTGATTTGTACTACAAGTTGTGTCAATAAGTAAGATGTCTTTCAAAACACCAGTGTCCACTTGTTTCACCCAAATCGAAGGGCTCGGAAAACTGAAAGGGTTTGAGTACTCCAATGGTGTTCGCCAGTATTGCGGCATCCCATATGCATCCCTCACAAAGCGATGGACACGCTCTATATTGAAAACTTCGTGGAAGGACGATTTTCATGATGGAACACGCCTCGGGTAGGATTAGTCCTCTCATTAGCGCACGATTGGTTTTGACAATTCATTTCTTTGTAGTCCAGATTGTCCTCGACCTGGATCAAACGAAGACGACGACAGTGATGATCTCGTCCCTGTACCGCCGGCAGCTCACTTTCCACACACTCCGGAAGTGGATGAGTTGAATGGACTTGTGATGAACATTGTAGTTCCAACAATCAGTCATAATGAGACGAAAAAGCTTCCCGTCATGGTATACGTACATGGTGGATCCTTACTGTACGGCGGAGCCAATCTTCCTATATTCGATGCGGTCAATCTGGTCTCTCAAAGTATGGAGATGGGCACGCCCATGATTTGTGTGAATTTCAACTATCGTGTCGGGCTAGGAGGGTTTCTAGCTAGTGAACTCATTCAACGCGAATTGGAACAAGAAGGGTTTACTGGGTGCGGCAATTTTGGTTTTACCGACCAGCGAGTGGCATTCGAATGGGTGCAAAGAAACATCCAGCATCTAGGAGGAGATCCAGGCCAAGTTACTGCAGTTGGAGAGTCTGCGGGAGGTATATCAATCAGCCATCAAATGTGTGCAGCAAATCCACCTATCTTCCATCGCGCGGTATGCATGTCAGGTCTCAGCGTCTCCATACCGGCGTGGAGTATGGATCAGCACGAAGAGCTTTTCAAGGCTACTTGTAGACGATTCCAGATAGATCCTGCAGAGTCAAGTGCCCTGGAGAAGTTACGTAATGTTCCGCAGCAAGAATTAGCGGACGCAACGCCGATTATCCAGGGAGTCCTCTCCGGCACTGGGAATGCTTGTCTAGACGATTGGTTCTATGCAAAGAGTCCACTCGAGATCCATGCCCCTCCATCTTGGGTCCAATCATTCATGCTCGGTGATACCTACCACGAGGGCGTCATATTTCATGTCAACATCGAGAACGACTCCTACGATTTTATACAACAGACAATGATGCAACATATGCATGATGAGCAGGCGGTCGACCAGATACTAAAAGAGTATAACATTCACCCCGATCTGACTCAAACAGAGCTCATCAGTCGAACAGAGCATATGTGCGGTGATGCAGTCTTCAAAATACCCAATTACATAACTGCCAGAATGTGTTGTGATCAGAGACACGGTTCGGTCTATCTTTATCACTTCGACCAATTATCGAGAATTAAGAACAATTTTGAAGGGACCGCTTATCATGCTCACGAGTTGCTGTACCTGTTCAAAAACCTAGAGAATGAGTTCAGTCCGGAAGAGATCTCTATGGCAAGCGACTTTGCGGCCTCTTGGATCAGATTTGTCAACGGACAGAGTCCTTGGATTGACAACTCGGCAGATCCTGCAGCTAGAACCCGTCAGTGGATGATTTGGGGTCCTGACAATC
Source organism: Talaromyces sp. PB3603 (assembly GCA_023625915.1). Classification (NCBI taxonomy): domain Eukaryota; kingdom Fungi; phylum Ascomycota; class Eurotiomycetes; order Eurotiales; family Trichocomaceae; genus Talaromyces; species Talaromyces sp. PB3603. The sequence goes on from JAMAFY010000008.1 coordinate 739,743, forward strand.
GACAGGACTTGAGAAGTGAGACTGAGGATGAAGGGGTGAGAATCTACTCACGTATGGACCGAATCATTGCCATGGGGAATGGTCAGTTGTGGAAGAAATGGCTGATCGCAGTGGATGCGTTAGTGAACAAGAGAATGCGGATGGGCAAGGGTGTTTGAATTCTTAAGATTCCAAATGTGTCTTTAACAAAATCAAAATGGATGTGGATGTGAAAGCAAGTTGTTTATTCAATAGTCTGATGGTGTAGCATTTACTATAGATTGGAGACTTTACATCTAGATGGTTGAGTACTATCATTGTTCTATTTACCTTATTTTCTAATGTCCCGGTCAATTACCTCGGTGGCAAGAAGGCATTTTTCGTCCTGAAACTTTGGAGCGATGATCTGAATTGCACATGGAAGGCCATCAACAGCTTCTGGACCGTCTACGAGAATGAAGGAATAAAATGTTAGCGATTTGACAGATTCACGACATTGGATTTGCGCTTACAGGATGGTTGTACGTCGTCCTTCACGATCATTGGCGATGGATCAAGATCTTTTGAGGATTTTCCGAAGGGAACTATACATGCAGGATACTACCCAAATCAATCAATGTCAGCTTTTAAATTCCCTAGTAATCGCCAATGATCATTCACAGGATTAGCAACACTCACATCTAGAAGATTCCATATAAGAGTATAAGGTGGCCATCCATAAGTATCATGCGGTACAGCAGTGCTTTGAGACCCTGGGGCCAAAAGTACATCAAGACCGTGGTCTAGCCACGTCTTTCTCCACGCATCCGCAAACTTGTGCCTTGCATCATGCAATCCCGTGATTTTGTCAACCAAGTCAGCATCCGGGTTCACCGGGAATGCACCAGTGAACATGGGCGAAGAGAACTTCGCTACTGATTTCACAAGTGGTTCGCCGCTGGCTGAAATATTGTCCTCATGCGGTCCGTAGATAAAGTACTGAAAGGCAATACGATTTCCGAAGCTTAGGCTTCTTTTCTCGTCGACGGGTAGACGGATGATCTTGTGGCCGTGTCTCTCAAGAGCATGAATCGCCGTTTCCAAAGCCCTTCGAACTGGAGGGTGCAGCGGGAAAAAAGGGTCCTCCGGGGGAACACCAATCGTCAATTTTGTTTCGGTTGAAGAAACAGACTGTTGCCATGGAACATTGATTGCAGTAACATCGTACTTCCAAGGCGCGGAGTTCAAGACAGTTTTGGTGAATAGCTTGATGTCTTCCATGTTGTGTGCTAAGGGCCCAGCGGATGGAACGAGACCTGGAAGTCCGAGCGTAGCACCTGAAGTCTGACCTCCGAATGGTATGCGATCAACGGTGGGCTTGAAGCCGTATACACCACAGCAGAGAGCAGGTATACGAATTGATCCAGCAATATCTGTTCCTACTCCTAGGACGGAACCGCGAAATGCTACCAAGGCACCCTCACCTCCGCTAGAACCACCGGCAGTCACATCTGTGTTGTGAGGGTTTAGGGTGCGACCAAAAATATTGTTCTCCGAGTCCCCGGTCTAGATCAGATTTTTTTGCATCAATCAGCAGAGTTTTATTGGGGAGAATGAATTTTAGTAATGTACCATCATTGTTTGTGGGATATTTGTCTTCACATAGAGAACCGCTCCCAGATCCAAGAGCATGTCGATCAAGGCAGAGTTATCACTGGCAGGCGGATGTTGCAAAAAGGAAACGTATCCGACTGTCGAATGCATCCCTTTGATATCAAAACTATCTTTGACGCTGATAGGCAGTCCGTGAAGTGGTCCCAGGACTTTTCCCGTGCGCTCAATGTGCTGATCCAAGAACTTGGCGCGAGCCAACGCCTCCGGAAAAAATGTCTCAGTGAGGCAAAATGTCTGAATAGGATTAACAACGGATAGCTTTCTGTTGACGATAAATCCACACTCACCAACTGCTGCGCGATCGCCGCCCTTTTACAGAACGCTGTCGTCGTGTTTAGAGCGCTGATCTCACGAGTCGCCAGCCGCCGTACCAGTTCTGTGGCAGTGTAGTTTTCCGTGATATCCAACTCCGACTCCGACATGATGCCACATTTACGGCACGCTTCAGCCGCGATAAGATTGATACCAGGACGAGTGAAACTCGACAAGTGTTCCGGTGACAGTCGCCACGATTCGGGGATGTTTTGTTGACATTGCTTCTGCTTCTCTGCAACCAGCGTCACCCAGCTAGTCGACGCGTTATCACCTGCCGGTTCATCTTTGGAAGACATTGGTTGTTTAGCTGTACGTAATGTCAAAACAATGTGAGAGATTGAATGATAATAGGTATGCACCAAGCTGTTTCTGGACACAAACGAGCAGGTATTACAGGAATCTCACCGCAGCAGAACAAAGATCTATCTTGAGATTCACCTCCGTTTTGTAGGCGGATATTCGCCCGACAATGGGGTGGGACACTTTCTCGTGAGGAGAGAGATGTTTAGGGCCGCGTCTACCTTCCAGATGCGGTAATCGAGGTCCAGAAAACAGTAACTTAATCAACTGGACACTCTTTATTCGTATTGAGTATCTCGGTAAGAAGTTCTACTTAATATCATTTCAGACTACTTACATTTTGGTTTAGAATTCCGAGAGGTGGCCGTATCTTTCACAGATCAGAGAAAAGATAACGTCGAGTTTAATTGCTGGTTGAGACACCCAGTCCTTAGTCTATCCAGACATCCACTAGGCATAAGCAGTACCACAATCGCTGTAGTAGATAGCACACACAAAGGCCATCGGAAATATCCTCTCAAGAGGAAGTCAATCAGGCTCTAGATGCATCGCGCACAAGTAGTCTACGTTGCTTTGGTGTTTGGGGTGACTGGGAAATGAACACATAAATCTGACAACGCCAAGTGTTAAGGAAGCCCCGGGAATAATAGATCCGACACTGCACAATCTCCTTGTTTCTGAATTCAACATGGACATGTCCGAATTTCTCCTTATAGAATTCATTAAATGTAGTTATTGTGACCTGTGAATATCTAATTCAATACTCTCTTCCCTTCAATATTCTCCAATCGTTACTGATCGAGTACTGCGAAAGAAGAGCGCTGATCCATTCGACTTGGCTGTATCGGCTTTAGGGCACGGCTATCAAGCCCTAAGTGTAAACCATGCTTGTTGGATGATGCCGGTCATAGAATCATGTAGTCGTTCTGAGTCCGTAGAAATCTTAGACTCAACGGACGATCCGCCTATTTCCATTTGATTGATCGGCCTACGACGCACTGACCGATTGGTGTAATCGTCAATAGCTGCAGAACTCGGTGCATCAATTGGACCCTTGTACGTTAGCTCAACAAAGAGCATTTGCCGGCTGCCTGATGATCATCAAATAAAAACACAACTAACAGATACGCAGGTCGGTGACACATTAAAAGACCCCATGGCCCGATATGGGTCCCCCCATGCCGTTAAAGAGCTATTCGATGCCTTCTTCGACCGGGGCTACACCAGTCTCGATACCGCACGAAACTACCCCCCGCACGCCCCTTTCACCTCAGAACCGCTCATCGGCGCGGTCTTGAGATTCTACGAACATAGTGACCGACAGAAGTTTGCAATCAGTACAAAAGTAATGCCCCGTGGTGACCAACCACATACACGCGAGAAGATCGAGTCAAACATTACCGACAGTCTGAAGACGCTGCAGCTACCTCAAGTCGATATCGAATATCTACACGAACCAGACCGCTCAACTTCATTTGAAGAGACATGTGAAGCAATGAATAAAGCCTATTCGGAAGGCAGGTTTCGCAGGTTTGGGCTCTCGAACCATTCGGCCGAAGAGATTGAGAAGATGGTCAAAATCTGTGAAGAAAATGGATATGTAAAGCCGAGTGTGTATCGGGGACATCACAATGCTATCGCGCGCGCGGCGGAGAAGAATCTTGTGCCGGTGTTGAGAAAGCATGGGATCGCCTTTTATGCGTTCAGTCCTGCTGCAGCCGGCATGTTTTCCGGCAACCACAGGACTAAGACTGAGCCTGGGAATCGATATGACACCACGGTATGTTCTATTATGAATGATTCCTTTTTTGAGCCAAATATAATGATCAGAAACGAAGCTGCCCACCAGCCAACTCTATATAAGATGGTACCTCCGACCGTCCATCATATCCGCCGTCGACGCCGCGGTCGAAATTGCATCCAAACACGGCATTTCAGGTCACGCCGCTGCTCTTCGATGGGCGGCTTATCACAGTGTGCTTGACGCTGATTACGGTGATGCCATTGTCCTGGGTGCATCGAAGGTAGAGCAGCTACAGCAGAACATGGACATTGTCGAGGAAGGGCCGTTGCCGGAGGAGGTGGCGGAGGCGTACTCGGGGGTTTTCAGTCGGGTGTAATTGACTCCTTTCGCGTGATATCTTGGGGATATGTCTTTTGTTCATAGTATCGCAGCCGGGCCTCTTAGGCTCCAACTCAGGACTGATTAAATCACAAGCCGTGATCGTACATCTGACCTGCAACAAGTGCGTAACGAGCGTCTATCTCTGATTGGCGAAGACTGTACATCCTGAGAGCGTCTCGGAGTCGGAGTATCTCAATCGCAAGCTTTGTCATTGCTTTCTGTCATCATGAAGATACGACACGCTGGGTCTATTTGAACTGGAAATTTAATGTGGCTGATCTGGCTAGCGATTGAAACGTGTCTATTGAGTGAACACCAAGTCCACCCGGCCAGGTTATAACCTTTGAAAAGTAATACCTGTATTGAATCAATTGGACAGCAAAAGTAAATGTATCTGATGCATCTGCAAGAACAACGGGGGGGCTAAAAGGATAGGGTCCATATCGGGGTTCGGGATAATTCATATACAAGAGTTGGTGCCTTGGTGCCTTAGTCCATTGTCCGCAGCTTTTAAGAGACTCCGATTCTGTTATACCTTCCCCGCACGCTTATCTGCTGTCCTTCATTTGTTTTTGACATTTTCCTGTTCTGATTACAACACTGTGGCCATCGATCTCATTAAGCCAACACCGGATTTGACATCAGAAGTAATGGATGAGTTCACCACTTGATCGCCTGTTTCGGAAAGGTAGAGCTATCTGCTATCTGTAAGCTTCCAAGAGGTATGCAGACGGCGATCATTAGCTCAACGTGAAGACCAACACTTCTTGGACCCAAAAGTGCCCCTTTTTCATACGTGATGGTAAGAGAGATACTCGGCTCATCATCAATCAAAGCTCAAAAAATGCTTACTACAGGCAATCAACAACCTGGATAGCCTCCCAGTCGAATTGAAACTATGCATCCTCCAGCAAGTTCCCGACCTCCAATCCATCCACGCTCTAATCCGCGCTTCAACCAATTACTTTCATACCTACAGCCAATTTCGCTGTCAGATTCTGTACGATCTTCTCCTTCGCCAACATAATGATGAAGTCGATATCACTGAAGCCGTCGTTGCCGTGCGCTCCGAGGGTGTCATTGCAGAGGACATTCGAAATCGCAACAAGATCATTGATCTACTAGATTGTCGACGCCGAGCCAAAGAGCGCAGGAACACTTTCAGAGCAGATTCTTTCACCATCGATGAGATCTTGAACATGATGAAAATGCACGAGTCTGCGATTTACTTTTTGGAGGATTATGCAGCTACTCTTCCGCCGCCGTCGTGGTGGGATCATAAAACACGAACGTGGGAGACTCCGATTAGATTCTCGCATACGGAAAGAGCGAGGTTTTTTAGAGCTTTCTATCGGCTTCAGACGTGGTGCCATATTTTCGGACAGCCGGAGTATGGTCATCACCTTTCTTCGTCCGCTTCAAGTGCATTCTCATCCTCGCTTTCGGCGGGATTGGATCGACCGTCGGAGAATGAGTGGACCGATCGGACTTTTACACTGGAGCAGGCATGGAGGTTGATATGGGGCACAATGCCGCCCTGGGAGGTTGAAGAAATCGGGTGTTTGCTGGATTTTTTCATGTCAAAATATATCCAAGTGTTTCAAGAGATTACAACGGCGCTTATCAATGGTTACAGACCTGGTAGCTATGCGGAGGATGATAGTTCTGCGCCTTCTCCGGACGTGCCGGACGATGCGCCGATTGGGACGTTGCCAGTTGGAACACCGATTCACATGGTCTATGAGCTGCGTGGTATGTAAGAGATATCTATTCGCGGACCCACGACTGATTGATAAATACAGGAGATCCGTGGTCTCTAGCAATAACCTTCCGCTACTCCATGATCGAGATAGGGCCTTACTTCCTGTACAAAATCCTTCAACAACCCTACGAAGACCGACACATCGCTGTCTCCAAAAACCTGCGCAGTGTCTTTACCACGAGACTATGGGAAGTCACCGGCGTCAATGACGAACAGAAATTACCGCTTGTATCACCCGCGGATAGGTACGAACGTACAGATCTTGCCGCATTCCTGCGAACAGTACATGCATTGGAATCCCCCAACAAGTGCTGGACGAGGCATTGGGCGGGCTCAGAGGGGCAGATTCATCCGGATCTGTGGCTCAGAAACGGAGCTGGGCATTATAGCTCGTATCCGACGATCAATCGGAGGGAGTGGAAATGGGGGTATGTGCTTTGGGATGATGAAAGACTGGAGCAGTGGAATGCTGTTGATCTGAGTGCTAGGGATTCATAGATTGCTTCTTTTGCGTCTAGTATTCGAAGAATAGTTTACTTACGTCGCGGTGGCTGGGTTTTGCTCTTGCAGCTACGAATTTCAAACATCGCGCCGCAGCTTCTGATCACGTCACGCGACTAGCAACTACAAAAAGAAAACAAGCAAGACGGCGAAGGACGAGAGGAGTGACGATCAATTACAAGAATTGGCCGAAAGGGCCAAATAATGTAACAATTCGTTGATTCTACGCTAATATATGATGGAGAAAAGACTGGGAGATGATGATCTGTTCGTTATGAATAGTCGTACTGTGTGGTGGGTGCGATTAGTATCTGTTTGAAATGGTGCGAGTCAAGCTTCCCCAACATGTACGCTACAAAGAGGAAAGTCTATTCAACAGATATTTAGTGTTATTCGAAAGGAATTGACTCCACCGGTTGGCTCTGAAGCAACAGTACGGCATTGGTTCGTGGTCTGAAGAGGCTTATTATACTATGCACAGATATCATTAAGGGGCCGTTTATGCCGCAAGGGTAACATAAATTGCATAGTTAGCACATCCACTTTACCTAGTCTCTGAGGTCATATTGTAGCGAGAAATATATATCGAGAAGCTGACAGGCAGCTACTCAAAAGTCAAGAAACATGATCGGTGGATACCTAGGAATGATGAGGATTATGCCTTAAAAATATGATAATACAGACCGTCCGAGTCGGGTGCGGTGTGTGTTTCCAGTATATGGCCATGTTTAATCACGCAGTCTGCGATGCGACAGCTTTAGCAAAAGATGTATTCACACAACAGCTAGCGAGGATCTGACCATGATGTTGGCCACGGCATGTAAGAGGGCTCTGGCGATATTAATTGCTTACGAAGCCACTGCAGCGTCTCACACGACGTAGGAGCAGTTGTATCACCGAGTTTACCCGCGAACGCATCATTTAGTACATCTGTGGGCACGATTGCCTTTTGAGTTCTGCGACGACAAGCCCCTTTTCCCGTATCAGTACGATTGTACTGTATGCAACCAATATACTCACTACAAGTGATTCATTGGTTCTCCGCCAAAACCTATCACTCAACTGCCGTGGGCTCAGCAGTCAACGCGATTTATCCTTTCAAGGAGGTCCGAGACTGGATTATCCTACACGTCTTCAACTTGATCCAAGACCGTATATAGATTGTCTTTTTATTGACTTGAGGTACATGAGCAGTGCAGCGATCGTCACTGAGGACAGATCCCATTCATATATCAGAAAAGACATGAAAAGAAAAAACATTCGGACCCAAGTACACTTAATGGAAACTCGGATTGATTCCCCTCATCTGAAATTGCAGTTCATACTTCAAACGAGGTCGTTAAAACCCATTCGAATTGAAAGTATTGTCATCATATGAGATTGCAGTTCGTACTTCAAATGAGTTCTTTAGAACCCGTCCGAATTGAAACAGACCAACATTCCATCAGCATTTCCAACGTATTGATCTAAAGTTCACATTAGTCAAGGAGGAACAGAATCCACTCCGGGCAACAGAATCGGGAACCCACTCAGATCAATCGATGTAGTATCATAACCCCCAGCACCATTACCACAAGATGCAGTCATAACAGTACCTGAAAGAGACAAATCCTTGCAACTGCCTCCAAAGCCACCACTGAAATAGACAGGACTTCATTAGCGACTTGTAGATGCAAACCTGAGAAGAGTATAGGAGATACAGATAACATACTTCTGTTGATATACAAGCTGTCCTCCGTTGTTGGCAAAACAATAACTGAGATTAATAGTGGCCCCAACTGAATAGACACCACTTGGCTCTCGGCAATCGGCGACGAAATCGACATAGTAAGATGGAGAGTTGAGACTGAAGCCAGGTTGGTACAGCTGTTCGCTGTTGCATGACGCAGCATACCCTGAGTTTGCCATGGTAAAAGGCAAGTAGCTGAGAGCTAGTAGGCCGAATGTGCTGAGACGCATGGTGAATAGGATCGGAAAGAATGCTTGGAAATAGAGATTGAAATATAAGTTCAAGCGATGGCTGATGAGTGAATGAGAGAAGTTGACAGAAGTCGTGGCAATTGGGACTCTTTATATACCCTCGTGTGAACCATATCAACTATATTGTAGTTACGGGCTATAGGAGAAGTTGTTTCTGTCTTACTTCTAGAGTCTCGATATCAGCAGATACTATAGGCGCTTTCTTTTCTACGATGGTTAACCACAGTGACTTTCGGTAGCTCACCACCTGCCTATACTGGTTATTACTACACCTCTAAAATCTTACTTGAAAAAGCGCGCTCTGCTCCGCTCCGCTCCGCACTCCACAACAATCTCTGATTAATTACATACAGCCCTAGCTAGAGCGCACAAAAATGAGGAGACATGCGCTACGATGCTCTGCAGAGGCCTCCGTCGACGGATGAACACAACCCATAAATGTTTAGCGTGGTTCTTAAGCACGCAAGTCGGTTGAGTGAGAAATGGATCCCGATCCTTTGTACTGGTAAGATACGGTGTGCGTGAGGCTCCTGTACCAGAATCTGGATGGCTGGAGAGGCTGGCGAAGAACTAGATAGTACTTGCTTACATGAGATTACACCTCCGTAACGTGAGTGGACATTTTGGGCTTTGATTGGTGCGGTTTTCAAAAGGCCTATTCCTGTCTTGAGAGACCGGTGGGGGCTACGGTTGATGCTGAGAGCTATTGCGAGATGAATGTGTCTATTAGAAAAAGATTGATACAGTTTTAAATGACAGCAATCTGTATATTTTCAACTTATGCAGGATGGCACTCTGGGACATGCAAGTAAGCGGTCCGAAAAAGACCTATATGTGCGAATATATCCTGCATCCATTGATTACGTTATACGAGAAATTAGCTTGGTAAACAACCTCATGAGTAACTTCGTGAGATGGTTGGCAACCAAGTTGTCACACGCAGTAGTTCTAGCATTTCTATATCAAGAGAACATTTTTTTCTCTTTGATATCCATGAAGATGACATTCTGAGGTGTCCTTATGTCACTTATAGCATAGAATCTAGGCGTCGGCCGGAGGCGTGAGCACGGAAGTTCATTTTACAGACAGCACCACTGCTTCATCTACTACTCCAGGCGCAAAAGATCCCAAGGCTTACTGCCTTACTAGAGACGCCACCAGCTACTACTCATATATCACTCAATCTATCACGACCCTCTACTTGATAAATTTGGAATATTTAGCCGGAGCTTGCGACTCTTATCACAAAGCTTCGCAACTTGCGAGCAGCCAAGTATCTAGACTAGAATAAAAGGATTCAACTATTGCACATGTGACTTCTTTTGAAATGTTTATGGCCGTATTTGTCACAATGATAGCAGTCCAACATGATGTAGCGCGGTATTGAGTGCCAAGCCCTGACGCCGTGTGATGAGTTATCCGGAGTTATCGGGGACACCAATCCAGGTGGAACATCAACTGCTTACCAGGACTAGATCATTAGAGCTTGTAAAACGCTCATAATGTTAGGTTAGCGGCGTGGCATGTAGTAATCAGCAATCGTCCCTAAATCTTGTTGCGGAATATCTTATTGTCGCTGAAAACTATATGGGAGGAGCAAACGTTTCATCCTTTATCTTAGGATTACATGACTTCGAATGATTGATTCAGCTCATAGTCTTGACTGTCAATTGAGTGCAGTCCAAGTTGACTTTCACCAGTAGACTCTAGTGAAGTTCGAGTAAACTTGTGGGGATTCTCTTGAAGAACAGTGTCCGAATTCGGTCAATCATATGCTCCTTAACGATCAGCACCGTGACTGACCAGGTCGGGGATACGTACTTGATTGGATGGTCACATATACCGTTCTTCAGCTTTACCATCGGTGCTGCTGAGGACGAAACACCGTACTGTACTGCCATCCAGTCGGTCTCGGTTTATCCTAAAAAGTCGGGGTGGCCGATGGCAATCAAGCCACTCAGCGCGCCGTAATCCTACGTGCTGCATTGGGAAAGACAGCGCTGACCATGGTGTACGAGCAGCCAGCATATACTCAGCTCTAAGAACTTGACCGAGTTCCTCCACCACTTTTGTAAGTCCTGTTTGGCAGCTTTCCCCACGCCGCGACTGACGGCATAACCATAGCCATGGTCCGCACTTTCATCACAGGTCTCTATGCACTTCCCGGTCATAGACACTTTGCAATCCGATCAATGCCAGAGCCTGCTACGAATATCGAGATGATTGTATTGAACTCACACCGTGCATTCTGGTCTCCTGGGCTCCAAGACCTCACTACACCAACGGTCAATGATTCAGTCGTCTCTGACTGAGATGTTCGATGTTTCAAAACCAACTTATCTTTCGGTTCACTTGATTATAGCTGGTCTCCTCTGGCAGTAGCGGACTCGTAGGGTTGGCCTTGCGTTGGCTGTCATCGGATGCTGGGAGGTCGCGACGGACAGTTGTACTGCCCCCCAGGTCGCTGTTGTGCGCATCTATCAGGCATTGATGACTCTCTCAGTGTGTTTGGAACGTCCATTCTGATCGACGTACCGTGCAATTGGATCAAAGTACCGGCGTCGAAATAATGGATTGTGGTTGTTCGAAGGAAGCACTTAGGGCTTATCTCGATTAGCCCTAGCACCGAGACCGAATCAAAGTCCGGTATGTCCGACCACCACATACAGCACGTGCATTGAGCACTCGACTTCTCAGTGACCTCAATGCCCATGAAGAACAAAAAGCTATGCTACAATATCAGGCAAGTGATATACAATTGATCAACGATACCAAGATGCATTCCACCATGCTTCGTGGGCCGCAAATCTGTTACGGTCGCCATGGACGTTGCACGAGTGAGGATTTCCCCATTGCCTGAGTCGTCGCATCATTTCAATACATCTGCATATCTCCACGAAAACACAATTGTCCGGTATATTTTACGTGGCTACTGTATCGTGTGTCTACGGCTTTATTGCGGTCTGCGAATCGCGTGTTTTTGGACCCTCGGCTTTACATTCGGAGTTAAGGTGGGTCACCACAGGCTGGACGTCGATCTGGATGATGACTTCATTTCGATCCCTATAAAGAGACGCTGCTCAACGCGCTCAAGATGACCAGATTCAATCAACGTTCAAGCGAAAGACTCTCTTGGCAGCCTTTGATCACAAGAAAGCAAAATGAGCAAACTCCTCACCATCCTCGGCGCAACTGGCAACCAAGGCGGCTCAATCGCCAACTACGTCGTCACAGATCCGATCCTCAGCAAAGAATATTCAATTCGTGCAGTCACTCGCGATATAGAGAAGCCAGCAGCGAAGGGGCTGGCTGCCAAAGGAGTTGAAGTAGTCCAAGGTGACCTCGACGACATTGACTCCATCAAAGCCGCATTCCAGGGCGCCCATACAGTCTTTGCAGTCACCACCACCATCTACGACGAGCAACTGAAAGCCCGCGAAGTCCGCCAGGGCAAAGCTTTGGCTGACGCTGCGGTGGAAGCTGGCGTGCAGTATCTGATCTGGAGTACCCTATCTTCACCCATGCTGGAATCGAAGGGCAAGTACACCAAAGTCGAGTCATTCGACTCCAAATACGAGGTCGAGCAGTACATTCGCAGCCTTCCCATACAAAGCTCCTTCTTTGCGCCATCGTCGTTTATGCAGAATTATTCGGTCATGATGGCTCCTCATCCCGTCGGTGATGGCACGTTTGCGATATCAAGCGTTATTCGGCCCGATACGAAACTTCCACACATCGACACTGAAGGCGATACGGGTAAATATGTCGGCGCGATCCTAGCCGAACCGGACAAATTTGCAGGAAAGATCTTGTCCGCTGCCACTGATTTCTGGAGTCTGGAAGAGGCTGCGCAGATATTGACTCGTCTCACGGGCAAGACCGTCAAGTACAACCAAATCCCAGCTGATGTGTTCAAAGGGTTTCTACCACCGCACGGAGCGGAGTGTATTACCGAGATGATGCTGTATAGTGAAGATATTGGGTACTATGGCAGCGACACCAAGGCGAAGGTGGCTTGGACGGCGAGTGCCGCTCGTGGGAAGCTCACGACGTTGGAGGAGTTTCTCGCTAAGAATGTGCCGCAGACGTTGGCTTGAGCTTGATCTTCAATGACTGGGATGGCAATACCGTAGATCAAATAAGTATAGAACTTTGAAACTGAATTCTTCTCAGTGTTAGCTTCAGCTGTAGACTTTTTTTGGTGATCTGAGTAGTCCAGCGAGTTGAGTCATGATTCTACTGTTTGTTTGTTTGTCTCGTCTCTTCTCTGACATTTCCTCATTTTGTAATTGCTCATCAACATTTCAGCCAGCAGCTGATGCTTCAGCTAACCTGTCTACTCTCTACTGTTTTGTGACTTTGTTTAGAAGAAGGTTTCTTGATTTTTCCATACACAATAGCGCTGTGATAGGGCAGTCACGATTCTGCATTGAGATGAGCAAAGCTACACAAGCTTTCTTTCACATTTGACGAGAGCAGCATCCAACAAGAGGGTAACAGGGGCTGATAATCTGTCAGTGTAGTTATTCCAAAATTTCTTTCTATTCTACATAGTGATTCTGGCATGATGCTGACAGGTAGTCATCAGACACGTAACAAATTTCTATCACGGCGCGTCCCTCCTTCTTCGAGCGAAGTTGAAACACGCCATACTGGTCGGGAACAACTCAAATGAAAAAGGCGACAATCGTACTCGAAGTGAACCCCTTGGAAGACCCAGATATGACGCCTCCGCTTCTCCGTTTACTAGAATCTATCCTCATCGACGGTCGCGATGAGCACAACTCCAGAAAAGTCATCACCATGGCGCAATCCATGGGCCTCTTCCTGACAATGGCAGAAGGCATGGGCCTTTACGCATTCGGCGCAGTCGATGACGATTATTTACTGTCTTTCTATCCTACAGATCGCGCGCTTACCAACTACTCCATCGCAACGCTCATATATCCCGAGGCAAATGACGAAGATCACAGAATGAAGACAAAGTATATCACCTCAACACAGCCGTCGAGATGGATGCCCACGACATGGCACTATACCGCGAAGATGATTATTGAGAAACTCGACCAGATGGATCTTGACTGGGCTGCCGTTGAATGCCTTCAGAGCGAGGGTCACAGGGCGGGGGTGAGGTGTACCGAGGTTACGGTTGTGATTACTGTCTACGCTTTGCCGATGGTCAACTGGACGTTTCTGAGATTGATTCACGAAGTACATGCGTTGACGGAAGCTCGGGTGGAAGTAAGCGTGGGAAAGATAGTGCGGCATGATGGTGCGGTGGTGGTCGATCGTTTTACCGATCAGACATTCTTACCGCCTGGAAGTGATGTTTCGTTCCACTGCGTGATTGGAGAGTATTCTCATGGGACAGTCGGGGGCATCATTGAACTGATTGATGGTGACGGTACTCGTCAAAAGCTATGTGCACTGACTTGCCGCTCTTACCTGCCCTTGCCGTTGCCTGCACCGGACATTAGTGTTGGATTAGGTATGTTCCATAACGGAACCAGCGATCTGAAAAGAACACTGACTTATGGTGACTTCTAGAACCGAGCAAAACGCCCTTGCAGCAATATGGAACTATCACCTGTTTCTACCCAAACATCGCTTCGTGGTTGCAACAAGTTCGTGAAACTTCGAGAGAACTGAACTGGCTTCAGAGTGAGATTGAACGGATCAAAAGAGACTGGAAACCTGACGGCAATCCGCATGAAATGGCAGAGCAACGTGCCTACCTCCAGTCCAAAGAGAATGACGAGCGCCGGAAGAAGCAGCTGATTTATGATGATAGTCTCAGTATTGGCACCGTCTGTGCATTCTCAGGCACACGCATATCCCAGAATCCTCATCTCGACTGGGCACTCGTTGATCTAGGGAGAGACGTGAAAGAATTAAAAGATGCAGATCTGAATCTGGTCCAAAAGTCCTTCTTGTTCAATCAGATCAAGATGCCACCGACCAGCACGCAAAATCTCAACCCCGGCTCGGCTGTCTACAAAGCGAAATACCCGGACCTCATCGAGGGTCATGTCAACTACACCAAAAGCTACGTTCGTTACAAAGATAAGATTAATGGAAAGGTCGCGTTAGCTACGGAATGGGCAGTTATTCCTATTCCAACTCACAAACAATTCAGTGTACCGAAGGATTGTGGCGCCTGGGTCGTGAATAGTCTCGACGACACGGTTGCTGGAGCAATCTATGCTATGAACACTGCGACCGGCATGACTTATGTTACTCCCATGCAAGAGATTTTCGATGATATTGAGAAGGATGTAGGGCTTACTGTCCGTTTGCCGAAGGGGCCCGATTGTTAGATCGCGTATGACCGTTCTCTAAGCATGTTACAGGAGCGATGTATGTACGATTATCGGAGACCATGAATGAATAAAAGACCCTAAAGACGATAAAGATCGAGAAAAAAGACTGGAGACTATTTTAAAAAGAGTAAGTCCCTCATCAAGCGAATAGAGTGGTCATTGAGGCGCGTTTAGCATCCTCGTTATCGAATTTATCCTTTTCGCGGGCTCTTCCTATATGAGCTGATAGTCTTGATGTAGGCACCCACGACAGCTGAAATTAGTCTTGTAATTTCGTCCGTATCATGGGTGAGAGCTGACATGACATAGGCTGTAGCTGATGATATTAGAAAAACCTGTCATTTTGGCGACAAAATATCATCTTGCTTATTGGGCGTTTAGAAGCTGTTGACTGTGACTCGTCGTGCATCAGGGCCTGGGTTAGAAAGAACAAAGGTGAAGGCTAGGGTAAGCGGATGATGAACTCTCATATATCAACATCACAGTGCCTATGATAAGAAGTGATCAATACATTCTTCTTCTGTGAAGCTCAAGGACTTTATCAATCTTGTAATATTCCAAGTTGCCTATCGTTCTGAGAGAACTCAACAATCAATCTCTAGTTCTGGAAGAATCTCAACTTGGTACCAATTCCCGCCTCTCCCAATTCTGGTCGCTTGTCACAATATTCACTCAAAAGGTATGATACATTTGGTTATTTTATCCCAATCAGACACGTCCATTGTTGATGGCAGTGAATCCACGAGCCTTCTTCGCCTTTGGTGGCTCGTAGTCGTCGTCCTTATCAGCCTTACGCTTGTTAATACGAGGTTGCTCATGACCGATGACTTTGGAAGCATCATCATCATCTTCTTCTGCCTCTTCTTCGGCTTCGGAAATACCAGTCTCCTCTTCGTCACTCTGCTTGGAAGACTCCTCTTCCTCTGACTCGTCCTCGCCCAAAGACTCCCCAACGCCGTGGTCAGCACCTTCCACGTGATCCGGGATATGAGCACCGTGGCAATGGATACGACAAGCTTCCTCAAACTCCCCCAGATCCTCACCTAGATCAGCCAGAGCCTCGCATGGAAGTGTCCATCGACGATCGCAGGAACTGGTCTTGTGGAACCAGTAACAGTTGGCGCAGTTGCCGCTGCTAATGTACCCGTCGTCGTCCCAAGCAATCACGCACTTCTGGAACGGGCCTTTTCCTTTGGCGCAGCGGCTACATGGTGCTACGTCCGCCCACGCACCGTGAGTGTAGATCTTGGCTGCTTTGCGACGGTAAGGCGTATTGAGTTCTTGGGCACGAGTACCAAGCCACTCCAGATCGCGAACGGGGGTGGTCAATTTTCCGCCGCAGCGCGAGAGATCAAGTGTAGCAACGGGGGTTATCAGCCCTGGAGCAGCGGCAGTTTGGCCACGGCGTCCGGGAAGTTTGACCTTGATCTTCTTTCCCATGTCGAAGTTGACCGAAAGATGATTCGTTCTAGCAACATGTTAATGAATGCGTGTAAAGACGAGACGTAATGCTTCCATCTCATCCAAGCTGCACTATGACATGGTTACTGTAGATGATACATACCTGATGTGACGTTGAGATTTTTGATCACAATAGATAGGATTCACAGTTCAGAAGACGGTTTTGAAAAGTCTGTGAAGCTTATAGAGGAAGAAAGAGTAGTAAAATTCTTTTATACCCAATTCAGAGAGTGCAGGTCGGACGGGCTTTTCCATCAAAAATGCACCTGGGCGCAGGGCGCAGACTATATACGTCATCACATCTGCTAAAGCAAACAGGAGATTCCCAGCAAAATCACCAGAGGCACTGCTTCGATGTTAGGGATTTAAAGATACCTAGAGCGTTTCTACAATGTGTATGGATATTGGCCTGGAACGCTATATGAGCACGGTTTGGTCATCGGCATCTACCGGTTGACGTCCGTTTGTCCAGTGAGACCTGGCACTGAAGGTCAGGCCAAAAAGTACCTCTGTCAGCATTGCTTGAAACAGGTGAGTTTGGTCACGCGCACATGCATCTTAGTGCGCCCATGGAATATATAAGAGAATTGTTATAGTTTGCCAAACAGCAAAGGGTTGATCTAGGACTGGATAGGGCACTGGCGAAGCTTATCCCCCTTGGGGCTGGGATCCTGGGCTGTATGCTCGAAGATAACCTTCATGGCATGAGGTTGTGGAAAAAAGAGGCATAAAGCGATAGCATAGCAGGATTCTGCTTCTTTATGTGCAAGGTTTTCTCTCCTAGACTTTTTATTCCTATGTATGATCATCATATGTATATCTGCTCAGCAAGGAAACTTAAAGAATCTGGACATTCTCATGCCAATGACCATATATTTGTGTAGAAGATTATGATCTGACTTTCTGTATCATCACAGGCATCTCTCCTTTCTTTATATAAAAGGTGAGCAAGAACGCTTTCATCCTGAGATAAGGACTCATACCTAAATGACTGAAAGAGGCTGTATACCACTACGTAGAATGACGGCATACTCGAGGAAACTCCCTTGACTATCAATGGTATTCAAGAACATCTGGGACAACTAGCTCGTGGCTTAAATCATAAAGTAAAATTCGAAAATATCAATCAACCATCTTGAGTCTATCTTATCCTTTTGAACTGTTGAATCATTGCATATCGTCTGCTTTTTTGGTCAATTTCAACTTGCACCCCGTTTCCACGCAGTTTTCCATATGCGAAATTACTGTCCACTTTATCCACCACTTGTCAGGTCCGCAGCTAATGTCTTGATAAAAGCTCCAAGGGCAGCCCCTTACGGAGTTATTTCATCATCTCCATCACCAAGTCCGAGCCGATTTCTGCATGGGAGTCAAGGATAGCAAGGAAGTCCTTGAGCTTGGACAGAATTGGCATTTTGGAAGCCACGTAATGGATGACCAGGTCCCGAAGCAGAGAAGGTCCTGCTGGCTCGGTTCTTCCGGTGTTGGAGTAGACATACACCAATAAGTCGAGGATCAATTTTGCATTCTCCAGCGTCAGGTCATATGAGCGGAGCTCGGTGTGGAGCTTTGCTAGACACTCTCGACGCAAAGACTCGGCGAGATACTTGTTCGAAAAGACGTATAATTTGGCATGGAGCACAAAATTGGACATTCCGTCGTCACTGTTACGATTGGCAGTGGTATGTTTTCTTGACTCGAAACTGTTCCATAGACTTTCGAACAGATAATCGTCAAAGTCTTTCTTTTCAGTTGCGGAGGAATAGTAAGTCTTGTTGATTTTGTCCTTCGTTTTTTCCAGCCTCACGTTGAAGCCACGGACTCTTTTGGTGATTCGATTAGACTTGGCAACTTTAGTTCGTGACAGTCCTGCGGTACTATTTTCCCTCGCAGGCGTCTTGTAGGCTTTGGTATACGCGTATTCGGAAAACGCGACGAAAGTCTCAACATCCACATCATCAAGTGTCGCAAACCCAGCCTTGGATTCCTTCATAGATCCGTTGCTCGTGAGGGCATGGAGGGGAGCCGAGAGCTTCTTCAGAACTCCCGTGTGGATCAATATCGGTGTCTTTTTTTCGCCAACCAGAAAGGTGAACTGCGGAGACTGCATGATCCTGGACTCGAAATGTCAGTCAAGCCAAACTACCATGAAATAGTTTCAGTAAGAGCGTACTGTCCGTAATCGTCCATTGGCTCTTTAGCTTTGAGTACTGGAAGGAAAGTCGTTTCCGCAGCACGATAAGAATGAAAAGGTCCTCGAAACTATTTAAAGTCGTATGCTAGTAGCTGTGATGCAATGAAGAGGCAGAACATAAAGTTGTCAGAAGCTGAAGAACGACAAATTTTCTCGAGGCCGGTCACTCTTCTGAAGATGCTGACTCGATGCTGTGAAGTGCGAGAAGAAAGGTTTTCAAGAGCTTGTAGACAATCAGGATATCGATAGTTGTCCCTGCTCGGACTGAAGTGATATGATGTGTAAAGAGGTTGAAATGAGGTTTTTCAAAACTAAGAGGATAATGAAATTCAAGATCTGTTCTTGCTCTTAACGAAACAGTGATGTGATGAATGACGGGGAAAGAATTGACTCAGATCGAATATAAATGAGTACCGTTTCAAGAGAACCCAGGCCTCTCAGTTGACAGATAGCAGGGAGAGTGAAAAGTGAGATGTTTAGGAAGTTGAGCAAGATTCCACTTGCCCACAGCGATACGAAAAGTACTACTATTAGCAAATCTTGAGAGCGTTCAGATTTCGCTGACTCAAATAGTAACACACTTCCGATTGTTAGGTACAAGAGATCACCCATAAGTTAAGAGAAACCAAGAGAGCCCCGCGGGAAAACATCTCACATAGCAAACCCGCCTACAACGTTTCAAACCCTCCTTTAACATGTCACGAGCAAGACCTTCGTTCTTCGACATAATCTCCTCAAACCTTTTTTCGCCCGACCAACTTGTCAATCTGACATAACGCATACCGAAAGACCAAGGTACGAAGGGGAGACTCTTCTTCAAGTTCATGACGCGTCGTGTGGGTATAAGCATACTCAATCAGATCGAGCATAGTCCCGATATCACTGGGATTCATATCAAACTCACACAGATCTCTATGCAGCTTGCTCAGGCACTGTCTATGCAAAAACAGGATTTGAAACGTGGTAGCAAAGACGTAAAGCTTTGCATGAAACATAACGTTTGGCTTCACAAAGATTATGTCAGGAACGTTGTAAAAAGTCAGAGCTCTAAATTCTCCAAAGAAGCGTCGGTAAGAGGCACTTTTGTTTCGTATTGGTGAGGTTGTTCGAGCCACCGGACTGTTGGAGCTTCAAATGGGATATCCTCGTTGAATGGTGAAAACATCACCATCCTGTTCGTGGGCGGTGATGGTCATTTCAGCATCGTGTGCCATGGGAGTGACGTAAGTACCTCGATAGGCAAATTCGGTGAGGCGTGCGAACGTCTCGCCTCTAGTATGATGGGCTTTTCATCGCTGGCGTGCTGTACAATGAACTCAGTGAGACAATCAGATGGATCTTGCACCGCCCCGTCATGAACTCGAAACGACGTCTTCGTCTCGCCGACGAGAAAGGTAACGAGACGGGACTGGATGATCCTGGCAAGAGGAAGAAATATATTAGTAGCTACAGAGTAGTAAACGGTGTTTTGCATATCTCAACTCGCTCCACTTTGGCAGGTTCGCCATGTCCAAGAACGCGTTTCTCAGCCTACGCTCAGACAAAGTCCACTGCGAAGTTTCCATCTGGTCTAAGCAGTACCTCGAATTGTGGACTTTGGTGCAAGAACGAAGCTAGGGAAATGGCGTATCGAATACACAATTCTTGTCGCCGACACTTTGATCGGGTTTTCATTCTTTTGATTATGAGAGTAAATATCTTGATTGTAATTCACAACGTTCAGGCGCGATATTCTATTCACACAGTGCACAGTCTTACATACATTGAGCCCAAGGTTTCCTGGGGCGATGCTTTGATCGAGGGCTCAAGGCATAGAAGTACAATGTGACAAGATTCGGAAGGATAGAGATGAGTTTCAACTAGCTAAGTGCATTTGCCTGATAATATGGAAGAGACTCAAAACTGCCGTTACTGTACCAGATTCTGGAACATTCAAGCTAGCTGGTAAGAACCTTGCATTGATTCGATATCAGAAATCGGCATTGCCCGACCTGTTCTTTCAGGATCGACACGTGACACGATCATTTGGTGAGACCAATTCGATTTGAAAAATGCAGACTAAGCCCTTCATCTCCGATAAATGAAATTTGACAGGTCGATACAAGATGCACATCGCTTCTATCCTCATCTCTACCGACATACTATCAGAACGATCTTACATGAAATGGGTGTGTAAAGAGCAGATCGCGGAGAGGATCGCGAAGTTAATCATTTCTATCGTGAATCTTTGAGATTAGATCCAGTGCTGATTGTTCCGTTCAGGATACAATTGACTGAAGCTTCTGATGAGACGATCAGTTTCCGATATGTTGTGAAGACTATCTCAGACTCCCTGGATGCAATGTATGTACGTTCAACAGGGCTCAGATTGACCATCCAACACCCAACCGGAACGTAGCAAGAAAGCTACCTATAATTCTGAGCCTGTTATTATCATGAATTTAATCTTCCTGATTCAAATGTGCCCATATTTCTGCGGTGCGTATCAATCACCTCGAGATCGGTATAAATCGAAAGCCCTAATTAGGGCTTCCGGTTAGGGTTATGTGGAGTCATACGTCAACGACTCTTCCATGTGCAATGCAACCTCATATCGACCTTCCTGTTATATCAACACTTTGATCAAGTAAATGGACATGAACTGCATGTTCTAGACCTATGACAACTTCTTCGTCGTCACAAAGCACTTGTCCAAAGAAAGTTACTGCGAACATTTTCCATGATCCACTTGATATTAAACAAGCAACCGCTAGCCCGGAAATCAGCTAGTAGTAAGCAATTAAGCAGAACACGAGGCTAATCGCATTATTCCGAGTGGTTTCTGGTGGTCAGGAATGTGGCTGTTTGTTTAATCTACATATTATCTTCATTGCACGTTTTTTTTATATCCCGAATTCGTTTATAATCTTTTCCCGGAAGCAAAGATTTCCTTCTTTTCTTTGTTCTCTGTCGCGTCAACACTACAGAAATACATGATTCCTGACAAAATGAAGTCCATCGCCCTTGCGCTGGCAATCGGCGCCAAGTGTGCTTTCGGTCTGGGACTCTCGACACCCATCCTTCGCTTCACGGACAATGGCACATTTCATATTTCTGTGTTCTCAGACCTGCATTATGGCGAAGGCAATCACCCATGAATCATTGTATCATAGCACGATAACTAACTTTCCCACAGCTGAAGATCTAGACTGGGGCCCTCAACAAGACATCAATTCAACCCGCGTCATCAACAGCGTCCTAGATCAAGAAAGCCCCCAACTCGTCGTGCTGAATGGCGACTTGATCACTGGCGAAAACACCCTCAAAGCCAACTCTAGCCACTATCTCGACCAAATCGTGACTCCGCTTGTAGATCGCAATTTGTATTGGGCATGTACCTACGGCAACCACGACAGTCAGTTCAATCTCTCGCGACAAGAGATCTTTCGGCGGGAGAAGCGATGGCCGAATTCTCTGACGCAGAGCATGGTCCCTGGTCTGGGCTATGAATCTGGTCTGTCGAATTATTTCTTGCTGATCTATTCGGCTGATAAAAGCGACAAGATGCCCAAAGTGATTTTGTGGTTTTTCGATAGTAGAGGCGGGAACGAGTTTCAGAATGTGGATAAGCATGGGGATGTTGTTCCTGTTGATGGTTTCGTTGATCAGTCGGTGAGCATCTTACCTCTGTGAATCAGAGGGTGAGCTGAGCTGACAATTGTACAGGTTGTGGACTGGTTCACCGAGACGCGCGATCAACTCAACAAGATCTATCACGCCACTCTTCCGTCGCTGGCATTTTTCCATATCCCTGTCACGGCTATGCTTGCATTCCAGGACAGTCCTGGTCCCGACTCCCACACTGAGCCTGGTATCAACGATGATGTCCCGCTTGCTGAGCAAGGTCCAGCTAATGGCTCCTTCAACTATACCGGTCAAGACAAACCTTTTATGAAAGCGCTCGTCGAGACAAAGGGATTAATAGCAACGTTTAGCGGACACGATCATGGCAATGACTGGTAAGTATCCCCCTCAGTCAGCATGCAAATTGGTTCGGTCTGACCCGAAGTCAGGTGCTTCAAATGGAACAGCACCCTCTCCGAAATGGACATCAAAGGCGACGGCGTCGTCCTCTGCTTCGACCGCCACAGCGGCTACGGCGGATACGGCAGCTGGACTCGCGGATCACGACAAATCCTGCTCGACGAAAAGACGCTGGGAAAGCAGGCCGATACGTGGGTTCGTCTTGAAGACGGAAGTATCTCCGGCGCCGTCACTCTGAATGCTACCTACGGCCAGGATTATTACCCTGCTGTGGAGGATACGTCGACATAATATAGACCAGGTTTGTTGGGTTATGGTTCTATCCGCCTCGGTTGGATGATCCTCCGGGAGCTACTGCGGAAGAGCCTTCGTCCCCGCACTGGCTACATACCTGTGCCTGTGCCTGTGCTATAAATGTCTCTGTTCTTGACTTTGTCTCTACCCCGTATACGAGAATCGATAGATATAGAGCGATCAGACGGTCGCGAATGATCATATATACATAATGTCTACAGAGTTTATCCCCCCACCACCAGACCCAGCGATCTCCGGCTCATCGCCACCCAGCAGCGACATCCCCATTGCACCACCACCCTGGACCCTCAAAGCCAAATCATGGATATATATCTACCGCGACGCCACTGACACAAAGGAAACCTCTCCAACATCCAGTATAAATCTCAACGACGCCGCAGAAATTCTACAAGATGTGCTATCACCCGGATCCTATCATCCCATGGAAACCATCCACCCCTCCGGACTCGAAAAACTTTCTAACGGGAAACCTCAACTTAACGGTATCGGAACATCGGCCAAAGTGCTTTGCGTTATTCGGTATGAGGATACGGATGTTGGTCCCTACGATGAGTTGATTGTTATGCCGGGTTTTTTCGTAAATCCGCATACAGGCAGACGGGATGCACGGATAAGTGCTATTTATGTTTCGACTGACAAAAGTGTTTGGAATGGGAGACGGAACTGGAGTATGTGTTCTCTTCCCGACCGGTCCCAGTTCGTGAAATTCCAATAGCTGACACGGTGAAGATATCCCGAAGCACAGAGCGCGCTTCGTCTTTGAGCCGGTCGGTAAACGCGACCAGGTCTTGAGGATATATCATCCGGAAGATAGCGCAGCACCACTGGACCCGAAAAGGCCATTCTTTGCGGCGGTGTTGAAAGGCTCTGCATTGCCAAATTTGCCTCTACCCACGATGGCGCCGGCTAGTCTTGTGCAACCGCCCCTGGCAGTGCCTAGGTATCAGAAAGATTCGGCCGCTACTGCTGCAGTGATTGCGACTGATGATCCGAAGAACGGTCGGGAAAATCCCTGGTTGATGATTACGCCGACGTACAAGGGGTCGTGGGGGTTGACGTATATTTCAAAGGCGCCTTCTACGGAGAATGAGGACAGCTTGGAAGCATACGGTGACGGAATCAGTGTGCCAAAGATGAACATTTGGTCAGTTGGGGCCTATTTCGAGGGGGTGATCGACTTTCCAGCTTCAATGATCGTGAGTTAGACAGACTTCTACACATATACTAGACATCAACAATGAATCAATTCCACGGCATCGTCTGTGCAGACACCTGACCTCTCCCGTCTTCATTCCCATTAGCTCTGGACGGCTCCTCCGGCGCATTCACGTACGAATTCGGCCTGTTGTTCTCCTCGTTTGACTTGGCCGCATTATACTTCTTGAACGCCTCCTCCACCAACAAGCCGACCTCCTTTCTGTTCCTCCCTATAATCCCAACTGCCAACAACGACTCCGTCTCCTCAATCCAATCCTGGATCTTCCTGTACCCAATCTCATCCTTCTGAATCCTGTCGGGAACGCCCTGCCCACTGACGAGCGCCAAAACTCCGGCAATAACCGTATTCATCGCCCCGAGAATCGTGATAATCACACCGTGATCGGTCGCCAATGGCCCCAGCGCCGTCAATGCAGCCCCAATAATGATCTGCGCAAAGTGGCAAAACAGCACGACGCACCACATAGCCCGAAACTGCCACTTTTTGTTGCGCTTCGCTTTGATAACTGCACGATACATGCCAACGGCGCGGCGACGGCCTTCTTCCATGCTGACGGTGTCGGCGGCGGCAAGATCATAGTTGATCCCGACTGCGCGCCGGAAGATGATGAGGCTTTCGTCGTCGTTGTCGCGAGGGGGAAGCCCGGCGGGGGCCGGCCAGGAGGGGGCATGGTTGGGTCCGGCTTCTGGGTTTGATGACCCCGATGGGCCGGGCTTGATTTCTATGGGTGGGCCGATGGCGGTGTTGCTGCGCGGTTGTATGGCCGGAGTGGTGGTGTTTATATTCTTAGCGTTGCTACCGGTTTGTTGGGGCTTGTTTGCATGTTCGTCTTGTTTTTTTGGACTGGTTTTCGCGAGTAGCGGTGATGATTCCGTAGGCTCATCATCGTGGTGATGGGCATCGGTATGACTATCGGCCATTTTTGTAGTACCTATTTGTCGCCGTCACACGACTCGAATTTGCGAAGTAGTGAATATGTTTTGTCGTTGTTGTTGATGTTGTTGTAAAAGTATTTTCTTTGCATGATTTAGGTGGCAATCTGTTAGGGCCCTACCATTTATATTCCAGGAACACGGCAGGAGGCTGGATATCGATCCAGCCACCATCAATCTGTACTAAAGTAGGCTACTGACAAAAGTCAATGATAAGAAAGCATCACCAGATCAGCCCAGTGGCACGCTAAAACGAAGATCGCGCCGGTGTCACAGGGCCACAACTGTCGGAGGCTGGCAGGCTGGCCGGCGCTATCAGTCGCTAGCGGTTAAGCCGCGGGTTTGGCGTAACCCTAATATCTTCAGATCCACTGACATGATGAGACTATCATCTGATCATGAAAAGCTCGATGGGTGGATGTGCAAACAGTCTCGTTAATGTGGGCTAAATGATCCATGGATGGTTTGAAATTCTTGGTACCAAGTGTGCCTACATATGTACAGATCGGCCTCGCGCCCGGGGTCAGCGTACTTAGTACCACTAGTCATCAGATATCGAAGAGCTTAGAATATACAAGCATGGAACACAATACCACATATATACACAAACGTATCTTGTACACTAAGGAAGAAATGTATCCGTCGCATATCCCGTTCCGACGTCTGGATCCTGCGGCTGGATTGCATCCTGTTCTAGAAACTGTTCTAAATCAAACTCCCGCAGACTCGGCATATCAGCAATCAAATCTTCCAGCCAGAGGAACTCGGCGGAATCAGCGGTCGTCATTGTTGTCGTCGGCCCTTGTTGCGTTTGTGGATATCCGTTGTTCGAAGTCAAAATGCCCAGTCCGCTGATTCGTTGGGAAGTCGAAGCTGAGTTGGCTGCCATTGCCGGCGCAGTCGAATGTATACTCAAGACATCCCGAAGCGCCTTTGCATCTTCTTCTTTGCGTCGTTGGTGCAGCAAAATCAATAAATATGCCGTGTTGTACGCCTCTCGCATCATAGCGCTGTTCCACGTATTCGCGACAACTTGTAGCGTGCTCATCGCATCACCCAATAACGCTAGCGAAGCACGAGAGTCAATCGCTAACAACAAACAAATCGCTTGAAACGGCACGTTGGCGACGTGATGCCAGGGACTGCTGTCGACAACCATCTGTCGAGCAGCGCCGAGTCCCTTGACAATCAGAGCCAGGATACGATCCGCCTGGAGATTCAACATGTTTGACTTTTGTGCTCGCAGACGTCGGAATATGCAGAGCATGAGATTGACCTGGGCCATAATGACGGGGGGCCGTTCACGGTTCTCGTCAAGGACTCGGTTCAGATCTGCCTCGAGATCTTCGACGCTTCGTGTCTTGGTGGGATCGAGCGGTTCAGTAAGAGGGATTAGCCCCAAAAGTTGGGATGTATAATCGCCGGCTTTTGGCGCGACAGGCTTCGTTGATGCGCCTGATAATGTGATTTTAGTCCGGCCGAGATCAAAGGATGCCCAGATATTGAGGTGTTGAGCCATGCCCCATAGACGGCGTCGGATGTCTAGATTGATGTTTTCGTATTCAGACGATCCCTCAAAGACGGTACGGGACGGTGATTCGAGGTGGATTCTGGCGGCTTCGGCGACGTGCATTAATGAGCAACTTGCTAACCACGTCGTATGCGGCAAGGAAGTCATGCGCAAATATGCGACACGCAAAACCCAGCCGGTCACGGTGTTTATTGACGGCGGTGTTGACAGTGAATGCTGCTCGAGCAGCGCCCTAGCCGTCTCGACAAGATCTGGTTCAAAGACGGACGGGAATTTCTGCGAGAATAGCAATCCCAACGCAGCTACACCACAAAATACTGGGTCGTACGTATCATCTCCAACTTTTGCCGGACGTGTCGGCCCCCATCGCTCATCGAGTCGCAGAAAGAACACATCGCGGTCAATGAATCCATAAGCATACGCTACCTTTTCAAAGTAAATCGAGGCCAAATTTTGCATCTCAGCTTTGGTCAGTGTACTAGTAATCAGTCTCCGACGACCCGGTGGACAATCCGCCAAACGATCACCGGCATTCCACGCGAAGAGATGCAATCGCGGCGCATTGAACGGATCGATTTTCAGACCTAGTCTCCTTACAAAGGCAGCACCAGAGTTAGCCTCGAGCGATTCCATCTGCGAGTTTGCATTGTTACTGATAGCGGGCGACACAAGGCGATTGTTGGATGTTGCCTCGGGAAGCAATTGCGATTCATTCTTCGGCGGCATGGGCGCACGGTCAGTAGCTAAAGAGAGAGAGCTGGGATGACCCTTCGTATGCTCCTGTTCCAACGACGGTCTTCGGATTGAAGCCCTTTTTGAATTGGTGGAGTCATAATAACAGTCATACTCGAACTGCACGCACGTTTCACACGGCAAATGGCCATCGCATTTCCGCTTTCGAGACCTGCACGGGTCGCAGGCTAGCTTAGTGCGTCGTCGTTTACGCGGAGTCGAAGCAATTATTGCGCTCGCACTGGGCGAATTGTCCGATATGTCCTGTGGCTCCATTGTGACTTTCTGTGGCTGGAGTATGTAGCATGCAGTGAGTGAGTCCTGGTGGCAGTTGCGGGGCGGGAAGTGGGAAAAGCGGAAGATCAACATCCCGGCTTGCGTCTGTCTGGATTCCAGCTAGGAAAATGTACCTTTAATCCGAAACCAAGAAAGGCATGTATCTTGCCCGTTTTCAGGTCGCTGACCTGCGTCATCCGACATATGTACTTGTTGTTTTTTAGCCGAGGAGTTCCTTGAACGTGATGAATATATGCGTCCACATGAAGCTGAAAACTAACTAAGATAAAAATCGGGTACGTACCTAGCGCATCCATCAATAACGTACTTCACACAAGCTTATTTAATGAAGATTAATATGTAAGTTAGCAGATCAGCTCGATTGACCAGAACGGTCATGGCATCGCCGGACCCTAAGCCCGAATGAAGATTATCCACCAGGCACTCGACTGTGGTTGGAGCGCAAAGCCTACCGCATACGAACTGGCGCATTTGTGCTGGTTATGAAGATTGGGCCAAGCTTCAACTCATGTTCAGCTACTTCATACTTCGGGCCCTCTAACAAGCCAGAACTCGCGATTAGTTCACTTATCAATGTGCAGCTGAAGTATCATCTCCACAATCCGGACCATTTCGAGAAGCCGGGCGGGCTGTACACAACCCGATAAGCTGCTGCTCAATTGCTTACTTGAGCCCATGTATGGCAATTTGGCAGCTGAGTTAAAACACAACGTCGTTTAGTGACACGTTGGAATGAGTCTCGACTCTCGAGATCATGTGCAAAGATAGACAATCGTTAGCTCGGGCATGATGACTACCTTGATTTTCTCTTCTGTACTCTTATAGAAATTTAAAAACAAGCCGCGCAGTATAATTGCAGAAACCATCTGAGATTCGTGGTGTCAACATGAGTGCCGCCAAACCAGGATTGCGCCCAAAGGTATCTTTTAGCAGGAGTAAGGCTTGTCGACCGTGTCGCGCCGCAAAGGTCAAGGTATGAAACATTTTCTCTCGCTCCACGAAGCTTCCACCATCGGAATGAACTGCTGTCACAAGTGATGAGAACACAATGCTGAGATAACGCACGAGGGATTAGTGCGGGGACCAGCGGCCTGCCTGCCAACGATGCGTCAAACAAGGGCACGAATGCGAATATCCGGATCCGCTCGACTTGAATTTTCGCAATGAAAACGACAAGGCAGCCGAGCGCTCTGAGCTCCTCTGGCGCCAACGATCAGCTCTTCGTACTGGAAAGTCGCACAACTTGACCAAAGCTGGCTGTAGCAGAGCGGAGACGTCACCATCGCGCACAGGGACACAAGGCAGTTCGAGCAGGGCTTCTTCGATCCTCGGATCGGCCGTTACTGACGCGGATGTCTCGAAAGACATCCGGCACGCGGCGGTGACCCGGTTTTTCCAGGACTTTGGATGCACGTCGCAGATGAGGACGCCCTGGCTAGACTTTTTCCGCTTGCTGCCAAAGTTCTATGTGCAAGCATCTCCTGACAGGGAGAATTCACCAATTGCCAACACCATTCTAGCTCTATCTCTAGCCTATCTGTCTCAAGTCGGAACATATCCCGGTTGCGAGATTATGGCTCGTACAGAGTACTGCAAAGCCATCAGCAAGATTAATGCTCATCTGCAGGGGCAGCTGCAAATCCCCATCAACGAACTGCTTATTTCGGTCTCTCTCATGGGCTTCTTCGAATCTCTGATGCCGACGATGGTTGCAGAAGACGCGGAACCCAAAGAAAAGTCGTTCACGCATCTTCGCGGCGCCGTGGCCATGGTTCGCATGATTGAAATGCAGCCCCTTGCTACACAGGACATTGAACCCAGCGTACTCAACATTGTATACTTCCAGACGGTAATCAATTGTCTCAGAAATCGAGTCCGCCCTCCATTATCGATTCTGACATGGAGTAAGCAAGTGGACAGTCCGCGTTCGGAACACCCTGGAGCTTCGATTCTGTATCTGATGTACCAGGTTGCTTGTTGGCAGGTAGATATGGATACCATCCTAGCGACCAACAGCGTCGACTTCGTTGGGCCTCATCAAGCGGAAGCGCAAGTCGCGGAGATCATTGCCATACTGCACAGCGCTGATTTGCGGGTTCTGCAATGGGAGTCTAATCTCCCGCCCTATTTACAGTTCCATACTAGAAACTTCGACGACCAGGGAGACGCATTTCCTTTATCTCGTAATCACGATCTCTTGAGCTTGCCAGGTGCACCGCGTACGATATACACATTCCGAACATGCTGGGCAACCGCGCCGCGGGTGCTCGCATTCGTGATCCGGGTGGTGCTGCACCGGAATATCATTAAATGCTGTATGTGGCTCGCTCAAATCAACAAATCGAGCGCCAAGGACGACTCGTTGCCCCGGATCGAGGTGTCGCGGACTATCGTCGTCGACATGATCGAGCAAGTATCACGATCCGTCAACTCATTTCTCATGGATTCTTTCGTTATCCCGTTCCAAGTATATCAGAAACCACCGCATGAGTACGAACATGAGCGTACTATAGGCAGGAGTATGCGTTTGCTGAGTCTGCCGTGGCCTCTGTCGGTGGCCACGGTGGCTCTGAATGATGATCACGTCCTCCGCGCAGTCGGCTACCAGAGAGCGCAGTGGTTGAAAGATGTCCTCGGTCATGTGCATGAACAGCTTGGTACGTATCCTCGTCGTTGGAGAGCTTGCTGTATTCGAGAAGCGAGATCGTTTTCTTCGTGGTTATTCTCGCTAACGACTTCCAGGTGTTCGTCATCCATTGTTGCGGGAACCGTCACCTCAGATACATACAGAGCCCCAGGCTACTCACATTGATCCGGAGGTCTTGATGACTCTCCATGATTTCTCGCTGCATGACGCTTGCATGTAACTCTTTTCTCACAGACAGGCTTTTTAATGTTTTAATCGCGAGATGCTCGTAATTTCATTTTTTTTTTTTTTTTTCACTCTTGGTTTCACCTAGAGAGTGAAGGGTGCAGAGTCTGCGAGACGGATGTGGAGGGGACGAGTTGCTAATGTAACTTTCTTGCTTCTTAGACGTCTAGACATCAAAGACCACTCGGATCTCATATGCAGGTCTCTCGAAACGGGCATGTTACATCAAAAGAAACGTTTCATACTGCTACATCCGGAGTCAAACCTACAAATCACCATCCTCCCTTGCGGAAGTGGATTACATGCTGGTCAAGGGTCTTTACGCTCGAGCCATCTTCCGAATGAGGAAAAAGGTGCGAAATAGCGAGAAGGTCGATTTCTGGTTTTACATCATTGCATTCAACAGGCCAACCACAACCCGATGTTTATGTCTATGCTCGCACTGTCTCGTGGACTGATCAACAAGTCAACTCCTGATTTGTGTGAAGGTATGCAAGAAAGTGGCGAACACGGAGCATAGTCACCCAGGGTTGGTCTGACAGACGGGGAGAGACAGCATACGAATCCAGTCAAATGAGAATATGATTGTATTTTTTAGAGAATTTCTTCCTGCATGAATGTGCTCAGTCTCATGTGTCTTCCTAACAGTGTGAATACAAGGGAAATATCAAGTTTGAGGACTGCGGATGCTGTAGACTTCCAGTCATTTCGACTTGATGTCGCCCAAGTGAGACCCCGGAAACGGACCGCGGTAGTAGCACAGAAACCGAGACATATCGGTCTTTCCTGCCGACATCCGGAAGATGAAGCTCTAGGCCGTAGTCAGGATAGACTTATTCTCAATCAGGACATAGAAGGGATTGTCGTTTCCCGCGGCCTACTCCGCATTCCGATAGTACTAGCACCTGGCGAATGGTCGAATATGTCTTGTGCCTCCATCGTGACTGACTCTGGCGGTGTATGCTGTGTGTCAAGGTGCTACGTCTCGTGGGGGGCAATGGGCAAAGCGGAAGCTTGAGGAGAGAATCAGCGGAAAGCGCGGAATCGTTTGTTGAGATTTCATCCCGTATGGTTTTATCACGATACGTTTGCTCATCGTCGGTTAGGGCTTCGTCGGCATCGGCGGGATCGTCGGGATTGACGGGGCGCGGGTTTTATGATGCGTTATAATCTGACTGTCATTGATGCCATTGTTGGTTTTTGTTGCAAAATGCGAAATGAGTCATCTACTGTTTCTTTCCTTAGGAATTCGTTGTATGTGTAACGGCCGAGAGAGAGAGAGAGAGGGGACGGAAAAAAAATAGCACCTTAATAAGTAAGACGGGGTTTTCCATGTCCCTCCCACAGCGTCAACAACAAACGGAGGCACAATACGTAAAACAGAGATCACGAGAACGTATCAATCTACCCTCATAGCTAGCTCAGATCCATCTTTCGGTTGAGTATAACCGGGCTTGTGACGCCAAAACAACAACTGTCATCCCCATCGAACCATACAAGTCGCAATCGTGCACCATGATTGATCCCGAAAAACAAATCGGGCATGGCTCCTCCTGCTACGCGACCGACTCGTCGTCAGACTCCATCTCGGTTCTCCTCAAAACACCTGTTCCGCCAACAAGTGCTGAAAGTGCACCGCCAGTCTCGCCTGTAATCACCTCCACGGAGATCCCGCCCCCCCCGGATGGAGGCACCCTCGCCTGGCTGCACGTCTTCTTCGGACACATGGTCTTCTTCAATACAATCGGCGTGACGAACAGCTATGGCGTCTTCGAGCAATACTACACCGAGACTTTGGGCCACTCGCCCAGCACCGTGGGATGGATTGGCGGCATCCAGATGTTTCTGATCTTCTTTGGAGGCGTGTTTTCAGGCCGGGCCACGGATGCAGGTTACTTTCGGCATTGTTTTGTGGCGGGAGTGGTGCTGCAGGTGCTTGGGATTTGTCTTGCGTCGTTGTGCGAGCACGCGTTCTACGGGATCTTCTTGTCTCAGGCTGTCTGTTATGGATTGGGCGCTGGACTGATCTTCACACCGGGGTTGTCGGTGACGAGTTCCTATTTCGCGAAGAAGCGCACTCTTGCACTGGGTATCGTGGTTGCGGGCGGTGCTACAGGGGGCATGGTATACCCCGCCGCCGCGAACGCGCTGCTATATCATTCAGACGTCGGATATGCCTGGACAATGCGCGCCATGGCATTGATCATGTTGATAACGCACATCCCCTCCCTTATCGGATACAGACCTTGCATCCCACCGCGCTCCACAGGCCCCCTCGTCGAATGGAGTGCATTCCGCGAAAAGCCCTTCGTCGCATTCATCGCCGCAAACTCGCTCTGCTTCTGGGGCCTGTACATGGCGTTTTTCTACCTCGGCACATTTGCGCGCGGCACAGTCCATCTCGCAGATTCGCTGACTCTGGTCATTGTGCTCAACGGCGTGGGCGTTATCGGTCGCATGGTCCCGAACATCCTTGCTCATCGGTTCACGGGTGTCGCGAATATGAACATCGTCTGCAACGTCATCTGCGCGATTTGCATATTCTGCTGGATGGCGATTGACAGTGCTGCCGGCTTGTATGCGTGGAGCGCTGCTTATGGATTATTTGCTGGCGCCGCGCAGGCACTGTTCCCCACGATGGCGACTCACCAGACGACAGATATGAGTAAGATAGGCACTCGGACGGGCATGGTGTTTACGATTATCAGTTTCTTCTGTTTGACGTCTCCAGCCATTGAGGGTGCGCTGATACAGACCCAGGGGGGAAGGTATATGGCTGCACAGTTATTTGCGGGGAGTACTGTTATCGTGGGTGCTGGATGTTTGATGCTGAACAGGTGGTGTAGGGTCGGTTGGGAGATGACCAAAATCTAATGCTCAGATGCTTTTTGAGCATGTCATTGTTGTAAGAAAACATATCGTTGGAATTAATAGACCTATACATCACAATCAAAGACATGTTTCGCGTGTAACACTACGTATCAATCAACAACCTCCAAGATCTCCTCCCAGTTCTGCTTTCTGCACCACTCCTCCACCGAACTCAACGCAATTTCCACCCCCCAATCACCGGGCTGTTCAATACTGTTATCGACCTTTCCACCATCGTACCCATACTCCACATACCAACCGATCATATCGACGGCATCCTCGACAAAATCCGGATCTAGAAGTTGGCTCATGTCACGGTTCTCGTCAATAAACTCGACGTTCTCATTCTTGCCGAGAACTTGCGCCAAAACTTCGGCGAATTTGCGCAGACTGAGCCATCTGTTAACACCGATGACTTTGTGTCCGGCTGAAGAGCGCAGAAGGGCGTCGACGAGGGGTCCGGTATCGTCGATAGACGAATACATTGGTAACGCTGTGGTGGCTAGGGGCGCCGTAGCTGACAGGATCAGAGCAGTTTTATCCTTGCTCTGCAAACACGTCAATAAGAATCATACAACAAATATGCCGTAGACGAAGGGGGGAGGGGGGGCATAGCTACCAGTTTAGGCCTAAACATTCCCCCAGCACCATCGAAATAATTCTCGAGATAATAACCCGCATAGAGCACATTCGTCTTGGCCCATAATTCTGGGTAGGTCGTTCGTCCATATTCCTCCGCAATCCCTTTGCCATCAAAATGGTACACATGCGAAAACTTTCCTCCGCTCAGTTTGGATGTATTCGGTAAACTGGAGTAGATAAACCGCTGAAGCGTTTCAATCTTGGCAGCGGCGTCAATAATGTTTCTGTTCTGTTGCGCTTCCTGGTCTCTGGCCAGTAATCCAATCTTTTGGCCGGTTTCAGCAGCTCTCCCACGAACGGAAGGATTTGTGAATATTTGCCAAAAGTCAGTGACGGTAAAGATTGCGGTTGCGTTTTGGAATGCGTTTTCGAGAGATGAGCGGTCGTCGAAGTCACCAGCAACCATTTCGACGCCGCGGGAGACTAAGGACAGGGATTTTGTGGATGAAGGATTGCGGGTTACGCCGCGCAGTTTGTAGGGAGAGGAAGGCCGGGAGAGATAGTGGGAAATGACTGAGCCGCCTTGGTTGCCGGTGGCCCCTAAAACAACGAGAAGTGGTTTCTCTGTCGCCATGTTTTCTTGCTATTGTTCTCTTGAAATGTTTCAATGCTGTGATGATATCCTCGGATATGGTCGACTGTCAGTGGAGGAGGGGACGAACTTATAGAAGCAATCCACGTGTCTATGGACGAAAAATTGGACAACGCTTTCATACTTTTTCATCCGTCTGATCGGATTGAACGGATTGACTTCCTCTGACACGCGATCAGCTTGAGTATTATCCAGTTCCATCCTCGTTCCTTGGGCAATTCGCTCATGATGTTCGTACCTCCTCTTTCCGAATCGAGTCTAGTTCCCACAGGTCTGTATCAACCCTCCGCATGAAAGTCTTTTCGACCTCTCTTAGGATTAGTTCCCACAGGTCGAGATGAGACAGTAAACGGTATTGATGCGATATTAATCGCTGCATCCGATCGACGAACATACGATATGAGATCAGTGTGCTGCCCGAATTTCTCACTCATCGTTTTAGTTCACTCCATTATGACTATTCACAAGCAACTTCAAAAAAACATCCCCATGGAAGTCATCCTTTATCCCCATTCGACTCTCCGCATGTTCATGGTACGATTGGAGTTGTTCACCTACTTCTTCCCCCGTTCGCACTCGAGCAGCCGCAATCCAGGCTTGCGGTGACTCTGCCATCCACAAACCCGCGCGACTATCGAACGGCAATGACTCTAGAAACAACCAGTTTGAGCAATAGCCATACTTGAAACTCGACATGGCCATCGTGATGGCATAGGACATGAGGATAGTCCGTCGCACACTTTCCGCGAATAGCCATTGCTGCCAAGGTGATTGATCTCGCGGCATCTCGTTTTGTGCAGAAGGGAAAAGAGCTTGCGTCCATACAAATAAAGTATTCAAGTATTGTACCGAATCCGGTTGTTCGCCTTCACCCGGGGCAAATAATATGGTCGCAAGATATATCAAAAGTGCTTGTACGGCTGTGAGCGCTTCTTCCATAGGTACAGTCTTGATATCGAGACGAAGCAAACCATTGAGATTCCGCTCATTGACAGCCGACTCCCCCAACTCTCTGAACACGGCGACGTGATCATGGCTATCATGACGCATCTTGAGCTTCGAATGCACAAACACCGCCGGTTTCCCTGCTTTGAGCATGTCCGGAACAGTCTGAAACCCCAGTCGAACCAGTTCAAAGGCATCTTCGTGGCCAGGTCTGCAAATCGCAGGGTCAATGTCCTCGGCCCTTAGTCTCAGAGTTTTGAAGACGCAATAGCCCGGGGTATCGCAATTTGACGGATTGAATGAGAGTTGAGGTACTACTTCCGCTCTACCTGTAGGCGCATTTATGGGTTCGAGGTCATAGGTGCATGCGAGACCTCTTTGGGTGCAACGGCTGCATTTGGGGAGCTGAACGATGCATTTGCGCTTCGAGACTGTGCATTGGCGGCAGGCTTTGCGGAGGATGCTCATTTTTGTCTTTTGTCTCTCTATATTCGCAGAAACTCCGAATGCATGTAGATGGATCGACGACTTCGATGGTGATGGAGCATGGAGGGTGAAGCTGCGGCTGACCGGGCGGATGTTCATCGGATGCGACACTAGCCTCATTTCGGGCTAGGTCCCCCGGCCCCGCTTTTGCTCGATTTTCTGCGGATGTACTTGGCCAGTACTTTGTCGTAATGAGAAGCTCAACATCTTTAACTTGTACCTGCCATGTAACTAAGTTGCATGTGTAGAACTTTCAATTAGAGCGCGATGCTACGACAAATAATGAGGTTTTGTCCCTGGCCAGAGTTACTCGATTATGTAAAGACATCAGTCCAGCTGCCACAACCCAGAGATACATATATAAAATCGTCATTCTGCAGTCGAACGATTCGAGGTCACGTATATGTACATCACACTCGAAATAGTCTTGAGCTGTCGGCTCGTCACACGCTACATAAGTCATCTGAAAAGTGAACCTACACCGGATGCTGGACGTGACAAAGTCCAATACTATTATTCTAGAATAACAAATTGATTGTATCTGCGTATGAAACCTCATCTACATAGGAATCTCCGCAGGTGCTTGAGGTCTTTCCGTTTGGTGCACTCCCGAGCCCACCTCACGTGCTGGTACGTACCAAGTTTGCATAAAAGACATATCTGAACCTTGAAAATCTCGCAAAAATCATCCAAGCAAATAAAAAATACTTCATTTCACAGATCATCACGTATATACTTCATCAGTCATGTCACGTCACATCATTCACCGCATAGCTTCGTCCCAGAGTGTCA
Source organism: Talaromyces sp. PB3603 (assembly GCA_023625915.1). Lineage (NCBI taxonomy): Eukaryota > Fungi > Ascomycota > Eurotiomycetes > Eurotiales > Trichocomaceae > Talaromyces > Talaromyces sp. PB3603. The sequence goes on from JAMAFY010000008.1 coordinate 776,582, forward strand.
AAATCAGGACATAGCCATCACATAATCACAGGACTATCGTCGATACCGTTGCCCTCGACAATCAATCCCAGGCGCCGAGCCCAATCCTTTCTTCCCGACTCCGCAACAAGTTCGTCTGCCATGTCACGTCTTCGGTAATACTTCTTCGGCTTTCCTTTGACCTGGATTCTCCTTCCATACATACGCATAGCTCGGGTCGTAATATTCGCTAGGAACAACAACGCCGCAGCGAGCACAAACATGATCAAGAGAATGATCTGATTGAATGTGCTAATGTTGCTCACCAGGGCAGTGTTGACGTAGACTAACACCGTCGCGAGCGCGGTCAGGCAGTCCTCGGTCATGGTTCTTTCGCGCCACCATTTGCCTGATGTGACTGCCTTGAGATCATCGACGGCACCTTGCATTCTGATCCAGCAGTCACCACTCATGAGGATCAAGAGGTCTCCTCGTGCGCCGGGCTCGGAAGCGCCTTTCCAGCCGATATCTCTGGTCCGGCGGCGGATGACAAAGACGTTGCACAAACGCGCAAACATAAGAACGAGGAGACAAAATACGCCCCACCATTCACGAACATATAGAAAGAATGCTAGAACAGCCGGAGACAGCGTGGCGGAGAGCCAATAAAACATATGCGGTGCTAGATCTGCTGCTTTCCAGCTGAAGACATTCTTTCCGTCCATGGGAAGCACTTCAAGCGTCACAAGATGACCTGTCAGCCCATGTCTCTGCAGGAACGATGCAGTCGCCGGGTTTTCTACACGAAAGACATAACCACTAGTCATGGCTGCTACAGCCGGAAACTCGCCGCCATTCAAGTCTGGTGCTGATTGCTGTCGATGTAATCCCGGACATAAGATGAGCGAGTCCGAGTATATCGAAGTGCCGGTCAGAACAGTCCGTTGAGCGACAGCCGTGATTTCGGCTATCGCAACGAGACCCGCTGCATCTAATGTCACGTCTGGAAGGATACCGTTCATGGTGGATGCGGTGTCTCGGCGCTGGATTTTCTGAATGCCGGTTGCAATCTGTATGTAATGCTTTAATTTAGGATCGTTCATATTGAGCGCAAGGAATCTGACTTACATTTATAGGAAGATACATTGCCACCTCCAAAGCTTCCACTATGATCAGGAGCGAGATTCGACGATGAGTTATTATCAAGATGGGCCTGTTTACTGGCCGAATCTTAGTGATATGGGCCTGCTACTCTGCGGCTGTATAAAATGTTGGAGAATGGGCTCATCGGTGGGTCTCGATCCACTTGTATGTGATCACTGACTCCATATTTGAGTCTTGAATGTCAAAAGTTACACCACATCTTTATCATTCCACTCGCAAATTGAAGCCTTCAAGAGTGCCTAAATCTTGTGGTGGCTATGATGCGGGGCAGTTCTGGTATGATGGTGTGTTGTCCGACGCCTATGTGCCCAGACTGCAGACACTGCCCCGATATCAGATCACTTCTCGTCTATTCGCCCGTCTCGAAGACTTCCACGCAGCAGCTAGAACAGATCACATGGACCGTTCATGAGTACGTAAGAGGCTTCAGCATTCTTGATTTAACTGTGCACCACTTGCTACCTCAACTAGAATCGGAGTCGATGCTCACTAAGCGCCACTGCCGGATAATGTGTAATACTATTGGAGGTCGTCTATTTTACAACACCACACCAGAGTTTGAATAGTACGAGCGTACAAGCCTGTCACTTAGCGCTAGGATGAAGGATTCGATTATTTCTTCATCGAGCCGAGCAAGCATGGCGTTGACGGACCCGGGTCAGATCATATCGCGGCAGAACTGAACAGCCTTGTACAAGGTAAAGCGCAGGGATGTCGAAATCACAACCTCAGCCTCGTCCACTCAAAACAGAGCCGCATGGATGGTTCGCCCATTTATTTATTCACCGGATGCACCCCACCTGGCCAGGCTCATTTCTGAACCTGCTTTACCTCACAGGCAGATTTAAAAGTCAATATCTGGCTTCCAGGCTGTTGCCCAATAAGTGATGCTGTTACTGCTGCCTATACATCCCAGGTCAACCTTGCAAGTCAGCATTAGTTATGCTTGACTATCCCTACCAATCAAGTGTGCTCGCAGCAAACGAAATAAGACTCCTCAATTTACGCAGTGGCGATGCACAGGAGGAATTGGTAGGCAACCTAGAGGTCATCAAGCTCAAGACCGAAACGGAACCAGTAGCACAAATACTGCATCAGCGCTATGACACTTTGTCATACACGTGGGGTGACCAAGACCCTACTGAGCACATCAAGATCATCCACTCGAATCAACAATACCGCATCCGGATTCGTCCTAACCTTTATCAAGCCCTTTTGCATCTAAGATCTCATCGTGACGATAGGTATCTATGGGTGGATGCGATCTGTATCCATCAAGATGACGAGCAGGAAAAGAGCAGTCAGGTACGGATGATGTCCCAGATTTTCAACAACTCAAGCTGTGTATGCGTCTGGGTCGGTCCTGAAAAGGACGACAGTCGCCGCGCAGTCAAATTCATCAAATCACGACTGGTGCACGAAGACGCTGATCAGCTACTTGAAAACGTCGAGTACCGACACGAATGGCTGGCCTTGTCAAAGCTCATGCGCAGGCCCTGGTTCAGCCGGCGATGGATTATTCAAGAAATTGCCTTGGCGAGAACAGCCACCTTGCATTGTGGTTCTGACTGGTTACCCTGGGAGGTGTTCGCAGAAGCCGTCATGTTGTTTACATGGGGTCAAACAAAAGTGTATAGTGCGCTTCGCACAGCTGGGGATTGTAGTGCAAGCTCATTAGGTGACTTGCGGGAGTCGGCTGCTGCGCGTCTGATCCAAGCTCAGGATAATATCTTTCGAAAATCAAAGGATGGACAATTACTCGAGAAGCTCATGTCACTCGAAGATTTGCTGTGCAGATTCTCCGCGTCGGAGGCACTAAATCCTCGAGACACCATCTATGCATTGCTATCAATCGCTCGAGATGCAAAGGCCGGGTTTTCAACTTCGGGCACAACTCGCGAGGCGACCCCTGACCTACCACAAGAGCACATCAATAGGATCATGTATCTGGATTATTCTCCCCAGGATCTTGCGGGAATTGACCTCGACTATTTCTCATTCACAAGGCTGCCGCTGCTTGAGGATGGAGTTACGAATGGTGAACATAATGCTCCGGTCGTGAATCTTCGGAAACGAGCCGGGTCAAATACTGAGCCACTGATGGGTGACGGCAGACCGCCCCCAGGGCAGACCAGGCGAAAATTTCCCACCGAGACAGCACAAACACCGTTCTCCTCGCAGCCTAGTAACAATGGTGCGGCGGAGGATAGGGCGTATGTTGAGCCGCCTACCATTCTAGTTTCCGGCAGTCTAAATGGGAATGATGAGAATTATCAGGTTTCGCAGGTTTCACCAACTGCACTGAGTGTGCATGAATCATTTCCCAGGCTTGAAGATCAGAACGGTGCCCCACCACAACACGAACTGACGGCACCTGCACCAGCAGCGACGGCTTTCAAAGATGATATTTCAGTCTCAGCAGCGTCTGAAGGCACGAGGAATCATGCCAACGGATCGATCCATACCACAGATCGATCAATAAATCGAATGCTCCAAGTTCCAAGCCGCGGCCGTGGTGACTCGTCTGCATCTATGACCAGCAACCTCACAGAAAACTATTTGTTGCATACAGAAGGTAACCGCAAAAGGCAGGCACGGGAATTCCCTATTCCTGTTGACTACAGCAAGCCCGTACCTGAGGTCTGCAAGGATGTGATGAGGTATGCATTCAGCAAGACGCAATCATTGAATATGATATGTCGACCGTGGGCTCCCCGGATGGCTCAAAAAGAGATGTCGTTTCCAACGTGGATTCAACCCGTGACCAAAAGCGCCTTTGGACCGGCATACAACGGCACATATACACGTATCAATGCAGACCCATTGATCGGCAATCCGGGACCGGGACAATGTTTCTACAACGCAACGCCCAACGTCTTTGCGAGAGGTAAAATTGATGAAGACGGCAAGAACATATTGACTGTATACGGGTTCGTACTGGATGAGATCGATCGCAAGGCGCCGCCTGCCAATGGAGGCGTGATACCTGTCGAGTGGAACGAGCTTGCCGATTGGGACGATGCTAGTAGCTCACCACCTCCAGACGCGTTTTGGAGGACGTTGGTAGGCAACAGGGATAACCTGGGACAACAGCCGCTCAAGCTCTGGCGACGGGCCTGCCAGATTGCATTCGGCATGAAGCCTCGAGATGGCCCGTTGAACGTTGAAAAGACGCTCGAAGAAGCCTCGTCTTTCGTGCGGGAATATCTCGAGAAGGTGCTACGGACGACGTGTTCTCGACGACTATCGATTGGCACGAAGGGATTATGGGCGCTGGTGCCTGCCAAATCGAAAAAGGGCGATAACTTATGTATCATCAATGGGTGTTCCGTGCCGGTTGTGTTGCGCCAAAGGGCAGCCCTTTCGTCAATAATGCCTACAACTACACCGGTAAACGGAGACGCGACGGCAAAGTGTTCAAGAGCAGAGTGCCATGCTGCAGGACAGTGCAAATGCAAGACTCAGTCTGGATCGCCGAGTAGCGACGAGAAGGTCTATGAGATGATTGGAGAGTGCTATATTCATGGCATGATGGACGGGGAGGCGTTGCTGTACCAACAGAAGAAGGATATCAAGACGCGGACTTTTCGAATTCGATAGTCTGGCAATCCCGTATGTGGCTGTAAATAGTATACTCACCACGAAGTGTAACGACTGATGGCAATAGAAGTGCCTCTTTCCGTAGTAGTCAATTGGAGTCTAGACCTTCATGGCGTCCGGGTGTACGTACGTACTTTTGGGACGTCGGGACAAAAGAAAATATGGGGAGCGATCTAGACCTCAGGCATGGACCCAGCCCATTTCCGTCAGTCCAAGACGCCTTCTTCTTGGCTGGCCCACCGTGTTGGTCTTGACACCACCACAAGACAGTCATGTCAGCGAACGTGAACATGCGTATCCTCTACACCAAATTGAGAAGAACAAAGCTTTCGACAGATTGAAACAACGGGGGTCAAGTGTAAGCAATGGCGCATCCGGTTGTCGATGACCTTTGGTTAGTCATCTTACTCGCGATGCAACTTTGTCATCGACGGAAAGACACCAGACAAGGGGCCGAATCGATCTGCAACGTACGTGCTCCACTCAACCAACCCACATCACAAACAAACTTCTCATCTTAAAATAACTGAGCCTTTTAGTATTTTTGTGTCACTTTCTGTGCGTGCGTGCGTACGTAAATGGTCGGAACAGTCGGACAGAGAAATTAGACTTGGGTGATGTTCGTTCGACGTGTTGGCGCAAGATCGGATCGGCTGGAAGGGGGATGGAGGTACGTAACGTGCTCGAGGAGATGCGGTCGAGTTCATTGGCTGTCCCGGAGATGCGTTGTTCCTGGATCTGTGCAGGAAGCAAATTCGGTCCGTGGTCAGGAACCAGGCATTGCATCGGTGACAAGTCAGGAACCATACTGCATATTACCTCGTCCATCGTCCATCGTCCATAAATTGCAGAGTAGAGAGCGGTAAGAGTCAGTCAGTGTAATGCCTCCTTTTCTCCTTTTGAGGACGGAGTCGACACAGGGATTGCATAGGATTACATAGTACATAGTATTTCCAGGTCAATGCTGACCGTCCTCGGTCACGGCAATACTCACATTACGCGTGTCTCAGACAGTGTTCCTGCATACGACATAGTAACAGCCGTATGTAGTATTACATGGTACATATAATACAGCGCAAAACAACGTTTCAGTGGCAAAGCAGAGGATCCGCTTTGTGGCTCTTTATGGTTAGCCACAGCCGGGAAGCCCAATCATACGCGGCATAGCAGTCCACTGATGATGTAGCCGCTGCGTTGATTGGCCCCGTCCAGCGTGGCTGTACCGTGGAGCGGATGCTCCCTTTCGTCTGCAACGCTTGGCTGTCTCTCTGTCTCATAATCCTGACTCTCTCTCTTTCTCTCTCTCTCTTCCTTTCTTCCTTCTCTCATCATTCTTTCATCCTTCTTCCCACGACAATTGAATTTCTTTCCTATTAGACTTTCGTTTTTGACTTCATCTTCAAGTCATATACCTTCGCTTATTTCGACACACTCACTTGCAACACCGTTTATTTTCCTGATTTCCATTGCACATTCGTTAGATACTACGCACAACTACGACATACACCAAAATGCCTATCAACATGCAACTCATCAACGCCTTGGCCGTGGCCATGTCGGTCTCGCCTGCGGCTGCTGCCATCAAGGGTTTCAACTACGGTTCGACTTTCAACGATAACTCCATCAAGGTGCAGTCCGATTTCGAGTCCGAATTCAAGACCGCTGCTGAATTGGTCGGAGCCGAGGACTTTACTAGTGCTCGTTTGTACACTATGATCGTATGTAGATTTTGTAAGAGGCGGGTTGGAGATGAAGAACTGACAGGCTTTATAGCAAGGTGGAACTACCGACACCCCCATTTCCGCCATTCCTGCCGCCATTGCAACCAACACAACTCTTCTTCTCGGTCTGTGGGCGTCTGGCGACACTTTCGACAACGAGGTCGCTGCTTTGAAGTCTGCCATTTCCCAATACGGTTCCGACTTTGCTAGCTTAGTTGTCGGTATCTCCGTCGGCAGCGAGGATCTTTACCGTAACTCGCCCACTGGTATCGCCGCCGAGGCCGGTGTTGGCAAGAACCCCGACGATATCGTTAGCGACATCAAGACTGTCCGATCCACCATTTCCGGCACTGGCCTTGCTGATGTGCCCGTCGGCCACGTCGATACCTGGACTGCCTGGTACAACTCATCCAACAACGCCGTCATTGAGGCTGTTGACTGGCTCGGTCTCGATGCCTACCCTTACTTCCAGAACACCGACTCCAACGACATTACTAGCGGAAAGTCCCTCTTCCAGGACGCCATCAACAAGGTCAACACCGCCTCCAACAACAAGGCTCTCTGGGTCACCGAGACCGGCTGGCCCGTCAGCGGTGACAAGGAGAACTTGGCCGTGGCCTCTACCGCTAACGCCAAGACCTACTGGGACGACGTTGGCTGTGACTTGCTCTTCGACAAGGTCAACACCTACTGGTACATTCTCCAGGACGCTGGAAAGACTACTCCCAGCCCCAGTTTCGGTATCGTCGGCTCTGAGCTCACCACCACTCCTCTCTACAACTTGACCTGCCCGGCTGTTGTTTCGTCTTCTTCTACCTCTGCTACTAGCTCTGCTACTTCTTCTGCTTCCAAGGGTAGCGCTACCGGTACAGTTCCATTTCTCTTTTTGTAGCTCCCTTCCCGTTCCTTCTGTAGACCCCCCCTCTTTCCCCAGGAAACTATGTCTAACCAGACATCAGGCTCCGCCACGTCTGCTCCTACTTCCGCTCCTGCCTCTAACGCCACTGGCTCTGCCACTGGCACTGCTTCTGGCACTGCTTCTGGCACTGCTACTGCTGTTGCTTCTGGTACCGCTACCGGCTCTGCCACGGGTACTGCCTCCGGATTCTCCACCGGCGCTGCCTCAACAGGTGCTTCCCACCTTCGCTGCCCCGTTCATCTTCTGTCCTCGAGTATATAGCTGACACAAAAAGTAACAGGCACTTCCACCCCCATCGGTACTCCCGGCGCCGCCTCCGGAACCTCTACTCCTACCGGCACCCCTGGCGCCGCCACCACCCCCGGCTCCTCTGCAACTGGCACCGGCGCTTCCTCCGGCACCTCTTCCAGCACATCCCCCGCCTTCACTGGCGCCGCTAACACCGTCTCTGCTTCCGTGACCGGTATCGTCGCAGCGATTTTCGCCGCCGTCGTTGCTTTTTAAATCTGGATGAAGAATTAGGGAATATACTATGACTGTATATCTAGAAGAGCATGTAGTTCTGCATGAGATAGTGGGCTTACAACTAGACTGTTTTGCTTGTGTATTTGACATTAGTTTCTGTTATATATTTGGGAATAATTGGGTGTATCTTTCTTCTGACCACTTATCACGCACGTATCCTTTCTCGGCGGGAGAACTGTCTTATTATCACAATTTCACGTGTTGCTTGCGATTACATTCATCGTATGTTATTATTGAGTCATTTTCAGACTTGTATCCGAGTTTCCTTGTCGTTGCGATTGGGACGGAAAACCTCAAGGGCTGGAGGTACTTGATATCTGTTTTCCTTTTTTTCCCCCCCCTTCCTGCGTCGTCCCGACTCATGACATAGTACTTACTCGAGGGAGAGTCGGCAGATCCAAGTTATACTGATCCATTGTATATTGATTGATGGATCGATGGATCGATGAATGGATAGATGGATGCCCCTTACATCACAAATAAAGTCACCCATCACCCTATGTAGTGCACCATCACATTTCTCCCAGGTAGGGTACGTACTGACTGACGTGCGACGACGTCAGGGAAGAGGAAGGGGGATAACAATAATATAAATCTACGCGGTTCCATACGTGTCGGCGCTCGCGAGCAAGATTGATACATGGGCACGTCAGCAGAGAAAGATGTATATAAAGTAAATTCCAAAAAGCCTAGCTAGATGGTTCCGACTACACAACTAGACAGGAACAGACTACCTCGGTGGATGCGGCAGTCAAGATCCGATATGATATTGGTATATAGAATAAAATGTACATGTACAGTCAAGTCCTTGCCGAGATTGCCGAATAATACGAAGAAAGTGTGGCAGATATCAAATGGATCGACATATCGTTGACGGAATCAAGATGCAGAAGAAAAAAAAAAAAAAAAAACACGATGCCGACTGTCTCACACCTTCTAGAAAAGGGAAAAAGTACAGTACACCCGTCAGAAGAAAGGCTGTATCGTTTTGCCGAAAGATGAGAAAAGAGGAAAAATCGCTGTAAACCGAGGTTGATGGAGAGGTTGGAATGCAGAAGAAATGTCCGGTAGAAAATATATGCGATGGTGTTGTTTTTCGGATGATGGCGTCGGGCAAGTGATGCCGCTTGTATTAAGGGGTAGTCGCAATCAGTTGTTTATCGGTGGTAGTAGCTGCGATACCATCATCCATGTTCTATCGTTGTACCTCCTCCGGTACCCGGGTATATAACTTTTCCAAAGCAAGGAAAACGTCGATACTTCAAGCACGACTAACCCATGTTGTACAAATATAACAGCCAGACGCCAAACGAAATGAGCAAGTCATGACAGATAAATAGGTAGAAAATCTCAAGGCATGATAGGTATCAAGATCTCGCCGTCGGGTAATGGACCGCACCATCCGTAGTTGTCGCATCGACATTGCTCGAGACGGGGACAGCTTGGAGCTTCGTCAGCAATGCTGCAAAAAAAAAGAAAGAAGAGACGGAATACTCACTCAACCGGCTCCCGTCCAAACAAGACATGCCAAATCTTCTCAATCGTCCAGCCGATACCATAGCTATCGGTGAAATCCGTCGTCGCCGCCCAGGTCAAAATACGCTCGTAATCTTCACGAGGCCTGGAGAGGATCTGATCTCTCGTCACCACAAATTGTCCACAGCACAAGTGGCCAACGACTTGTGGGACCTGGTCCATGGGTATCTGAAGAAGATACGAGTATAGCTCAAAGAATTTGTCGGATACATATGCATATTCGTCATCGACGGGCTCGCGATGGACGGGAATCAAAGTATTGGGACAGCCTGGTATACCCGTGCAACGCAAGTTCACGAACCCGTTTGCATCCACCGACTCATAGCGTAGAAAACGTAGGGCGGTCGTAGTCTTGGGACCAAAGAGCTCGTTGTGCCACTGGTCATCGTTGGCGTGGACGAAAATCGTGTAGGGGGGGAGTTGATCGTAATTGGTGACGATATAAGTCAAGTAGGCGGCGGCTTCGTGGCCCATGGTGGTGTGAGGAATGAGGAAGCCTTCCTCGGGTTCGGGGTCCATCGTATAGACGAAGGGTTTGCAGATACTAGAAAGAAGTCAGTGCCGCGGGAGACAGCACGGAGACAGCAAACTTACTATTCCTCGCAAAAAGGTAGTAGCCAGTCGATATTCTCTCCCCTCGTCTTAGCTACTACAATATTGCGATCTTCGATGGTCCAATTCCTGCTCTGTGTCATAAAGTGAGAATTTGTTGGTAAGAGCATATCTACAATCGTCAGTTGAGTAAGTAGCCTGGCTAAAAAGTGATTCACATACCTCGTGCAACATGACTATTGAATGGCATCCAGTTATAGACTGAACAAAAATGAAGAACCGCACAAGCAACAATCAAGCACTTGAACAGCGTCGAAAGCCGCGATCGATGCGAATGATCTCTGAATGAGGCCATGGTGGAGGGGCAATGCCTTCTTGACTTGATCCCGAACCGAAATTTCCAAATCCCGTGGTGTAACGAGTGTTCAATATCGAGTCGAATTTAGCGAGCGTGGTATACAAACATAACTAGAATCAGGGCGGACGAAGAGGAGTGACGATAATGCGAAGGTGATTATTGAAACGAGGGACGGTTGGTCGGATAGAAGTCGACGATCAATAATCGACTACAACGCGGTAGTGAAGAGTAATCGTATCGCTGCAATCAGCGATATGGAGGCTGGCTTAAGAAGACAAAAAAAGAAAAGATCAAAAGAGGAGGAGAGGAAGAGATCTTGGTTGGCTGGTGGTGAAGTGAACTGAAGTAAACTGAACCTTGAGATCTGTACAGTTTAGCAAGTCAAGTCTGTGCCCTGCGCGTTCCGTCCCTCAAATGGAAATCGATGCATTTAGCTGTCCTTGTCTGGCTGGCTGGCCGCTTGCCACCCGCAGCGTCCGCTCAGGGGAGATAACGGCAGCTGCGATGGGGCTGTATTTTTGAGATTCTCCTTTTGGGTCTAGCGTGCCGTCTTAGTGCCTGGCGTCTTGGCGCCAAGTCAGGGTGGGGCTCGAAACAAGACTTTGCCAAGAGCCGCCCTGGTGTGTATGGCAATTTATGGCAGTGTATGGACTTCGTATGGGGCAATATACGGCTGTCTTGGGTTGACAGCGACAGTGTTGTTGCAGCAATCATTGGTCTGGCTGAATCATAGTGTGTATGGGCTAGTCCGGGATTGCGTACACCACTTTAATCCGCCGTCCGTAATTGGGGCGTACGATTACACCGAGTGCGTACCTGGCCAGAAAACGGGCCGCCCCAACCCATCCTTTTGGCGGACCAGGAGGCGTGGCTTGGCGTGTATCGAGCTTAATCTTGGCTCTCGGCGGTGCGTGGCCCCAGGCCTTGTGGGGCAGGTCGTCAACGCCAATATCCCACTAATTTCTCGAATAAGGCGGGATAGCTGCGTATCTTTTCCTTTTGTCGTAAGCGCCGTAGTATTTTTCGTCTGTATTGCATGTAATGTGTCGGATCCCAGCAATCACAACGCCATGCGCCAACCCTGGTACTGGTGAGATCTGATACTCAAATGCACAAGGCAAGCGTCTGTCTGTATGGTATCGTTCTGTCACCGTACAACGCATACAGAGTACACACGATGTTCCTCCGAATCCCCACCGTCTCCTATCTGTCTCGCCTCCCCCTCCAGCCATGGAGGAAACACTGGCGCCGATTTTCTTGCTAAGCACTCTGATTTCGTACCTCTTTCTCCATCTATCCTTCTCGTTAATGGATCTTGAACTTCATCCTGCTCGAGTGTCTTTTGAGTCTCACGCTATTACCGTGCAACCGTGGATACTTTCTTTCTTGTTCCGTCCTTTGACAAGAACCTCTGCTGTTCTTGTCCATGGTATCAGTCTCTCGTTAATTTAATGACCTAATCTTGATACTTTAATTTTTGCCGTCGCTCGTTGATCCTCGCTACAACTCGGCACATTCCTGTTATAACCTTTCTGGCTTCTCGTTTATAATATTCTGCTTTGCCGTTGCATACATGTCGGAGCAATTCTCCTACTCCCGACTATGGGAGAGCATTCCCAATGCACTCCCATGGCAGAGCAAAGATGGTGCAAAAGGCGATCCCCGAAAGACCGTCAAATGGATTGATGTTTGTGACCCGACTTGCAGATACTTGGAACCCTGATGGACCTCATACTGATCTTCCAAAATGATAGGGCCTGCGTGGTTTTGCTTCCGTTCTGGTCGTAGCTACTCATCTCGCCCGTGCATGGGACTACGATCTATTCTTTCCCCGAAGCAATCCAGATGTTCCGCCTCGATTACTACAACAGCTCGTCCTGCGAATTCCCTGGCAAGGTCGTATCGGTGTCACCATCTTCGCTTTCTTGACTGGATACGTCTGCGCTCTCAAACCGATGAAACAAGCCCGAGCGGGCGATGCCAACGGTGCGTTTATGACTGTTGCCAAATCCGCTTTCCGCCGTCCACCTCGTCTCGTTTTTCCTGCCACGATTGCGATGTGCATCTCATGGACGCTTGCTCAGTTTGGAGCCTACACCGTTGGAAACCGATGTGACTCGTCATGGACCCGCGATGCGTCCCCCGACCTTCGAGACACCTTGTGGGAGGAGATTACCCGGTTGTTCCGCAACTTCCTGGTCGCCTGGACCAACACCGATTATAATGTCCACATGGTGTACGATGAACATCAGTGGGCCCTGCTACCGCTATTGAAGTGCTCTATGCTCATATACATTGTTTCATTCGCCACGATTCTCTGCAAATACCGCTGGCGTCTGCTCATCTGTGTTTTGCTCGTCGCCTACTTCCACCAAGACGCCAAGCTCGACCGCGAAACCTTCCAGATTCAAGCTTTGTACGGTATGATCCTCAGCGACCTGTCATATGAACAGCGTTATAAGAGCCTATTGCAAAGCGAGACCTATCGTTGGCCCCGCCGTATTGTCGCCTTGGCTTTGTTTGCGGGCAGTCTGATCGTTTGCTCTTATCCCGGTGAACGCCCCGAATGGGCTAGTTGGTCAAACCGCATGTTCGAGTGGGCTCCGTACCTGTTCCCTCTTGGCAGTAACTACGGTAAACGCTGGACCGCTGTCGGCATCGACATGCTCATCATGTCCATCTTCCTGACCAACTGGTCCAAGGAGTTCCTGTCCAGCCCCCTATTACTTTGGTTTGGCAAGCAGAGTTTCGCCGTCTACCTGATTCACGGCACTCTGCTGCGTACTGTCTTGGTGTGGATGATCTACGGTATTAGCGGTGAACCCTGGGTGTGGACTCAAGACCCTGAAGGAAATCCCGTTCCTCCACCTTGGTTGCCTCGTCGCGCACCTTGGGTGTTTGCCGTCAGCATTCCCTGCTGGCTTGTATTATTATATTCCTGCGCCGTGGCATGGACCACCTACGTCGACCCATTCTGTGCTCGTCTAACACAACGTATCGAAAAGGCGTTTTTCGATGACGGTGACGAGAAGGGACCTGAGTTGATTCCTATGGCTACCCGCCCGATGCCGACTACTTAAGGGGCCGGCTGGAATCTCTTATGATTCTCGATCTGCTTACAAATTGCGACATAATGTGAAATATGCGACCGATTTCTTCTCTGCATGGGCCATGGGGACATATAGTCTTCACTCTTTTTTTTTTCACTTATTTTAACTCGGTAAATACCTGACCTACTTTCCGCGAAAGTACGTCTTCATTTCGATCGGTTCTTCTCACTCGGACAGTCCTTTATATTTTCTCATCTATGTACACAACTGATGGTGCGGATCATCGATTAAACGAGAAGTGTCTACTACACCTTGCATAAGCGTCTCGAATATTTTTCCTCCTTATTTTTGTTGTCGGTGTTTATAAACAAGTCGTTTCGTGTACATACAATTTAAAAAATTCATTGCAATCAGATGATACTTTATCTGTCCCGTCTCGATCTTGAGATCATCGTTTTGTTTCAAGCAATTCTCCATGTTGTATCTGATGGCTACTGGCGATCATGGATGTCACCTCCATGTACAATCGTCACATGCGCCGTGGATCCTTCATCCATGCATGTATCATCGATTCCTTTGAAACACTTCCGGTGCCGTTCTTGAACCAGCGAACCAAGCCAACGCCCCAAATGAACTCAGCACTTATCGTCCAACTCGGCTTTCACGCTCCGACAGTCAGCCTCCAGCCATCACAACCCAAATCGGACTTGGCGTGTGCCAGATATCAGCGATTCCACCGTGCACACACTCTCCATACGGCCTCGGTATCAAATACCACCACGCCACAGTCAGGGGCACGATGCATGTGTATCTTCCTCGTAAGCCACGTACATACAGATCAAGTGTTATCAAACGTCTTATTCTTTTTTTTTTTTTTCTTTAACAGAGTCTATGCCCCTTGAACCTTGAACATTAAGAGGACGCGGCGTATTCCTTAGCGGGGAATACTTTACATAGTCAGTCTTTGACGGCAGCCAATTATTGAGAAGGAAAAAATCTCGAAGCGGAAAAGAAGCGTATCTTTTCCGCACTGACTTGACCGCCCTACTAATGTCGTACTCTGGAAATTGTACTCTCCAGTCTCGAAACTCACACTCGAGCGACGAGGTCGAATTGCCACTTCCCAAGAAGAACGAATGAGACAACGTCTCACTGTACCCCTCAGATCACAAATCGAAAGACTAGCGACAGATCCAGTATACAACCCCCCTCGATGATCCTTTCCTATTTCCTCACGTGCCCTATTTCCTAGCTCTAAGTACTCGGTAACCCAAGGTGGGTTCTTTTACTACCGTACTTTAGGGATCGCCGGCACAAAAAAAGGGGGCCTTCGGAAGTCTTCTGGGCTTGGCTGGGCCTCTGACTCGCCGAAAGGACACGTGGGTAACGGCAGCCCTAATTTGGTTCTTCTTGGCTGGCCTATCATGGGGTCTTTCAGAAAGTACGGAGCAAGCTGAGGGCGTGTAATCTGCGGTATCTGCTTTCTGTGCTGATACGAGGCGGGCTCAAGGAAGATGGAAAACGGCCAACAATCTAATTCGTTCCATGTCGCCTTACATAAGGAACAAAAAAGAGTAAAAAACAAGAACTAACCCGAGTTATCAGACGACGTTCAAAGATAGGAAAGAAGAGAGAAACCACTGGTAAGCCAATCTTATCGATCAAGGGGGCCCAGGTGCAAACGAGGGTGGACCCCGTCACTCGTGACTGCACGCTAGAGTTTCAGAGTTCGTCATCTAACCTCAACTGAACTTCACTACTACCATAGTATGTACTATGTAGACGCGGAACGGGGGAATCGGAGCCAAAGACGGCCAAGTGTTTTTTTTTTTTTTCTTTCTTCTTCTGACGATCGATATCACACGACTTACTATGGCTAGATGGTACATGATCTTCGATCGTTACATTTCCATGGCAAGACAGACAGAGAATCTGCCCCTGATCTGTGAACGCCCCAAGCAGCATAATAGTCCCAATCTATTGTGCCAGCCTGCCAGGTTCAGGTGTTGATTGACCAAGAAATGCCGGATGCCAAGCGCTTGGCTTGTACCCCGTCATATGAATTATGCGGGCGCCAGCGTGGTAAGTACGTAATTACGCTTACCCAAGTTACGGTATACAAAAAGATGAAAAAATGAAAAAAAAAAAAAATAAGTGATATGTATTGACATGCCAAGCCCTATCAAGCCACCGTATTCAAATCTTACTTGCTAGATTTGTTAGACATACAGCGTGCTTACGACGCGGCTTACGACACCCTTTTCACCTCGGCCAGCGCTTACTACTCCGTACAGACTACATGTAAGACTCGGGGGAAAGTGGCGAGACAGATATACGTAGAAAGGTGACGAGTACACACTGCATCGTCTCCTACTAGGAAGTACATTGGACGTCTGTCTCCTGACGAGTCTCTCGCTGTGCTTTGAGAACGTGTTCCGTTGTGACATGCTCACGTGCGCATATTTCCGAGGCATTGCACCCCCCGTCTTCTCCTCCACAATCGGTAGGAGTCTTTTTGTCACTTGCTCCGGTCCCACGCCGTTAACTCCAAATTACATTCTCTGGGCAATCGCATACGTCGCAATATCATTGGCGCTCCGGCAAATCGAACCCATTCTGGGAACTTTCTTACTTCTTCGACAAGCCATTTACTAGGAATTGTACTATGTATGCACTATGAACTGACGCGACCCAGTCACCTACCCCATACAGCATAGCGTGCATTTCCGTCGGAAAGTTTTTGCCTTTTCTCGATAACCCGAATAGACCGAAGAGTCTTGGTATGGATACTGCAATGTTACGTAAATTTCTTGGCTGTTTTTTGTTTTTTCTCTCTCTGTCTTTCGTATCGTGTAATTTTCGGATAGCTGGTTAACCAGCTGGTTCGAAAATGAGTCTAGCAGCACTACCGAAAAGCCTCGGTCGTCATGCCGAGGATTCTGGCTGACTTGGCTCATCTTGGCGACGTGCTTGGCGATGGCATGGCTGAATCGTTTGTAACTGTGAAGAATACCCGTGTGGAGTATCGCGTACGAAAGTGGTAGTCTTTGGAAACCCATGACTTAGTGAATGTCGAAGACGAACTCAATAATGAAAGACCGGCGTCGAGGATTTTGTTGTATTCATGATCATATACTACTACAAAGACCTGTGTCGAGGGTCTTGGATGGTCCCAATTTCAGCTCGCAGATCGTGTTCGTGAGACATTGTAACGTATCTAACGTATAAAATACTAAACATGTCTGCCGACGTAGACACTAGCGTACGCTAATTTCTTTTTCTCCAATGAAGAAAAATTGCGACTGACTCGTACAATCTGTCAGTCCAAGACAGCGTTGTGCATATACATAGTAATTATGGAGTACGGAGTGCGAACAGCACCTTTCATCGAGCATAAAAAGCATGCATGTCTAAGACCTTTCCTGTCCATGTTGCAGCGGCGGGAAAGGGATCCTTGATTTTGGGACCTTGGCATACATAGTACAGACTGATATCAGCTAGTAATTGGCGACAGTCTGTAAGACGGTAACCACGAAATTTGGAATGTTCTCTCACGATTCTCGCCAAGAAGCTGGATACGTTGTTGAGTAATCAGATTGATCGATCGCTTTGCCTCCAGGGCGTAGTCCAGACGTTAGGGTTTGGCCACGCTCTAATCCTAATTCTCGAAGGATCATCCCTTCAACGTTGAAGTGCATTGCTAAGCCGAATACAGCAGCATCATACAAATAAGGCTAGATAGGTAGATATCAACCCGACCAACAAGCCTTGTGGCTTTTCCGGGGGAATGTCGACTGCGTGGACCGTTGACTGGGAAGCGTAGTCTCTACTCTCTACTTTCGACGGCAGAGTTCATCTCCCATGCTCGGGGCAACAGATTTCTCGAAGTACTCTTTCCTCGCTCCCGCGGCCCTACTTGTATCCAAGGATGCAGAGTAAGCGGGTTATGGCACCGTCGAATGCCCTACGACCGAAAGTGCCAAGACTTTCCTAATCCGGCAATGAGCACAAGCAAACGGATGAGACGGCGTGACCAGTGGTTTTTAGATATGAGCTCGTCATTGATATGGGAGTATTCTGTATATGGGTTTGCGGAAGTGTCCAGCAATCATCAAATCGTCAAAGGCGGTTGTGGAAAGATGACCCTAAGAAACATGAAGAGTCCAAGTGATATGCGGAACGTCTTGTGATCCTCGCTCGATATACGTATACTGGAGTAGGTAATTGGCACATACCGGGACGACTCTACGTCGCATTCTATGAGTTTACATTCATTCAACCCGTCAAGATAAAGTATATAGTGTATAGAACCTTCTGTCAATAATATACAACCATAATCCAATAATCGCGCGCAAGCAAACCTCCCAACAATAAACGCCTTGCGCCATTCTTCCCAAACCATACATTGATAGTCTATCGTTACAGAGGTCTATCGTCTAGTAGCATACAAAGTGCATCAAATGGGTCTCCTGGCGAGAATCGGTCGAAGCCTAGTTCAACACTATAGCTGAGCCAGGCGCTGAATCCCGTCGAGCACGGCCCTTGAGGCTTGTCAAAGCCTTTCGCAGACTGCCCATGCGTTTTGGTGGACGCTGGTTGTCTTCCTGATAGAATGGGTCATTTTTGAGGTCTTCGTCGGTGATTTTCTACAATTCCTCAGTAAGATATACAGCATGCAACCGTCACGTAGAAACTCACCTCTCCGGGCACTCTTTGGAATTTACCCTCCCTCTCAGCCATCATGTTGTCTCCCTCGATGTACGTATAAGTCTGGCCCTCCTCATCCGTCGTTCCGGGCGGATAAAACGCAACACCATCCAGAGGGCGGTGTCGCTGCACACTATCGATAATCTTGTACATCGGGGTAGCGCGCAGCGTCTCCTCATTCGAATCCTTCACGGCTTCAAGCGGACTCCTCTTACTGCAGACATTTCGTTCCGGGTATACCGCATCGTACGGACCCTCGTGATGATACTGCATAAAATTGACGTTGTCAAGCTTATCAATCACGTCCGGATTGACCCGGTTCTTCCGATGACTGTGACGCTTGCTGTTCGAAGCGCGCTGCGTCTTTCGGCGCTGAATGTCCGACTGTTGCTTGATGCTCTCGCGGAACTCATTGCGACTATCTTCAATGGCCGTTGATGGAGACGAGTTCGATCGACGACGCTCTAGGGCGAGCGAGCTGAGCTGTTTGTTGCGAAAGGGGTTCTTGTCCTCCGGGTAGAAGTGGCTGCCTGGTCCGTCCATTTCGTTGGGTGTGGGACCGTACAGAGGGGTGAGGATATAGTCAACTGCCTGATAATGGACGATATATCGACGATCAGCCTAATTTGAGACGGAAATGCAATGCTCAATTGAACTATACTGTGCTGCAATGGAAGAAAGATGGAAGCTGAGAATGTCTGAGCTGCAATGCAGAAGAAGAGAAAGAGAAACAGCTGACTGCATTAAGAAAGAACCGGAGTCATGCATGACGTGGATGCCTGATCTGTCGTTGCACTTACCCAGTCCATCTCGCTTCTTGCACTGTCGGTCCGATGACCTCATGTCACTGCGGCCGCGTGCTGCCGAAAGGGGCTTAGTTTTCTGCGCGACAGCCGTGCCTTCCGCATCCGGCAGCCAATCACCGGGTCTGACCTTCCGTCGCTGCCAATTGCGTGCCAAGACCAGAGTCTAGACCGATGCCTTAAGGCAGATATCGTGAAGCTCTTTCTGAAGACGTCCAAAGCCGATGAGCTTACTGTAGGTGTCGCGGTAATGTCGAGCGTTGAGGTCTGTTAGTCGACTGAGAAGTTGATGTCGAGGAGAAGGGACAGCCTTCTTTTAAGGTGCGAACCTGTCAATGATCTGGTACGCACGTCACCACAGGCCATCGTTATAAGCAAAGGACCAAGGAAGGACTACAAATTACACTACAGACTTGTGAGCTTAATCTGCACGTAAGATGCTACGATAATAGATCGCATGAAGTATCTCGTGATCTAGACCCAATGGCTTCATCAATCTATAGCTGTAAGGCTACAAGGCAGCAATGCCGCAAGGTCTTGGCAAAGAAATAAGCATCATCGACTTCCCCACAGTTTCTCTCTACATTCCACCCCAATCGTTTCGCATCAAATGCTTGATGTCTAGGAATGGGACTTGTCGAGTACCCTGACTCGTCTACAGAGAGTGAATCCGAAGGACCGCTCCCGCCTAAGAAAAAGCAGCGAACGAACGATGACGCGATAAAGCAAACTCTCCCTGCACTCCCCACCGCTTTTCACGACCTCTATGCATCGAGTATTCGTATTAGTGTACGAGATGATCCTAATCTTCATGGGGGTCGAAAACGTGTTATACCTCATGTAGAAGGGAACTGGCCCACTCATTTGTACCTTGAATGTAGGAAGCTCCTCCAGTTTCTGACCGAGGCTCTTGCTGACTGTTACTTAGGGTATCCGCGTCCAGATGAGTTGACGGCACTCAAAGATGTTCTTACAAAATGTGAAACGAGGTCGAGGCATGGCAACTCAGAAACCTGCAGCCTTTTGCATAGTGAACTAGGAGTTCAACTGCCGTTGCATGTCTCATTATCACGGCCAGTGGTACTTACTACCGACCAGAAACAGCCTTTTATAGAGGCTTTTAAACATGCTATTGAGTCGTCAATTACAAAGCCGTGAGTACATCTACCGAGAATTGGTGGGTTACGCAACAGACTCACAACTTGCTTACAGATTTTCTGTGGTCCCAGATACTCTGGACTGGGTATCGAACACCGAACGAACACGTTGGTTCTTGGTGCTTAGACTGAAAAGGCCCGAAAACGACAGTCTGAACAGGCTGCTACGAATGTCCAATCAACTCTTAGGGGTGTATGGTCAGCCACCGCTATATGCAACCAGAATAGAGCAACAGTATAGTAGAGATAAACCTCGTCTCCAGGAAGCGGAGGATTTCACAAACTGTTTCCATATCTCACTTGCGTGGAGTTTGACGGGACCGTCTGCGGAGGAAGAACGAAGGGTAGCGGGGATCTCTCTGGATCAAATGACTTCGCTGGAAATAAGTTTTAGTAGCGTCAAGGCAAAGATTGGAAATGTTGTACATAGTCTGGATCTATAATCATTCACGCTCGGAATTATGGTTGAACCAACAGATTGTTGCCCGAAGTATGAGGCACTCAAACGCGTGGGATAGCGGCCCCACACTAGCTCCTTCAAGGCATCCGCGGTCACAACGTCTCCTTCAACCTCGAGACAGTATCCAACAACAGCTAGGCCATTCCTGCAACAACATGGGCGGTCTTCAGATACCGAATGTCACATTGGTAGGCGAATCGCTCATAATACTCTGCTCGATCGAGTACTAACATCACTGCGACAGCAAGATCTCCAAAATTTTCAGTCCAATCACTTCCTCGGCGCAACCACATCTTCCGCCGGCGATGTGCAAACAGACTTTGTCGAGAAAGGAAAACAGCCGTACTACGAAGAGGAAGAATTAGGGTACTACAGAGATGGCACAAAACGGACGTTGACTGACGAACAAATCGAGATTTTCCGGCACAGTGAAATACATGCCTTGTTACGTGAAAGAGAGCGTCGGAGAGAAGAGGAGGCGGAAGAGCAGAGCGGTGTCGAAGAGACCAATGAGCCCGTAAAGCCGCCAGAGGCTGTTAACCGCATACAGAACGTAGCAGACAGCGGTGGCTTGAAGAGGAAGTTCGTCGACGACAGAGAGGACGCCGCGAAAAGGGCAAAGGATGAAGAGGGTACGGTCCGCCCAGATGCTGATGTAGCAGCGAGCACACGGCAAGGACAACAAGCCACGATCTCTCGCGACTTCAACTTTAGCCGCAAAATCGTCTCGTACGCAGATGACTGATGCAGGATTTTTTGCATGAGAGTTCGATGCTATACACGGTGAGTGATGTGCACATCAGTAAACCTCTGATATTGGCCGTGGCTCTATGATGAAACCTTCTATCGTCATCCTTAGTCGGACGCTATACCCCCGATATCTTGATGTTTTAACATCTCGATATTGCCGGCTGTGTATTGCAGTGACGAGTTATAATCTTCTCTCTGACACAAAACCCTTGCATTTCATTTCTGAGATATAACAAAAACATAACTAAAACACGATAAACCAAAGCTAATTCGCTGAATAGTCAACACTCACGTACCGAAACCAGAAGACTTGGGGCTTGAAGGCGCGATTTCCTCGCGAGCTTAGTACCTGGGTTGTTGTCGAAGCAACGATGTTTCCCTTAGCCAGAGGCGGGAAGCAAGTCTACCCCATTCACCCAGGAGAGTACCACTGCAGTGTCCCCACTATTGCGAATGCTTCCGTTGCAGGACTCATTCTACATATTTGGAAAGGCAAATGACTTCAACTCTTGTGTCACTTCCTGGTCGAGCGCTGAAACATCCCGCCACTCTCAACTTCTTGGATGAGGTTTGTGAATGGAGTATTTTCCGAGAAGGAAGATCCTATACCTGACAAGTCTTGTGTGATATCCCATTCGATGTGGTGCAGCGCAGTGTCAACCTCGCCATCATGAACGTCCCGGCAATTATAACTGCAAATGTCATCAGTCACCATTGCAATGCTCGCCGTCGAAACACTTTGCCACTTACACAACTTCTAAGCTGGATCCGACAAGAACAATTTCATCCTGGAATGAAGCTTCCTCGCCCAGCAAATCATCAGAGATGTCTTCTACACCCCAAGGCTGTATGTCTTCGATAATGGCATGGTGAAGATCCTGGTAGCCGTCGCTGCAGACGATGTTCGTCAATAATGAATGGCAAAGGTTCAGACTGAAACTCACTCATCGAGCTCTACAACCAAGGACTCTGCGTCCTCAGATTCGGCTTTTTGTGAATCAGAATCATACTTGTCATCTCTAGAAGAGAATTTAGAGACGACGGAGTATCTTCTTAGGTGTGGACTGTACCTCTGCTGTAGCTTTTCGACCTCATCCTGACGGTTCCCGATCGACATTTTGGGCCTCGAGGGATATTGGGCAGAAGGTGGATATTTGAGTCTTGCACTGAAGAAGGAAAAAAAAAATATGCGGTAACGGAAGTGCCAGTGCTGGTGCTTTGGGAATCTGCTTTTCTATCTCTGTTCATCCTTGAGCAAGAAAATTTCCTTCAAGCAGGCAGCAAGAGCTGCAATTTATACCTTCTCATCATCTGAGCATGAGTTGCGCTCGTCGTCGCTAGAGTACCCCCTTTCTTTCGCATAGCACAGAAAGACGATATAATACCCATACGGAATTGTTGAGCTTCGATCACATTCACCGTGCTTCGATTTTCTTTTCTTTTTTCCACAAGACCATGGGCATATGCACGCCTTCTGACTAGGCACCGCGGGACAACGGAACCAGCCTAGATGAGCTTCTGCTACAGCGAGACACGCCGCGAGCTAATGCCTAGGGTTTATCAGAGCCAATCGTTATGCTCTTCAATAATTATAATAAACCTTTGAATCAATCATTTGCTTCTTTCGGTATAAGACAATGTCCTGGAACATTATAACGCGTAATCATTCTAGACAACCCGAGTTTTTGAGGTATGCTTTGGGTTTGAACACACCGACGAGGCTAAACAAGCATCAACCGAATGCCACTAGTACTACGTCCCTCTTGACGTACAGTTGACTCCGGTAATCTCCATAGTACAGTGGGCCTTACAAGGGTTAGTTGTCAATTATTCTACCACCCAATAGGTTCAATAGCTAGGCTAAATATGCACATAACACAGTCGGTACAAGGATTAAAAGAAATGCAGACAATTATGAGAAGGCAAGATACGAGGAGATGCGGAACATAGGTTAGTGCAAGGACGTACGGATAACATAGCATGAGGGAAGAAGAATAGTAGTGCTATTCCCTGTCCAATTAGCCCGTTGAAGAGCTCAATCACATCAGGTTCGAACTAGATTCTGCAGCTCTGGGGCTGCGTACTGACTCGTTCATACAGGGATATCCTCAACGGGAAATTCGCTACCTCATTTTTGATAGCACCATTTTTTCAAGCTTTCTGATCGGATCCAGTCAACCATGCTGAGCTGCAGCCACCAAACCGAATATCAGCAGGAAAATAAAAGAAAAGAACTCAAGTCGTCGGATCGCCAGGATTTCTAAGGTGGAAGGCGACGGCGGAGTTGCTGCAAGTACGCTCGGACAGATCAGCGACAGTTGAGAGAAGAGAGAAGGAAAAACACGACGAGTACCTGGGATCGATGCGTGGATGAAGTCGCCGCCCCTTTTGATGGATAGGAGAACTTGATTAACAATGCCTCTATGCTTTATGTAGAATTATCAGCTCTTCCTTATTCCTCTTGCTGTTGCTGTGCGCTGCAGACCGCTGAATCAGCCCGAAAATAAGTACTGAGCTATTGGTAGATCTATGAATGTCCATTGCTGCTCAATCTGACACCTCTATGCTCCCTTAGATCGTAGCGGATTAGAAAAGACCCCTGCTCTGTCGTTGACACCCGTAATTCCGATGCAAACAATCGACATCTGGAACCACTCAGAGTCTCGTGACGATGGATCTTGAACGCCGCCTATCACTGTCGGCATGGCCTAGACAAAATGGAATGCAACACTAGACTAGAAAGCGTAAGTAGTGCGTCCTGACTCAGGAAGGGTCGTTATCACGTCGAAGCAATAACAACCGCGCTGTGCGATAGTGTCCGAAGTGCTGCTCGGGAATTGTATTTGGGATCTACCATTCATGTGGATATTAAATAAACAGCCATATGAATCATGTTATAAGAATATACATATCTCTATAATACTCTTTGTTGAGAGCACAACGGATTCTAGATAACAATTTATGATCTACTATCAACGAGGTTTCTGCCACTTCCTGCTGCTGACCGCCTGACTAGATTAGATAGTTGGCATGAGTCCAGACGATTATCTTCCGCTCTCATCAACATACGACTGCGTTATTCATCCACCCATCCGTTGCCATTGCCTATCAAAAACCTTCCGAATCTCATACATTTTGAGGAAAAGGTGCTGAGTGGGTCGACCCTCCACAATCAAGGAACAGCCGCACTTGCACTAAAATCTAGCGGCGGATTGAGTTCCGGACACTAAGAAAGCCTCGTAGCCGACACGAGGCCTCCCAGGACCAAGGGACCTGCACCTGGCGTAATAGTGGTGTGCAGGGAGACACAGCCTCTCTATGCACGGAATGCTCTGTTGTGATCCTTTCAGATAAATAAGATTGCCTATTTAGTAACACTACTTCCGAACCCTTAGGGTACGTACCTCGGCAAAGCATTGCGTTTGACAGTCTTTTTCCTTCACTCTCCGTTTTCTGGATAAGCAGAATCGGGGTTTCTGTGGCGTTGTTCTAGTCACTGTCAACTACTTCATACTTGGAAGCATGGATACTCTTCCGGCTTGCAGGGCCCAAACGGAACGAGAGCGGGCTCCTGCATGCTTCCGACGATATTCTTGAAGCTAGAAGATCTAGGGAAACATTCCATTTTGAGAGCGAGGGTGGGGAATGTTGACGGATGAGATCCGTATACGAACAATACGAATGCGACTAGTAATCGACGATGTGCTGGCTGTCCAGACAAAGCGCGTCGATTGTTCGGATCTACAATCTTGCCCATACACGTACATGGCACGCGGTACTTACAAGATAGGGCTTTGCCGCTGGCTCGATCTGGATGTAGCACGGACCGGAATTGTTTCCGTGGCATGTCGGTTGCTCACTACTCCTGATTCAGCAAGTTTTCACTGCTCCGTGGTAGGAAGCGCAAAGCATCTGTTCGAATGAGCTGTTGCCTTGCTCTTGCTTCCTTTGTGCTGGCTCATAACGTGTCATAGTATATCATAGTATACTACCATATATTATAGCATTGACATGACATGCTATAATAGATTGCATACAATTGCATTAGACTGCATTAGATTGCATTAGATTGTGTTACTTGGGCTGCGTTAGTGATATATCACATATCATTTCATTTCGTTTCATTTCGTTTCATTTCATCTCATTCCATTGTATTGCATTGCCCTCAGGCTGACCGAGATCGGCCGCATATTATCAAAGCTGCACTGAATGTCAGTCTTTCCTAGAGAATTTGATTTGCTTGTCACAGGGAGCTGGGTCAACAGAATGAATCGGATCAGAGTAAGATAAGAAAGCTCGTACGCTGACGGGCAAGCAGAAATCAAGATTATAAAATTCAAGGACTCAAAACCAGTTCCGCACCCAAAATAGCACCCGACCTCGAAGCCCCGGCATTGCTTTCAATCGAGACAGGATCGATCAAACGCCGAATAATCAAATGCTTTACATGAACTGCTTGTATGAACTCATTCGGCTACTACAATGTATCCTCAACCTATAATGAAGGTTCCCAACTCTTCTCGATTAAGTATCCGTCACTCACTCAATCTTCAAAATAGAATCCATGTTCAGGATAGGGTTCATGTTTAGAGCTTCATCTGAGCATGAAGCTCCCATACCTGACAGATCCTGGTTTATATCTGGTACAAAAGCAGACATCGCAGAGTCATCTTCGGCATGGTCAATGTCCAGAGAGCTGTCGCTGCAAGCTTTGTCAGTTGTTGATCGTGGGTAAGAGTCCACCATTCCACTTACGTCTCTGACTGTGCGATCATCGATCTCGTATCACGCTCGTCTCGACTTGAAGAAAAATTAGACACGACAACCATCTTTTGTGGAGTGGACCGTACCTTGGATGTGACTTCCTTGATTCCTTCTTGTTATTGATAGACATTCTGAGCTTGAAAACTAAAAATAAGAACGAGATACAGACGTAAGAAGTCTTGAAGTCTTTGGTACTGGAGAAGGAAATCAAATACCGCGCTGGATTGTCCGCTTTGGTCTGTGTGCAATACATTGCAAGAAAGTTCTCTTCGAGACAGTAGAGGTTGCTATTGATATGCTCTCAATGACCTGTGCTTCTGTTCATCGATGTCAGCTTCTCACGGTACTGACATTTTTCGTCCGGCTCCTGATTCTTCTCCCTTACCGGTTGTGCCTTCCTGGGCGGCATGTTAGCACCCCATCTGACCAGCTATTGGAAATTAGATTTCGGTCTGAGCCTCCTCATATTCATCTCGAGCCAATTCCAAGGACTTAAGTTGGGGAACAGGTAGGCAGGAATCATGACAGATCCTGGCCCTACGCTCTCAGAAGAATTGAAATCAACACATTCCATGTAATTACAAAGTCAATTCTTCTCTTGCTAGAAAGTCTGCCTACAAGATGTCCCTGGGAACAAGGGTGGCGAATGTAGAGTAGAGCTGATATATTAGCCAATCCCGTTTCACTTAAGTTTCATATGCATGTTCAAGCGACGAGGGTAGTCGCTCTTCTTGGGATGGCTTGGGAATGCAGGGGGCCTGAAGTATCAAAAATTAGGAAATTGGAAAATGCAAAAGTAGGCATTAGTATTCAAGAAGTGCAGACTACTTACAACTTACCTTTGTTCTGGCCTGGTTTGTATCTTAGTATGCGCTAAGATTTACAAAAAGGCCAGAATAGAGAAAATCAAGGAAAAAAGCGAAAGCTCAACGAGTAGTCTGTCAAGATTGAAAGAATGTAGATCGGGTATACTGACTCCCCGCACAGACGTCTAAGAGCTATTCCTATATAAGTATATACCTGTATACATAACACTATGCCATTCTGGTACATATGTATGCCGTTCGGAAAAGGAGTAGGGCTATTGACTACTCATGTCGCTGCTGCAAGGCGATATGTCTGACTCAGATGTGGGATGCAGATAATCTGACGAAACAGGCCCCACTTCATATACCGGTATTGCTACTTATGCTTTTATGTTCGAATCAAGGAACTGGCGCGGACGTAATGATAGCTATACAACACAATGTCCGGCCATCGACGTTTACACATCCTTCTTTACTCTCTAAGATCATTACTCAAACATACACCCGGAGAGCAGGTCAGTATGCTATGGTCTATACTTGACGTATGATCAATATGCACCCATGTGCTGACGGCTTGGTCTAGTATATCTCCGCCATCCGGCGAATCGAACGGGACGGAAAGACTTCCTCTAAAAGCAAGTTCGTCCGGGACATCGGAGCTTAGTCCGTAAAGCCTCTTATGCCCTAGCAGCATTATTACAGTAATACCCAATGGCGGCTCCGGCTCTTGTCGGCACGAAAGGTTGGGTCGGATCTGTGTTTATGTTAGTTAAGGGTGGATCAGCCGCGACGAAAAAGGTGCATGGTACTGAGGTAGGTACTACGGATTAGGTATATACGCACCATAAGCATGCTAGCAGTTCTTTGCTCTAGTCCGGGTGGGCTGCCTATTTAGGACTATTCAGGTGCTGCACGCATACGGATTAGTTTTCCGCCTCGAGAATGGCGAAAATTTCCGTTACTTATCTGTCTATTCGGGAGCTAAGTGATATCATGCTTGAAAGCCGTTTAGGAGCATCTAGCCAGGTCTACCATCTGCATAAATTAACAGCGCTAGTACATGGCACGCTTGACAAGGATATATGGACCCCAGGGACGGCTTGCCAGTGCCCAGCTAGTATGTATGGGGCCACGATGTAGGCTTGCTCAGGAGCCCTGATTTCGGGTGACTTGTATCTTTCTGTGGCGCACAAAGATCGACTAAAAAAACCTCTAATCAAAATCCAGCTATTTTTGGGACCGATTTTATCATAACTCAAACCCACACGTGTGTTTGAATGCTACGTGCTGGCATTTGAACGGCTTTCACGTTGTTTACCTGCAAATACCCATTCATCAAAATTCACCCTTTGGCGTGATTAATGCTCGAATATGGATGGTGATTATGCAGAGTTGTAAACCAGCATGGTTCGTTTATACCATGCTCCAAAATAAACGAACCGGTCCTGATGCCAAGCAGACCGTGCATCTTGATTATGTAGCGGTGCAGGAAGTGTATGTACTCGCTTTGTCTAGGAAATGGACAGCAATATTTCCATTGGCCGGTGCCTATCTACGAGTCTCATCCGTCTATGCAATAATGGCAATAAGATACGTGGCAAAGTCTCTTGGGTGTAGTTGTGACTCAAAATCCGTGGACCAGCACTCGGAAGCCCAAACAGTCGTTCCCCGGTCTAGTATAGAGTTTAATCTCAAGATACATACCTGGCAACTTTTTCAGGGCATAACAATCACGAAGTGCAGAACAAGGAAAGATGCAGTTCGCACATACAAGAACCATATTTCAAGCTTCTGTCCGTTGCATGTTCTAGAGCGATCCATAATCAGCCAATGGTCATCCATGCGACAGACGAAAAAGTAAGTAAGTCCTTTCCAGCAGTCTCGCATTTTCAGGCCTTCCGTTTCCGTCGAGAGATGTGGATCTGCATGCTCAGTCCAATATAATCAAGACTTGGCTTAGTGCAGTAAATAGGTGTCTTTGCAGAGGTACATTAGCGCAGGTGCTTTGCAGTTGATGTTCGGTGGGTTCTCGAGACCATCTTGAGATATGACCTTTTTCATTTGTTCTTCTACGGAGTGATCTAGAAAGTTTAATTGTCTCCTTCCTGATCTCGTCAATCGCTGAAAAGGAACCGAGAACTTATTTGGTCACCGGTTTCGTTGCAGCAAGCTGCATGAGGACGGACCCTGGTTAGTTTAGCCCATTGAGCTCGGCCGGCGCCTTCACCTCGACGCTCCAGGACAGAAAGGTTATTGAGCTGGAGGGCACGTGAAAGAAACCAGTCATCATTCGACTAAACAGTCTAGTGTTTGTTTACTCGAAGCTTCTGTCCAGGGGTCCGTGAATATCGATAGTCATGCACTATTGTCCTCTGCGCAATCCTGCTCACGCTATGTGTTACGATGAAACTTGGAAGATTTCAATTTGGACTGGCTACCCTTGTACCGCCACTCTCGGAAAACAATTATCTTCTCACTCACTGACCGCTAGTCATAGGCAGCACCTGGCAACACAATTCTAGTGATGTATGTCAGAAAGCACCTCGGATGAGGACACCTGTAATTTTCTCGTGGCAAGACTTTCCAGAAAAGCGCCTTGTGACAATTTCGTCATGCCTGTTCTCGTCTGTCCGGCCTAGTCCCTGTTGAGTATGTCTCGTATTCAAACGTCCTCTTCTATTTTGCTATGTGGATTGGTCGAATTTTAATCCTTCTGACACTTTACGGCTACGGACGGGGACTTTTCCTAATGCTATGAACAGCACACTCCCCTTTGGGGTGCTAGAAGCTTCTCACCATCTCTCAATATTATAGTCAAGAAGTCTGCCTCGTGTGTTCTCCGTTCTCGGCAACACGCGCTTTCGGATAGACGTTAGGGTTAGAATGTTGTCGTGTGGTTGCCCTGCAAGGGAGCAGCCCTGGATAGTATGCAGAGCCATACGTAATTGTAAAGCTTGCGTTCCAAGCATCGTTGTTACAAATCAATCAGTATCACAAGCTGCTGACATGTCTGGTGCTTGCGTCTTATCATTATGCTTTGCGCACTCTTTCTTCTTGATTTCCTTCCAAGCACATCTTCAGTCGGTTCTACAGGGTCGAATATCGCTTTCCGACTGTACGACTACAGACGAACTTTCTATGAGAAAATCCGGTCGTTGTCATAGAAGCTATTCCATCATCTGTCTCTTTTCTGAGTCACCATACATGGATTGACTTGATGTCCAGAAATATGGTGTGAATGTCCCGATGTCATTGGTGTCAACATATGTGACTTCAGGTCACCCGTCCGATATTGATATATTGAATGACAAGACGGGAGCGAACAATATTCCGCATAGTGGCTCGAGAATCTCATGAATCTTTGCGACTTTGGCTTATTTGTCATAGTCAGAACTTTAATTATGGTCAATTATTAAGACTGATCATCAAAGCATGTTTCTGTGTATTCGAATGAACGAACATCAGACGTGAAAATGAAGGTGCTAGTGGCTTAGCTACTTGAAATGCTGCGCGTCTACGTACCTATGAGATGACTTTACTTTCATGCAGCTGGCGCGGTCAATGCCCACTACCGCAAACTCGCTCGTGACAGGATAGTCTTATGATGAAGAGTCACAATTCCTATTTCCTGATACCCCAGAAACTCAAAATTGTGCTACGGACTGTGTGGCACTGTTTCATGCAAAAGAGAGATTCTGATGGTAGCCTTTGTAGACGGGCTGAGTCTCTGTCTGTGGAGAAGTTTCGTTGTACCTTCAGTCAGCAAAAGCAAGGCTTACTTTCATTCTTTGATTATTCGAAGCACGATGCGTCGCTCTATTTGATAATGCAATGCCTGGAAGGTACTCTGGCTCATCAGGTAACCCCGGACGACTTTCGCAATTAGGCTCGGTACAATTGACTTTGGACGCTACGATCCTCGAAAAAGCAAATCCTCGTCACATGCGAATTGTAACCACAAATGTGGTATGATTGGACAGATATAGTAGCAAAAATTGCATCATGCAAGGAACTCCCGCTTTCTCTTCCAACACTTGTTGAAGTTTCAAAAGAGGCCGTAACATATGAAAGCAATAATCACTGAAATAAAAAAATGGTAATGCCGAGATCTTTCCTAGTGGTAGAGTCGAACTTTGATCCATACGAAGAAGAGTCAACTTCAGCGTTGTCGATTTTCCAATATCCACTTGAACTTGAACTCTGGATTGGGAGTGGTTCTTGGTTCAAGTGGAAACAAAGCTCCTACCTCTGATAAACGAGAGTCGATGTCTCCTATGTCATCAGATTTTATGGTGTCATCCTCGCTCCGCTCGAGACTCTGGAGTGTTTCGCTACAGAGATCTTCAGATGTCGATCAGATGGTAATGATGTGATTTCGACTTACGTATTCGGCTCCGCGACCATTGATCCGGCTTCGTGCTTGTCGACGCTAATAAAAAAAAGGTCAGTGATGACAGACGACTTTTTTGAAAAAGAACATACCTCTGGTCGGGTTTCTCCGTTTCTTCCATCTGTTCTTTGATCGACATTTTGTATCACGAGAATGACGAAATGTGTGAGCAGTGAGTAATCGAATTGGCCGGGGTCGAGAAAGCTCTGGTATCAGCTCACGTCCGGTGGAACGACTCTTTTCTGGTTTTTGCTCCGTGACCGAGCATCTTAGTTGTCTTCAAGGAAGACGAGAGGTGCAATTTATACTTTCCCATATCTCGATCAGTGGACATATACCTCCTTTTCTTTCTTATCATATCGAAGCGAAACGAGACCCTGAGATCACAGTTCAGATAATCGACAACATTCTTCTTGCTTCTCTTCTTCCCTTTTCTTTTTCTTAGACGCCTTTCGCCTGTTGATGAGATTATGAGAAGCCGCTAATATGTATCCATAT
Source organism: Talaromyces sp. PB3603 (assembly GCA_023625915.1). Lineage (NCBI taxonomy): Eukaryota > Fungi > Ascomycota > Eurotiomycetes > Eurotiales > Trichocomaceae > Talaromyces > Talaromyces sp. PB3603. The sequence goes on from JAMAFY010000008.1 coordinate 808,300, forward strand.
CAAGCTTACAGAATTAACCTAAGACGGCGCACAGTCAACCTGCAGCCAATCATTGTCCACTGAAGGCTCCCTGAGAGCTGTAAACAGTCAATCATGACCTTCTTCAATTCAATGACTCGTGTATAGCTATGAATTCAGGAAATTACTTACATGGATTTGACGTGGGACGTTCCGCGAAACAGGGTTTTCACAGAAGGGCTATACACTTTTGCACAGGGAGTACGTACTCACTTTGACTTATAATTGACAGGTCACATTGTTCGCCTCGAGCTATGCAAAGTGGATCATTTGCTATGAACATGTAGCGGAGGCTTAAAGACGAAGCGTTTGTATGGTACCGGAAAAACTGGGCACGATCAGTTTGATTCGTGCTTGTGTGCATCAGTAGAGCATAACACCAGTGAAGTTGCCCTGCGGAATTATCGGTGCTATCGACGTGATGCATCAACCGCCCCTATATTCAGTTTGCTCGCTGACTTACGTATGTAGGGCTCGGAAATAATTCCTGCATCCGGGCCCTAGCGTACTCGTAAAGATTGCAGGTAACCGCTCTAATACGTTCATATATGGACGTTGAGTGGTATAACCAACCTAGGTATAGAAGATTCGAGTATTGTTCCAGCTATCTATCCTCTCCGTTAGTCTCGCATCGATGAGGATCTGCAGTCTGACCACGCGCTCGCTACTTGTTTGTACCACCGAGGCGTTCTGGTGGAAATTGACATTCTTAGCATATGCCTATCTCGGACTAGGTAATATACGTGTTGTGCTGAGGGAGTACTGGACGTAGGCACCTGCAAAATTACGTTCGACGACCGACGGCCCGATCCGTCAGTACGTGCTGTGAATAAGCCTGTTATCTGGACCCAGGTAGATTCACTAAGGCGACGCGACGGGAAGATCATTTCAGATCTCTAGCGACCAAGAGCCACATGGTTTGAACCCTCGAAGGCTTAATGCTAGGACAACCTGACTACTCTTTGTAGCCGCAGTATCGGAGATTCGCTGATGGATTTACAAGCAACTCCAGGCCTTGGTAGAAGATAGCCTTTTCAAGCATTGGCTCTATGGCTTCTGGATCGATGACTTCCGTTTTGCTCTACTGATCAGCTGAACGCACTCTCGTACACACTGACCGGTATCATTTCAGTAGCTGCATATATACCCCTATTGTTGTGCCTTAGTCGATTTGGCTCGCGAAGAAGCGCCTTGGGCTCTCTCGTTCCATACAAACATCATTGTACTCTTGTGTTGGGCTGAAGACTACGTCGAACAACTCAGCACCATTGATTCAAAAAGTAGAGCACATACTATTTAGAGGTCCGTGACCACATACATGCAATCACATTCATATCCATTAGATCCCGGTTCGCTACCGCGAATGATGTACCTCAATAACTAGTCACTTTTAGTGACTTTCACCTGGGTCAAAGATAGCGTTCCGCCGAAGTCAATAGACGTAACTTTGTTTCGGATCCATTATTCGACTTTGATTCGTTCAACCCCAGTCGATTTGTGTTAGTCTCGCTCTACCAGAAGAGCCGATCCCCTCTGTATCTTCAGACCGCCTGTTCTTCTCGACTTTGGTGCGGGTAATTTGGACGTGGCCAATTTCGTTCCTCCGCATACGTCTCTATTCCCGTAGCCTATGGCTATCCCTATGTGGTAATCCTGCTTCGATCCTTTGCGCCATCTTGCGGCTTCTCGAACTCTTGATCGAGCAGGCAAGGCAAGAATTGCTCTTCGACTTGATTAGTCTTCTCGATTGTTCTCACCAAACTCGTAGTAAGACGTAACTGTAGTTGACGGCTTGAAGGGTTCTGCCTTGCCGAAAAGCTCGGTCTAAGGCCGTTGTTTCCGACCAATTTAATGGTTCAATGCTGCGGCAGCGTTGTTGCCTGTCGTAGGGTTATTTCCAAGGCTTTCCTTCTCCAAGTCTCTTCGGGTCTTACACTCAGGACTTTCCAAGTGGCTCACAGCCTCTGTTTTCTATTCGGAACTTTCTCATGATTCTCTCACCGTTATCTACGTGGTTTCATTCAATAGACCCAAGAAGAGTTTGATGGTTAGTCAAAGGACCGGAACGACTGGTAATTGAGTGTCAACCACAGCCTCACGGTCGCACGGCTAATTCTCAGCAGAACGACGAGCGAGCAAACTGACCCTACGGTGCCCACAACAAGCTGTTGTTTCTTGAGTGTGATTTTCTGCTCTCGTTGTTAAGTTAGCAATGCCAGATCTTGTCATCCGTCCCAAGACTTCTATCCGATGACGTTGCCGGCAGTTTCATTCCACGACGCCTGAGGAATGTGACACGCAAAGAAACAAAACAGATCCATTCGAATGTAGGATGAGGATTTACAAACATTACACTCACCGATTCGACGCATATACCGGCTCGACATCAATCCGTCAGTTGTCGCATGATGCATCAACGGCGTGGTGCTTTTGAGGTTTGGCCGATTACCAATGGTGTCCCCTTGGAAATGTAGAACTGACATGGATCGAAGTAGAAGCGATGAGACCGGAATGAGCTTTCGCAGGCTTTGACACACTACGTCGAGATACCTTCATGTCGCGAAAAGAACTAGCGAATTCGATGATGATTCGCCCGGGATAGTTACAACAGCAGCTGATCTGGTGAAATGATTCGAGGTCTCTCCAAAAGTTTGCTTGACTTGAGGGTTACGATTCGAATTGTTGTATGCTCTTCTTCACAGAATATGCTCTAAAAGTTGATGTTGAATCCAGTCTGTCTCCATCCGAGGGAACGAGCACTACTTATGGACGAAAGGCAGACGTGGAAATAAGCATATTTGGCTTCCTTAGCCAGTTCTGCACGTACGAGCTGCGTCACATTAGCATGCATCAATGCACCAATCCGTTTTAAGGCTCGCCCAGCAGAATTTGATAGGACGATCTCGCCATGTTCCCGAGTCCACAATGATTGATTCGCCGGGTGCCATGTTCACGAAGTTGCTAGGCCAAAATCGATCTGTGCGGAGACGGGATGTGATTTGATTGAGGCCTAATATATGGCGCTGATTTAGCTCTTCCTCGAGCCCCGTAATAAGTCCGGTCGGGTCAATTTGCATGCCATAGTTTCCGTTCCTGAATCTGCAGACGACAGTGGGCGGTGGGCTTGGGGTGTCTAATTAATTTTGGAACGATGCGCATGGTGTTCGACAATTGTTACTAGCATTGTCTCTCCTACGAAGGAGCTGTTGTGTCGAACGCTATGATCTCGAGACAAAAAAGAAAACAAGGTCCCGAAGTGAAACGGACTCATTTTGTGCTAGGTATGATTGGGCAGACACTGGCCTGGGACACGCACACTAAGATGAAGGCGACTTTGGGCTGTCTTGATTGCTGTCCGCATTGGCTTAAATTGAGTGATATCTCTTTGCTTCTATGGGATTAGTTGAATCATTGTCAATGATTCAGGCCCCAGTCAACACTAGTCACATCAGGGATCTCATCATGTGTAAAGCACAACGATGATCAATTCTCGTCCCGGCAGATCGCGATGTCATGACCATTCCATTTATCTGACATAGCGTACTATTGACTACTTAAATCCAGGGCAATCTCATGTGTTTTCTCGGCTTTGCATTATTCACATTGAGGGTTTGCAGGCGATCTGCAACCTGAATATTCTGATACAGCGACATATGCGTATGTTATATCTACGTAAAGATATTGTCACAAACCCACGAGATGCGCAAGCCGCCTTCGTCGGCTCCGGCGACGAGGTGGTTTAGATAGGCCTGGGACTTTGTTCTGCAAGCGGGGCGCGAAAGACAGGGCGAGGGCGACAATGACAATTTGCGAGATGGACCGGTCCGTAAGTGCGGTGGTGAATGGACGCAGAGTACTTATTTATAAAGAGACTAAATTCGAATTGGGTTTGACAGCCAGGTTCGCAGACATCACCATTTTCATCGTCCAAAGGTCTCAATGGCCGTCTAGCCCGTGGGCTCAATTTTAGGGTAGACACCGTGGGCGGAACGGACCGACGGAACCGACCGTTGTTGGTACCCAAGACACAACTGCTGCATATACTTCAAAAAAAATTTGGAGCATGGTGGTGTTGACTACAGATGCGTTATCGGCATCTGGATCCGCGAGATAGACGCTGATGAATACACTATCGATGTCTTGAGCGTCATTCCGGAATGATTTTTCGAGAGCCGTAGTGTCGTTCAGCAGGTCGGCAGTCAGATGGGTGAGGCGTGACCTGACGAGAGCGGGAGAGAGTCACTGCTTTTGTCCAGTTTGGTAGTTGGATAATGCGCTCGACGATTGCATGACTACTGATACCTATCGCATTTAGTATAGGGAAGACCACTCATACCTGTAGCGCCTGTAATCAGAGCAGTATGCATGACGGATGCTTTCGTGGTTATTCTTCTACCTGGACAGCAAGAGGTAGGGCGGTACTAATTAGTATTGTCAATAGTACTACTTGATGACAAATGAGTGCTTTTGATACATTTTACGATGTGTTCATAAATTAGTTCATTACTCCTCATCTGAGCGTACCCGAGGGGGTGGATTCCCGGCATGTACTGTGCCATCGACGTGAAAGCGGTACACAATGTAATATGAAGATCTAAAGTAGTATTCATGTCCCTTTTTGTTCACAACCAAATAGCACCTGAAGGTTTCATTTCATCTGATAGTTCAGGGATATCACTTCTGAGATACCAGAGACTTACAAAGATTTCGAGCCGCCAAAGACTAAGGCTAGATACCTACAAAAGTAGGCTCTGATTATTGGACACATGCTTCATAAAACGGAGATTGAACTCAGTATTCTGATTCTGACCAAACATCGCACTCAGAAAATAGCGATAGTCAAGTACTAAACTCATACCGCTTCTATTCTAGGTCCCTCGGGCTTTCTTCCGATGCCTAACCAGATATCTTACTTTGCGGCATCATAGAATGATTGCGTAGCGTCGAATCCAGCCCAGTTTTTCTGCGAATTGATTTTATATATTGGACGATAAATCTAAAAGACGGAATTACACATCATTCACTAATACTTTTGATAATGATGATGGGACAGGCCAAGAAGACTGCTATATCACCGAAATGGTTTCAGCCGCCGTACAAAGGGGTCGAAGTCAGGAACATGAGACGTATCTGTTACAGTCATCATTAACATCACAGATAATTTCAGGATTTCAGACCCTAACATAAAGCAATGAAGTCTACCATTACTGTATTGTAGCAGTAACTAAAACCATTCTGACGCTTTTCGTCTCATGCAAAGTCACTGGATGATTTTGGCAGTGTCTCAAGATATCAACCTCCTGAAGCACTATTATAGTATCGCATGTCAAGAATAAAGATATAAGACTAGCTATCGAAATGATAATCTTCCAGTCGCCGGAGCAAAGTTAATAATATCATTTGGAGCGTTATCTTGCCTAATAACCAATCCCCTCTATTCTCAATTTCCCAATTCTTCCATATTCAATAATGTGGGCAGCCCAACACACTTCAGTGTCACCGCGCACCGGCGCAAAGAACCTCGATCTTCGCAACCTCTCCGTCAAATCCAACATATCAGAAGAGCTAGCAACATACCCTCAACCAACAGAGATGTGGCTCGGGAAACACCAACGCTCTCTACCCTCCTTGTCATCCGACCAATACCAATACTCCGTCCCTTCACTCTCCCCTCGATCATCAACTGCACCTGACCATGAACATGACGACGATACAGCCAGTCAAGCATCCGAATCAACCGCTTTCTCGACCACGAATTTCCCGGAACAAGCGGGAAAGGAAAGGGTGCATATCCACATCCTCTCTACAGAGCGCTACGAGCCGTCTCTGCTTCATGGCGTGGATGGCGCCGTCGAAGATACAGAGCTCAAATCACCATTCGTAAACGGCCTTGACGACGAACCCGGACCAGGTATTCATGATTCCTTGCTATCCTTCAATGTGCCGCAGGATTTTGGATACATGGACCGGCCCAGAAATGCAGACGGAATACCAGACAGCCCGCCCCTAACAGCCAGGGCAGTCGTCGCGGCCCACAACGACGAAGAGCAGACAACCTCAAACCAACGAAATCAAGGATTAGGCCCTATTTCCAGTCAGCTCAACAACCTCCTCTCGCAGATCAAACTCCTGGAATCCTCATCCCCCACAGTCATGGCATCAGACTACACCGCTCTTCAAACCCGTATTTCATCCCTCGAGCTCGAAAAGGAATCTCTCCTCTCCAGAAGAGAAGCCCTATTCAACCTGCGAGACGAGGACGTCTCGAATTTGATTAGAATCCGCACTCTTCTCGCCCAAGAGCGTCGACAACACGAAGCATTGCGCGAACTGCGTGATAACGATTTGCAGAATGTGATTGAGCTACGTAATAAACTTGCGCAGGCTACATGGGCAAATCATAGCCGTTCCACGTCTCCTTCTATCTCAGCGGGGTCTGCAAATCACAGGAGAATGGATAAAGCGCAGTCTGTATCTGTCAGCCCCTCAAATCAGGGAAATAACGACCTCTGGCAAACAGCCAAAACGGCCGCTCTAGAACAGCGCGTGTTGGAACTCGAGTCTGCGAATGCAGATCTTCGCGAGAAACTCGACAAAAGCGCTAAGAAGCTGCACCACCCGCCAGGGACGGAGATGCAAATCATCCCTTCCCCAATTGTCGCGCCAAGCGGCCTCGAGCAACAACAACCGGGCATGGCGGCGCTCGCCGAACTCGGTCTACGCGCAATGCGAGAGCGAGAGTCACACAAGACTGAAATTAGTGATCTAGAAGCCGACAATGCAAGACTGAGGCAGCAAGTAGAGAAGATGAAGTATCAATTGGAGACGTCGCAGGCTGTTATTGAGTGCTTTTCGCAGATGTTGAAATCTCATTGACCACAAAACAAACAAGCGGGTTCTTGATATATGAGAGCATGTTCTGAGTTATGATAGATACCTCCATAGTTGAATTTAACACGTTCGTCATATTGTAAGCGACTCGATATTCATGTGTCAATTGAGCACCACCGACCTAGGTACAAACTATGAGAACTAACAATCAATGACATCTCGCCGTCGTCCCCTCCCTACTCCGACTCATACAACAAGACGACCCAGCAGGTTTCTTCTCAACACCCACAACCGCATTGCGCTTTGCTTCAGCCTTTTGCGCCCTGAATCCGGCGTTGATCTTTCGCAGACTATTCAATGTGCCTGTAAGGAATTCAACGCCGCCATCCTCTTCCGCCGCCATGGGCATGGATTGTGCAAAATCATTCGACGTGCCGAAGCTTTTGCTGGTCGAAGTAACTCCGCCACCACCGCCCATCATCATTGAGTCGGCGCTCAAGGGGAAGTCGGAGAGCATAAAAGTCTGCCCGAAAGAGCGCCAGCTATCCATTGAGAACAAATCGCCCATTGCCGGTGCAGGCTTGTTGTGGTTGATCTGGGAATTCGTAAATTGTGGCGACGGGGACCAGTCACGCGTGATTGAGTCCGGGCTATGGGTCACTTTATCTGAGCTGTGATGACTATGATGGCTGGCGGCAGACGTGAGATCGGAAAAGACGTTTTCAAGTTTCTCGAGGATTGCCCATACACCCGGCTCCGTTTGGGCGCCTTCGTCAACTGAAAGCAGAAACGCGGCGCTGATGGCGCTGTGTAGATGGATCCACGATCGCGAGCCGTGGGGAATGATTTGGTGGATTTCGATGAAGGCTTCAATCGTGTTGAGGAGGCTGTCGATACATTCATGACACAGATGCGGTGCAAGAGCCTTCTTGCCGTTTCCACTTGGGGATTGTTTCAATGATCGTCGACAGATTTCGGAGACTAGATATGAAGATCGCAGTTTTAGTGTTAATCGCTGAACGTGATCCCTAAGTGTGAAGCAGAAATCCTCGTTCCTGAGATGAGGCGCGGCATCAGCTAAAATCTTGTCTAGTTCCACTTTGTAGGCGGGAATGGTGTGGTCGCTGATTTTATTGCCTTCGAGGATTTCTTCTCGTAGAAGTTGGAGAATGAGAGATATAACGGAGCACATGGTTTCAAAGTATGCTCTGTTTCCGGGACGGGAGTCCATTGCTCGCGGGATCTGAGGAGTTGGCGCCAGTGTTTCTATGGGCCGATCGTAGGAAAGACCAAAGTGGCTGTCTTGCCAGGCCATGGACCACCTAGTAGAGTTAGATATGTCGATAACATGAATTGTGGGTAGACGTTACCAGAGTTCTTGCCGTCTGTTGGCATTCTGATCTCTAAATAGATATGATTCGGCGTGAAGTCCTAGACTCAATGCCATGCGTTGAGCGACGCCTGAATTGTTAGCATTCCGCGATATCATGATGAATATTGCGAGCTTACCGAATGTGACATAGGCAATACCCGGGTTCATATTATACGAGAGAACATCTCCAATGATCAACAAGGTCTGGATAGCCTCCATACTAGGCTGAGACAAGAAATTCCCGTTTCGAAGACATTGATATGCACAAGATACTTTCCATCATTAGCATTTGACTAAGTCATAAATTAGAAAACTTACCGTATAGTTGACACATCGACGTCCTCTCCTTCCGCGGAAAGTCCGAAACTTGACATCCGGATGCAAGGATAGCAAACAGGATTCCTATGAACGAAATACTGCAACTATAAGGTGCCGCTGAAGAAGCCATAGGATTATTCGCGCATAAACCCTGCAAAGCTCTGTTTTTGAGAAAGGTATGAACGTTTTTCTGGAAGCCGTCAAAGTCGGCTATGACGGGGTATAATGTCAAACGAACGTCGTGATAGGAGCGCAACAGTCTGACGCAAATTAGCCGTCATATTAAATGAAGACTGAGGAGTAGACACACCTTCGACACACACTATCATCCGGAAGCGCCGCACAGACAGACTCATTACTATATGAAGTAATGTTTGATGACCACAAGTCCAAAAATGGATACGTCGCCGATTGGTTGTCAAGGGCCAGTTGCGACAAGACGCTATCCTCACCAAAGATAGCCTTTTGATGGGAAGTCTCTAGTAAGAAAGCAGTGATAGAGTCGGATCCGCAGTGAACCGGAGATCCGCCCAGGGCATTCCGGGTGCGCACCCCTTCGCCGGCTTTCTCTTCGTCGATAGATGTAAGTGGGGAGGTAGGCGTTGTAATTGGTGATGCATGAGGGTGACCTAATCCGTCAAGAGTTGATAAATTCGATGACGGCGATGTTGAGGATGGCGGCGCCGGTGGTGGTGTTGATGATGCTATCTCCAGTCGGGAACGTAGAGACTGCATGCTCTGGCTCAAGATTGCGAGTTTATCCTGAATACTCTGCCATTCCTGTGGATCAATAAGAATGTTGCCACCGTCAGTCACGATCAAGTTTCCGGTACCATCTGTCTCGGCGGGCGATTCTTTCTTGCTGCTGCACCAGCCGTGACTGTCGTTGTTCCTCATCTCATGATGCTGCCGAGATGCTCGATTGGACGACCTCTCTTTCGTCGCTGAAGGTGGATGTGTAAAGGTGCAGAGATGAGCATAACCCCTCTTCACACATAGCGAACAGGGAGAGTTGCGGTCACATTTGACTTTTCTCTTGTAGCATGGATAGCAGGCCTTGGGGATGCGCAATTTCCTGTTTGCGCCGGATTTGGTCTTATTGCGCGAGTCGGGAGAGGAGTGGTTGTCAGATTCTGTAGACGATGCCATGACCATTGCTTTTTTCTCGCATGTCATTCCAGATGTCGTCCAGTGTCGGTGGTGAATATCGTATGACTGAAAAGAGAGAGAAATGAGGGCCAGAGGGACATGACGGGGCGAAAAGGAACGTTCTGCTTATTGATCCACCGACTTACCACGTATTCAGGTCTAACCCTAAGGCAAAGGAGACGAAAGAGAGTCATGAGATGGGCTTTCAAGGATGCCCATTCGCGTATCGGCGATGACCAGGCCGAGCAATCGCCGGACGATATAGCTGCTTCTATATTTGCCCTCAATTGGTTTCACAAGAAGCTCATCAAGTGGGTACTCGCATACCGCTACCGCTGAGTGCTTCTTACTATGTACATCCTTGAACGCTATCTCCTTTGTATCTACCGTGATTGGTTAAATCATGGTGGAATTGGGCTGATTTTAAGCTGGCGGATACCTCGGCAAGATTTCGGGGTTAAGTCGGGGTGGTTTCCATTCTCGAACAGGCCAAGGGCTGACTGTTAAGACTAAATAAAGCATGGTTTCACGACAAACTTCGTCTAAAGTTGTCTGCATTCAGGTGAGACTGTCCGACTACGGCCTCCTAAGGCAGGGTTAGTGACCGCATACTGGAGTGACTAGACTTGCCCTAGCCTGGCAGAGAGTCGTTTGACCATACCGCATACAATACTAACCCTTAGGGTTATCAGGTACATCAGTCTTCCGTGTTTCTACCAACATTCAGTTTGAAAGGTCATATAGTTTCATTCATAAGGTACAGTCCGAGCTATCATATGGAAGAATCGTCTATTGCATGTCGATGCGGAATCCACCGCTTTATAGCGCCGGTTTTACAACGAGTCAATTTTTGAGATGCTCCTCGAACCACGACAAAGCCTGCAAGAACGCATTCTCCTTCGCATATTTAGCAACCTTGTCGCTCAAGTCGGCGCGAACCGCGAAACCGTGGGTGACACCGCTGTACAAGTTGATCTGGTAGGGAAGACCGGTTTCCTTGAGGATGATTTCGGATTCGTGACGCTTTTCGGCGGGGAAGATGTGGTCAGTCTCGGCAGCAGAGATGCTGAAGGGACCGCCAATGGCCTTGAGTTCGTCGGCTTCGACGAAAGAAGGGTGGGCGACGTAGCCGACGTCGAGTTTGTTTTGTTTGGGGTGGAGATGGCGGACGACGTATTTGGCGCCGAAGCAGTAGCCGACAGCGACGATTTTCTGAGCCATTGTAAGTATAGCTATTCGATCCGCGGTTCGGACGGTGGACCTACCTTCACCTTGTACTTCTCACGCAACTCGGTGATGCTAGCTTCAACGATAGGATCAACAGTCTCCGGCCCATGGCCTTCCTTCCATTTTGCAAAATCAAAGTCGTCGCTACGATTCAACTGAACGGGATCGCCATAGAAAAGATCGGGCATGAACGCGAAGAAGCCATTGGCAGCGAACTGGTCGGCGATGAGCTGCGCATTGTCGAACTTGTGGCCGATGACGTCGGTCAGACTGGAAGAGTATCGCGACGTTAGACAGCAGCACCAGTTGTGGTCGGTGAACTCGAACAATGCTCAAACAAAAGCACAGATACGTACATCAACACGGCATAGTCGGTGGACTTGTTCTCAGGGTACGAGGTGTAGACCTCAAAGTCCTTGACGGTGGAGATGGTGCCGACGGGCTGCCCCTCATGCTTGACGCCCTTGTAGCAGCAGGATCCGGGAGCGTGGGAAGTCATTCTGTCAGTAATGCTTTCTGTACTTTGTACTAATGTGAAGAGAAAGGGGATGAGGATGAGGGAATGAAGCAAAGAAAAAATATTGAAAGGGCCGTCGCGCAAATGGGGAAGCAGTGAGGCAAGGCGGGGTCGAAATTACGCAGTTGTTCTTGGAGGTTCCACATTTGCCGAATACTTTACTCCGGATATATCGGGATGATCATCACACTGTGCAAATTGTTATTCGTGATCATCATTGCCATCGTGATTGATTGGCTGGTAGAAAAGTTCAGACATTCAGTTAGGAATGTATCGACGACTTCCTCTCGGTGAGCATGGAGATGCATAGCCGGAACACCGGGACCTCTTGTTGCGTTAATGATAGCAGAACTATACATATCCAGCATCTGAAATACCTGTGCCTGGCCCCTCTTCTGCAGAACATTTACGAGTTGATATTCCCTGTTTACAGGCTGAAGGACAAGGGTAAAAACGGCCAGATTGACAAATACCCTTCTAGTCATTCCACGGTGGTGCGAAGCATCTATCCGGCGTGATTACAGTATTTCGTTCTGTTTCCGGGCTCGACCAACCTCAAAAGGATCTACTTTGATATGTACTTGATAGTGAATAAGAAAAACAGTCGCGTCTTCATGTCCGAACATGAATCATGAATTACGAGTTCAAGAATTCCTAGTATTTTGAGACTACCTATTCAAAGTGAGGGAGACGACTACACCACCGAGGTAGCATTCTGCTTAATCTTGCCCAGGGACGTCAGCAACTTGCCCTTGATATGTTCACTCACGGTAGTCTTGCCACCAGTATTGTCGATCGGCTCAAACTCTAAATCACCGTTCCCGTTATAAAAAAAGGGAGCGCTGTACCGATGCTTCTCGCCTCGGTTGATCACTCGGTGCAGCGCACTGCGATAATAGCCGCCTGTCCAGAGCTGCAGCAAATCGCCGATATTCACGACGAATGCATTTTCGCGCACGGGAACTGGGATCCAGGTTGATGTCGGCGGGTACCAGACCTGAAGTCCGCTCGTGTCTGGTTTTTGTAGGAGGAGGGTCAGGCCACCAAAGTCCGTGTGTGCGCCAGCTGTTACGTGTCATGATAATGTAAATCCTGTGCCTTGAAAGAAAAAAATAAAGAGAATTCATCACGAGGACAAAGATCTTACCTCCTAGCTGCTTCTCATCTGTCGATGTTTGCGGCGGATAGTGCAATAGCCTCAGATTGCCGGATGGATGGATCATGAATTCATCGAAGAAGTTGGCCGATGAGTGCTTTTCGGGAAGGGCAAGGCCCAATAGCCGTAACACAAGCTCTGCTAGTTCGACCATTCGGCGACGATACTCAAGAAGAGGGTCTCGAAACTTTTCACGAGGGAGAGAGGCTGGCCACTGATTGGGGCCCTGGAGGAACTTTCCTGCTCGTGGACTGTCGATTGGGATTTCCTCACCGATGAAAAATCCCTGTAATCAGAAGGATATTGGTATTAGCGAAGAAAGATCTTATAAAATGTACGTCTAAACTGAATTGACAGGATACCCTGATATAGGCATACTTCTTTCAAATCAGGCAACGCTTTAGTCTCCAAACGCTGCCCCTGAAAATCCTCATACCCCCTATTGGCTGACCCAAAAGACTTTTTGATAGATACTTCTTGCTTTTGGTCTAATGGCAGAGAGAAGAAGCGCTCGGCGCACTCCAAGACTTCATTTTGCATTTCTAGCGGGATCCCGTGGCCTTCGAGTTGAAAGAACCCATACGCCCGACAAGCCGATCGTATCTCGTTGACGACGGCATCTCGCGACTGCGAATTTGAAGTCGGCGATAGCCAAGCGCCAATGTTGATTGTAGGGATCATGATTTCTCTGACACTTGGTTGTTGGTAGCGGTTCCGTGGCCCTACATCGAAGTATGTATGGCTAGTCGAGGGAAAGCGCTTAAGCTATCAGAGCAGACCTCAGACTTTGTGCTCTACATACTAGATAACCTTATTTAATTTCCGACTGTCTTAATTTCGATTTGATGTATTTCTTTCCGCCGCGTGGTCGAATGTCAAGCCGAAATACAAAAAACTCCGGGAAATTGTCCGATGGAGTTGTCTCTTCGGCCGTATCCTGGAGCAATTCTTTTCCCTGTCTGTGTCTTTTCTTGCGCTATAACTTTTATCTTCTAGCTCTCATGGAATTGAGCGTTATTCTCAGCTTGGTATGAAATTAGGAGGTTGTCTGTAAGTATGAATGTGCTCGAGAATATTGACTACCCTTCAACTTGAATCAAACTTATCTCAGGTTCCAGCCTCTAGATGCAGCGAACATCATACACATAAAAATGGCAGACACAAGTTCGACGGAGAATTCGGAGCAAACATTTACAGAGAAAAAGTCCAATGAAAACATTGCTGGTCATGGCATTACTCAATCCCCAGAGCAAGCCGAGTACCTTCAGGGCATCCGGCTCCTGACGATCGTTCTATCGATGATGCTGGCCGTGTTCTGTGTGGCACTAGACAATACTATCATTGCAACAGCCATTCCTCATATGACCGATACTTTCAAAACGGTGGATGATATTGGCTGGTATGGCTCCGCCTACCTGCTGACCACATGCTGTAAGTGTATTGGATGTATGCCATGAACATTGGTTGACTTTCTTAACACGACATAGCATTCCAGCTCCTCTACGTAAAATTCTTCCGCGCCTTCAACGTAAAATGGGTCTTCTTATTGTCGCTTTTCATCTTTGAGGTTGGATCAGCAATATGCGGTGCCGCCCCGTCCTCGACGTCTTTCATTGTTGGTCGAGCTATCGCCGGTCTTGGAGCTGCTGGAATCTTCACCGGTGCCACTACCATTACTGCCATCGTCGCTCCCTTGAGATTGAGACCAATCATCGCAGGTCTGTTGGGAGGATTATTTGGAATCTGTTCTATTCTTGGCCCACTGGTCAGTTCTAATCAATCTACAAAAATTGGGAGAGAAATGCTAATTTCAATCTAGCTAGGTGGTGTCTTCACTTCAAAGGCAACGTGGCGATGGTGCTTCTACATCAATCGTATGTATTTGTCTCCTATTATCTGTCATTTGTCTGCATGTCAATTAACGTCTCAATGGCATCTAGTCCCAATCGGCGCCCTCACAACAATCGGCGTAGGCTTTCTACTTCACATTCGACAAACCTTTACCAAGGCCAGCGGCAACGCCTGGCAGGTATTCTTTCACTTTGATCCTATCGGCAATACCCTTTTCATCGGTTCGATTATATGCCTTCTCCTGGCGCTACATTGGGGTGGCGATACCTATCCATACTCTAACGGACGCATCATTGCTCTATTTGTACTGTTTGGTCTGCTGCTCATTGGCTTCGTGATCGTCCAGGTACATCGATCAGAAGACGCAACAGGTAAGTTCTTTGGCCTGAACTATGCCGCCGTGTAGTCGTGAAGTATCTATATTAACACATATTTGCTCACAGTCCCTCCGCGTGTTGCCAAACAGCGTAGCATACAATTTGTGCTTTTGTTCGCCTTCTCCCTCGGTGGTACGATTTTTCCGATTGTGTATTACATCGCAGTGTGGTTTCAGGTTGTCAAGAACTTGAGTCCTATCCTCTCAGCTGTACACACTCTACCCTTGATCCTGTCCCAGCTTTGCGGAAACATCGTCGCTGGAATTCTGACGTCCAAGATCGGTTACTATGTACCTTTTATTTGGGCTTCTTCTATTCTGATGCCTCTTGGCGCAGGCCTGATCACAACCACCACGGTAGACATTTCGCTGGCAAAGTCGTTCGGGTATCAGATTCTCTTGGGATTTGGCTTCGGCTTCGGCTTTCAACAAGGCGCTGTGACGTGTCAGACCGTGCTACCTGCGGCTGATACGCCCATAGGTACCTCGGTGACGTTCTCTGCGCAGCTTCTGGGTGGTGCCATTTTCCTATCGGCGGCCCAGAATTTATTCGCTACGCATTTGAGCAAGGCTATATCGGCAATGAATATCCCCGGCGTCACAGGGAGCATACTGGCTCAGGCTGGGGCAACTGATATACGCCAGATCGTACCTACGGAATACGTTGACGGGGTGCTTGTGGCCTACAATAATAGCATTGTGAAAGTGTACCAGCTCGCGCTTATCATGAGCTGTCTAGCAATCCTGGGGGCTGTCGGCGTGGAATGGAGGTCGGTCCTGGCGAAACCGAAGCCAGCTGAAGAGGTTGAAATGGCCGAGAGTGAAACATCGGAATAAAGATGCGGATAGACAGCCATCAAACATGGGACAATTAAACCGAATTGGTAAAAAGTTGAGGACTAATAATATGAAGACTTGTGATTTTGTTCCCGCTCTTCAAATTGCATTTATACTTAGCAAAGCTTGCAGCATTTGACTACAATCTTGATTGTTACACTGGTAGTCCCAGACAAGTTGACCATAGGTGCAAATTCTTGAAATCGTATTATTAGGCTTGAATTGCTAGATCAACAACAAGGAACTCGGTATAGACTAGGTACTATAGAGTCACCACGATTTTCTTTGCAGAAACACCCTTTCTGTTCAAATCCATGCCTTCCTGGACATGTTCCAGACCTTTACCCAGAACATAAGGCTCCGGAGCTGGGACGAACCGGCCATCTTGCAGAGCCATGGGGAGATAATCCTCGTAAATTGCCTTCCCAACCTCGTTCTGCATATTATCACTGCCCCAGATGAATTTCGCTTCCACTCTTTTGAGTTTTGCCTTGGTCTTGATTGACATCATCGAAATGCCCATTTGTAGACCGAATGCTGGCCAATCCAAGATTCCTTGCGGAAATCCGCTCGCCGGCAAATCCACACTCGCCTGCGCAACAAACTTCCTTCCCTGAATCCGAGAGACAATATCAACGCAGTATGCCAAAGACTTTGGACCTATGGCCATGGCGCCAACGCTATTTCGGTCTTTGAAGGCTTTCACAATATCGTCAATGACGGTAGGACTGTTGTAGTCGAATGCCTCGACGGCGCCCAGTTTCTTCACAAGAGCATGGTTATGCGGGCCGGCAGTTGTGATAACTTCATATCCAGCTGCAGTTGCCAATTGAATGGCATTGCAACCAACGCTCGTTGAACCGCCCCAGATAAGGATGGACTCCTTCTTATCAGGGACCGAGACAGGCTTTTCGTTGGTTGGGTGACGTAGAGCCAGGTAATCTTTCATGAACAGGCCACATGAAGCAGTGGAAAGACCGAGAGGAAGCACGCATGCAGCTTCGTACGTGATATGATCAGGGATATGGGAGGCGAGGTTGGTCTGCACGACGGTATACTCTTGAAAGGCGCCCTCGGAGGACTTATTGCTTCGCTTGTCCATACCAACGGCATGAGCCACTACTCGATCGCCGACTTTAAATCTCGTCACCCCAGGACCAACCTGAACTACCTCCCCGGCGAGATCGCTACCCATGATGAAAGGGTACTTGATCCATGGTGCAAACAGATCTCCAGAGCCTTGTTTGAACCAGTCCAGCGGATTGATCGCAACGGCGCCATTCTTGACCGTGATCTTGTTCTCCCCCGGTTCAGTGTACTCGGCGGTACCAAGTTCCAGCTGCGCCTTCTTTGCCGGAATGTAAACAGCTTGGTGAGGCATGGTGAATCAGACGAGACGTAGTGCGCGCAAGCAGCAAGTGGCAGTGAGCAGGAACGAAGGTAGGAGAGGCTAGCCGTGGATGGCTTTCTTTCTTTCAGCTTGGCCAACTACCTGAATTGCGCAAAGTCTTGTCCCTGCGACTGAGACATGCTGACACCAGGCCTTCCATGGCGAACACGAGGTGGTCGAGCACCGGAGTATTTGACTCCTTTGATTCAAGCTGAAAAAACTCCTAGCTTCAGAAGCTGAGTTGCAAGAATGCAAAACTCAGGGCTTGCAGATGGCTTGGGATATGTATGTTGGTTTCCTTGGTCGACAAGGCGACGTACAGAAAGCTCGTGTAAATCCACGTCATTGTACATATTTAGGGCCGATCCTCACGACCTTTTATGTGCTTTGATCAAGAGATCTTTATCTTAGCGTCACGCTTAACCACTTGAGGTAACTCATGTGCAATCAATGTTTATTTCTCTCTACTATGTAAGTTAACTCTGGAGCAGGTCTAGACCCGTGGGGTAGAACTAGGCCTTTGTACGCAGCAAGATTTGTATGCTATTGTCTACCTTGGAAATCAATGTCCAGTCGTTATAGTATCGCATATTAACCATGATAGTTCAATCCTTCTATGAATTCCGCGTCGTGTCACTAAGTTACGCGCGTAAAGCTACACCTGCTCCCAATGATCTAAGAAGACTCTTTCCATACGTCGTAACCAAAGATGTATTCGAGATCACAGAAGCGATGGCGCCGATTAGTTGCGCGAGAAATAGTCTCGAGATCAGCGTCACTCAGATCGATCAGCAAGACATTCCCTTGTATGCGCTCGGGATTTGCACTGGCGGGCAACACCCCGTAACCACGTTTTAGGCCCCACGCAATAAGCACTTGCGCAACGCTGACACCCTTAGCGGCCGCTAGTGCTTGGAGCTCTGGATTGTCGCGAAGTCGTTCGTCCGTGCCAGGGATGCTGTGCTGCGAGCCGAGGGGCGAGAACGCCATCTGATAAGAACCTTCTCGTTAGTTCGAACGTCGACGAATGAAGGTGAAGGCTCACGCCGAGAATTTACCGGCAGGATATTCCGTGACAGACAGTATTCGACCAATTCAGTATTAGGGCAATACGGGTGAATTTCAACCTGGTTAATCACGGGAATGATTTCGGCGCTTGCCAGTAGAGACTCAAGCTGCGCAGTCGACCAGTTCGAAAGGCCGATGGAGCGGGCTTTGCCTTTTCGGTAGAGTTTTTCCATGACTGGCCAGATCTTTTCAGGGTGTTCAGTTCGGTCCCGCACTATACAGTACTAACCATTCCAAAAGGAGGCGTTAGTCTTTTACGTACCACCACAGTGTAGTGTATGTCTACATACCTTGCCGTCCGTCCCAATGCGCGGCTGGTAGTCAGCAGTACGCTCGGCTGCCACAGGCCAGTGAATCAGGAAACAATCAACGTAGTCCAGTCTCAATTTTTGCAAAGAATCCGTCAGACTCCATTCAATGTCTTCGTCAGATCCGCAGAGATGTGGCCACACTTTGGTGGTGATGAAGAGCTCGGAGCGAGAGGCGGCTGGATTGCTTGCTAGCCAGTCGCTAATTGCGCTGCCAACCTCATCTTCATTGTCGTAACTAGTGCACACACACTCTCCTGATAAGCAAGTGCAGCGAAGAAGAAACATATCAATCAAGTAAGAATCAAGCAAAGGAACAGCTTACAACCATGCGCCATCTACATGTCGGTATCCGGCATTTAGAGCTGCCAGCACCGCCTGGTACGTCACGCCTGGGGTACGGCCTTTCTTGAAAGTACCGAACCCTAAAAGAGGGATATCAACCCCATTGTTCAGGGTCCTGAGAGGAATTTCTTTTGCCATATTGCATGTGGTTTCCTCCATAGCACTGATGATACTAGAATTTTATCGATCTAATGATGACTCTACAACTACATGCTTATGTATCAAATTCAGAGGAGCTACTGGGGTCCCAAGACGAGAAATCACAATATAGCTTTGCAAGTCTATTGTACTGGATTAATGAAGAAACTCCATGATGAGTAAGAGAAAACTCCGGAGATCATGCGTATTTATTTCCGTACAGAATTTGCACATTTATCTAATCGGAGACCGAGGTAATAATCTGCCCTCTGAAGAAAATGGCATTGTACTATCATTTTCAGCGACGCGATTTGTATATGATATACCCATCTTGCTAGTCAACGTTGCTGCTCATAGAGGCATAGGTCTTTCTCCCCTAACAAAGCTAACAATTATACTGCACTCTTCAACCATGTCCACCAAACAGGTTGAAATCGTCTTTGGGGCGATCCAGTTCGGTCAATTCCCAGAGATCAAGGGTCGCACGCTCCCCTTTACGACTGTTGACCAAGTGCGCCCCATGTTGGATGCCTTCCAAGCCCATGGTCACACAAAAGTCGACACGGCTCGTATTTACGGCGGCGGATTCTCAGAAAAGCTTCTCGCTGAAGCCAATTGGCAATCAAGGGGGTTGCGCGTGGAAACAAAGCTCTATCCCACAAGATCGCGTCCTCTCGGCCCGCAGAATGTACCATATAGCCACGCCCCGGAAGACCTAAGGGCGGGTCTTGATGCGAGCCTTGCCGCGTTACGTACCAACAGTATCGACACGTTCTACCTCTATGCTCCTGACAGAACTGTACCCTACTCAGAGACTCTTGCGGAGATTGACAGTCTCTATCGAGACGGTCGCTTTGCGCGCTGGGGCCTATGCAACTTTCCAGCATGGGAAGTTGCCCTGATAAACGAAATCTGCACGAAAAATGGCTATATTCCGCCCGCCGTCTACCAGGGACCGTACAATGCCCTCCTCCGAGTGGTCGAACCTGAACTTCTCCCGTGTTTACGCCACTACAACATGTCTTTCGAGGCCGGCCATCCCATTGCGAATGGCCTCTTGACTTCCCGGTATTATCGAGACATGCCGGACGACGCTCATCTCCCGGGCGGACGCTTTGACCCTAGTCATTATCTAGGTCGACATATTCGTGGGAAATATTGGCACTCGGCGTATTTCGATGCCTTGGAAGAGATACAGAAGGGAGCATTGGCGCATGAGCTGACCGTGCTAGAATGCGCGTTGCGCTGGCTGCGTTATCACAGCGGACTTAAAGGAGACTACGGCGACGGAATCTGTATTAGTGCCAGCAGTCTTGAGCAGCTTGAGGAGCTCCTTGCTGACCTTGAGAAGGGACCGCTTCCGCAAGAAATGGTGCGCGTGATGGAGGTAGCAGGCGCAAAAGCCCGAGCTCAACCGGCGCTCTATTACAACTAGCTAAAATCAAACGAGATAATGAGCACGTACATAGATAAAGAAAACAAGACAAAAAAAAAAGAAACTTACGGCCCCAGTCAACTTTGAGCTACGTAAGCCATATTGTACTACTAAATTTTGGTTTTGAGCTCCCGGTTCTGGAAATCTTCATGCTAAGCTCTTCGGGAAACCAAGGGACCAAGAAAGCTTCCAATGCCCACGCATCCTGACAGCTAAACATCCCAATCCGGTAAGTAATCGAAATGCTTATTGCTTGCATCATGTAAGACCCTGTGGTCTGTTCTAGGTAAGTTTTGACGAGTGCGGATGCTGCTTCATGTTCATTGGACCATTGACAAGGGCATGAAGAGCACAACATACACGTGGATCTTGCTGTTCTAGCTGCATTGATAGTGTATACCCTGATGGTAACCGGTAGGTGTCTCAACGACATGAACCTGTCGATAAGATAAACCATCTACTGTATGTGCTCTATGCATCTTGCCGAACCATTAACCTATATGATCTTAGTTGCATGCTTCAAAACTTGTTTTCAAAGCCTCGAATCCAGCCCATGACATCACTTAATAGCATTTAATATATATGCAATTCGTAACGCAGAGGTGTTAGCATGGACCATTATTTTTGTAACCAAATATGTTGGTTCTGGGGGCCGATCTATAGGCTCGATCCACACGACCAGCTGACGAAGAGACTAATGATATGTGAATGTTCCTGAGTCAAGAAGCACAACGTACACTAGTACCAATAAACATTTCCGAAGGTAACATTAGCGCTTATGCTCGTGTTATAGTTACAAGCTCTATGCATATTCGTATACAGAGTTCTGTACCACTCGTGGAAGATCGCAGCGGTGTCCGTCTAGCCCTAACTCCAGAAACGCTCCACTTTCTGTTGGAGACTAGAAGAATCTCCATCACATCTCTCCAACACAGTAGCTTTCTAGAAGCTTGGATTGGTTGATATATACTGGGATCCCGTATTGCATTGTCATTCTGAACCATTAGTCAACCTCAAACCACGCCCACTGCTGCATGCAGCCCATGAAGAATACGATCGCGTAGGCTCGAAAGAAGCTTCGGGAATTGAACAATATATATGAACCAGCGCTGACCGGCATGAGTTCATAATTCGATTGGAACATGTAATATTATCTGCAACTGGTAGCTATACTCCATCCTCCGCCATGCCCACCGGTAGAACATCACAGCAGTCTCGACAACTGCCAGGCCTGGCCTGCGAAGAGTGTCGCAAGCGCAAGCTTCGATGTGATCGACAGCGCCCACAATGTCGTCTTTGCAATGAGCTCGGCATTATATGCGAGTTGAATCTAGCCCGGCCTCCTCGTGGTCCAAAGAAAGGTTATTCAAGAAGTTCACAAGCAAAGAAGGGTAAGCTCTAGCTTCTCAAAGCTCTTGGCGTACATACAATTAAAAAATTTTCGACAAGGTACAACTTCTACCAATCCTCCTGGACAGGCACCGGATGTCTCCAGTTCGGAGAGCTCGATCCAAACAGATGGCGATGATAATCGTATGGGCTCAGAGAGCCGAGATCTTTCCGAGGGCTGCCAATTACCATACATTTCCAGGATAATGCAAGCCGAGCTGTATGTTTTCACCAAGCATTTTTTCTCTATTGGTGTTTTTCTTTTATATTTTTAACATAGATTTGAAGGCATCATCTATATTTCGATCGCATCCATGCGCTCGTTCCCATGCTTCAACAACAGCGTTATTGCACGTGGGCGACTCTCGATACAAAAAGTGAAGCACAACAATGCCTTCAATATGCGATGTGGACACTGGCGACCACAGTAACAAAGCAGTTTGACTCAATTCGTGACTCCCTTTACGATGCAACAAAAAGCCTAGCCCACGGCTTAGAAAACAAAAATCGTCACCGGTCGAATATCCCCATTGAACTCGCTCAAATCTGGGTTCTGCTGACCGTTTACGAGTTTATGCAAAAAGATTATCATCAAGGTTGGATGAGTGCCGGTCATACTTTCAGACTGGTCCAGCTCATGCGACTCCATGAGATTGATAGACCTTTGGGTATTGGCAGCTGCCAGATGTCGTCGTCCAGTTCAATCATGACTACCTCATCTGCATCCTATTCTTCCGTATCTTCGGACATTTTGCCTCTTGGGCAGTCCCCAGACTGGGTTCAGAAAGAGGAAATGAGAAGGACATTTTGGATGGCATACTGTCTCGATCGATTCCCATCTATGTGCAACAACCTTCCGTTGACTTTTAATGAGCAAACGGTCAGTCGAGCATTCTTTCACTTTGCTGCAACCTGTCCGAACTAACTGTAGATACCCAGATTTGCTGCCGACTACCCATGCCCGAAGAGGCATTTCAGAACAACCAACTTGTCGTCGAGTGCTTTCATTCCGAAGGCCTAACACTTACGGGCGCCGCCGCCGCGGATCTCTCCTATATGTCGCAGTTCGTTCTCCTTGCCACTGCATGCGGTCGAACGATTGCGCACGGTCAACAATCCGCGGTAGAACAAACCTACGGTGATGCACTACAGAGCTTTATGGACCGACACGAATGGCTTGACACACTCCTCAGCCAGCGCCTGCAGGCAATATCCCCGATTTCGCGGCCCCGAGATCCTCTATTTCTATTTTCTCATATGATGGCTCAATGTATAATCTTGAAGCTATATAAGGTCCTTCAATCCAACTCTAGCAGCATGAACGACCCAGACTCGACTATGCTACTAGAATATCAGCAACGTGCAATAGCAGCCGCTGATAAGATTGTCAGCTACGCAGCACATTTAGATCAATTCAACCTATTCAAAGTGAGTCGCAAAATTCTTCTGGAAATATTCGCAAGTGTCACATGGAGACTGACAGTCAAGCAAAGGTTCACCCCTTTACCCCATTTACTATCTATCTTTGTGCCGATTTCTTTCTCAGCAATATTCACATGGATCCTCTTTTTGAAATACATTACCTCGAAATGACACAAGTGTTGACTGAGCTAGCTAGCATGAACCATTTGGCCGAGTATTGTACGGATCTCCTGACTTCCGGGAGTCCTGTGAGCGACTTCATGCCGTGGGGAACCACCAAGACAGACGGCGGTGATATTATGGAATCCGTCGCATTGTTGGGAATGGGTGACTGTCAATTCACCACTGAAGACATAGCAGCTTTTGAGGCTTTTGCGTCCTCTTTCAAGTAATCTTGGAACGTGATGTCCATTTTAGCCGTCGCAATTATTAGAACAGGATACAGCTGTATATACGATCTACGAATTACGAACGAGTTCAAGTCTTTGGAGACGTGATGAATGCGAGGACCGTGGATTATGCTAAGAGATATTACCGCGTGTAAGTAGGCATGTCACTAAGCATTCCGAGCGTTTTGGTAGATGATTTCCCTAGATTCGTTTAGATGCGAGCTGCCTTGTTTAATGTTGGTAAACGAGCAAGCTGCATATGCGACACGAAAGTAAATTTCGAGCAACCATGTGAACAGAGCATATCTTCAATTAATCATCCTTCTAGGTGAATGTATACCTATATTCTCGTATATACGTCCGTCACTATGACCACCTGCATACAGCACAGAATGGACATGATTATTTGAGACTTATTAGGGTTGGAATGTTTTTGGAGCGAGGGACATCGAATAGATTGAATCCGAAAGGGACGACTTGTTATGGGCCAGTACAACACGACATGTCAGTACATTATTTGATTATAACAATCAATAAGATACGCGTATTAACGTTTCGCAAAAAGTACTTATTGACAATCAACATCACTTTGTTAGAAACCCAGTCTCTCTCCATGCACAGATGAATTTCCTCACAGTCTCACTGTCGATAGGCCCTACTTTGCGCAATGTGGTTGAATGTTTTTCGGTATGTTTGGTCTCTAATAAAAGCCCTCCACACGACATGCGAGTAAAATTGTCATCCAAGAAGTCAATCAACTTGGCAGCCGGATTGGCTGTATCCGGCTTTCCGGACGCCATACGATTTCTGACTTTACCGACCCAAGCTTCAAAGGAAACGATATTCGTTTGCGGGATACCTAAAGCATCGGCGAGAACAGGTAAGGTATCGCTCCATTGCTGACGCACTGGATTGTCGATATGATAGAATGCGTACGGCCGTTCAGTCCAAAGAAGGTCGACCAATGTACTGGCGACGTCGTCAACACAGGTCCACGATAATTCGCCAGTAAAAGCAGGTAGTGCATTGAGTGTCTGTGAAGACTTCAATAGGAAAGGGAGGTGTTCAGCCGAGTTCCAGAACCCGCTAACCTTCGACCCTGCGATCTGTCCGATGCGCACTGCCATGGCATTGAACCGGTCGGGAAATTTGTGTAGCGTCTCATCGAGCATCAGTTCACATACGTATTTGGCGTCTCCGTAGCCATTCGGCAAGATATCTTCCACCGACATGCGCTGTTCGGGTACGTAGACGGTCCGTTTCGATAAGGGATAGTAACCAACAACCGCAATGGAAGAAATGAATTGAAACGTAAGTTTGAATTGCGGTGACCTTTGGGACGAGATGTCGCTTGCAAGGTCTAGCATGTTTTTCATGATATGAAATTGTGACTCAAAACCCTTGAGCGATCGCGTTGCACTCATCAACCAGGCGTTATGGACAATATGCGTGACACTACCAATGACATCCTGCCGAGCTGTTTTGGTCAAACCTAACGCTGGCTTGGAGAGGTCTGCTTCGTATACTGTCAACTTAGAAAGAACCTCAGGTGATATTCTGATTCCTCTGATATTGAATGACTTGCACTGTCTTGCGAAACCATCTCCGTTACTTCGTCGGTTCAGACAAATGATTCTCGACACGCTCGAAAGGCCGGCGAGATTTGCGACCATGTGTGACCCGAGGCTACCAGTGCCGCCTGTCAACAGGATACAGTCCCCATGGCTACTACCCTCGGTGGCACTCATAAACTCGGCACCGTTGCTGTCAATCTTGAATCCCTCGGTCATTTTACGAACGTACTCGTCAATGGCTACCTTTCGTGCAGCGCAGTCAGCCGATGGTGGTTTTTCTGACACAGGAAGTAGTGATGAACTGCGCTCGTACCTCAAATCACCGACCATAGCCATGAGTAGTCGCTCCACTTTGTTCTCAGGCTTTTGACCATCGGTCCAGTCGACATATCCATAGCCTGCTTTGGTCAGATCGCTTTTCCACCTCATTTCGTCTGCTACAGCATGCTGCCTTCCATCGTCGAACAGCCACCAGCCCTCGAAGAGCCCAAATATCATGTCCACCCAGTATAAAGTGCCGGTCATTTCTACCATCATCAACAGTCCATCAGAGCGAAGAGCACGACGCATCTGTTCCGTAGATTTGACCAAGCTGTGTGTCGCATGGACTGCATTACTTGCGATGATGATATGCTGCGAATTGAGCAGGTCGTCAGGAATTGGCGCTTCAATGTCGTGGGTACGGTATCTCATGAATGGATACTGTTTGAACCTTTTTCGGGCAGCGGCGACAAAAGAAGGTGCAAGATCTGTGAAGGTGTACTCGACCGGGACATTCAATGTGGCAAGGAGAGGAACAAGCCAATTGGTGGTACCGCCCGTTCCTGCACCCATCTCTAGAATTCTCAACGGACCAGAGACGTTCTTGGGGAGCTTAGAATCGAGCCTTGTGAGGAAGTTCTTTATCTGTGCATAGTACAGGCGGTTGAGAGGCCAGTCACCGTACAAGCGAGACACGAGCTTCCTGCCTTCCTCTGATCCAAATATAAGGCGAATACCGTCTGTTTCGCCCTTAAAAATCTGTACTAGGTGACGCCCAGCGTAGTACGTAAGCTCTATTGCGTCCTTATGTTGAGGAAACTTCCTGGATAGGTCTAAAGCAAAACTTTCGCTGTTGTGAGGCGGGATGCTGGCTTCAGTTCGTATGAAATGGTCACCCTGTTTGGTGACAAGTCCAGCTTCCTTTTCTAACATAGAATAGAGGTAGTCAACTAGTTGAACATCCTGGGGTTGATGACTGATTCGTGGGAGACTTGCTCCAGGCTGTGCATCACGAATGGAGCAGCCCAAAGCCTCGAAAGCTTCGATGGTCAACGCAATGCAAAGATCATTTTTCCCCGGGAGTACTGTCTTCATGTAGTCGTCGCACTCAAAGTCACTAATGAGTTTGTCTGTCAAAGCCTTTGTTTCATCGAAGGCTTCCATGACTAATGATTGAGGAAGTGACAACGCATCAGGAACTCTGGATGAGATGCGGGACTCATTTTCAGTACTCATTGCGGCACGTTGGACCATTGGTGGGATAGCCACTGGCTTAGAAATCTCTGGTGGACCATTTATCCTGGCATCGAGATCACTGACGGTCAGTTCCTCGATGATAACATCTTTTGGTATGTCGTGGCCCAACTTGGATACCATGTCATCCCTTATCTCTGTCGATAGTAGAGAGTCAACGCCAATGTCGCGTAGAATGGTTTTCATCTGAATTTCTGATTGGTCGATACCTAAGAACTCCGAGAGATATGCAAATATATCAACACCACCAGTACTCATCTGACTGACGCTCGTTTCTGAGTCCGAGGCTGCGTCGAGACCATGGCTCAAAACAGATACGTCGTCTGGACCGACTGAACTGTCTGAGGTGTCTCCGTCAATACCCAATGCAGCGTTGACAATTTTCATAAGTCCAGGAACGTCAAAAACCTCCACCAGCTCATTTTCCGGTAGAACTATCTTGAACTTTTCCTCGATCTCTTTTGCCATTTCCATACCCATTAATGAGTCGATACCGATATCCGCAAGATTGCTGTCGTCTCTAATCTCGTTGTCCTCGAGACCACATAAGTCGGCAAGGATAGCTTTGACTCTGGTTAAAGATTCAGCTGCAGCTATTGTGCTTGTTTTGGCAGGCTTCAATTTTGTCTTAACAGCTGGGATGGCAAGGCTGTTTTCTTTGGGTATGAATCGAGTGTCCACTGGTATCGAGACAGGTGCTGCGACAGGCATCGTCGATAAGCCAAGATCTGGTGTCAGGCGTAAAAGTACCTTTCGCATAGACGCTTTCGGAATCTTGACATATTTTATGCCTAGAACAACCTCTATTAGCGCTTGAGAAACTGTATCAAACACAAAGATATCGGTGGTAAAGCTAGAATTTAAGCTATTCCGGTGGTGACGTGCAGATACAATCCAGGAATTGCTGCTGCTTGCCACTTTGGGATCATACGATGGCGACCGAATCCATTGCTCAACCGCTGTAGCGATATACATATCGTTCGGGTCTCGTTCAGTCATGCAGTTGACCCAAATTCCACCCACTTGACAAAAAGAGTCAGCCAAATGAGCATCCAGCCATGCTCCAGGAGCAAGGGCATGTTTCTCGACACGTCCAGCAGATTGATTTCCATGACCGACGAGCCGTTGCAAGCCATGGTAATCGGTGCCATAATCAACAATTTCGGCAAATGTGCGATAAATGTTTCGACCCTGGATGATGTCGTCCGTTTCAGGATTCTGCAACAAGTCGTAACATTGCTTATAATCGCTAAATCGCTCATATCTGTTGAACTCTGAATGGATTTTTGCATCTTTCTTTGAATGAAACATTATGATACCGCTCGTGTGCGTTGTTTTGACTGCACCTTGGTTACTCCCAGCACTTCTGACAGTGAAATTCCAGCCGACTTCATTCGACTGAACAGGATCAAAGTCCATCCACACCGATCGTGAAGGGTCACGACAAATGGCAGCATGATTTTCGACATTCAAAACACGGGGTTCAAGATCAAGAGCTGCGGTACCACGCAACAGACTCTGAGCTGCCTCAATGGCCATGGCTATTTGCACGGTTGCAGGGCATATAGGGGCAGTTTGTGCAATGATGTGACCCAAGAGTAGCTTCTCATACTTAGGACTTGCTGTGTTTACTTGAAAAGTGGGACGACTATGCTTCTCGTCGCGATAGCCGTGGAACCAGAAAAGGTCGTCGCTGGGCTTCACTTGACCTGCTTCCGGGTCAACCGGCACTGGAAGTGCTTTGGGGACCTTTTTCAGATCGGTCCAGTGGCGTGATTTGTCAAATTGGTAAGGAGGCAAAAACAGCGGAGTATAATCTGCAATTTGTACAGAATGATGCAACCATAGTGAAACATCAACACCAGCTGCCCACAGACTAGAAGTTGCCTGTGAGAGATTGTTGATACCACGATCACCCCCAAGATTGACAGCCTGAAAATGAGACTCGACAAAGGATCCAATAGCCTTTTCAGCCATGTTAGTGACTGTTGAGTGAGAACCTGCCTCGAGAAAAGTCGCAGACGGGTATTCCTTTACGATCCGTTGCAGGACATGATTAAAGTACACGGGGTTTCGCAAATGATCCGCAACAAAAGATGCTGTAATATCTTCTGTGGTTTGATATTCAGTTGCATGCCATAGGGGTATCGTAGCCTCTTTATATTCAATCCTTTGACAGATTTCTTCCAAGTGTCCCATAATCGGAGTGACCAAACTGGAATGGAAAGCATTTGTGACATTCAATCTCTTTGCTTTGAGGCGGCCATCTCGAGGTACTGACGTTGAAAGCCTGTCGATCTCATCAACAGGGCCCGCAAGTGTAAAGGACCTAGGACCGTTAAAACAAGCAATACTAATTGGATGGTCACTTTTGTTCAGCTTGTTTGACTCATCAATCAGTTGTTGAACGAGGTTCAAATCGCCTTCAACTGCCATCATAGCCCCTTTCTCTGTGACCCATAGGTCACGAATGGCTTTGGCTCGGCCGATGATCAATGTCAACGTATCAACTAAAGTCAACCGTCCGGATATACACAGACCTGTCAACTCTCCAAAGCTATGTCCAATAATTGCCACTGGCTTTGCGCCGCACTCAATCCAGCTCTTTGCACTTGCGTATTGCACAGCAAATAGCATGGTTTGAAGATGCACAACGTCGTGTATCGGTTCACGTTGAAAGACATGCGGTAGCAAGTGTTCTTCTCCGAGTGCAACGCATGCAGAGTTGACTTCATCAAAGTGTTTCCTGAAGAGCGTGACATTGTGGTAGACTTCCGGGTCCAACCCAATGAAGTTGGACACCTGGCCACCAAAGCACAAAATAAGAGGTCGCGGGGTTGGAATCTGATAGCTTTGAATAGAGGCACTGCTGTTCTTCTCAAAGGCATCAAGTTTTTCTACCAGATCCTCTATAGAGGCACTGGTGAATATGAGGCCATGGCCCAGTGACCTGTTTGATTGCCGTGATAGATTGAAAGCTAGGTTAGCCAACGAAACCTCTTTATGATTTATAAGGTATTGACGAAGCCGAGCTGTGTACGCGCGCAAGCTTTTCGGATCCAGGGCACTTAGCCAGACAGGGTGGTGGCGGTTATTGTCCCTGAAAAATGGCTTGATGTTGTGTGACGGTGGCTGTGTGACAATCATGGAGGCATTTGAGCCTGATGCGCCGTAATTATTGATAAGGGCGGTTCGTGTTTGTGCACCCCATGGTTGAACCTGTCGAGCAATAGAAATACGATCCTCTGGGGTAGCTTTGATTGCCGGATTAATCTGTTGAAAGCTTGCCTGGGGAGGAATACAAGCCTTATTGATCATAAGGAGTGTTTTCACTAATGACACCATGCCAGATGTACACTCAGCGTGGCCAATCAAGCCTTTGACAGAACCCAGCATTAGTGTATCGGTACGATTCACTCCAAGCACTCGACGGATACTCTCATATTCTACGGGATCACCGACGGGCGTTCCAGTGCCATGAGCCTCCACGACAGAGATCTTGTCCGGTTTGACGTGCGCTTTAGTGACCACCTTCTGAAAAAGGTCAATGAGGGAAGGACTGTTTGGAACAAAGACTGGAGTATGGTTGAGATTCTGTTGAACCGCGGTTGCTGCGATGACTCCGTAGATCAAATCACCCTCTGCAATGGCGGCAGACATTTTTTTAAGAAGAACTGCACCCACGGCTTCTCCTCTACAATAACCGTCAGCATGTGAGTCAAAAGGCTTGCAAGTCCCAGTGTGGCTGAGGAATGAGCCGGCGTCCAAATTCTGAAACCAAAGTGCGTTGGTCATGATATGTGTACCACCAGCGAGCGCCGAAGTGCAATCACCATTCAAGATGGCCTGACATGCCTGATGTACTGCCACAAGAGAAGATGAGCATGCGGTATCAATTGTAAGTCCTGGTCCGCTCCACCCAAAGTAATGGCTAACTTTTCCTGCGATAAAGCCTTTCAAGTTCCCTGTTGCAGAGAACGCATTTGGAGCATGACAAGCAATATTGTTTTCGTAATCTACAGCGCAAACGCCGATATAACAACCAACATGAAGGTCTCGGGGTTTAGATGATGGTCGGAAGTATCCGGATTGTTCCACAGTTTGATAAGCGATCTGTAGCAGTTGGCGTTGCTGAGGATCCATGGCAGCGGCTTCTCGAGGGCTTTTCTTAAAAAATCGGTGGTCGAACTTATCGTAGTCGTCAACGAAGTTACCGAACCATTTGCGACCTGGTTTCGTCTCACGAAATGGCGTTTCGAAATTGAATCGATCGTCCGGTACTTCTTTATGTTGTGATTTTCCCTCGCAGAGCAGGTCCCAAAATTCTTCCAGATCGTTTGCTCCTGCCACTTTACATGAGACCCCGATCACTGCAATGTCATCCTCTGAGTACGGCCTAGCATCGTCCAGGTCAACAAAATTGATCACTTTGTGGCTAATCTCGCGCATTATGGACGGCGGGACACATCGGTCGAGACCAAACGAGACGATAAGAGAATCCTCACTCTGAAGACTGGAGGACCGCACTGCGGTGAAGGTCTTGTACCATTGGGAGACGTTGACTAAGATGGATCGTAGTATCTCGGCATGTGGGCGTTCATCTGCAATGAAGTTTCCTTCTGAATTCGATCTGGCTGGTGTTTTGAAATTTGCGGCACTCGGAAATTTGAATTCAGGATTTGAGTCGCAAAATGAAATCAAATCGTCGATAGAACTTTCATGACCGTTCCAATGAAATCTCCCATGGAGTGCAAGCTCGTTGACAATGGCGCCCGCCTTTTTCAACTCAAGTGATAAGGCTGATGCCGTTGCTGTC
The DNA here is from genome assembly GCA_023625915.1 of Talaromyces sp. PB3603. NCBI lineage: Eukaryota > Fungi > Ascomycota > Eurotiomycetes > Eurotiales > Trichocomaceae > Talaromyces > Talaromyces sp. PB3603. Next base: position 839,741 of record JAMAFY010000008.1, read on the forward strand.
GCTGTAGTGATAGTAGCTCTGTTTTCGTCATATTCAACAGAAATGTATGCCTATCCAAGGTTAAATTCATCACAGAATCTGTAAAAAAACGACCACTTACATCTGGATAGTCTTTCATGATCCGAATTACCTCCTCACCAACGTTTGCGGAATTCCAAGCTGCCGCTAGAGATGACGATCGTTCATGATTCTCGACAGCGTCGACTAATAGCCCACTAAGTAGAGCGATACGTAGGGCAACAGCACCATATGTTTGAAAGTCCTCCCTGCAATTGCTGCTTGATATAGCAGCAGCACTCAGAAGCCCCACACAAAGCCCGACGGTCTCGATTCTCGAGTTTGCAGCGGCCGCTTTATGAGGGTCCGCATCTGCCGGATAGGCACATTGAAGATATTTCGTGTATTGTGTCAGTTGGGAGATGATCACGAGCGGATTGAGAAAAACATTTGGGATAACGAATCCCTTTGGAGGAAATTGGCCACTTTGAAGCCAATCTATCAAGCTTTGTTGGAGTGCGTAGGCTTTTCCAACTCGGAGCTGAGGAATTTTCTGCGAGATGACGTCCAACCACTCCGGAAATCCATGTATGGCATGTAAAATCCATTCATGCTCCTGTGGATTGATCAAGAGGTCGGAACGAATACGTCGGAACTCCTCTTCGTCGAAAGACAATGCTTGTGGACCAAATAGTAGGACTGTGTGGCCAACAACGGGATTGGAAAGGCGCTCCATCATTCAGATAATAATATATCTACCAAGAATTGAACAAGAAGTTTCTAATCACTCAACATCTGAACTTCTTTCTTGTCCTTTACTTTTGAAGGAGAAAGTGATTAATGGTGCGTACTGCTTGCGGACGATTCAGCTTAAGGAGACGGCGTTCGGCATCCTGTGACTAAATTAGACTAGGTCTATAATAAGGTGTCGTGGACAAAATCTCATCCGTCTTTATCTATCTCTTGATGTTTCTTACGAGACGGTTCGATTGTCGAATGTCGGAGTTTTTTCTCATCGGAGTATTTGGCCTGGTCTTAGGGCTGGAAAGTCCACGTGCAATGCAATCTACCCGTTCCCCTGCCATGTGTAAATGATCACTCTGAAAAGAAGATGCCGTCAAAAATTTCGGAGTATTACCTCTAAAGAAAAATGCTAAAATACAATTACTGATTAGCAATTCATGGTGTTGACTGTTTAGTAAATCACTCTCTTATCGACTTCCGTATATCGTATGACTACATCGGATACGACTTTTGATCCTCAGTCTAAATCAACGCCAGCCTCCAATGCCATAGCAAAGATTGCACTTGTCACAGTAGTTACGTCTTTTGTCTTGATTGGTACTCGATGTTCTCCATCCCATTCCACCAAAGTAGTGTAAGACAGGTCGAAAGATTCCTTCAGCAGTTGTTGGTGATAGTCTAGTCCCGGATCTCGCATACCATGGACGTGTAATGTTGGAATTCGTATGAGTGGTTGAGTAGAGTATGTCTCCAAACCTTGTGGCGGAATTCTGTTCTTCAGTTTGATTGATATCAGAGGGCCTCGACCTGCCAGTAGAACACCGAACCGGAAATCAATTTCTTTCGTGTCGTGGAATCGTAAAGTACCGGTTTGTTGAGCAAGTAGGATACTAGCACAGATCTTTGCCCCCTGACTAAAACCCATCAAACCAACCCACTCGCCGGTCGCACCTTGCGCCGTGTCGTTAGCCATCGCAGCACTTAAAGAGGCCACGATAGGAGCGACAACGCTTCCGTTATCTGTTTTCAAAGTAGCGTCCGGTTGCCATCGTATCCATGTTCGGAAGTCTCCAAAGTCTTTGTACACAAGGGTAACGTCAGGGCCGGGCTGGGAAGAGAATGGACCTTCTGCATAGCATAAGCGGAATCTAGTTTGAAGAATTTTTTCGAGTACTCGGCATTGCGCCTTGAATATCCGAGCATTGCTACCACCGCCGTGTAAACATAGAATTCGAGGTAATCGCAAGCTTCTTGTTTCTGTTTGTTCCATGAGAGCGGTCTATAAATGATTCTCCGTCACCCTTGGTCTGACGAGATGATAGATTTGTTCCAGGTAATCTGACAATATGGCCGGTCGATTGGTGTAGGACAAATGGTTGTAGCCTTACTATCTTGAAAGGGATCTGTCTCGAACAGTTCAATTTATCCCTAGTGAAAGCCTCTAGATTAGGAAGTCGGACTTCTTGACGGAGTTTCTCTAGTCAATACAAAGCGCTCATCGTTCTAACATCTAGGTAGATTCAATAGATTTAGTCTTCAAGACGTTTTAGCATGTCCATTCTGAGCGACTTTAGTACTACAACATTCTACTGAAGGTAGACAGCATACAATAACGAGGCCAGGCTAACAGAAAAAGCAAGAGCTTGAAAGCGTAGAACTTGTGAACGAGGGTCCTAAAAAGACTTCACAACCGAACAGCTACAGGGGCCTCAAAGGGCACTGAATTAGGTACATCTCCTTGGATTCGCTGATTAAAGTCCTTCTTCACATCTTTCATCATTCCTGCAAAATCGAAGTACCAGATTTTATGAGATCTCCACTTGATCTCCTCGAAACATTTATCTGGATCCTCACCAGTGACCGGATCGGCCCATTCGTAGATATCGCAAACCTCCCGGCTACTTCGCACGAGCCATTGGGTTCGTTCGTGCCGAACGGCGTTGTAAGATTCAAAAGCCGCGCTGATAATTCTTGAAAGGGATGTGTCAGTATAAGTGGGGGCTTTTAGTACTTCTTCAAATAAGCTTGCCAGGCAAAGAGCGTCCTCAATACCTACGCCGGCACCAGCACCGTGATGGGGACAAGCGGCATGTGCAGCGTCTCCGGCTAAACAGACCTGACCAACCGAATAGTATGGGACTGGATGTTCGTAAGTATCGAATACAGCCCACTTATTGAGCTGTTCTGGAAGTAACTGAATGATTGATTTTACTGGGAGACCCCAATCGCTGAAAGCTACTTCGAGATCTGCACGGTTGGCTAGAACATCTAATTTGTTGGCGTCGGGCCATTCTTGGGAATCACTGACAAACGCGACCACGTTCATCATGGTCTGATTCACGACCGGAAAATGCAGAACATGGGCTTTGGGACCAATATGCATGTGCTGATTCTTGGCCTTGTATTCACCGAGCGCTTCAACTGCTTTATCCATGGGTATAAGACCCCGATAAGCTGCTTTGTGGCTATAATTTGGGCGAGAGATGGGGTTTTCAGAGCCGAAAATATTTTCACGAACTCGTGAATTTATGCCATCACAGCCAATGACTGCGCTTGCCGTAAGCACTCGAGTTTGATAATCATTCCTTACAGAATGAAAAGAATAAGAAGTCTTACCAGCATCCGCCACAGCGGTTGTTCCATCCTGAAAAGTTATGATAACCTTCCCATTCTCACCCCTTTCGGAAATTCTGTCGAGTCGCTTGCTGTAGTGTACGACTCCTTGGGGCATCAAAGCTGCCAGAGCCTCGACAAAGTGCGCTCGGTGGCAGCCTTCAAATCCTTTCGTGCCTGCATAAAGCTTGAAAAGAAGCTTCTCCTCTAGAGGGTCATCACCCGTTGAGCGACTGTATCCGTCGACCCATCGGAGGTAGTCGTTAGGGTTTGCAGGGTCGCCGTTGGATGTTGCCACTGATTTTAATGCGTCGACAATCTGGGGGTCAAGAAGTTTCATGCATTGGATCGCATTGGCTGTAAAGGCCACCCCAGCGCCTGTCACTCGAAGACTAGACGCTTGCTCGTAGACTTTGACGTTGACTCCTCGTTTGATGAGGCCAAGAGCGAGTGTCAATCCGATGATCCCCTGGCCGATAACTGCGACCTCAAGATTGTCGCCAGTGATTTTGCCAGGCATGGTGGATTTTTATTATCGTCGGTTATATTTAGCCAATTGCTATCAACATTTCCTTCAAATCGTGTACAGAATCACCTCCCAGACTATTTTATATAATCTATGAAAGGAAATTTTTGTAGCATTTTTTTTTTATATTTTTTTTTTATATATAGATGTAATGTGAATCATGCTGATGCGCGTTCTGAAAGTAATTGAGCTTTCAAACTGAATAACTCCGGTCCTTACATTCTGAGACGAAAAACTCCAGTGTAGACACACGCGAACATCAAGAGATAACATTTTTCGAGGCTAACAGACATTCGGAATTGTTCCGAGAAACGCATCAAGGATGACTACATATGTATCTTCAGCCCAAGTGTTCTCTGGTTAAAATACCAATCATATTGGTCTTTAAATAGTACAGTGCCTACGTATCGTACAAACAGCGTGTTCACGGCTGCCATGTCCAAAGAGCCAAAGGTCTAGGTGGTAGTTAGCATTCTTGAAAACTGCCGCGTCTAATGTCACGCCTTACTTCCCGCTGCCTTCATCGTCGACCACTTGGTTTGTTTCTGAGTTCAGCTGCTAGCTTGCGAGCAAGTTGCGACAGCCAGTAGGCGCTAAGAGTATAAAGAAGGATCGCGTGGCTGAATGCTCGGGTGCAAGGATAACCGCGATCGCTCCAATCAGGATAGCATCTCGGATTCGCATTCGAGGATTGCTCCTTCGGCCGTAAACTGCCAGCTCATTTTCAGGATTGCAGTGTTCTCCGATCAAACTGTCAAGGGCGCCATGCAGAATCGGTACCCACTTTGAAGCTATTCGTGATCTCTGATTCCTTCGGACTTTCTGGACTTTCTCCCTGCCTAAGAATAAGCATAAATGGTTTAAGTATTTGACTGCTTACGTGCGAGTCGGCCTAGGGTTGCGCCGTCATGCTCAAAGCAGCGTCATCGATCGATGTCCTGTCCGAAGTTAAACGATACAAGTCACTGTAATCGTTAGCTTTAATGCTCAATATGTCGTCGCTCTACTTTGTTATATGTTGGGTGATGAACGGCCCATTCGAGACTTCAGCCTCGTCGCGCAAACATACAGAATTCTAGCTGAATTTCAGAAGAGGTCAGGGTTTAACATATCCAACGGATAATCACCCGACTGGCTTCAAGATGTCTTCGTTCGACTTGTGTACTCCAGAAACCTGCAGTATCGACCAAAGTATATTCAAATACAGGCCGTCGTTGGCAGCGAACAGCGTTTTTATCGCACTATTTGGCGTAGGACTTGTCATTCACGCTGTACTCGGCGCTAGATGGCGAACATGGTCTTTCACATTCTGCATGCTGTGCGGCTGCGCAGTTGAGATGATCGGTTACGGTGGGCGTGTCAAGATGTGGCAAGATGTTTTCGATTTTCAAGGCTTCATCATGCAGATTGGTTAGTTCTTTGTGATTTGGCCGCAAATGCTCGAATCAATCTTTTAACGACAAGCACCGAATTTAGTCTGTATAACGATCGCCCCCGTGTTCTTTACCGCGTCCATCTATTTGACTCTATACACGTCGTGAGTCTCGTGTCCGTTCCATCCATCTGATCTCGTGCTTATTTAATGAAATCTGAAGAATCTATCAACTCGGCGCAAAGTCAAGATTCTCACCCAAACTGTATTATATCATCTTTATCATCTGCGATGTTGTCTCGCTCATTCTGCAAGCCGTCGGAGGTGCCATGTCTTCAAACAGCCAGGGCTCGTCTCAAAATGGTGTTGATATATCCTTGGCCGGTCTCTCCTTCCAGGTCTTCTCTCTGACAGTCTTTATCGCCTTGTCAATTGATTACGCACGATCGTACATGCGCGAAGCGAAATCAGGCACAGTTCAAAACCGCCTCACCGAATCCAGATACAAGGTTTTTCTGGGGTTTTTGGCACTTGCTACCTTGTGCATTTATACTAGATGCGTTTATCGTATCGCCGAATTGAGCGATGGATATTCTGGACGCCTAGTTCAAGAGCAAGGTCCTTTCATTGGACTCGAAGGAGTGTAAGTTTCCGCTCTCTGTTGCTGCAGCGATCCGGTACAGATTCTGACACTAGCTTTACTGTCATTAGTCTCATCATTGTCTCCGTCGCTGCCCTTTCTATCGGTCATCCTGGTTTCGTGTATAAGCAGCCAGCCAAAAGATTTTCCGAGTCTGACACTGATAAAGCATAACCACATGGGGCCGTCGGCGGATTATCATCTCTATCAAAAAATGAAAATGAAAAATTGTTCGTGATATCCTATGGTTGTTCCTTTATGGTTTTTTGTAAATCATTTCTGACTTCTTTACGAGCTACTTAGAGTAATTGACATGGCGTTACGTTGGCTTAAAAAAAGGCACATGTAATGTCTTGTTCCTTTCTTTGTTTTCCTTCTATAACGAAAAAATGACACCACGTTTTTGCTTTTCTTGCTTTGACCTCAGAAGCCTGTAGTAATCACAGAAACAAAGGTGCCAGAAAATACAACAGAGAGGAAAGGTATAAATCGAGCACTACAACCAGATCAGAAGAAACCCAAAAATACTCGAGCACTTGAAAATCGATAATATCATTTTTGATGCTAAACTACTATGACCATGCCCAAATCTAATAATCCCACCACGCACGTATCACCCCGACAAGCCACCATCTATCACCTGAATGGTACCTGTGATATATGTCGACCCATCGCATAACAGCCAAGCGATCAATTCTGCAACCTCACGAGGTTGGCCAGCCCGTTTCATTGGGATCATGGGCCAGTTTCCATCCTTCTTTTTCAACATTGGCGTATCGATCGGACCACTGGAAAGTCAATTATGAGATATGATGCACAGAAGCCGTACGGATCGGAAGGCTTCACTTACGGAGCAATTGCATTAACTCTGATACCTTTTTCCGCCCCTTCAGCAGCAGCCGCTCTTGTAAGGCCGACCACAGCGTGCTTGGAAGTGACATAGGCTCCGTTCTTGACCATGCCCTTGATCCCCCCGACGCTTGCTGCGTTCACAATGCTCGATTTCGAACTCATAGCTTTGATTTCAGCCCTCAAGCAATTCAAAGTTCCGTTTATATTGACCCCGAGCACTCGATCCCAGTCTTCTTGGTCAATATCTTCGATGCCAGCGATCATGGCTTGCTTTGGCAGGACCCCGGCTAAGTTTACTGCACCATCTAATTTCTGGTCGTAGTGATTGATGGTATGTGCAATCCAAGCTTCAACTTCCTCTCGATTCCTGACATCGACGACTTGGGAAGTGACAGCGCCTCCCGCCTCCTGGATACTGGCAACAGCTTCCTCGAGCGCCGAACCGCTGATATCGGCCAGCGATACTTTGGCACCTCGCGCCGCAAGAATTCTGGCTGTCTCCAGGCCAATCCCTGAAGCCGCGCCAGTGATGGCGATGACTTTACCTTGGAATTCCGTCGACATTTTGCTTGTATAGGCGAACAAAAACAAAAGAATGGTCAGAATGCGGAGAGCGATGTTCTATCAAGTAAGTTTGATGTAAATATAAATAGCTAGTTTTGAATCAATCTTGATGATCCTACCCTCTTCTTGAATACATAGTTTCCTACCTGCAACGCTATTTCACGTGGTGATCGAATTCGGACTTTCTGGAGTTTCTCAAGTGGCTACATGGCAGTCTCGGACTTCCACCCTAATGTCACGCTTCCAGTTTTACTATACACAACATCATGAGTGTATATGAATAATTAAAAACACTTGACATCGCTTCGATTTCACGATTACAAATTCATTGTGCACGATACAGTGCCTTTCCTGATCATATACCGCTAATCTTACATTTTGACAGCCTCCAGGCATGTCGACCACCACTCAGATCAGCAGTATCCATCAAGTACTGCAAAATGATATTCCAGAGATCTCAACAGATGTTATGGGTCAGTTTCTTCAGTTGAAAACATACAATCATGGTGCAGCGTTGTTTGAACTTCCCGACGGTATCTCCCGTGAGACTGCAATCAAAGAGTTCAAGGAAGCAGCTGCTAAAATCGTGGGAAAAATCCCATGGCTTGCACAGCGAGTGGTTCATGAAGGAGTCCGACCTGGTCACTCTGGCACCTTCCGACTTGCTCCCTGGCCAGAAGACAGAGATTCGGAAGGTCTCGTCAGAGTGAAATATTGCGATGAACTTTTGCCGAGTTATCAAGAGCTGTTTGAAGCGAAAGCACCAGTGCAAATGTTACCCGGAAGTGTCATTTGTGCAGTCCCCGGATTTCCCGAAACATATGACGAGAGTAAATACGGACCTGCGGCAGCCTGTATCATTCAGATCAATTTCATTCGTGGTGGCGCCATCCTGACGTTTTCCAATCAACACAATGTGATGGACGGTACCGGCATTTTTCAGGTGATCATGCTTTTCTCTCGCGTTTTGAGCGGGAAAGAGATTCCGCAGCACGCTGTTGAACAAGGAAACAGAGATCAAGGCACAGTCATTCCCTTGTACAAGCCTGGAGAGCCGATTAAAGACCATGATTTCCTGAAACTCAAGCCGCTACCTCAGCAATCCTCACCCAACTTGATTGGAGCCAAATGGGCTCAGATCAAGTTTTTAAAAGAGAAAATTCCCGAAGTCAAGGCATTAGCAAAAAGTGAAGCTGTTCCATTCGTTTCAACGGGTGATGCCGTTAGTGCTTTGTATTGGAAGTGCCTGGCTCAAGCGCGTGTGGCTAATGGACAGGATCCCAGCGCTGTTTCCAAATTCTCGCGCACCATAGACGCTCGCAGTGCAATGGGAGTTTCGACTGCTTATATGCACCAGATGGTCTACTTTTCTCCCACATGGTTCACGCATCAGGAGCTAGTCGATCTACCTCTTTCAAGTATCGCAACTCGTCTTCGCCAGAATCTGAGCGAGGCAAACACTGAGCACTCAATTCGTAGCTATGCGACGTATGTCGCTGGCGTCCCCGATAAAGGCACTTTATTCTATACTGGTCCTTTCAACCGCGCAACCGACATTTCGTCTTCTTCTATGGCCCAGGCTGCCCTTGTACTTCCCTTTGGGTCTCTTGGGGTTCCTAAGTACATTCGCCGTCCTAATCTGGCACCGATTCCAGGCACTCTCTACTTCTACCCACCAGAAGTTTCAGGAGATTTGAACCTGTTAGTATGCTTGAATGATTACGAGATGAATTCATTGATGAACAATCCGCTGTGGGGACCATATACAGAATTTACCGGTTGATTTACCCATTATACATCAAGAAACACGCTACTCTTCATGGCTATTATTTTGAAGGATATCCACAACTATTGCTACCTCGCTCTAATATAAAATCAAACATATATTTTCTAAAGATGCACGGACCGTAAGCATCAAGCATTCATTCGTATTCCCACAGCCTACCCACACTGTCCACAAACCGTGAGACGGTAGCCAGTAGCCCAAACCATTACCACAGTAGAGAAACATCCACGAGCTCCTACTTTGGAAGTTTGTGTGTCAGTAGTTCAAAAAGTTGCTAAGTTGTAGAAATATTTGTTCGTAGGTTAGCCACGTTGGAGATCATGTGAGAAGCTATGGCATTCTTAAAATCAGTTTTATCTAGGCGAACATTCAGAACAGAGCTGAGTCGGACTTTGACTACCAACAAACCACGAATTTCTCAGATTCACACTATGGAATTTCATGAGATTCTTCATTGGTTTGAGGATTACTCCGGCGCTCTGTTAGAGGACGATGGCTGGTGTACTCGGAGTATTTTTCGGTCTTTTTACCGTAACGCATGGCAATGTTAGACCAGCGAGATTTCGAGGGCTGAGAACTCCTATCAGCAATGAGTGAGCTGATTGCTCCATACTAAACGTACGTCCTTTTTATTGCAGCTTTGCTTTCTTGCATATATAGCTTTTTATCAATATCTAGTTTTCTAGTATCTACAAGAACCCTGGACCCGTTTTCCTTCATGTGAATCGCTACCCAGGGACAATATCAACCACTTTTCACAAATCCATTACTAGATATACCCTCTGAGATATGGCATCACAAGTTCCTATTGCCATTATTGGCATGAGTTGCCGATTCTCTGGAGATGCGACCTCTCCGGAAAAGCTCTGGAAGCTGTGCGCCGAGAGTAAGAGCGGTTGGAGCAAAATCCCCGAGGACAGATTCAACTTGGACGCCTTTTACCACCCTAATGGCCAGAAGCTGGACACGGTATTTTGAGCACCTTGATATATGAGCTTGGAGTGGACGTTTAGCTGACTTTCTTCTATAGTTGAACATCAAGGGTGGTCACTTCCTCAAGGAGGATGTGGCTTTATTTGATGCTCATTTCTTTAATTATACATCTGATCTGGCTGCGGTTTGTCTTTAAAGCAAACTTGTCTATATACTTTATAGAGTCTGACAATTTCACAGGCTATAGATCCCCAATTTCGGCTCCAGCTGGAGAGCACTTTCGAAGCCATGGAGAGTGGTAAGTATCCATTTCCGCCATGGTCAAATGTGTCTTTATCAGGCTGATAATTCAATCATAGCTGGTTTGACAATGAACGACGTCAAGGGCTCCAATACTTCGGTCTTTGCCGGCACCTTTTTTGGCGATTATAGTGATATGAATATCAGAGACCCCGAAACTTTGCCGCGAGCGTTGCTTGTGGGAGTTGGGTCCGCGATGGCATCAAATCGTCTCTCACACTTCTACGATCTGCGTGGCCCCAGTATGACTGTAGACACGGGATGTTCCACGACATTGACTGCTTTTCACCAAGCGTGTCAGAGTCTTGCGACAGGGGAGTCTGACATGTCAATCGTCGGTGCCTCCAATGTAATTTTGAATCCAGATAACTTCATGGTTATGTCATCATCGTTAGTCTTGCGCAATATCCTGAAGGCTAATGTGAACTTTCTGACTTACGAGTTTTAGTTTCCTTTCAGAAGCCGGCCGTTGCTTTGCCTTCGATAGTCGTGCTAGCGGCTATGGCCGAGGAGAAGGAACGGCAACAGTCATCGTGAAAAGATTAGACGATGCCCTAAAAAATGGCGATCCAATTCGCGCAATTGTTCGCTCGACCGCCGTGAACCAGGACGGAAAGACAGAAACAATTACAACTCCTAGCCCGGAGGCACAGACTGCTCTCATTCGTCAATGTTATGCCCAAGCTGGACTTGACCCTGCTCTAACAACATATTTTGAGGCCCATGGAACCGGTACACCAACTGGTGATCCCATCGAGGCTCGCGCCGTCGCTTCGATTTTCAGCGACACTAGGAAGGAATCTGGTGCTTTGAAAATTGGCTCTGTGAAGACGAATATTGGCCACACTGAAACCGTTAGCGGTCTTGCGAGTATAATCAAGGTGGTGATGGCCTTGGAAAGAGAAATGATTCCACCCAGCATTAACTTCGAAAAACCTAATCCGAATATACCATTTGATGAGTACAACTTACAGGTAAGAACAATCAATGGATATATCTCCTTTCTATACTCGCCCACCTCAAAAAACCAATTGAAAGTCTAGTTTTTGTCTGACTTGTTCTAGGTTGCAACCAAACTAGACGCTTGGCCCCGGGTGAACGGCGTTAGAAGAGCTTCAATTAACAACTTCGGATATGGTGGTGCAAATGCCCATGTTATAGTGGAAGATTATCAATCATTTCTGTCGTCCACGAGTAAAGTTTCTAATGATTCGACGCTCAAGACCTTATCTAAAAATGATCAGGGGCTTTCTTCTAAGGTCTTCGTTCTTAGCGCCAAAGATGAGCAAGCAGCTCTGCAGATGGCATCAGATTTGAAGCGACATCTTCAAAACGTCGAGCTTGATGACGAGGTCCAGTACTTGAACAATCTCGCCTACACCCTTGGCCAACGTCGCACCCGATTCCCATGGGTGGCGTCTCACTCGGCCCGCAGTATCCCCGAATTGATTCACGCGCTTGACTCTGTCAAGATGAAACCTGCGAAAGCAATCGAGACTCCGAAGATCGGATTTGTGTTTACGGGACAGGGAGCGCAGTGGTGGGCTATGGGCAGGGAGCTGATTGAAGCATACCCCGTATATAAGGAGTCCGTTCTAGAAGCTGAGGGTTACCTGAGAGAGTTTGGATGTCAATGGTCGTTGATAGGTATGGCTTATCTCCACGTCTTTCAGAGTTATAACTAAAATTTCTACCAAAGATGAGTTGACCAGGAGCCCTGACACAACCAATGTCAATGAGCTGGCCTTTAGCACTCCATTGTGTGCTGTGCTCCAGATATCCTTGGTACGACTGCTAGCTTCCTGGGGCATCAATCCCAACGCCATCACAAGTCACTCAAGCGGCGAGGTTGCTGCTGCTTACGCTGCCGGTGCTCTTACTCTTCGGTCCGCTATGGCCATTGTATTTGCTCGTGGCCAGGTTGCTGGGAGAAAGATTCCCGGCGTTATTGAGGCAAGCGGCGGAATGGTTGCAACTGGTCTAGGACCAGAAGCTTTGGAAAAGTACATTGCGCGTGTGACTTCTGGTCAAGTCATGGTGGCCTGTCTGAACAGCCCAAGCAGCACTACTGCATCGGGTGACGCCGCTGCTGTCGAGGAGTTAGAAAGCCTTCTCAAGCAAGACGACATTTTCGCCAGGCGTCTCAAGATCAATGCCGCATATCACTCACACCACATGCAGGTACTCGCCACTCCGTATCTAGAATGGCTTCAGAAACTTTTCGGTCCTCAGGAATATATGAACCAGGATGTCATCTACTCGTCTCCGACTACCGGAAAGCGAGAGACATCTGGCAGAATGATTAGCGATCCACAACATTGGGTCAACAGTTTTGCTAACCCAGTACGATTTGTTGAGTCATTCCACGCTATGTGCTTCCCTGACTCCAATTCTACTACATCCGAGGTGGATGTTGTCATTGAGGTTGGCCCACACGCTGCCCTCGGTGGCCCTATTCAAGAGATTATCGCTCAGCCAAACTTCCATGGCTGCAAAGTAGGATATTTGCCAACACTGGTACGAAAGAGTGATGCAGTTGACACCATGCAGGCCTTGGTAGCCTCTTTGCTCAAAGCTGGCTATCCAGTCAATATGGAGGCAGTCAACTTTCCTACTGGTAAACTAAATGCTAGAGTATTGTATGATCTGCCGAGCTATCCGTGGACTCACAAGACGCGTCACTGGAGTGAACCACGTATCAACAAGACGCACCGCCATCGCGCTCATGCTGCAAATGACCTTCTGGGATCTCTAGTCCTTGGTACGAATATGACCAGGCCGTCGTGGAGGCATGTCATCCGTCTGAATGACCTGCCCTGGCTACGTGATCATGTTGTGCAATCTACCATGCTCTATCCCGGCGCAGGCTTCATTTGTATGGCCATAGAAGGCGCTGCACAACTTGCGAAGGATAGAGGCGACCAGGTCACCGGATATCAGTTACGTGATATTGAGGTACTTAAGGGTCTCCAAGTGCCTGATACCGCCGAGGGCATTGAGGTTCAGCTCACTCTTGAAGAATGCAACGACAAGGCTATATATGCCGTCGGGTATCAACAATTTAATGTCTACTCTGTTGACTCACAGGATCAATGGACCGAGCATTGCAAGGGGCTGATTTATGTCGAGACATCTTCCTTGGATGCGCAACAAGCCTCAGTTGCCCTACAATCCAGACTTTCGCAGCTGACCCTTCATAAGCCCGTCGAAGAGTACCGAAAGAATATCAATCCGGTGGACGTCTACGACGCCATGCATTTTGTGCAGATCTGCCATGGTCCTATTTTCCAGAATCTAGACTCTATTAAAGTCAATGGCCGGCAATCGATTGCAACATTTTCCGTCGCTGATACAGCTGCAACAATGCCCTATGGACATGAAAGCGATTACATCGTTCACCCGACTACAATTGATTCCCTCTTCCAAGCAGCGTATGCTGGATATATTGCTGTTCCAGATGCTAATATGTCGGCTTCCTTTATTCCGCGACTTATCAAGAAGCTTTACGTCGCACACAATATTCCGAAAATCGCAGGTCATCAATTCACGGCCTACTGTGACGTTACTGGCTTCACACAGCGAGGTTTCGACACCGACTTGCTTGTGGTTGGCGAAGAAGAGGACGGACGTAAAACTCCTTTGCTGAAGATTGATCACTATATCACGCAGTCTCTCGGCAACGTCAATTCAACCACTGGAGACGCTTATGACAAACTTTCACAATTACGCTGGGCTCCTGATCTATCGTTCCCTAGTACAGAATATCTGGAAAAGCAGTTGACATTTGAGAACGACACATTGACCAACTTGAAACGGGTTTGTTTCCATTTCATTCAGGATACTATCGATGCATTGACCATTGCCGATGTTGCTCAGCTGAAATCCCACCACAAGAAATATTATGTCTGGATCAAGCTGCAGCGAGAACTTGCCCTTCAAAACAAGCTAGCACCAAATAGTTCCGAGTGGATCAATGATAGTCCCTCAGAGAGACAAGCACTTGCTCAACAGGTCTGGGGTTCCGGGAAGGCTGGGGAGGACGTCTGTCGTTATGGTCCTCATCTCTTGCCCATTCTCAGAGGCGAGCTTGATCCATCCGAATTGGAACAAGCGGATATTGAGACCAATATAACAACTCTCAATTCGTCGCCAAAAGGAAACTTCCATGCTCAGGTAGCGGAGTACGTCCGGCTTTTCACCCACCAGAATCCGCGGTCCAAAATTCTTGAGATCGGAGGCGGTGCCGGGACTGTCACCTCAGCCATTCTTGAGGCTATTGGCGTGAATACTGATTTCTTGGCTGAATCCTACACATTTACTGAGAGTAACTTAGACCTTGTGTCTGCTGCCGAAGAGAAATTCAGAGCCCATGCAGGATTGGTCCAGTGCAAACAATTTAATACTGAGCAGGACATCTCCAACCAAGGATTTGAAGCTAACTCGTACAACGTGATTATTTTATCAGACGCAAAACAGGTGACTAAAGATCTGGAGGCCAACCTGAAAAATATACGGAGGCTACTCAGTCCGGATGGCAAGATCTTGATTTTGGAAGAGGGCAAACTTCCTTTTATACTCGGCTTATTCCCAGATCCATGGACAACTGGTGCATAAAATACTCCAGCCCCCTCTATAGACACAGAATAAGACTAATGTTCTCTCTAGTTGTCGATGACGAGCGCCCCACTCTGAACTCTTCTATCGAAACTTGGACTCCTGTGCTCGAATCTAGTGGGTTCAAAAGCGTTGAAGCTACGATTCCAGAGTCCAAGAACAAGGCCTTTTCCTCGTTCAGATTAATGGTCGCATCAGCGACGGGCAACTCTGTGGCTTCTTACGCCTTGAATGTTGCCTTGGTGCTAGGATCTAGAGCCGTCCCCCCCGCGTGGATCGATAGACTGAAACTTGCGGTCTCCGAAATGATTCAGGGCGAGATAACAGTCGAGCCGCTTGAGGCTCTTGACCCCAGTGGTAAGGTTTGCATTTATCTAGGTGACCTCGAACAGTCCATTCTCAAGAACCCATCACATGACGAATTTGAATCGGTCAAAAACCTATGTGTGAAGTCCAAGGGGCTTATCTGGTTGACACAAGGAGGCACTGTGAATTGCGAGAACCTGGATGCAACCTTGAGCCAAGGTTTCCTCCGCACACTTCGCACAGAATATGCAGGAAAGCGAGCAATCAGTCTCGATTTGGACCCCGAACAAGAAGTATTTTCTGAGACTTCGGTTGGCACAATTACAGCAGTCTTCAAAAAAAGTTTCGATTATTCGCAGAAGGGAAATCCCATGGACTTCGAATATGCACAACGGAACGGCGTTATTAATGTTCCAAGATTCTATAAAGATACTGAGCGGAACAGTCTTTACTTCCCTGATCCTGCTCAACCTCCAGTACCAAAATCAGGGCTATTTTTTCAGAAAGATCGTCCCCTACGACTGCAGGTCGGTGTACCCGGCCTGTTGGACACACTCTCTTTCATTGATGATTTAGATGCTTTGAGCGAGCTTCCAGAGGGTTTTATTGAGATAGAACCGAAGGTTTTCGGAGTCAATTTCCGTGATATCATGACAGCAATGGGGCAATTGCAATCCGATTTCATGGGCTTTGAATGTTCCGGTATAATCAAGAAGGTCAGTCAGGCCGCCTCGGATAGTGGCTTGAATGTTGGTGACCGGGTTACGACTTTGATGAAAGGTCACTATTCAAGTGCAGTACGAGTGCCTTGGACTAGTGCGGTGCGCATTCCTGACAACCTCAGTTTCGAGATTGCCGCTTCTCTTCCAATGGCATATGCAACTGCATATATGTCACTAGTGGAGATGGCTCGACTCGAAAAGGGAGAAAGCGTTCTTATTCATGCAGCGATGGGTGGTGTCGGGCAAGCAGCCATCAATTTAGCGAAAATTGCCGGTGCTGAAATTTTCGCTACGGTTGGATCCCTAGAAAAACGAGAGGCTCTTATATCCCAGTATGGAATTCCTGATGATCATATCTTCTCGAGCCGATCAACGTCATTTGCTTCCGAGGTTCGTGCTGCCACGGGTGGCAAGGGCGTTGATGTTGTCCTGAACTCGTTGGCAGGATCCCTCTTGCAGGAGAGCTTCGATTGTCTTGCGCAGTTTGGCCGCTTTGTGGAGATTGGAAAACGCGACTTGGAACTGAACAATAGTCTCCAGATGCAGACTTTCACTCGCAATGTCTCATTCTTCTCTTTGGACTTGATTCAGCTGGAAGATCACAAGGGCCACATCATCAACCGTGTTATGAAAGAGGTGATCAAATTGTTTGAAGAAGGAGCAATCTCCACTGCCGTGCCTTTTACGACTTACCCACTTAATGAAATTGGCAAACCATTCCGACTGATGCAGGCTGGAAAGCACATGGGCAGGATTGTGGTCACAGTCGAACCTGATGTGATGGTACCGGTAAATTAATCTTTCCCTACTAATCTGCAACGTAAGAGAGGTACTGACAAAAAGCAGATTATTCCTCGAAAGCCTACAGCGCAAATCGATGCCAAATCTTCTTATCTCGTTGTCGGAGGTCTTGGAGGAATCGGCCGATCCGTTTGCCAGTGGCTGACTCAACGAGGGGCGAGGAATTTGATTGTCCTTTCCCGCAGCGCCAATGGAGAAAAAGTTCGCACCTTTGCAGAGGAGATGCAGCAAATCAATTGCAAAGTATACCCAGTAGCATGTGATATTGCTGATTCAGCGTCCTTGAGACGGGCTTTGGAAGATTGTCGCAATAATATGCCGTCCATTCGTGGTGTTATCCAAGGAGCGATGGTCCTTCAGGTATGCGACATCTTCCACTTAATCTCCAACTTCAACTGGTGGGAGCTAACAAATTTACTAGGACTCAATCATGGAGCAAATGACGGTAGAACAGTACATGGCAGCTATTCGCCCCAAAGTGCAGGGTAGCTGGAATCTGCATGAACAGTTCCTCGATCAAGATCTTGACTTCTTCGTTATGCTATCTTCCCTTTCCGGAATCGTTGGCTTGCCAAGTCAATGTAACTATGCCGCGGGTGGGAGTTATGAGGATGCACTTGCGAAGTATCGTCTCGAGAAAGGCCTCCCTGCTGCTGTGGTCGATATTGGTGTTGTGCAAGCCGTCGGAGTGGTGGCAGAAAACCAGGACTTAGCCGAAGGTCTTCGCAGACTAGGATATAAACCTCTTATCGAGGATAACGTGTTGACGTCCATTGAATCTATCATCGCTGACCCACCAGCATCGCAGGTCCTTATTGGATTAGACGGAGCAGACTGGGAGTCGTCTGGACTGATTCGTGATTCTCGCTTTACACCTCTCAAGGTTCGCGATTCTTCCCGTAACAACAACACTGGCAGTGGCTCGGCCGGCGAGCTTAGCAGCCTACTGGCTAGTGCATCATCTGAGGAAGCAGCAGTGGCTGCAGTAACGGCAAGCATTAGCAAGAAGCTGGTCGAGATTTTCCTGATGGCAGAAGAAGATGTGGACCCTTCGAAGCCGCCTACTACTTACGGTGTTGACTCCCTTTCGGCAGTTGAGCTCCGCAACATGCTGTCACTGAAGGCCGGTGCTGAGGTATCCATTTTCAAGATCATGCAGAGTGCATCAATTACAGATCTCGCTGCTTCCGTCGTGGCGAGTAGCAGCTTTGTCGATCCTAGTCTTTTGGCGAAATAAATAGTAAAGTTGAGAATCGAGTCTAATTCAGTCCCGGCTTCTCAAATGTCAAATCGATCCGAAATAGAATACCGAAGTCGCAATTAAACTTGGGTTCGAATAATAAAGTTTGTTTACGAAAAGGCACAAAATGCACGCTGAGAAACTCTGTAAGAAGCTCTCGAAATATGGCTTAAAACCTATTTGGTGATTGGAGTCGCTATCCTGATTCGGTCAATAAATTTGCATGGGGAAGAATGGGTGATTGGCTTAAATATGAATGGGCCAGAATGAAGAAGTTGAGAAACATGACTGTCAAGGTCGACATTGTGTTTTATTCTCTAGCAGATGGAACATGCTCTGAGACAGCTCTAGCGACGAGAGACTACCAAAAGACATTGATATAAAGAATTGTATCGACGTCGTGTATCGGAAGTTGAACATACGACCTACATCGCTGTTTGTTCATCCGAAAGCGAACTTTTGGAGCGCTAAAAATCTTGATTGACATGCTGCGCAGTGCCATCGTGTCTACTAGACGCTTCTATCATGCTGAGCTGCAATTATTACATACTTTATGTTCAATAGATATTGCGAGATACTATTTCCTGGCTGTAATTGCTCGTGCTTGAGAGATGTGTATTTCGGGTTTTCGAAACCGAGCCTCGATTTCAAAAAAGGTGACATGCCCTTTCTCGAACAAAGTTTCCTGTCTCTCGATTCCTAGTTTGCCCCAGAAATTGAATATGCTAGGCTTTTCCTTACTGAATCCAGCAACTTTCTCCACTTCATACCTAACCACGACATGTAATAAGTCTTTCTTTCTGCGGTTATTGTTTCGAGAAGTATTGAAACACTACTTCAACGAACGAAGATAAGAACTCGAATAGAGCGCTAATCGATTGTTCAATAACGCGGAAGATACCACTATGATGATATAAAATTCTTCTGCACACGAACAGACTCATGATAAAAGAAGAAAACGATGACGCATCAATGAGACCTTTACCAGCAGCCCATACGACAGTACGAACGCCCTGGCCAAAAATGAAGTGCAACCTGCGGATATCAATCTCATCTGCACCCTAGCTTATCGACCGCGAGATATATACGATCGTGTGCTCGAAAGGCACGAATTCCGCGCCTCCGAAATATTTTGATCTGAATACATATGTCGATATGCAGCCGGTGAGCCGAGCCTAAATGGCATATCCGTGTTTTCGTCTCGCGTATTTTGACACAATTGTATGGCAATTAGAAGCAAAAATAGTCAAGAAGCCATCAGATGAGAATTCAAAATGCATTGCATTGGTGAGCGACTGTATGAAATGAGGGCGGCAGTGTGGAATCAGGGTTGCAGGATGCTGGCCTTGATTGCCAAAGATTACTTGAGACGAAAGTGCACTTGAGAAGATTGGAGGACACAGGAGTGTGAAACACTTCGTCTAGTCAACCTTGTGGCATATATCAATCCCGATAACTTAATCAGTCATTTACTGGAAGATGCAGAATCGGTTGCTACTACTAGTGCTAACCCACGGACTTTTATTGACAGAATGCCATATATCCAGTACTTGTTTCCAGATTTTCTAGCTGCAGAACAAGAGTATTAGAGAACAACGGCATGTTTCCGATTATACATACAGCGGTTACCAAGAGTGGAATCATGGACAGGCACCCTTTTGTGTCAAGCAGTCTATATCGCACATTTCATGGATTCAAGGATGAAAAAGTTGCAGGTTGCTGGTACTCTCGGAACATGATCCTGTTTCTTTGGTCGTATCTTGATCAGAACGAGAAGCTCATTTGGGAAGACTCTGTGTTCGCATGGTGTTGAGCGAAGTAAGAAGTCTTTAGAAGCGGTTGGGTCGTTCTTGTGTAAGCAAGAAATGATTGATCGCGATATTCCGCTTATGGAAGCTATTTACACCCATTAGGGGGCTGAACCTAAAGTTGAACTGTAACGTGTTACATGTTACAGGCACTCTGCAATTGACCCGCGCTATTTACCGTACGATAATGAATGGATTATTCATGGTCTGTTTGCCAATACAACCTGCTAAATTCATACATTTGAAAGTCATCTTAAGCAAATGGATCATTATCCCAATCCTCATTCCGAACATACTCCATCCTTTTAGAGATAACATTCGCAAATTCTTTTCCCCAAACATACTCAACGTACGCAAACATCATATCCATGCCCGCACTAATCCCCGACGAACTCCAGACATTTCCCTCAGCCACCCAACGAGCTCTTTGAATCCAGGTCGGCTCTTTACGCAAGGCAGTTACCTCATTCCAAGCACGCTTGTTACTGGTCGCCCGCTTGCCATCGAGAACCCCGGCGCGAGCAGCAAGACCCGAGCCCGTGCATACTGTAAGCAAGTATCGGAGCGATGGGTATGCCTTCCTAATGAATTCAATGACCGGCCCAGAAGATGATTCGTGGCGAGTACCACCTCCACCGGGCACGAGTAATACTTCGATATTCTTAGGTGGATTATCGAAGGTGTGTGTGGGGACGACTGCTTGTCCGATATTGGATCCGGCTGGGTTCCAGACGTCTTGCTTATCAGGGAAGAGTGGCGCGACATCGGTTGATACCGGGTCGAGCGTAGCCGCGATGATTGATAGTTCGACTTTCTTGTAGCGGGCTACTAGGTTGAGAATATCGAGAGGTCCAAAGGCATCGAGGGCTTGGAAGCCTGGGAAGAGGACGATGGACCAATGGACGGGGGGTTCTATAGAGTCTAGGTATATGTCATTGGATTTGATATAATCAGTTGGTGGATGTTCGAGAGATGACTCAATATCTCATGATCGATGATGATGAATGTTTGATTTGACATGTACCAGGGCTTAAAACAGGAATGATCTGAGATCACACATAAATGCTGTGATGTAAAAGAAAGGACTCACCTGGGTTTTCACTCGACATCCTGATAATTTCGATATGATCTTTCAAAAGAAAACTCGAAGAGAATTTTTCTATAGATTTTCAGAAACCCTATATATAATAAAGGAATTATGCAGAAGAGACTTAATCGTTCTTCACCCCTCCAGAAGATCAACACATCACAAAGCCCCGCCCAATTACGGAGTCCGTGTCAACCGGATTGCCCAAAATGCCTTAGTTCTATGGATATTGTGATAGATGAGCCAATAGAAATTATGTATCTCGCCCTAATTTAGTTTAAGGTTGTTTCCGCTTCCAAGATCGAGCTGAACCACAACTCAGCCAATCGGACCTTGCCAAGACGTCATAGATCGAAAGAGTCTGATCTTAATAGTGATACGTACTGTATAGTTAATGTATATTGCAGATTATTCTATAATTGTTCACATTCTGATGATTGTTTGAAAAGATATAGAGAATTATCACATATCATAGTTGATGATTCCTGTTATGTCGTTGTGGCTATCGGACTGTCAATCATTCACATAGTGTGAGATCCATAGATACAAGTATGTCTCAATTAACTACTCAAAACCTTGATCCATGCTTTGCCTTGATATACTGAGTAGTCCCATCGGCTCCACGTGTTAGCTAATATGTTATTTGGCTGATTATGATGCAGTTTTTGGGGCCCTGGAGTGTGATACGACGCAATTCATTTACCACGGGAAGTGCATCATTTCCATTCAAGACTGGCTTCAAACATTCCTGGATCTTCTCGTGTTTCTCGAAAGTCCAGTATACTGCCGCAACTTTTGACTTTTGGCAAACAACTTAACGTCGAAGGATGGTTTCTGGTTTACGGGGGTTTCCAAATTCGATTGGTGTTCTCCATGTACCATTTGCCCATTAGCGGAGACGCCGTAGACTTGTCCCACGTGTAACGACTGAGTTCCGTTTGCCGCGAAATGTTTCAATATTTGACTGTAGAGTACTCGTCTTACTGCGGAACATTCATGCCTTGTCTAGCCTTGTCACGAACGGTATGCTAATGCCACTCTGAAGCGCTCGTAGGGGTGGTCTCGTTTGGGGACGCTATGGTTTCGGTAGTTGTATGATTGAGATTTTCGAGAGCCAATATACGAACGACTTGTTAGTGAACAAAGATGTAACACTAGACATGCAGATAGTCATCATATCTCTTTATAGGCAATTACAGACGACTGGCTTAGAGTCCGACAAGGTTGACTCAAGGGAGGATCCTTGTGATTTGTCGTATGTCTTGAATCAGTTGTAGCGTTGATAATTGTACTCAATAAGAGCGCGATGTTCAAACGACGATTCGCACAATAAGATGATGTGTGCTACGTTAGCTCAATGTACAGGAGTGCGTAATCAATTCACAACTCGGAAGACGACATGATATATTATTTCTATCGATGACTGGTTCGACAAATTGGTATAATGATTCGAACAGAATTGGCTCTATATCTATTGCTAATTCTCGCAAAATCTCTCCTGAAAGCGAAACAAATAGGTTATTACCCCAACTTATGCCCGACAGTGCTCATCTTGAAGATGAGAATAAAGCCAACAGGCAGGATTTTCGAGATACCGAAGAACGAGAATTACATATAGAACGTTTAAAGTCCAGAAGAATGAAAACTTATTTGAACTGGGATACAGTACGGCGCGCACTCGATCCAGAACGGGCCTCAGGCGATGATAACATTTGGTCCATCCTCGCTCATTGCACACTCAAACAGAAGATTGAGACCACTGGGGGTCCTGATACCACACTGATGGATGTAACACTCTTTGCTGGCGGCGAGATGCGACTATCGCGGCACCATTCTCAACGCGAAACAGCAGCCCAGTGGATCGTTCTTTTTGATGAGACAACCAGCAGGTAGATTCTCGCTGTTTAGACACGCCGGATTTTATGGTTGATGTATTGTTTATTACACTATCAATATGGAGACCGAAGCCAGGATCATGCCCTTGATGAAGAGGAAATTGGAAGGGAAGACGGTGCTGTCCATCCTACATACACTTGAGACTGCCCTCGAATACGGCAGGGTGCTTGTCATGGAGCATGGCAAGATTATTCACTCGGGATCCACATCGGAGGTGTTACTGGAGGCAGATTCTTTCTTTTCATTTAGGAAGCAGAAGAGATTTCAGCGATTGGCACAGTAGAGTTACGTCTCCTTGTTTTTGGGCGTGACCTACAAGGATATCTGCAGTGCCGTTTCCACCTTTGCTACGAGTTATTCGACTCAGTATACTTTGATGCTCTCTGCACCCAAAAACGGCCGTGCATAATCAAGTGCTTCAAAAATAGAACAAATTGCTCTTATTGAGGCAAAAAATGGACGTTGCGCGAATCGAACACGCGATCTCCTCAATGCAAATGAGGCGCAATACCACTATGCCAAACGCCCTTTCCTAATTCGGAAAGGGATATCAATCTATATCACTCGAATCAGAATTGCGACTTTATATGAACGTTTTCCAGGCCATGTAGTCTCAAAAGCGCTACTATCATTCCTACTACTCAGTTGGTAAGAACATCAAGGAACTGATTGAGAACCGAGAAAGAGAATCCCAACCGGCATCGAAGCAAATCGGACTACTACAGAGGGGCCCGGACTCGATGTGGTACTCAAGGCCTGGATATAATCTTCTTTCGGTGGTCATCCAACAGTGCCCTAGCTCCAAGCGCGGAATCTTGTGGCTTGTATTAGTCATTAGTTTATCCTACTCGACTTCTTTACCGATTTGCTGTTCATCAGTGCCTCGAAAAACGAAAACAGGAACAACTTACACAGTGCCGCGTCACGGAAAGACTCCAGTAATTGCTGAACAGCATTAAAAAAAGTCTTCGAATCTGAAAGGAACTTTGAAAACATCGACGGCAATATTAAGTGCAGTGTGCCAATTGGTGGCTAGTCAGATACGTGGAATGGGCTCTCAGCTTCAGGAGATTTATACAAGTTCAGAGCATGATATTTTCTCCCAGAAAGAATCTTAAGATTGAGCACCTGGGAGGAGATATCTGGCCAATTGTTACTCGGTGTGGCGTGTCGTACTTCAGCAGAATAAACAGGTCATCAAAATGTTTATCAAGGAAAAGGTTGATGAATTTGCTATCAAAAAGACCTTTCTTGGTGGGCCATTGCCTGCCAAGGTTCAAGTAGATTTGAGTTGATAAATGAAGCAAATATCGGGGCGCATGTAAGTGGGACGCTCTTTTGCTGGCATGCTATATCAGCGCCTATAGTCCCCAAAAGTCTCTTGGCTAAACTGAACAAAGTTCCACAAGACTTGATGAGGCCGACACAAGGCCAGTACACAAAGTCACCAGAACGCAAATTCTTTATTGTGAACCTAGAGCAAGACTATGAGGCAATGTAATAGCTTCTAAGAAACGAAAGATAGACATTAGTCCTCCCGATCATAGCGACTCATCTATTTCCTGTTTAGGAAGGTAGGGTTGCATGCCCTTGAGGTCGTCTCGTAGGGCTGTCTACCCACTCCGATATTTCATTATGCATCACCCTTTCTGCCTGTCTAGATTGAAAAATCGTCAATTTTAATGTTACAATACAGATGACTTTTTCTTGTTATTAGCAGTGGAAGAATTGTTTAGAAACATAATAGCTACGATGCCCGCGCGTCAGAGTGATCTCACAATGTGTAAGCATAGTATGGCAAGAGGCAATATACAGACTCGCTTTAATCTCTACATTCAAGTTTCCATCGTAGATCTATTCAATGGTAGGACTGGTACGATTGATCAGGCAAGTTATCAATATATATTTAATCGGTACCTGCACCAAAAATCATCGCCACAATCTTCGGGCTCCGTTTCGCAAGATAACTGATCAAACATCTGCGATCTTTTCAATCTAAATTTCATATTACAATTGCTCAAATCATGGCTACAACTGCACCCCGCCTTGGGCATCCAGGCCCAATTCATCCCGCAAAAGTCGAGAAGCACGGCGTAAAGCCGTCTGTAGCACGGCCCGTCCGGATCGCAGTCTACGATCCGCGGGATCACGAGGCTCCTGCTATTTTACATGAGCCACGTCAATACACCGTCGATAGTGCAAAGGCATCTGCTGTTGTACTGATCAGTGGTGCGGGTGGAGGAGTCAGTGGACCTGCCGGTAGTTTCCTATTCAACAATTCCCTCCCTATCCACATATAATTGACCTGTAAAAAAGGGATATACCCCTCCCTCGCCGACAAGCTCGCCATGCTCCTCTCCATCCCCTGCATCAGACTCGACTACCGCGAACCTGCTCAAACAAGTTACTGTTCCGCCGACGTCATCGCCGCGATAGACTATCTCGCCGGAGAATTCTCCTCGAAACACTTCGTGCTTATTGGATGGTCCTTTGGTGGTAGTCCGTGTTTTACAGTTGCCGCTAAAGAGCCTCACCGTGTTGCAGGTGTAGCGACTGTAGCGTCTCAGACAGCAAGGACGGATGGGATTACGATGTTGAGTCCTAGGCCTTTATTGTTGTTACATGGTACGAGGGATACATGTTTGTCGCCAGCGTGTTCGCAGAGTCTTTTTGAGGCTTATGGTCAGACTGGTAAGAAGGAGCTGAGGCTTTTTGATGGTGATGATCATGGTTTGAGTCGGAACGCGGTGCAAGTAGAGAAGTTGATATTTCAGTTTGCGGCGATGACTCTGGGGTTCAAGGAGGTTTTGGGAGATCCGTATATTGATATACAGGCTAGTCAGGATTTAGTGGGGAGTAAGCAAGAGAGAATGAGAGAGATGCGTGAGGGTCATGACTTGGAGGGCGAGAGGCTATAGCGTTAGTATCTGCAAGAGAGGTCGTTCTTAATTTTCTCAGATGTGCATCTGCATCGCCAACCCTAATGTAGGGCTAGGGCACAATGTCAGACCTCGGCCCGTGCAAATATCAGCAAGTCCGGAAGCTACATAGGGCTGTAATGAACAGACTGACCTGACCAACGTCCGTGAATGATGTATCGACTCCGTTATAATAGACTACCCTCACTGACCACCGTTCATACCACGTGTTTAGAGATCATGTTGTGTCACGCAATGTTCGGAGAAAAGCGCTGTAGCCCAAATGCGACTGTATGATTAGGCCAACAGCAAAGGCGTCAGCAGGTAGGCCTACTTACCACGTAACTAGCCTACATACCATACTTGCATAGCAATAATCGAGGTGGCTCTCTGTGCCTGATTTCTAAATTGAGCACGGTCGTACTCCAGCAAGGATCGTCCGGGCCAACTCGTCCGGGAGACATGTACTTCGCGCACTCGATGGAATTTTGGCCGTGATCTTGATCGTCAAAGAAAAGACGGTAACGATCTCTTAGGGACTTGTTCCAAATAACCATCCATCAATAAGCATCATAGCCTGGTGTAACGTAGCGAGAACAAAGAAGGAGAAGGCTCAAGTCCTTCGAGGAGGAATAATCGGATGACGTGCCCCCACATTCTTATCACCATGCTTTGCTATTGGTTGGCAGCTCTTTATCGGACCGCCACTGCGCAACAAGGACAGATGGCCAGATTTTGTAAGCAAGCTCGAGGGCAACGTTGCTGACAATGCTTGATTGATTGTCTACTCTTTCATTTCTTCAGACTCACCAGTGTTGTTTCTCTTTCTATGAGCTCATCAGTCGTCCATCGTCTGATCTCGCGTTTGGGGACTTCTACGTTCGTTTGCCATCACTAAAAGTACCTTCGGCTTGTGGCGTCATCGCCGATAACTTAACTAAAGTTCTCCCTACACGTTCATACGTGCTATATAGATGGTCGGAGGTGCAACGATGAAGGCTTCTGCAAAGAAGTTCTATCTCGCAGTCTTCCTGCTCAGTGTACCAGCTCATGCAGCTGCAGACAAGCCAAAAGAGTCGTCGCCATTTGCGCCGAACATCTGCGCGGTAAGAGCCTCTGTCTTTTGGTTGTGGGTGCCAGTCTACTGATCTGATTGCTATAGATTGACTCAAAATCCACCGTCTCCGATACCTGTGCATCCTACGCTACCATTGACACCCTCAACGACGAGATCCACCCTCTGCTCAAAAGCGTGACTCGCGACAACGACTTTTTCTCATACTATCGACTCAACCTGTACAACAAAGTGTGCCCATTCTGGGAAGATGAAAGCAGCTTGTGTGGAAATATTGCGTGTGCGGTGAATACGATTGATTCAGAAGAGGATCTACCACCGGTATGGCGGATCGAAGAACTCAGTAAACTCGAAGGTCCGCGTGCCCATCATCCCGGAAAACAACAACAGAAGGAACGCCCCAGCGCAAGACCGCTACAAGGAGGACTCGGTGATGACGTTGGAGAGAGCTGTGTGCTTGAGTATGACGACGAATGCGATGAACGGGATTACTGTGTCCCTGAAGATGAGGGAGCGCTGGCGAAAGGAGATTACGTCAGTTTGGTAGACAACCCAGAGCGATTTACTGGTTATGCGGGCGAAGGCGCGCATCAAGTCTGGGATGCGATTTACCGCGAGAACTGTTTCGTCAAGCCGTATTCCTCCCCGTCTTCGCAATTGGCTCCGTTGCATGGCATGCAAATTCAGGCCGCCAATGACTTCCGCAATGTGCTCCAGAAAGAACAGCCGCAACCACAGCCTGATGACGAGTGTCTTGAGAAACGAGTCTTTTATCGCGTCATTAGCGGAATGCACGCTTCGATATCGACTCATCTCTGTTGGGAATACCTCAATCAGACTACAGATGAGTGGGGTCCGAACGTGCAATGCTACAAAGATCGCTTGCACAACCATCCGGAACGCATCTCGAATCTGTACTTCAACTACGCCTTAGTCTCACGCGCTGTTGCGAAGCTACACAATTACCTGCAGAAATACAAATTTTGTTCCTTCGACCCTGAGCAAGACTTGGTCACCAAACAGCAGGTGTTGACCTTGACCGAGAAACTGCATAACCGCGCACCGATTTTTGATGAAGCTGTCATGTTTCAAGATGAACAGGCGATGGACTTGAAAGAAGATTTCCGCAATCGTTTCCGTAACGTCAGTCGTTTAATGGACTGCGTTGGATGCGACAAGTGCCGCCTATGGGGCAAACTGCAGGTCAACGGATACGGAACAGCACTCAAGGTGCTCTTTGACTACGACGAGACCAAAGAGGTTGACAATCCACCGTTGCGTCGTACTGAGCTGGTCGCGCTCATGAATACATATGCTCGTATCTCCAACAGTATCGCCGCCGTGCACAGCTTCCGACAGGCAGTCGAATCCGGCCACGAGGATCGTCTTGTGATACACCCGGAAGTCTCATCGTCGCCCTTCCCCGCCGAAGTCCGCGACTCTGATAAAGTGGTCCGATACTACAAGGATGGTATCTCAAATCTGTACATTGCAGACGAAGACGACGATTATGGCTATGAAGAAGAGGAGACTCTTCCATGGGAGCGACCCCGGGAAGCCGAATCGGTTTCCGAGGCCTTTATGCAAGAGTGGACGATGTTCCGCGATACATTCGTCTGGGTCCTGAGAAGTTGGTTGACGATACCCCGTATGGCGTAAGTGATCAATCCATCATACTGTCTCTGGTTGAACTATATCTAACAGGCTGTGCAGTTGGCAAGTTGTTGTCTTTGAATCGAATCGCTTATGGAATTATTGGCTGGGTTTGCCAGTCCCACCTCGACAATGGAAGGTCCAGATTCCCCGCCCGCCATCGCGTGACGAGCTGTAATGTACTAGAATTATTGCATAGAGTTAATGGCGTTGTGGGTGAGCAGGATAGACATTTGCATAGCGTTGTGTATAACAGTTTTTCTTTATCAAATTGACACCCTTACATCACAGGGCTATTATATCCTATTTTCATTACATGTGATCGGAGGAACATATCCACCGAGGCCAGCCTGTATGTCGCATGGCACAATCAACAAGCCATCATCATCATAAACAACATCATCATGTCCCAGTACGTAGTATGCTTCATCTCGGCAAGTTGTGGTGGCTTATCAAATCATCCTCGGCTCGGCAACGTCGCATATGCTTCTGGGGTATCGCCTACCAATCACACGCTCGCTCTGGCCTTCCCGCCAAGACTGGCCGTCTTCCCTTCTCCAGAGTCCATTTCATTGTCATCATGCGGATTCTTTAACGTCTCTCTTCTCGCAGAACCTCTCATCATCGCCCTCAGCCTCGTCGCGGGACTGCTCTGCCGGTCAGATATATTTACTACCCGACATATATCAAAAACACAGATGCGAGTCGAATTATAAGGAAACCGGCAACGCACTCTCATGGCTTCTGTATCGCCACCTAAGCCGTGGGAGAGGGCTGCCGCTGGGGCAAGCACCGGTAAGAACATCGAAAATCGCTTTATTTTCGAGTTACTGACAATACTTGTATAGCACTACCTACCTCCGCTCCCAGTACATCAACCATGACAGCAGCCACTGCGGCACCCGCCGCCGCAACAATAACTGGTTCCTCACCCTCAACATCTACAACCTCTTCCACACCCGACCTTCCCTCTCGACCCGACAGTCTTAACTCAGTCGTCAATCGCACGGCATCCACATACTCCCCGTACGGCGCAAACAGACTCGGCGCAAGTCCCTACAGCACCTATGGTGGATACGGCGCCTACTCATCGCCGTATTCGCGCTTCGGCTCAATGTACGGCGGCATGGGAGGCTATGGTGGCATGTACGGTGGTATGGGTGGCATGGGTGGTATGGGTGGGATGTACGGCGGCATGCCGGGCGATCCCAATGATCCGAATAGTTTGACCAACTCATTCAGTCAGAGCACAGCTGCGACGTTTCAGATGATTGAGAGTATCGTGGGCGCTTTCGGAGGGTTTGCGCAGATGCTGGAGAGTACTTACATGGCAACACATAGCTCATTTTTTGGTGAGTCGCTTGCTTGGTTGTTGATATGACATTCGTGCTGACTGGTCAAGCAATGGTATCCGTGGCTGAACAATTCGGCAACCTCCGCAATACATTAGGCTCAGTCCTCGGCATATTCACCTTGATACGATGGTTCAAAACATTAATGGCCAAGTTGACTGGCCGTCCACTACCGGCTGACGCTACAGCGCTTACGCCATCTGCCTTTTCTGCATTCATGAATGGTCGATCTGCACCAGCGACATTACCGGATGGCAGCCCTGCTCCTGCACGACCTTCTCGCAAGCCATTTTTTATGTTCATTCTCGCAGTCTTTGGTTTGCCTTACTTAATGGGCAAGCTCATCCGGACCCTTGCTCGATCTCAGGAAGAAGAAGCTCGTCGCCAACAAGCGATCATGGGCCCTAACGGAGAAGTACAAAACACCCCCCTCGACCCGTCGAAATTAGACTTTTGCCGCGTGTTATATGATTATACCCCCGACGCCCAAAACACAGCCGGTATCGACCTCGCCGTGAAGAAAGGTGACATTGTCGCTGTCCTCGGCAAGTCCGATCCCATGGGCAACCCGTCTGAATGGTGGCGATGCCGTGCCCGCGACGGCGGCGTTGGATACCTACCCAGCCCATATCTCGAGACTATCCAACGACGACCTGCACAAGCCGCCATCACCGTAGGCACCACCAACAGCGCTCCAGGCAGTCGCACCAGCACAATGACCAAAGCTGACAGCGGGCTTGCTCAGCGATCGCAAAGCATAACTTCTGTGTCACAGGACGCGAAACCTATTGTCTCGGGCAAGATGGGAGATATTACTGCAGAGAGTTTTCAAAAGAGCGCTTTCAATAGTTGATAAATATTAATTTCTTTCTGCAATAAGCATGATGTATACCGCCTTTGTCTTTAAGTGTTCACTGTATGTCCACATTTTCGTTCAGTTATGGGATGGTTGGGATTTTGGTTCAGGACAGCGATTATAATGAATGTCTTAAATGTAACAATTTACGATCAAATATTAATTACTCGCTTCAAGCATACAAATGAGCACCGCGACTGAAGTTCCTTCTGGGAACGATTGTACGATCTGGTGTCGAGGCACTGATCGGGTTACTGCTCGGTTCTAGTCTCTGCCGTTTTCGGAAACGGTTTGCATGCATAGTTACATGTGCGGTGATCGTGCCGATGGCCAGAACGGCGTCATTTTCATGGGTATCGTACTCGTGAAAAGGAATAACAGTGAAGATACACACGATCCCTTCCAAGACCCTCTCAATTCTTACAAGATTATCCGGAAAAGTCAAGATTGTCAATGGCTCAAACTGCACAATGACATGGTATATGTAAGGTATGTATGCAAGCCCCGTAGCGACGTATATTAGCATCGGTATATGTATACGGGAGCACTGTCGGGATAATACCCGTCAAACCAAGTTTTAGGACCCTTCGAAGCATTCCCGGACACTACTTGTAGGCTGGAAAGTTAGAAAAGCACACATCGAGATTCAAGTTGAGTAACGAGTCTATCGGGGTTGCATGAAGAATGGGTGTGTTCCGCTTTAATGATTGATCTGTCACCTCCATTACGTCTTGAGAATTTTAATTCTACTAGGAAGTAGTATTTTGGTCGCCTCTTCAGTGACTACATAAAGGGAAAAATTACGCAGAAGGGGCTCTGATAGATTGGGCTCAAAATTCGTACCGTAAATGTGTCGTAAATCGTTTTGTGCCGGTATTAAACGATGGGGGGTGCGTTAAGCAGGACTTCCGGCATAGGAAATTGTCATCCTTCAGCACTAATTAGTAATTACTCTTCTTTCCTCTTCAATGAGTTTTTATTTATTTTTCTCCAATGTTTCTTTGTGTCTCAGATAGAATCTGAAACGAGCAGTTCCAAAGGATGCTACACCATATATAAACACCATGTCAGCACAAACCCCAACAGTGCAAGCTTCGCCGAGAAACCCCAAGTCCGAAAATGCGGATAACAGTAATACAGAAACAATCCGGGGTTCGGCTAAAGCAAATACCATTGCCACGGACAATCACAATGCTTCGAGCCAAAAGTCCTCCTCATCACTGGCTATAACCTTTCGTCGTATTCTAGATATACTCAATTGGGTACCGCCGTCATGTCGATACGATCCTGAGAATCCGCGAGAGTTTACGTTGGCGTTGAATTTGTTGTTTGGATTTGCGGGGACTTTTACTGTATGTCCCCGAAACCCTATCCCATATTCACCCCAAAAGACGGCGACAGGGCTGATAGAGGTGTAGGTCGCCAATCTATATTACTCCCACCCAATTCTCGACGTGCTCGCCAAATATTTCAATGTCACTCAGGAACGGGCCAGTATTATACCAACGTGCGCCCAGGGCGGGTATGCGGCTGGTTTGTTGTTTATATGTCCCTTGGGAGATATGGTGAAGCGTCGAGGGATGGTGTTGTGGCTGATGCTGTTCACGTCGATGATGACGCTCGGTTTGTGTTTGACGAAAAGTTTTGATGCGTTTGTAGTGATTTCTTTTATTATGAGTGTTACCACTGTCACGCCGGTATGCCCCCTCTCCAATGAAAAGAGATGGAGACGAAATGCTGATGGTGATGGTGTAGCAAATCATGTTACCGCTCGTTGGCACACTTGCACCGCCGAATAAACGGGCAACAGCTTTGTCGATAGTTGTCTCGGGGTTGATGCTGGGTCTGCTGATGGCGCGCTTGCTTTCCGGCATCATTGCCAATTACTCCTCCTGGCGAAACGTATACTGGATGTCCCTGGCACTGCAGTTCGCAATCTTGATCCTGTTATGGATCTGGATGCCGGATTACCCTCAGTCCAACAGGAACATCAGCTATTTCCGGATTCTGTGGAGTATTTTGGAACTACTCGTCAAACACCCCGTGCTCGTCCAGGCATCCATCATCGCATTCCTAAACTCATCCTGTTTCACCTCCTTCTGGACAACGCTTACATTCTTACTGTCTGGTGATCCGTACAACTACTCGACAGTGATAATCGGCCTATTCGCCCTCTGCGGCATGGCACCGATGTTTTTCGGCCCCTTATTCGCAAACCGCTTCATCGACCGTTTCCCCATCCACGTTTCCGTTCTCGTCGGAATCTGCTTTGCGCTTACGGGGATAATAGTGGGCACTTATACCGGCAAACATACGGTCGCGGGCCCCATAATACAGGCTATACTGTTTGATTTCGGGTCTCAGATTACGCAGATTGCGAATCGGACTGCTATATATGGCGTGGCACCCAAGGCGGCTAGTCGTGTGAATACGGCGTTTATGGTATTTTCATTTTGCGGTCAGTTGACAGGGACGGCGGTGGGAAACAAATTGTATGCGCAGGGAGGGTGGATCAGGTCGGGAAGTGCAAGTGTTGGGTTTATGGGTGGTGCGATTGTGATTTTGTTGTTGAGGGGGCCAATGGAGACGAGGTGGTTTGGATGGAGAGGTGGGTTGGGCCCGAATAGGAAGGATATTGTGGCGGGGAAGAATGGAAATGATGAGGAGAAGCAGCAGCAACAGCAACAGCAACAGCAGCCGGGCAATGGGCAGAGTGATTCAGAAAAGACTGTCGTTAATGGTGATGGGCCAGTTGAGGGAAGGCATGGCCAAACTACGGATTTGCAACAGCAGCGGAAAGAGGACCGAATAGAGATAGCCGAAGAGAAGATTGAAGGAACGGAGATGAAGGCTCGAGTAGACTGACTGGTCAATATAGATGCACAAGGCTGCTGCTACAATGTGCGGTCTATCAATTACTTGGGGTCCTTTTGGTATGCATGCAGAGGTACACATGAACGAAAACAACTGCTATCTATAGACGCTGGAAATGAAACCATATTTCAATGAATACGAGGTCTGTCAGGTTGACACTGATGAGACCTCAGCAAGGACAAGACCGAAATGCCAATAATAATCCATCTCCTACCCAAACGATCTGCCCCTGTGCGAACGAAAGGGCCTACACACCCCCTACCGGCGCATCAACAAAAATCTTCTGCCTCTTCATCAACATCCCCAAAACAACCACTAACGCTCCAGCCGTAATCTCCAAAATATACGTCGTCGCAATGGCCTCATCGATATCCGCCAAAACCGCCCGCTGATCGGCCGTATCAAGCGTCGCCATGAAAGTACTCCCGGACCCTTCCATCGCAATCTCAATCTTGGCGTGCGACAGATTAGGAAGTATCTTCTCAATACCTGTCTCACTCTGATTCAAAAAAACCGTATTCGCAATCGCTAATGCAATTGTGATGCCAAGGAATTGAGCACAAGTGATGAAACCGATTGCAGAAGCAATTTTCTCCGCGGGGACGAGTGCTTGTGCTACGGAAAAAGAAGCTTGTATGAACATGCCGACGCCGACGCCGATGAGGACTGTGTAACCGTAGATACGACTCACGGACGTAGTCTCGTTGACGGTGTACATTAACGCGCCGCCGATGACGGCTAGGATACCGCCGAGAATGTACCAGGGTTGATACCAGCCGAAGCGGGACATGAGAGCCCCGTTAGAGAAGATGAAGACGACCATGACGATGATAAAGGGCAAAAGACGAACGCCAGCCTCGAGAGCGGCATCGCCACGCGCAAATTGGAAGAAGATGGGGACCATGTAGATGGGTATGAATGCCGCGGCACCACTGGCTGCAGTCACGGCAAATAGGATCATGATCATACGATCAGAGAAGAATTCGATGGGAATGAGACGGTCGGCTTGAGTGGTACAAATTCTGAAGACTTGTTGCAGGCCTAAGAGGATGAATAAGACGCCAGAACAAACGAAGAGTCCAATGATAGTTCCGGATTGCCAGGGATATGTAAGACCGCCCCAGGAAATGGCCATTATCCCAGACGTGAAAGCGCCGAATGTAATGAAAATTCCGACATAGTCGAATGTTCTCATACGTTGTCTGAAAGGGACACCGGGTCGCGGGTCGACGCTCGGAATCATAAAGAGATAAACAGGCGCAAAGACCGCTCCAACGCAGAGGTTGATATAAAAAGCCCAACGCCAGGTAGCAGACGAATCACTAAACGCACCACCAATAATCGGACCGAGTACTATCCCTAGTCCCCACGTAAATCCCGTTGCACCAACGTATATAGGCCGTTCCTGCAATGTAGTTGTCTGAGCCAGCAGCGTCATGATGCCGACATACATCCCTGATCCGCTGACACCACAAAGCGCTCTACCAAGTATCATGACATTCATCGAAGGAGCAGCTCCGCAGATTGCGGAGCCAATCTCGAATAGCGCCACGGTTCCGATGTAGAACCACTTGGAGTTGAATTGACTGTATATTTTGCCCCATACGAGATTCGTGGCAGTTGCGCCGAGTAGGAAACTGATGCTGAGCCAGGTGAGTTTGTCGACGTTGCCGAGGTCTTTGATGATTACGGGCTGGACGTCGGCGACTACGGTGTTGTCGAGGGCGTAGAGAAAGTTGGAGGAGAGGATGGCAGCGACGACGAGGGACCAACGCCCAGTGCTCAAGGATCCACGCGGGTTTTCCTCGGGTGATGAACTTTGGTTTTCGATGTCAGCGTCCGACTTTTGCTGAGATTCCAAGTCTGCATTTTCCGGAATGGTTGCGCTCTGATGCTTTCTGGGTTTGTCAGGAGGTAGATTGTGGGTTGGAATTTCCTTTTCATTCTCGTTTGCAGACATTTGGTCTTGTCCGGAAGGAATAGATAATCAGGAAATGCAGTACAATTTGAGTGAGGTATGAAGAAACAGATACTGGCAAGGCTGACACTATTCTCTATGGCTATACCTAGATCAGTAACCTTCCTTTTATACGTGCGACGTCGACAACCAATCCAACATGAATTCCATCCGAAGCAGAATGTTTGTAATCTCAAAAGTAGTGGTCAGTCAGATACGCTCTGCTAAACGGACTAACTTTGCCACGAAAAGTTTCCGACTGGTCTGCGTCGCCCCTGGCTATGCTCACAGCCCTAAATCATGCCGAAAAAGGTTAACACTAGCATTCTTATTCGAACGACATGCCACGCGTTGCATATATGGCACTTGACTCTCTAGACCTTAGGCAAGCTCTATATTCAGATCAATGATCATTTCACTTAAGTTAAATGCTCAGTGTACGTAGGAATCTCTACACGGGTTTCTCATGCAACACCATTGCCCCCAAAAAGTCTCCGCAGGCTCGAAAGTAGTCAGATATCAATTTCCAGTATTCGTCACTGTCAATTAGTCAGTCCGTCTGTAGATATTGAGTACTATATGCAAGTAGATAGCCAATAATCTCATAATGTTGAAGTTGGACACAACTCGGAGACTTACATCACGTAAGCGGACGAAAATTATGCCGATTTCCCAGCATGGAAAATTAGGGCTACGTACCTGAAGTCTCCGAACACCCTCAGTAGACGGCAGTAGATAAGGGGGATTTCTTTTCTTCTCTGAAGTACTGACGCGGTTTTGGTATTTTCTTCTCCATGAAGAAATCTTTCGTTTCATGTTCGAATTGCTTTCTGCGTTTGTATGCCTTTGACTACGAGTTAGGCTGAAAGTCCTCGAGGAGCTCTCGCGATACGTCTGAGGATACGCGAACAGGATACTTTGTGGCTTCTTGCTCTAGTCTACTATTATATTCACGGATCTCACATACTTTGCCTTCAGCCAAAGGTGACTTTCCAGGTTCTTTCTGCTCAAGCTACAAACAATTGGTATGAAGCAGATTGAGTGCACACAGCTTCCACGTCAAATCGTTATTATCGAATCATGATCGCGAACTGTGCCCAGCATGTGACTCAATTAAATGATATTACTTAATAAATCAATACTACAGGTAGAGTCATTTTCACGTAACAGAAGTCCATTTATGTTACGGCTCGAGTATGCCTGCATAAATAAGTCATATCTTTTCCTTCCATTCTTTTGTCTTTCTCAACTTTCGCAGCCACGAATATCAATATCGGCTCACAGATGATCTATTACCACCTTTTATATCTGATCTGGTCAGAGATATATGTCACATTCCTTGGATAAATGATTTGGACTAAGGATTGCCCGGAATATTCTCGTGAACTCAAAGTATCATCTACCAATAATTTCCTTTTTAGATAAGTAGATGACCAATGATAAGTTGCCTTGAAACTATAGAGTTGATTCAGATCATCAAATAATCCTCTCTTTCGGTGAATCTCTCTTTCATTGAATCAGTTGTTCCGATGTTCTTGTGTCCATGAACAAAGAACTTTGATTTCCCTGCCTTTGTTCTCCGGCAGATGCATAGTCGATCCGCTCCTTCCAGCTTCATCCTTTTTTGTTCATCTCAAGCTTGCGGGGTCGAGACCGAGACCTAGTCAATAGCGACTAATGAAGCAAATATAACCTTTGACTTCTTTGAGGATCTGTGATTAGTTCCTTCGGTTTCTACCTCGTGACGTAGTGCAGGCCATGTCGACAACGGTCCGGCTCTCTGCTTTCCCCCCTGCTGTAATTTATATCCTTTCTCTCTGTTTCAAATGAAGAGCAGCTTGTCTGGTCTATCGTATCCTTCTCAACTTCTACTGGTAGCCGCCCAGTCGGCTGGATTTAAATCGTGTCCGTTCTCCAGTCTTTCAACTTCCTGTCTGAAAGGCATTCACTCTTAGTTTTTCCTGCGAAGTCTACCCCGATAGATACTTAACAGAACATTACTATGAAGCACACGGAATTCACAGTCCAAGACACTATTGCTTCGACAATATACGAGCCAATTGAGCCTCGCAAGCTCCGGTATACTGGAGAAGCCATGGCATCCTTCAAGGCCTTCAGAGGCAGCGGGAGGAAAAGTCACAATTGTCCTCATTGTCAAACCGAAGACTCTAGCTTCAACGGTCCCTGGGACGGCTTGGAGGGCAGAAGAGTGTGGGTAATAAAAGAAGGAGTAAATAAGCCACCTGTGGACGTGCTTTCTAGGCAACATACTGGTGGTCGATATGCCTTGACATCAATTTTATCTCCTCGGATCCGCCTTGCTATGCAAGATTATAGACCTGCTGAACACGTACTTGAGGCTGTCACGATGTTTTCCAGCAGCTTTCATGCCGCCGCCAACAATGAGCGAGACTCGAGTTCGGGTCTACACGACATTGACCTCATCGAGGATACTTACCAGATCGCACTAGAAGTCGGTGCCGAAATTATCATGGCCGCGGATCGTACTGACGACCCTTTCGACATAGAACCAGAATTTCATTCGTCGCGGGCTGCATCTGACGACCACCTTTCT
This sequence comes from Talaromyces sp. PB3603, assembly GCA_023625915.1. NCBI lineage: Eukaryota > Fungi > Ascomycota > Eurotiomycetes > Eurotiales > Trichocomaceae > Talaromyces > Talaromyces sp. PB3603. The sequence goes on from JAMAFY010000008.1 coordinate 877,802, forward strand.
TCGTGGGGTAGGCTACTCACCGGCTTAGAATGCGATCCCCCAATCATCGCCATCCTTTCCGTTTATCTCATGTTCTGCCAGTCATTTACCTTTGAGTCTAATCCAACAGAGGCAGACTACGTGTATGCTGCTTTGACTGCCGTCGACTGGGTCAAGGGAAGTAATGAGTACAGTAAACGTGTTGATAAGTTCAAGGAGCTAGCGCATGCCACTGTACCCGACCTGGATGATCTCAAAAGTGGACAGGATCGTTCGTTTTGGAGGATTGCGCATCAATACCTTATCGCCATGAACGAATTTGAAAACACTCGTCCATTCAGAGTACCTCGAAAAGCACACATTGATCACAATGTTAAGCCAAAGCTCGTCATTGCAATGCGTGCTCTCGATACTATCGGTTCGGCATATATGCGATGCGATGGAGCTGCTTGGTTGGACGACGCTGGTATGGATGCACTCATAGGATCAGCCCTACCAAATGACGTGATGGATCTGTATACCGACATTCGTACGGGTGAAACAAGGAATATGATACGTTTGATATACCCGGACGGACTCACAATGGAGCAGGCGCTGAAGGCCATGTCCGCCTACCTTTCCGGTCAATTGTGTGAGCTTTTTCGTGATCATAAGCGAGCTCGTTTTGATCACCGGGAGGATGGGAGAATAGCGGCGTCTTCTGCTCCATATAGCTTTTGTCGTGCCCGTCACCGTCACATTTTTGAGATCATGGAACTCTATACCGACAAATATGGCGACCAATTCTGGGAATGGACCTGGAAAATATTGAATATGGCCAAGGAGCAGGTCACCGAAGCAGGGCTCATAAAACCCCTCATCTGTGCGCTTCTCCGATCCGTGAAACAAGACGACCTGCCACCGTCGCCCGCCTCGAAGTTCTTTGACATTTACTACGAGATGATTGAAGACGGATCAGCGCAGATGCAGAAGAAGAACCCGCTCGGTGTCAGCGAAGACCTTGCGGAGACAACACGAAAGATCTACTCTCTATGGCACAGTGAGCTATTGAATGACACGAAAGAGCCGGGTTGGGGACGTCGTTTTGATGCTGAGTCCGATAAACTCTTTGGCGAAGCTGGGGCGATACTCGAGAGGAGTGGGAAGGTAGACGACATGTACAAATTTGCGATTGCGTATGGCCGCTTGAGCAATGGTCTGCCTTATATTGCATATCATACTTTGGATGCCATTATTTTAGCTGACGGTATTCTTTAATACTGCTTCCGATTGTCCATCATGGTCTCTGAAGCTGCTTTCCTACTTTCTGGATCATCTGTATGGTTGAGTCCGGTTATTTGCCGGATATTTATCAGAATTGTGATCGCTGAAATTCTTTCCAAATTCGGTCTTGGATAATCATGTCTCTTGTATCGAATTTTCCATATAGACTATGTGCATCAGTACAAAAAAATAATCTATAGCGTTCCTGCGAAGCGCAAAAAAGGAAGAACTGAGTTCCATGGACGTTGTGGGAATCGAACCCACGACCTCCTCAATGCGAATGAGGCGTAATACCCCTATACCAAACGCCCTTGCCCCAGTTTCCGCAGAGTTTAATATATAACTCTAGTCCAATTAGTGTAGCTAGTTTCGTAGTATGCTATGGTGGATGAGACACGGAACATATCTTATCTCCCCAGAAGTTCCGCCCGAGTCCCCGCGCGTTCCGGCCGCATAAGATGGCTCTTAGTCGCATTGCCCTAAATCTCAGAGATGAGTCATTTTCACAGGTGGCATCATTATACATTGAAGTACTATTTTCTGTTCAGCAGTACTCAATCCCTTCTTGTTGTTCTCATCGTTGATCATTTGATATTAAAATTACAATAAGATGGAGCTTCAAGAGCCATTGCAATCGGACAGATCGTCTGAACCAACATCTGAAGCACAGAGAGTCTCTCAAGGTATCGAGCAGCCCGAACTGCCTCCCGCTGATCATGGTAAAGGCGCCTGGCTTGCTCTTTTGGGTTGTGTGTTGGCTCAAGTACCTATCTGGGGTAAGCAATTGGAACGTCTGTGAAGAAACCGTTCGCGTTCTGATACTTCGATATCAATCAGGTTTCTCGCTTGCATGGGGAGTCTTTCAAGAATATCTATCGCAGACCGAACTCGGTGAAGACTCCGGTAGTATTGCCATCATTGGTACTACTTCAAGCGTAAATCTCTTCGTCCTTTGCACAATACACAACTACTGACCAGGGAAAACGAACAGGGAGTTCTGTATATGCTCTCCCCGATTACCTTCTCATTCCTAACGAAGTACCCTCATCTCCGTAAAGCATGCGGCTGGGTGGGTGTCACGATCTCCATTGCCGGATTCTTACTTGCATCCTTCTCGACTGAGATGTGGCAATTGGTAATCACGCTTGGCGTGCTATCTGCCGTCGGCAATGGATTACTCTTCACGCCCACGACGCTCTATCTGGACGAATGGTTCATCCGTCGTAAAGGTTTGTCGATGGGAACTATGTGGGCGGGAAAGAGTGTGGCGGGTGTTGTGTTGCCCTTTGTCGCGCAGACGAGCCTGTCGCGGTTTGGCATGAGGAATACGTTAAGGGCATGGGCTGTGCTAACGGTATGAAAAGCCCTACATACACCTTACCCAGGCAGGCTGATACATATGGTTGTTCAGGCCATCATTACCATCCCACTACTCAAATTCATCCGCCCACGCCTTCCCCTACCCACATCTCGTACACCACGCCGCCTCGACATGAGTTTTCTACGAGTCAGCACCTTCTGGCTCCTTGAAATGAGCAACATAATCCAGGGGCTGGGCTATTTCCTGCCATCCGCCTATCTGTCCTCATTTGCGCGAGACATTGGTCTATCAGATACATACGGGACTCTTGTCCTGGCCTTATTTAATGGCACATCCATTTTCGGCGGCGTGATTATGGGCCTACTCTGCGATAAATTTGACGTCACCAATATCATTCTCCTCTCCAGTCTCGCGTCCGCGACTTCTGTGCTTTTGTTCTGGGGCTTGTGCCCCAGTCAGGGTGGCGGCGTGGCGCTTTTGACACTCTTCTCGCTTACGTATGGCTTCTTTGCGGGTGGGTTCAGTTCTACGTGGTCTGGTGTGCTGAATGAAGTCAAACGAGCAAACCCGGGGATGGAGACGGGGTTGGTCTTTGGGTTGCTGGCGGGTGGGCGCGGGATTGGGAATGTGATCAGTGGGCCGGTGAGTAGTGCTTTGATGCAGAATCAGGTAGGTGACGTGGGGGGTTTCTCAACAGGTTATGGGGGATTGATTTTGTTTACGGGATTCACGGCGGCATTAGCAGGTTATAATGGTGTTTGGAAGGGATTGAGCAGACTGTTATCGGTTCTTTGATTGAATTGGAAGGTCAGAAGTGATGCTAACCATCACTAACATCTATTAATTTGAGTATCTTCAGGGACGGCCTCTCTTGTGTATCATTCAGCATGACGGCAGGAAGCCCTGGTGAATTTCATCATGAAACTGATAAATCGCAATGTTGCGTGAAACATGATCACACTGAGTATGACATATTTCGAGTTGGTTGGAAAAAGCCAAGTGTCCAATGTTTGAGGATATTTGGCGTATATAACCACATTTCAAGGTCGACAAAGCAGATGTCGAGCTGCACCAATCCTTGATAGCACTATGTAGTGTCTCAAAACCCGGTATTTGACCTTTATTTTATATCTCAATCTATATCTAGAAAGACCCATTTCCATAAGTATCTTGTCAAGTTTTCTGTGGTCTGTAAGACACGTCGTTCAATGCTCGTTGGAATACGGTCAGTGAATTTGTAACCCTTCCAGCCTCAACTCAATGCCATTTGTGGTCATACATCAACTGGTTCGTTGAGGGTTAGAGTAGATGCTGTTTTTAGAAAAGTAGCAGAGCTAGTTCTTCCTGGCGAATTTGCATCACTTTGCGACTTGACCCCTTGCACTTCTTTGGCTCGGACTTGGACTGGTTGTTTCCCCCGATGCAGGTGGACTGCTGGCAGCGATGCTCGCTACGTTACTAGCATGGGCTAAAAGAAACTTACAACACGTAAGCGTATACTTGCAAGCCCGTGTCCAAGTCTCATCGTTCTGGTTGAACCCCAGCTTGATACTTGCGTCACCAATCTTGTCACGTTTGATCTCGTACGGCAGTTTCAGACCCGTTGTATTGATTCCCTGTTGCCCTCGTCGATTGGCCACAGGTACAGGAGTGTTTTCAACATATACACCCAACTGTCGCAGACACTCTAGAAACGCGACCATTCCAGCGTCAAACCGTCGGTGAACCCAGGGGAGGTTCAAAGGCATGTCACCGGACGAGAACAGATCGAGGCTAGTAGACTTTGCGGTACCGGACGAAGTGTCTGCACCCGGATTCCCTTGACTAGACGATTGGCTTGAGTTTTGAGATGAGTCTTCGAATTTCTCGATCCTTGAGGTGGATCCCATAGGCTTCAAACGGTAACCGCGAAACTGAAAGCCTAACTTTTCCGCTATCGTCGCTAGCAGGAGACATGTTTGACCCCAAGCCGCGTTAATTTCTGCCCAGTCGACAGACGGATTTGCCAAACGACCTAGACGAAGCCCGTTTATGGTACCAAAGAATCCGTCATGACCGATGCAAAACGCGTCGTTATAGACATTGGTCCTTTGTAGTCTTTCGAGTTGCATCGAGTCATGGTCATATCGCATATTTAAAGCATCTCGTTCATCCTGAAATTCAGCCAAGGATAGCGCGAATGTGTTACGCTCCCTCCAAAATTCCTCCTCTTCGAGATCTAGTTGCCGAGATTCCTCCTCTAAATCAGCTATTTCACGATCAAGGTCCGCCTTTTCTTTTTCCAATGCCAGCAGTTCCTGATAAGCCACCTCCTCTTCTTGTAAAGTAGACTTGAGGTTTTTCTCTGCCGTTTCGACCTCAGCCTCAGTCGGTATCGATGCGTTGATAGTCTTCAAAAATGAAATGTACGCATCCCTTTCCTTCGTAGTACTCGCTAGCCTTTTATGCAGTCCTTCGACAAGTAGTTCCGTACATTCCGCACAGATAGGATGATCAATATCGGAGCGCGCGGAAATAATATCGAACAATCTCGCCGCTTTCTCAAGTTCGTCGGACAAGGACTGACTTTTTTCCTCATGGGTAGCGTTCGTCTTCGCGGCTCCATTAGCCTGCCCGTGAGACGAAAGTCCATCCCCAGTTATCCCGGTAGAGAGCTGCGGCGGCGCAAGTTGGGACTCGGTAAGCATCACAAAAGACATTCCGCCACTACTCTCGCCACGATTTAAATTCGGTGTTGGGTGGGCGCCTCCATCGCGCGGTGGGGGGATTGAGCGTCGGTAAATGGGAGCGTTGGCATGTCTAGATGCGCGGTCGTACAACTCGCGTCGTTCGGGGGGATACGCCTGTCTGTGGGATGCTGCATGGTCGGGATGCTCTGGAAGAGACTTTCCTGTAGAGCCTATGTAATGTTGGTGCTTCTAGGTCTCTGAAGATATGAGTATACAAAAACATACCGACGAGTAAGTCGAAGGCGGCAGGATTGAGAGCTTCGAGCGACCCATCAAGTTTGAGTGGAGTGCGGCACTTTTGACAATACATGATAAGTGCCTTTCAGGTATCGTATTATCATCGACTAGTCTTAGACATGATGCCGTACAGCAACTAAGAGCAAGTTAGACAGCTGTAGCGCGGATCGATGATTGATGATTGATAGACAGACACACGTCATGGCCATAGCCGCGCTAAATCCGAGCTGAGACTAGCCCTCCGATAAGATTGCGGCGCGTGCTCCGACCACGCGCCTCGCGTTATCCTACACAGTTCTTTCGTCTGAATATCGCCTTCTAGCTATCATTGATCGGAACTTGATCGAGGTCAATCACTTTCTGCAGGCGAGATAGGGGCCTAATCTGATATCGATCCCATTCCAGGCAGTGTACAGGTGCCGCATCGTTAGGTCCATCAAATCGCACTCTCAACTCTCAACTCTCATTTGCGATAAGTCCATCTCGCAACAATCGATTTCAATAGTTGACTGCAGAATAAAGCTCACATTGCTTACAATTTCTAATACCTATGCTCTCATTATGGAACCCCCGCGCAAACGGCAGCGTCGCTCTCCAGACTCCCTCAACGACATTGACCTACAGATAGCACGAGCGCGAAACGACAAGAAACTCAAATCGCTCTTTGAAGGCATTTTCGAGAAATACGGCAAGGATTTTAGTGAAATAGGCGATGAGATTGATCTAAGTACAGGCGAGATCGTGGTCAATAAAGGACATGTGCAACGCATGGAACATGAAGATGATACTGGAGAGGTGACGGGAACAGAATCAGAAGACGAGGAGAGTACGGCAAATAATGAACAGGATAGTACTGAAACCTGGGATACGTCATTTCAAAAAGCGAGAAAGGCTCTTCTCAATTTAGGAAGTAGAGATCTTGAGCCTACTACCGAAGTTCCGCTGGACGAGACGCCTGTGAGTAGACCGATCGATAAGAAATGGCAAGCTCCGGAGATAGACGCAAAGTTCTGGACGCCACCGAAGAAAAAATTGCCGAAAGAAACATATCAGACACCTCATGCAGAGCGGTCCAAGTCCCCTCCATCAGCCGCATCAGTCTGGGCTGTCCGCACTCCAGGACGTCCACGAGGTTCAACAAAGAAGCAAAGCATCTCCGCCAGCAAGGTGACCCCCTCAATGCGCGCAAATGCAAAGCGTCAATCGCCCATAAAGCTTGATTGGAGCTTTGCGCGAGTGCAGGATGAGAACAGTGACTCCGATGATCCGCTTCAGGATGACTCGCTACCTTCAAGCATTCGCTCAACTAAGGTTCGTGGACGAAAAAGTATCTCTATCACGCCCAAAGCGCTAAATGTCATCTCAAACAACTTGCTTGATGTCACTCCCCAGAGGCAAAGCAAAGCCTGTGAAGCGGAGATTATCCAGCCTGCCGAGAAGACAAACCCAGTACCTGATACACCCGAAATGCTCTCCTCGAGTCCGGCGATAACAAATGAAACACCGACACATAGACGATATCCGGTGAACTTTGATTCTCCTTCAACCATTAAGCTGAATGAGGTTATACTCACCCCTGATGAAGTCAAAGTGATTGTCAAACACAAAAGCGAATCCGCCACCGGCCTATGCATGGAGGATATAGTAGAAGATCTTCCTGGGAGAACCTTGGATGACTTGTTGAATTGGGCGGACCGCCATTCGTTTCTGTTTCTGTCCAATGGATCTGTGACTACTGCCGGATGGTCCACAGATGATCTGGAGAAACTTTACGAGTTTGCAGATGAGTCGGGTATTTGGTGGCGAGATATTCAGATCTCGTTTCCTTGTCGATCAAGAAGAGAGATTGAGAATCAAATGATACGAATATGGACTGAGCGGAAAGTGGAAGAACAACAGCGGAGAAGGGACGAAGAGGAGGCCCGGAAATTGGCCAGGAAAAAGCGGAAACTTTCACAGACGCCATATTCGGATGATAACGATCCTGCACTGAGAAGAGGCGAGGTTATGACAAATGACGACTTGGATGACCTTTTGAACGAAGAGCTGGACAATGACTGGTCGAGTATTTCAGCGATTGATGCTAAGTCGTGCGAAATTGATGGTTTTAGTAGTTCTTTTCGCAAGTCGCCGCAGAAGTCGTCGCCGGTTCAAAGCTTCCCGAGGAAGAGCTCGGTATCTCCACGCAAGTATTATTGATCTCAACCATTATTGCCATATAATGAAGATACTGTAAATTTCACTATTTTTCCAGTCTACCGTACCTGTCTTCTCCATGAAGAATCGTAGCACTTTAAGCGTTAAGCACATCCTCCAGCTTCGTATCAGTCGTGCCGCCAACATCCCCTGCCATAGCCCAGAATTTAGAAAGATGCCTTGCGCCAGTATCAGTCAAGACAGTTACAATGCGATGGCCGGGGCCAAGTTCGAGAGCAGTCTTCACGGCCGCAAAACCTGGAGAATGTCAGTTTTGTCAAGTCCTCAATGAAGAGTAAAACTTACAATTAACAGCGCTGCTACTCCCCATAAAGATTCCATCTTTCTCAACCAGCCACCGCGCCATAGCCATCGCCTGCGCATCCGTGACCCTTACCGCATCATCAACCAATTCCCGCCCGGCCTCAAAATTAGCCGTCTGTCGATTTATACCAATGCCTTCAACAATCGTATCCACCTGCGGCCTCCGTCTGGTACCTTCACGCTCCTTGATGTCGAACATGACCCCATATCTCACACGATTGTACAAACCGCTTCCCTGCGGATCAGCAAGAATGATCTTTATATCGGGCAATCTAGGCTTCAAAAACAGCGCAACACCAGATATCGTGCCTCCAGTCCCGGCACCAGCGATAAACGCATCAAGTTTACCGCCACATTGAGCATATATTTCGGGTCCTGTACCGTTGAAATGCGCCGCACAATTGGCTTGATTCTCAAACTGATCTGTGAAAAAGCCTCGCCCAGTAGAGGTACCAGTTTTGGCGGTGGGGTCTGTTGTGGTCAATTGTGTTCCACTCTTCGATGATAGTTTATCTGGGGATGTGTTATTGGAAGCAGTCCGCTCCCGGGCTAGATTGCGAGCTCTGTTGACAAAATTCGCTTGTTCCACGATGGGAGCTGGTGCAACGCGGTCTACGACAGCTCCCAGTTTGAGGAGAAGGTCTGACTTTTCCATTGCTTGGTCGGACGGCATGCAACTGGAGAATGATCAGTAATTGATGCTGGACTGTCTTGCAGGTTGATAATGCTTACATGTGGGCCAAGTAGCCACGGGCACGCGCTAGTGTTGCGAGAGATATGCCTGTAGAGCCAGAAGTTCCTTCATAGATTACGTCTCCAGAGTGCGGCCGCAAAGAGCCCTCTTTTTCAGCCTGGAACTTGTCAGTGCATTGAAGGCAGGATCTTGTTGGATCTAGACTTGCTGTTTCTATCATGCTCAATGCCACTCTATCTTTGGGGCTCCCGCCTGCACCATTGAGATACTGTATAGTTGTTAGCTTATTGTTCGCTTTCATATGACATTTGACACACCTCGGCCTTTGCGAGAATCTCGCACCCAGTCTCCTCGGATAACGACTTGATGCGGAACAATGGCGTATTACCAATGCAACCTTCCACGCCATCTACTATGGCTGGAGGTCCATGACGCACAGAAGCTAACAGTATATCATTACCTGAAATGGTCGTTCTAGTATCCGATTGTTTTCTTGTGTCGTTAGGCGCTTGAGGTGGTCTCTTGTGGCGGTGATATATCTCCGTCAAGGCCACCGTTACCAGAACGCCAGCGAGGAATGTACCGATGTAGATGTGACGTCCTTCAGCCATTGCAACATACCGACTGTTCGCAATGGCTCTTTAAAGTATAGAGCTATCATAAGTTGTATAACTTGATTAATCGAATACGTCAAAATCAATCGCTTTTCATCATGGGCTTATGTAAGCGATGAGCGGGCAAAAGAAGCTTGGACCACCAGCCTCTATTTTGGCCGACATCCGCAAGAACCAGACAGTCTTGACCACGAACATCAAGCGTCGTCCTCAAGTCCACACTTCGGTCCAATGGATTCTCCTCTGATGAACCAGCTGTTTCGACAGCTCTTCAATCATCGAGCCTGTCAGTGTACACGTCCGACATCCGTCCGCCGTCTCAATGGCACGAGACATGGCTCAGCAACGCTACAGTATCAACAACAGTCTCGCTCATTCCTAAGCAGACGGGAGACCAGTTCGAAAAAGAGCGTGAGAAATGATGGGACTATGTGGACGAAACGCGACGACTACCCTAGGGATCTGGACCAACAATTGCGAACGTTTCCTCTCGTGACAGCGAAAGACTTACGGAATAGGCGCGAACGGCCGAGGCAGGTGAAAATGCTGACGAGGGAGTTTATCGATGGTATGCTTAATATCCGCACATTATCATGATATGATTTGACTTAGAGTGTGTAGACAGCTTATACAACCCCCATTATGGCTACTTCTCAAAACACGCAACAATCTTCCATCCCGGCGAACCATTTGACTTCAGCCGCATCGAAGATGGGCCTCACTTCCACCGCTTGCTAGGCGAGCGATACACCGAGTTTGAAGACAAGCTGGACGACACAAATCCAGACATTGCTCGACAATTATGGCATACCCCAACAGAATTATTTCGACCGTACTACGGAGAAGCCATTGCCCGATATCTGGTCACGAACTACCGCCTCTCACTGTACCCTTACCACGACCTGATAATCTACGAAATGGGAGCCGGAAACGGAACGCTAATGTTGAACATCCTCGACTTCATCCGCGACTCTGACCCTGAAGTCTATGCCCGCACAAAGTTCAAGATTATCGAAATCTCCTCATCGCTCGCAAAGGTGCAAAAGGAAAATTTACGAGCCTCTCTCAGCGCGGGCGGTCATACAGGTCACGTACAGATCATTAATAAATCCATATTTGACTGGAATGAATACATCCATTCCCCCTGTTTCTTTCTCGCGTTAGAGGTGTTTGACAACTTCTCCCACGACGCTATTCGCTACGACTATGAGACCGAAATGCCACAACAAGGTGGCGTCGTAATCGACTCGGACGGCGAATTTTGCGAATACTACAACACGACCCTCGATCCGCTGGCATCTCGGTTTCTGAGGGCTCGACAAGCCGCCGCCCGCCGCCCATTTGCCAGCCCCTTACCATCGAAATTGACCCGAAGTCTGCGCAGCTCACTCCCGATCGGGAGACGCGATTATACACTCCCGGAATATATACCGACTCGCTTGATGCAGTTTTTCGATATTCTGAGAGACTATTTCCCGGCTCACAGGCTTGTGACGAGTGATTTTAGTAGTTTGCCGGATGCAGTGCCGGGACTCAATGCGCCGGTTGTGCAGACCCGGTACAAGAGGAGGACGGTGCCTGTGTCTACACCTTTCGTGCGTCTTCCATTTCTCCTTTTTCTACAAGAAGCAACTTCCAGTCTGACTAATATCTTGATTTGTAGGTCCACCAAGGCTACTTTGACATCTTCTTCCCTACAGACTTCAACGTCATCGAGGATCTGTACCGCGCCATAACGGGCAAATTGACCTTCGTCAGCAGCCATCAGGAATTCATGGAACGGTGGGCTTATATTGGGGATACCGAGACGAGGAGCGGAGAGAATCCGTTGTTGACGTGGTATAAGAATGCTAAGGTATTGGCTACTGTATGATCATCCTGGCAGGGGCGAGCTATTGTATATTATTAGGGTTGGTATCCAGGTGTTCAAATCTACAAGACAGCATATACAGTCAAGATTGTGTGTTCTTTGATTTTTCCATTCTACCTCTTCGTTTTGGGTCTGGAAATAATTACGTGCAGCGCCTACCAGAATGACATAGCAGAATGGCTCAGCAGCAGAAAAAGAGAAAGAAAATGTGTACGTAAGAAATCACCAATATGAGATTGGAGGCCGACTCGGAACGCCACTCAAACACCGACGCAGTAAACGATCAGAATTGGCACGGAATGCAATGTATGCACAGATCGGAAGAAAGAAAGACGAGGTAGAAAAGTGTAGAGTCGCGCGTCTTCGGTTATAGAACGACAGCGAACCCACCCACCAAACCTGCTACAACCATGAAAATACCATAAACCTGACCAAATTCACTCAAGAAAGGTCTCACGACACCCACCGACCCGGCAGATGTGCCGCCCGTCGCGACGGAAGCCGATCCGGTACCGAATCCAGTGTAGACAACGTCACCACCGCCGGAGGAGGTGGCTGTACCGGTAGCGGTTGCAGTAGCACCACCGGTGGCAGAAGTTGTGGTGTTGTATCGTTTGGGTTCTTGGGCGCCGCAAGGGTGATCTTGAACGCAGGCTGCTTGGCAGGTGGAGTCACCGTTGCAATTGGCTTGACATTGAGTGTTGTAGGCGGTGCAGATGAAGTAGGGGATTGTTTGGGAGTATTCGGTGGAGTTGGGAGATTGGCCGCTGCCGCAGACGCAGGAGTAGTCGAGGGTGTCCTGAATTCGTGACGTTAGTAGGAGTCAGAGTCGAGCAAAGAGAAGAGCTTACAGGATCGCAGGTGTTGCTGTCTGTGGAGGCGGTGCCGTTGGGAAGTTGGAGACAAATCAGGGGACAGGACGTCTTTTGCTGCTCGCACCATTGGTCTGTTCACACGTTAGAGGTCGTGATTACCTGAAGATCATACGTCGAGTTGGAGCTTACCGCGAGTAGCGAGCGGAATGGTGCTGGGGTCAATTGTCTGACTAGCAGCCAGACTGACCATCCAAGCCAAATAGAGAACTGCCTGAGCAAGCATTGCGGAATTCTTTCGTGATGCTGGTCGGGCCTGCAATGTGATGTGCAAGGTCTAGTATCTGGAGATAATGATAAGCGAACTGAATTACTCTGTTTATCAGGATAAATGTGATGGTGAGAGCAATGGGCGAGGAAGGGCAGCAGCAAGTCATAATAAGAGAATGTAGATCAGAGGTTCCAAATAAACAAACATTCTTGGTGTTTGTCGAAAGGAATGCATGCGGCTGTACCACCTACCAGATTTTGAGGGGAGGGTCACACGAGAGCGCAATCAGAGTGGCCGAGACGACGATAGAACCTGCCGGTAGAGCGTATGAAAGAGTGACGAGATGAGAGCAGATGCTGATGCCTCAAGTTGGATGAGGAGTCAATTGATCGTCTGTACAGAAAGCAAAAGAGAGAGGAAGGGGGAGTTGGAGGGGAGTCGGAAGAAGTCCAAGGGGCATTCCACATCGGGCAAGCACGACGGGATGCAGCATGACCGCCGTCCGTTTCAGGAACAGGGACCATTCACTAATTGTTTGGTTCGGCTAATACAACCTGTTTATTTGAGACCTCGAATGTGAAAGAACAATTTCTTTATAGTGGCCATGGTTACAAGAGTGGGCCCGTGTTGTGCGATGCATATCTCAGTCGTACGGCTCTACTCGGAGTATTCGATAGGAGCTTATATTGATTCATTGCTGCTAGATAGAACCGCTGATTGACAGAAGCCAGGAGTTCGCTCTTTGTGAGCAATTGAGGTTCTTCACAAAGAGTGGAGCACGCTATCGGCTTTGGTAAAGTTAAACAAGGGGGCTCAAGGAAAGGGGGGAGCTCCTAGCGAGAACTTTGTGAGCTAGACCCTTGCACTAGCCGTGTAGCTGCAGTAGCCATGGCAGTTGCTTGCTTTTTTCGAGGCTACATATTAGCATGCGGACACATATGGACACTGTCGAAAGAAATCAAGCTTCAGCACATGCAGTAGGCTGTTTCTGGACAATGAAACGGTGAATTCTCGCAGAGATAAAGGTCATGTTTACATGCCTCAGGCCGGCAAGAGAGCCGCGGTCCCCGCTAGGAGCTCTATGATTGGCGGAACCATCCCGGCTCACTTGCCGTGCCGCACGGACCAGAAAAGAGCAACGTCGGCTTCTGGAAAGTTGGCAACGTGCTTTATATTCCACAGCTTGACAGTTGAGCCTTGCGCAACGGCTGCTTCAGAGAACAGACTACTTGAGTCCTCATTGGCCAATCTTCTTTCACCTGGCCTTGCTCTGTATCGGCTTATCGATATCGGAACCGACTTGGAAGATTGCTTTCATCAGATTCCATTGTTTCTCGCCGTCCTACCTCCGATCTAGCGCTCTGACTTCGATGGATGGAGCATACAACCGATGACGAGAGGGGTTCAGTCGAACCCTCAACAGCGCAGCCCGCGCCTGATGACAACGGCGATATCCACGATGCCCAGGATATGAATCAGCGCAACGTGACTGAACCTAATAATGACGACACTACCATATCGGCAACGTCCGAAACCCAGGGTACGAATGGCAACGGGGTGACCGCATTCCCTCCATTACCTACCTTAGACACAAACGCAAACACGAAACAGCCGCGAAAGGACAGACCTATATCAGGCATCGTACCGCCGTACTGGCGCCACCAGCGAGCCCTCTCGCGCGCCTCGTTGGCTTCATCCGTTGATACGCATCGGTCCTCGAAACCCGCTATCACGCTCGAAGACCACACGGCAGATCCCAACGCCACGACGACGAGGGGCCTATGGGCGCGCAGCGTGACGATCGATGACCACGTCGTTGTATCCGGCAAGACGGGGATAGGCGCGTATGTAGTTTGGATATGCAATGTGCAAACACTTGACGTACGTCCCTTTCCACCACGAATCTCTCCGCCAAGATCAGGATGGCATATGCTAATGAAACGCAGGGCGGGCCCATGATGATACCAATGCGCTACTCCGAATTCGACGAACTCCGCTCTTTGCTCGCAGCTGCATTTCCGCACGCACGCAACGCTCTACCGCCTTTGCCTCCCAAGAGTGTCCTCTTCAAATTCCGACCCAAATTCCTGGAATCGAGACGTATAGGATTACAGTATTTTTTGAACTGCGTGTTACTGAACCCTGAGTTTTCGGGGTCGCCGGTGCTGAAGGATTTTTTGTTTTCGCGAATTAACTGATACATGTCTACGATCTATGCAATGGTGATGACCTCTTCGGATCCTCGTTCGGATTTATTGTCTTTTTCTTCTTTGTTATCTATTGATCATTATAAATTGTACATATTTGTTCCACGAGTCTACATTATATTCTGTTGTTGATAGCCATCCAATTCGATACCGCCATGACATCATGTCTCGGTGTTAAACCCGAAGCTTAATTCCTAAGCTTAATTCCATCAATCTGCCAACGAAAGAATCTGCTGTGACCAATATAAATGGTCAATTAGCCCCCCTTAAACCCCCGCATTGAGTCAGCCTCTGCACGATATAGCGGAGATGGATTTGTCTGTAGTTGGACGAATCGGAAATAGGATTTAGGCTATGTTGTTGGTTAGGGTATTCTCAGTCGAGAGCTACTATATAAGGGATTTCGACACCGAGTACATTGCTTGTAATAACTCAATCACAATCAATCATTCGATAAATCGTAGAAAGACAAGATGGCCCAGCAATACGACGCGACGACTTACCTCCTCGACAAGGAGAATATCCGCGATACACTTTTGCACATGGTCTCACCCCTATCCGGTTATCATTTTCAAAATCATATTCACTCAGGATTCTAAACGGAATGTATGCGTATAGATGTTTGCCTTCGACCACCGCCTCCCCCTCACGCCAACATTAGTCAACCAAGTCTACACTCCCGACATAACGATCAACTACCCCAAACGACTTCTCGGCACCGGATCCGAAGAAATGAGTAGTCGCACGTGGGCGGAGAGAATGGAGCATTTCCATGACGAGTACGATAGTACGGAGCATATTATTCAGTACGTTCCGAATGTTGCCGTGGGGTGTGGAGGGCAATTGGATGGGTGCTGATGAGGGGTATATAGAAATCTGCTAGCACATCTACCGCAACCCTCGCCCTCGACGACAAGGCCCGAGGCGTGTAAGGTGAATGCGTACGCGCAGGGTTGGTTTTATAGGAATGATGGTGAGGGGTTGCCGCGGGTTATGGCGCGGAGGCAGGCTGTACGTTTTCCCATCCCCTTCTACGTCCTACGTCTCATTCAGTCTTTGATGATGGTTACAAAGGGCTTCTACGATCTCGAAATGGTGCGCGTAAAAGCAATCGAAGAACGAGGAGATAATCCCTGGCGGATCAGAGTCCAGAATGCGACGTTGGATTGGCAGGATCTGCCAGAAGCATGAGAATTTTATGTATAAGTCGTGAATTAGGGCTTCGGCTATTCATCAAAGCCAGAGGCGTAAAAACTAGTACAGTGCGTGGAACAGCGAGATGGTATAAAACCGAGACAAGATCAATGCAGACGGTCCAGATGCAAGGAACAGAAATCATCGCTCCCCCTCAGGAGCAGGCACGCCCTCTTCAGGCGCTGTACCCGGTACCCCCCTCCCTCGAATCGCAACAGTCTTACTCTCCTGCGTCGACCCTCTACTTGTAATCCGTCTTGCGATACTCGAAAAGAAGCTCGTTTTCTTGCCACCACTCTTCTCTCCACTGGTAGAAATCTGATCGGCCGTCGTAGCCGTAGTCTTCTTCTGCGTGGGTCTACTCCTCGACACATCCGGTACCTCATCCTCCTCCCCTTCTTTGCTGTCCTTTTTATTGGCGGCCTTGGCTTTTTCTTCCTCAATCTTATCTTTGACATCCTTTTTCTTTTGCTTGTACTTCATATACCCTTCGATTCCAACCAAGACAGCATAGGATCGACTAATCGAGACATGAGACATGTCCACGCCATTGTTCTGAAGGGCATGCACAAAAGCACGGAAATTTGCGGCGGGTGGACGGTAGTGGCCGCTCAACGGTGACAGACTGCGTAGTTGGCCGTCTTTGATTTTGATAAGGCCTGCGGCGGAAATGCGTGCGCCGCGCAAAAAAGAGGAGTGTTGGAAGGCGCCGGATTCTTTAATGCCGATATAGATTCGGAAGGAGGTATCTACTCAGTCAGTATAGACATTCGGAAGTTTGAAGGGTGACCTCACCAGCGACCTGTCAGACATTAGTTTAAGGATAGTTTAGATTGTATGGGAATGACGCACAAAAATCCATTTATCCCTCTTCTTCAACGACTTTTGCATCAAATGATTGAAGATCACCGCCGGACTAACGTATTCAATCTTTTTGACCCCCTTTGCATTATCAAAATCCGGATTCATATATCGCTGAATCTCCTCATCTGAGTCCTTTTCATCACTTTCATCGTCATCGTCATCGTCATCGTCATCATCATCTGTGCTTTTGGTAAGTATCTCATCCCCCTCCTTCGTATACTCCCGAAACGTAGGCGTCTTATCCTCCACCGGCACAACGCCACGGATACTATCCTTGAACCGCTCGCTGTCCGTCCAGACTCTTTGTCCGTTCTTGGCCCATCGAAATCGGCCACTTGTATCGACAACGACGAGGTAATCTTGTCGCTCTTCTCGGCTTAGGTATCGCACCTGCTCGCGCTCCAGTCTGTCGCGCGGGACACGCTCGATTTCAACGTCTTTGCCCTCGCCGTAGTCGAGCCAGTAGAAGAAGTTTTGTTTCGATGGGCTGTTTTTCCATATACTGTGATACGCGCGTAGGTTACTGCCGTAACGGTGTTTTGTGTCGACCTGAAAATGAATTAGTGGACTGACACGGACTTGCTATCGGGTAATTCTTGGGTACCATTTCCAAAAAATACTGTAAGTCCATCATCTTCGCCTTCTTCTCTACCTCCGCAGCTGTACGAGTCGGTATCAACGGTTCGCGGTGATGTTTCGTATTTGCCGTTTGCTGGAACGTATGCACCCTGTGGGCCTGCGTCTCCGGAACGCTTTCAGTTCGTTCCTCAGAAACATTCTCCTCCACAATCTTGTCCTGCAGATTATCATCTCCGCCGGCTCTCAGGGCAATTTGTCCTGCCAATTTCCATTTCCGTCGAACTTCTGGTGAGAGGCTGCTTTGACTTGCGCGTCGCGAAGTCTCCTCTGCCTCTTGCTCCTGTTCGTCCTCATCTTCATGTTGAACGATATCATCCCTGTCGTCATTGGCCCGTTCGATGTCGCCATTCGTCTCGGCATTGTACTGGTTTCGCATCGCCTGGTGCCATTGCGCTTCCTTGACTGCTTCGATCCAGCGGGTCGATGAAGATAGAGACCAGCCCTTGAGTTCTCGACGCGTTCGATAACCGCGATAATACCTCTACAATCCAGTCAAGATGAGTGCGTTGGTTTGAGACGAATTTGGGAAAACGTACCTGGATTGTCTGCGCAGCTTGTTCCTGTTGTTTTTCTCCTACCTCGTAGGACGCTTTGGGTGTGTCCGTGACGTCATGACCCTTGGCAACGGTCGCGGGGTCGGTTGCAGTCATTCTTTTTAAAGAGTCCTAAACTCATAAGATTTTGAGTGAGGTTGATGAGCACGCAAGTAAAAGTTCGTAGACGAACAGACTAGAAAAGGGTGTTCAGAGCGCAAGGTGGCTGTGTCGTAACGTCAACACGGTATCGCAAGGGAGGGGGAGGATGTTGGTTACGATCGAACAAAATTGCATGTGGCGCCCGCTTCGTCGCATCATTTGACCCTAGTCGACAACCCTAAGATAACCATTAATCTATGCGATAAGAGGGAATTTGAATGAACAGAATGATTGTAGAGATTGATGCTTCTATCATCTGATCTAACTAATACTCTCAGCTTCGGGCTAGTAAATATACACAAACTCATCATTCTGACGATCCGTCAAATCCAAGAACGCATTCTCTCCAATCTCCTCTTGCATCTCGAGTCCTCGGCCAACATTGGCCTGTTCTAATCGCTCAACCTGCTCGACCATACCGGCAGTCTTGTTATCCTCCGCGAAATCGTGGTAGTGTTTCTGCATAGAATGATCGATCATTTTAGCCGGTTTGCCGTTTGCGACACGCTTCTTTTCCTGTCGCTTGTTGAGCCACATAAGATTCACCCATTGCAAGGCGACGACAACAACAAGTGCGATAAAGACGGCGAGACAGTCTCGAAGACCGGGATGGTATGTGGGCGCATCTTTAGAGTTGAAAAGTAAGGGGCCGACGATGTTACCGGCGCTGCTGGCGGCGTTGTAGACGCTGGCTACGAAGGAACGTTTTGTGGCGCCGCCGGTGTTTCCGACGATCCAGGAGACGATCAATGGGTTGCCGCCAAACAGGAAAGCGAGAAGATAGTAGCCCACGAGTAAGGCGGCGGTGTGGCCAGCATGGGGGACGGCGTAGAGGATTGCCAGACCAGCGACGACGGGCGCGATTATAGCGAGTAGAATACTGGCTTTTATGCTTGTCTTTTGAGCGAGGTAGCATCCCAGCAGAATGACCGAAGTCTGCATGACGCCGAATGGCATGTTCAGCAGACTCGTTGTGTATGAGTCGAAACCGAATCCTTTCAAGATCAACGGCCCAAAAATGTTGGTGACGCTGGCACCGACGTTGAGCAGAAAACTCATGGAAAAGAAGAGCCATGTCTTGGGTTCGATAAGGGCTTCCCAGACGTGCTTCCACTTGTACTCGCGAGAACCAGTACCGGTCTGGTTGGCACGGAGACGTTCGACCGCCATACGCTTTTCTTCCTCGTTCAGGAAGCGTGCAGAGGCGATATCGTTGTCGAGTAAGAAGAAGATCATAGGGACGGAGGCAATGGTGAGCAGTCCGACGAAGAGGAAGATACTACAAGAATCAGTACGTTGAAATCCTGCAAGAAGGGAAAAAGGGCTTACATTTGCCACGATCTCAACACGCTCGAGTGGATGTGGGCGAGACCGACACTCACTGCAGCAGAGAATATATTACCGATACCGTTTGTTCCGTACCAGAGAGCCACCCTCAAGGGCTGCTCAGCTCGTCGATACCATTGAGCAGTGATAACACTAAACAAAGGCAGACAACCAGCCTCAAACAATCCCAAAAAGAAACGAGTTGCCAAGAGCCCACTGAAATTGTGACAAGCAGCCATGCAAGCCGCAGAAATACCCCAACCTAGGACAAGAGCAGGCATCAAAATGCGATGCGGCACACGCACAATCAAATATGAAGAAACAGGTTGCCATGCCAATTGCGCTATAGACGAAATTGAGCCCACCAACGAATATTGACTCCCTGTCAAACCCGTGTCTTCGCGCAGGCCGAAAGTGGCTCCGTAACCAAGAACGGTCTTGTCGACAATTTGCAGAAAGTAAACCCACATCAAGACGACAAGAATGCGCTTGTCGGTTTTGCGACGAATGCGCTTGGAGTCCTCCTCGGTGAGAAGGACGCGCTCGCCGTTCACGAGCTTGGCGGCGCGATCGGCATGTTTGACGGCTTCGTCGTTGAGGACATGCTGGTGGTGGGCGATCTCGATTTTGTTTAGATCCGACATGATAATCTCCTAGTATATGTAAAGTTCAGGAAGATAGTATGTACGGGACAGTCATACAGACGAGAGGGAAAAACCCGATAAAAATGCGGGCTGGGATTAGCGCTTATATAGATAGTCGCCACACCGACATCGACATGCCGTCCTCTGCATTCTGCTGCATCCAGGGATGCCGTCAATCGCATGATCCAGCGTGCCGACTTAGTGAGTCTGGAGTATGGAGCAGCTTGAGTTGCCGACGAGCGAACCCCCTCTGTGGGGAAATAGTTTTTTGTCTGAGAGCCAATCGATGGACTTCGCTGTGGCTCCCCCACGGGGAATCCTGGCCATCTTTATCGAGATAACTCGTCACAACGAATAGAACAGCTGCTCGATTGACTTGGCATAGTTAGCTCGTGAATCAACGACTCATAACAACGGCCTCGATTGCCGGAAGAATTCAGACGCGTACAGACTGGCACCCCCACGCAAATCACCCGTCTCAATCATTTTGCCCATCACCCCAGACTGCGACGTCCCTCCCCAGTTTTTAGCCTTGGATTAGTCCTGGTTGGAATGTGCCATCTCCTGAACGTAGCCAATCACGTTTCAACTAGGGTCAAACCTCCCAACACCAAGACTCCCCTTTCCAGCATTTTGCGCACCGGATTGCTCTCATCGTTCGCAAAAAATCTCGTTAGAGTTTGTAGAGTTTGCAAATTCGCCCCTTCCGGGATCTCAATCTTGGTAGTGATTGCACGTGAATTGATTCTCGGGATCTGAACAAGGGACTGGCCAGAGCTATCGGTTAATGAGAGCAATTGCATACGTACTATCAATTGCCGACCGACGTTCCGGGGAGCTTCGCATGCACTGTCGTCGGATATTGTCTAACGATCAGAGTGATTCGTTGGCTGCAGGCCATTTGCTATGATGCTCGTATGAGGTGAGGTGAGACGAGACGTACGCGTTACCATGGGATCGGCTCGCATCAAGTGCCTACGCTCCATTCACAGGCATGACTTCGGTGCTCGCTGACTTCCTGACTACCGGGTCCAACGTTATGAGGAATACGAGGAATGAGACGGTGAATCTGGAACCGGGCAGATCTGCAGCTTGCCCTGATTGGTCACACAATGGCGAACCACGTGAGCACCAATCACGTGGCGAACCCTTCCACACTAGCTGAACGTAGCTAGCAGCCACGTGTTTATGCCATGTTTCTCAGGTGTCAATGTGTCTGATAGTCCAAATGGGGCTAGGCTCAGTCAAAAACAAAAAATGGATCGAACGTGTCGCAGCTCCGACACTCGCATTTCCAATTGGACCTCTCGAACGCGCTTGTCCTTCGCTTTTCGAGCTACATATTCAGCTCCGATATTGGACGTCGTCTTAGTTGAAGTTAGTTCTGCGTATTTGAACTTAGCAGGGGCCAATCTCACGACGTGAACCAATAAGGTCGTTCGATTTCCAGCCGTGGCTTCTATCTGTCAGTTTTTGATCAGTGATAAGAACCCAAAATCCGACGACTAGGCGCTCACTATGTTGCAGTACGTACTAGGAATAGCTCTCATATAGTCAAATGAAAAAGTCTCACCTGAATTAACTCCATGATTTTCTTATACTGCATAATTCCAACAGCACCGTCGTCAAGTTAGTCATTCAACGACTAAAGACAGGATGGAGGTCATCCCCGTCGTTGCAACCGACCAGCAGAAACCAGTCGACAACATCCGCACGCGCACATTCTTCATCGTCGACTCGCGCCTCGACGAGTCCGTCTTACGATCTGGTCTCGACGATCTGATCCGCAACCATTGGCGCAAACTCGGCGCTCGACTTTTCACTCGCCCAGGTTATAAAAGGGGATTCTTGGAATATCGTCTGCCCAAAACATTTGACGACGATTATCAATTGTTCGAGTGGTCGGCGACGGAATACGATCATGGGATTGACGATTCTGCCCATTTGAAGTTCTTCAACGCGCCCCCGTCGGCGGAGCGAGGAGTGACGTTGCTCGATTCGGTCAAAGAGGTAGACACAGATGTCACGCCGTCGACGTGGCCATGGGAACGCAAAGATGAGCCTGCCACGGGCGCGCCGTTGCTGTATATCCATTTGTCGTTATACACCGACGCCACAGTCATTGCGACAGGTCTGCCGCACGTTCTCGCTGACCAGATGGGTGTCGCCAACATCATGCGTGCATGGTTCGGACTCGCCTACGACAATACCCCTCCGCCCGAGATGATCGGCTACAGCGAGGACGTTTTCCAGACATCGACGACAAAGTCTTACGCCGATTATCCGCACGACGAAATCTATCGAAAGGGTAAGGTAAAAGTTCGCAATGGATGGGAATACTTTTTCGTGATTCTGGGGTTCCTTCCGGACTTCATCCTCAACCGTACAGAGCGGAAACATATCATGTTCTTGCCGAGGCCTATGTTGGAGGCATTGAAGGAGCGATATCGTAAGGAATTGACTGCGCAGTACGGCGCTGATCCGGGATTGAGCACGGGTGATATTGTTTCTGCTATTCTTACCAAGGTAATCTCTTCGTCGTGGTTGCCTTTGCTAGATGTCAAGATGAGGGCTAATTTTCTGTGGTATAGTTCTCGCGAATGGCCGACAAGAAGACTCGAACCCTCACACTCTCCCAACTGGTCAACTGTGCGTTGTCTCCTCCTTCTCATCCCTTGGTTCTTTTCTTCACTAACAATTGGGACAAAAAAAAAAGTACGCGGCCGTCACCCAAATCTCAGTTCCATTGAAAAGCAACGCAGCTACATCCACAACGCTCTCGCGTACGTCTCCGCCCGTTTCCGCATAACGTCCAACACCCCAGCTCGCGAAATTGCATACCAAAACAGAATGGCAATCAACTCGGCCACTCTCGAAGAGACGGAGAAATGTCAGGCGGTTATGCGCGAGCAAGTGCGCGTAGGGCAATCGACGCATATCTGCGAGCCGCTTGAGATGTCGTATTTCGTGACGAATTGGTGTCTGGCGTGGAAAGGATTGGAGGTTATCTTTCCTTCTTCTGCCGCTACGGCGGCGGCGGGCGATGAAAAGGAGAAGACCGAGAGCACGACCACTATCAACGCTCAAAATCCCAAATTGATGGTCCTGGGTGTTAGTATGGAAAAAGGGACGCCTAATCGATGTCAGTCTCCCCCTTTGATCTGCATCTCTCCACTACCCCCGGGAATCAAATATATTAAAAACGTGCTGACAACGTAATAGTCAACTCCATCATCATGTGCCAAACACCCGAAGGCGTCTGGTGTGATATTGCCGCCAACGAAAAGTCCATGAAACTGGTCGAGGAATATTTGAAGACGGATCCCACGTTGGAGAATTTCTAGCTGCTACAGTTTGGAATAATTATACTCCACAGACGCATGGAGATATTCTTTTATGTATACCTTCGTTGTTTTGGATAGACTTATTAGATGTACTTTGTATCAGTAAGGAAAAGAGAGATGAACATAACACTGGTGCATTGATTGACGAATCGAGCAGACTCATAACCTAATTAATAAGCTAGATAGATACATATATATAAAGTCTGGTTGGAGAATTAAACCAGACGAGAAGACAGGATAAAAATACAGGTCCGAAAACAATAAGCTAGAAACAGAACGCTCACACAGGTGGAAACATGAACACATGGACATGCTTTTCAATCTCAGACAGGTGACAAAGGAAATGGTAGCGAGCGTAAATTTCTTCAAATCTTCAAATCTTCAGAGGCGGACGAATGTCATTAACAGATTAAGGCAAAAGGGAAGGGAGTGTGTTTATTTCTTCTTTCCGAATCCCAAAGACTCGGTAATTGTACCAAGTCCCAATCCACCCAACAACTTGTCAATTCCCAGACCACCCAACAAACCTCTAACCAATCCACCGAGACCAAGACCATCAAGCAAACGACTGACGAGTCCCAAAACACCACTCAACAACAGTCCGACTGCAGCAATGATTTGGAACAAAGGCTCGGTGAGCAAAGACCACAGAGGGTTGAGCTTCTTCTTGGCATGAGGCATGTCCTGGATACGTTTCCGACCGTTGTCAATAGTCTTGACGACGGTTTGAGTAAGTTCCTTGAGGGCGTCGGCAAGACGGTATTCCTCAGGACTAGCCTCGTGAGTGGCAGCACGTGCTTTCGCGGTGGCAGCGATGCGACCATCGGGATCAAGGGCACGGATTGCGCCATTACATTCTTGGAGCATGCGTCCACCTTCTTCGAGGAGGGGCTTGACATCGTTGACGAGTTTCTCTTCGTCAAGTTCGTCCTTGGGGGTGCGGTCGGCCTTTTCGATCAACTAGGATAATTATTAGTATCGTCACGCTGTAAATCGGGAAATGAGACTCACGTCGGTGATTTGCTTGCAAACAGGCTGGATCTTGCCCAGCGTATCCTGCACGATAGCACAGATACGTCCAGCCAGCTTACGATCATTCTCAGCCTCTTTCTGCTTCTCAAGCTCCTCGGGTGAAACCTCCTCCTTGGGCTCCTCAGGCTCTTCTTCCGGCTCAGGCTCAGGAATGTTCTCGATGAGAGTGGCCTCGCCAATCTTGTTGCCATCATTGTCAACAATGTATCCATTGTCATCAATGCTCTTGCCAATGAGGTTTTGCAGGTTACCATCGGTAACTTTGCCGATGAGATCGCCATTCTCGTCACGGACTTCACCTTGCTTGTTGACCTTGCGGCCAGACATGGGGTTGACGTCGCGCTTCTTCTCCTCTGGCTCCCATCGCTCGGCCTTGCCAATGACGTTTCCTGACTTGTCGAGGATATCACCATCTTCATCAACGGGACGGCCAACAAGCTTCTTCGCATCGCCTTCGGTCAGACGGCCAATGATCTTGTCGGAGCTATCAACGACAACACCGTCCTTGCCAACCTTGGCACCATCAAAGCCGAAGAACTCGCCTTCTGGTTTGCCTTGCTCATTGCCAGGAATAAGTTCAGCGCGGCCAATGACCTTGCCGTTATCACTCCAGATTTGACCCTTGCCGTCAACGCGCTTGCCAGCGAGTTTCTTGGGATCACCTTCGGCAATACGGCCAAAGACGGTTCCGTGCTCATCGACAACATTGCCCATTTTATTGACCTTCTTGCCCTCGAGAGAAGACAAATCTTCTTCCTCTTCAGGCTCTTCCTCAGGAGGCTCATAGGGCTCAGCACGACCCTTGACGTTGCCATGCTTGTCGAGAATGTCACCATCCTCATCAACAGCGCGGCCACGCAACTTCTTGGCGTCTCCCTCAACAATCTTGCCAACAATGTTTCCTTCTTCATCTTCGACGAAACCATCCTTGTTGACGACAAGACCTTCAAGACCTCCAAAAATACCTTCAGGCTTGGTCTCGCGCTCATCCTCAGGGATAAGCTCGACACGCCCAACAACCTTTCCAGCATCGTTCCAGATCTGGCCTTCATTGTCAATCTTGCGTCCGGCAACTTCTTTCAAGTTACCTTCCACAACACGAGCAATGGGCACACCGTCAGGACCGATGACATTGCCAGACTTGTTGGGCTTGAGACCAGCCACACTGGAGAAATCAGGCTTCTCAGCTTCAGGCTCAGGTTCCTCCTCAGGCTGTTCGTAGCGCTCAGCCCGACCGACGACGTTGCCGCGCTTGTCAAGGATGTCACCATCCTCGTCAACAGCACGTCCGACAAGCTTCTTGGCATCACCTTCAACGAGCTGTCCAACGCGGTTGCCGTTGTCATCCTCGACCCAGCCGTCCTTGACGACAATGAGTCCCTCAAGACCGGCGAATGCACCTTCGGTGTCATCATCTTCAATAGGTAGAGTCTGAGCTTTACCAATAACGTTGCCGCGGCTGTCCCAGAATTGGCCCTTGTCATCAAGGGTTGCACCAAGCTTGGAAAGCTTCTTGGCATCACCCTCGATGAGCTCACCGACAGGAACGCCATCAGCGTTGATGATCTTGCCAAATTTGTTGACCTTGAAGCCTTCCAAGGTGGAAATATCAGGGAGTTCAGGAGCAGCATCTTCAGCATCTTCAGCTGCATCCTTAGCCTCGTCAGCGGCACCGTCGACAGCGTCTTCAGCGCCATCAGCCGCGTCATCAGCAGCTTCCTTAGCGTCATCGCCAATCAACGATACACGACCAAGGATGTTACCGTCGTCATCAACGACAAGGCCTTTATCGTTGACAGTCTGGCCGGCGATCTCTTCGAGGTTACCACTCTCAAGCTTGGCAAGGACGTTACCGTTGTCATCAACAACGTTACCCTCTTCATTGACTTTAAGGCCGTCAAGAGCAGATAGATCTTTGACACCGTCAACAGCATCTTCAGCTTGATCCTTGGCACCATCAACGGCGTCTTCGGCACCTTCGGCAGCTTCTCCAGCCTTGTCTGTGAGACCTTCGACACCCTTTCCGGCTTCTTCAGCTTCTTCTTGCAAAGACTTCAAAGCCTCATCGGCAGCTTCACCGGGAACGACCTCGACCTTGCCGAGGACGTTTCCTTCCTTGTCCAAGACTTCACCCTTTTCGTTGGGCTTCTTGCCGACAAGGTCTTTGAGCTCAGAACCTTCGGCGATTTGACCGATAACTTCGCCTTCTTCGTCGAGGATCTTGCCCTTCTTATTGATCTTCTTGCCCTGGAGGATCTGAACCTGAGGAATCAAGTCTTCGACAGCCTCGGTGGCTTGGTCCTTGACGTCGTCAACTTGGTCTTTAGCATCGTCGGCAGTATCGGTAACCTTCTGAGCAGCTTCATCGGGAGACAAAACCTCAACGCGACCAATCAAGTCACCATCCTCGTCGAGAATCTCGCCGGCATCGTTGACGGTCTGACCGACGAGGTCTTCGGGGTCACCCTCAACGACTTTGCCGACAACGTTGCCGGCTTTGTCCTTGATTTCACCGCCTTCGGCAACAGGTAGACCGTCAAGATCAGCGAGCTCAGGAAGGTTGTTCTTGATCTCCTCAACCTTGTCTTGAAGATCGTCAGGAACAGCCTCCTCGGCGGTTTCTTCGATATCGCCGAGATCGGCACCATTCTCTTGGATAGTCTTGAGTGCCTCCTCGGGAGAGATCACTTCGGCGCGGCCAATCAGGTCGCCATCCTCGTCCAAAATCTCACCATCTTCGTTGATGGTCTGTCCGACGAGGTCCTCTGGGTCACCTTCAACAATACGGCCCAGAACGTTGCCAGCCTTGTCCTTGATCTCGCCGCCCTCGGAGACGGGGAGACCCTTGAGGTCTTCGAGCGAAGGAAGCTTGTCCTTGACCTGGTCAAGAGCTTCAGTGACCTTGTTCTGAACGTCGTCGAGAAGGTCGACACGACCAATGAGGTCACCGTCTTCGTCGAGAATCTCGCCGTTATCGCCAACGGTCTGGCCGACGAGATCTTCCGGGTCACCCTCAACGACTTCTCCGAGAGGATTACCGGACTTGTCAAGAATCTTGCCACCTTCGCCAACCTCGAGACCCTTCAAAGCGGAGAGGTCGAGGGGGAGACTGTTGGCAATGTCGCCAATGTTACCTTGAGCGGTGTCCTTGACACCGTTGGCGGCGTCAGTGAGGCCATCAGCAGCACCCTTGGGCTTGCCCTGGCTCAAGCTGCCAGCGACTCCGCGCAAGCCACGGGCAAAGCTGTTAAGACCATTGCCGGTGCGGCTGAAGAAGCCACCGGTAGCGGAGCCCGACGCCTGAGACTGATTATCGGCAATCTCATCGCGCTGTTCAGTGGGGAAAGATCCGGAGGGAGCGGGGAGGTCATCCTCCTCTTCGCCTTCTTCCTCTTCGTCTTGCTCTTCTTCGCCGTCTACCTGCTCGCCGTTGGCGTCGTTGTCCTCGAGCTGGATACCGGCCTCACCGTCCCGCTCCTGAGGCTCTTCCTGCTGCTCCTCTTCTTCCTGCTGCTCCTCAGGCTGCTCTTCAGGCTGCTCCTCGGCCTGCTCAGGCTCGGCCTCAGGCTCGGCCTCGGGTTCAGGCTCAGGCTCGGGAGCCCTCTGCTCAAGTCTCTTGTTTGGTACACTCTTCTTCGCCGTCGCAGGACGCGAAGGAAGGTCCTTGGTAGCCGAAGCCGGAGAAGAAGTACGCTCCGCGGCGGGGGTGATAGTGTCATCCACCTTGCGCTTCAACTTGCGGGGGGTCTTCTTGTCGAGCTGCTTCTGAGTCTTGGTTGCTTCAGATTTGGCAGATTTCGGGGATCCCTTGACCGAAGAAGCGGCGCTCTTGGCCTTGGTAGGGGTCGAAGGGGTTTCGCGGGGGGTTCTGGAAGTCGCCTGAGTTGCCATGTTGTCGTTATCGTTGTCGTTGTTGTTCTCTTGAATGTAAATCAGGTGGATGTGTTGCGTAATGGTCAATCCGGTGCTTCGTCTGGCCCGGTATTGGTGTTGTACTTTGCGGGTAGAGTCGAGATAGTATACAATTGCGCGCCCTATCGTAGTCGTAGTAGCTGTGCGTAAAGAAAAGTTGCAACCAGTGTAGTCAAATCGAAATGGAAATGTAGACTGAAATTGAAATTGGAAATGGAAATGGGAATTGATTCGTCAATGCTTCGTGATAGTATATTCTGATAGGAGAAAGAAGAGAAAAAAAAATCATCTAGGCCCCAGGGGTAATTGAGGTCATATATAGAGAGGGGGATCGTGCAGACCCTGAAGCTGCTGAGCGACGTCATTGTGTAGTTCGTAGCGTGCAGGCAGCCTCAGCCTAGTGATAGCTCGCACGTTAGTCGGGATGAGCATGATGATGGTGATGATGGGTGATGATGATGATGACATGGAGCAGGGATTCCCATGGGAACTGGTCCTGTAATTTGACGGAGAGCGTGGACCACCATGTGAGCTCTGGGACAGTTGCAGGAGAGAGAGAGAGGTACTACGAGTAGTGCCTGGTCCTTTCCCCCGCTTGCCCTGTAGTCGGGATCTCATTCGCTCCTTCCATTGTGTGTCGGATGTACTCCATATGTCACCGACCCAGTGGCTGCCTGTCTGCCATTCCCGTTTGGGCAAGGCCACGCCGACTCGACGCCACAGTCGATATGGTGGATCCGCCTGAGGTGAATAGAACTGGGGATGATGAGGCTGGTGTGTGCGTCGAGCTCTCCATATTGCGTCAAATGGAGACGGCTCGGCGCTGGGATTCGTCAGCCCGCTGAATCATGGTTGCGTCAATTCCTCCTCCATGCTGTGTCCGGGAGAAGGTCGGGGTTAAAGCCCCTGTCCGTCTGGTGGGTCGAAGGAAAAAACTGTGTACTACATACTACTACGTACATGGTAATGTGGTGGTAAATTATGTGGCGTTGTCTCCGTCCATATTCGAACGAGCTACCATCGAGTTTATGCCGAGACCTGTTTTGCCTACACTCACATACATGGTTAAACCTGAGTTCTCAGGAATCAACGGGTGCAGACTTGCTTGCAGTTCATCGACTCGACTCTATCCGATTACTCGATCAGCTTCAAAAATCAGACTGATGTTACGGCAGGGAATAAACTTCAACCACAGTGGCGTCCATCACAACATATGTAACACCGATGCTAATCAATCAGACTAATCACTCGACTACGCATAGGAGACACGCCAATGACTGGCCCCCGATAGATGAGACAGACCCCGCTGATATCATTGCGGTGGGGCCTAGCCGCCTCAGCGAGATCTGGATGACGTTGTCCACTTCTTTCTGGAGTGGTCTGACTGGACACTGTTCATACGGGCCAGTCTGACACGTCGGTCTGTGCTCCGACCGAGTCTCGAATCATGAGTGACCGTTATCTATCAGATATGGTGCTGAAAGTTTGATCTGCGACGACTCTCATACATGCAGAGACAAGGCATGCATTTTGCTACGACATTCAGATATTGTACATTCAAAAGGAAAACAAACACAAAAACAAAAGCAAAAACCTCATGAATCACTCGTCTACAAACGAGCTGAGAATTACTTGAAACTTAAAATTAAACACGCATCATCGAATCCTCTGTATAGATTAAAAGAAGCAAGCCTGCCTACCCTGGAGCTAACAAAGAAAGGTCTAGGCCGTGTATCGATTGACGTAATTCCTGTTAGGGTTATGTGCCGATCGTGTGGCGTTCAAAGCCCATCGAGTCAGATCGTGTCCGTCACTCGGAGAATTTACTTTCCTACTTTTTGACTGTCTGTGTAATACTATGTGGTAGTATGGACTTCCGGTTATGCTCGGACCCGGTTGTCAAACCCGCTCACGTTGGGAATATAGATGAAGATTGCATGTTTCTTGTCTACTACAGTACCATGGGTCTGGTCAGGAAATATTCTTGAATACTGCACATGGTAATCAAGGTCTGTCTAGGCAAAACAAGAAAGCAAAATTAACAAACTCTGTGAGTGTGTCCAGGACCTCAGCTCAAATTGCACGGTACGTATTTCCCAAAAATCCCTCCGATTACTCCACGCACTCCGTAGTCCGAGACCAAAACTCCACCGTACCGTGATCCGTTATCGATAAGTGCCACGAATCGTGGCTCCAACCAATCACAAAATGTCCCGATCCACGTTTTTGGCGGCGGACCAGCCCTTAGTCAGCCGTGCTAAGCCGGACTGGGTAAAGAGATTGGGTTGTGGCGTCGGCGCTTAGCGAAAAGTGGATGATAAAATCAAGTTTATCGCCGGCTGAATCAACGGTCGCTTGGCAACGTCATTTTTATGACTTCATCTCATTTCTTTGATGATGGGCTCTCTCTGCTTGTGTTACAATGGAGGGAGAATGGATGGATGGCCCGGACTGGTTGGAGACGTCGGCTGCCTGAATCTCAAGGTTGCCAAAATCTTTGTCGTCGCATGGGCCACCACCCACCCGTCATCTAGAGGGCATGTCTAGGCTTGAGTTACTTCTTAAGTTACTTGTGCAAGTTGTGACAGCGCCAGTCCGCTCTTGGCGCTAGTCCCTTTCTTCTTATGTAACTTGACCATAGTTACCAGCTACTTGATGTATTTCACCTTCCAGCGTCCACCAAAAAATCCAAGGCCGGCCACGGAATATCAATCTCCGTTTTCGTCGACGGCCCAATCGTCAGCGAAATCTTCTTCTGCGCTATATCGAATTTCGGAAATGCATAGACCAGGCGCACGGAATCGGGAACTTGCGAGCTTTCCACAATGTCATGTCCCGCTTGCCGACCTTCGACGTTAGTGTCGGTGATGATAGAGTAGTAGTCTAGAGCATCGCTTCCTGCAAGAACGGTCGCTGTCTCCTCGATTGCGATAGCCTTTTCAGCGACCATAGCGAGGAGCTGGCTATTGAACAAGCCCTCCTGCCGCGGGGCCGAACGGAGGAGACCAACTGCTCTCCGGCGAATTGCTGGGTCGCGGCAGAGGGTAGCCACCTCATAAAGCGGCACTAAGATTCCATCGTCAAGACAAAAGACAGGCTGTATTTGGTGTTCTTCTAGTGGAGACTGCGTCCCGTAGCCGTTTCTTACCACCGAAGCTGCCAAAGACACAATCTCTGCAAATTGATCATTGTAGTCGTCCCAGGAGAACAGCGATCGTTCATGCATATACAAGGCCCTCTCACTCGACCTTGCATACTCGTAATACATTAACATATGCAGTTGGTGCATCTTGACTATCTTTAACCCCTTTTGATCTCTCGCAGGCCAGTGTCTGCGCGACTCTTCGAAACGAGAGAAAGCGGCACACCATCGAGGAACCGATGATCCGATCTGCTCGAATAGATACTCGGACATTTCAGGGGCTCTGCCGATTGATACAGCCTGCATGATGTTGCGATAGTGTATTATGTAGCTGCGCTTCAGCGTACTTAAACTATCGGCAGCCTCTGCTATGGATGTAAATGACTCTGGAAGCTCTAACGGGAAGGGCGTCTCGGTCATCTGGGATGTTGCGAGATGGCCCTGTGCTGGCATACCTACCTCGTTCCGCGTCTACTCCGGTCAGCTTCTGCCATTGATTCAACCAGGATATGACCTACTAAAGTCGAGGTTTGCGTGTGCAAGTAGATAAAAATCTTGCGTATGCTTTGGATTTCCAGATTTGACACTGTGGATGGCAGCAAATGGGGATGTCGAAATATGCCGCAGCTGGCATCGTAGTACACATCCCGAAGAATGTTGATACCACTGCGGACGTGGTTGACGGCGGAGCTGTAGTGACCGGACAGAATCTAGATCAGTGAGCTAGACTTCTTCATCGTTCATAAGGACGCCTGCTTAAAGAACACTAGAACAGACCTCGAAACAGGTAAACAGTACACACGATATCAAGCACACATCGATAGTAACGTTTCCAAATCCGCCAGGCGCGGTATTAGCGCCCGTCGCGACGGCCGGTTTCAAGAGCGCCCTGATCGCTGTCGAGTACTCATGAATCGTGAACGCATCCTGTTCGCGGCGTAGAAATTCAAGCCCACTGAGACTCTCCTCTGTCTGTACAAAACTTTCGTGCAACGACCCCAAGGCGATGATAGCATGCCAGATTGATCTCTCGCGTTGGCTGAGTTGAAGGACAAAGATGTTCCAGAATATAGATCCAGAGATGCCTGTCAATGCCGGCACCGTTTTCTCAAAGAAGTACTGGAAGCATCGGGTCTCACGGCTGTTTTCAGAAAGACTTAGAGCTGATGGAGTGGATGGTAATATATGAAGGTGTTTTGACGGTGAGCCGTAACCATCGCATTTGCGACCTGTGGTGGAACATCGTCTGCAAATTGGCTGCGCCTCGTCACACTTTACGCGCCTCTCTGTTACAAGTTTTTTTTAGAACATAAGATTTTCTTCAGTTTCGGGGCGAAGAATCGATAGCCACTAACGTACTTCTGCAGAATCGTCAGTTGATGACAACCCAACGATGCGACTACTGACTTACTTGCATGTCAAACAGCCCGTCTTTGATTTGAGCCTGTTTCTGTATACTACCTGCTTGTCGGGCAAGGGGTCAGATGTCATTGCGCTCAAAATCCATCTTCCATCCGAATCATTGATGGAGAGGAATGTGACTATGAAGAAAGACAGCGACGTTAAAGGCCTTCTGCATTACCTTGCATAAACTACAAAGCTAGCTTCTTTTGGTCTAGTCTGCATGTCTAACTCGATCCATAATTTACGTAGATATCATCAAATCAGTTTGGCTAGAGCCATGACTCCAAGGTCGGAACAGCCCTCAATACTCAAAAAACTTCTTCTTAATCGGATCCTCCTCCGCTCCCTCAATCTGCTCCAAAAACTTCCTCGCAGCCCTCTCATTATCCTTGAACACATGCTCCACCACCATCCGCTGCGGCGTCTCGCCCAACCACTGAAACAACGAGAAGTCCAAAAACTGATCCGCCCTGAAGATTTCCAGCATCTCTAGCGGCTCGTCATCGCTCAGATTCTCGACGAAATGGCCCATGTTCTTGGGCACTATGCCTACATCACCGGCCATGTAGTCAAAGGTCCGCGCGTTCCCTTCTGCCGCGAAGACGGTGACTCGTGCTCTCCCCCGGATAAAGTACGACCATTCATCCGCGTTGGGGTGCCAATGCATTTCTCGGACTGCGCCGGGGTTGATTCTGAGGTGAGCTGCCGCGACTCTGTCCGAAATCGGAAAATTGGTCTTGGAATCGGTGATGCGGACTTCGCCGCCTGATGAGACGATGGTGGGTTCCTGGTCTAGCATTTTGTGCGTAAACTTCTTTTTGGATTGCTTGAATCCCTTTGGGGTCTCAGACGATATAGAACCCGGCTTGCTTCCCTGAAAGATATATTTTTCAGACTTGGGGATTGACTCAAACGTTTTCGGTGGGATGCGAAAGTTTTCGCTCAGGACTGACTTCGGCGTGTGTGCTATTTCCCTTGTATCAGTAATGGATCCGAACCCCAGAGCAAGAGAGACGAACCCATCCAATCCGTCACCAGAAAAGTTGACTCCTCCGAAAAATTCCCATCGTCAAAGATGAGCAAAAACTCGGTTCCGTTGGGGCTCAGCCCCTGAATTGAGTGCGGATGACCAGCAGGCCAGTACCACAAATCGCCTGCTTCAACGTCGTCGACGAAACTTCCTCCTTCGGTATCTAGGCCGGTCACGCGGGCTTTGCCAGCGATCATGAACGCCCATTCGGCCTCGTTGTGCCAGTGCAGTTCGCGAATCACGCCTTCGTCAAGACGCATGTTGACACCGGCTAGTTCTTTGCTGGTGGGTAGTTCGCGGACGGTGGTTTGGCGGGTCCATCCTCCTTCCTTCGTCGTCGGTCAGTCGCGCAATTTCTCCCTTAGTGGGACGAGAAGAGAACTTACCTCGATTCGAGTATGCGAATCCGCAAAACTCCATCTCATATTACTCAATGTCCCATGATCCGTACTGGGCGGTCTCACCATATCCGGATTCTGTCGTTCGCGATCCCTGTTTCGGGGTCCCATGACCGTTGCTCCGTTACCATTGCGGAATGGTAACGGCTCAAGTTTATCGGGGATCGGATCGACTTTGCGATCATAGGGGTCTCGGTGACCGGGTGTGAATGGTTTGTTTGTGCGTTTGTCGTCATGGTCGCCAAAGTACTGTTGAGATGAGGACGGTGGGATTTTGGCCAGGCGCTGGTAGCTCTCTTCTGGTGCTGGGAAGGCGTTTGCAATGACTGCAATCAGTCCTAGGCCTAGGATGATTGACTTATGCATTGGCGTTGACAGTAATTGTACCATCTCGACTCACTTGACGCTGATCGGTGACAATCGGTAGGAGGGCCGCGCATACATATATATGTATGTATCTATGAAGATATCGCAATAACCTACCTTACTCAGACTTAGATAAATACACCAGCACAATCACGACAAATATAATTCAACCGTGTCAGCTTCTCGCAGTTTTACGTTGAATAAAGTAGTCGTACATTGTCTTACACGAATGTACTGCCGTTGTGTCTGTCGCAGCGTTGACGTCAGACGAAAATGTGGGTTGAAGCCGCACTCGTCTCGATCCGGAGCAACGTATACCTTGCTAGCCGGACAGAAGGGATACAGTGGGCTTGACTGGGATGGCATTTTCGCTTCGTTCAACTCCTTTCTTCTGTTGTGATTGTTCTTCAGATTTCCTGCACAGTGTCTAATTATGGTGCACCCGCGCGAGACAGACACTTTACTCCCGCATAACAGTAACAACGGCGACGATCATGGCTTCAAAAGACTGCGTCGCCATCTCAACGCCCCTCTCTCAACTCACCATACCGACCTGATTCTTCTCTACTGCTACATCATCACCGGCCTGCTCGACAGCTCCGCGGTCTTCATCTGGGGCTCCTTCGTGAGCATGCAAACCGGCAACACAGTCTATCTCGGCCTCGGCCTAGCATCCCAAATGAGTCACCCTACGCATTCCGGCATGAGCGATGACGGCGATAACGACGACCGCTGGATAAAATCCGGCATCTCAATCGCCAGTTTCTGTCTCGGCTCACTACTCTTCGGCGTATTTCATCGCGCCTTCTCGCCGAGGAAGAGATGGGTTCTCATGGCTAGTTTCGCCATTCAAATGGCCTGCATAACCTGCGCAGCAGCCATCGTCACACTTGAACGACCATCAAAGGACTCTGCGCTGACGTGGCGGGTCATCGTCCCCTTGGCTATGGTCGCGTTTCAGAGCTCAGGGCAAGCGGTGATCAGTCGCGTGCTGAAGCTAGGCGGGTTGTCGAGTGTGGTTTTGACGAGTGTTTACTGTGATTTGTTTTCGCATTCGGAATTGTTGTCCGGCGCGGCGTTTAGGAAAGATGTGGAAGAGAGGCGGAGGGTGGGTGCGGTCGTCTGTTTATTAGCAGGAGCGTTGATAGGTGGATTCTGGGCGAGGAGTGAGGTTGGCCTGATGGGAGCGTTGTGGACGGCGGTTGGGTTAAAAGGGATGATTGTTCTGGCGTGGTTTGTGTGGAGGGAGGATGGGGCGGATACTGTGGCTCAGGGTTGAGGGAGATGGTCTACAGTATAAGCATAATGAGTTTCGTCAATCAGTGTATAAATTCCCGTCTGTGCAGTCCTACTTATATACAATTATACACCAAGTATGTATCAAATTCCATCAATCTGTATATTAACAATTTTGTTCAATCACAATCCAATTACACCTTTCATGCTCACTAAACCTGAGGCTGATTAAGCCTGAGCAGCAAAACCAATCTGGAGGTTGTCACCGTCAAAGACAACGTACTGGCTCTTGAGGAAAACATCACCGAGAATGCTGAAGCCAATGCCAGAGTTGGACTGGATACCACCGTAGCAACTGTTGCCGCTACCGGTGGAAGCAAAGTTGATGTAGTCACCAGGAATGACAGCAGAGTAGTCACCGATCTGAACAGTGAAGTCGGGGAGACTGGCATCGCAGTCAAAGATGTATCCACCCTCGGAGCTGGAGTTCTCGGCACCGTCAACCTGGCTGTAGTAGTCGGAGATGATATCGTCGTCGAGGAGGACGAGGGTGGTGCCGGTGTCCGCAATGGCGGAGAAGGAGCTGCCACCAGAGCCGGAGTCGCCAACGGAGTAGCCGTCCGCTGTGAACTGCCAGAATCCCTGGCTGTTGTCGACGTCGGCATAGGCGAGGTCACCGGTGTACTTGGAATCATCGATGAAACCAAAGTCGTAGGTACCGGGAGCCTGGTGCTTGAGGGTAACAGCGAAGACGGGGGTGTCGAGGCTGCTCTTGACGTTGTCGTAGAAGGTCTTCTGCTGAGTGGGGGAGACGGTGTTGATCGAAGAGAAAGCCAAGCCGAGAAGACCGTCGTTGCTGGTGTCCGAGGAGAACTCGCTGCTGACGGTTGTAGCGACTTCGACGGCCTGGGAGGTGGCGGTGACGCCGCCGACGACAACGGTGTCCTTATAGACGTTGCCGCTGGCGGAGCTGCCGTCTCCGTAGGAGATTTCCCAGGTGGCACCGGAGACCTTGGTGCCGGTGCTGGTGTCGTAGGTGTTGTGGGATCCAACGCCCTTGGTGCTGGCGCTGTAGGTCCAGCTGTGCAATGTTAGATTGCGTCTTTTGAACTCAAGAAGTTAATCAAGGAGGACGTACAGATCAGAGGAACCAGTGTCAAAGTCAAGGTTTAGGGTGCTGTCCCCAGCGGTGACAGGAGTAACGTATTCCTCATCGTCCGCAGTGGGCTCATTGGTAGCAGAGCCAGACTGACTAGATGCAGCGGCAGAGGCGACTTGAGCAGGAATCTCAGCGTGGAACTTGGCAAGAGCCTTGGCGTATTTGGCTGCGGGATGAGCAGCAGGCTTCTTGACAGCAACCTGGTTGATGGAGAAGCTGGTGGTCTTGCTGGGAGCAGGGGCAGCTGCAGCAAGGGCCGAAAGGGCCAAGGCAGAGACGACAGTCTTGGAGTTAACCATTGTGCAGAGAGAGAATCCGAAAGAGTCAGATGGAAGAGGATGATTGTGATGATGATGATGATGATGATGATGAGAAGAAATTCGATGGAGAGAGTGAACTTGACTCGATATTTATACCTTTGATCATGCCACTGATTTGACAGCAGACATCACGTATCAAAGGGAGAAGATAACGATGTCGCATCTTTCCTTCCGTCGTGTCTAGCTGGTCTGGGGTGCTTCTGGCAAGAAGAACAATATCCCGTCGATCATAGAACGTTTGGCCGAGATAAGAAACATCGCCGACGTACGAAGAGGCGGCAGTGACAGATGCTTCTCTGATCGGGGCCCCATCGTGGTATGTCGTATTTTGGGACAGTCCAAATCAAGTAATAGCAATCTAGAAACAATATAACCTTCAGCGAATCACACTAGATTCGTTATTGTCATGTTCAATGACGTGCCGAACGGGAGCTGACTATAGGCTTGCAGCTACTCAAAGCAACGAACGAAAGCGTAGATCTCGCCGGCTGTGGCCTGTTCATAGCATTGAAGTTTCAAAAGCAAATGCCTTCCTGCAGACCTATCTCTGATCGAGCCGCCTCAAGCGATGATTTTAGTTTCGCAGATCCCTCGATTGCTACCGTACGATGCTTGATCATGCACAAGCCTCAGCCTATCGAGCATTAGTCTCGTTCTGAATCCCGAGGCTCAACGATCATCGCCGATGACTAGTGCTGGTTGGTTGAGGCTCGTAAAGTAGGTAGCAATCTAGAAAATTCAACCCCGTATTCGACTCCACCGGTCTAGCCTGGATGTGGTAGGTCGCACTGAGCTTGGCTGAGGGATTTGCTGAACATGGCTCAAAGTGTGGATCTGTTTTATGATCTGCGTTGAGGCTCAGGTTCCATTTTTATAATCTAAAAGGCAATGCTTGTGCAGGTTAGACTGCAACGATCAGTGGGTGCAAGGGCCAGTATGAGGACACGGAGGTTAGTGCTGTGCCGAAGGATGCTTCCCACGGGTGTCATGGCAAGCAATACAACATTGACCTGTATGAATGCAGGATCAAAGGTCGAGAGGTCAAGTCCTGTGGCTTACATCTTGTTAATGCGCAGTGTAAAGAATGCGATCACCTTGCGAGGGGTAGTGATGATCACCCATGATACGAGACGCTGCTCAGCATGTCTTACCAATTGTAGAGGCGCCTTGTAGAACAGCCTCAGCCAGGGGAGCCGTGAAACAGCTTTAATCTTATTCCGTGTCAATCAGGCTCTTCGGGTCATCGAATGAGGCTCTCGGAGGTCTCCGTCGAGTCCTTAACGGACATCATTATCAGATCGCATAGAACCAATCACGTTGCATCCACGCTGATCTCTCTCTATGTGAAAGTGGGGGCTTGTTGGTTTTCGAACATCGATACAACAACACATCCCTGGACTTTGAATATAATCAAGGTTTCGGCGTTTTCAATTTATTGCATATACGTCTATGCAATGATACACCGACGCAAAGCCCGTCAATATTCCACTTCAATATCGTCAAACCCAATGACGGCCGTGAAGAATGATGAGACACAGAAGATCTACGGCTAAGTCCCAGCGGGCGGCACTAGTCGGGATGTTAAGGTATGATCGCGCAAAAGAAAATCCACCCGTACTAATTTTGAGTGTGTTGGCGTGAGTCCAATGGTATCAAGCCGTTTATCATGAGAAAAGCGCAACTAACTGCTTAAGGCATTCACTAGGACAGGTTGTAACGAATACCGACTCCCGGAGATCCCGAGTTCTGATGTGTGTAAGTAATCAAGGCTCGTCTTGATCCTTCGATAACCGTGTGTATCCTGGGCATGGGGTTTAGCTTGGTGCTTACCCCTGAATTAGCACAAATCAGTCCTAGTGGTGTCTTTGACTTCTATCACGGCAATGAGCGATGCACCAGTTCCTAACAAGTGATTGTTCCTGCACGGAACGGGGCATTGCATCATTTGATGAACATGCATAAAGTTTTGCCGTCTTTCCATGCTTTTATGTACCTCGAGATACTGATGGCCTCGATGAGATATCATATTCAGGGCTAGGGTATAGGGCTAGGGCACCGGCCGCATTAATGTGTTTCCGTAGCCACTTCCATTTACGCGACGCGACGACAGCAACAAAAGCAGGACCGCGATATTATCCCCCATCATGTTTCCTGGACCGATATAAGACTGAATGATCGAGGAAGTTGGTATCGCCGCTCTGTCATTTAGTAACGAGGATTCGCGGAGTCCAGGCAGGTCACCAAGACGAATATGATTGGTCGATCACTTAGACTCCTTAAACGCGTGAGGCGTTACCCGCGTCGACTTCCTTTCGTAGTCAACGTCACCAATCTCGAGTCATCGAACAGACAGAATGTATGGCAACTTGGACTTCAGAAGGCGATTGGGATATACGGATCGCTCGAATCCAGTACGCAAAGAGGATGAGAGCACTGAAAGAGAAAGACCTGTTGAAATGGACTGCTTTTCAAGAAGCAGGCAAAGAAGAACTAAAAAGTGGGAGAAACATGAGCCGATACAAAATCGTCACTCTGCCGACTCCGTGCGCCCGTACCTTCGTCGATTACCTCCCGAGCTCTTTGATATGGTAATGGACTATCTTGATTTCGAAGATATCCTGTATCTTTGCCAAGATCCAGAGTTCCCCGTAAATTCATCGTTACGCCGAAAACACCTTATAGATGAGTCCGACTCGTACTCAATTCTGCATCAGATCATAGACAACGGCTTGTCTATCTTTCCCATGATCAGGAAATTCATGGAGATCTTGGGCACCTGGAATCTGCCTGGGCCTTCAGGCATCTTGCTGCTGAACGAAGCCATAGTCTGTGAGCGTCTCGATCTGTGCGTCTTATTCATCGAAGCCGGCGCCGAAGTCAACTCCCCCGTGCCGCCAAAGCCACCTACTCCAATGCAGTTTTTTTTTACACGGCCGAGTATGAGTGATATCTCGCGCTTCCTACATTACGAAGCAAGCTTCTCCTGGACTCCCAATGATCCCGACCTAGAGCCGCTTCATCTGGCCGTTATTGTGGATAATTTGGACATAGTATTACTGCTCTTACATCTTGGCGCGGATGCCAATGCGTCTGCAGGAGTATACGGATCGGCATTACACCTGGCACGGAGTATGGAGATTGCGATGTTGCTCATTGCAGAAGGAGCAAATGTCAATGCAGTAAATGGAGCAGGATCGACGCCGCTCTTCATCGCTGTAGCAAGACGCAGAATGCCCCTTGTGCAACTATTGCTCAGAGCAGGCGCAGAAGTGGATATCCACAACCAAGATGGCTTATCAGCAATTGTCATAGCATGCGCGATTGACGATGTCAAAATTCTCAGAGAACTTCTCGACGCCGACTGCGATGTTGAGGGCTCTACACAGATAGTACCTCTGTTCGAAGCTGTTCAAAGCGGACATCT
Organism: Talaromyces sp. PB3603; assembly: GCA_023625915.1. NCBI lineage: Eukaryota > Fungi > Ascomycota > Eurotiomycetes > Eurotiales > Trichocomaceae > Talaromyces > Talaromyces sp. PB3603. Next base: position 918,448 of record JAMAFY010000008.1, read on the forward strand.
AGAGATAGCCCGAATGCTTCTAGATAACGGGGCGGATCCGAACTGCCGGGCCGATGATGAAACACCATTGCATGTGGCGCGGTCTGGCAATGTAGTTCAACTACTAATTTCATTCGGCGCTGACATCAATGCGCAAGACATTAGCGGAGAAACCCCATTAATGGCCGCTATTGCAAACGAGCAGTACGAGGTTTTCAATGCACTTTTGATTGCTGGGGCTGATTACAAAAGTCCGAGTATCGACCTGCATACTATGCTAACTCTCGCTCTCTTTGAGTGCGAATACACGACGGCGAAATTGATTCTTTCACATTGCAGGTTTCAGTTCGAAGAAGGCGTACATGAGAATCCGTTGACATCAATGATTGGATTCGCCCATGATGGAATGATAGACTTGTTGCTAGAAACCAATCCGTCTCTGGTAAATCGAAAAGATGACGATGATCAGACTCCTGTCTGTGCTGCGGTGCAATACTCATCACCCGCGATGCTTGAGAGACTTCTGGCCGCTGGAGGAAGCCCCAATAGCAGTAATGATCTTGGCTCAGCATTGAGCAACGCTATATGTGAAGATAAGAAAGAGATGGCAGAAGTGTTACTCAAATGGTCAGCTGTGACGACCACACTAACCGAGGGAGAGAAGTTAGCTCTTGATGAGCTTCTAAAAGGCCAGTAGAGCTGGCACTTCCTTGTCTCAAAAATGTATCCGTTTGGCCCTGTCTCGTTGCGATCGGGACATGAGTTGCTACATCCGATGATAGAAAGAGCTTCAAGAGCCACCAGATCGGTCCCTCATCATATGTCCCAGTACATGGCACAATGTCATTCATAATTCGCGCTAGATGCTTGAGCACTAGGCGATTGTAGTCTTGCGTTTAGCTCAATATATCTCGAATCCGCTGTACGCGTTGACTACGCCAGTGAGATTGACTGGTAACGTATCACATAGATCAAGTCGGATTGTTCTCTGGGGAAGGGCAAACGCAAATTCGGTTACAGAATTCGATCGAGGTTTGATCTTTGAGAGCTTCATGGAGAGCTTCATGGAGAAAAAGAGACGACGCATTTCGGCAACATGATTAGTCACGATTGTCTTATTGAAGCTTGTCTGAAAGAGGGTTAGTGCCTGGCTGATAATTGATTGCCGAATCGACTAATCGATTAGGTTTCCAGCACGTACGGTGACGCGCGGGTACTTTCACGCAGGATCGTCTCGACGAGTCGTTAAAGATCTTTTTGTTGGCTTTTTTCGGAGTATGCAACATGCATTCAGGATGTTCGAGGAGAGATTGGCAAGGGAACGGGCTCAGGCCCAATATATTGGGCGATGTTTGTACCGAGCGCTGCCCCCTGAAGTAGTCACCATGATCATGGACTATCTCAACTATCATGATATCATGTGCCTCGCTGAAGATCCGGAGTTCCCTATTGAATTATTACGTCGAAGGCATCTTGTCACATGGTACGGTGACTCTATCTTGTATAAGATGATCTCTTCAGACTGGGTTTTCACTTCGGCAATTAAGAGAATGATCCCGATTATTGGAGATTGGGATACGTCGAACGAAGACTACGGGTATCGCAGACCGTTGCTCGTTGCTTTGCAGGGAGGCCATTATCAGTTCTGCGAGCTTTTCTTGGAAGCCGGTGCCAAAGTGGATCTCTACGAGACGACAAGTGGCTCTGAATGCGCCATCTCTCCTTTTCTTGAGACACTTTGTAGCACAATGATGAGGAGACTCGATGATATGGAGGGTCCGACGATCCAAAGATCAATGAGACAGACGGCTATGACACCGTTGCATATCGCCGTGATAGAAGGCCATGTCGAAATAGTCGAACTGTTGTTGCGATACCGGGCGGACCCCAACGCTCCTGCAGGTAGATTCGGAACATCACTGCACTTGGCAGGAGACTGTAAAATAGCAGACTTGCTTATTGCACATGGAGCAGACGTCAACGCCAGGAATGCGTTGGGCGAGAGTCCCCTGTTCCTCGCTATGAATAGGCACAAAGAAGAGTTGTTTGAGATGTTGGTCAAGCGTGGAGCAGACGTAAATGCCCTGAATAATCTGGGTAATTCGGTGCTTCATTACGCAATCAATCGCCCGACATTTGCGACAATACTGATCGATGCTAATTGTGATGTCAACGGCCACTGTGGCGGTGTTCCTCCCCTGTTCGACGCCGCAGAAGAAAATGCTGCAATGGTTCATATGCTATTGCAAAGTGGCGCGGATATAAGCAGATACTACGAAGGCCAAACACCGCTGCATAAGGCGTCGGATCCCCAGGTTGCCCGTGTACTCCTCGCATGCGGCGCAGACCTCAATGCCAAAGATGCGAACGGCTCAACCCCATTGATGCTGGCTGTGCAGAGGCGTAATGTTGGGCTAATAGAGCTTTTTCTTTCAGCTGATGCCGAAGTGTCTTCCGACCATCTCTGTGAGAATGACGCATTACAATGGATAGTGACCGAGGGTTTATATCATGTCTTAAAGATGCTCATGTCTAGATGCGATCTCAGAGTCGCAGTAGACCAGAGCGAGGGCCTCCTGCGCAATGCTATTTACAGTGGTTATGATGGAATTGGTGACTTGCTGATAGAAGCTTTTCCCCATATTGTTACAGAAGATGATTACATTTTGAGAGCAGCGGCATTACACGCATCAACAAATCTGCTCGAAAAGGTTATTAATTTGAGGCCAAAGCTTGAAGCCGATGATGAAGATTTTATCGGCACTTTGGTTCTTTTATTTGACACTGATCGAGTGAATAATGTGAAAATGCTGCAAAGAGTCCTCACCCAGCCATCAAAACTTGGGCAACATGTCTATCTGCCATTAGTCGTGGCGACTGCTGGACGAGATAAAGATTTGGAAAAGATCGAAAACGCTTTGATGAAGCACTCCACGAAGTGGATGAGCCATAGTGAGCTCTGGGTAAAACCACATTATGAGGACATTGAGACGAATTATTCGATGTTGCAGATACTTATCGATAATGGCGCGGATGTATCTGGAGCTGAATGGGAGGGATTTGGAATACTTCACGTTGCGGCGTGGCGGAATGACGAACGGCTCATGCGAACATTGTTGGCCGCAGGGGCCGACCCCTTGTTCAAGGATACCAGTGGACACACTCCAGCATACTGGGCAGCACAAATGTCGCACCACAAGATGGAAAAGATGCTGCGCTTGGCGGAGGTAGAGGCTATAGCAAAGCAGGAGCATGGAGAGGGTTGAAAGCGAAGGCGAGAAGCACAACTTGGCGACGATTGGCAACGAGTTGAAAATACCAACGAGAGGAACCAGGACAAGAAACAGACTGTTTAGGTCTTGACATGAAGTGCAATCAAGAAGATATGAGGAGTCCCTTCTGAGATGGGGAATCAGACCAGGGCTGCTTTTCTGGACTGTTCTGTGATATGAGCATAAAAAAACATTTCGGGCTGAATGTACGACATTGGTATGTACTTATAATAGAGAATGACAGAATGATGATTAACAAGACCAATTCTAAAACCTGAAAAAGAAATGGATCCGACTACCTGGAGGTCAATTGTATGCAATGAAAGGACACCGAATCAAGCTGAACAAAGATGTTTGTGGTGTTTGGTTTTTGTGTTGATATCACATGCTTCTCGTATCGCTGGGAGCTCACACTATTTTGTTTATTTCTGCTGCCAAATTTGTGCATCCACCTTCTTTCTCCCTCCTTTCCTCCTTCAGCCTCATCTCCTCTAAGTTTTGCACACTCAACATCTTCAGCTTCTCTTATTTCTTACCTCCTGACATCCTGACCACCCTCACAAAATAAAACCTCTACCGATTCCTGCGAGAATGGCTGAGATACCACGTTTCAACCTCTCAGAGTAAGTCAAGACGAACAGAGTCTTGTAAAATAAAAGCTGATATCTGTCTAGACTGGAGTCAGAGGGTATGGTCTCCGTGTATGTGAACGGAAAATTTACTTGGCAGCTTCCCAAGAAGCTTCTTTCCCTGCGCGTCCCCAAAGCCATTGAGGAGAAAAATGACGGCGGCGACGATAGCATCTCCTCAGGCACATCTCGTTGGGAGATTGAAAACTTCTCCTCAGACGCGTTTCGTCTTTTCGCAGAGTGGCTCTATAACATTCGTGGCCAAATCAAGGAACCCACCCCAGGTGTCTCAATCAAGCCCTACCTTGAGCTCGCCACATTCGCCAACCGTTACGACATCGAGACACTCATTCCAGTCATCAACGGCATCGTCCAGCAGAGCTTCGATAACCCCGAGACTATATCTGGCATGGGAGACTCCTACGATGCTCTTGAAGTCAAATCACCTGACCGTGCTAGCATCAGCGCTCGTTTTGCTGCATTGGTCGTGGGCAAGAGAATGAACATCACCACACTGAAGCCTCTCCTCAAGTCTGTTGATCTCTCTCGTGACATGTTGCGCTGGATTACAATTTATCATCAGGAGGGCTTTGGTCAGGAGGTTGATGAGATTATGCAGTGGATGGGTCAGAACTGTCAGCTTTGGATCGATACCTTCGAATAAGTGGTTGGAAGTCCGCTCGCCTCCGAGCCTTTGACCGAACCTTAGTCGATACTCATCTCGAGGACTTTGCTCTACACCACCCAAAACAAAACGAAACTAAACATGACGCGAACAAACATCAATGAAGGAGACTAATCACATCACTGAGACGGTCTGCTGAAGGTTCACCGAAACGTTTATTCAAAATTCTATTACATGGCAACGATGCAGATCAAAAGCAGCAGACAGTTTGTCCTGAATGTAAGATAGTACGAGTATTTTTCTCCCCACCAGACCACGGACTTGGCAGTCTATGAAGCCACAATATGCTCTCTAGTTACACATGGATATGATTATTTTCGCCGTAGAGTGTATAACCAATGAAATACATCAGGTACCATAGCAGCTGCTGAGGATGCTTGGCCGGAAGGTGCTCTGAGTGGTGTGCGTGAGACAACTTCCCAATATCTGTCCAGGCATGGCAAACCGTCAAATCGTGTACTAGAGTACGAAAGTACAAGCCAAATCGATCCCTTTTTAGTCAAGTGGAAGAGATGGAGCGATAGCAACTCGACTGGTAAAAGAGTAAAGGACTCATTTGGTCCCTGGAAGCTGGATTCATCCTGCAAAAGACCTTGCAGCGCTGGGCATATCGAGTCATACTCTTCAGGATCTAGAGTCGAGCGATGAAACACGCATGGCACAGAAGTTGCGATGGCATCGCTAGTGCTTTTGTCGAGTAGAACGTCGAATGAGGCAAATGGTAGAATTTGTTGGGATACGTCTTGCCAGGAGCATAAGTCTGCTTGAATCCAGCGCATGACATTAGCCGAGCCCGGCTTTTGATTTTCTCTTTCACGGCCTAGTCGTACAGCTTCAGAGGAGAAGTCCACATTCTAGAATTATCAACGGGATCCATGCATAAGATAGCGTCAGAAGTCATACAACAATCTCACACCCCCTCCAACCCCTCCTCTCAAAAGCCTCGCAAAGCTTGCCCCCCACAGCCGAAAGACCAGGTCCCAGATGCAATGCGCTTGGAGTGACAGCTTTAGTTTCTTGGGCCTCAACCTCACTCACAAGAGGAGACGAGCATAGCGATTCAAGCTCAGAAATGGCATGTTCAATCAACAAATCGCCGTCGTTGAGCCACTCGCCCGCATCCTGGCCGGTTATGAATTTGGTGTCCCAGTAAGCTGCATCGTCGTAGTCTGGAGCTCCCTTCACCTCTTTGTGTGCAGCAGAGTTTTGTGTATAACGAGATGAGCAAGTGTCCATGTTTGTTTTTGAGCTGGTGTCCTGATCGAAAGAAAAGCGATGAGATGAATGTTTGATAGAAGTCTCTCTTGATTGGCTCAATCTAAGGCTGATATTATCCACTATTCCCTGCCTTAATAGGACTAGCGCGAAGACGATACCAAGCGAGAATTGTAAGAGCGTAAAAGGTTTAGCATCAACCTTTCTTCTCATATTTATCCTACTGCTACGACCATGCAGTAGAAGTCTGACTCCTTACATCTACAGCCGGCCCATCCCAGGTACGATCGTCATGAAACTCAGTCCCATGACTCCCCATTCCATCCGACATCTCAAACCCATTATTGGAAATTGGTTTTGGCATACCACCGCTGGCATATCTATTGCCTACACTTGGCGAGTCATCTGGCGATCTCCTGACAAAGGCATACTTTTTGAAAAGCAAGTAGATGGCGCCGCAGATGATCAAGGCTCCAGCGATAGAACCAATCGCTATTCCTGCTATCTCTCCGGGAGTAAGGACGTGGTGTGTAGATGTTGGACTGGGGCTTGCGGTTTCGTTGGACAAAGCAGCCGTACCGGTGATTGAGCTGGTTGCTATTTTGATTCCAGTCATGTGTTAGCCTAGTTCATTTGGTGTCTTCTTATGGCCGCATTTGACGGTCACGTACACAAGGCAAGGGAAGCAGAGGGAAATGATGACGCATCACTAGCTGACGTACTTGTCGACTTTGATGCAGATGTGGATGTGGCTGTAGACGAGGAAGTGGATTCCGTAGCAGAGGATGGGGAGCTCGAACCTGTCGCTGCCTCAGTTGCGCTGGTGCTCACTGTGATCGAGAGGCATGTTGTATTAGATGTCATCATTCTTTCATTTCTTCGAGAGATTCAACGTACACACAGTCGACGAATCACCTCCAGTCGTTGTCGCCAAAACAAAGTACGTTGCATCTGTCGCACCACAAGTCCAAGAAGTCATGAGGTCCGAGCCACCGATTTTGGTACTTCGGATATATGTTACGCATGCATCGGAGCTGTATAGAGCTAGGTGAGCGACTTTTCGATCGGAGGAAACACACCTCTTCTGCCTTCAACGAATGAAGAGCTGTCTGTTTGCTTACCAGCGGCGGATCTGTGAATAGTCGCAGTTTGCGAGAGCAACTCCTCCGCAATAAGGTGTTGAGTCGAGCTCACATGCCGCAGGAGCATCGCAGGTAAGCGCATTGCAGCAGCCCCAATAATAGTTGGTAAAAGTACATGACGCTGTCCCGGGGCATACTAATGGGGAGTCTTCGCGTGGTTAGTATATCAGCGCCATCGACGATAATTGAAATGAGCAAGACTGGCAAGAGGATGCACTTACTTGGATCTCCGCTGATATAGCCACAAGTCTGATCTGCTGCTCTTTTCTCAATTACATTCGCGTTGAAGGCTGGAGCAGCAGTGATCAACGGAGCAGCCGCATATATTTCTGGCATTGCCGAAGCGGAATAAACAAAAAGAAGAAGAATGACAGGCAAGTTTGTCTGCATTACTGCCATATTGTGCAATCACATGCCTCTTCCAATTTCAAATTCCAACTTCAGAGTCTCAGTTGCTAGACTAAGTCAACTAGAGTCAATCAAAAGAGTTTGCGAGAAAGAACACTGGCTACTTATGAGTCGTTCTTATTTCAGGGTTATTAGGGTAGACGATTGAGGTCATTTATCACGTCCCGCGGGTCCGAGTCAACTTTTTTGCATTTCCCGTGATTCTTCACGCCACACCCTTCGATACCTGAACAAGTTCATGACGGCATAAAGATGGGGTAAATATCTTTTTCAGACAGTTGCCAGGTCACTGTACGCCCCTTGTACCGTCGAGAGAAAGTCTTGAAAGCATCAGAACCAAGAAGAGGACCGAGAAGATGGCAATAAGCATGTTGGATTTCAGGCCGCATCGACAGGACGATCCAACATTATCAGGAGTGAACCTGATCAGAGAGGGGTGCAATCAACCGCAACAGTCAAATATTGCCGAGACATAGACATCGTTAATTGGACGCCACTGACACCGTCTCTCGCTTGATTGTATCAAGCATTGATACTTGAGCCGCCAAAGTACGATTCTCAAACCCCATCAAAGCTTAATCCAAACGCGAGGCATGGGAGGTCACCGCCGAGGTAATCAGCATAAATCGTTACTAACTACAAGAGGCAAAGTGGCTGTCGCTATTCTTGACCCGGGTTGGTGGGCAGGGACGAGACTTCACACTAAAGGATCCGAGTCAACTCGCGCTATTGGTCTATATCATTAAGTGATATTGCTGTAATGCTGTAGAGTACATAGTTGCACCCCAGACGCAGATCCTTCAGGTCTGGCCAGTTATCAGCTCCTCGATTCCCAACAGCACTCCGGTTCAGAAAGAATGACAAATACGTCTTTGGATCTATCGGGAACTTTTAGCCAAATTGAACAAGAATGACCACGAGGCCGCAAACCCGAGGCGACTTCCACGTAGGCATTGTTTGCACACTCGATATTGAAAAACAAGCCATTGATAAATTCTTTGATGATGTGTATAGCGCAGCCGACTATGGGAAACTGGGCGGGGATGCAAACTACTACAAGGTCGGCCGGATAGGCAGGCACAATGTTGTCCTGGTAAAGCTTTCTGGAAAGGGCACACAATACTCGGCACGATCAGTGACGGATTTGAGTCAGTCTTATCCGGAAATCAAAGTCTACCTGCTTGTGGGGATCTGCGCCGGTGTCCCGTTTCGCAAACGAGACCGGGCCCAAGAGACGGAGACTATACTGGGTGATGTGATTATCGGTGATAGTATCATCCAGACGGACTACGGAAAACAGTATCCGGAAGAATATCAACGGAGGACGGATAGGAGAGAAGTCCTAGGGAATCCTCCGCTGGAAATTCGGAATATGCTCAGTCACTTGAAATCCGAACCAGAGCCATTGCTTGATAAGACGGTGTCTAATCTCAAGTTCATCCAGCCACAAGATCATGGAAAATGGGACTACAGGGGAGTTTCTGAGGATCGGCTCTTTGACACATCGTTTCGGCACAGGCACTATAGCAGGGACATGAAGTGTGAATGCAACACATCTAGCTCAAAAGATGATCCAATTTGTCATGCAGTTGTACGGGATTCATGTACCACCACAAGATGTGCGGAATACTCCAATCGTTTGATCAGCAGAGTAAGACTGGATACCGTTACGAAAACAAATCACTGCACCCCTGAGCCGATGATCCACTTCGGCACCGTTGCCTCTGCGAGCACCGTACTAAAGTCCGGCGAACATCGAGATCAAATCGTACAGATGGAGCGCGATCAGTCGAATGAGGAAATTATTGCCTTCGAAATGGAAGGGGCAGGAATGTGGGATAGCAGACCTTGTGTCATCATCAAAGGAGTCTCTGACTATGCAGATAGCCATAAGAATGATATCTGGCATGCATACGCAGCTGCTACTGCAGCGTCTTGTACCAAGGCTTTTTTGGAGTTGTGGATTTCTTCAGATCCTCTCGTTACTCCGCCTACACTACGTGAGCGCAGTAGTATTGAAGGTGAGACATTTTGATCCATCTCACTAGTGTGGAAGTCTGACTTTGTAATAGAATCAGATAGCCTGGATAGGCAGGGAATTACTCCACGAACGTCGCAAAGTACACTTATCACAGATACGCATCTCTTTTATGTTTTGGACAGACACCATCTCAAAATGAATGTGCACGGCTACTGGGACCGACTAACCATTGAATCTTGGAGGACATATCGCTCCATCTACAAAAGATGTTGCAATGAGCAAGACAAGAAAGTTTACTGTAAGAACCATCAACCTCGTCTGAAACGTGGAAAAGATCGATTTGAAGCTTATTCAATTCCAGTCTTGGATTTTATCAAAGAGTTCGACCAGACAGCCGGACCACCTCATGGAATTATCCAATCATATTGGAACAAGGTAATTCCGCAGGCACATCGCAAGTCGAATACTCTGCTTCCTTTGTCTCAGGGTCTCGTACTGGCGGTTCTCTACATGCTTCATGTTTTCCACGCGCTGCATGAACGTCCTCCCCAAGAATTTGACAGTAAGCGACATGCCTATCTGTCACGATTCGCGGATTGGGCGCCCTGTCGTTGTCCGTTGAACTGTAGACGTGCGTGGAATTTTGTTTCGTGTACGGGCATTTGGAGGCGGATGCCAGGTAGGGAGTGCGATGGTGTAAATGATCATTGTCTTGTGGATATGCATCTGAACCACAATTTTCGGGATGCGGAATACGTTACTGCGTACAGAACGACGTGGGACAATTGGTGGAATGCTTATTCTAGACTTAGAAAAGGATAAACACTGCCACACTTTGCCAACATCTGAGCATGTATCGAGCTAGGGCACTGCTGCGAATTGAAAGTAAATCCGGGCAGGAGGAAGGTAGAGAATGAGCACAAGTCCAAACTAATGCCACGATAGATCCATTCAAGGAACTGGGGAATGGATTAGGGCAATCCGCCCGATAGAGGTGGACTTGTGTATCCTCGTCTGTCATCATGGATGCAAGTTCCCTCTAATATTGGTATCTCCGTGGCTGCTTTTACTGCCGGCTTCCTTTCAGACCATTCGGTCGACGCTGGACAAGTGTGTTCGCGTTCCTGATATGCATCGCCGGTAAAGTGGTACAAGCGTGCCCGACATCTATCAGGATGCTTGTTGGGGGCGAAATAATTGTTTCCGATAGATTCGTTCTGAGAAAGACTGTGAGCCCCATGTATATTGCTGAAATAGCATCCTATGCTCTTCGAAGGACTCTTATGATCGGAGCGGTAGGCTGATCGCCTAGTATCTCCAATGAGTAACACTGTTGAAGTACATTCGCTTTCTATACTTTCAGTGTGTCAACGTGAACCGTAGCCGAGCGCTCCAAATCGAGCCGTCATCAACTTCTCAAGATTTAGATGTGGACGAAACGCACACGGGTTCGCCATATTGGGACTCGGATTCCTCAACACAGCCCGACTGATTCCGCTTCCGAGGCTCATGGTGTTGTGCACAGCCTCACGACCTTTGAATCATTTGTACTTGCCACATTCTCATGAACCTCGCCTTATATATGTGGCTCATGGATTTCAAATACACGGACAAAATTAGACAGTAGAACATTATGGATGACTCTCGGTACAAATTCGTCGACAGCCTCTACGGGCCCGGCACAGTGGGAGCCTGGCTACTGACTCTCTGTGCTGTTTCCATTAGTTGGACTTTGAACAAATCATCTCGCTACAAAGACACTATCTCTGTCGATTTCATCGCTGCTTTGCTCCTGCCACTTATTGCAGCTGGTCACCTTGTCTTTTTACTAACACGGCTGCCTGTGTCTCTCGCCGAAATAATAACTGCCCGTGACGTTGAGTTGCAACAATACGAATCGGCCATAGAAGCACCGTTGAATATCTGCGAGACATTCTCCGTGGTGGCACTATTTTGGGGTATCCTGTGCGGACCGTGGTGGCATAATGCTATGAAAATGAGGCGCCTGGGCCTTGTCGTTGTGGCAGGGTTGTTCAGCTGGGCGATGGAAAATGTCATGTTTGCGATGGCGACCATCAAGGGTGTCAGTGTTTCGGACACGACATTGAGCCGGCCGTATCTTTTTCTCGCGACTACCATGGTCGCCAGTATCTGGGCCTGTCTGGTAACATGTCTCATGGTCGGATGTTTGACCTGGGTGATCAGCTCTATCAACGCGCGGAGAGCTCGAAATAAGGGATGCCACGATGCCTCTGCCGACGAGAGACACAGAGAGAGGATTATGAATGATGCTCTACAGAAAGTTCTCAAAACACGCAATGGGTCAAGCGATCTTACCCTAGAGGCCATAGATCACATGTATACACAATTGGAGCGCGCAACACAGAATCCCAGCAGGCCATCAGAAACCGGCTTTCGAAGCCTTCAGATGATGACATTCGTGGCATTGTTCTTCGCACCGCTGGCAGCGATTTTGTCCTCTGTGTCCACCTTTAACTCTTTCTCTGTTATGAAAAAGAGTCCATCGGCTTTTCCTTCCTACCGATTTTTTCTAATACCACAGTCAGACGTATCTATGAGCAGTCTTGATCAAATCGCGGCCTTGGTTGGGGGTGTTGTCGTTTTGCTTGCCGCAATTCGAAGCGCCTACCGTTCGAAAGTAAACGAGCAAAATGTAACAACGAGTCTCAAAAGACGGAGATCTATATAATCATACTTTATGTTTCTCAAGACGAGAATTGAATCATGGGTTTGGTCATGTATGAATTATAAGCAAAGAAATCTCTCCATCCGACCCCCTACGCTCGAGTGTCTTTTCTTGATAAGCCTAAAGTTACGGGATTGGTAAAGATTAGAGAAAACTATTACATTTGCCGACTCGTCAGGAACAGACCAAAAATATCAAGGTCACACCCCAGATGTTTGATTAGACTGTTTGTGCCTGACTGCGATCGGCATCTTTGTAACCCTAATTTACCATTATCGGAAGGTCAGTGGGCCCAACCTTTCGAGTGATTAAGAATCATCAATCAACACTTCATGTTTCTTTCGACACGAATGAATCCTACCGTAGCACTATGAGGACTTGATGCGATGATAAGGTTCATGGATTGGTGAGAACAACTGAACAGTCTCGGAACACGAGGCATATTGACCCATTTTTCCAACCGTGGAGTTGAGGGGATATTCCCTGGGGAGTAAGAGCAAAAGAACAGACTGCAATACTGACATATTGTTTCTATGCATCAGCCGTGGCTGAATATGTGCCGAATCCTTGCCATTGATAAATCGAACAGGTACAAAAGTCAGATGTTCTAAGCTGTTTCGTGATCAAGGGGCGGTTGCATTCAGAGTCACATTCCGCAGACTAGTGCCTCGTGAGCGTCGCATCCGGTGCCATCTTCAGAGATCATTAGCCGGTTAACTTTGTTTTAGGTTGGAGTCAGCAGCTCTAAATCAGTCTTAAGTTGTTTTTTAGTAGATTGTAGCTAATAACTTGTTTGTTTGGTTTTATCGTCCCCGGAAATCAATGGGGTGTTACATCTTATGGCTAGATGCTTCCCCGTGTGGCATTTGGCCAGAATGCAACCCATACGACCTGATCATTGAGAAGGTACACAAATTCATGAACTCGAGTGTAACTTTGACATTGTATACGCAAACCCATGCCATGTAGCATGGCTAGTGCTCGTGGAACTGCTTTCCAAGGAAGTATAAGATCTGCTCCGAGCCCTAATCTCAACTTCCGTCTCGAGTAATCTCGACTACGATCAACCTGGTACTGACGTCTCCGGTGATTTATGTAATTGTGAGCGTTTTACTATCATTTCTTCACAACCAATATGCATTTCTCCACCCTCGTAAGCGGTGCCAGTCTCCTGGCCCTCACAACAGCTTCTACACTCTCAACTCGTCAAGACACCAGCGCCGAGACAGTCGTCTACTGGGGCCAGAACGCAAATGAGAATGCCGACCTCTCTGCCTATTGCAGCTCAACAGCCGGTATCGACGTGATCGTTCTTGCATTCTTGTACGAGTTTGGCAATGGCATCGATATCCCCTCCGGCGTAATTGGAGAAGAATGCTATATCTCTACGACGGGCGAAGCTCAGTTATGTGACGATGTAGCTTCCGCTATCGCTACATGTCAGGCCGCTGGTGTCACGGTCTTGCTGTCGCTTGGAGGCGCAACGAGTTCTTACTCTTTGCAATCACAGGCCGAGGCTGAGTCCATCGGCCAGTATCTTTGGGAATCATACGGAAATTCCGGCAACACCACGGTCCCGAGACCTTTTGGCGATACATTCGTCAATGGATGGGACTTTGACATTGAAGTCAACGGCGGCTCAAGCCAGTACTATCAATACATGATTTCCACTCTGCGATCCAACTTTGCTTCTGACCCCGACAACACTTATTACATTACCGGTGCTCCCCAATGCCCTCTTCCAGAACCCAATATGAGCATCATCATTGGTAACTCAACTTTTGATAAGCTCTGGGTTCAGTGGTACAACAACAACAATGGCCTTGACAACATTCCGTATGAATCCTGCTCTCTTGGATTCGACGGAAATGCTCCCTTCAACTACCTCGAGTGGGTGGATTACCTCGCCACTACACCTTCTGCAGATGCAAAGCTTTACATTGGAGCACCAGCTTCAACGCTGGCTTCCAACGGTAATAGTGCCGGCGCTATCTACTATATTACGCCGGATGAGATGGCAACTCTGGTCTCTGAGACCGAAGGCAATTCGACTTTTGGAGGTGTTATGCTCTGGTCTGCTGGGTACTCGGATTCGAATGTCGTCAATGGTTGCACGTATGCGCAGGAAGTGCATAGTATTCTGACGACAGGCGCGGTCTGCTAAGTTTTTTGAACGAATGCTGTAATGAAGCGATATCGTTTTCTGATTGATCGGATCCCTTCTTGTACATAAAATTCAAACATTCGATCGTTCTAGCCCCGGTGGCTCTCCATGACTGAGAATGCGTCTACTATTATCACGTTATTTATCCAGTTTTTCTCCGTGGAACTGCTCTTCGAGAGAAAGAAATCTCACTTTGAGTGATCCTGATAAAAACAGGAACCCTAATAACCCTAATGATCATAATAGCCCCGCCAAGCCAATTCTAGAACTGCGCTATTACTGCATCAGCCCGTCCACGCGATCGAGTCAGTAAATCAGAATGTCAACACAAACGCACATCTTCATGACAGTGCGTGCGCAATGGAACAAGCACCGAAACTCTTGCGATTGATCTCAGTTTCCCAGAAAGACTCGGATACAATATACAATCTTCTGATCCGGTGCCATGTGACTCCCGCCTCCCGCGCTTTGCAAGGCATCAAAAAAATATCCAACGATCAAGTGTACATTCACGTCGGATCAGAGCCTAGAAAAGGCGAAGCCAATGCTGCCGTTGCAAAAGTTTTGTCGGAGGTACGTTGAGACTCGAAGTGACAGACTCTTGATAGTCAATTTCAATGAAAATGCGATTTTGACATAACCCCTTTGATGTCACAGGTCTTGGACGTGCCTAAATCAGACATCAGTATCACAGGCAAACAAAGAGTCAAAGTTGGTCAGGTGAATGGTATTGGCATTGGAAAACTCTCTGAAGAAGAGTATCTGAGGAATATGCGACGGAAGATAGCAGATGCATGTCTCGAGAGACCGCAAGATTGATTGAGTGGTAACGAAGCGGAAGGAATCTGCAGCGACTAATGGGTACGTACTGCAGTATAGACGCCTGAGGCCTGCCGGGCATAGTTGGGTGCTTGAAGAGAAAGGAAGGCAGGAGGGATCCCAACCCAGCAGCCATTCCCACCAAAATGGAAGGTGCCTCCCACGGGCCTGCCTCCTGTTCTTCAGCTTGTCTCTTTTCCCTCGTCTTCTGCATCCTCCCTCTTCCGTTTCTCTTCTTCTTTCTCTTCTTCTCAATCAAACACTCTCTTCCCCGTCGTCTCGTTGTTTTCTCATCATCATCATCATCATCAACCGATCGCTCGTGTATTCATTATCATTACACATCAGTACCGTCTCGTCCTTTCCGAGATCCTGCTCTGCTCATCTGTATTCTCGGTCCTTCCATCTTCAACTTCCGACTGCTATCATGTCTTCAAACGAGTCTCGGATTGAGAAAGTTGCCATCATCGGTGCCGGTGAGTTCGCCTGTCTAAGCGAGTCTACGCACCTCGCTAACAAACCAGGTATTTCTGGCCTCGTCGCTGCCAAAGAGTGCCTTGAGGAAGGTTTGTTTCCCACCGTTTTCGAAGCCCGCCCGAACATTGGTGGTCAATGGCACTACGAGCGACCCGACCCATTGACTGGAGAAACCTTCTCATCTGTCTACGATGGAGTCGTCTCAAACACATGTGCTCTACGCTCTCAATTCAGCGACTTCCCCATGGATCCCGCTCAATATCCAGACTACCCCACTCACGGAGACTATCTGAAATATATTCACGAGTATGCCATTCACTTTGGATTGGAAAAGTACATACTTCTGAACATGCAGGTGCTATCCTGTGACAAGCAAGAACAGCAATGGAGAGTGACGACGAGAAATTCGGAGGAACTGTTTGATGCACTTTTCATATGTACCGGTAAAGAGAGTGTGCCGTACCTTCCCGAAGTAACTGGTTGGGAACGCTTCGAGGGCCGTGCTATTCACAGTCATATCTACCGCCAGCCGGACGTCTATACTGGGAAGCGAGTTGCTGTAGTGGGTCTTGGCTCTTCAGCGGTTGATATCTCGAGTGAGGTCTCCAAGCATGCTAAGTCATGCCATCTCATCACACAACGAGGAGGCTGGGTCTTGCCCAGATACGTCAACGGCAAACTTGTCGAGTCACTTCAAAGCCGTCTGATGGAATACCTCTTGCCTCGTTTCGTTCTCACGTTGAGTTATGAACTGATCCACCGTCTTGTTGTGGGTGAGGTGCCTGAGGCTTTGAAACCCAGCCATGGAATACTTACAGCCAATCCAGTTGTATCCAATGAATTTCTTGGTCACATTCGTGCTGGCTGCATTACTCCGCACCGAGCTTCCGTCGAGAGTTTTACTGAGAAAACACTTGTTCTCAGCAACGGCGAAACCCTCGAAGTCGACGACGTCATTTTCTGTACGGGATATAATGTTACTATGCCAGTCATCGCTGAGGAGACGTATCGTGGAGAAAAACAAAATTCTGTCCATCTTTATCGATTCGTCAATTCACCCGCACACGAGAATCTCTTCTTCCTGGGTCTGGTCGAGTTTCTCGGCCCCATCCACCCAACCGTTGAGCTTCAGGCTCGATGGGCAGTAGCCTCGCTGACCAGAAGGATCCATCTCCCTTCGAGGGAGAAGATGCAGAAGGAAATCCGGATAGCGGAGAAAGAGCAGGAAAAGAATGTAAGACTTGAAGTCTGCCATGTCTGCTGTTATTGTCCGCTAATGAAATAGTTTGTGAACTCTCGTCGACATACGATAGCCGTCCCTGCGCTGGGGTATCAAGAGACGTTAGCTGCCGATCTTGGAGTCAAGCCTAATTTTCGAAAACTTTTCCGAAAATACCTTTTAAGCAGACATCCTAACGAAGGCCTCTCGATTGTGAATCACTACTACAACGGCATGATCACATCGGCACCGTACCGACTGTTCGGCCACGGCAATAAGCCCGAGCTTGCCGAAGCGACAATTCTACGTATGGCTCGACATGATAACAAGTTGAGTGAGACGGAAGAGGTACTATTGACGGCTGATAGAGTTGTATGGAATGCAACCGAGTAAGTCATGCAACGAATGTGTCGAGACTCTGTAGACTAACCGATAACAGTGGATTTTGACTCGATCCTCTGATGCAAGACGCCTTATTCTTAGTGTGTTCGGTGATTCTATCATTAGTCCTGTCATCAGTGGCGGAGTTCGCCTGACAAAAGTAACCCTGGTGACTTTACGCCGTACAAACTGCGAAAGTGATCAAAGTGATTGTCGTCGTAAAATACTGGTCTTGTGTGAAAGTAGATGAATTGATCGTTGCGATTTAGATCTGTGCTATTCTATAGTATGCCCGCAACAGAAAGCTTAAGCTCAGCACAAAGTCATGTCTAGATTGAGCCTTCCTCATTCTGCCGGACTCTCATGTCCTACCAGCAAAAACGTTGTTCTTCAGTCGCATTAAGATTCTCGAATAAGTTCTCGGGTAAAAGAGTCATTACAACTTCGTCATCTCCGGAGCCGTAGGCACCACATTCTCACTGTCCTCGGCAGTGGTATCTTCAATATTACCATGAGCAGCAACACCGCCCTCGACGTCGTTGCCCCGGTCATGGTGACCGTTGAAGTCTTCGTCTTGCTGCTGCTCGCGCGCTCGTCGCTTGTCTCTCTGCACGAGCCACCGGATGACAAAGACCATTGCCAATTGACACGCGCTGAACCCGGTGAGGATACTCCAGCCCATTGTGAATTTGGGGGCGTATTTGGTTGTGTTGAGAATGAGGACTGTATAGTTTGTGATTAGCATATAGTGATAAAACAAAACGAGAAAGAGGTACTGACTTGGAACCCAGGCGACGAATGCTTGGCCCATGGTTTGAGCGACGCCGATGACGATTGCGCGTTCCTCGGGGTCCGACGCGCAGACTTCGTTTGTCCATGCCTTGAAGAGTCAGTACATTTCCGATGATTTGGGTCGAAGAAGAAGAAGAAGAAGAAGAAGAAGAAGAAGAAGGAAAAGAACGTACGAAGCAGATCGGCCAAAATCCCCAACTAGCGCCGTTCAGCAGATACCCAAACAACGTCGCCCCGAACCCAGGGCCGATGGACACGATGATCAATCCCACCAGATTGACCACGGCTGGAATGAGGAGCGCTTGCCATCTCCTTTCGCCACCCCACGCATCGGCAAGCCAGCTATACGCCAACGTCGTAAGCAGACCGACAGCCTGTCCTGCAGTCGGAATGACGTTCACCTGGTACACCGAGAACCGGTGCAGATTCTGCAGCCAGACCGCGAAATAGTTCAGTGGCTGCGTAACGAGACATTGGCAAATCATAATCGCGGTGAACGCGTAGAGCGGCCAGTGGGTCACAATCCGTCTCATCTTGGCCCATGTAAGCAGCACGGGCGGTCGGCGGTCACACGCCTCCATGCGTTTGCGCGCGAACTCGAGTTGGTGAGGTGGCATCCAGAAGGCTTTACTGTTGTATGGATTATCGGGAATGGCGATGTAGCCGTACAGACTGAAAGGTAAAGAAATGATGCCGCAGAAGATGAAGAGCCAGCGCCAGCCGGCGAGGCCGAGGTGGTTGTCCATGCCTTTGTAGATACCGGCTTGAAGGTAGCCGCTGAACATGCTGGCGGCGTAGCAGGCGGAGTAGAAGATGGCGATCCTTTTGGAGAGTTCTGTCCAAGTCTTAGTCAGATATAATTTGGGGCAAAAAGATGGTCCTAGAAGAACGTACCGCGCGGGGTGTACCAGCTTCCCATAATGGTCAAGACGCCGACTGCGAACGGAGCTTCGAGAAAACCCATAATGATACGAAGCGCAAAGACGTCGCGCACATTCTGCACGGCTGCGAAACAGAATGTCACGATTGACCATAGTAGTTCGCAGGTCGGCAGCCAGTACGATGGGCGGACTGGGACCGTCAAAATCATGTTCATGCCATGGAGCAAGCGCTAGAAGGTATACTCACCGCGTGTCAGGACCATTTGCGACGGCACTTGACCGATAACGTAACCAATGATGAAGAACGTGGACAGCAAGTTATAGTCCGCTCCAGTAAAGTGCAAGTCTTCCTTCATACCGGAGACGTATGCATTCGCTATCACTTGATCAGTCTGCGTATCGGCATATCCAGGAGTACGTGGGAACCACTTACTGACGTTAGCCCAATCCAGCAGTCGCACAAAATACCCAATCGTAGCCCAGCTCCTATCATCAACGAAACATGGTTAGTCGGCCATTTTTCTTACCAGCTGATCGCTTTTCTGATCGCTCAAAGGGTAGCACGAACATGATAAATATGTCCAACCGTCGCACAAGCGCGCGTTCCTGCGGCGTACGATGGCCGCCATCCCAGATGACATTTTCGATCTTTTGCCATCGAGTCAACGTAATTTCAGACGAAGCCACGCTTCCATGCGCTGAGACCGGACGTTGCTGGTGCTGTTCCGGCTGCTGGCCCGCGCGGGGTTCCTGGAGAGCACTACTCATGGCGCAGTTTTATGTGAGATTCTTCACCGATTTACGCACACATCGAAGGATTTGTTCCCGTCGCTCTGAACCCCAGGAAGATCATGGGAAGGACGGGGAAAAGTCAGACTATATATGAACAAGTCCAATCGGTGACGTTCGACGTTGACAATTGATATAACGCAATGGAAAAAAAAAAAGAAAAGAAAACCGATGGGAAGTCAATCCATTTCTCCGTAAAGCTCCAAAACCTTATTTGATAGGTGCCCGCCGTGGTATTTGTGTATTTGTAGCGTAATCTCGTTATCAGATTGAATTTGTAAGCGTACGATCGTCCTCATTGCTTACTACAACTCAATTAGGCTTAGTGCTTAGTATGTAGGAACCAGACTCGACATTACGATATCCTCATGGTAGATGGAATTTACATACTAACCCAGTCTCCGTGCGGCGATCTCTGCAGACTGGCCAGTTACCCTTATACAGACATATCTGCAGAGATGCAAGCCCATTTTCACTGGATCCGGAACACCCACCACCTATCTCATCGAATCTAGAGCCGAGGCGACTGGTTCTTTTGGAGACGCGGGTACGACCAAGTGCTGAGCAATTGTCCAATGCTGTCCTTCGTATAGAGACGGACCAAAGAATTAGAAGGTTCGATCTCGGTGAGTATATTCTCGACTGGAGTGGATAGGCCCAGATCTGCGAACATAGCGTCACAAACAAGACGGCCTCGCCTGTATTTCTGCAAACGGAATGCAGATTCAAAAATGCATCACTTCGTTCCTGAGCTCAGCGACCGTAGTCTAAAGAGCCGAAAATAAACAAAGTCATACACAATGTTAGGGCAGGAGGTCACCGGAGAGCATGGCAAACTCCGTACAAAATCGTCGCACCGAAATCAAGCCATTTGAAAAAAACTAGCCTGCCGCTGATCACGCACTACCGGCAACCCGATACAAGCCGACCCGCAACCGACACTGGCCGCTTTGATGCTTCACGGTCCCCTCGCAAGCGGTTCGCATCAAACAAAAAACTCAATTTGCCAGATTACGCTTAATTGTGACATATCGTTTCCCGCGTCTAATTGGCGATCAGCCTGACAAAGCTGATGCTAGGCCGAGGTTATGGATATCGAGCTTTCAGGGAAGAAAAGGTCAAAAAGTCCGCTTTTCGGCCCCTTCCCCCAACGGATTTTTCGGTGTACGGAGTAGACGCTGGCCAAGATCTGGATCGAGACTCTAGATCTAGGTTGAGATCACGGAGAGTTTTGTGAGTGACTCATTCCGACGTACCTGACGGTAGGGCCTGTTATCGAAGTTACCATCATCTTCAATGTTGTCTGTCATTGGCAATGAGTTTAGGTTTGGTGGCATCAGTCGGTTTTTCGCCTTCAAGGGCCCCCTCTGAGACTCTATTTGCTTCAGTCAGCAAGGAATTCGAATGATTGTCAAGATGTCTATTGGGGGGGGGAAGGGGACCTGAACAAGAAACGAGGTTGATGGGTGATTCAACATAGATGCTTTCGCACAAGACGTTGACATCAATTTTGCTTACCTTCGTACATAATGTCGGCCAAGCTGTTAAGCTGTTTATCCAAAGATGGGGATCTATTGAGCTGTGTATGCATATGAAGGACTCGACTCCAATCTGCCGTTGAAAATACGAAATGCTATACACTGTGGGAAAAACGGCGAGCCTTGTCAACTTATTCATTGTGATACGTTACACTCCGGTCATGTGTTTAGCTACAATTCCTACGAGGAGTTCGAAGTTAGCAAAGAACTATCTTTGACTCACGAATTCAAAGTTCGCTAGTACGATTCGTACCTCGATATAGCGTTCTCTGTCCCATTGTTTAGCAAGGACATATAAAAGCTTGACGAGGCTTTGCAGCTATTCCATGGCCACAACACTCTCAATAAGATGACATGAAACCTATCAGAAAATGCATAAGAAAGATGCATAAGGACGCCTTGAGGCGTTGCGGAGATTTCAAGCAATGATCTGCCAGGAGTGTACTTACGTTGTTGAGCATATCTTTTGAATATCGACGCGTACAAACAGCTGTAGAAGAAAATAAAACATATGATGCTATGCATAGCTTAGCGTTGTTTTAGCTGTTCACATAAATAACCTTGAGTACGATCAACTAACCAATGAATGCCTTCTCAAATAGAGGCTTATGTAGTCAGGCTTTTTGAAATGTAAAGGCGGGGCAGACAATCCCGATATGTCAACACTCTCAAGCAAGAATCAAGCCTTCCTCTCACTCATACACCTATGGCTACCCTTCCTCTTACATGTACGGATACCCGAGGTGGGAAGCTCAGTCAATGCCTTTATGGACAAAGTGAGTCCCTTAATGGTATTCATACGAATTTACCGGAAGGTGAAACACAACACTCAAGGTCCTCCATGTTTCTGATCCTACAGAACGGCCAATGGCGCTCGGAACGGGAGAACATTTAAGAGCAATGTCATGACAGGTAACCCTGTGATTAGCGAGAGAATGACCAAGGGCAATAAAATGAAGGTGCCCTTCTCCATAAGACGCTATCTACCATCGATTGCGAGTCAGCGGTCCAACCCACTGAGTCTCCCTGATCAAAGGTACCAAGCATGTTCGCAGCAACTTTTTCTGGAGCGGGAAATCTGTCATTTCTTACTTGACAATGAACTTCAAATAGCAAACTATCTGCCGCTCGATTCCGAGACATCTGCCATCCGTGTATATTCCGGGTTGGCCCAATCTTGTTAGAGTGGACTGCAACTCTCGATTCTTCCTGTTGCTCTCGAGAATCGCAAGTACTTGTGCGGTATCAAAAATCGTGCCCGAAGCTACTTCTGAAGATTGTGTCTTGTATCTGGCTTTGACATAGTAGTCCTTTGTTTCTTTGCTTCTCCTTTCCTTTGCTTTCTTGTCCTAAGATTCTGTCTCATTTCAGAGCTGCCTTAACGGTTCGCCCTTTTTAAGCTGTCTCCACCGATGGGCCAGATGATCATGAACAATCCAGGACATTTTGACGTCATGGAAGAACTCTATAGAGAGTACCTATCGAAAGGTACATGTATCTTAACCTCGGCGTATTCCTGGAAATCGACTCTGATCAAGCAACTGCTGGTCACATCTTTCTGTGCAAAGCCTGAGTATGGCTCTATATCATTCTCCTACAGCTTCACTTAGGACTGTTGTCCCCTCGTATCACGCACATTGGCTTCATGATACCGGCCGGCATTACACTTCAGTTGTGTCGCGAACATTGCAGTAGGTCTACACCCTGGCGCACCCCGCGTGTAGCTCCGAGAACTAGCCGCCAATCGAGACGCTAATCCGACAGATCCAGTCTAAAATAAGCCCAGTAGTGGATCAAAAGCGTATGGCCCCTGACCCTACGTATCTACAGCTGTGGAGTCCCGCGCGCGCGCGGCGCGAGCGTTACGGCAGGTCGGCACACACGGTGAGTTTGCTCGGCATATATGTCTCAATCAACCCCGAGGGGCCCCATCCAAGGATCCGCAGTGCAACTCGTTTCATACAAAACTCCATACGCTTATGCAGCCCAGGAGTAACCGATAACGTCGTATAGATACATACCAGTACCAAGGATTGACAGAATACAGCAGATCATTGTGATCAATGTGTACCGTTGCATTGCTAACACACTGCATTTCCAAGCTGAAGACTCATTTTAGCCCAAGCTTGCCAGATAACGACGTCCGAAGGAACTGAACAACTGTTGAGAGATTGTAGTAAGCGATGAAGTCCTGATCGGTACAGTATCCAGTATCGAAAGCACGGGGCCAATAAAACTTTCATACTCTGACAAGGAGTGATTCATCTAATCTATCAATTGTGGGACTCTTAGAACTTTCGGTTCCACGTATGCTCAAGTAAATGTATGTGTATATCATACGGGCTTTCTTGCCCGCTCAGTTGTACTCTGGACATGCCTAGACTTTGAATAAGCTGTAGACTCTATAAGGATGAAAAACACAAGATAGTTTCAAGATAGTTTGCGCGTACAATGTCGAAACGTTGGCATCTCATGAATCGAGGGGACCGGAGGACATGGTGAATAAATATCAAACGCGAGGAGCACTCATTGTACCGGGGAAAAAGACCTGCGGCTACTCGCCGGGCAGGATTTTCTCCCCGGGTAGAACGGGTCCTTCAATCAATGGGTACGTATGTGAAGCCTGTGGGAGGTCTGTACGGGAATGGAGTCTAAGTACTTTTTAGTGGCTAGTATGTGTTGTGATATGGGAATATCCCCACTGGAAGCTCATTGGGTTGCAGGATGGATTGATAAAGGATTATGAGACCCTCTATTCCATTTCTACCACTACCTGAGTACAGGCGGAAGTAGTGAGGATACGCAACTGCTCCATCAGACTATATAAGGGTGTAAGACTCCTCTTAGCACATTTGTTGTCTCTTAAAAACCTACTCAGTCTGAACAGCATAGTCTCGCTCTTTCTCTCGGAATTTTCTTTTGCATCTTATGTTGTTCTCTTATTCGTTGTTTTCTCCTGCGAAGCCTGACTTCAGACCTTTCATTTCAAGTGTTTCGGCTGTACCATTTCTATTGCTCAATTTGACATAGCATATCTCATACCACAGAAATGGGAGAGGGAGTGAGCTCTGTAGTGGAGGAAAAAATTCCACATGTCCGTGGTGAGCAGAGCCAAGAGACTCTTGCAGATATCCAAAATGGGAAGGAGTCTCATCCAAAAGCGCCAGCCGCCTCGGAGTTGTGTAGGAAGCTCCTAGCCATGCAGGAACGAGATCTAATTGCAGGCTATAGCAAGCGAGAGTTAGGGGTGACTTGGCAGAACTTAACCGTCGAAGTCCTTTCAGCGGAGGCAGCAGTCAACGAAAATTTCTTCTCTCAATTTAACGTTATTCAGCTTGCGCGTGATCACCGAAAGAAACCGCCGATGCGATCGATTCTACAGAACAGCCATGGTTGTGTGAAGCCTGGAGAAATGCTCCTAGTATTAGGCCGCCCGGGATCCGGTTGCACTACCCTCCTGAACGTCCTCTCGAACCGGAGATCTGGCTATCGATCAGTCACAGGAGATATCAAGTTCGGTACAATGACGCCGGAAGAAGCCATACCGTATCAAAGTCAGATTGTGATGAACAGTGAGGAGGAGATATTCTTTCCTACTTTAACGGTTGGCCAGACCATGGACTTCGCCACCCGTCTCAAGGTCCCTTTTCATCGTCCTGAAGGTGACTCGCCAGCCGACTGGGCGGGCGAATTCAAGCACTTCCTGATGGACACAATGAAAATATCGCACACGCAGGACACAAAAGTCGGGAACGAGTTCGTGCGTGGCGTTTCAGGCGGAGAGCGAAAGCGTGTTTCGATTATCGAGTGCATGGCAACAAGGGGGTCGGTGTTCTGTTGGGACAACAGTACGCGGGGTCTGGATGCTTCTACTGCACTTGAATGGGCGAAAGCTTTGCGTGCCATGACTGATATACTGGGACTCACTACCATCGTTACACTTTATCAGGCGGGCAATGGTATCTATGATTTATTCGATAAGGTGTTGGTGTTGGACGAAGGAAGGCAGATTTATTATGGCCCAGCCCCTTCAGCAAAATCTTTCATGGAAGACTTGGGCTTTGGGTACACCGATGGTGCCAATGTAGCTGATTTTCTGAGTGGTGTGACGGTCCCAACTGAGCGAAAGATTCTTCCTGGATTCGAGGGTTCTTATCCTACAACGCACGATGAGCTTCTGGCCGTCTACCAAAAATCCCAAACATGTCGGGATATGATGCGCGAATATGAATACCCGACGACACCGCTGGCGCAGGAACGAACGAATGCGTTCATAGAATCTGTGGCATATGAGAAAGACACCTCTCTGCCCAAAAACAGTCCCTTAACCACCGCATTCCTCCACCAGCTAAAAACATGCGTGATCCGTCAATATCAGATTATCTGGGGCGAGAAGTCCACATTCTTCATTCGACAATTTGTTTCCCTTGCCATGGCCCTGATCGTGGGCTCCTGCTTCTACAATTCACCGGATACATCAGCCGGCCTCTTTACGAAGGGCGGAGCAGTCTTTTTCTCTCAGGTATACCAGGTGACCTTGGCGATGGCTGAAGTCACCGGCTCTTTCAAAGGGCGACCGATCGTGATCAAACATAAATCGTTCGGCTATCATCATCCAGCTGCATACGCTTTATCTATCCTAGCTGCGGAGCTGCCTGTGGTCACTTTCCAATGCACCATACTTACCGTTGTGTTGTATTGGATGGTGAGCCTCAAGGCAACGGCTGCTGCATTCTTCACTTTTTGGATTATTCTCATTACTATTACTTTTGTAAGTTTGATTTCCTTTCGGCTAATAGGTACTACATCAGGAAAAGTGGTATCTCGATAGGAGCAACTGGAACTTGGTGTGCTGACTGGATTGTAGTGCATCAATGCAATGTTTCGATCAATTGGCGCCGCTTCTCCGAATCTCGAAATGGCTTCTAATCTATCTGGTATCGTGATGAAATTCTTGGTCATGTATTCTGGCTACATGATTCCGAAACCCGACATGAAAAACTGGTTTGTAGAATTATACTACGCGAACCCGATGGCCTACTCTTTCCAAGCAGCACTCACCAACGAATTTCATGAGACGACAATGGCGTGTGTTGGCTCGTCCCTGATTCCCCATGGGGATGGCTATAGCGACCCTGAATACCAGTCCTGTGCTGGGGTAAAAGGAGCGGAAAGGGGCGCGACTTATGTTACCGGTGACAATTATCTTGCTGCTCTTCACTGGAAACATTCTCAACTCTGGCGCAATTTTGGGGTCATCTGCGGCTGGTGGATATTTTTTGTCATTGTCGCCATTGTGTCAACATGCATGTGGAAAGCCAGAGGAGGGGGAAGTAGTTCGCTTCTAATCCCTCGAGAGAAAATGAAGCACTTCCAGCGCCATACGGACGAGGAAACCAGATCGCAAGGCAGTCAAAGGTCGCAAGCTACTCGCACTATTGCGGCGGATGATAATCAGAACGGAGCCAGTCTTATGCGGAACACGTCAGTCTTTACGTGGAAGAACCTGGTCTACACCGTGAAGACTCCTTCGGGTGACCGTGTGCTTCTAGATCATATCTATGGATGGGTCAAACCAGGAATGCTGGGTGCTCTGATGGGATCATCTGGAGCTGGGAAAACAACTTTGCTCGATGTCCTGGCGCAACGAAAAACCGATGGCACAATTCGGGGAACTGTTTTGGTTGACGGCCGTGAGCTCCCAGTGTCCTTTCAGAGAATGGCAGGATACTGCGAGCAGCTTGATGTCCACGAACCTTTTGCGACCGTGAGAGAAGCCCTTGAATTCTCTGCACTCCTTCGCCAGCCCGAGCACGTTCCAAAAGAGGAGAAACTAGCCTATGTCGAAACCATTATCGATCTCCTGGAGCTCCATGATCTTGCAGATACACTGATTGGAACTGTCGGCGAAGGACTTAGTGTTGAACAGCGCAAGCGTGTCACTATCGGTGTTGAGCTTGTCTCGAAGCCTAGTATCCTTATTTTCTTGGATGAGCCGACTTCCGGCCTTGACGGCCAGTCTGCCTACAATACAGTCAGATTCCTGCGCCGATTGGCTGATGCTGGTCAAGCAATCTTAGTTACTATCCATCAGCCTTCCGCTCAGTTATTTGCCCAGTTTGATACGCTTCTTCTTCTTGCCCGGGGAGGAAAGATGGTCTACTTTGGTGATATTGGTGAGAATGCTTGTACCGTCAAGGACTACTTTGCTCGATATGGAGCACCCTGTCCGGTGAGCAGCAATCCCGCTGAACACATGATTGATGTGGTCACTGGAGGTATCGAAGCCGTAAAAGACATGGACTGGCACAAGGTTTGGCTGGACTCCAGTGAGAATGCCAGCGCAATGGCCGAACTTGATCAGATTGTTGCCGACGCTGCTGCAAACCCACCAGCAACGGTAGACGATGGTAAAGCGTTTGCTACCTCCCTTTGGACACAAATCAAACTTGTCACACAACGAATGAATATTGCTCTGATGAGGAATACGAAATATGTGAACAATAAAATGGAGTTACACATCATCTCTGCCTTACTCAACGGGTTTTCGTTCTGGCACCTTGGCTCATCTGTTACGGATCTGCAATTAAAAATGTTTACCGTCTTCAATTTCACATTTGTCGCACCAGGAGTGATCAACCAGCTTCAGCCTCTATTCATACAGCGTCGAGATATATACGATGCCCGTGAGAAGAAGTCGAGAATGTATTCTTGGATTGCTTTCGTCACAGGCCTTATTGTTTCCGAATTCCCCTATCTTTGTCTTTGTGCCGTCTTATATTTCGTTTGCTGGTATTACCAGACAAACTTGCCACACGCATCCAAGGAAGTTGGGGCAACATTCTTCATCATGCTGATCTATGAGTTTATTTATACTGGAATCGGGCAATTCGTGGCGGCCTACGCTCCAAACGCGACTTTTGCAGCTCTGGTCAACCCCTTAATTGTCAACAGCTTGGTGTTGTTCTGTGGCGCTTTCGTTCCTCAGCCAGAGTTGAATGTCTTTTGGAAGTTCTGGTTCTATTACCTGAATCCCTTCAACTATGTAGTTGGGGGTATGCTCACCTTTGGTATCTGGAATGCAGACGTGACGTGCAAACCAGACGAGTTCGCTTACTTCGACCCACCAAATGGAACATGTAAAGACTATCTTGCTGATTACATGGCTGGTGCGGGCTCAGACATCAATCTGGTCAATCCAGAGGCCACTTCCCAGTGTCAAGTATGTGAATATACCCGTGGAAGCGATTACCTGAAAACACTCAATATCAAAGACTACTACTACGGCTGGCGAGATGCTGGAATCTGCGTGATATTCGCGATCAGTGGTTATTTGCTGGTGTTTGTCATGATGAAGCTTCGAACCAAGGCATCCAAGAAGGCGGAGTAGTTGCAGGCGTGTACCTTATTCGGATATGTACTGAGTTTCAGGAGCCGGATCTTGGTTCAAATGTGCATACCAAATATATGGAGCATAATGCTTACTTCCTCATTTGACCAACGTGCAGATAGGTGAGAATCTGTACACGAGATAAGTGAGTATTCGGTTAAGAGTCGGTTGTGGATCAATTTGACAGTCACTCGACTGTTGAAGAAGCTAAGATCTGTCAATTATCGACTATATAGCCTTACTTTCGCTAATACTAAAGACTTCACTTCAGGACCAGTGCCGAATGTATGTTACTAAGCATAATGACCAAGCAGAGATTTGCTGGCGGCACCCTTGCAAACCAAACCCATACGGCGGACTCAGATATAGCATAAGAGGTGGCGTGATAGCTACATAGCTTGTCAAGTTCAAGCCTTTGTAGGCCGAATGATACTGTGGTTTCCTTCATCACTTCTTCCTCGCTCAAGCGTCTCCTCCCAATCCCTTTGCATCTGCGCCCTAATTCGCTCGCAGAGGACCTCGACAACATCCTTCTCTTCATCTTCATCCTCATCATCCACTAATTCGTTGCTGCATGTGTCAACCGCTTGTTCCTTCTCATCAAGCACCGCCTCAACAGCATCCGCAGTGACCATACTCGCTGCCATCCTTGTCACCCCCCTCCTCAACCCAATAAACTGCCCAATCCTTTCCCTTTTTTCCTGGATATCAAGCGAAGTCTCCTCTTCCGTCCCGATCCACGCCTTGATTGGTTTCGGATATCGAAACGTCTCCGGCAGCGGGGGCCAGATCTGATGGTAATGTCTCGCTATATCGTCTAGTTGATTTGACGTGAGTAGGTGGTACCCCAGCACAGAGCTCGGGCAGTAAGGGTGCGGTTTGCCGGTCGTAAGGGAGACGAGTTTGAAGAGAGTCCTGGAGAGGTGTGTGACGGTAGGGACAAAGTCAGGATGGGCGTTGTGAAGGGTTAATGGGAGAGTGGTTTTGTTCCTATTGTTTTCGACGACATCTTGTAAGATCTGTGTGAGATGAAGAGAGTCATCGATTTTTGTGGACAAGTTAGAAGTGGCATCGCTTTCGCGCTTCTTGGTAGTGAGTTTCAGTTTGAATTTTGGTTGTTCTGCCATTTTGAAGTGACACTTTCGTCGTAAGCATAAGTTATAATTCTCGCTAAGTTCTTGATGGTCCAAGGCTGTTTCACTCTAGTGGCGATAACAAGTCCTAATATTTAGGCTATGTCATCAACTATAGCTTGCACCGTCAAGAAGTCGTGGTCGCGGAATGTAAATAACCAACCTTGGAAAGACCCTATCAGAAGGCCGAGTCATACTTATATTGGCCATGTCACTGTGAATCATGCATTCTGAACTTGGAACGATGATGTGTCAAGAAGACGGAATCTGCAGGTTTTTCATTGTTATCTGATGTTTATCATGTTTTGAGTAGTACGTCGACAAAGAGTCACAAAAAGGAAAATCTACGTCTGATGTCGGCTGATGATTCAGAAGCCTCGACTGAGCCAAAGGCATATGTGACAGTATGTCCCATTATCGCCTGAGAATGATATGTTCTAGTAACCTGAAAACTCGAGTAATCGTTGCCGAAAGGAGACGAACGTAAACAATACACAGGTTTTGTAACCACTGAAGATCTTCGAAACATGTACTGCCTCACATCGTCAAGAATCATCTCAATGGTACATTTGTAATTTTTCTGGCCGTCTTGTCCGCGGCAAAAATCCCGTCATGATGAGCCGTCGAAATTTCAGGTAATCCCACATGTTTATTTATCCAGTTGATCACAGCATAATGCCACACCAGCGAGTTCTCGGGCTGCAAGACCCAATGATTCTCATCTGGGAATGTCAAAAATGCACTTTCAATACCCTTCATCTGCAACACGTTGAATGCAGCGAGGCCTTCTGCTATGGTTAGTCGGTAATCGAGTTCATTGTGAATGATCAGATGTGGTGTTGCCCAATTTGCAGTGAATCGAGACGGATCCCATTTCTGCCATTCCTCAGGAACTTTCCACAGCGGTCCCTTTAAATCAGCGAGCGGGAAATACTGCTCTTCACTGGCCAATTGCGATACCATGCTGAAAACACCATCGTGCGTGACGAGGGCTTTGAACTTTCGACCAAGCGGTTGTCCCTGAATCCAATTCATCATGTAGCCACCATACGAAGCTCCCAGTGCCACCGCGCGGTCAGTATCGACGTACTTCAGGTTCTTGCTGATGTAATCGAACCCTCTTTCCAGATCAAGGTAAGGAAGACCGCCCCAGCTGCCAATGATCGCATCGGTGAAGTCCTGGCCATACCCTGTGCTACCGGTCGGATTCGGCGTAACGACCACATAACCCTGCTCGGCGAAGACCGCCGGGTTCCAGCGAGTACTCCACGAATCGTTCCACGCTGACTCCGGTCCGCCATGAACCAAAAATGCCAAAGGATATTTCTCGTCTGGATTGAAATCTGATGGTTTCACGACGAAAGCATGGATGGGTTGATCATTTTCACCTTTATACCATATCTCGTCAACCTGAGAGCGCGATAGGCCGATCGATGATCCGCCTCGGCTGATGGAGGATAAAACTTTTGCATCATCAATTGCGTTGGGGTCGACGATTGTATAGACACTGCTCTCGATCAAGTTGCTGCTTGAAACCAACAACAGTTCGGTGTCTGCGGACAATGAAGCAACACCATTTACGTAGCCCGTGCTGGTAAGCTTCTTCAACTTATCGGGCGTTGCATTCAGAATGTCTTCTATTGGAAGCTGATAGATAACCCCTCGACCCTTCTCTTCAACTGTGATGAAGAGTGACTTGTTATCCTGTGCCCATGAAACTGAGCTAGGGCTCAAAGGCCAAGCACCTTTTCCGTCTTTCGACTTGAACACTTCAAGCAATTGACCGCTCCACGGATTAGGCACGAAAATAATACGGTTCTTGTCAGCCTCATGACCATCTTTCTCCTGCGCCAAGAAGACGATAGCGCTACCATCATTCGAGAGTACGGGAGAACTCATAGCGCCCTCGAGGCCCTTCATCTGATAGACTTTTGCCTCTCGGGTACTGAGATCCGTCCATGACGGCATAGGACAGTAGTAACACACACAAGCCGTATGAGTCGCCTTATTTAACGCAGGGTCCTTCGCAACAAACACAACTGCATTCGGACTAATATCAAAATCATCCGTACCGCCAAACGGTGGTATGGGCGCCTCAACATCCGTTAAACCCGAAACAGAGAGCAAATTCGTCAACCCAGACGATGCATATCTCTTTTCCTTCTCCGACGCTGCCGATGGCGAACTTTGGAGAACTCCATACCATAGCGAATTCTTCTGCGGCTCAATATATTCGTCCCAATGTCGCACCCAAGTCGAGGTATAGTATCTTCCACTGCTCAATGGTTTTTTTGCATCTTTCGGGTTGTACAGACTCCCATCTGGATTCGCTTTACCAGAAACCACAAATCCCGTCTTTCCCGACTCGAGCTTTGTGAGTTTTAGGTCGGAGACTGGCCCTGGTACTGTACCTGCAGTGTAAGATCGGCCTGGATCTCGCGCGTCGCCAATCACAAAACTTGTATTTCCATTATCTTTCCCTTTCAGCCAAACGAGCAAATCACCGTCATCCAGCCATCGTGGATTACTAGCACTTGCGTCGTTTGTGATGACCGAAGTTTCGCCGGATTCGAGGTCGATGGTGCGAATCTCGTTGGTTTTGGAATGGGTGTCAAATGAATAGGTCGTTTGGGTGTAGACGGCAAGTTTCCCGGTGGCACTGGGCACGGCGGACGATCTGCGTGGTGCTGAGAGGAGGACCCTATATAACCAAGTGTCAGTAAGTTTTGGAGATTGAAAGTTGGAGATTGAGAGGGGAGGTGGAGATCTGACTCTGGGGTGAACTTGGTAGCTCTGACGGTCATGATGTCCGCTTCTTTGCTGTGAGAAGTCGTGAAAGAAAAGTTTCCTCAGGTTGGAGGATGAAATGATAGTATTCAGATGTGTTGCTACAGGTGAGATAGAGGAAACAGGGTAGATGAGCTCCAAGGATCTGGGGACTTTCGGCGTGGTCTCAAATGCGGAGATCACCAAAAGTGGGGTACATCCCGCCACTCATTTGCTGCCTTGACACCTTGATTTGGCGTCCAGGGTTGGATATACACATGTCATACTATTTTTTTTGTATTTGATGCAATAAAGGCATGTGTATTTGGATACTTGTACAATTCGTTGCCAGATTTCGATTAAAACATGTGACATGATGGTACATCAAAAATTCGAATCCTCGTAAAACGCCAAAACCATATACCACATATCTAGAATTGAACTCTTTTTGCGGTCATTAGTCCTCCTCCTCACTCTCATCCTCATCCATACCTTCAGCTGCTGTAACTTTGAATGTAGGTGCCTGGTCAACACCGACATAGCTGTCGCTCATCAGATACAACGTCAGCTCATGTTCACCAGCAGTCGGCACAATATATTCAAGGCGCGTCTCCAACTTCCGACCGATAGTAACACGCTTAATGGCGAGAAGACTCTTGGTCTTTTCGTCACCAACCACTAACCACCAGTTCTCCATCTTCTTACCAGGGTAGTATGGCGCGTGGACCGTTGTGTCTGGCTCCTCATCCTCCTCGACATCCCGTTCCACCTTGATCTTGAGGTAAGCAGGATCGCCCGCTGTGACGCTGTCAGGATCCTCAACTTCAAAGTCCATCTCCACGTTGGGGTACTTGTCGTTTGTGAAGTTAGCAGCTTGAGCCAGCTGTTTGTTATCCAATCCAAGACGCTTGACGAATGTAGCATAGTCCTTGTTCTCAGACGGATCCATAGCCTCCATGAACTCGAAAATGTCGTTGATCCTGCAAATCATGTTAGTACAAGGTTTGTTACTAGAAGAAATCTGCACATACTTGAACTCGTTGGCCACCTGGATAACTTCCGGTGTGAAGTGAGGAATCTGTTTCAGAGGGCTATCCCGATCCCACATGGCTTGGACAGTCATCTGTGACATCTCCATAGCGTTCATAGCGTTCAAATGCCCTTCAGATGACAAGACATCAACACAAGCACTCAAAAGATTGAGAACTTTGCCAACGATGACTTCTTGATCCTTTGCAAGATCGATGGGCAATTGCATTCGAGAGAAGTGAGCTTGAAGGAGGACAAATGCCTTGAAGTGGGGGGAGTCGTAAGCAGGCTCTGCCATCTTGACAGGGACACGGTCGTAGACGCGTCTTAAAATGTGATCCTCATGCCTGCGCATTTGAATAGACTCAAACTCAGTGGCGGAAGTGACAATTTCCAATATGCCTTTCAACTTCGTGCGAGCTGACAAAGACAACAGGAAAGTCTGCATGGTGATGAACGAGATGTTGTAGTATGCAGCAATCATAGCTGCGTTCATGGGAGAAATGCTATCATCTTCCTCGTCGAGTTCAATGATCTTTGCTTCCGACAACTCTTTCAAAGTGCTTTCAACCAATTCAGACAAGAAAGTACTCAATCCCTCGTGACTGACATCCGTGAGACCATAAAAACTGGGATTGGCCAGGAGACGGCGGTAGAAGTATGTATACGTCATCCAATCCACCGCGTCCTGAGTCGAGCTGATCGTTTGAGTGCTGATCTCGGTGACAAAGGCATCATGGAGTGTCGAAGAAAGTCCAGACTCCAGCGGCAGTGCTTCCGCTAAGAATCTCCTGTAATATGGTCGCTTAGTTTCCGCGACCATCAGAAGACCGCGTCCGAGCTTATCTTGACCGGGTCGCGAGGCTTTACCAAACATCTGAAGAATTTCACTGATAGGGTAGTCGATGTAGCGATGCTCTCTACCCTCGAAGAATTGTGTCCCCATAACAATGACTAGGTGGGCAGTGAAATCGATCTCCCAGCAGACATCGCGAGAAGCCAACATGACCTGAATAGCACCGATGGTAAATAAGTGGGACACGATCCGCTTGTCATTGGTACTCAACGCTTCATGGTAGTAGCCGACACCATGCGAAATAGACTCAGCTAATGTCCGTTCATGTATTCTTTCCAAGAGGGGCGCAATTTGCTCAACATCAGCATGCAAAAAGCGGTCTTCGTTATCATCGGCAGCACACGCGGCTAAAATGTCCACAGCTGTTGACCGGACCTGCTTCCGGCTCGGAACGAAGACCAGGGCAGGCTTGTCAGGAGATAGCTGGTTGGCAATGGCGTGATATACAGGCTTGGCCATAGCCATCATGAGGGAGGGAAAGTGAGGTATGTTGTAAGACTGAATATGCAAGTCCAGGGGGATGGGTCGAGCGCTTGGACTGAAATTCAATATTGAGTGTCTATTAGCTCCAATCCACTCGCCGATATCACGAGCGTTCGACAGAGGTACACTCAAGCCGATAATTCGCAGATCGCTTTCAATCTGCAACTTGATGAACTGCATTCGGCTCACAACGATCTCATAAGTATAACCAAGATAGCCTCCAATCAGGTGCAGCTCATCTGCAATGAACAAGTCAACCGTTTGAACGTTCTTTCGTCTTTGCCATTGTCGCGATAGCACATCCCATTGAACTGGTGTCGCAAGAACAAGATCCGCTGAGTCCAGGAGCTTCAAATCCGCAGTAGTCTCGCCTGTAAGTTTCACGATCGTCTTTCCTCCTGCAATTGGGCTGAGTCGTTTCGACCAGTCGTTGTATCGCGAATCGATCAACTCTTGAAAGGGAGCGACATAGACTGCGCGCCCTTTGTCGCCTTGCGACCAGTGGCGAAGGAGAGCCAACTCGGCACACACGGTCTTACCACTTCCTGCAGGAGCAGCAAGGAAAACAGCTTCATCTGATTCGAACAAGCTCTTGAAAGCTTGGCTCTGAATACGGTTGAATGTCTGCCAGTTGGGGTAGAGATTTCTGAAGTCATCGCGTTTCAGAGCCTGAACAGGGACTCGCTGGATGTCCAACAATGGCGTGTGAGGCGGGAAGCGCTCCGGGAGAATCAACTTTTGAAAGGATACAGCAACTTTAGTTTCAGAGTGCATCCAGCGGTCGGAAATGATTTGCAGAAAGTAATGAGGCGGTATCGGATCAGAAATAGGAACAGTAAACTCCATAATATGGTCAGTGACTTCACCTTGCGCAAACTCTCTGCGAAGGATAAATTGATCATGGAAGAGTATTTCCTCTCCGTCGCAATCTTCGATAATGATCCAGAAACTTTCTGCAGTGCCATGTATGGCATCATCCCAAACAAAATTAGGAGTGATGGTCAACTCCACACGAAGAAGGGATCTAGTCATTGGCTGAACCTGTGCTTGAACTTCCAATCGCGGGAATTTCGAAACCAAATCACAGACGATACGACCAGCTTTGGGCATACCGAGAAGCTCGCCCATCCGTGGAGGGTCGAGGTCGAAATAACTTGGCCAAGGAGCGTCGATTCTTTCAGCTTTTTGCATGATGTCTCGAGGGCATGTAGGGAATTGACGTAATGGAGTCATTGTCGGCCACATGCGCTTTTCTGCCATCTTACAAAGATTCAATGCAACCTTGGCAACGGATGACCAGCCTTTTTTCAAGCAGATTTCAAAGATTGCGCGGAGAATTCGGCCTGCAGACTGAGTGACATAGACCAAATCCGCCATCAGAGCAAGACCTTCGAGTTTGAGCCGGGAGATGTAAGCTTGAAGAAGGACATTGATCTTCGCATGAGGCTCTTCTATCCCTTCTTTGACCGGGACGGGCACGCGGCCAAGTAGCTTAGCAAGTTCCAGTTTCTCATCCTGGCGGACTGGAATGTACTTGAATTCCTCGCTGAGAGAGAACACACGGAACAATTCGACAGTGCTGATACCTGGTTGAAGATGGTGGTTGTACGTTTGCATGGAACTGTGACTAATATAGTAATGGGACGCGATACGTCCGAGCTCCGTAGACTGGAGTTTTCCAATCTTTTTATCATACCTCACAAGGCCAGCTTTCTCGAGTACAGTAGCAGCAGAATGTATAAGATCCACACGCTTCTGTTCCAAAGCTTCATCATTTGCGTAATCGGCACCAACACTGTAAAGACCCGGTGATCGAAGCATTCGGACGTAGAGATAGGTATAGCCCAGCCATTGGACACCTTCGGTTCGGTCGCGGATGTTTCCAAGGACAATTTCGGCATTCAAGTTGTCCGCCAATTTGCTAATAAGTTGACTCTCGATCGGTAGCTGCTGGTTAAGAAGTGAGAGGTAGAACTGAAGTTCGTTCTGAGTTGTTATAATTGTCCCTAGGCCCTCTGTGTCGAACTGTGGACGTCCTGCTCTGCCGAGCATCTGCAACGTGTCCTGTGGACTCAACTGTACGAATGCACCGTGTTCAGGTGAATACACCTGAGTGCCTTTGATCAAGACAGTGTGAGCAGGCAAATTAACACCCCAGGCTAGAGTTGCAGTACAAACAAGCACCTGTATACTGCCATCGGCGAACAAACTCGCCACCGAGTCTCTGTCTTCAAGTGAAAGACCAGCGTGATGGATACCGAAACCATAAGGCATTATATCTTTTAGCGCGGCATCATCCACGTTCTCGGCTTCTTCTGCTAGAATGGCTCTGCTAGCCGCATCACTCCGCAGAATTTGGCCGATTGTTTCCATTTCCACAGCTTTATCCCGAATATATCTAGCTGTTTTGGCGGTTTCCTTTCGCGAATGGACGAATATAAGCATCTGGTGACCTTTGGCGGTGTTTTCCAAGACCTTGTTATAGCAAACATCGTTCATGGTCTTAAGCTGTTTAATCGCCTTCTTATCAGTAACGCCAATGAATTCTTGACGCAATGGGCAAGGACGATATGAACCGTCAAAATGGAACAGGCCCTTAGTAGCATCAACGCGTAAGAAACTAGCAACGTCACGATAATTTGGAAGTGTAGCCGAAAGTCCGACAATTCTGGTTGGCTCATCGGAGGTCTCGTTTTGACGGAGTGTTCGACTGACAATAGCTTCCAAGACAGGGCCTCGATCGTCATGAAGCAAATGGATTTCATCAATAATGAGAAGACGCACAAGTCTAGTATAGCTCGAATCTGTTGCCTTGCGAGTGATGACGTCCCATTTCTCCGGGGTGGTAACTATGATTTGGGTGTCGGCAATTTGCTGCTTGGTGAGTTGACGATCACCAGTCAATTCACTAACACGAATGCCGTATGGCTCTAAACGCTTGCCAAAGTTTCCAACCTGTTCTTGAACTAGAGCTTTGAGGGGGGCGATGTACACGATCTTGAAATCATCAAGCATGATCTCTCCAGTATTTGGGTTTCGGTTCTTGCCGATCTCACGAAGCATTGTGAGCATGGCGACATTAGTCTTTCCGGAACCTGTTGGAGCACAAACGAGCATGTTACCATCGTCATGGAAGGCAGTAGGGTAGCACTTGGTCTGTATTCGATTGAGCTCTTTGGAGGATCCGAAGCCGACTCGAGCCCAATCAGGTAGCTCAGTTGTAGGTATATTCTTTTCTCCTGGGTCACGTTTCGGCTTTGGCGGGGGCACATGAATCTCTTCGTAGCCCTTGAAAGTCCGTTTAGTTGATCCTTGCGGTAATCTCACATTAGGGTTCGTCATGAGATGATTGCCTTGGTCGAACTTCAAAGAGTCAAGGTTGACTAGACGTGTAGGAAGGAGACTGCTCAGGGAAGGTTTGCCTTCTTCGGCCTTGACCTCGCCGGCAGTTGATGGGACATCAACATCCATTAGATCCATTTTGATCTTCTTTCCGGGCCGCTGAGCTTCTTCAGCACGTCCATGGATCTCGTCCAAAATATCTCGATGACCAGCTTCAACCATTTCGTTCTCGATCAGAAGACGAGCATCTTCGTCTTCCGCAAGTCTTCTCCATTTCGTTACCCAAACAATTCTATCCTTGTTCTTGACAAACTTAGCCACTAATTCTGGATGCTCGTAATCGAAAAGTTCCATGAGATCATTCTCGATGTCGCGAAGTTGACGCTCGTTACCGTCGTCGTCTTTGCCACTGAGAATCTCTAGAGCAGAACGAGCGGAGGCAGTTGCCTCATGCTCGTCGGGGAAGATGCTACCAATCTGACGTTGTAACCAATAGGCATCAATCTCGCGGACCGGGATGATGTGCTTCTGCGCAGCGGATACTTTGGCGTCGGCCAATCCACCACCATCCAAGACCATCTCTTCGTCTCCGTCAAAATCCGCGTGAGCCACTTCATCAGCTTCTGGTCGATCTTCGATGTCTGAAGCGTCTTCATCAGATTCATCATCATCACGAATTTCCTCCATTCCACGTAAACCTTCTCCATCCTCATCAGACTCGTCGAACACCACTGCGACCCCTTGTCGTTCGTCAAGCTCCGCCTCATTTGCACCATCCAGTCCGTCTTCCATATTTTCGTCCTCATCCTGTGCGTCGTAATCTGTGATTTTCTTGCCGAGGTTGACCAGTTCATTGAATTCCTTTGGATTCATGGTCGAACCAAGCAGGTCGTCGATCTCTTTCTTCTTGTCAAAATCCTTCATATTTTCGTCTTTAAGAGTCTCGAGAATCGCGTCGGCGGCGCTTCGGACGACTTCGTGCGGAACATCGCCAAGATGGTTGGCGGTCATGGTAAGGATCAGATCGTA
Source organism: Talaromyces sp. PB3603 (assembly GCA_023625915.1). NCBI lineage: Eukaryota > Fungi > Ascomycota > Eurotiomycetes > Eurotiales > Trichocomaceae > Talaromyces > Talaromyces sp. PB3603. Next base: position 957,554 of record JAMAFY010000008.1, read on the forward strand.
GGTCGCCCTTGTAGCAGGAGTTCTAGGGCGATATTTCAAGCCCTCGATCAACATGTCCGCAGCTGATAGAATACCAGCTCCGCGTAGTTGATCTTGTTCCCCACGTTTGCGCTTTCGCTGCTCGCGGTCTAGTACGTCGGCACCTTCACGAATGTTACCTCTCTCGATGTCGACCTGCGCAGTTGATCCTTTCTTGGCCTTAGGTGCTTCGTCGTGGGCGACCCGCCCTCCCATATCTCGTATGTTTATTCTTCCGGCGAGAGACTCTGGGTCGCCAGTTGCTTCGTCTCCTGGACGTGTGATGAATCGGCGATCGGCCTGGAGCACCAGGTTACTCATCGCCCTGATATTATTAGTAGCCATACAGCTTGATCGAAGAAAGAGAAAACTTACGAGTACTTGTATTGCGCCACATTGTTAGGGTCCGCCATTTTGACTGTTTTGCTTCTTCACGTGCGCAAAGTCGAAAATGCTTAACAGGTGACTGAGTAATTAAAGAGATCCGCTGGCTCACCAGAGCTAGCAAAGATGTATATGCAGAGTTGTAAATTGACAGCGAGGTTGACCTTGCAAGATCGCAAAAAAAACTCTTTCGCTCGTTGTCGAGCTCCGCACCAGTGGCGCGTCAAAAGCTTTCGAACTACCACTTATCAAGATATAGAGTGTGAATAATGAATCTTGAAATTCACTGAAATATCATGGTCCTGGCGACACCGTACCAGAAACGTTGATATTGATGTCGTGGAGAGAGATTGTAGTTAGGAATAAGTCAAAGGTCTGGAGGCGTTGAACGAGGATTCAAATGGAGGAACTTTTAGTGGAGACCTTTTTGCCGTGTTCGGGAATGCTGATTGGTGGGACCTGCGGCGTGGGGAGATCTTTAAGAAGGAGCCCGCCCATCGCGCCTACCTGGACAAACACGGCAAGCAGAGGAGCTCTGGATGGCCTCTTTTCCGTTTATACCATGCAAGCTCGCGCTTCTTGTGCAGGAGCTACTGTGACTACGTGCTTACGAGCGACTCTCGTCAGTAATGGCATCCGACATACGGCAGTCACCAGCATTGCGCGCCGGCCCACTCGTAGAGCTACAGCTCTTCGTATCGCCATTCCATTCGCACGAGGCGCGAAGACAAAGACCACAGCGAAATTAAAAGACCTTCCGCAAGGTGCGCTAAAGCTCGAGACCTACAGCGATGGCGCGGATGAGGCTCCTCGATACCCTAAGGTGGTGCAGGACCATCGGAATAATATGGAAAAATTCAAGAATTGCGTGGTCCTGACTAGGGTGGGGAGCTTCTACGAAGTAAGTTTTGCGCACTTCCACGTTGGATAGTAAATGAAGTCTATTGTGCTGACTGCGCACAGTTGTATTGGGAACAAGCAGAAGAGTTAGCTCCCTTACTCAATATCAAACTTGCATCGAAAAAGACGAACGCAGGACCGGTCCCAATGGCAGGTTTCCCATTTTTCCAACTTGATCGATTCCTCAAACTTCTCGTACAAGACTTACAAAAGTACGTCGCTTTGAGTGAAGAATTTCTCAATCCGTCAGAGGAAAAAATGAAATCCGGAGGGCTACTGTTCGATAGAAGAGTCACTCGAGTTATCACGCCGGGAACGCTGATCGACGAAAACTTCATCGACACCTCGCAAAACAACTTCTTGTTATCCTTGTATGTTGACACGACCTATTTTGAGGAGCATCCTCGAGTAGTTGACTCTTCTATTACACACTTACTGTCCTCATCATCGGGACGCGTTGGCTTGGCCTGGATGGATCTGTCTACCGGCGATTTCTATACTCAAGTCACCACGGCGCAAATGCTTCCGTCGGCTATTGCCAGGATCGGTGCTCGAGAAATAATTGCAGATCAACGATTGCAAAACCTGCTGGCTCAGGAGCTACAACTGCTTGTAGGCGTAGATCATCAATTACTCACCTTTTTTGATGCGCCTTTGACCGCAGAACCCGTGTCCAAGTGGGGAGAAATGCTGGAGGCTCCTGTAGCATCTGACACAGCATCCACTTTCACAAATGAAGAGGTAGCAGCTGGATTCAATCTTCTAGAATACGTTCGTGTGCAGTTGCAAGGAGTTGGGACGAAACTTCAACCGCCTCGACGACGACATCTGGACGAATCTATGGGAATTGACCGTAGTAGTCTCCGAGGCTTGGAGATACTAGAGACCGCCAGGGATGGGTTGGGCAAGGGTAGCCTTTTACACGCAGTGCGGAGAACAGCAACCAAAAGTGGAGCTCGTCTTCTTCGGGATCGATTAAGTATGCTTACACATGTCAACCCATTTGAGATTGTTGTCTGACTGCGGGCTCATAGTTTCACCTTCTACGTCCTTGTCCGTGATTCAGGAACGCCTTGATCTGGTCGCCTACTTTCTTCAAGATGAAGAAACAAGAGACACTATCGTATCTCTCCTCAAGAGAAGCTATGACTCTCAACGTCTTGTGCAAAAATTCACGCTGGGTAGAGGAGACCCAGATGATCTAATATACTTATCCAGGGCTATTGATGCGTCTCGAGAAGTGCTCAGGGCTTTGTCAGGTCGTCGAAAACATGCCACTTCTAAGATTGATACAAATCGTCAGAGTGTTGAAAATTTGATACGCAGGTTACAATTAGACGGGCCGACACAACTTGCTGAGAAGATCATGGCCGCGATCGATGAAGAGGCTCTGTTAGAGAAACATCACATTGAAGATAGTCAAGCGGCCGAGGCTGCCCAACTCACACAAGACGTAGTTCTCAGCGAAGGTCTGCCCGAGGACGTTGAGTCTATACCTCGAAAAGTGCGTTTCAGGACTACAGGCCGACCCGGATTTGCTGTTGAGTCTATTCGCGGGGACCTAGACATTTGGATCATGCGACGTGATGCCAGTAAAACACTGCGACGGTTGCACGAACGTCTCGATGAGCTCCAAGAAGAAAAGTCGGCTCTAACGAGTCAACTGCAAGAGCAAGTCGGATCCTCCACACTCACGCTAAAATGGTCACCAAGTCTAGGATACATCTGTCATGTCAAAGGAGCCAAGGTCTCCCAGGATACACTTGAAGAACTCGGCATCACGCGTATCGTTTCATCCACAAAATCCACCCGTTCATTCTACCTGCCGGCATGGTCACAACTGGGTGAGCGAACCGACAAATTAAAAAAACACATCCGTGCTGAAGAACAACAAATTTTCGAAGACCTCCGCCGAGAGGTCATCCTTAATTTGGTGAAGGTCCGCCGCAACGCAACCGTGATGGATGAACTAGACGTCGCTTGTTCCTTTGCAACGTTAGCAAAGGAACAGAACATGGTGAGGCCTATTCTGAACACCGGTACATCTCATCGCATTGTTGGTGGCAGGCACCCGACAGTCAAATTGGGGCTTGAAGAACAAGGGCGACGCTTCGTGAGCAATGATTGTTTTATTGGCGATGAGGAGCAGATATGGCTGATAACAGGCCCAAATATGGGAGGGAAGAGCACGTTTTTGCGTCAGAACGCATTGATCACGATTTTGGCACAGGTCGGATCGTTTGTTCCAGCCGAGTACGCTGAGATTGGCATTGTCGATCAAATTTTTAGTCGAGTTGGAGCAGCCGATGATTTGTTCAGAGATCAATCGACTTTCATGGTAGAGATGCTTGAAACTGCCGCGATCTTGAAACAAGCAACACCTCGATCTTTCGTCATTATGGACGAAGTTGGACGTGGGACCACTCCGGAAGACGGCACTGCTGTCGGGTACGCATGCCTCGAGCATTTGTATAATGTGAATCGATGCCGAACATTGTTTGCAACGCATTTTCATGCATTGATAGACATGACTGCTGGGTTTGATAAAATAAACGCCTATTGCACAGATGTCAAGGAGAGTCCTTCCGGCTCGTTTTCGTTTTTGCACACGCTGCGCAAAGGTGTCAATCGACAGTCACATGCGCTCAAGGTAGCTCGTCTGGCTGGTCTTCCGGAAGCTGCAATTACCGTAGCGGAGAATGTGCTTCGCGAGATCAAAACGTCTCACGACACTGACTGGACAGAGTGGTCGAAGCATAGAGATGACTCCAAAGCTGCGGGGAGCGGATGACTTTTCCGCTTTGTATATCTGTATTATATACTTTGGGCTGATTTTTATGTTCCTTGTAGATTAGTCTTTGATACCCATTTACATCTGTACAATACTCTATATTTAATGAACCCTTTCCCGAAATGTTCACATCCTCACTTTTTCAGAGTTTGGACAACTTCTTCAAATCATCCCAAAACTCGTCCTCCTCCTCACTCAACGATTTCATATCAACCAAAATCCCATCTTTGAACGCCGCCTCTTGACAATCCTCGTCATCAACGCCATTCACATACTGCACAACCACAAAATCGACTCGTCGCGGCCCCAACACCACCATAGGCGCGTGCCACGTGCCGGGGCCATATGTGACCGCCTGTCCCCCACGCGCAATGAAAGCTCTGAGATTTTCCAAGTCGGGCGGATCACGAATCAACACCCTCTTCGAGTCGACGGTTCCTTCGTTCACGGGGTCAGAGAGCGTGCCAATCGTCGACATCGTCGTTAGATCGGAAGATACACCAGTATCCTTTTTTTGGGATGTAGCAGCAGCAGACTGGCCTTTCAGAGTTGGCGCAACAATGACCAAGAAAATAGGCTCTTCCTGCTCTTCGTCTTGCTCTGCAGATCCGTCGAGCGTTATTCCCACGTCTCCTTCGCCGTAGCCCTTCCAATCATGACTCTTTTTATCGGGTACCCGGTCCCGCAGCACACGTTTCTGACTCGACAGATCGAGCGGGATAAATGTTTGCGTTGTAAAAGGATGTCGTTCGAGAATTTTCACATCGAAAACCGGACCGTCAAAGTCCGGCTCTTCGTCCCCTTCACCGTCTTGTTGTAATTCATTATTTTTCCCATTCAATATATCACTAACAGCAGCCTGTCGATGCCCGCTTTGCTTCTCCCTCCTCAACTTTCGCGGAAAGCAAGCAAACATACTCAATCTCGCCTGCGCCGCTTTTCCGCTGGGACACGCATTCTCGTATCCATTTGCCAAGGGTGCAATGGGGCTTATTTTCACGGCGGATCCTTGGTTTGCGTATACAGGGGTTGCGGGGACGCGGTGAGGAAGCTTTAGGCTGGACAGGTTGTTGGGTGCCCCCAATAGATCGCGTGGGAAAGGAGTTGTGATGACGGTGCCGAAGGGGGCGAAGGATTGCGGTGTGAGGGGTTCAGGGGTTATGCGAAGAGTGGGTGGGGAGGAGACAAGGGTTGGCGCCATATCGTTGGTCTTTATCAATATGAGTACGATGAATGAATAGTCCGTTTATTGATGTTATTTGGTTGGGATTGAGAGAGGTTATGTTATGAGTGAAGATCAGAAGGATGGAGCTCGGGCAGAATTGGTTTAAGCTTCCGCGCTGTCAGATCCACTTTGTTCGGCAACTGTTTCCGATCTATGTGTGACAACAACTTTTGTACAATTGCAAATCTACGATAGGCCAGGCATATCCGTCGAAAAGGGTGCCCTGTCAAGACTTTGATGTTTGGAATTTGTGGCACAAAAATCCCATCGATCCGTTGATACAGGTTTTCACCTGGAGAGATGGAAAGTAGATGATATGCTATACTTCTACGTCAGAACACATAAAGTCGTGAGCGAATGACTTATGATAGATTGAAAACTATCATGATCAGATATTAACTTGAACAGAGTCTTATAGATTGTGTGAAACCTCCTGGTACTACTACTCCATCCGACCTCCTAGGCCAACTGCGCTTCCATCGAACGCGGCATACTCGCCCATTCCGCCGCATCCTGATATCCTCTCCTGGCCGCTGAGCCAGAAAGACGATGATGTTGGGCCGGTTGCCAAACGGTATTTCACATATTTCACACTAAAATACCGAAACTTGGGGGTAAAATTTATCAAATTCCATTTCTCCACCACAGAAGTGACCTCAATGTGGAGTGCGTTCATACAATCAGGTATGCGACAGACCACAATGGTGTGTCTGGACCTAATGACACATAAAGATTGTTCTCTAGCAATGAGAAACTTATTACCTGACTAACAGCCGGCGACTCAAAGTTACAGTTTCTTAGCATAGAGTTTCTTCGAAAGTCTCGCCTTAGAATTTTGCCTGCAGGATTCCTAGTGATAGCATCGATAAAGTGCACTCCTCCTCCTATTTGTTTGTACGCAGCTACTTTGCCGCGGACATAATTGACAATATCATCCGCTGTTTTCGCGATTGCCAGGCTATCTTCCTTGACTTTGACGCATGCACGACGCCATTCAGAGCCAGCCTTGCCGCTAGGAATGCCGACAATTACAACATCTGCAACAGCCGAATGACCCAACATAAGAGCCTCAAGCTCAGCAGGCGGTACCTGAAATCCATTATACTTGATAAGCTCCTTGATCCCGTCGATGATCACGAAATTACCGTAAGCGTCTTCGTGGCCGACATCACCGGTTTTGTAGAAACCATCTTCTGAAAATGACTCCTTCGTTGCGGCGGAATTATCCAAGTATCCCAAAAATACATTGGGGCCCTTGATCCAGAGCTCTCCTTCTATCTTGCCAGGCTTGATCTCTTTGCCTGCGATGGGGGCGTATTTCGCTGTAATGTTAGGGACTAAGCGTCCTACCGCGCCGGGGTATTCGTCACCTTCTTGCTTAGTCTAAACATAATCAGCCAATGGTGTCCGAAAACTCGGATTTTTTTTATTTGAAAAGAGATGGGGACTTGCCTGTGAGTGTGTACAAGGAGAGGACTCGCTCATGCCATATTGCTGACGGAAACTCAAGCCAAACTTGGTTCACAAAGCTTTGATAAGCTCTGTAGGCAATGGAGCAGCGACCAAGTTGAAAAACCGATTAGAGCTCAAAATCAAATTCTCGACCATCTGGTGCTACACTGAATGGAGCACGGCCAGCGGAACAACGTAGACGTATGTGAATTTGCGATTCCGTACTACTTTGCAGAAGGTCTGCAAGTCGAGTCGGGGCATGACATAGGTAGACATTCCCAGAAACAGGCCGTAGTTGATTGGACATGTGATGCCCAAGAAAATTGTTTTGAGTATTAAGAAAGCGCATGTAGTAGGAAGTTGCCATGTTTACCATATATGTGGAAAAAAGGTAGAAACGCCAGTTCTCGGTGCTGAGAGTCCAAAAAGCCAGCATCGACAGCTTCCATTTGCAGTAAGTTGGCAACAATGTTGGTATGAGAAAGCATAACGCCCTTTGGCAGACCGGTGGTAGCGGAGGAGAAGACCAAAAAGGCCAATCCTTTTTCGGGGGAAGTGATAGGTGATTTGTGCAACGAGTCGGACTTGTGGTCCGCAATCAAGTACGGATCAGGCTGCTATATATTATCAATTGATCCATCGACTGCATCGATGACTATGACTCGTTCTTTAGAAAGACCTACATCCTCTGCCGCCTGTGCTACTGTGGCGTACAGAGACTTTTGCGTAACGACTGCCTTTGCTTGGGAAGTTTTGAGGTAGTGTATCAGCTCGGTCGCTGAGCAGCTCGGCTTCAATGGGCTGACGACTCCACCGATGGCGACTGTGCGCCATACGATAGGTGGTATGTCAATGGCATTCATGGAGAAAACAGTCAACACATCGCCTTTCTGCCGTTGCCGGCGTTTCTGAAGTCTGCTGCCAAAGTTCGATGATAATTATCTGAGATCATCAAATGGAAAGAGACGCCCAGATTGTACATCCGTCAAACAGTACGTCAGTATTGCTCCCAAACTTACGTGGAAATATCGACTTCGTAGCCAACGTTACTCAGCTTGAGAGTCTGGAAATGGCCTGTTCTGTCGCTGGAATAGAAAGCTCCACAGATCAATATCCGGGATAACGATACCTCGATAGGGAGACTGAGAAGTCATTTCAGGGCCCATTTTTGATAGTACAGCAAATCATTTGCGATGTATCTGAACGTTCTCATATAGTAGGAACCCCCGAATGGAAACCAAGGCAATACTTTCCAGTCTAATTCGAGGCGACTCGGATGACGGGCACGGCAGTTGTGGACTAGCTCGGGAGAACTGTGCCGGGCCACCTAGGCATTATTTAGGCATCAGTCAGGCATCGTTTGAGTTCAGGGTAGGCATTGATCTCCAGTGGTACGTCTACGATGACGGGGATCTGACAGCAGATTTGGGTGTGTGAAGATTGTGGGTTGATCAATTTAAACGAAATCATTGTCGTTCAAATGTTGAGTCCCATGTGTACTGATAGATAGACTTGAGATAATGCGAATATCATGTCCTCAGTAAGCTGATTTCTATGATCATGCTCAATGGCTAGAAGTTTTACGATCACAGCCTTGGCTACAATCTGGTTAGGGCTTTGCAAATCACGGGTCCAACGACCCATGATTTATATCACAAGAAAAAGATGCAATGCCACTTTCCGATGCGGCGAGCCAGATAAATGAATGCATTTCAATCCACATATCGATGTATACTTCTAAACCCTGCCAGACCGCCGCAGCCATGGTGAAATCACTTCGTCAAGCTGGCCAAGTAAGCACTGGAGGAACATGAATAGGCACATGATCGCAGGCAGAGGCCCTTCTTTGAAAAAAAAGATCACCTAGCCTTACCTCTGTCGAGAATGAAATAAGATGGCACATACGGATCTTCCCTGATGAGTCCAGCCACATTGGCTCGAAGTTGACCGAGAATCCCTTTGTGTAATTGCCGATGGCCTTAATTATTGCAAGATGCAAATTGTTCCAAGTTTTGAGATTTACGTTTCTGGTGGATTGGCACCAATTACATCTACGGCTTTTCACTGACAACTGTCAGAAATGCTTCTAACCAGTTTCGTCGCCTTAAAATGTGGGCTTGAGCGATAGGGTTAAGTTACTAGGGCGTACGGCTACAAGCCTACAACAGCCCTAAGCCGTGCACAGAAGCTGAGAACCAATAATGACAACCGAACACTTACCCCTAGCTCCGTAGTCCGTTACAGGGAACGACAATCAGCAAGGCCCAGACCATACAAGTGCGAAAGCCTGTAAGCGACGAGGGATGAACCTGGCATCCTCCAGAGCGCCAGACCAATCATTCTGGGAAGAACGTCTAGAACACTGCTCGGTGCATCACTTTGGTTCTTTCTTCAACGGTTCTTCAGCTGTATTGGAGTCCGGAGATACGGGGTGCATACTCCGTTCACCACATAGGGTTCGCCGTTTAGAATTTTGCAACGCTGCTGATTGCGGTACGAACAGAGCCGGCGGTGGTTACAGATAGAGCTAGGCCCGCACGCCTAAGTATTCGGAACAGCACTCTTCTCCTTTTCCTTTCTTTCTTGGGAACATGCGACTTTCGACAAAAAGCCATGTGTTTGCGAATCCCTGCCAATAGTGACTGTGTTAAAGGTGCAAGGAAAAGATACCAAACCCAGGAACCATGATTACTAATGCGGCAATGGGAGCGACTCCGGATCACCTCCCTCAAAGGTACTAGCTAGGCCGGCGAGATAAGCAGCCACAATTTAATCTCCTTGTGATCCATTCTGAAAGCAGCCAGTCAACCATATCGTTTGTGCTTCCAATAAATGAGAAGAAATTCAATCGCAGGGTCGGGCATGTTCAATCGCGAGTCATGTAACCTTCGCTGTACGTACTAGTTATTACTATCAACTACCGAGTGGCTGCAATCGTAGCTGAAACCAGTTTTGTACACAAATACAGCGCTACTGAAGTTATTGATTCGGCCCCAACTCTAGCTACTTAGTTCTTACTAGTTATACTAGCGATGTTTGGTAAGCGCTCTGTTGATCTCGGCAGGTGATTTCTCATCTTTCTACGCCCATTTTCAATTTGCCTCTTTCATGCCTGCATCATGCAAGAATTGTCCATTTGCTTTCCCTCAAATATCTGGCCGATTGTCTTGTTTGTCATTTCATTTCCCTCGCGCCAGATACCCTAATCGACCGTGAATCCCACGAAATGGCGACGATCAGCACTGACGGCAATTGCGGATCCAACTCAAACACAAATTCGACATGTTTGGGGTCCACGTACGGCGACTGTTGCTCCGCCAAAGGATACTGCGGTAGTACATCAGCCTATTGCGGTGCAGGATGCCAATCAGCTTTTGGAAATTGTACTAGTGACAGCAGTTCAACGATCAGCACGACAGGATCGTGTGGCTCTACGGGCAGCAATTACACCTGCCTCGGAAGCACATTCGGAGACTGTTGTTCGTCGTTGGGATACTGCGGCGGAAACTCGAGTTATTGTGGAGATGGATGTCAGAGTGCGTTTGGGAGCTGTGATACAACTTCGTCTTCTTCAAGTACAACGACGATGGCCTCCACCACGATGAAAACGTCGACGACAGCTTCGGCTTCGACTTCAACGTCTACCACAACAGGCAGTATGTCTGTGGATGGGAACTGCGGGAACAACTCTGACGTTTCTGCGACATGTTTGGGCAGTCAATGGGGTAACTGCTGCTCCGCTCATGGCTTTTGCGGTGGGAACATCAGCTATTGCAGCACGGGATGTCAGTCGGCATTCGGGAACTGCGGACTTGACGCGATGACAACGAATACGACCACGAGCTCCGGGTCGTCCAGTGGACTTGGGAAAGGGGCTATAGCAGGAATATCTGTGGGGGCAGTGATTGGCGGTCTCGCGGTGGTCGGGGTATTGGTTTGGCTCGCATTTTTCAGAACGAAGAAGAAGATGGGATATGCGATTCAAAGTCAAGAGGAAGTCAAGCCATCTCCACCTTCAAAGCCGTTCGTTGCATTACAGGAACTTGATGCGCGAGGCAATGCCAAGCATGAAATTGACGGGCAAGGCTATGCTAAGCATGAAACGGACGAAAGAGGGTTTGCCAGGCAGGAACTCGACGCCAGAGTGATTTCAGAGCTTCCAGCTCAACACGATTAGCCGGACGAAGATACCCAGAGAATATCAAAGCATTGCATTTGATTCGACTGCATCCGTTATATGCTATCATGACGCTAATCCGGGCAGAGGGACGTGCATTAGCGCGACATTTACTCTTACGAAACGTACACGAACTCTCGATTAAAACCTCAGTATTCTGCTGCGCCGGACCAAAATGTGTTGAGCACATCCGCCTAACTCTATCGACCATTCTATCTCTCGGGCTTCTCTACAACAACCGAGAGGCATGAGGACCTACCACAAATCAGCACCAACACCATCAAACCTTACTTTCCTCATTGACTGCCGCTTCAAACGGCAAATCAGTGGTGGTTCCTCGAACTGCCACAAAGTTTTCTCATAGCAATATATTTGACTTTAATAATAATGATATAGGCCGATGGAGTTTGTGGGCTGATCCTATTCTTCCACTGAGGCATAATCTTCTAGAATAGCTATTTACATCTAATTACGTGGTTCTCGAAAGATTTGGTATGGATTTAGGATCTAATTGCCACCATTAAAGAATCAAGGCAAAAGTACGGACCTGCTTCATGGACCCTCAACACAGAGAATAGTGCTGTTCTTTCAATGATTTAGTCAATGACTTACAACAAAATGCTAAATGCTCTCTTTTTGAGTCTAATCTGAATCGGTATATGATCATTTGACCCACGATAGTTTTCCGAACAACACGCAGATACGATCCAGCTAACTTTTAAGAGTGCAAATAGCCCTAACCTTATGCCCGGGATGAATTCCCTCGTAGGTCCACCCAACAGGGTTGCTCACCCATCAACCAGGGCATTCTAGATTTCATTTAGTCTGGGCAATCGTATGTCATCGTGGAAGTTGTTCGTAGTGGCGAGGAATCGTGCTGAAGAAATCGAAAAGACGTACGAAATCAAAGATTCTACGGCACGTAGCTTTCGATTACTGATAAATTGTCGTCAGTACGCATTGATAACGTGAAAAACAAGACATTGCTCTAGTCGCGGTGACATCATCTGTAAACATGAGGCAATGGTCACGATAGACTGTTATTTCAAGAAAAGACTTTTACCGCGCGTTGAGACTCACAAATGTCTAGGCAGAGGCTTTTCAAATCGGAATCCACATTCAGTTTAGGTTACGTTGAGTGGTTTCAATGTTGTACCAGTGGATCTTCCCGAAGGGATAAGGATGAAACAAATGTCTATATCTGGCATTAACGTGCGAGGTCAGTCGCCTCATTAGCAAGCTAGATTACTTTGGAATTTAGTAATTTATGACTGGCGCGAACGACAGCTTGACTTGTCGGAGAAAGCCCTGTGGGCCACTGATGCGTTCAGAGATCGACGGGTAGAGATCTAGTCCGACGGAGATATGAGATGAAACAATGGAAAAAGGATGGAAGTCTAGCCACAGGCATGGGTAATCTTACGATACCTGTACAGTACGGAGTGTTTCTATAGCGTATCCATGTTTACGGCATTTCCGTTCTCATGATAAACGACAATACGTACGTACTGACGTTCCTGAGAATCCAGCATCTTGGTCATCCGATCCTATCACATCTTGCTTGTCAGCTGTAGGTGGCAGCTTATGATGTAGTCCCAAGGAAACCGACCCGATGCAGCTAACCAATTGCTTGGATTGATCCTCGGAAATAGTCAGACTGAGGAGTCTCGACGGACGGATGAGACGCTAAGATGCTGATCCTTACATTCATTGGTCCTGGGCGCGCTCGGGAGAAGCTTTCTCAATTCATTAATTGAAGGGTCAGTGTGTAGTACTACGTGGCACGACTCTTTTGTATAAGTCGGGTAAAACGGCGCAATTCTCTGTTTCTAGGCACTCTGTTCTTACTGGGTAGGAATTTGTCCAGATCGACTCGACCCTATCTTGAACACTGCCACACCCCGCCCAAAAGCTCGAGTCCGACTTCTCGTCCTCTTCTTCTGTGTTCTGCACGGGTGTATGCTCCATGTCGATCGTAACACGACACAGCCATAGCTATGATACCCTTCAGTAGATTTCAAAACACGTAACTGTACTACTTCTGTTGACTTGAATGATAAGTACATTCAATTAAGCAGCTCAGTAACACTGAAGAAAACACGGAAAGGCATTATTAATTAATGGTAGACAATTCCAAAATCGGCAAAGTTGACAGACCTCTGTTGGGGCGATTTGTCGCCTCGAGTCGACCACGTTACCAGAAGAACAGGTATGGTATTGTACACGCTGAATAACGATTAATGAATTGAATTTCCCAAGCTGTACTACACACTGACATCAGGGACAGAGAAACTTGTCTCCTCCTTCCTGCGTCACAATCACATTGCTTCTGCAGGCGCATCTAGGCCGAGCGTGGCACGGAGCTCATCGATTCGTCGGTCCCTCATCTCTCCCTTCTAGAACGGTAACTGCTGCGTGATCGCTGTACCCCACAGCCCAACCCGGTGATACGGTCTCACATCACGGGAATTACGGGCGGTGCTAGATTATGTTAGAAACAATGGTCCAAGCTTGAATGTTTAAATACCTTCCGGTCAGGTGCGGCGGAAGAACGACGTACTGACGCCGAGGGCAATGAGGAATATGGCGCAAATAATCCGTACGTAGCGTGGCAATAAATGATGAGGGCGACTGTCTGGAAAGAATTTTTCAAAGTGAGGACAAGGGTCATCGTGTATAGGAATATTGGTCATGTAATAGTACATACTAGTATTACAGAAACCCGCGGATGTGGTACGGGTAAATATTACGCATGTAGTACGTACCGAGTGAATACACGAGCTTCTCCGTGCGTAATTTTCGCAGGATACGAGCATGATCGGTTCCGGATTCCAATCCGAGCAGGCACCCACCAATGGCCGGCTCCTCTAGGTAGAGAGTGCCCAAAGCCAAAATGTCGCAGACGTTTTCTTTTGCTCCTTTTTCCTTCCCTGCTACGTACTGAGTAGGTAGTTACTAACTACGTAGTGCGTACGGCGGTGGGGCGCACTGGGCGATTTCTTTTCTGCTGCTAAGCAGAAGTCAATACATCCTCCAAACCTAATACTGTGGGCCATTACCCAGGGTGTACACTCACTACAACAAACACCACACACATCTTGCCCCATGGCAACCCAGATAAGGTGCCTCCACTTCCGTCACCGGTTTTGAAGCTTTCCGGCCGATGGTACTGCTGCCGCTTGCCTGGACTCCAGCAATACAACAATGGGTACCCCCCGGACCATTGGCCAGGATGAGAAGCCGATACTCTCGATCTCACATCCAACACTAGAATGAATCGGGAGAGCGTTGATGATCAGAGACAACTGATTAAATACGCGTGATTCAGTAGGAATTATTCATTCGAGCCCGGTCAGCGATGGCGAAGATTGTGAAACAAGAATTCACCGCTTAGCATCGACTATGCGGCATCAGGGTAAAAAGGAGATGGAAAATGAACGATGATGTCGATAGACTCGAAAACTGATACACTTTGATAGGCCAGGAATTATCGAGCCACGCCAATTATATGCAGGGGGCACATGTCAACATAGCACGCCACACAAGCTTACATAGTACGGAACCGGGGTTTATCACCTCGAAGTATCTGATTATTGCCTTACTTACCTAGGTACCTGTGCCGCGAGCTTGGCGGCACAGGTAGTTGTTAACTTATTTGAAACCCGTCATCTCTTACTATATCAGGTTTAGCCCAATCGGTCCTGTATCTCCGTCTCAAATGCCGGCGCTTCATACTTGAGCATATCGAGTTCATCACGTGATAGGGGAAGAAATGCGCGATTAAAGCGTCCAGGTTCATAGGTGCACCCAATCATAACGCGGAAGCGGTGTCGGACAGCGGGGTACTTTGCATCATATGCAGACCCTGGGATAAGGAATTACGTGGGCTTATTTGCATTCCGTACGTCTTTCAGTGCTTATCGCACCTCTCGGATGGACTACAAAGACCGTATGCCGAACACCACCATACTGTAACGACAAGTTAGTAGTGAGCAGCGTCGGCTCTACATAGTACCTCTGACGAAGCTCAGTCTTATTCAATTTCGCCCGGGGTGTCTCCACTGATCACAAGCACTTGGTTTACTAGATCGTCGATCTACGCCAGCGGTGTGCAGATATTTCCATAGGTACGTAGCGATGTACATATCGAGTTCAAACGTGCTCAGAGTCATATATTTCATATGGCAGTCAATAATTTATGGCTATTTGTTTCTAGTAGGCAGACGTACCGGCACTCGGTAGATCCAGAACACACTGATGGGTGCGAAAAGACGCTCATAAAAGAAAATCAAGTGAGCTATCGCTCGGCAGTCGTCAAAGTGTATATTTACAAGTCGTTTTCTATCACTTTATCTGGCAGGTCAACAGGCGTGGCGATTCTCGTACTCAATTAGAAGTATACTATTTTTGTCACTCTCGTAAAGACCCTGCGTCGCGGGATTTAGGATCATTACTTACATCATTGACATTGTAACGTTGGACCTGTATTAGGACGTATCAATACGCTGGTAAGATTATCTCTCCAGGGAGGCGGCTCTGCACTCCACTTTGTACGTATTTGCGGATCTCAGGTTATTCGTATAATACAAGTATACCATTGTAGACGGTATCGATACCCCGTCACCAGTTATTTTGCTTTCATGTTTACGGCTCCTTCCGTAGATCCACATCGGCCCACCTGGGACTGCGAATTCTGGCCCGGGTGGCCCTCGATCAAATCAGACGTGTGCTTTTTCAGTTCTAGCGCACAGCATTTTAAAGAAACGACTTTCTTTGCGTGTCAGAAGATGCGGCCGATACATGGCTGCCGGGCTGCTCACGGGTGGATGGACTGCGTGGTACTACGGGTAAATATAGCACGTTATAAATTACGCTGTCCTCGGTTTCAAACCGTAACAGTATGTATTTGGTATTTTTTTGCCCGCCTAAGAATTGCTATGCTTCGTCCATGTCCAATCTATCCGGATTGGTACCTTCATTGCCATTAAACTCAGCACACAATACAAAAAAGACCTTTCCCCTTGATACTTTATTGTCATCACAGAAACCGCCTCATTGCTCTCTTCCGTATTCTTCCAGCCTCCGCTCTCTCAACACCATAAGAACAATATCCGACCTACTCTGTCGATAGAGTCACGCCTTTGATACTCAACATCACCCAAAGATCATACCGACAGCTCACCGCCATGGAAGGAAAACGCTCCCAGTCGTCCACCCCTTTCCCTGAGGGCCCCCAGCAACCAGACTCATTCCGAGAGCCCAACATCAGTCATCGTGGCCCGTCACAAAGCTCTCATACCTACACTAACGCAATCTCCAAGTCCAGCCAAGGAGCTTCAGGGCAAAGTATGACCGCTACGACAGCGAACCTTGACCCAGATATCAATCAAGCCGCCTTGGACTATCAGTCAGTTTCTATTTTTTTTTTTTTTTTAACCTTTTCTTAACTTGACTTCTGCCTCTGCATATCTATCTTTCTATCTATCAAGCGCTTGTTCGAGAGCTCTATCTTGTTTGCGGTATCTAAAAATTCCATATTTGGTATAGGCAAATCTCGTCCCCGCCGTTATCGGATCAGCTCCACGATCTTAGCCACATGGGCTCCTGGGCCACGATCGGACCGTTCGACGATCCCCGCGAAAATAATTCTCTGCTTTCCCCTGATTATCTAGCCATGACCGCTGGCAACGATGCAAATGCAGGCTCTGAACTCACCGGTGCTGTGGCTGAGAGTGAAGCATAAACGCGGAGGCCGTGGAGTTGTTTTAGGGCAAACGTACACTGTAAGGTGTAGCTGTAGCCTGAACCGAGAAATTTCGACTAAGCATGCGACCGAGCAGTCTGCCGCGCGAAGACTTTGGATTTGGATCATGGACTACAAGGAATGCTCGCTGGTGCGGTATACGGGATACTGTTAAGATCATGCTCTTTATTTTTTTTTTTTATCACGATGAAATACAGACACAACTCGCGCAGGATATTTCAAATGTTTATATTTATTTTCATATATGTATCCACAGACTCCACTTGATACCGTGGTACGCTTCCTAGGGGGTCCACCGATGGAGCCTAACTTACCAGAAACCATGAAACCCTAATTGTTAAGCGTCCGAAGCCCATCAAATAGATGCGGAAAGGTGAGTATTGAATTGTTAGACTCGTGCATACTTCAAGAAAGTACAACCCTGTCGCCATACATTTTATTTTGATTAATCAAGGAAAGATCGGGCTGTGTATTTGGCTCACTGTCGAATACATACGTAGGATTTTCCTGACATCAGCCAGGTTAGTCGCAATCACTTCGACGTAACTGGTCAGTTCTGGGATAGAGAACCATGCTGATTATTCTAATGCGTGGCTTCGGATATGAAATAGGCGAAATCTCGGCTTCCGCGGGAATCAAACAGCGAGCAGTCAATCCGAGCATTACACATGGCAGTATATATTCTATGCTACGAAATACGTGGATAATGTCCTCGCACTCGAGCTCCACCTCCTACATGGTCAAACGTGTTTCGTAAAAGCTTTTTCCTTCGACTTGATTGCCTCGATCGGAAACAGCAAAGTAACCGTTTTAGACTAGCAGGCATGCGTCATGATCTTCGCCTCCCAGTCGAGAAAGAAAAGTGCCCCGCACGTTCTCGCTCGGACAGACTTTTGCCTTGTCTCGCACTCTAAACAGTTGGCCGCGCTACTTTTTCTTGCTTTTGTTTTTCTCTTATCTCCTTGATGCTAAATAAAACACGTACATTCGATGACTAAGTTACGTATAGCTCTATCGACAGACTCTCGAAGGATCCAGCAAACCAAGCTATGGACAAACCCAAAAAGAAATCATGAGACCACCATATAAGTCATTCGATTACTCAGGAATCCGGAAAAGACAATGAGGGTATGGGAGCGCAAGGAGGAAAGGTACAGGGAGTGCCTTATCAGGTCAATCGCACAAACATGATCGACCTGTCGAATGGGCTGAGAACTCGCAATTCAATTTGCTAGCTGCACTTCCCTGGCAGCACATGGCATGTGGCTACATACAACATGGAGCATGCTGAACTACCTCATGAGGCTGCACCTATTTTACTGCTTCAATCAACCCCGCAGCACAACCCTCATCAGCCCACTAAGGGTAAAATTAATGCATAACACGGAGGGGCGACTTTGTACTCTGTTGAGGCTCTCATTAGTGTTCTGCTTCATGCCCGTCGGAAAGGTCCGCCGAGATAAAAAAAAAACCAACCACTGCGGACCCCATACTGCAAGGCAAACTTATCGTTCCCCGCACTAATCAACAAGAAAGTAGGGCTGCAGTGCGTCTCGACTTGAATTCGCAGGTAATCATAATGACACTCGGTTCAGAAAATATACATATAATGCATCAAAACTACAAGAAGCCGGACACTCCCCGTAAAAAGAATGGAATTGTCTGTCCAATTTACAGTGGCACAAAGTCTCTCCATTTATTCCTACCTTGTACCTTCATTGCTTTTATGATAAATTGCCTGTCCTGACATCAACATAGTACAGACAGAGCGCTGTCCTTGGTGCTTCCAGTCTGCGGTCCGCCGCACCTACTTAGACTCAATCACTACCCTTCGATTCAACACGACACCATGGAAGCTAGACAGTCTTCTCCATCAAGTTTCATTCATTATGACCCTTATGATCCAATGCAGCAGGGTAGCATGTCGCAGGAACCTGGCGTCTCCGATCCGGCCCCCTCCCAAAGCTCCCCGACCTACACTGGTGCACCATCTACCGAACATGAAGCTTTGAGACGAAGCGCAACCACCCTGGTGGAGCACGTTGAATTAGATGACCATCGATCTGGCTCTGTTTATCGGTTAGTGAATTTTTTTTCATTCCATCAGGCTTCAATCTCGGATTTCATCTAGATCTCGGTCCCAACTAGGCATAGTCAAGCCCTAACCCCAGATCCACACGATTTCAGCCACGCGGGCGCCTGGACTACCGAGCCACACGCAGAGACCTTTCATCGAGGATGATCACATCTTGTCGGCGATCGACCGAGCCAGCGCCGCCGTCAACGCCGCTAGTGACCGAGAAATTGCCGCCTCTGCGAGAAATGAAAATGCCAATGAGGCTGTCGGGATTCTCAGGGCCAGCATGCACCGCACGGTGCCTCAGAAATCACCGACGTCCACTATTCGATGTACTGAGTAACTTTCGATGTACTGAGTAACGTTCCTTCAACGACCGGGAAGGAGTAATGGATAATCGTTAGAATGGCGCTATGAACAAAATACAGGGAAATAAAAATTGCTTTTGAATTCACGACGTATTTAGTCTTTGTTTTCTAAAAATGCCACTTCTGCCTGCACTTTTCGTCAATACACATTCAATTTTAACGTGGAATACGTCGTCTGCATAGTAACAGTAGTGCGACCGACCATTAATGGGCCCAACGGATCAAGGTACATGCGCCGATTTTCTTGTGCTCGAGCAGCGTCCCTGATCATGGCGTGTGGTAGGCTATCAAATATCCGTGTACAGAACGCATTTCATGTCACTTTATTTTCATGTGTCGCTTGGGATTTTTTCCCCACTCATCCAGCCACATTAGCTTTACTTTTGCACATCGAGTGGCTCTCTAAGGCCCGTACTGATCCAGCGGGAAGGATTTAAAGTCTTACCCACTTTTGACTCCATACGCACTCCGTACGTAGTACGTATGTCTTTGGTCTTTCTAGCCGCCTTTCTGCGAATGTGCATGACCACCAAGCTGTATATCAGTATGGATATTTTATAAGAAATTTAACGGCAAAGGCTCAGTTTTCGGGAATTCGGAGACTTGTTTACCTTTTGTGCCAAAAATATCCTTCGAGTATAGTGACTGGGCTTTCCTAGTTCGATATGGTCAAATAACGGGCTGAGGCATGTGGAGTTTGCAGTAGGAGCTTATCCGCGACCGGTAGGACTTCGCTTCAACAAGAAGGGCCTTTCGGGGAAATGACCAGCTCGAATCATGGGATGGATTCGACATTAGTCAAGATATTTTATAGCTACGTGGTCACCTTAATTCGAATAAGTCTTGTCTTGGACATGTACATTTCCTCATTCGGGGTTTAATGCAGCCACAATGCAGAAAGAAACAGCCGTTCGTCCAGACCTTGTGAATGCCATGCAATGGGAGGAGGTATTAACTTGCAGTAGATCGATCGACTGACCGACAATATGCTGATGTGATGTATACGGGGTGTTGAAGTCCATAGCCACAGTGGGGATCCTGATGGAAATCCAGGTGAAAAAGCCGGGTAATGTAAGAGCAAAGGAATTTGCGGACTTTGGTCGTGTTGGAACTTGGAAGTGGTCCTAGAGAGGCCGTACTCCCGACCGTTGAAGGACCAAATCCATAATTGGAATGAAGAAGTAAAGTCACTATGCACCGATCATAAACGCAGCCCGCAACATAAAGCAGCCATCGAACTGGGATGATCCTTGAAAACAACAACGGCGGGTGGGGTCATGCGCTTAGCTTAGCTGCATTATGAGCCCAGGATCCGTCACCCATTCGTCTAGAATATTTCGTACATAACGTACTACCAATACTAACATTACGCCGCACTACTTCGCATGCGTAAGTATTTAAAAAACAGATGAAGAAAAAATCTAGCTACGTCAAGACCACCGACATGGATAGATAATACTATGTAGGTGCTGAGCTATAAAAGCGTAATTACTAGAACAAACTGGTCGTAGGTGAGATGGTAAATGACATAGTAGGAATTACACTGCCATCATGAACCATACGTACGTACATACCTTCATATCCTCAACATGGATACCGAGTGTGCTTTTATCCCTTATTGGTTGTCTGCTTTGCCGTAACCCAGGGTTCCACCTCACGAATTGTCGAATAGAGATCAGTTTGAGTGATTCCCACTCAAGTGTCGTCGTTGCCCTGCATGTGCGAACATAAAGAGGCTGATCGCTGTTATACGTTGGGAGATAGATTTATCAAGACTATAAAGACGTCGATGTTTCTCATCGAGACCAACACTTAATCCTCAAAAGGAGCATTGCCTTGAATGATTTCTCTCCCCTCTACAGCGCTCAATTCCTCAAGCTTTTTGCCAATCAGAAGCCTCTGGAATCATCCTCCCAACCAATCCTTGCAGTGCACTACTTTTCACCTTCCACACCTAGCACCACGTACATACCTCTACATCCTCAACATGGAAGCCCAACTCTCTCAATCATCATCTTCTTTCCTTGAGAGCCCTGAGCAACAGGAATCCTTCCCTCATGAACCCAATACCTCTCATCCACCCCCATCCCAAAGCTCCCAGACCTGCACCAAAGCCCCATCTGGTACCGAAGCTTCAGTACGAAGCGCAACTGTCACCACCGAGGCATTTGAATCAATCACCTACGAAGCCATCTTTGCTAATCGGTTGGTCTCTTCTTTTTATTTTTTTTTTTTTTTTCCCTTTCTTATCTTTTCATCTTAATTGTAAGCTCAAGCGCCAGTCGTTTACTAATTTCCTGATTCGGCGTAGTGGGCAAGTCGTACCCGCAGACGAACAAGATCTCAGCCTTGTGGGCTCGTGGACCATCCGCGACCCACAGCCTGATCTCTTCCGAGTCCGAGGCGAGAACGAGCCTATTCTCGGTCCAATCCACCGTGCTGGTGCCGCCGTCAAGTTTGCGAGAAATGTTCCCGAGACAACCGATCGCAACGAAAGTCAAAAGGCCGAGGAGGCCGTGGGAATTCTTAGGGCGAGTCTACAACGCAAGGTGCACATGGAGCAATGAACATTAATTACTATTGTGCTATGAAGTATTTCTTCGGAGCAAAGGGTACATGGGAGAGGGGTTGAGCAACTGGCTATGGGCGTTAGACGGTTAGATTGCAATGATACCCAGCAAACTACATTCTGTCAGGGTGACGGGTCGTTTGTCATTTGCTACAGCCACAATATATCGGGTTGATACTTTGTTAATACACATTCATTTGGATATAGAATACACGTTAAATCCAAAGAAAATTGCGCTTGTGCCAGTACGCATGTGGAAAGAGGGAATTCGTCGCTTGCCTGGGGACAAATTAGGGCACGGTCGCAAGCCCTACCTCATCCCGAGCAGGTAATTCAATCTCGATTGGACCGTCTGATTCCGGATCAGACTGACCATGCCATCCCTCTTACTGCCCCCTCGCCAAAACCCTCATCCCAAGCATTTCCCTCTTGCTCTTAATCGGCAATGCCGCAGCCGGCAAAATCTCGTCATCCTCCTTCTCCTCTTCTGTTTCCGCTCTCCTCGCCATAAACCCTCTTCTTACGGGTTTCCCATCACTGCCGATTCTGAATTTATAATGACTCTGTCGTTTCTGCTGTGCCTGTGCTCTGCTTTCGATGTATTCTCTATCTGTAATGTCGATTCTGTGGTGGACCTCTTCATTTTCGTCTGTTTCGGTGGTGGTGGTGGTGGTGGTGGTGAAAGGGGAGCGTTTGGTAATTATCTCGCCGGCCGGGCGGCTGCTTATATACGCTGATGCGAGTGATACATCGCTTCTCTATGATCCAGACCAAAAAGAGAATTAGCACCAAGAGCGTGATTTGATCATCGCGACGTTCGGAAAAAAGGCTTACCTCGAGATGATCATATAAATGAGGTCTTGCATCCACCATCCCCGCCCCCAAAAGCGCCGCAACGACAAAACTTGTTAAATGTATGAATCGCATGGTGTTTTTATCGCCAAGAAAGGGTAGAGCAAACACTATGTCAATGTTCCGAGAAGTGACTTTGCTTTTGTCGACAAGGAAACTTTAAAAAGTGATAATAGAGTAACGAATGAGTGAATGAATGGAAAGTATCGTCGAGCCCGTCCTGCAGGTATCGACCGTCTTGGCTGGTTTCAGTACCTCGAAAGCTTTGAACAACGAAAGAACCAAGTTTTGTTCCAAGCCTCGGCGTGCAGGTGATTATATACAACAAGAGTCCAGACTGTCAGAAGCTAAGTAGATAAGGAAAATTTCACGTTTGACGGAAGCCTTGATTCTCTGCAGAGGCTGAGACGTGGGGTGTGTGATTCATGTTTGAGAGTCATTAATGACAATCCCGAGCCCTAGTACCGACTACACTTTTGCAAGAATAGACGTCGATTCATTTCTAATTAGGCTATACTTGCCATACTACTTGATCGAGGAATAGTCGTGTCTCAATGTCATTTCGTTATACCTACTCCTCTCTGAGAAGTGTATCGTGAAGCATGCGCTTACGAATGTGAGGAACTCCTGTTATGCTGCATCGACACCGACTAACGGGTCCGTTAGCCCTAATCGCGCTATTTGGGGTGTACTGGCACACGCGGACAATTACCTGGATCGGTAAGATAGGAGTATCAAGTGATCCAAAAACTGTTTGATTATGTTAGAACTATGTTTTGTAGAAGCATATAAAACGTCAAATATACGTAGGTATATGCTCAGCGAGATAGCGGTCGGGCAAGGGACGAGTTTGTCGCACTACAAACATTTGCCGCTTGCGTGAAACTCTAGGTCATGATAGCGCCGTAGTATGACAGGACAGTCCATCACACAGGAGATACTCCAACTTGATACAATTTTTGATTGTCTCGCCGCTTAAATTACCGGTCGTGGCTAACAGCTGGATGCTTAAATCAATGTGCAGGTACATGTAATCAGGCAATCTAGACTTCGGAAATACAACAAGGAAGAGTTGATATTGATATTTGTCTCATTCAATGATACATGCTCTATCAATGCATACCTAAGTGAATGCATATAAACCAATAACGAATCATATATGTACCACAGTGTTCGAAAACGACCAAAGAAAGAACGCCACAAACGCCTCCTACAAGGCCCCCCCTTGCCCAATGAATGATATGTACCTATCTAGCCGCAATCATGGTCCTCTGTTATTTGTTGTGTATCAACAAATTGTGGAATGATGTCCAGTGATCAGAGTCCACGTAACTAAACAGATCGTTAGTACGGTCATTTGTTTTTGCGGTGGGCTTGATGAGACTTACATGTATGTCATACTACTCCTCAAGCTGTTCACGATGGACTCTGGGTGCCATCGGAAGACGTACATGACAGCTGCCCAGCTGAGTGCCGCAAATGCCGGCCATGCATTGTCCTGAATCCGTGAACGAGCCTCGGGTGTAATGAGGGAGGATAGCGGGTGCATGTTCGGTTGCACGGATAGACTTGCCATGGCAAGTACAACTCGAGCAAAGACGTAGATGACAATCTTTCACAGGTCAGAGACTGATCATTTGCATAATAAATAAGGTCGTTAAATGGACATACCTGTTGACTGACGCTCCCCGGATTCCTGCCAAAGACCACATAACCGCCCAGCAAACCAGCAAAAAAAGTGTCATACGGACCCTCCTTGGCACCCGCAGGATTCAGATATTTCATTGCAAACATTGCACTTTTATAGATAATCGCGAATCTGGCGAGATTGCTGGCATGTTGTCGGGTCGCTTTGAGGACGAGCTTGACTTTTTCGCGGAACCTATTGACGTAATGTCAGTGGGCTTTCGTCCGGTGTTAGGTGGAGGAGTACTCACGTGCCCGACCGAAAGAGAAATATCATCCTACATCATGACATTGTTATCAGAAGTGTATGCGACCGGGGGGCTTTCGTTTTGAAGCTTACACCAAGGCATGCGGAAAGCGGACTTTGGCGCCGTACACGGCACCGTTGCGGGCGGCTTTAAGTAGTGTAAGGAGAGGTTTCAGGTTTGGATTGAGCGCGATGGCGTCGAGGGTGTCCTGTTGTAGAATAAGCATTTAGTTTCATCCAAAATCAATGGCAACCGTCATTTTCTCACCATGATGGAGTCCATGATCACGGGTTGTTCTCGGCTGGTAGAAACACTTTCTAGCCGGTTGGGACAAGCACTCTGCGTATACCGAGAAGTCTCAAGTGATTCTAGTCCAAAGACCCAGGACTGTCATGAAGCTGGAGACTGTCGAAACGAATCCGGGATACCATTGAAGGTTGAATTATGGAAAGGAATCCAAGATAACCACTGCTCGGAAGAAGCTGGGGTCGCAGAAAGAGTTTCTGGGGAACCCGAGGCCTCGGCATGTGAACGTCCCGCGGACCACTGCCGGCAAAGCGACGTCACTACACACGTGACCCCTTTCTGCCTTGAATTTCTGGCATCCAGTGGTCAGCTAGTAGTTCCTTTCTGATGTCCATTGTTATATGTGACTTTGTATGAAGAGTAACTCATGCAAAATAAGTTTCTAGATCCCGATGACAGAAGGACTGTCTAGCGACGTATGAGTGGTCGGTATGATTGAAACCGCAACTTCATACAATCACAGTAGACCCTGGATATTAACGAAGAGAAAGCCTTCCCATGCCGGAATCTGAGATTTCAGGAGTCTGACATACTTATTGATTAAGCGCACTCTGATATGATGATCTGCTCCGTCAATGATGATTCAGAGCATTGTCCATGGTCGTATGAGTCGTGAATCACATTGAAGCTGATACTCATGTAGTGGCAAGCGAGCCTTCTGTCTGTTCGATTAGGTATATCCGGGGTCTTCTGAATAGATGATATGTTCCGCACTTTGTGATCCCTACTAAATGATCGATATCGACCAAGCAAATCTTGATGATGCAAAACTCCATTCGTACCATCCAGTCATTTCGAAAAGCTGATATCTTATCTATGAAACTCGGTGGTTAGAGAAAAGAAGATGGCTCTGGCGTATATCCTCACTTCGTTGTTCAGATATACAGCCCAATGGATGGTCTTGTAGACTCCAACTTCTGTTCGGATCTTTGGACACTTATTGCCATCATGAGCATCAAGCTACTTAGCGGAAAGTGGACGACGAGGATGAGCATGAAGCTCTCGTTGGGCGTAGTGGCGCTGAACTTCACGAAAGGATTCGACAGCACGGTTTCGAATTCGCAGACGAAAAGCACTTTCAGTTCCGTCGCCCTCACTTTATGGACTACAGCACGCCAGCGACAATTTTGCGTGGATGAATCGCGACACGCTACAGAGTTGTCAATCGCAATTCCTTGATATTAGTAAGATGGATGCTGGAAGATCGATCTACTCGCTGCGATGTTTCTCAGTCGGCCCAATGGTTCCCAGCTTTAACAGGATTGGACCAAGCTACTTCGCGGGAAAACAACGTCCAAGAATGAGTTCACACCTCATTGTGGTGCTGGATTTTAGTGTACATATGCCAACTCACGAGTCCCGGAAATGTCGGGCTTTGCAGAAAGCAGCAACGAGCAAAGGCGAACAGTGACCTTGTAATTCAGCTTCTGATTTACTGGAGGCAAGGGCCGACAACATCTGGAGTCAAATAATATATACTCTCGTCAAGAACACAAATGTATACACAACCCGCCCAACGCCGTACAAAATGTAGAATTATCAAACAGCAAGCTATTTTGGATCATGCCAACCTCTGCTTTTTGGAACGACTTTTCTCATCTCCGTCGACATCCATCATATCCACATCCGAAGGCTCGTCCTCATCCACAAACGTGATCTCGCCACTGCCGTCTGATCCATAATTCGATACCTCGTCGTCTCCTTCATCCTCAGAATCGGTATCCACGCCTGCCCTCCTCTTAAGACCCTTCATCTTACGCGTCTGCAAGTTTGACAGATCTTGTTTACCGAGATGCACACGACCAACCTTATCACCAATCGCATCCATGGTAATATTCTTCTTCGTCCGACCCTCCTCATTGGGACGTTTGCCCTGTTTCATGGCCTCCTTCATGACATCTGGATCAGCGTCGCGCACACGACCAACTCTGAAATCGAACTTGGGTCCAACTTCATCCAGCTCAACGCGAGGGAGTTTGTGGCCGCTACGTCTTGTGCGAATCTTGTACCATCGTAAATGGATGAGCGGCATAAGGCCCGCTTCGGCGGGTTCCTCGGCACCGACCATCATCAAATACTGCAGACCCTCCACATCGATTTTATCGGTTTCCTCGCCCTTAAACATATCCAACAAGACACTCTTGACCATGGCGTATGTGTTGGATGTAGCATCCTCCCATATACTGCCCGCAAACAAAATCATAGGTTTAATTCCGACCTCAATCTCAAGCTTGAGCGCGCTCGGTGCCGGGATCGCCTCGCCATCCACAGGTGGTAATAGCAATAACTCGAACATCTCCAACACCTTTTTGTTATATATCCTTGCAAGCGTCAAACAATTGGGCCTCTTCTTGTTGCTGCTTCCGTAAACCACGATACCGCATTCATTCTTATCAGCCAGAAACTCAATGCTCTCTGTACTTTCAAAGGGGTGCACATTGTCGTTCTTTTTATGAAATAAGACGGAGTTCGGGTTCGTAAGGCCGTGAATCGTCTTAAGTAAAGTGTTGAGTGGAAGGGGGCATTTTGTGCCGTGGAGGAGGAGAGTCCGTTTGGGAGGTTCGATGAGTTGAGGTTCTTTCTTTTTGAGAAGACGCGCCGTCCGCGGGTTTTTGGGTTTTCTAAATATTCCTCGATGTTAGGTCTCTGCATTTGATATTGTGTTTCTCGCGATTTCCAAAATTCCAAGTATTCGACTAAGGAACGATCGTGCCATAAAACCATAACATAGACATGAATTGACTTACACCTCACGAAGCATCTTGAAGCAAATATCCGATAATCTCGCCTCAAAGTAAAATCGGTGTCTTTTTGGTGAAAGTGAGGTCGAAGCAGTTCAGTCGGAGCGAAGAAAAAAGTTCCGCATATTTTTTCTTGGCGGTGCTGATAGTGCTTATCTTATCGATTAGCATAACTGCTCGATAAGCTCTGCCATTGAGGCTGTAAAAATAACAACTACGCACTATATACGAGGCTCAATTTTAGTTTTTCCGCTGAAATTAACCTTTGATCGATGGGAATGAGGCTGAATATTGAGGGCCAAGACTCTTACTGATGTATAAGAGGTTGGGTTTGCCTGCCCTCCCGATGCGTTGTTGCTACCAACAGCGTCCGCGTAACAAGCTACAGCATTATAAGCGAGACATCCTCAATGAATTCATTGTTCCATAATCGTATCCTTCACGTGCTGCAAAACTCTGGGTAAGATACATCCGTATTCGAAAGAGGGCGTACTTTGAGTTAGGTCCCACTAGCTAAACCCTGCCAAGCTACCTGACACGCCAACAGTTTCGCCTCATCATTCCCGAAACAGGAACATCCCGAAACCCCTAACGAGGTTCTGACAGTACATTGAGTTAACGCTCTGCTGCAATACGAGTCACATTGCTTATTTCAGAAAAGAAAGTCAAAGGGCTACGCCACCACACGGCAATGATCGAAAGTGCGACGTTATTGAGACCGTTTGAAGAAATAGTTCCCCCCTTATAGGTAGGAACTGAGTAATAGTATGTCAGAATATGGTCCTTTTGTTCATAAGAACACGCGTCCGACTCGACACAGGCGGTCGATGAGCCCCTTGGTATGAGATGGGAGCATGAAGAGCATTTCGCAGCACTTTATTTAATCAACTCGAGAGCGCTAACTAGTAGTCAGTTTTCACTGTTCTTGTTTTCTCTGGCTAACTAGTTGAGCTCCTCATTTTCTATGCTGTCCTTCATTTGATCTTTTATTAAACCAAGGTGTTTCTATTCCGAGTCATCTTTACTTTCAACAGTCGTATCGGCGAAGGTCAGATCGTAGCTTGCTGGTCAGGCGGTATCGATCGCTGCCAAAGTGTCCGAGTGCGGAAAAGAGGACGATAGGATATCAAAATGCGTTTGACGATTCTGTTCGGTCTTCTCGCAGTACTTTCCGAATTCAATGTACGTCTTGTTGAATGCATTGAACTGCACAAGCTAACAAAGATTGAGGACGTCACCCTCGCTCATCGGCACTCATTCCACGGGACCAACGTGACCAACACAAATGCTGACGGGAAAGGCGCAAATAATCATAATAATGGGAAGGGTAATGGCAATGGCGGGACTACACAGGCCTCAAGCTCAGCGAGCGCCGTGAGTGCCGTGAGTAAAGCAAGTGCAGCAAGTGCAGCGGATATTGGGAGCATAGCGAGTGTAGCTATTGCCGCAAGCATCGCGAGCGTATCGGCTTCTGCAAGTGTCGTGGGCGCCGCGAATGCAGCAAGTGCGGCGACTAGGTACGTTTTCCAATATTTGAATGTACATCGTGACAACTCTAATGTAGGCCAAGCCAAACTGTCGGTGTCATCGTGCCTTTGAACCCTGCGACTGCATCAACATCAACATCAACATCAACAATAGCTGTTTCATCGCAAGCTGTCCAGCAAGCATCTTCCGTAGCAGGTAGGGTTCAAGACCTCAATTGTTAGCGAATCTGACACTAAATGTACACAGTCACCAGCACCGCAGTAACGGTCCAAGCGTCTCAAACTATTTTTGTGACGGCCGGCAATGGGGCTGCCACAATCACTGAGGGTGGTGAAACAATAATCATCTCTGAAGTAGGTGGCCAAGGGACAACAACCACTACCACTACCGCAGCCGCCTCAGCTACCGTGTCTGTCGTTGTCGTATCGTCTCCAAGCACCGTAGTTGTCACGGCTGGCTCAACCACAAGCGCACCGGCACTTACAACAACATCAACCACGGCGCCTGCGATAAGCATCCCAGGAATTGGTACAAACACTGTTGTGACGCCACTAGCCGTAGAAACAAACGCAACCGTGACAGCCGCTACAGGTGTGCAGGCCACATCCTTCGTCACTTCTGCAATTGCAAGTGCTACCACGAGCGCTGCAGCTGCTGTTGCGGTCAATAATCAACAAGATGCATGTCAATGTGCCTGCGCGTGCCCGGCGGACTTTATGCTACAGGCAATGTCGGCCACCACGGAAACATCAGCTAGTTCGCAGGCGGTATCATCAACAGCAACTTCAGTATCGTCGTCAGCGGCCCCCACTACAAGCCAGAGCTCAACGTTTGCAGCCACAGCAACAGCTGTTGACGGTCAAGCAGGTGCATCATCACCGACTATAGCAACCGAAACTACACCGGCCACAACACGAACAACATCGACTACTTCCATCATCTCTTCAACTACCAGCGTGTCCTTGACTTCTGGAACATCAGTCGTGCAACCGGCATTGCCTGCCTCTGCAATCACGGCATCTAGCAGTACTTCCAGTACAACATCAAGCTTGACCGCGATCACGGTTGCAGCAACCACTGCATCTGTCCAGCCTGTCGGTGTGAATATCAATACAGTTGAACTTTATTCTGCGTTGACGATAAAGATCGGTGGTTGAGTATGGAGTTCGGACTGGAGGGACTTTTATAGCCAGGAAGTGTCGATCCTATGATGCCCACTGTGTAGACACACAGAAATATAGAGTAGCCAGAACATAATATATCCTGCTGATGGAGAGATTTGTCCTGTTCGTGTAGCAAAGCAGACGTTGCTCTTTTAAACCACATCAGCCAAATGCTTTGATGTTATACTGATGATCAGTGTTCTCTAAGAAAGTTCTCATGACTGGGTGTGGGCTTCAAGACGGGCTTTCTTGGCTCTGCGCTTCATTTCACGCTTGGAAAGAGGTTTTTCAATCTCCTGAGCGGACTCCACTGTGGCCTTTCGTTTGAGATTCTCTCCACTGTTATCCAGGATAGTGACCGTTTGATCAGCCCCTTTTTTTGATGCACCGTCAACCTTCTTTGGTGCCGGCTTTTCACCACCATCGACCACGTCGATTACACCTCTCCAGCTTGTCCTTTTGAGACTGGACAAAGCCACAACTTTCCTTGCTTCCTCGCAGATAGCCTCTTTGCCCCGTTCATGAGACAATCCCCAGACACATGCAAGATTGACCACATCCATCGGTGCACGGATAGCCAATGCTCGTTTAGCCTCACTGGATATAATAACACCGCGACCCCTCGTCGCTCTAATCAGACTCATAGCATTGCCGATCAGATTCCTGCGGGCTTCCGATCCACTTCCGGTAATCCCAGGACTGTAGCATATTTCAAATCGTACTCCCCGAGAGATTGCAGACGAGACAGTTTTGAATTTGAAGTGAAATGGAAGACGGACCGAGAGGTCTAAAGAGATCAAGTCGCAATCGAGATTTGTGCAGGCATTCAATAAACTCTTCTCATTCATGGGTCGTACGGCAACAATCGAAAATAGTGGTATCAGATTTGCCATGCGATAACTCTGGGACGGGTCAGACAGGACGAGGTTGAGGCGTGTTAATAACGTGAGGGACTTCGGAGCATTAGATGGAAGCTGGGGAGCTGCCAAGTTCGGAGGTAATTTGCCAGACATGGTTTGCGAGAGTGCGACTGTTGTGTACCCGACTGATGAAGTTTCCCTGGGTCAGTATTTGTACTCTCTCTAGAGCAAATATCAACTCACCTTCTGCAAGAAAGTTGAGGGTATTAATCAACTGAGCCTCATCGGCGGCATATGGCACGTTGAGGTCAAAAAACATGCTGAGAGCTGTCGCGTGAGAAGCATCTACTGCGCCTTCAGCTCCTGAGTAATTGAAAGAAACAATAAATGTGAGAAATTCAGGTCGATTGAGTACAAGGAGAAAAATCGTTCAGCTGTAGCCTGTAGCTTCCTAGAAAATATCTACTGCTGGCTTCACCGCCTTCTCTCCGAACCAATCACAGCGACGGCTAGCTATCGACACCAGACGAGCAGCCGGAACCCTTGAGCGAGATAAAAATGTCATGGCCCAGCCATCCCATAAAAATCCCACCTCCGCCCATGTGATTTACGAAGCATCCAGCTGCCCTGTCACTTCGTATTCGTTGTCGATCGTTAGCTCTTCGATTTTGCCTCTTCCTGTTTTATTAATACTTCTCTCGCCTGCAACGCGTACGTGAGTTTTGTGCAGTCTCTTATCTGGTCGCCTGTTCATTCGCCTACCCCGCTTTCGGCATTTCTATCAGAAAGCCCAATTGTGGGCACGACCTCTCTTCGTCAACACTACAACATGGCGCGAGTCTATGCAGATGTCAACACGCATATGCCCAGGGCCTATTGGGACTATGATAGTGTGAACATATCATGGGGTGCGCTGGAAAATTACGAGGTTGTTCGCAAGATTGGTGAGTGACGGAGCCTTTTGCCTACCCTGAAGTAACAGAGACTGATCTGGGCATCTCTAGGCCGGGGCAAGTACTCCGAAGTCTTTGAAGGAATCAATGTGGTCAATTATCAGAAATGTGTGATCAAGGTCTTGAAGCCGGTCAAGAAGAAGAAGATCAAGCGTGAAATCAAGATTCTCCAAAATCTGTCGGGCGGACCCAATGTCGTCGCGCTTCTTGACGTTGTGAGGGATAATCAAAGCAAAACACCAAGTCTTGTCTTTGAATATATCAACAATACCGATTTCCGCACCCTTTACCCTCGTTTCGTCGACTACGACGTCCGTTACTATATCTTCGAGCTCCTCAAAGCTCTCGACTTTTGCCATAGTAAGGGTATTATGCATCGGGATGTCAAGCCACACAATGTCATGATCGATCATGAAAGTCGCAAAGTATGTTTCATCAAATATCTCATCACATTACGTACTAATGAATGTCAGCTGCGCTTAATTGATTGGGGTCTCGCGGAGTTCTATCACAAGGGCACAGAATACAACGTACGCGTTGCTTCGCGTTACTTCAAAGGACCCGAGCTTCTCGTCGATTTCCAGGAATACGACTACTCCCTTGATATGTGGTCTCTCGGTGCAATGTTTGCTTCCATGATTTTCCGAAAGGAGCCTTTCTTTCACGGCATCAGTAACGCCGACCAGCTTGTGAAGATTGCCAAAGTTCTCGGTACCGAAGAGCTGTTTGAATACCTTGACAAGTACGATATAGAACTCGACTCTCAATATGATGACATTCTATCGCGCTATCCCAAAAAGCCATGGCACTCATTTGTCAATGCCGAGAACCAACGCTTTGTCAGCAACGAAGCTATCGATTTCCTCGACAAGCTTCTCAAATATGACCACGCGGTATGTTTATCCAGAGATCGGGACCATTTCATGTCCTTAGCAATTCGTGACTGACTGATTTCTAGGAACGTCTTACTGCGCAAGAAGCAATGGCTCACCCATACTTTGCCCCCGTCCGCGCAGGTGCGGCGGTTCAGAACAGTGTTGCTGCTCCACAATCTTAGGTGCTCGAAAGATCGACGATCACACTGATCTGTACCGGAGCAGCAGCCAACTACTTCATCGTGCCAAAATACACGTGTTTACTGTTATATCTTCCCGTCCCGACTCCTCAACTTCAATGGCATGACGAACAACCCCTCCGATATGAAATCTCCAACGACCCAGTGCCAGGCGACGGTGGCCTCGAAAATGGCAATGACTTGAGAAGCGTTTAATTTCGGTGGTGCTAAGGGCAAAAAATCCTCGATATACTCAACCGTGGACATACTATAACGAGCCATCATACTATTTTCCCCCTCGCTTTGATGATAGTTTCCTATACGAACGGGTGGCTGAGGCGTTTGGGTCATATTGATCATTTGGTGTTACAGACATGTATCGCACCGACCCGATTGACGTCCATGGGTCAATGCAGCATATGTGGCTGGGGTTATGATCTTTGCATTTCTCATCTAAACGGCGAGATATGATTTTGCATAAGGATTAATATTACTATATGATTTCTCTTCTTTATTCTCCAGATTCAGACGTAGTCTGATGTGCTCTTATCGATAGAGACCACGTGACCTCCTAGCTAACTTATTTTGCTTCTCTTAATGCGACATCTTCCTCTTGCAAATCACCGAACGATCAACAAGAACCACGCTGTAATATAGCCTGCGCCGTAAGTGAATCATTTGATAATCACGTTCCACACACTTCAAATAGACACACCCATCAGAGAGTGTTCTGTTGTCCCCACACGCCCGCCAACCTGCCATTGGCCCCGCAGTCCGCCCAGTTTGACTCACTCACAGAACAAAAAAAAAGGGCTTCCCCTCCTCTCCGGCCGAGCTTCTTCGCATTACCTCCGTCATCTTGTCGCATATCTCACGGCGACACTCAAAATACTTATTCGAACTCTTGTGGCGCGGCGAGCGCCTTGGAGAGTTCTGTCTCCTAACCTACGTTCATTCATGGCTACCACATCCGGCTCTGCTAACCCTCGTGAGTGCCCCCTCGATGTGCCCCCTCGATCACATTCCTGGCATTGATCTGGCATACTGACGCTGCTGTTTTCTAGTGGGTGAGCAGACAGCTCCTGTCACCGGTCCTCCTCCCGCCGTCCCCGAAAACGTTAAATCTGAGATTCAGCAGGCCGCCAAAGATGGTCAATCCGAACCGGGCAAGGACACCTCCGCACCTCCGGAGGGTAAAGTGAAGACCGAGAAGGAATTGGAAAGAGAGCGCAAAAAGGCCGAGAAAGCCAAGAAATTTGCTGAAAAGAAGGCGAAGGCTGCCACTGCGAAACCTGCACCACCCAAGGTCGAAAAGAAAGAGAAGGTGATCGATAAGACTACTGACGCATATGACCCAGCAACAATCGAAGCTGGTCGTTATGAATGGTGGGAGAAGAAGGGCTTGTTTAAGCCTCACTTTGATGCTAATGGCGAAGTGAAGCCTGATGGTGTCTTTTCAATGGCTTGCCCTCCTCCAAACGTCACTGGTGCGCTTCACATGGGGCACGCTCTCATGGTGGTGGGTTCATTCGACCTCTCTCATTTTGTTATCGAGGATGCTAACTGGATGTCGTTGTTACAGGCCCTCCAAGATACGATGACTCGCTACTACCGAATGAAGGGTAAGACAACCGTATGGGTGCCGGGTACCGATCACGCCGGTATCTCCACTCAAAGCGTCGTTGAGAAGATGCTGTGGAAGGAGAAGAAACAAACCCGTCACGACCTCGGTCGACCGGAGTTCTTGAAGTTGACACAAGACTGGAAGGACAGATACCAAGGGTCTATCCTCACTTCACTGAAGGCAATGGCCGCCTCATTGGACTGGTCGCGTGAGGCTTTCACAATGAATCCTAATTTCTCCGCCGCTGTTACCGAGACTTTCTGCCGTCTTCATGAAGAAGGGACAATTTACCGTGCCAATCGCCTCGTCAACTGGTGCTGCGCATTGAATACATCTTTGTCCAATTTGGAAGTCAACAATCAAGACATTTCTGGCCGAACATTGCTTGATGTTCCCGGCTGTAAGCATTCCGCTCTTTGAATAGTCACATGATGCTGACACATTATCAGATGAGAAGAAAGTAGAATTTGGTGTCCTTACACACTTTTGTTACGAGATAGAAGGTACTGGCGAACGCATTGAGATTGCTACTACTCGACCTGAGACAATGCTTGGTGATACCGGTATTGCTGTGCATCCTGATGGTAGGTATCACTTTGACTCGAAGACTGGGGCTTCACTGACATGATTATCTGCACAGATAAGAGATACCAGCACATTATTGGCAAGAATGCGAAGCATCCATTCGTCGATCGTCTCCTTCCTATTGTCGCAGATTCAACTGTTGCCATGGACTTTGGTACTGGTGCCGTCAAGCTGACACCTGCTCACGATTTCAACGATTATGCTCGCGGCAAGCAACATGGTCTCGAATTTGTTTCAATCGTAAGCGTTCCAGTTCGAACTTCATGCTGATTTGAAACTAATTACCGTGATAGCTGAACGATAATGGTACCCTTAAAGATAACTGCGGTCCTTTCTCAGGCATGAGGCGGTTTGACGCCAGATATGCTGTCATCGAGAAGCTCAAGGAGGTTGGTCTTTACGTCAAGTGGGAGAACAATCCTATGGTTATTCCCCGTTGTGAGAAGAGTAAGGATATTATTGAGCCTGTGCTCAAGCCACAATGGTGGATGAAAATGGACGATATGGCAAAGGCCGCCATGGAAGCCGTCGAAAAGAAGGAAATCACTATCAGCCCGCTGTCTGCTGAGAAGAACTTCTTCCACTGGATGAGAAACATCCAGGATTGGTGCATTTCTCGTCAGCTTTGGTGGTATGTCAAAGTCTTTTGTGTGCAGTTGACACTGCCGGTTAACATTATATCATAGGGGACATCAAGCACCAGCTTACCTCGTTCAGCTTGAAGGCCAGGTTTCCGATGACGGTGACAGCAACTTGTGGGTGAGCGGAAGAACAGAAGAAGAAGCTCAAAGCAAGGCTGCCGCCAAGTTCCCAGGTCAGAGATTCACTCTCAAGAGAGATGAGGATGTCCTCGACACATGGTTCTCTTCCGGACTTTGGCCTTTTGCAACACTTGGCTGGCCAAACGTTGAGAGCCACGACTATCAAAAACTTTTCCCCACCAGCACACTCGAGACCGGTTGGGATATTCTTTTCTTCTGGGTTGCGTATGTCAATACTATTCCCTCATCTTCTTGATGTGAAAGCTAACATTATTACAGGAGAATGATCATGCTCAGTCTTAAGCTAACAGGAAAGGTTCCCTTCAAGGAGGTGTACTGCCACTCTCTGATTCGAGACAGCGAAGGTCGTAAGATGAGTAAATCTCTGGGTAACGTCATTGATCCTCTCGATGTCCAAAGGGGTATCACTTTGGACGCTCTTCACGAGAAGTTGAAGCAGGGTAACCTTGCTGAGAAGGAAATCGGAGTGGCTACCAAGTACCAGAAGAAGGCGTTCCCCAAAGGTATTCCAGAGTGTGGTGCCGATGCTCTTCGCATGGCTCTTGTCTCTTACACCACTGGCGGTGGTGATATCGCTTTTGATGTCAACGTCATCTTTGGATATCGTCGATTCTGGTAAGTGAATCCGAGCATTTAGCTTGCTTGACTATACTGACCAGGTAACAGCAACAAAATCTACCAAGCTACCAAGTTCGTTCTTGGCAAACTTGGTTCTGATTTCGTTCCTCTCCCCAAGCCTACCAAGACCGGACGCGAGTCTCTTCCCGAACGTTGGATCTTGCAAAAGTTCAACTCGGCCGCCAAGGACATCAACAATGCTATCGAAACACGAGAGTTTTCCGTTTCTGCGTCCACCGCCTACCAGTACATCTATTCTCAGCTCTGTGATGTCTACATTGAGAATTCCAAGTCTCTGCTGCAGTCCGATGCTCCCGCCGAAGTTCAAGAATCCGCCAAACAGACTCTCTACACCGCTTTGGAAGGTAGTCTCCTGCTCATTCACCCCATCATGCCCTATATCACCGAAGATCTCTGGCAAAGACTCCCCCGCCGTGAGGGAGACAATACCGAATCCATCATGGTAGCCCGCTTCCCCGAATACAACCCCTCTTTCGACGACGAAGCTGCCGAGAAGGCCTACGAACTCGTCCTCGACACTTCCAAGGCCATCCGCTCTATTCTCGCCCAATACGAAGTCAAGGAGAAATCCGACCTCATCCTCGCGACCTACAATGAATCAAGCCACAAGACCATCTCCGACGAAGTCGTCGCCATCAAATCTCTCGGCGGCAAGTACGCCGGCGAAATCACCGTGCTTGGTCCCGACGCCAAGTCCCGTCCCGATGGCTGCGTTGTAAGTCCCGTCGGCGCCGATGCTGCCGTCTACCTCCAGGTTTCGAAACAGGTCGCTCTAGAGCAGGCTGAGAAGGCCAAAGCCAATCTGCAGAAGATGCTCGACACTGTGGCCAAGATTCAGAAGACTATGAGCACCCCTGGATGGAGAGAGAAGGTCAAGATTGAGGTTCAGGAATCAGAAGAGAAGAAACTGCGAGATGCAGAGGGTGAAGCCGCGCTGATCGAGGAACAGATTCGCGAACTGGAGAAGCTGCGCTTGGATGCTTAAGTCGCAGGCTTTGTTTTGATACGAGAATATCTTTGTCGGCAAAAGTAAGCAATCTTTGTTCATTATCTCGGATATCAAATGTTGTTTAGATAGATACAGATGCTATCCATCTACAATCGGAAATCTCATGTTTCTTTTCAATGATCATCTTCCAATTATTTCAAGTATCATCAAGGTAATCATACGCTTCTCTGAAGTAACATATTTACTACTTGTCCAAATGTACTTTTCGCTGGGGCAAGGAAACAGGAGGAAATCATCTATACTCAAGGTTATGGAATTCGACCCATTGATAAATATTTCAACAACCGTATACTACTGATATCTGTCCACGGATCACGTAGGTAATTGATTTGGGTAGCGACGTCCTTTTCGCTTAAGACATTACCCAAGGATGTTCCGCCCTTGGATATCCTGGTCCGTTCATGCTTAAACGCAGGCTCGCGAACTAGAAATTGCAGCGCGAGGCAATTATACCTCCATTTTTAGTATCTTGTTATAGGTCGTAGTTATTGCGCCCATGTCCCTAAATAGACTTTAAAATCGCAGTGCAGTCAGTCAAATAGTGTCGATGAAGATTGAACTTGAGGCTAATGGTGCGTATCTATTGTATATCCTTCTTTACTTCTATGTCCCATATTAGGGATAGGCGGGTTAATTGTTGTACCTAAGAGGAAAACACCAAGTTAACTAACGGTGTATAAAAATCAATATCCTCCGAGACACTAAAATTGCAGTGCAATGCAGCTTCAGCCTTGTGTCCAACCATCAGCCTAAGGCTATCAGCCTTTTTTAAAGCGCCTAATAGAAGAGGCGTGATTAGATGTAGTAACCAGCTGAACAGGTTCTTTCCTGCTTTCGTGAATACAATTTTCTTAACATGATCGTTTTGATACTCATGTCCTTCAAGAGATAGACAGAGTACTTCAATTGCCCTGTCTTTCCAAGGCAAGGTAGGTATGTATCTTAATAACTTCTAGCTTTGAGAGAAACTGAAACAATCGAGAATTCCTACATGCATGCTTGAGCAGTACATCTGTCATACGGTAGCTTTAGCAATTGCGGAATTGCAAGATTTGTGCGTGATGA
Source organism: Talaromyces sp. PB3603 (assembly GCA_023625915.1). Classification (NCBI taxonomy): domain Eukaryota; kingdom Fungi; phylum Ascomycota; class Eurotiomycetes; order Eurotiales; family Trichocomaceae; genus Talaromyces; species Talaromyces sp. PB3603. The sequence continues at coordinate 996,334 of JAMAFY010000008.1, forward strand.
AGATCCCATACGATATCTAACGGGTTGGCAAGGCCTGGAATATACTCATCAACTTGTTAAATATTCTTACATATATACGTCTTCTCCATCTCGGGTTGAGAGCTACTCGGAAGAAGAGATCTAAGGTTGCGAAACTTCCCCAAAAGGGATGATAGATTGATGCGCATGGTGGTAAGTCGGCATTCGTCAACAGGATTCGCTTCACGAGTAAAGATCGTTCGGAAATGGGATATTCTAGTACATATATTCCTCAAAAGCCTCTTTTGAATCTAGCACTCCATATGCGACTCTTTGCACAGCATAAACGACGCATTGAAGTCGGAATGATTTGAACATGTCCTCCTAATAGGTGGGTTAGACTTCTTCTGAAGTGGAAGCTTACAAATGTACTGTAGAATCCCAGGCTGATAACCCGATTGTAGAACTTTTATTCAACTTCAGACACTCGAGTAACTGAGCCGTCACTATCAAGTGGTCACAGTTGCAAAGCTCTAAGCCAAGAAGACTCCACCGTCGGACGCGATGATTGAGCCCGTAATGAATCTATCCTTCATGATGTATATGTAGCTCTCTGCCAAATCTTCCGGGCGGCCCACCGTCCCCGTCAGAGTGTTCTTCCGAAAACTGTCCATTACTGCTTCGATATTGTCACCAAAGCCGTTGAAGAGCTCTGTATGCACTGCGCCAGGAGAAACAATATTCACTCGCAAAGGTTTGAGGTCCTGGGCCAGTCCTCGCGTCAGACCCTCGGATGCACTTGCAGTAGCCGCTACAGCAGACCAGCCAGCGGGGGGACGATGAGCGGCAGCACCTCCAGTCATGGTAAATGAGTTTTCGGGGGATCGTTCCATATACTTCGGCAGCAGCTTGGCGAGCATTATTGTTGCAAGGTACCGCACAGTACTGGCTGCATGAACATCATCGACAGTGATGTCTTCCAGGGCTGGAAGCCTGATAGCGTCTCCAGCTGTAAAGACAACGTGGTTGAGTTTCTGCTCCCCGCCGTGCGTCACTTCGTCCAACAGGCGCTTGAGATTGGTTTCGAGTTCGGCAGAGTTGGAGAGATCACACGTGGATCCAGAAGGAGGCCGCGAGCTCGTCAGGGTCGGATATGCATCTCGTAACCTCTGAAGAGCTTTTTCAGCTTTGGCGGGATTTGAGCTGGATACTATCACCTCTGCTCCATGCTCGACTGCGGCCTCGGCCACGGCAAATCCAATGCCAGATGTGCCCCCTAGAATGAGGACGCGTTTGCCGACAAGCTTGTTCGTGTATTTGAGAGTTTGAGAAGACATGGTGGAGTTGCTGACTTTGAGTCTAGGCTTAATAGTTGGGATAGTTAAGGGCGTTGAAGAGTTTGAACGATATCAACTACAATTTATTTCAATTGTTCTTGCCACCACTCGGCCTCGCGACTATCTCAAAGCCGAGCGCGCGAGAGGTCCACAATTGCGCATCTTGTGGATCAAGTCAGAAATTTGATTTATAATATGTTTTCACGGTTGAGTTATTCCGTAGTTACTGAGCTATGTACCCAGTGAAGCCCTTGCGCTTTCGCAAAACCATGGACTCGGGACGGATATAGGGAGCGTCGATATAGCCTAACCCGCACCCAATTCGATCATTTTCCATTCCACATTACAAATGGATGTACATGTGTACCGTCATTCCGGGTTCCGGACTCTAAACATTTGAATGTGGTAGGTCTGTTGTACATGTATGAATCTAGATCAAGCCAAATTTAGCCTTTAGGGCAAGCGCGCGTGTAGACGTACCGTGCTTCTGTCCAAAATTGAAATTTTCGACTGTGGTCGAGGCCACCACACAATATTGAAGACCGCATGAACGCAATCAAGCAAGTTTCATACAAGGGCGAAGTGTCTTACATCTGTGAATATATTTACCTAGCAAGCGGGATAATCGTTGAACAACACGGCCAAGTATTATTTTCATACATATCAGACACTTTATGATCAACGATTGTCGCTTCCAACAGTCCGCTCATCTTTCAAAATGTCCCATTGCTCTAACAGGTGATTCACGTCTTATTCCGCCCAAATCTCCTCCAGAATCGCATCCCTGTTCGACCACTATCCTCATTACCACCCACCCCATGCCTATCCTCTTCCCCGCTCTCTTCGTCAACTTCGAGAGGTGGAATCCACTGATTGATCCATTTGTGTTGAGGAATTTCCCCCAATTTTGTGCTTCCGGAGCTATGTGATAACATTGATATCCTTCTGTCGAGTGACGTTTCTGCTCTGCCGGTGAATGACACTTGTGCCTGGAGCTCAGGGGCTCGGTGTTGTGTTGGTGTTGTCGTTGGCAGATTTAAATCCAGAGTAGATTGCCCGGTTGCTGGTCCGGCTCGAGTAGGCTGTGATTTTGACGTGGATTTGTTGTCGTCACCAGCAGTTTTTGGGCGAGCATTCATCCGCCTTAAGTGGATGCTGGTAGTAGATGAGTTCTTTGACCGGACCCATACCGGATGAACCTCGCGCAACTGCTTCGTTCTTTTCGCGTTTGTTGTCCGTTTCGTCTGGGTTGCTGGGGATGTACCCGATGCAATACTCTTTTTCTTGTTCACATCCTTCCCTTGTATTGCTGTCCTCGCACCCCGGACCTGTTGAGTACTTGTACACATCTGCCCTGCCAAACTATTCCCCGCATCCTCAGCATGATGTCTCCGTCGCCCTCTCACCACCGCATCACCCTGTCCCACCAACGGATATCCTGCACCACTCAACGCCAACGAACTCATACTCTCCAATCTTACCCTAAATCCTTCAAGTTCCGTAATCGACTCCCTCGCCGATCGCTCCGACAAACTCATCAACTCCCGAATCATATCATCGTTGTCGACAACAGTGTTTCTTCTCAAAAGAGTCGAAATGATTCTTGTAAGTCCCGTATTGAGGATGAGGAGGATGCGATTCAAGGAGGTCTTTGCTCGTTCTTGATGACAATATCAAAATCAGTGCATCCATGTAGGGAATTATGAGGAATGTATTACCGTCACCGCGTCTATACCCCTCCCCCAACCGCTCCGAATTTGTCTTGAATATCTTCTCTATCTGTTTCGGTGCACGCTGGAGATGCAATTGTGATTCTTTTTCCTCTTGTGTCTGTGTTGTCGCAGCTGCAGCACCAACTGCAGGGCTTCGTTTGTTCAGCTTCTTTGAGCGTGAATGTGTATCGTTCCTAATGCGTTGGTAGAGATGTCGAGTGGATTCGAATGCGGCGACGAGAGATGTTATTATTGTCGACAGATGAGTAGAATGCTCTTTCTTTGCTCGTGCTTTTTGCTGCGTTTGATGCATCTTCTACCTAGATGTATACTTGCAAAGCACCTGGAAAGATGTGCCTCGTCTTAGATGTGTTTTCAAGATGGGACCGGATCGAAGAGTGAAGAGACGGGGACTGATATCTCCAGCACAACACCTCTATGAGCTGGAAGTTGAAGGCGCAAAATTGACCCTCAGGTATTCTACCAGAATAATTATATATTTCTCGTATCACTCCACCACACCTCTTCACTGTGCAGCAGTACCTAGATGAGCTCGACAAGCAAACATCAAAGCCTCAACCATTCCGCATACCCCACCCAATCTAGACCACTCGCTATCCAATAAGCACGACCAAATGCCAGAGATTGACTCAGACTAGCCATATCTCATGCTTGAAAATGGGTAACTGTTGTCGAATAGATGGCGTTCAATAACCGCGTTGTGGTTCCTAGTGTGGAATGGACCGTCCAATAATTGATGGAACATCGACTTTGACAGAGGTGAATATTGCATGTATGCATGCACGTTGCATACTCCCTAGCACGTCTTCTGATGAGATTGATTGAGACCTTGGCAAACAACAATGTTATGATTGACTTTCGAGTAGCTGTAGGTATTACCCCTACGATATGAAAATCAAAGTCATACAACTTCGCTACGAGATGGATCAGACCGCAAGGCAAAATGATTTCACGATTGACTATCGACGTATACATGAAAAAGCTCATCTTGACCTCACTGTTCGAGGACCTGAATGGCTACTAGAATTCAGCACCCGCGATGAAGTATGAGCTTTGAATCGCGGGAGCTACAGTCCTGGAAGACCTAGGACCCTGTTCTCGACGGCGCGCTCTGCACCGTGGGAGACGCCTTCCAATCGGAGTCGGCAATTGTACCTCAATCTGATGATGGCTTTGGGAAATCTTTTCGTTTTGTTAGTGCTCCTTCAAGATGGCGATTAATGGGCTTCTGCATCACGAGAACAGGGTGTTGCAGCTGTTGTTGCAGCTGAAATTGCCGGTGTTGCTGCTCCTGCTGTCGACAGACGAAGGAAAGCAAAAAGGAGAAGAAGAGGAGGTATTTATACTCGACGGCGTACGCTATGTGGTTGACTGAGGCAGCGATACGCTTACCATCACCCGACGCACACCAAGGATATCGAGTAGCTCGTTCTTTTGATGAAGAAGTTTCTCTACAAACACTTCATTAGTCGAACTTTAGGAATGCAACACATCAAAAGGCTTGATCTTAGGATGGAAATGGCACGTATTACCAAAGAGCCTCAGTATACAGAACAAGAAACACTTAGGTATCAAGGTAAATTACAACAAAAAAGCCTTGCAGACAACAGTATCTCAACAATAGCTCTCAGTGCCGCGCATGGCTGAGTCTTATAGCTTCGAGACAACGATTATAACTCTCCATGGCCAGTCCTGGGCTTGCCACCCCCGAACCCACCTCTCCAATATCCTTCCCCGTTGCCTCTCCCGCCCTCATTCTGACTCTTGCACTGCGGGTTCTCTCTATCTTCAACCGTACCAAAGGGCCAGATGGGGATGTAGCAAGCCTCATTATAGCCGCACTTGGCCTTGCATTCCTTCCACGTCGTCCATGCCAGATATTCCATCAGCTCCGTGACGCGAGATTTGGCAGTGCTCAAGTTTGTGTCGTCTAGCACGGCACGGAGGGTAGAGCAAATCGTGTACGAGACATCGTACACAACCTGTCCCGCGAGGCTAGAGGCATTTGCAGACGACGGAATGAATTGTCCCGCGCACCTGGCCGATTCTATATCCGCATCCCGCTCCCGATCGTCGATGAACGCCAAAAACACACTGGTCACGTTCGACTGCAATCCCTGCAACGAATCCACCTCCTCCGAGGCGAGATATGCAAGCATATTCGAGTACTTGAGCACAATCATATCAACGACGCCCTGCCAATCAAACGACGCTTTTGCCGTTGCGACGGCATCCAGTTTCATGACGAAGCTCGTCAGATCCGCACGAATGGGCTCCAAGTCCTCAGACTCGAATTCTTTCAATCTGGGCATTCCCTTCTCTCCACTATGCGCGAATAGATCCAGCTCTTCGTATGTATACGCCGTGACAAAGTCATCATAATTTACCTTCACCCTGTCCCCGCCAATCCCATCAAATCTCGACGCAATCGACCTGTAAAAGTACGGATTGCCTCCGCCACCACCACCACCACCACCACCACCACCACCGCGACCAGGTTTATCACCGGGCATCTCCTCACGATGCACAGCACTAATCCGCACAACATCCAAATCACGCTCGAAATTGCACAAGATAATCTCGAACCCTGCTTCGGCGCGTATTATGCCGTCGATGCGATCATTCCAATCGTTTTGCGCAATCGAGCAGCCCTGGATAGCCCGTTGCATTTCGCCTGGTGGGCCGCCGGGTCCTTTACCCTTATCTGGGTCTTCTTCTTCCTCAGTGAGGCCGTCACGGAGGAAGATTCTGTCGCCAGAGTCCAAGGTGCCCATATCCGTTTTCCCGGCTGAGAGGCCGTCGATGTAGAGTAAGCGTAGATCTTTGGCGGCGGTGTATGTGTGTAAGTATCCGTATTTCTGCTCCTCGCTACCGTCATCCGCGAGGAAGTCCTGAGATGGTGGCGGACCTACAGGAGCATGGCCATCCGGAGACTCCCCCGGGGGACCCCTCGGCGGTCTACCACCACCGGGAGGCCCAACCCTTGCAAAGTTCAGCGCGTGCTCCGGCTCGAACGCCAACCACTCCGTTCCGTTTATCCTGTATGCCGATCTAGTCCCGTGATAGAACTGGGTTCCTGCAGGCGCAGTTGCCAGAAAGAAGGACATGCCGTTGTGGTTCCAGGCCGAGCCCCATTGGCGCATCGATGAGTGTAGCGCATTGAAGATGTGGTTTGCATTGCGTACTTTATCACCAGAGCTTGATGGGGGAGAAGTATCGAGCGGTGGTGTTGGGGATGACGACGCGAGCAGTCCGAGGCTCAGGATGAGGCCTGCTGAGATGTACATGGTGATTCCGCTGTGTTTTGAATCTATCCCTAGTTCAAGGAGTGATGAAGAGAAGATGAGAATGAAAACGAAATGAGGACGAGACGAAGAGAAAGATAAGATCTGATCTTATCAATCTACATACAAATTCTTGGGGCAGGCCGCGTGTCCTGTGGGGCCGACAACGCAATCCCCGAATATCATCAGAATATCAGTCCCAGGGGGGGGGGCGAGATGTGAAATTAAGTAGATGTATTAGTATTAAATGATTACCTGCACATCATGACTCGTCGCTCGTCAAAATCTCTCCAATCTCATCACCAAATATGTACATTGCATCCCCACCCCGCCCCCACACAGTCGTCGTCTAATAGTGATTCTGATAAACCTCTTTATACGTATCTCCAACATCCCTGTCAACCTCCTCTTCAAAGACATTGATCTCGGTCGACGCAAATTTCCTTGCGCTAACCCCCTTCTCGAACAACGCATCCAGCTCCGCGAACGTGCGACCACGGGGTTCCGGCACGCGGAAATAAGTGTACACGATACACAGGAAACACAGTCCAGCCCAGAAGAAGCCGGCGTAGTTGCTCCAGTTCCAGGCTGTAGGGTTCAGCATGTAAGGGGTCAAGACGCCAGTTATGATGCCGACGACGTTGTACAGATTGCGCGCTAAGACGACGGATTTGATTTGTAGACGGCGAGTCGACAGTTCGGCGACGAGCGAGTAGCAGACGGTGCCGACGGAGATTTGATAGAAGAGAGCCCAGATGATCATCATTGAGCCGGTGGCGAGCGCGCCTTGGGTCCGATGGGATTCAGGAACAAGACCCAAGAATCCCATGACGAACAGCATGGAAAACAGTCCACATAGACCAAAGAGATACAGCGACCGACGACCGACGCCCATAGCCATCAGACCCCAGGCACCGAACACGCCCACAATGTTGATCGCATACTGTCCCAACGCAAAGGAGTACGAATCAGACGAGCTCAAGCCAGCCTGCTCTAAGAAATAAGTAGAATAATTCGAGAAGGAGTTCCCGCTCAGATTCTGAATCGCCCAGACCATGCACACGATCTCCGTGCGACGGCGATCGGTGCCCTTGAAGCAATCCCAGTAGCTCGAGCCGGAGGTAATCTTTTGCTCCAAAGCGGTGGTGTGCACCATCATAGCGATAGTCTCGTTGGCGTCGAAATCGGTCTCTCGGTTGAGACTGGTCAAGCGGAGAAGCGACTTTTTAGCATCTTCCACACGTCCCTTCCGGACGAGCCACCAGGGCGATTCGGGCGCGAAAAGAACCCCGATAAACAAAGGCAGAGGCCATATCCATTGTAGAGCGTAGGGAATACGATACGCCCATTGATCGTGATCGCTGCGAGTCAGCATGGCCTTGATCACGCCTACGCCGATGACCTGGCCGATTCCCCAGCACACGTTGACGTAGCAGGTCAAATAACTGCGCAGGGGTACGGGGCAGACCTCGGAGGCGTACGTGACGGTCAAGGTCTGGAAGACGCCCCAGGGGATACCGCACAGAATCTCTGCGGCGAGCAAAGTCTGTACGTTTTGGGCTGTGAAGAAAATCGCAGTGAAGGCGGCAAGCATCACTAAGCAGGACATGACGGTGTATCTGTATCCAAACCGTTCCGAGACATATCCATTGATAAATAGTCCAATGATCTCCCCCACAGCCGCACCATTACTCAACCCAGATTGCCACTATATGCCGCTGTCAGTCATTCATCCTCAACCCGAGAATCGCGACTCAAAACATACCCTCGCCGGGATCTGGTACGTCCCATCACTTCCCAATTCTCCATACTTTTGATTAAAAGCCGGAAACCCGTACAGATTGCCCACCAGACTAATATCATACCCTTCCATGACAATACACGAGGAAATCACTATACTCCAAAACACGGCTTTGGGGTATAGTCGAATGCCCTGTAGCAGAGTCATGTTGTGTTCTTTCTCGGTGGCAGCTTTGGCGTCTGCAATCAACCGGTCCATCGAAGACGGCTTTTCGAGGTTGACATTGTGGTTGTCGGGAAGGGCGGGCTCTTCGTGAGCGGTGGGCTTGTTGAAGTGTTCGATCACTGCTTCATCTTGTTTGGTGGCCATGTTTTCACTGGTCTTGTAGCTCGTAGCTACTGTCTTGGCTAGAGCGAGGACAGGTTGGGGGACGATGAGAGAGAAAACCGAAAAATGTCGGGGACGGGAGGGAAGTGGTGGTCTATAAATGCGGGCGACTCGCGACGGAGAGTGGGGATCTCTTTGCTTTGCACCGGAGGCCTTAATCCGTACGTAGTACAATCAATAACCGAGAGGTGAGCGCGAGACAAATCAATTGACTGGCAGTAAAGAAACTAATCGGAGTAGTGTAGCATTGCGAACGGGCTTGGGCGGGCGGGTCGAGTAGAGATTTCTCTCGCAATCTGCGGAGCTGGTCGCAAACAGTGCGGAGTGGGGACGGCGCGGTGCCGATATTTTCTCTTTCTTTTGTTTTCCCAATTCATGAATATTTATCCGAGTCGAGGCAGATCAGGCGGTTTATTCTAGGAAGCATGTGTCCAAGCTATTTCCCGGCATCTATACCGATGTCTTTTTTGTCGTAGCCACTACGAGAATCGTGAGTTTTTGCATGTTCGAGGTGACAAGAAGAGCTTGCGGGGCAACGACGGAAAACAGAGCCTGACCAAGAATCACGACGGTAGAAACAAGTAGAGTCACGAGACGAGTCAATTGCCGACATCCCAAAGATACGAGTCTTAGTGCGCCTACAGACTTCAAGTAGTTTACGATCCCAATGCCAATGCTCATTCAATCCTGCAAGTACGCCGTCGTCTCGGCCGCGAAAGAGGGGGGAAAGGGAGAAAAATTCTCGCTTGTCTAGCTAGCCTGTCCATATACAGCTAGCGCCAATATCCTTCTCTTCTCGTCGCCTCTCATCGTATCGCATTCGAAGTATCTCGCAAGAACAGTTCGATATCATGGCATCCGTAGACAGTCAAACCCCACGGGGTACAAGGGCAAGGTACATGCCGCTTGGAATTAAGCATAAAGCCCCTTGCGCAACCCGGCCAATCGCTGGGATTTTCGTGGTCTGTCGATTTGGCTGTGTGACGGAAACCGCTTTCCGACAGGCGAATCTGGTGTCGTGCACCGAACAGAGGCAGTCCACTTCCCCGGATTCTCGGACAATGGGTTCCTTGCATGGTGTACAAGGATGCAGAGTCCAGACTGGAGAGATGTAAACCGTTTCTTGATTAGACGTGCTACGATACTGTACAATTGAGATTGTGCCGAGTATAGATAGTAGGTACCGACAGAAGCTGTTGGAAAGGTGAGGTCGGCCGGAACTACTATATCCCGGATTGGGCTAACATGAAAATATCTAGCTATAACATACTTAATGGTACATGGTTCAATATGCAATGGGGTATCTCCATAAAGACAAATACATCAGGCCGATCCCAAGTTAACAACCACCCTCAAATCACTATCCATCCAGTCAATCGTCCCCGCCGACAACTGCGCGATCGTCCAGTCCCCGTCATTCTCCGCCGTCACCAGCCCTTCCGGCAGCCACACCTGGATTTTCCAACTTGAAGTATCGACATTCCCGTTCTCGTCGCATGTTGATGCCGGCAATTGGCCTGACCAGCGGTGAGCGATCAGGCTACGGATGCTGGCGAGGTCGGGGCATTGTTCAGCTGTGACGTCGAGACGCGGCACGACGCGCTTGCTGTCGTGGATGACGTTCAAGCGTAGGGTAATGGGGGAGGTGTCGTGGGGGTGCGGGTGGTGGTCGTGATTTGAGTCTGTGCCGTAGGCGGGTTGGTGCATGGTCGATAAGAACGGGGCGTGGTCGGTGGGTTGGGGCTGTTCGGCTTCGCGGCCCGCGTTTTCTTGTTTGTGGATGAGGCTCTCTTTGATGAGTCGATCGAGGTCACGGGTGACCGAGCTCGCACTATGCACGCCGTCAGTATTTCGCCAAGTACAGGTCCTCAATCAGAAAAGAAAACTCACAATTCAGTCCGAGCGGGCGCAGTAGCGCTCCCACCGATACGCCAATCGAGCTGAGAAATCTCGTGCGAGGTCAAGATTTGGTTGAGATGGTAAGCTTCACACTGCGGTGCACACTGTGTCGGATTCCCGTCGTGGATCACTTTCCAATGGCTGTCCACCGCCGCAACAAGCCCCCACCAATCCGGTTGCTGCAATCCAGAGACTCCCCATAGAGTATCCAGCTGGTAGTTTTGATTATACATGTTGTACGTCTGTGAAACTGCGTTCCAATCGGTGGGATACCCGTCCAAAACCAGCGGCGACAGGTTGATGCCCAACTGTTCGGTACCAGAAAAGTCATGGTGAGGCAAAGGTGGAGGTGGCGGGACATAGTGACTCTGCACATGCTGGTGGTCGTGCTGATGATCGTGTTGTGAGACCGTAGGTGTTTGTTCAGGCTGAGCATGGGGCTGCTCTTCCTTGGTCGGCGATTGTTCCGTCGAGTCCGCATTGTGCATGATCTTCTCCGTCTTTCTTCGCTTCCGATCCTCGGATTGACTGCCAGCACCACCTTTTCGTGTCTCGATTGCATACTGTCTTTGTCGTTCATTTGTAACCATGCGACGGAGCAACGGAATGACAAGCGATATGATTTTGTGTTGATCACGCGGCCAGATGTACTGTCTAGGTGGCATTCCTTCATTGACAACGCCTTCGCCAAAGAACCGCTCACCGTATCCTTCCGCCTCGAGAAAATCGCGCACGCAGTTCCACAGTCGCAACTTAACCAACTCGGTATCACCCTTTCCGCGTTGACCGACGCAGTCACGTCGCTCCGGATGGGCATCGTCCAGCATGTAGTTCTTCGCCGCAGCCTGCAAATGTAGGAAATTTTCGGGTGACAATTCGAGCGACGCATATAGCCGCGACATCGGCGGCCGGGTATACTTTTTGTTGCTGGACGGTTGTCTGAATAGCGCTGCGGCAGAATGAACCCCGGCAGCCCGCGCATCCGTCAACTGCGACTGTGATTCTGCTAAATCTCCAAATCCACTCCCATCGAACACTTGTTGTTGCGCCTGTTGTTGATGTTGTTCGCTCTGGTCCGCCATACCCGTCAATGCCGGATCAAGCACTTCATCGCCTCGCTTGCGCTTTTTCGAGACGGCGCGCGACAACCCCTGCCCATTCTGTCCACTCGCTACTGAAGCGCGATTCTGTCGTCCGGTGTTTGCAGGAGAGCTGAGGGTACCGAATGCACTTTCGTCGAATCCATCGTCTGGCAAATGCAGGTCCGCCGAATAATTTTCGAGATGGTGATGGCCTGCGGCGGCGGCAGCAGCAGCGGCAGTCGCCCAGTCAGAGTCGGCCTGACCTGCTGCTGCTGTGGCCGCTTGCACAAGGCCCGCCAATTGATTCTCGCTTGTAGTGTAACTGATGTGGTCGATGTGCGGGTTGGCGGTGGTATGAAAGTCGGACTGTTGCTGTTGCGGCTGAGAAGTCGTGTTCGAAGCCATCTCAATTGATCGAATGATGCCCAAGAAGCAATAAGTGTCCAAAGGGTATTCAGACAGTAAATTTGTACAAAGCTAGCTCGATCCGCGATGCGCAAATGCTTTCCGTACGTCGCACCCACCTCTTGCCCGTCGCGACCGTACCGTAGCCTGCCAATCAAGACAGATATCGCCTCTCCACGAGCACCAGCTCAACGAGCCCGTCCAGAGACGAAACCCGACTCGAGATCGTCCGAAAGACGGTTCTTTTCACGATTCGGGATGGAGCTAAGCTTACTGGCCGATGGAGGATGATGCGCTGTTTGTCTCGTTTGACAAAGAGGTTTGGGCTGTTTGAAGATCGAGCAGACAGTGCAAACTCTAAAAACGCGGCAAACTCCGCACGTGACTTTGGCCTGATGAATATGGCGTCCATCCACCATCTACTCTCCTTTCACGAGTATTATATCATGGTACATTTGTCTATCATCTTGAAAGGCCGATGCAAGGTTGAAAATATGAACACTCTCAGTCAAGGAGTCAGGCACAGTTCACTAGAATGATCGTCGGATTCGACTTCAAAGTCTCCATTGTGGCTTGTCCCTCGATGCTCTGGCTTCGCCATACGTAGTACTATTGACAAGTATCATTTACACTTGTAAAACTTCCTCGGCGGGACTCCCTGCTGATAAGCAGCATCGATCTCCTCCACCGACAGACCAGCAGTTTCCGGGACTACAAACCACGAAGCAACAAACAAACCCGCACTAAGACCAGCAAACACAAACCCAGTCTTGGCCCCCAGATTGCCTGCATCGGTGTTGTAAATATACGGCACAATCATGTGGAAGACCCAGCTGGAGACGGCTTGCACGAGGAAACCGATGGACTGGGTGTGTTGACGGAGACGAGACGAGGCGATTTCGGGGGTAATTGTCCATGCCATGCCTGTGCAGGTGTAAATTTGCCATGGAATGAGGAGATTCCTGTAATAGTCAGCTTTGCACTAGCCTGGCCTAAAGAAGAAGAATGGGAATAGTCTCACATTACGACGGCAATTGCCCACAGCCCAGCATTACCTTTGACATAGGCCAGTCCTCCCACGGTCGCCATTCCCAAGACATTGCCACCAACGCCGATAAGCCATAGACGCCGGCGACCGAAGCGATCAGTAAAAAGCCAGGAGATCATAATCATGACACAGGCGAGGAAAAATCCTCCGACGCCAACGTCAAAAGCATGCACAGCCTGAAGACCTAGAGTGAGAAGTACGTATGTATTCTGATTCAGAAACGCAACGCCTAGAAGCCCAGTGCCAAACATGATCAGGCAAACGGTGAGTGTACGCTTCAAATTGGAAGGCCGAAAGCATTCGACAAATGACGATTTTTCGTGGCCGTGAGTCAACGTTTCGGCTGACAAAGTGTGCTGCATGGATTGAAGTCGGACATCTACAGAGTCGTTCTGACCATACAGTCGGACAAGAGCGTGACGTGCTGCTTCGGTCTTGCCTTGTGAGAGGAGCCATATTGGTGATCTGAAACGGGCTTGTCTTAGCTGACCATTCACACTGAAGATTGGATTTCAGATAACCCACTCAGGAACAAACCAAGTCAAGAAAAGCAAGGCTGCCACCGGCCACTGAATGGCAAAAACGATCTTCCAAGCCACCGGTGCTTTATTGGTCACTAAAGACCGGATGATACCTAGAGCTGTGCCTTGCATAGCGACAGTAAAGAGCACCAATCCCTGCAAGATAGGACCACGCAGTTTGAGGGGAGCAATCTGAAGAAACAAGTCTATGAGTCAATCTGCTGAACAGTCAATAAAGTAGGTTGAGATAACTGACATCAGCCCCATACGTCGTCCCACAAGCCATGATACCACCAATACAAATCCCATTGAGTATCTTCCCAATCAAAAGAGCCCATCTTGTGGCTGCAGTAAACTGGACGGCCACCCCAGCACACGAGAACAAAGCAAACGAGACGATGGCGTACCGGCGACCAATCCGCTCGGCTAAAGGACCAATAGCGAACGAGCCTATCGCTTGTCCGAGATTAGACATGGCAGTCCATAATGCGTTCCAGATTGACGGAGCATATAGCGAGTGCGTTGTTGGGTTTATGGCTCCAAAGGAGAGAAGGAAGGCGGGCATTGCTGTGGTTGCGCTGCTGGCTACTGTGTCGTACCCGTACGCCATGCCGCAGAGGAAGGGAACCGTTGCTGTGAACGTCGTTCAGTGTTTTTTGTTCTCATTCCCTGCAAACAGCTAAGCTCGAGAGGGGTCAAGTACCGTATATCAGAACGCGCTTGTAGGTCTTGACTGCTTGCCAAGTCGTCATGGCCGCTTCGCGGTCATTGAACTCTTGCAATTCGGTATTCAACTGCTCCTTGCCCGTCGGAAGAGCTTCACCGTCTTCAATATGACTTTGAGTTCCATAATCATCAGCCTTGGGTTGGGACATCATGCAATAAATACACTTAATCGCTGGCGATCAATAACGGCCTTGCAACTTGTAATTACTTTGGGCGAAAAGTGCATCGATTCAAAGTACTGTCATGTTATGTCCCCGCGCTCTACTTATAGGTTGATGTGTTTAGTCCGCATGCCACTATCAATGATCCCCGGGCCCATGGGGAACACAACTAGTATGCATACAGAGGGAAAGGCTTTTGAAAGCATCTTTTCAATAGCCGACGACGACCTTTCCTTTTTGGTTCTGAACCCCATCTTTCCGGTCCACTGTCGGAGGTGCGAAATGAATCATGATTGTAGTCCACTGGTATAGGTCCGGTTTCTATTGGCGCTGTTGATGCAGTGTGATACCATTGCGCCTCGGATCAGCCGAAACCTGGGGGATGCTTTCGGCATATCCGAGACAAGTTGTAACTGGTACATGTTTTTTCCAGAAAGAAGAACACAGATTCAAAAGCCGTCGAAGATGGTCGATTGCCGACTCGATGCCTCAAAACTACACGATGCAGTGTCTTCTCCCGCTCGATCTCTGGAGAATTAATAATTTACTCTCTTACTTTGTAGCCGCCCGTTTCCGTTTCAACTCGCTCAATGCTCAAACCACAGGCAACCGCTACCCGTGAGCTCGTCTCTTTAGACGGCATATGGAACTTTGCACTTGGCTCTCATGACAACGGAGTAGTGACCTCCTGCACAGAACGTCTTAGCTACGAACTACAAGTACCCGTACCAGCTAGCTACAACGACATTTTCATTGACCCCAAAATCCGCGAGCACGTGGGATGGGTGTACTACCAGCGCGCTGTAAGGGTACCCCGAGGCTGGCATGAGGAGAAATACTTTATACGCGTCGATGCAGCCACCCATCACGGCCGCGTATTTGTCAATTCTGACTTGGTGGCAGAGCATAGCGGTGGCTATACACCTTTCGAGGCGGATATAACTCATCTTGTGGCTGCGGGAGAAGAGTTCCGTCTGACGATTGCAGTCAGCAATGTGCTTACCAACGACACTATTCCGCCGGGAAAAGTTGAGACCTTGGCGAATGGGAAGAGGAAGCAGCAGTACCAGCACGATTTCTATAATTACGCGGGACTTGCCAGATCGGTCTGGCTTTGCTGCGTGCCTCGAGTTCATATTCAAGACGTGACGGTCGTCACTGATGTTGAGCAAGGATCTGCAAATTCTGGCATTGTGAACTACCAGGTAGTCGCCAGTGAAAAATTATCTGACGCGAGATATCGCGTTTCCTTGATTGACGAGGAAGGACATGTTGTTGCCCAGAGCAGCGGGCCACAGAATCGTCTACAAGTAGACCAGGCTCACTTATGGCAGCCTGGGGCAGCCTACCTCTATCAACTTCAAATCGAGCTCTTAGACGCCGACAATGTCGACAAATCTCTCGACATATACACCGTATCCACCGGAATCCGCTCCGTCCGGGTCTCCGGTATGCAATTCCTCATCAACAACAAGCCATTTTACTTCACCGGATTTGGTAAACACGAAGACAGCGCAATCCGCGGCAAAGGGTATGATCCAGCATATATGGTCCATGATTTCCAGCTTATGAAGTGGCTCGGAGCAAACTCCTTCCGCACATCACACTACCCTTACGCCGAAGAAGTGCTTGAATACGCGGACAGGCATGGGATCGTGGTGATTGATGAAACGGCTGCTGTGGGGTTGAATCTTGCCATCGTGGCTGGTATTCATGGCACCAAAGCACCCCCTACGTTCTCACCAGAGACGATCAATGACAGAACCCAGGAAGCTCATAAACAGGCTGTGCGCGAGCTTATAGCTCGCGATAAAAATCATCCCTGCGTGGTCTTATGGATGATCGCGAATGAACCGGCATCCGGCGAAGCTGGGGCTATAGAGTACTTTGAGCCTTTGGTCAAATTGACCCGGGAACTTGATTCCAGCCGCCCGATTTGCTTCGCCAACATGGCTTTCAACCCCGTAGACCGAGATTTGGTTTCGGGAATGTTCGACGTCCTTTGTCTCAACCGCTACTTTGGTTGGTACAAGCACACCGGCGAATTGGACATGGCCGAAGAAGCGCTACACGATGAACTATCCGGTTGGCAAGATAAATTCGGCAAGCCGATCATCATCACGGAATACGGTGCGGATAGTCTAGCTGGATTGCACGCCATTGGAGACGTTCCCTGGAGCGAAGAATATCAGTCTCGTATGCTGGAGATGTGTCATCGCGTTCATGATCGTATAGATGCAGTAGTAGGGGAACATGTATGGAACTTTGCGGATTTCCAGACGACGTCTCAGATCTTTAGGGTTGATGGGAATAAGAAGGGTATATTCACGAGAGATCGGAAACCAAAGGCTGCTGCTCGTGTCTTGCGAGAGCGATGGAACAAGAGCTGCTAAAACCCTCAGTCTACTGAGTCATAAAATCTGAACGGTGTTCTCCAATAGAATCGTGAGAAGCTTGGAAGTCTCATTCCAAGCTTCATGCTCATGAATAGTACTTCAACCGGCGTAGAGCTTACGATTAGACCCACAAAGCCCTAGCCACTCTTCCGCGTTCATGATTCACGAATTCATTCAAGCCCCATCACAACGGCTTGCTTGGCTGGAATATATCTCGCGCTTGCTGCTTAAGTCTTAGTCACCTTCGGATCCGACGCCACAGATCCATAATCCCACTTTGGTATTGCTCAGAGCTACAACTGGTCGATGCTGAACAGGATTCACTACAGCTTTCAAACCAAGGTGTCAGCCATAGAGGAGTCAGCAAGGAATGGCTCCCTTGGATGGGGTATGAACCTGGACATTTTTTCTCTTCGAAGATGACTTAATCTCGGATCCGGGTATCTGGGGGGAAGAGAGTATAAAGATGTAGCTCTGGCCTGGCAACTCGAGCAGGATAATCTCCATCACAAAATACCACAATTTAGTCATTTTCTCGTGTCAACCTTAATTCACTGTACTCAGAATGCCTGCATCTCAGATAGCCCTTGCCGGGGCGACCGGGAATCTCGGTCTGCCCATCCTCCAAGCCCTACTCAAGGCAGGCCTACGGGTAACGGTCCTCTCACGCACAGGCGGAAACTCCTCCAAACTCACGCCGCACCCCAGTTCGATCATCCAAGAAGTCGATTTCACCTCCGTTGACTCTCTTACCTACGCTCTATCGGGTATTGATGTCGTCGTATCCTGCGTCGCTACATTAGCGATAGGAAGCCAGACCCCACTGATCGAGGCCTCCGTCGCCGCGGGTGTAAAACGATTCATTCCAGCCGAATTTGGGATGGATTCTGCAAATAGACTATGCATCGAGCTGCCAGTCTGTGCACCCAAAGCTGCAACGCAGAAATACCTCCAAGAAAAGTCGGACTCACATCCAGCGTTCACGTGGACGGCGATAGCTAACGGTCTATTCCTCGATTGGGGCCTTCAATCAGGCATCATTATTGACCTAGCACAGCACAGTGCAACGCTTTACAATGGCGGCGATGTGCCATTTAGCGCGACTAATCTTGCTGATGTCGCCAAGGCGGTTTTGGGGGTTATACAGCATCAGGAACAGACTGTGAACCGGATTGTGTACATTCAGTCCACCTTGATCACTCAGAATAAGCTGATTCAGTACGCAAAAGAGATTGATGGGAAAGACTGGGTGACAGTCGTCAAGGATACGGAGGAGCTGAGACAGGAGAGTCTGGCAGAACTAGCCAAAGGACCAGGAGCAGATGTGGACGATGCCATGTTGGGATTCTGCTTCGTTGGGTCTTTTCATCGCGAGTATGGATGTGATTTCTCGGATCATCTGGACAATGGGTTATTGGGCGTGGAGGATACCAGTGAAGCTGAATTGAAGAACTTGATGAAAGATCTACTGCGGTGAGCGAGGCTGCGGGTCTGTGAATCTGATCTATACGACAACCCTGACAGTCTATTCTATCGAAGTTCTTGCTCCAGATGCCTGTCTAATTATGCCTATATATAATGCAAATGATTAGATTATGGACGGGGCTCTAAGCTAATAACAAGCAAGTCCTGAATTCGCTGACTTATTTATATAAACTCCCATTTATGTGTAATATATGATTAGAGATCAACCAAGATACATGAATACCGTCTTTGTAGTTACTCTGGTAGGGCTTGCGGTCATGCCGCTACCACCCGCCCAAGACACATTATTCAGCTTCATTCCTTCTCTTTTCTGCTACACCCCACAATAATTACAACCATCGATATCAATCTGAATTTCTGTATACATACTGCAAAATGATGTCATCAGTATGATGTCCCACGTTTTAGTTCCGAGGAGGACCCAATTCTCAAGCTGCGATGCTTGCCGACTCTCACGGGTCGCTTGCGATGCATCAAGATTTGGCCACCAAGCCGGCCAGATCGAATGGCGAGGATCGTGCTCACGATGCTGTCGTAAGAATCTTCCTTGTGCATTCCAGGTGCGATGAAAGTTAGACCGTGCATAAAACATCAGAAACTGAGGAGGGCTTAGTGGATGGACGACGCGAAAAAAAGACGTCGAGCCTCAAGCTCTGTGTCGTTACAGAACGACTCAGTGAATGAGACACCAGATAGGAACAGTGGCTCGACAGAGGGATTACTGAATCATTGGTTTCGAAGACTGTTCACTCGTGGTTTCGATACCCTTTTCAGTCTATCGGTTGCTGGACAGAGCTGTCCCTTTGTGTACGTCAAGCGATAATGCGTCATTACCCTCCTCGCAAGTTAGTCGTCTGGTCTTTAAATAACACGGAAACAGCGGTGATACAAATAACGATATCTTCATCTCGTCAACGGGATTATTCAGCACTCTTGATGCTTATATGACGAAACACTCCAACGATCAAACCAAGTCTCAGTCTCCAGTGCGAAATCAGCAACAGGAAGAGATTGACCGAGCCTTAGACCTCACAATCAAGGCCTTCGTGGCCCGATGGCTTCCATTAGTAGCAGAACAGCTCTCGAGTCAGATCGATGACACCATACGCGCAAGCTGGCGTAATGCCAGGAAAGAACTGCTCAAACTTACCAATCGCGAGTCTTACCGATCGGTTCTTGCGTTGTACCTATTCTCTCAGACCCCCGTCCCACTAGGTATCTCGAATGATGAGGAAATAGACGGTATCAGCGGTTCGATATGCCTCCAATCCGCACTGTTGCAGGTCCAGAAACTGCGCGAGCGACAAAAGACCTGCAGCTTTCCGTCCGAAGTAGGAGGTATCTCACACTGGACAGAGACAGAAGCAAGTTTGGCACACACCAACACTGTAAATGGTATACTTACGACACACTCATTTCTCGAAAACGAGAACAGGGCTCACTGGGCGGCGACTATGTGGGATACCTCCGCGTCTTTGACCTCGGACTATCGATCATCCCTAACTTCTGGGTTGAAAGGCGCATGTTCAGAGCCAGCATGGCGTCTATCCAGGGCGTTCCTCGTGGGGTCATTCCAGCCTCAAACCGCATCATGGCTTTCAACTGGATGTTTCGAAGTAAATGAGCATTCTGTCTATCTGATTTTTTCGGCTGCCACTATCGGCAACCTCTACATCTGGAAAACAATCGGCTCTCTGAAAGAAGCACTCAGAGAAGGCGTTGAAGAAGATGCCGTCGAATTCGCATTCAACGCCTTTCTCGATGCAAACGAGATATTCACAACCTCAATCCGTCCTTTGCTCAACCGTTGCCGCAGGCAAATCCATTGCTTGGACCAATCCCACCGTCTAAACTGGTACAAAATAACACTGCGCTATAACCTGGGTATCCTGGTCATGAATGATGCTCTTAAAACTGCTCGGCGCCCAGATTTACTTGCGCAAGTAAAAGCCACGATCCAGGAAACAGAACTCGAATGTCTGAACATCCTCCAATTTGGTTTGGAGAATACATACACGATCGACACGCTGACTGTCTCGTTCATTGCTGTCGACCCGTTTCCGGAACATGTGCTGGACGCAGTGAAATTAATGCACAAGATCATCGATTGTAAATATCGTGAAGCGCATATCAATGACCAGACGTATAATAATTTGATATCGATACTCGCCGAGGCTGTTCAGCCACTGCCTCACAGTTCTGAAACCACGCGAGCCGTTCGAGAGGAATTTGCGTTGCTCAAATCAAGTTAAATGGGTCGGAAGCACGACATATCATATTGAGCAGATATTTGCTATCGCAGCCGTAGAATCCAGATTGGTAGTGTATTGATGAGGGAGAAGGACTTTACATGAATAGAATATGTACATCTCATTTCACATGCATACGTACATCTAACATTAATAATAGTATATCTGTAAAACAAAAAAAACCGTGATTCCGATCCCTTGGACAGAATACGAAAGTTCTGAGAATTGCGCCGAATAGCAGGTTGTATACATGCGACATGTCTTTCTTCGTTTTGACATAATGATCTAAACAATCATCGTTCTCCATCATATCACATTAGCCTGGTCATTCCCAGATATCGGTCCAGAGAAGAAGATCCTTATAATTACATTCTTTGTATCGTCGTATGATGTTGATTCCAAAGATCCAATTTTTGTATATCCAAAAACATACGCTGCACGCAGCGAGGGTCATAACTTGCAGTCTACTCGTTCCGTCTTCCCTTGTACCTTCTAGGCAGTGGAATTGAAAGGGGCAATTTTCAGCGTCCGATCTTAGTGATGCTTCAGGCCGGCTTTGTCGCTATTGTTCCTGGGTTCGCCAAAATTGCGGTAAACATGGTCCCTTGCAGCGGATTTGTCTTTTTTGATCGTTAAACAGTTGATATTGAGGAAAGTGGTTATTCTGTTGATCACCAAAAATGCCCAGTGCATGTAGATGACAAAGGCATAGACGAGGTAGAGACGGAGATACCACAGCTCAAATCCAGCGCTGACCGCTGGGAATCCAAGATAGGGCAAGTTCGCAAAAATAGCACCGCCAATCAGCGGAATAAGCATTGAAGTCCAGTAAGGGAAAGGTTGTCTGATCAGATGGGCTAGGATGATTTTTGTGGTCATGCGGCCGAAGACGAAAGACATGACGATGCAAAAGAGGACCAAATGATTGTTGGCTAACAATGTTGAGTAAGGAGACCACAGCCATCCCATTACTGAGACTGTAAATATGACAATCGACGTCCATTCCATGAAAACAGGCAATATTGGCAACCCCTGGCGACGGCGAGCCTGAACGACGTTGTAAACACATGCCGGCAAATGTGCGACCATAAAGGACCCAAACACAATCAATACCCAGTAGTCCAAGTATGTATGGGTTCCAAATAATTCCTTGTGTCCGAAGGTATCTGCGACTTGGCCGCGCCAGATTTGAGGGCCGTAGATTCCAGAAAGGATCATGATAATAATCGCAATGATCAAGCCTTCAGTCGGTCCATTGAAATACCCGAGATACAGTGTATGCGTGTGATATGTTTCCCACGTCGAGAAGAACATTGGCAAGCAAGGGATCAGAGCCGTAAAAGCGCCGAGTTGAGTCGAACCAAGGCCCATTGCAGCGGTGTGAAGCACGCTGGCAAGAGTGCAGTTTAGCGAATCGATGCCATGATCGAACAACTCTCCCAGCCCACTCGATGTGCCCGTACGTCGGGCCTGTTTTCCATCGATGTTGTCGAAAGTCGAATACATCCATACTCCGAGCGCGAAACTGTAGTATACCCAGGCCGGCCCCGGTCCGACTAGATCCGGCACGACTAATGTAACGATAGCAACGTTGCCAATGATGAAAAAGAATCCCAGCAGAGTGACCATATTAGGCGCGATAGATAATGGTAAAAGTTCGACAGCGGCATTCCACTAGTTCCGACAATGTCTGGTCAGTTTCATCTGATCCTCGAGAGCAAAAACAGATTATTTGCGGACATACATAATGCCTGAGAATGTAATTCGAAATGTATGACTTGTCCACGCTAGAGTATTTGTAGGTTTTGAGGGGAAGTAGAGCTTCGTCGGAGAGCGAGTCCTGCGCCGCTGTTGCTCGACATGATCAGTCACGATTTCAAGCTTCATGGCATCTCTGAAGCAGTAGACGAACCTTGCGCCATCTTGAATAATCCAGGCATGATTGGCTTGGTTTGCTGAAACAATAACACTTGAAGAAAGCCTACAGTGGCGGTGTATAGAAATATGATATGGCCAGAATCAGTTCATCGCAGTCGGAAAATTGTCTGCCGGAAAATTGTACCCAATTGATTGGAAATAGGGTGGATAGGGCCTCCAACAATCTTTCAGGATAGATCGATCAAAGCTATGACAACCTATTGATTCTATGACTGTATAGACTCAGAACAATGAACAGAGACTCAAAGAAAGGCTCAGGGGTCAGGGTCTGAGATCGAAGTTTTAATCGCATTGTGCCTGGCCCGATGGATACGGAAAGTGAGCCTAGGCAGGAAGAGGAAGGAAGCAGCTGAAAGCCTGGCTGCCAAGGCGCCAAGTGCTGGAGCCTCAGGCCCGTCGGCAACCCGGCACTTCGGCTCCGGAACGGAGATTTTCCCGCTGCCGTCACGTGTCTGAAGCCTGATTTCTCAGGCAGGATTGCCTAATTGCGGTCAAAGTATTATGGTCCGTGCTTTCCTTGCGATGGACGATTTCCTAGTTGGTCTAGTCTGAACTCTGGCATGCTCCTTCCTATTCATGCTTCATGACTCTGTTCAGAAACAATTGTTACTTTTCCAAGCAGACCAGCTTCATTGTCATTCTTTACATCCTGCCCTAGTGAACCAACGATTTCCTACATGACTGGCCGACCCCGCTAATCAGTAGCCCCTTCATCTGCCGTTCGGCATTCCCTTGATCCTGCTCTCCGGTCGTCATCGTCACGGGTTACGTCGCTCTACCTCCCGCGTTCCTCTGCTTCACCAACACGTCGCAAAAGCCCTCAGCATACTGTCGCCTGCGGCTCATTGAAAGCCTCAGTCCTTTGTCACTTGGAGGAGGTGACCGTGGGGGTTTTCTCTGTACATGGACATGAAGGTGGTTTGACTGGGCTTGCGCGCATAGCGCCATAGCAGCAAAAATTGCTTTTTCAAGATGCCTGGCATCGTCGAGACTCCCACGGCTACCAGCGCAGCGCCAGCCTGGTCTTCGCGAGATTTCACCGTCGCTCACCAGAAATTAGAATTAGAGGTCGACTTTGCTGCAAAAGGTTTGAAGGGGAAAACTGAAATAACTATTCATCCGCACCATAGAGAATTTCGGGTCATTAAGCTCAACTTTCGCCAGGGACAAATCAAACGATTAAATGTCAATGGTAAAGCAGTATCGGCACTCAAGTACACGGATACCCATTCCGCTCTTAATCTTTACGGCGTTCATTACCACCAGAGGCTTTCTGACAGGATCGAAAGTTTGCTCAACCCGCAAACAGAAGCAGAGCTTGTCATTACGCTACCGAAAAATCTGAAAATTGAAGAGCTGGACCCATTCTCCGTGGATGCCCAAGATCGACTAGCTCTCCGATCCTCCATAACAAACGCAGACGATGGCGACGGTCCAAGTTTGAAACCAGCCGAAACATCTCTGCCCCGGTACACTGCGCTCACCGTCAATATCGAGTTCACGATTGACAATATCCGAGAAGGGCTACAGTTTGTTGGGGTTGATAGTGGTGATAGGCGGTATCCGCATGCTTACACAACAAATTCTACTGGGCCCGGTGCTGGTAGCTGTCTTTTCCCGTGTGTCGACGATCCAATAATGCGCTGTCCGTGGGATGTCACCATAAAATGTCCCTGCTCTTTGAATGCGGTGTTTGAACGCAAAGGGTTGGAAACATCAAAGAGTCCTGCAACGAACAAAAATCGACCGGGTAATCTTTCTGACGATGATAGCACCTTGGATATGACAGTAGTGTGCTCGGGTGATACAACTGATGAGATCGTGGACACCAAAGATCCCTCTAAAAAGAGTGTTTCTTTTTCAAGCATGTCGAACATTTCTGCTCAACAAATTGGTTTTGCTATAGGGCCTTTCGAACACGTCAATCTGTCACAATTTCGGGAAAGTGATCAGGATGATCAGCTTGGTGATAATGCGGTTCCCGTGGATGCATATTGCCTTCCGGGCAGAGCAAACGAGGTCAAGAACACATGTTTTCCAATGGCCAAAGCTATAGACTACTTTTCAGTGACATACGGCTCGTACCCCTACTCCAGCTACAATCTCTGTTTTGTGGATGACGCGGCTTGCGACACGACATCAACAGCTTCTCTTTCTATATGTAGCAACCGCTTGCTCTTTCCAGAGAATATTATCGATCCCATATATGACTCGACAAGAAGTCTCGTCTACGCCCTGGCTTCTCAATGGATCGGCGTCAGTCTCATTCCCAGGAATGTTACGGATACTTGGGTCACGGTTGGCATGGCCTATTACATCACTGATACATTTATGAAAAAGCTATGCGGGAACAATGAATACCGGTTTCGCATCAAACAAATGTCGGATCAGGTCTGCGAGCTCGATTTCGAACGACCTTCAATCCATGATATGGGCGTTATCTTGAAATTAGATCCATCCGAGATGGATTTTGTTGCCCTGAAAGCTCCTCTTGTGCTCTTCATTCTAGAGCGGCGTCTCGTCAAGGCCAGCGGAAAGCCGACTGTATCACGAATAATAAGTCGTCTTCTACTCAATAACCGAATGGGAGACTTGACCAATGGAGCTGTCAGCACAACTGGATTCATCAAATTGTGCGAAAAGTTTGGACATTGCAAATTGGATGTCTTCTTTCAGCAGTGGGTCTTTGGTGGCGGTTGCCCTCGATTTACGGCTTCTCAACGTTTCAATAAAAAGAAATTAGTCGTGGAGATTATGATTAAACAGTCGCAGGGAGATCCACAGCCACCTAGAAACCTCGAAAAGTCTTCATTCTTACGAGATATGAAGGAAGAGATTCGCAGCGTTTACGCAGCGCCCATTCAACCTGTCTTTACCGGATCCATGACCATACGGATCCATGAGGCCGATGGCACCCCATACGAACACATTGTTGAAATCAAAGAAGCTATCACCAAGTTTGAAGTCCCATACAACACTAAATACAAGAGGCTCAAACGAAATAAAAGGCAAAAAGAACGTGTAACGCAAACCGTGGGAGGCGACCCTACTACAGAAGCACAAGATGACGTTCTTCTTTACTGTCTTGGCGATGTACTTCAGACTGAGGATGACATGCAAGATTGGAGGTTGTCGGATTGGAGCAAAGAGGAAGAAGAACGCATGGGTCAAGAGTCTTACGAATGGATCAGAATGGATGCCGATTTCGAGTGGATTTGCAAGATGTCATTAGGTATGCCAGGCTACATGTATCTGTCGCAGCTGCAACAGGATCGGGATGTTGTTGCACAACTGGAGGTAAGTAAGGTTTCAAGTATTTGGAGCTGTGTACTAATCATACAACGCAGTCTATGCAATACATGGCTATTCAAAAAGCGCATCCGCTAATATCCACAATATTTGTGCGGACCCTAATGGACAAACGCTATTTCCACGGCATACGCACTGCAGCTGCTAATGCGCTCGTGAAACATGCAAAGGAGGAGCTAGGCTGGCTAGGTCTCTACCATCTTGAGCGAGCATTTCAAGAATTATTCTGTCTTCCAGGAACTCACGTCACTCGTGACAACGACTTCTCTGACCAAGCATCCTATATACTTCAAAAAGTCATTCCTAAAGCGATATCACGGGTCCGCGATAACAACGGAAGGACACCGCTGAGGGTGAAACGTTTCATCTTCGACAAGCTTAGGTTTAGCGACAATTCAAATAACGAGGTTTGTGACCTTGTATCGGGATGCTCCCTTTCGACCTTTTCGCTAATCACTTACTACGATCTAGTACTCCGATAATTTCTACATTGCTTCCCTCATGACGTCCTTGGTAAGTGCTATGGAAGGTCGCCAGGCAGAAGTACCTTCTCTTGATGAGATGGAATTCGACATGGAAAGAGAGCTCGAACGCCAAGCAGAAGAGAAACTTGAACGAGACGTCATTACGGAAATCGATAGGTATAGACGCATGGACGAATGGTCAAGTTCCTTTCAAAATATCTACTCGAGGACTGCCTTGCACTGCCAATTGCAACTCACAAAAGCTAGGATCATGGACCTTGATCTGATCCACTTTTTGCAATATACCCGATCCGGAACATTTGACATGCTGCGAGTGGAAGCATTCGACTGTCTCGTGGAGCTTGACATCTTCAAATCACCGGAACTGCTCAAATGGTTTATATTCAATATGTCCTCAGATAGCTCAGCGTGGATTCGTCACCGATTGCATTGTCTGTTCGGTCGAGCGCTAGCTTCTGTCGCTTTTGGAAGCGATGAACCTCTGAATGAGCCGACGAAGAATGAGGGCTTGATCATCGAGCAAGAGTCCACAACTGACGTTCGTCGAGCGGACTTGGCCAGAAAACAGACAATGTCCGGAGCGTTGGAGGCACTTAAACAGGAGCTAGCAACGAATCTCACCTTGAAGGAAGCTCTGTGGGCAGCAAGTAATTCCTCATGCATAGGCACTATGGAATTATCCAACTTTGCCGATCTATGCCGGATTCTGTATGATGCAAAGACCTCTGTTCCCGTGAGGTTGAAGTACCCTCGGTACTGGAAATGCCAGCGCGTCAGCGGCGTGAGTATACGAACTCGTTCCTTTTCGATTGCGTATATGAATTTACTAATTATCAGCAGGGTATGATCCGATTCTACAGATCAGAGAGATTTCGCGTATCTCTCACTCCCTCCAAAGACGCCACTGGAGCTGCTGCAGCAGTTGTTGGCGCAAAACGAAAGCGCGAAGAACCGTCCATGCCCCCTCCTGGTCCTCGCATCACGTTCAAACAATCTAAATCTAGCCTCGACATCCACCAGAACATCAGCAATATTCCTCCTACCCCAACTCCTGTTGCTGCTCCTCCACCGCCCCCTCTTCCTACTATCTCCACTCCTCAACCAGAACAACCGCGCAAACTGACCAAACTACGCATTCCCAACTTCATCGCCATGCCACCCCCTGCTCCAGTCACTCAATCCCCATCCACAACTCCATCGACCCCCGGCGGATTCAAACTAAAACTCAAGTTTGGAGCTTCAAAATAAAGACCTAATGAGTTACCTTCTTATCAATCTATTTACATTATTTATTCTTATAATGTCTTGCCTCTAATTTCCTCTTGGTAGCGTTTAAGCAGCATCATCGATTTTGTCAATGGTCAGCCACAATGCGCACTGGATCAGATTGTTGTAGTGCAGACTCTGTTGCATCAGTGGCAAGCAGAATCAAAATCATACATATCATCAAGATTACACGAGCATTAACTGATTGCTTCTGGTCTGAATAACCAATAATTCATACGAAAGTAAAGAAGGGGACATTTTAAATATCTATTTTATTCCTTCATATAGGGTATCTTTTCGATATCATCATTTCTCGCATTACCAGCAGATGTTTCCTCGTCCTCGAAGGATGAGAAGATACAACTTAGGGCCTTCTCCGCATGGCGAAAGATTCGCTTGTCTTGTTCTCTTTCTGAACGAACAAACAGGTTTATTCTTCAATTCAACTCACGCAAAGAGTTCACCGTCCTCCGCTCTGCGTTCTTCATCCCCGCCCTTCGTCACTTTCCTTCTCTGTGTCCAGCTTCGTCGAACACAAGAACCAATATAAAATAGCATACGCGCAATTAACGACCCAGCCATCCATGAACTCCATTGGTGCAAGAAAGAAGAAAATGACAACCCAAGTATAAACTGTTTTTGGTTTCATAGCTCAAAATCTTTTCGGTGGCTGTGCTAAAGAGCCATTGATATTTCTGATTTAATCGCCGATGCGCTCGAGAGCCTAGGAGAAATAAAATGGCCAGGTTAGTTATCACGCACAGAAAGTACTGGTGGTTGGGTGGAAATATACCTCAAGCATGACAACGGAATTTCCTCGAATGACCTTTACATCTAATCAGCATGCGACCTACAGTCCTTCATCCTTCACCGTAACCCAGGATGCTGCCAATTATGAACGTACCACCATTCCTAGTCTATCCTTTCCACCGTCAGCCTTCTCTTCGACGGCGTCATCGAGAACAATGTTCATGAAGACCTGCAGAAAAAGTTGTTAGCTGCTAGTAGCCAGGTTGCTTTGCGAATGATGACAAACGACGTACATCATAGCCTCGTAGGATACCGATTACTTTGCGATTTCCGTTTAGTTGCACAAACAATCGCTTCTCCATATACTATAGCAGTACGATGTTCAAGTTAGCATGAATGATTCCCCACAGTCGGAAAAATTCAATGTAGGAGTGTTGACGGATTGCTATCGCAACAAGTGAGAACCAGGAAACGGACCTTCTTGAGTTCTGGCTGAGCTTGAGGCATCGTGACTGTATACTTTCAGCCTTATTATCTGGTTTTGCGGTGTAAGTTGGTGTGTAGAGGTTGTAGATGCGCGCCGATGATGTTGTTGCGGTCTTTGGTGCGATAGCAGAGCTCCGTCGGAAAAATGATTGGCCGGGCATCTTTTATCGATGCGGAGCTTTATTGTCATGTCTTTCAGAGGCGACTATTTCCTTGCACGTCAGCGCCGACGTTATTCTCGGGAATTTCCTCCTATTGACTTCAAGAGAAACCGAGGAAATTCAAGATATGACTTCGCTGTTCAACAACCGTCGCAAGCCGCGAAAGATCGGCACTGAGGACGACGAGGATTCTTCTACGACAGCTCAAGGTATGAGCAACGCCGTTGCATTCACCTTAAAGTGATGTTAATTTTTTTTAGCAGATAATGGACCTATTGTCAGAAGACCAGGGGTCAAATCGAAGCAAAAATCAAAACTCCGGCTTTCATTTGGACCCGGCGAAACGTCGATGACGGATAATGGCGAAAACAGTGAAGTCGTTACGCCTAAAAGACCAGGTCTCGGCCGTCGGGTGCTGGAGAAAAACACTTTACAGAAAGCGGCAAATGCGAGTGGATCAAATCAGCATCTTCCCTTTCGAGTTGGGCAGGATCAGGATAGGCCAACGTATGGGGAGGATTACATTAAAGAGCTACGAAGCTCGACGCCTTCCACGCCAAAGGCAACGGACAGTGACTCGACCAAGATCAAAAGTGAACGAAATACCATCGACGTTGCAGCGAAATTTGGGGATTTAATGGAAACGTCCGGTGCTATGGTCATACCCAGTGAGGCGGAGATTAGAGAAAAGAAAGCCCGCAGAGCGCGGCTTGCCAATGAGCAGGAATATATCGCTTTGGACGACTTTGACGACCGCGAAGCGGCGGCAGAAGATGGCTATATGGCTCTAGATTCCCGTAAAGAGCAGACTCGACTAGTACGAGATGACGAGGACTTTGCGGAAGGATTTGATGAGTTTGTCGAGGATGGGAAGATATCTTTAGGACGTAAAGCGGAGCGGGAGCAACAACGAAAGAATCGCGAGCAAATGCGCGAGATGATCAACGAGGCCGAAGGGACGTCGGAAGAGGAGGACTCAGATGCAGAGCGTAATGCTGCGTATGAAGCTGCGCAGACCCGTGCGGGTATGGATGGCTTGGGTCACGATAAACACGATTCAGGTAGGCCGAGAACACCGCCAAAGGTCACTGCCTTGCCGAATCTATCTAGCGTCATAGGGCGTCTTCGTACGACGTTGGCCGAAATGGAGGGCTCGAAGAAGGTTCTGGTAGATCGCATGGAGGAACTTCGCAAGGAAAAAGCGGATATTGCAGTTCGTGAAGTTGAAATTCAGACTCTCATCAAGGAAGCTGGCGAAACCTATGAGAAACTTCGCGTGGAAGCTGGCCTCGTTCCTGGTGAAGAGGGTCTGCCAGGAGATGTCTCTTCGACTGATCGAGGCTTAGAAAGCTTGGGGGATTCTCTGGCGGTGTCCCGAGTTGATTCTGAAGCCGAGTCATTCGACTGAGGAAAGAGATTGATATGTCCTTGTTACATATGGAAATAGCGGGTTAGGTGTTCTTTCCTCTTTCCTCTGGAAACATCTAGTGCTGCGTACAGCACTCGTCCAAACTCTTCACTCTCTGTCACAAACTCACATCAGTCTTTTGTTTCTGCATATGATACCCCTGTTAGTTACGCTATAGAATTGATTGATTCATTATCATGCCGCGGTCAACTTTTCTCTCCTTCAGGACCTACTCAACCCGTAGACAATCACGGACTATTACGCCTGCGTAAGTACCATCTTACTTCATCGCTGGCTGAAAACTAATTGCAATAATTTATAGCGATACTGCCCAAATCATCCCGTGGCTTGCTAGTCCTCTCGACCCGAACACAGTTAGATCACCTCGATTACGCCAGCGCGCCGATGCGAGCCCTATCGAGCTGTTCTACGATGTCTTCTTAGTCGCGAACCTCGCTACGTTCTCTGCCACCCATGAAATTAATAACATCAAAGGTCGGTGCGCATACTATGACAATCAACAGACAGAAGACAATGTTGACTTTCCTAGCGGTGTGGTCATACGTTGGTTTCGTGGGCATCATATGGTTCACATGGCTCCAGGTCACCCTCTTTGACCTACGTTTCTCCCGTGACTCGATCTTTGAGCGTACGTGCAAGGTCGTCCAACTGTCGGCTATGGTTGGTTTCGCATCGGCCGGGTCACGGTTCTCATCGCAAATCAAAGATGAGAACGTCTGGGCTTTCAAATCATTATCAATACTGCTTTCTGGAAGTCGATTCATGCTCGCATTTCAATACTCTATCAATTTTTGGCTTATCCGGGAGAAATTGCATGCCGCAGTTCGAGGAATGTTTGTCATAATCGGTGTGCACACTGGCACTGGCATTTCATACTTGATAGTAAGCTTGAATCTTCCCTGCGCTTGGTACAACTGACTGATGCAGATAGATGTTTTTAACACTTAAGCCAAGTGAGCCACATGTCTGGACAGTTTGGTTTGGTCTCTTTGTGTTTGAATCGGTAATAGTTATCACCGTCTCGAACCTTACATTGGGTATTGAACTTGACGACACTCACCTGACGACACGGATGGGCCTATTGACCTTAATCATCATTGGGGAACATGTAATATCGGTGACTAGAATCGTGAACAAGATGATCGCTGGCGGCGGTTGGACATTTGCATCACTGTTGCATGTTATGGGCGTCGTGACGACCGTGGTATGTCTCAGCGACCACACATCAACGATGGTAAGCTGACGTCAACAGTATCTTCTCTGGCATTCGTACTACGATATTTCTCCGCGTCAGTCTTATGGAAGGATCAAGCAGCAAATCTGGACTCATTTGCACTTTCCATTTCATATGTGCATAATCCTTTCTTCCGAGGCGTGTCAAATCCTAGCCTTAGCATTGGACATCTCATTGAAACTGCGATACTTGCTCGAGACTACCAATTTCGCATGCGAAGACCCACGACCAGCTACAGGTGCTGCGCTCAACCTGCTCAACCGCACAATTACTGATATGGAAATCGATTATACCAGGGCACC
The DNA here is from genome assembly GCA_023625915.1 of Talaromyces sp. PB3603. NCBI lineage: Eukaryota > Fungi > Ascomycota > Eurotiomycetes > Eurotiales > Trichocomaceae > Talaromyces > Talaromyces sp. PB3603. The sequence continues at coordinate 1,028,106 of JAMAFY010000008.1, forward strand.
TCGTGAGGAAACAGCTATACACAACTTACTTGGAAATCTATGGAATCAGACGAGCATTTGCTCGAGTGCGAATACTACGGGAGCCAAGGCGTACGGGATTAAAGAGGAGCAAGGCCGATTCCTTACAGGTAATGTGACAGTTGCTCTCTTCTCAAGTATGGGCATCACACTTGAAGATCCAGATCCCAGTAGCTCCGAGGGCATTCACTATGTGAAGCTTTACCTAGGTCTCTTAGCCTTTGTCTACGTGTATTACTTCGTCACTGTTGGTTTGGCAATGTTGCACTTCGCTATATTTGCAACATTGACGAGCCGGCATCCCAGGCCTTGGTTCAATGCAACAGCTGTGTGTTTCCGACTTGTCTGTACTGCGATACTCATATCCCAAATTGCCTTTGCGAGAAACTTCGACTTGACATATAAATATATGACACATCCTATTATTCTATATACGTTCTCTTTAGCAATGCTCGCTGGTGAGTATTTCCCGGATCATAGACATACATGAGCTAATGATTACAGTTCTACTCTTTGATCGTCTGCTAGACATACTCGCAACTTCGGAGTGGTCGAAGAACGATGTCAGTCGACAAAGCAGCACACGCAGTACTGCACCAATGCTATTGCACGATGAGGAAGCTAACAAACGAATACACAAGATGGATCAACGAGCCTCGAACGACAGCTACGAAAGAGAGTGACGTTTTTTGTGTTTTTTTTTTTATTTTGCGCAGCTTCATGCCTGGCACTTTTCTAAAGTGTGGGTTATACGATGGTACTTGTTACTCATGCTCGTCGTTTAGTCCCACGTTTGCAGATGCTCCTTAGGAATACGAAGACTTTTGACGATACACTCATTTGAGGCATACAATCTAATTCCATTCGTTGCCTCCCTGTGTTTGTCTTTAAGATTATTGTCTGCGTGAAACGTCAGCTAAAAAATAAACTCATCTGACCCTTGCAGCGGCTGATAAACCATGCCAACATACCATCACAAGACATACCACAACCTCAAAAAAAGCTCATATTCATCTCGAGATCGGAGGTCAACGAGGTACTGACATAGTCGGGTCCACATTCGGCGTAACTTTGCACTATAACAGAGACACGACGTGGACGCATTTCAAATACACATTCAATTTTTGTTTTTATCTTCTTCAGGATAAAAGACAAACTTCCTACACTGATCTACTCCTATCTATTTTTTCTGACCAGAAAATAGATTTATTGCTAACTGGGAACAAATGCAGAATGTATCTCGGTTTGCACCAGCCTAAGATGTATCCCGAGTGCTAAAGACTCGCTCGATCCAGGCGGCCCTTGTCTTTATCATGTCGTGCGCCACACTTTCGTCAGGAAAAACGAGTTCGATGCCATGGAAGCCTCCTTGCCATATGTGCAGCTCAGCTGAGACGCCACTCTTCCAGAGGATGGATGCATATGCCACTGCCTCATCTCTGAAGCCTTCCATTTCACCAGCATCAATATATGTTTGTGGAACTCCGGAAAGATCTGTAGCTCTAGATGGCGCCACAAACTCACTCACATTTGGACCACCTCTTTTTTTACCTAGGACCAGGTCCCAGGCCATACGGTTCTCGTTACCCGTCCATAGGCCATCACTGGCAAATTGCTTTGCTGACACTGTCTGATCACGATCGTCAAGCATCGGTGAAAGTAGCATCTGGGCAAAGATAGGTGGGTATTGGTGCTTCCGCGCGAGTAGCACACATCCTGCTGCCATTGCACCACCGCCGGAAAGACCTAGGATCATTATTTCTTCGATATCGATATTCAGCTGACCCGCATTTTTAACGATCCAGACAAGTCCCGCGTAGGTATCTTCAAGGGCAGCGGGCGGGGGGTTTTCAGGCGCCCGACGATAGTCGACACTAATGAAAACGGGGTTTATGGCAATACAGCTTTTCATTAGTGCCTCAACGCCGACAAATCGGTCTCCGCCAACTTGACCTCCTCCATGGATGTAGTATATCGCTGGTTGAAGTTCACGAGATTGCTGATTTGACCTTAGAACAGATAGAAGGATAGGGTCGTCGGCTAGATTTTGATCTGAAGGGACGGATAATTCAGTATGGATGTAGTCGGCAAAGGCAGCAAGGAATTTGTCTGGTGAGTTGTCAGACATTGGATGAGATCGTACTTCTTCAAGACTACCAAAAGGGGGCAATTTGAGTGCAGCAAGTCGATCATGCACCCTAGCACCGTATGGAGAATATTGCTTCATATTGAAAAAGCCAAGGAGACACTTGACAAGCAGCAGTACTTGAGGTACGGGATGAGCATTCGACCTTTGACAAGTTTATGTACCCCAGCAAACAGCAATGCTGGACTTGAATAGATCCCCCATGGTTGAGATTCTTGAGGACCGTCCGGCATTTCGGTAATTTCACAGTATATGTGAATATCCATCTGGCAAACTGAAGGATCAAGATTGAAAGCTGCTCGGTAATTCCCAAACAGGAATTTGTCCTTTTACCGGCGTAAGTCACATCGCTAGTTTGGATGTTGAGCCTCTGCTAACGAAAAAATTAGAACTGATCCGTACTGGAGCGCTTATGGCTAGCGGTCGAAAACTGTTACTGAACCACCTTGCATGTTACGAGGCAGAAAATAGTGTTGTTCAGAAAGCACCGTCTCGCACAGCCTGAGATTGCGCGAGTCCACTAAAGCCATCTCGCATTCTGAATACAAATACCTAAAGCCCGGAGGACTATTAAGACACTTCTTGCCTCGACGTCTTCTTTGAGAGCATTAGACTCTTCCATTTCCGGGTATTCGATGGGTCGTTAGAGATGCACCTAGATTATATTCAAAGAATCACTCCACTAAGTGTGTACTTCATCTCTCCTTGGTCTGGATTTCATCTCATGCGAGACCAGTCTTTCTTCCTATGATTCTGCTCTGCGTCCGGCCACCCTGAAGGCGCTCCGGCCAAATAACGATCAAGAGAATCATGTGGGCCATTGGCTTTCCCCGCCTCCTACTACGCTCCTGGGGAAAAGAAGGCAACTTGAATCCCGCTTTATTCCGCTAAGCGCTAAGCCAACCCCGCCACTCCCCCTGCCTCCTGTCATCTTCATCCATTTTTCTTTTTGATGGCTGATCAGTCTACAGCAGGGGCAAGTGAACAGGGACTTCGTATTCCTCCCGTTACCCTGTGTAACTGCAATGTCACAGTTGCAGGTTCGATTCGAGTCCTGGGATGTCGACAGAATGCGTATGCCCAGTGTAAGATACAAGCGGAAACCGAACGCTTGCGTGACCTGCAGAGTCCAGAAAGTTCGCTGTAAAGAACCCTGAATAGAGAGCAGAACACAGAGTACCAGTGCTGTAGAGTATGCAGTCTAACGAGCCAAGGTGACGGGCAAGTGCCGCTTTGCTCGCAATGCCAGAGGAGCAATACTGAGTGCCATCGCCCGCCGCGAAAGAAGAGACGCAATCCCACGCAGATTGAACAATCTCCCCCAATCGACGCGTATTCCCGAAGGCACAGTCAGATGGGTACGTGTGCAAGACTATGATCCGTTACAGGGAAGCGAAATTGACGGACATTTCGTTTGTTTTTCTCCAGTTTAATGGACCAAGTCGTTCAAGGTCTTCCGGATGCTGCAGACGGTATATGCTCTGAGAACGGGATGTTCACTGAACGTGCAGCAGAATTACCACCTCTTTGGAATGAACAGTTAGTTTCCGAGGAGCTCCCTGAGTATGCTAGCTGGGATGACATTTGGGACGTGGAACAACAGATAGACGACCAACTTACCAAAAGACTGCCTGATGCATGTGAACAAGCTCCGCTAGAAGTCAACTACGAGGACAGACCAGGCTTCAACGACTGGACGAATGCTAGAGCGCAGTCCTCCAGTTGGGAAGTTGCTGGCCCAACTTCAGGACGTACCCCTCATATTTTACACACAGCCGCGAGTCCATGGTGCTCATATTTTGGTATGGTTGGTACCAGAATCTTTTCTCTTTGGTTTACAAGTTTTGACCACATTAGGGCCATTCTGTGTTTTCATACCCGCTGAAAGAATCAACGAGCTCTGCAGCAGTCTGGATATTGGCTGTCCGGAAGTGACGAGGAAGTTCGTTAGGTTCCTTCGAACATGCACACTTAAACCCGAGCGTCCCCGCCAACTCACATTATGCAAATACGACCCTACTCATCTACCTAGCAAAGACGATGCAATCTATTTTGCGGAAGGTATTCCTCAATTCTCAGTCTGCTTAGTATCTTGAGCTGACCGGTTGATGACAAAGCGTACTTTGAAAATGTACAATGGTAATGCCCTACGACTAAATCAAGCTTTGAAGCTCTAAATGATATCAAGAACGAAGCTCACGCATTCAGCATGTTTCCAATCGTCGATTATCATAGCTTCATGGAGAAGCTTACAAACACGTATCCATTTACGGACGTCTCTCAAACCCCAGCTTGGTGCGCATTAGTGAATATGGTTCTGGCACTGGGAGGTCGAGTCCTGTGGCAACAAAGTGGTGAAGCTTCAATGAGCGAGAGTCAATTCTGCAACCTAGCTATCAACGCAATGTCAATGTTTTCAGCCCTTGTCATGGAGTCACTGGAGATACGATCAATACAAGCCCTTGCTTTGATGGTGAGTTTTCCTTCTTGTTTTTTTACGCCTCTTACCGGCTCATTTGTGATCCAAAAAGTGCACCACTGACCACTTTTCACCAGAGTGTTTTCTTCGCTAATTCGGCAGCACCTCATTACGGTTACATGGCCTTATCGAACGCAATCAGAATGTCTCAAGCTTTGGGTCTCCATATTCAGCCATACCAGTCATGGGGCTTGACGGGTGATGAAATTAGAGAACGCAATCTCCTGTTTTGGTGCTTATTTCACTTGGACACAAGTTGGTTGGCTCCCTTCAGTCTCTCGAGTTTTCTTGAGTTTTTTGAATTGCTGGTCTTTTTGATTCAGTATTGAGGTTAACGTGAATTGGATACAGATATGGCCTTCCGATCGGGTAGACCACCTCAGATACACACATCAGAGGTAACTCTCATATTGCCACCAACATTCGAAGGAAGTCATCCTATGAGGAGCGAATCCGTTACAAATCGATCAAGAACTGGATGTCAACCGGAAAATGAAGACGCCCTGTACAGGCTTTTTATAATCTTGATCAAGACTTCAAAGAAATTACGTGAAGTCTACCATTGGTGCTGTCAGGAGTTCCACGGTGATAGCACAATCCATAGTGCCCTGGAAATCGACTTTCAGGTACGTGAACAGAAATCCTCACTCTTGACATCGTTTACTAAAATGGGCAAAGATTTCCATTTTGAACGAGTCAATATGCTCGGAATGGAGATTTTTTGATGACCAGGAAAATTTTCACCTTCTTCCAACACATGCTTTGCCATCACTAGCCCAAATCAAGTACTCAATTCTCAATGCCCAATGGGTGCTTTTCTCTCGGATTGATAATATGGCTAAGAGCCGGGGTCTATATATTGACACCATTTTCGAAAGAGGATATAACTCTGCACTGACGGCCATCAGTCTTATACAAAAGTTGCCACCTCAAAAGCTGCTTTCGGTATGGTAGGTAGAAACCTTGTCGTTTGGAGTGCTTGCTTCAAACTTACTTCGCCATAGGATGTATGACTATGGTTTGTTGTGTGCTTTTTGGGAGTTATTTCTTGCTGTGATCAATCATCCTACCGCGAAGATCTCCGAGCGCCACCTGAGCGTTATGTCAAGTGTGGCCGAGAGCACTGCGTTTGGTGAATTTGTGCATGACATTTTGTCTATTAAACACTTCACCCAGCCCTTGATGATATCTTGCCGCGTAGCTAGGTTGCTTAGACACGCCAGGGAAACGAATCTGCGATGAATCTGCCTCAAGTTCAAAATGTTACTCAACATACCCATCTACGTAGTCTCTTCTCATCATTTCTTTGATGCTGACGCGACATCTCTTCGTAGGAGCTGCCGCAAAATCTCTATACGATGGCCAATGTAATGACTCGATAGAAAAAGCCCTTGCATCCGTATCCACTGATCTTGACCTGCTCAGGGCTAGAAGGCCCTGAGCAGCTCCTTGCACATAGGAGTTAGATATGCACCACCTCACTACACCGTGTGATTCTTGCCCGCTTATGCTTCTCGATCCATGAATCAGTATCGCCTACATTGTTTATGATAAAGAGTCTGTCGTTAGCCTTCGTGGTCATTCGACACAGAAATGTTACTTTTCGATGCGTCGACTACGCCCCTTTCTAGTCATATTCACACCTTAAGATATGCTTCCATGTCTTTAGTGCAAAAGGATAGATCGGAGACCTATTCGTTTGCGTAAGAAAGCAGACATGTATGTAACAAAGGTGTAACTATATGTTGTTTACGGCCATTCTGCTCCTCCCTGGAAAGACTTTCTCCCTATGAGACATGTATTAGGGCCAGCCAAGTACGGGTTAAATCTGTGCCTGCTGGACCAAGTGATTGACAGTCCACTATTCGGTCAACTAAACTCACGAGGAACCCACCACTGGAATACAACCAGCAAACTTGCCTATTTCCCCTAAGACACACTTAAATCTGCCCAAACCCGCTTTGATGCCATGCCTACTACAAACAGTACTTTTATACTCCTCACCATGAACAACGAAACAACCTACATACAACATTTCCTACCACAACTCTAGATAGGAGTTCATCCTCATCAAAAGACAATAGAGATCCAAAGATAAAAATGAAAGCAAAAACATACAACAGCTGGGATTCGCTGGTGGTCACCCACCCAACTACTAACCAGCCGGCGTGTGGCTTAAGTACGGCTGAGCGGACGGGAAGCCCTGTTTTCCACACCCTATGGTCGTATGTGCTTGACATGGTAAGATAGTGGACTATAGAGGGAAATTCGCCCAGACGTTATACAAACAACATTCGGTTCGCATCGACGATCCATCAATGTTGTGGGAGGTTTCACTGGTAGAGAAGCTCACTTATCTTCCTTGGGCCGTTACAGCACGACACACGCGCATATCATTCCTGGAGACGACTGCGGGTTCAACGAAAATTGAACACATAGGGTATGACATTTGTGATAGGCCGGTTCCAGTCCTCTAACTTGGTGCTTACACCCGCCAATGGTATTGCTATGCCCTGATGAATGCGCGAGCCAGTCAGTACAACACGAGTGTCAAACTTACCAGTTGATACGAGAACTTTACGAGTCAAGGGTGCTCGCCGCTCACCGTACCCCCAGCCGAGTGAAATCAAATCCCTAGATAAGCACAGAAGAGAGGGACAAGTCACAATACACGTACCAGCCGCGTCCAGCCCACCTTAGCGGTTATCTCGAGATACATTTGACACTGCCACCAAAAGCATCCTAGTAATTACGACTATACGACACCGGGCTTGTGAAAGTATGAGCCACTTCCGGAACCTGATTTGTCCGTGAGTTAAATAAGACGAAATCCTTCCGAGTCCCCGACTGGTCCCCGAAAGGAAGGTCACGAAAGTCTAATAGATGAAGCTGGAGAACATATTTCGCTGGATAATCCCTGTCTTTTACGTCCGAGCTACTAAAAGCTAAGTAAGTACGTGGTCCGGGAACATCCAACGACATACTACGTACCGGATACCGTAAAGAAGATAGCTCAGCCCTATGGGTTTCAGGAATGCACCATACTAACTGATTTGGTTCATGAGGACAAGACAACCCCTCTTCGGGATTCTAAGCTGGGCTGTTCTGTGGATTTTTCATGTGCTTTATTTTGTCAGGTCAATCAGTCTGCCGAAGAGATTTGAAACGTGTTTTTTTTTATTTTACGTACTGCATGCATCACACGATGAATATGCATCGTCGTGTCTGACATGGCTCATCCATTCGTTCATGCTGATTGGTCTAAAGAAGCAATCTACTTCAATTTGTAGACGGTGCAAAATAACCATGGCATGAATCTAGACAACCGGCAACTGATTACTGATCAGACTCGGGAGAAGATAGCAAAAATACCACCTCGTTCTTCCGTCTCTCATATTGCCAGGATCAAGGCATTAATTACATGTCTAGCCGAGAATGGAAATCCGGGCTCTGGGCAAGACAATCCCGAAAATCCCAACAGGAAAAACAAATCATCAAAGGGTTTAGAAGACTGTTCCTCAAAACGGCTCAACGGAACAACGGGTCGGCAGAGGATCAATAGTGAGTGGGTGCGCGGAACCGCAGTGCTTAGGTTTCTGTAAGACGGGTATTCCTGCATACCGCTATGTCTAGTAGGCGGTTTAGTGGAATTGTATGGGAGGATCGAGCCGACAAGCGGTAAGATGTTCGGAGCGAAGTCCGCGCATATAGTAACACGTCCTTAAGTGAACAACATGAATGTAACGTGCAGTCTACTGTATCTAGGTCTGATTCTCGGTTTCTAGAAATGTCTCCGGGAACAAGCACGCATCATCATCTGTCATCACCATCCGACTACCTCGTTATATCGAAATAAGTTTCGGGAGGAGGTCTCGTGTATTTTGTATCATGCTCTTCACTGAAACCTGACAGTATTGTCGTCTTTTCCCTCGCATATTGCTTAGAATCACTCTTATGATTTTGTCACCATGCATTGAGCAGTCCCAGAGCCGAGGCGCGGGAAGAACGTCTCCACATGTAGGGCTGAAGTGAATATGCTTTTTTCCATCTCGTCTTAGTCTTTGCGTATGCCACGGCGTGGAGATGAACTATCATCTTTTCAGATTGGTCAATCAGCTGAGCACGGAGCAGCCGACGTTGCTTTCAATGTGTGTCGCAGAGAAGAGAGCATGTGGCCGGCCAATGGCATCTTGTATGTGTAGTTGGCTGCAACTTTCTATGCAGGTCGATATGAGATGAGTAATTCTTCGACGCCTCGGCTGAGGCGGTGCATCTCGAGTACATCTCTCGAGTATGTCAGTAAGCCCAGTTGGGTCTACAATCGTCAGGCCACGGAGAAGTCCGTATGGAAGTTATGATGCCTGCATATTAGATCGATGATCGAATTCCGCGGGACACAATGTATCAATACTGCAGAAAAACGGCTGCCAGGTAGCTGTTAGCTCATGGTGTTGCCTCTGCTTCGTACTCAGCCAGCGCACGAGAGTCACGTTACACATCAAACGTGGCTTATCCGTTGGCATAGTGTGTCTGCATGGACGATCGTGGGCCTAAACTCCCGTTACGGGCTGCTTCAACTATGTATGTTTCGTCTTGTAATAGTTAGGGCACCATGAGGCAATAAATTCAGCTCATGATGGTCATCTCAGTGTAGCCATGGACCTGACCCAAGCTCACCTTTCGTAGCTTCGATAGGCTAGAAGCGATGACACGTAACCAGACCAACATGCACGATAAAGGAGACGTAGAGCCACAGGTCCAAGTTCCCTGCGGACTGAGAGCCAAGACAAAATTGAGTTGTTTTAGCTTGAAGTACTAGCAACGTCTTCGGGACCAACTAGGCTATATTCTTCATTCAGTCAATCCGTCACGGTTCAGCAGTCCTAGGGTCTAGGTTCCACTCAATCACCCCCTATGCTTACCCCTGTACGTAGCTAGGTCATCGATTGAGACACGAAGTGTCAGTTCCAATAAAGAGGCCCACAGGGCTGACTGTGCAGTAAGCCAATAGAGATATAAGGGAGGGTTGAAGTCGAAATGCACCTCGTGTTGAGCGGGTCCTTGTCTGCCATTTTATCTCTGCATGTTACTCTAGTGCACATGGTAGTTATATTGGAATGCTTCAAGTTGATGAATTCCTAATCCCTGTATTACATGGTATCTTAGTATTTCGTAGATATCAAAACGTGGTAGCTTCGATACCCCCTTGTTCCAAAATCGCGCAATGTAGGGTAGCGTATCGTCAAATTCGTACCACGAGAGTATATCTGTGAGATTACCAGCTCATACAGGTATAGTTTGTGTATAATCCTTAAAAGAATGACAGGAACTTAAGCAACTACGTCTGACTATCGTATCTGCTGGTTTGGTAAGGTAGGGAGTCATGAGGATAGAGAGAGCTGACACTTCCGTGTCTCATGCATGGAGTAATTGCTACTAGATATGGGATCTCAGCTAGATTACATGCAGCCCCTATCTCAGTAGACCATTTGCTTGGATACTTGGTGCTGAATCGCGAAAGCCAGTCGATGTCCACATCAAGACTTGACAACAGTCTGCTTGGTATACCTAGAATCCTATCTATTTTAGCAGCCTATCACTCAGCGATTGTCTTAAGCAGCATAACAGTCAGAACAATCAAAGATCAGAGTCGGAACCAAATCAGATGGCGACTCCACAGGCACATATTCCTTGGGTTGCTGAATTTTTACATGCTAGGAGTAGCCTTTCTTTGTGATGAGTAGCGGTAACTGTCCTTTCTGATATCACCATTCCTCGTTGGATTCGATTCGTTGGATTAATTTCGACCGATCCTCTACGAAACGAATTCCATATATCGAAGGTGTAATTCCTCAATAAGATGCCCTGAATACTCCCTCGAAAGAGTCGTTTTGCTGGAGGCTGGTCATTATTCAATACCATCGTCGTGTGACAAAAGCAGTAAAAACTACCTAATTAGGAAAGAATTGACACACATGCAATCTTCGCTACCATCGCTATTACCAATCATTAAATACATTGGGCTACATGTGTTCATCGATGATATAACTAGGTCACTGTTACGCAGATTACGAGATTTGAGTTTTGATATTGTTTTTTGATTGTGCGCCATGCATGTGCAGTACTGCTCCATGCCTTCGTAGGTATATCTTGACAGAGGTATTGAAAATTTCTTCAGAACAAAACTTACCTCAAAGCGATAGACTGCCTTCCAATCATCGAACAAAATGAGATTTACAAAATAGATCACATGAGTAAAGTGAGCCTCAAGTTTACCATATTCCTACCTGCACATATGCCTCTTGACACACCAGGGGTCCGAGTGACCGAGGGTTGCATTGCATGATGCATACATACATACTCCGAGGACGCAGAAACTCAAAAGTGTCGGCAAACAAGCAAGCAAATGATTGAAATTGAACCCGGACATGCATGGGCTTTGACCGTGCTTGTTAGCATGCAATAACTGCATACATACAGGACGCTATGAGACATAACCTGTAGATTGTCACTGGCTGCCCTTTTGTCTTTCTCCTGCGGAATGGGTTACACAGTCTGTGCTACATACGACTATGTCGCCGGACTCGAACACATTTAGGTATACACGGACGTATATTCATTTACGGCTTATCGCGCGGACCAACTTTGAATCCAGACTGGATGAAAGTTGAATGCATTGGGCCTGTTGCCCGTAAATGTCATGTTCTTGGTACACAATTCATACCCCAACCGACTACCCTAAACCGAACGTGTCATATATGCATATTGTATGAAAATTAAAACACACTTCCTCTACTTCGGCAGCTCCGCTATTTTTTTTAAAAAAAAAAAGACGTGCGCATAGACAACGCCCTGCATCTTGCGATGCTGCCCGAGTGTGCATACACCACATAGATACCTAGGTACTTGATGGGTCGGCCTTCGGATAGACTTGCTGACTGCTAATTACCCCGTACGGAGACATAATGCCACCGACTTGATCTATTATACCCTTTCGTATTATCCTACCCCAGGGATGACTCGTGTGATTCTTCTTACAGGGACCCATGTACTCCGAGGCGATGGTTCTGCCAATGACAGCCCTTCACCATACTGTTGGGTTATAACCTTGCAGTTCTTAGCAGCAGCATCACGCCACGAGGAAGGTCGTTAAAATATGGAAGTTTTGTGGAGTACAATCGCTTCGTCTCTGATGGTGTGTTACTCAACACACTATCTGCATCTACCTTCCACCCTGAGAAAGCCTCGTGTATGATATTACCTTTTCTGACCATTCGCCACATACTACACTGTCCTACGCGTCAATACGTACGACGCTCTCGAAGCTAGGAATCATACCGCGCTAGAATGAGGATTGCTAATCAGATGATGTTTCAAATCCTTAGCTTACCAATCTTGACTCTTCAGAAGCACTTTCTAGATTGTGGATTCAACCGTCTATATGTGTTTGGATGATTACATCCGCCGACTCCAGAGTCTAGAAACTGCTAGCACAACGTGGGTAGTGCAACCATCAAGTGCATGGTTCGGAGTCTTCCGCCATGTCTGATCAAAGGCCATGACAGCTCCGTGACCGATTAGTAAGTACAGATACTGTGACAGGCAATGTTCGGGTCTCAATTAGTATGTACCGAGTAATTGCGGATAGAGAATAACAGATTACGGAAGCATTTCAGAGATCAATGCACAGGGTACATTGATTCTCGTTTAATTTCACTGCTTTCGGACGAAAACATGTCATCCTTCATGTAATTAGTAAGACTGATAGGAGCCCCGAGGAATGAACCATTTCAGAGGAACCGGCTGGGATTACCATCCATTCAATATGGCTTAAATTATGTATGATAAGGTTAAATCAAGCTAAGTCATATTGATAAATGTTGAGCAAGAAAGAGTTGCCCAATCAAGTACGTACTGATTTCAAGAGACTAATTTCTTCTACAAGCACCTGGCTCGACGAGCAGCCTTATACCAAGCGCCACTAATTTCTCGATTAGATGTCCAAACACGAATCTCTCGGTCGACTTGAACTAACTCCTCTATAGTAGTAGAATCTAGCTAGTATACCCCTGTCTTTCAATTCCCATAACCCTTGGAGATGCAGTAGCGCGATCCGAAAAGACCGGAGCCAGAGGATGGAATGCTGCCCACGTGTTTGGCGCCAATTTTACGTACGTACGAGGCTTTCTCTGGGAGAGAGTGCGTATCGTGATTTAAGAGATTTATTGAATTCGCCCACACAAGTATTTGGCAGCATACGCACTGATCGACACCGAGATGGGACAATACAGTGATCAGTCATTCCCTATGTCAATATTTCGATACCTGTGACGCTACATCTTCTTACAAGGCAGACTTTGATTACCAAGCGAAGCTTCGTATGACTCCGGATCCGCCTCCCACTGCAGGATTACCACCTGCTTGATGCAGCGAAGATCTAACAGCGCCGAGCCCACGACTCTTCTGTTAGCAGCTAGATTCAGTCTCTGCCAAACACTAGAGGCGTTTGAGTATGAAGGCAATGCTTGATACGAAGGTCTCGACTTGATTAATGATATAACGTACCTATTACCTGTCTGAAGAACCTTCACCGCACGGAACGTAGCTATCCGCTTATACGTCAGGAGACGATCTATCTTGCCATGGTAGTCTAGACGTACGGCACGAAATTACATCTCTACCCTGGCGTCTTAATCACAGCATAGTAAAGCGTACCAACGTCCGTGCCTGACATATCGATCTAGTCCGCCACTACGGACCGACTAACGCTTACAATACATTTCGGCCCTATGTAAGGATCATTGGGGTCCCAGACTATGCCTTATTCTTCCATAGTGCATTGCCAGACAGGTAAGGATTAAGAGCTCTCCAGTCACTTGCGGGGATAGCTAGCCTTAATTCCATGCCCCCCTTACGAACTCCGTGCTCCCGGTACAGTGCTCCTGCTCCGTGGTCCTTTAAGGAGCAATGGCCATGTCTTGAAAATCCTGAGCCTCCCGGACCGTGACCAGACTTTCGACTCGTAAACACGTAGCAAAAGCTAGTTTTGCGATCGTCAAAATCCCCCTATTGTCGTGCAACAAAGTAGTTGGATAGGCTGGGAAGGTGGGAAATTCAAACGCAATGCTAGAGACGTAGAAAGGCGAAGATTCGTACTTGATGATATTCTAGACATTTTAGTGCGTCGCCCGATCATATGAATGGACTGCCATATGGAGTTAGACCGATGCGATTACTATATATACGCCCGGAGTGTTGTAAATGTTACCATGTTACAGCGTACATCCATGCGTCCATTTGATTATCTATTACCTACCCAGATATTAGTAACTTTAAGTCCAGTAAATTCAATCAATGACATGCTCAATCATCAAATGATGATTCACTCTGTAACCCGCCAAATCCTCTATCTCAAATCTGAGTTTTGCAGTCTTGATATAGTTTGGTCAAGTCTTCGATACCAAGACGAAACCCTACTTCCTATTCCGGTAAAATGCCAGATTAAGATCTCGTCGGCTCTTCTCCGAAATTCTTAATGAGCTTCTCGAGAACTAAAATGAAATTAATGTGACATCGGAAAGTCACGTACTCAAATTATGTTGGTTCTCAATATATTTACGGACGTACGTATTCTTCCTCCTATGTAATATGTTTTGCTAATAGTACTTCTGCCAGTTTCAATGTACCTATGGTCGATTGGCTACATAGTATGTAGTATGTTGGTCTTAGGTTGACTAATTTACAGGCGTGTTGCGTAATTAATTTCTTTTGCAAGAATCATTGGTTCATTACCAACATCATGTTAGATTTAACAGATTAGCTATCTGCTCTAGAGCCGCCACGTAGGGCAGTTGTTAGTTACGTGGTGTGTATTGCTATGTGTATCGTAACGAATGATTGTTTTACAAGCCAAGCTTTAACCAATAACGTTGATGAATTAACGTATGAACGAACACGCCAATCACAATACTCCGAACCAGACAGAAAAGTTGAAGTCTGTCTTCATCTCTGTCCTCTTGTGATCGACTACGTAGCCAATCCGTGTAGGTTACGGATCTAGTTCTTTGGGATTGTCCCACCAACGGCTTCTTCCACTACTCTTTACTGAAAAGGGTAACTTTCAAAAATTCCCAAGAGAAAATCCAAGTCGGTACGCGAATGGACTGGCAAAAGTACGGGATGAGAGAATCAGGAAAATGGATTCCGTAGTTTGGCACATGTCGCTTCGCAAGCTTTACCATATTGGCCGGTTCCTTAGCGCGGGATCTATCAAGTTTAAACTACGGAGTGCTGTTTTAGTGAACTTGACGGACTTTTGTGGATATTAAGTACCGTTTCTTAGTGGAGATTAAGGCTAAGTGGACAAGGGTTCCCACAAGGCTTTTTCTGACTGAACTGAATCGGGCAATTCGCATACTTCCTTGTTTGTCTTAGGCTCCTGGTCTTTGCATTTCTGTCTGGTCCTAAGAAGCTTAATTTCGGCGTCTCGCTAGCCAAAATAGGGTTCAATCTGGCTAGGCTAAAGAGAATTGCGGATAATTCAAGTGACCGGCCTACCTGTATGATCCTCGCCATATGCGCGCGAAATTTCGCTGTGTCTTTTCAATGATTGATCATCGACTAGCCATTGTAAACCGGCATTTCAGGTGATTGAAGGATCAAGTCTAACGATCTCTTTTCGGCTAGACAAGCACTAAGCCATCCATGCCAATAGCAACTAGCCATCACTTGAAGAAGGTCATTCCGCGGACATAAATGTTCTGCCTGCGGTTAAGTTGAATGATCCGGAAATAAACCTAAGGTGCGGTTGAGTCCTATATCGTTTCATATTAAGATGAGTAAGAATTTAGCCACTTTAGATGCCACGCGGTAGATTGAACAATTCCAAATATCCAATCACATCAGAAGTCGAAGCATATTGACTTTGTTTGTCGTGCTGACGAGAGATTTTAGATTCATAGAGAAGGGTATGTATGTTCATTCTACATACGACAATAACAACAACTTAAGCAGACCGGCTCACTGAATCGTTCGAAGAACGCTCTCTATTCCCGGTTTATAAACAATTCCCACAAGTCTTGCTGAGGATAAGGTGCGTGACGTGAGATTTTAGCTGCCCACCGAAGCCGAAGTTGTACGTACAACACTGCTCTACCATCTACCGCCATTCGCCACTGGTTGCTTGTTGGTGGAGTTTGGAGCTCTTTTCCACAGAGCTTATTTGACTCTGTTTCACGGTCTCCGGCTAATATCCGCAACGGTTTCCCGGTCTTCCTCCGAGCTTCTGCCCGCGCTATGTAGCTATCCACTTGACGTAAGCGGGAATAGTCCGCGTTTGTTTCCTGGACATGTTATCAAGGAATATAACATGTAGAAAAGTATGGAATCCTGTATCACTACAACACTCATGTTACACACCGAGTCAGTATATAGACAGCTGACTCGCTGTGTGTAGTTAAAATGTAGGAGTGACATCATGTCAAAAGATACCAATCATGACTGTGATTCGATACCGAACTATCAAAACTGACTCGAAACGCATACACACTGGAAGTTAGATACGCGTATAGCCGAATATCCAAAACCAACCCTACCACGTGAACCTTTGCTACATCATGCTCCCTCATATGATAGTTATTCACTTTCCTAGACAATTAATAATCGCTTTCGGCGTGACGGAGCCTTTACTTCCCTCTCCGAAACCCGTAGAATAGAGTTGGGGCCCTTGTGTCTCTTCCCATCCATGGATAACTAATCAGCTCTTCTTTGTTAAAGCTTTGAGTTTGATTCTCAAGCTAAGCCGTATGCGGTAATCGTTAAGTTCAAATCGACTGGACAATAGAATTGTCCGGTAAATAAGTCAAATGCGGTACGTTTAATCAGTACGTATTGACAGGGATCATCTGTCTGACTAATTAAAGCTAAATCAGCCCGCTTTGTATGGTTGTACTGATCTTAACGTAGTAATTTTTGAGTTTGTTGCCCTCCTTGGCCAGGTAAATTACTGCAATCATGTTTGTTCTATTTTTGGGTATGCCTATGTATGCGATACAATCCGATACTAGCGTCTCGCGACTATTTTGCATGTGTGCGGAGTAACGGAGTATTATGGTAACCAACTCCGCATGTATTTGTTATCTAAGCCACTTTATTTGATACAGACGCAATGATTGACAGGACCAAGGTTTTGATCACCAGTTAATCTGATTGTTATGTAGAATATTCTATCTTTAGAACATATCGAACCGTCGCATCAGATAGAAAAACAAACTTACAAAGTCTATGATTCATGGTGCTGTGAAAATAGCAGCAGGCGGGTGAGAAGATCTACAATACGGTACGTCGAATTAGCGTATTTCGTAGTCGAGACTCAACTACACTGAATGTGGCGTGTCTTGGCTACCTGCCAGCGCCGGAGATCAGATTGAGAGCCGGTCAGCCAAGACTTGGATTTACTAAGATATACCACAGAAGAGGATCGTACCATTATACATACGTAGTAGACATGTAAAAGAAGCGGATCTGTATGAAACAGGACCCCGACATGCTCCCAATGAGTTATCAAGTTTCGTACTGTTTGTCCTACGTAGAATGTCGAGCGAGCTGCATAAATGCCTCGTTGAATGCTATCCAAGCAAGGTACACACCACACCCACCCGTACAGAATACCATGCCCTACTGACACCTGCATTTTGGCCCCAACCGCACAGATAAGCATTCTTCTGATAATTCCACTTTACGGCGACGAACGCCCGACGTATGGAGAACTCCGTATTTCTCCAAGACATTGACTACGGGGTGTTTATTCTGATTAGTGGGTATATATACATCGGCGTTGACACAAAATTATCATATTTCTAACAATAAAAGTGTAATCTTCTCATTATTGAGCCTGGTCATTTGGAAACGTTGACCACACAATAAAGACGAAAATATCGTTATGCATAATGATCACTACCGACCCAAGTAGATACATAGACTAGCAAATCTGATAACATCAGTTGATCCTACATACGCACATGAGTTGTTAGCCTGCACAAAGATCTACAAATACTCGGCATACTCGATTTGCAATTGGTCCGCTCGTACCTGCCTTTCCTTACCCAATATGAGTGATAATATAAGTCGAATTGCACCAATAAACAATCATCATTCGCGATTTTTTGTTTTCGGGAATGCATACTAGTATGCAGGTATCCTGGGGTTTTATCACCCGATACCTACGTACATTCGACTCATTTTCTAGAAGGTGGTTTGGAACATTCTTTAATCCCTACCCTTCTCTGTGTGATTGTGTAACCCCGTTACATACACCATGTTTTGTCCTTCCTTCGAGACATGTTTCTGATCTTGCTCTTCACGAATCCATACAATTGCTTATGTGCTCCTTCAGATCGACTACCGTGGGGCCACGGGATGTAGAAAGCCACAATAATCGGAAGGATAGCTTTACATTTTCACTATTTTAGGCAACCCATCAGGACCTCGTACGCCAAGATTGTGCTGTCCATTCCTTTTCCGTGCGGCGTAAGAACGGAGCTCGATTACACGGCACGCTGCAGGCATACCATGTATGAATCATATTTAGTCGCACCATCTACGTACTAAATTCAACCAGATGATCGACAATCTCCAGACCAAAACACCAATTGTGAGACTGTGCGTATCAATCGCATTGCATACTAAATATGTAAAAGCTAGTCGGTAATCACACTGGCGTGCCACAGAACAGGACTTCAGAGCGACAAGCGTCATAGGCCACTGTCGCCAAGTCACCTCAAACTAGACGGCTTGAGTCAGGTACGTTGGTAGATGACATCAATACTCTATGCGGAAAACTTCGGTGGGTAAGTCGATAGGTGGAGAACATACTTCTGGATCTCCTTCGCACAGCCCATGTTTAAATTTATCTTTGTCACTACTTTAGCAGATTGTCGACCAAGACTGTCTAACAACGACAGATTAGTAAAACAGTAAAACTACGTTATTCTGGTTTAGCCCGACGACGAGATCAATAACATTGTCCATTATTAAGCTACAACATCCCATTATTGAAAGTTGAAACGACGGAGCTGCTTATTAGACAGGCAATGACAGATAACCGAATCCAGTCTGTTTCGTAGCCAATCATTGACGAGCACAACCTCCGCCGGAGGGTTGGGATGTGCAGAAAAAGGAAACATTCTAGAAACTTGGAAAGAAGGGACGAGTGTGGGGCGCACAGACCTTGCCGGTTCGTCTCGTCTTCGTTACGAGTTTCTGGTACGAGTGATACGGTGTAACGTAAGCTCGTAATAAGACGTATGATAGACATAGTATGCAAAGTCAGCCCCTGTCTATGATGCTATGGCAGGTTGCTTGTATCGTCTTTTGCTACTTATGACTTTTGATTGGCGAGAGATCTAAGACAAGAAAAATCGACGAGTCCTACCCTTCGCAACACGCGCCTTTCTGGGTGTTGAGATCATCGTACATGAGATACACACTACGGGCACAAATTGGGAAGGTGGGCTGCAACTTAAACCAGTCGATGCTATTTCGAAACGGGAACTATGTCGCGCTTTGGGGCAGAACGCATACTAACGTGACGACTGGGCGATGTGGACTCCTCGGATTCCTATTCCCCTGCGCTTGGGTTGGGATCGGCAGGGCTATAAGTTACTAGCGCGAAGTTACTGTAATCTACGTTACGGCCTATCTTCGCAAGCACCTAAGCGACTAAGAACATGGATGGATCTGAAATCTCGACGGACGTGAGACCAGTGCTTGGCATGTTTGTCGTGCGACGGTATGATATACTACTAAGTAGATTGTCCTGTGGCGTCCACCGTCAAGATAGGCAGTCAATTCGGGCGATGCTAATGCCTTACAGGATGTCACGTCTTGAAAATTGTAGTCATTGTGCACGTGCAGTTCGCCCCCAGCATCTGAATAGACCGTGCAGTTCAAAGAACCGTTATCAACGTCTCGAGCGGCGTGTCTAACAGGTCGAGACGAACGACGGGATAGTCCTTGAGCAACTAGGGAGGGTTATTCTTGGCCAGCGACTTGACTGCAAGGGTCCAAGACAACCTTCCCGCCTAAAACGTCTCTCATGTATCCAATCATTTTACGGCGTAGCCAGCTAGACTCGACGAGTTGACAACACATCCATCCTTGGTACAGACGACAGACACTCCGGAGTACAGAGTTGATCGAATAGCAGGACGTAAATGTAAGGTGTCTTCGTCATGTTCCATCCCCAAGCCAGACCCTCAAACCTAATTTAGTCATTTTAGCTATGGAAGGATGAACAGGAATATGACGGACTATTTACGCTGTCCAATGACAGCTCAGATAATGCTCTTGCACCCTGCCAATAGCCCTACAAAATACATTGCAGGGTGCAAACTAATGCAACTTTTTGGCCCCCGTGAAAGTGAAAATCGACCACACCATGGAATCAAATCGCAATAGCTATGGTGATACTAATGACTATCCTAGTATCCCACGGAGTACATCCCAGTCGATGTCAATCACACCCTGGAATGTTGGACGGGATCATTCGCGTGGGTTGAAGACTTGGCGGCTTCTAGAAGAATGCAAGGTGTTGTATCAGGTAGTTGGAAAGACGGCATCGTGACAATACAGACTATATTACTGACACACCATCTCACGCGTCGTCGAAGCGAGTGACGAAGATATGGAGTCCTATATCGCTGCCCAATGACCGCGCAGTGTAAGTATGTCAATTCACTAATACCTGCTCCTGCGAATCGCAAGGCCCTCAACTATTCCCTCGGTAATAGACAGTCAAATATCAAGCATCCGTACTGTATTCCGTCCCGTATGGACGGGCCAATCATTCACGTATCGTCGTTCGGCGCACGTGGACGATCTAGAAAATGACCAGACGCTGATTCGCCAAACCAGAAAGATTCCACCGCATCAAACCTACCCTTTTCGTGTTTGACAATGAAAGTTTGTTGGATTAAAACCCCATCGGATTTCTCCATATTCTTATTTTATCTTTTACCATAGGATCCCTTATGTCATCAACAACCGCGCTATTTTGATGAATTTCCATTTTGAGTAAAAATGTCGCAATTACTTGTACGTACTACGCGCAAAATGTATTTCAAACCTCACTCAGAAATACTCCAGGAGCTGCTCCGAACCTCCCTGCTCACACGTATGGACGTAGAGTAAGATATCGTCTCAAGACTGTACGTACTGAGCAAGGGGCGGCCGACGTGTGGAGCCAGCAAAAGAAAGTCAAAATGATTTAAAGTCTTGGACCGTGGACACTTGTTCTTATTCTTAACTCACTTTGATCAAGACTCGTCAAGCAAAATAAAGAACTTTAAGCTATCGCAAACTTTTTCCTTTTGTTCAAAGTTTAAGTGGACAGAGTTACGGAGATGAGCGATGACTAACCGCTTAAAGATGCTTTTGAAGGTTCACGAGGGGTATGTGCGCCTTCTTGTTGAAGATCAAGCGAGGTGTAACGATTCTGCTTTTTTGAGGTCTCGCTCGTTGTCCATAATATATTACGTAGCAATTTGGCATCGTATGAGAGGCTTTTCTCGGTGCTAATAGTCATCATCCCCGGCCCGCTCAGGGAAGATCCGTAATCATCCGTCTGTTCTGTGCTTGGGATGATATGATACGGTATGTAACGATACAATACCCGTGGCATTTTTCCCACTCCCCACGGCCCCTCTCCCTTGACGCAAATATTTCAGCCCCCAATTTCACGTTCAATACTGAAACATACCCAGTATATCGCGTAATTTTCCCCCTTAACCACCTGTCAATCAATCATCCATCGTGATCAGCAAGCTAGGCAGCTCTAAGCGAAGGGTTGAAAAATAAAATATGTAAGTGGGTTTTGATTCGTTCCTTGAAATTGTTGGTTTTTGAGTGATAGCTTGCAATACGATTGGTTGGAGATACTGCTACATACTACGTAGTACTACAGAAACATGTGCAACTGTACTGATGTGCGTTTTTAAGGCCACCTGCCGTATTACTGCTTTGATCTGGGCGCAGCATGATTCCGTCGTCGTCACTGTCGCATACATCATTGGCATCATCATATTACGCCAGATGTTTATCACGACACCCAATGATCTTCGTTACATGTATCATGCCAATGTCCCTTGAAGTAGGAGGTTTTACGCGATGTGACACAGGTAAGCGACAGATGCAAATTGGAGCTTTTCAATTGTTGAACAGTAGGCTAAAGAGGGAAAAAGTGGATCGGTAAATCTTCGGCAATCTTCCGGATGCCCTACGAGTCGTTCCGTGGTACCTGTGCAGCAGGTAACTACATACTTCTCGCAGCGCGGGAAGCGAAGAGTTCTTGAGTTCTTCAACCGAGTTACGTAGCCTGGATTATCTCGATGGTTGGATCAAATCATGAATGACCAAAAGGAGCGGATGCGATCACGAATGATGATTCGTGATAGTTACAGAAAACCCCGACGACCTCATTGATTAAGCTTAGCAGTCAGAATACGTGCCAAGATGAATGAAATCTCAGAAGGATTATGAAAACCCTAAAGAGGCAGGTGTGTTGATAATCGTGGTGTCTTACGACATGCTTGGCGGGTGAGTCTGGGCAGAGGGCTCATTGCCGGTCATGTATCAAAATATCATCACCGCATGTCGAGTATGGGGCGATCACACAAACGTAGAGCAACGATCGGTCAGTATGCGATCGACCGCTGTATCGTGAACGAAGTCGTCCATTTACAGGAGTGACCTCATACAAAGCGCATGTTACATAATATGATGTACGATAGATAGCACGGGTCGTTCTCGTGTTCGAAAGCTTCCACGGCCTTGCCGAAAGTGGGAAACAATGAAATGTCGCTCTGGAATGGATGCAGGCTGTCAGTGACAGTGTGATATTGATACACGACCTGCTGCTGAAAGAACGCTTGGCTAGTATCCAATCCCACTGTCATGCAGTCGGAATGCGACAATTAAAATTCCATAATATATCTCGACATACCACTATGCGTGACCACTCTGTATTCGGAGAAGTGATACAGAACAGAGTCCGACATTCCCTCAGAATGAAGCGGTGAAAAACAGTGGGAAAGCACAGGCTAAGCCTCGAAATTATGTCATAGCGTACATTAGTGCTATGCAGTCTAGCCAATTATGGACCTATATTCGGTTGTTGATGGACATGATTGGCTTCAGTCCTGTGGCTAGTGAAACCGGGCTCTGGGTTTGTGGCGCTAAGCAGTCTTGGTCGGGTGTTCTTCACCGACCCTGACAGAGGTAAACATCGCGCTCACCACCCTCGTAGTACGACAACTATCGCTGTACCAGCTACATGCCGCGATTGTGTTGATGAACAATATGATCTTAGGCACACACTATCATGATTAGACTCCACCACAACCCTGTCTATATGATATCGTCCCGTAGGCGTCGCCGAGTCAACAGAGCGCTTGTGCAACAAGACCAATTGGTTGCAGTATCGAACAATACCAACATGTCAGGAATTACCGTCCACCGTCCACGGTCCACCGAGTCTTTTCTTTTTCGTGGTGGTGACCCGATATCTCTTCCGACTGGCTTGGTTACTGAATCTGAATGACGGAAACTCCGTAACTCAATTCGCCCAGCAAAGAAAGAAGACGTAAATAACGTACATAGTAAGTCGACTAGCGGAACCTCCGCTCAGCCTTGCGAGATGTCGCCAAGCCACTCTTTCTATGGACTCTCCCCACCCAACAACACATGATCGCATCTTGTGCCGAGAGCGGCTAGCTGTAAATACAGTCAGTACCTTGATACTTACGTACAGAGAACATCTTGTATGGATACGTGTGGGTAATGCTGTATTTTCTCTCTCCCCAGTTCACAATCACATAGTAAACAACAGCAAATTGACAGACTGCCTATCACTTCGACATGGACTACACTGATAATAGAACCCCTTTTGTGTACATCT
Organism: Talaromyces sp. PB3603; assembly: GCA_023625915.1. NCBI lineage: Eukaryota > Fungi > Ascomycota > Eurotiomycetes > Eurotiales > Trichocomaceae > Talaromyces > Talaromyces sp. PB3603. The sequence continues at coordinate 1,051,701 of JAMAFY010000008.1, forward strand.
TGACACATCACCAAAAACTCAAATCACAACATCAATCAGGGTTCACTTTTCCAATCTACTGAGTCTGATTGGACAAGATATGCATGTTCGAGCTTTGCCTCTTCTCCTTTAGTATTGGCTAGATTAGAGGCTCTGCTGTCTCTTGGCTTTTCTGTCTTGACGGTTCGACCATTCAGAGTTAAGAATGGTTTTGCTTGTTCTGGCCATAGCGCTGAAAAGCCATTCATGATTGCTTTTTTTGGTTTATATGAGGATTGAGTGCTTTCTTGCCTTAATGAACTTGTCATTCCGCGTCCGTTGGACCGCTTAGATTCACCTAGTGTCCTCATCTGCGCTTTTTGAAACTCGTGTTTGCGTGTGTGATACTTCGTATAGAGCAAACACCGACCTTATCTATTGTAACTGTTGATGCCTTGTCATCAGCAGTCGTATGATCCCCTGTTTTAGTAAATTTTCTTTTGAGTCCCACGTTGATAAAAATAAAAACGTAGTGAAGTGATCGCACTAGCCGGTATCGGCAACACCTTATCTCCATTTTTAAAAGTCTACAGCATCACACTTTTTGTACCTAAATTTGCCTGAGCAGTACCTGATTCATGGATCATGAGCTTCAAGTTTCAAACGCGCAATTCAGAAACGCTCGCTTAGAGATTAGACGCAAGCCGGATAACTTTGGTATCTCAAATGCTCCATTCCGACCCATAACGATGGATCATGAAGCTTGATCTCTCCTTTTCTGGTTACGCTAAGTACAAGGTACTTCCCAATGCGGAAAATGAAGTCGAGCTCAGAGCCCTTGAAGTTTGTGATTCGCTGGCCTTACGGTACTTGTAGTCCCAACGGTCGAAATTTGACCGAAGATTTTCCGCTAGACATATCTCTGACGAATCGTGATTATTGTGACTGCGTAGCCTAGAATTGATTGCAATCTAGACGCGAATAAGACAACAAGCCCGTTGTTTGCCAGGTAATGATTATTCTCCCTTTGGTGTCCACGGGGAAAGATTTGTCGTGTCTTAGTGCCGGATCGTTTCAACTTCAGACTTTCAGTGTTCCTATATTGGTAGGATTACATGGACCGACTGAGCTTAAGTCATATGAAGGATGGACTTCTATTTTGTCGTAGTGAGTGGGTGAAACGGCGAGTACCTAAGTTAGAAAATAGAAAACAAGGTTATCGAACGTGAATGGATCGACCCGCGTGAGGAAGGTCGAATGTAACCCGTTGGCGACGTCGTTGCATGTCGTCCAGTACGTCAAACGAATGAACTATGAAATTATAATTTATCAGGTAGCATCCAACGAAGTGAATCATCTCAAAGTAGAAATGTAGATGTAGATACACAGAGAATGAAGTACAAGCTAGACCGTCTTGTTTGAGGTCGTTGATTGGTTGAGACTCGTTGTCCCTGCTTAACAGACGGCTTCATGTCGGAATCGGGGCGGTCTGTAGAAGATTACTGATTACTATGGAGCACGTATCATTATGGAGCAGCTGGTTTCAACTAACTCTGCCACACAAACGTTCTGCACTGCACTTTAGTCACTTCTAATTTAGAAAGTCCAAGCCCCTTCATCATGCGATCCAATGGATACTCTGGGTAAGGCATGGAGGCTTGGCCAGTCTGGCAGTGCCTGGGGCACTCTACTTTTAGACAAGTCTCTTAATACAAGAAGTTTGCTGCGCTGGGCGTCTAGGTAGAGGCTTAGTCCATGCCAGCCATGCGTAATTATCCCTAGGGCTTACAGTACCGTACGCCAGCGTGCCAAGTGGGTTGTTCTCTTCATTCTCGCAACCCGGTCCGGTTCGCAATGGAGGGTACGCCGTACCATACGCACGTAAACAAGCACGTAACTTACAGTCTTACACTGTAAGACTGCAGAGGGTGTGGATCTCACCCGGGGCCCCCTGATCCACTTGGCTCCACTGACCAAAGTCCACGCTAAATTAATCCCAGTCCGTCCAATGTGTTCGGTCTCCACTCCTGTACCGAGTAAGTAATAGGTTGGCGTATTAGTTAGTACGACGACGTACTGACATACTTACAGCCTGTACAGTGTACAGTATGACACTAGCAAAGTACTCCGCTAGCGCTCTTAGTGCACCTAGTGCGTAGTCAAATAAGGATGCTTATGAGTTGTTTGCTTTTGGCTTGTCAAATCAAAATAAATTGCCCAGCCCTGACTGGGGGGCCCAGTAGACTGGGAGAACAACTTTTAGTCCATAGGGCAATCAAATCATCGACCACCCTCTGCTTTCACAAGTCTTTAAAAAGCAATACAGTTTAAATTATCCTTCCCTCCGCCGTCTATCTCCCGTGCTTTTGGTTTTAAATCTCTCGTCACCCCCATTCATCTCACCCACAGAAATTCCTCTTCTCACCTGACTTTACAGAAGATATTTACATATCTTTAAAAGACAATATTCTTGTCTTGTTCCTGTCCTGTCTTGTGTAAACCCTACGACTTGCTCGTGTCTGCCTTGTTCTTACCCCATCCGACATCTCTATATATACCTTGCTCTCCCCGCGCCGCTCTTCCGCAACTTCAACAACAGCCAATTTTCGAATTTGTCAAGAAAAAAAAATAATCACAACAAATCATACCGCATGGGTGAATCGAACTGATTTTGATCGCATTAAACCCTTCCTCGTCTACGACCCTCTTCTGCTAGTAGAAGCTGGTATGCTCACCCGCACCCGCCGAGAATCAAATCACCCGGGCTAATTTACATTTCACCATAGATACCTGAACCGGTCTCACTTCTTCAGCCTTTTTACTTAAGAAGCATTCACGAGGCGATCGTTCAGCTTCACATCAAACGTCACCAAAATGTTGGCTTTAGAGTCCTCACGTCAACAACAATTCCCTTTCTTCTCGCATGATCAACTCGCTCTAGATCCCGAACTCATGGATTCATACGGGTTTTCCACCATGCAACAAAACATGCAGTCTCAGCCTCAAGAGCACCGTTCCTACCCACAGCAGAACTTTTACGATTCTTCATCTTCGTGGGTAGAACAGACTCCAGACATGGATTTCCAACAGAAGCAACCACACCATCAGATGCTCTACCCTGCGGGCCCTAACTCACCTCCCTCAATGGCCGCTTCGCACTACTCCGCTGCTTCTGGCCCTTCTGTTGCTAGTGCTTCTTCATCAGCCATGGGTTCTCCTTACGCCGGCGCTGCTCACACTTTTCAAGAATCATGGATCGATACTGCTAATGGACTGCTGGGTATGCCCATGATGATGCCTGAGATCGAATACCCCATGAACAGCATGGAGGGAGACTCTACATTTGGCACTTCTGCCAAGTTCCCTACAGTTGGTATGTGTTAATTCGTTGGGCAGGTGTTGAAGAAAATTGACTCACATGCATAGATCCTTCCGCAATTCACCACCCCATTCCTACTTCTATGCCTTTTGAAGACCATCAAGTCATGGGTCACTCTTCCGGATTCGTCTCCCCTGCCCAGATTGGCTCTCCCATGCCCAGCCACCAGAACCTCGGATTGACGCACATCCCTCAAATGAACACATCCTCTCCTTATCTTGGTGTACAGCACGCCAGAAGCTCTAGCGTCGCAGGCAGCGTCTTCGAACAATCAGCTTCAATCATCTCTTCTCTCTCCCCTCGCTCTCATCCCAGTCCAGCAGCCAGCAACACCGACGTAGAAGACGAAGGTCGCGAGAAACGACGATGCCCCTGGCCCGACTGCGGCCGCTCCTTCAAGGATCTCAAGGCCCACATGTTGACTCACCAGAGCGAGCGACCCGAGAAGTGCCCTATCGTCAACTGCGAATACCACCTGAAGGGCTTTGCGCGCAAATATGACAAGAACCGACACACCCTGACACATTACAAAGGCACAATGGTGTGTGGATTCTGTCCTGGATCCGGATCAGCGGCTGAGAAGAGCTTCAACCGCGCCGACGTATTCAAGCGTCATCTCATGTCTGTCCACGGCGTGGAACAGACTGCCCCTAACTGCCGCAAGAGAAGTCCCACATCTTCATCAATGGAACAGCAAAAGCCCCTTCCCGGATACAGCGAAGACGCTACTGGCAAGTGTTCTACTTGTTCCGCTACATTCAGCAATGCTCAAGACTTTTACGAGCATCTGGACGATTGTGTTCTCCGCGTTGTTCAACAGGAAGAGCCCAGTGAAGCGATCAACCAGAAAAGATTGGCCGAAGTCGCTCATGATGAAGACGTCAAGTTGACCATGGAGAAGCACAAGCTGCTGGATACAGCTAGCCCCGTGGGCAGCGATGAATATAACGAGGATGAACCTAATGACGACGCTGACGACGCTGATGACGCTGACGAATCTAATATTAATAATCTCAATAAAGACGGCCGATCCGGCAAAGGTTCGCTGTCAAAGTCCAACAGCCAAAAATCGGCATCGCGAGTTGTCCTGGGAGCCAACAGTGCAATCTCCAAAAACAACAAGCCTCGTGCCATCACCCGACGACGAGGGAACAGAAACAGCTACCCTCAATCGTGGGGCACGCCCGCCGCTAAAATGAAGACGAAGAAGCGAGTCCTCTGTGCTTACGATGGTTCTCGCCGTCTGTGGAAGGACGAAATGATGCTCGACAACGAGTTCGAGGTCCGCGTTGCTCTTCCCGGCGGTGCCGGCGACGGCACAAATCGGAATGCCTATGTGACTGACCTCGACGTCGTCAGCCTTCGAAGGATCGAAGGTGTCTTTAGCGCAACAGAGGAAGAGCGTGGCCCATGGGTGCCCGACAACTCAAACCGTCTGATGGGTCAGCCGGTTATGCTTTTGCCGGAGGTTACTCAGGAGGAATATGGGTTTGATATTGATGAGTTGATGGCATACAAGGAGCCTTACAACAGGCAAGATGGCTTGTGTGTTTAAATCTTCTCCATACCCTATCTTCTTTCCTCGTTATGATTTGTACCTTACATTGATATCATCGTTTCATATTTTGTTTTGGCATGTCATGAGTAAGCATGGAGCGTGTTTTGTCATTGATCTTCATTTTAAGCGATCGACTGGGTTATATCGGGGAATTCGGTGGCCTTGTCATTTCTTTCTCAAAGAGAAAAAAACCAACAATCTATTTGTGTTAATAGTCTATCTGCTTTGGTTTATCATCTGATGGTTTTAACGACTGATCGAAGGGATCACGTCTGTCTTGGACTCTGGAAGTTGGGACAATGTTTAAAGATCTCTATACTCAATTGAATTTGTGATACCACTCTATTCCTGCTCATCATCTGAAAGACTTTACCATTATCCGATAGGCCTATACTCTTATCAATTGCACGACTCATCGCTCACTCGACATCCTCACCTCTGCCGACAAACTTTACAAAAAACCCTTTTACAGACTCCAACATCGGTCTCTCCTCATGCCTCGCCCCCTCTACACTGACCATAACACAATTTTTGACTCCCGCCTCTACCCAATTCTCGCACAACCGTTTTGTCGCCCCATACCTTCCATTCCTAAACCTCGCCATAGCCTCCTGATCATGCATCTGATCTTCCCTTATCCTTCCCCTCGCAATCGCGTAAAAGATATCTGTGTCCTGATCCCCCGCCACAAACATCACCGGAATCTGTGCGATCGCCTTGACGTCTAACGGCGCGCCAAACACCTCCTCCCAATCCCCCACGCCATCCGGAAACTTCTGCTCAAAATCGAGCATCGTCTGCGTCCCTGGCGCACCGCACGCCAACGCCCGCACGCGCCGAGGATGCAGGTATGCAAATCGATGCACAAACTGTCCCCCGCCGCTATACCCATACAAACAAAATCTGGACGTATCAATTCTCCCAAACCGGGCAGCCGCTTCCGCAATCATCGAGAGTAATATATGGTCATATCTAATATCTCTGTACTTGATATACTTGTAATTCACCGTATCCTGCGGATCAATCAATCCCACGGGAAATAAAGGCGCAAGTAAAGCGCAGGAATGCGTTTCTGCGAAATCAGAGAATTCGCGGCGTAATGTATAAGGATTGCGGCCGCTGCCGTGTATCAGAACTATGAGATTCAATGATCCAGTTGTTGATGGGCGAGTGTAGTAGTTGCGTGGGATGTAGAGAAAGTAGCAGAATCGCGGATCTGATATACAGGTCCAGGCGGGGCTGCTGCCGGTGTAGAGGAGTTCGGAGGCGATGCGAGGGTCAATATTATCGAGGGATTGGATCGAGTCCATGCTTTCAATTTTGTAGCTTGCTAGCTCGTGATCCATTGACGTACAGTGAGTGGTATGTTCTGTCTGGGTGGTTGTTGAGATGTAGATGATTGTGAGATTTCGACAATTGGATTAACGGACTAACTCCGTTTCTCCGCCCCAGATTAGATTCTTATTTTGATTTCTTGCTTGTATTCTCCCATATCTGGTATCTCTAGTATATATACATTAAATGTCTTCTCAATCGATCAATGTTCTACAGCAACAATCACAAGCGCGCATATATCATCCACTTTCCCTCCCCGGTACCAATGACCGGGGTAGTATCTTTGAGCCTCTTTGGCAAAGGGTCCGTCTCGTCGCATGTCAACGCTGGCAAGTTTGGCTTCTCCGACTATTGAAGATGCTAGAAGGGCTTGGAGAGTATGGTGGTTTTTGAGGTGTGGGGTGGGCGAGATCGATCGAGAGGATGAGGATGAGGATGAGGACGAAGATGTGGATGAGGGAGATGATGGAGGAGACAGTCGATGTAACCCGCCAGGTGTAGTCAATGCCTGCAATTCCTCAGACGGACAGATAGCAGCATTCTTGGAACTTTCTGTCCATGCTCCGGTGGCCAGCATCCGGCCCGTGACTATCTTCAAGATATCTTGATTGTTAAGATTATCAAACACGCCATCCGTGGCGAGGACGAGAACGTCTCCATGTTGCATAGACAGAGTCGATACAGCCGCGTCTCGCGGCGAGTCCTCAAAATATACGCCGCCAAACATGTGTGCCTGTTCGCGCATCCGTCGCGGTATTATGTTCAATTGAAACGGTGTATTGAACGCATGGGTTTGTGGTACAGAGTATTGGTGAACTGCCCCGAGTCGAAAGAGGACAGATCCCGAGTCTCCAAGGCTGTGAAACGCGATATCTCGTTAGCAAAGACCATCTCGGTCGCCACAAGTCAAACCTAAAATTGGATACATACTTTGCCAATTCTACACGTCCATCCGTCTGCGCAATCCCCACTGACGCTGTAGTTCCACCCGCGGTAATACTCTCATCCGCGACCACAGAGTTGTATCCCATCTGCAAAAGCTCCTTTGGCCGTAATTTGCGCTGACCCGCCTCATCCGTCAACGCATGATGTGCCATGTACGTGCACAAGCCGTGTGAAACATCAGCCGGATCGATCTTATGTTCAGCCCATCCGCCCACGCCGTCTGCCACCGCAAAGGCAACGGCGCCAGTATCTGCCGCGCCAACTCTGCTTGCGAAGAAGGCATCTTCGCCACTTGCCGGTCTCTTTTGTGGCGCTTTTACCTCGCCGAGATTGTCAAGCGCAACGCCAATGGCGTCGTGTATGCTCGGATCGTAGTTGTAGGTATGTTTCTCGGGGTTGAAGCGACGTCCCTTGGCTGAACATGATCCGGCAATTCGGTAGGATATTCGTGATGACGATGATGATTGCGCCGGAGATGACGAGGAGAAGTATCGATTCAGTCGGACTGACCGTGTTACGTGACGAAGTGCGTGGTCCCGCGCGCAGAGACTGGAAGAAATTGAAATCATTTGTACAAGGGTTGATCGCACCATGCAGACATCCGTCACTGCCGAGGACCGTGTAGCCAGGAACATCCTCGCTGGCGGTCGAAATGGCGTCTGTATTCGATACCTTTCCAGCCCTGGTACGCACGATAGATGTCGTTTCTAGGTCATTCGCAATCACATATTATGTCGTCGTGCGAGTCGCAGAAGGTTGCTCGTGCTAGCTTCGCAGGCGATCGTTGCGATATACTCCCAAAGACGTCAAGCGCAGCATCTGCGCCTCTTTTGTCGTGATAAGCTTCGATTGACTCGAGTACGAGTATTTGGTCACATGAAAGCCACGTTCGAGGATATGTTACGATGGGTGCAGGGAAAAGTCCTTATTCACAGGGATGTCAAGTGGGCCAATTTGGCAGGCTGAGAAAGAGAGGGTTTACCGCGATTATCCGCGGTCTCGCCTTCGGGGAGGAGCCGCTCCACTTGCTGACGTCTTTACACGATTCAGTGTCTCTAGCTGTCTAGCAGATATGCTCGGTCTATAATCATACATAAATCATTCCAACAGGAAATATGTAGGCCAATTATTGATGGTTATTTGCTTGGTATGAGCATTCATTTGACACTATATACAATTCTTTTATATCCGATAACACCAACAACCAGGGTAATATCACATGGCGAGAATGAGCAAGTCAGACATTGAAAGCCAAAAACGGGATGATCAGTTCAGACGAGTAAGCTTTATACAGGACCGTCAGGCAATGATTTGATCGTGTCTTGGATAAGTTGAATGAGTTCATCAATATCCGGCCGATCAGCAGGCTCAACCTGTAAGCACTTTCGGACAATATCTTTGACAGATTCATTGATCCCGCCTTCGCTAGAGGACTGCGATGATCCGGATGCAGCAGGGGTACCGGATTTGGCCTTTCCTTTGGCACTGCTAGAGTTCTCATCCGGAAATCGCCAATCACCACCTAGAACACACATGCTCAAGCTACCTCCGGTTTCTTCACTGCGGGCTTCGAATGGACTTTTACCGACTAAGCAGGCATAAAGTGTGCAGCCAAGCGACCAGATGTCGACCTTGGTGTCGATGATAGAGCCAGTCTTTACGTCAAACAGTTCAGGGGCACGGTAGGGCATGGTGCTGTGCTCCGCCGCTGTGTCTTGAACCGCTAAAGCGAGGGATCGTGACGTGATAGCAATCGGGCTAGGTGCTAGGGACCCTAAGTCCATCAGAATTGGCGTTCTCCCGTCGTCATCAATCATAATGTTTCCTATGTGATATTAGCTAGAGTCACACTCGGCTGAGTTATGAGCTTTACCAGGTTTGATATCACGATGTGCATAAGGTCTGAATTCTCCTTCACCTACACCTTCCTGGCTGCGAGTCACTTCGTCGTCCATCAAAGGTTCCTGCTCAACATCATCATCGACTCCATGTGTATTCCTTCGCTTCGGTTTCCCGACCTTCCTGGATAGCTCTTCGTCCGCTTCCTCCCCTTCTCTTCGTACACCTTTGGCTTGACGGGTAGAAGCAGAGCCGCTTTTCACTCTGTATTGGTGCATAGCTTTTAGAGCTTTGGCGACACCCAGCATGAGTGTCATCAATTCTTTCTGGGGAAAGCTGGTATGATTGACGAGGTTCGCGTTAATGGCATCTTGGAGGTTGCCGCGCTGATAGTACGGGAGAAGGATATACACGGTTTTGCTGCTCGAATCGTCACCACCTCGGAATTTGTTCGCCGATTCATTCACTACGCAGTGATCGTAAGACCGGATAATATACGGATGTGGCGTGAAAAGACTGTATGCCTCGACTTCTTTCAACGCTTGCGACACTGATTCTTGGCCGAAAGGGCAACGTATTTTCTTCAACGCGAACAGTTCCGAGGTACTTTTATCTTGGACGAGGTAGACATAGGAAAATCCCCCCTGTTCAAAAAGTGAGTAAGTATTTAGACCAGATCAGCCGGACTTTCGATCACATATGCCTACCTCGCCCAGTAACCGGAGTAGTTTGAAACTGCGGTTGTTGATCTTCAGCTGTGGAGAACTAGGAAAGCAACACATGCAATCCGTAAATGTGTAGAGGAGGTCGAAGAAGTATTGCGCCATATCGAATTGAGCTATTGTACTTCCGTTTTGTCTGCGATCGATTTGCGACCAGACCGTGGATCGACGAGGTCTTGTTGCTCGATGGGATGAACGGAAGATGCACGGAATAGAGAGCTTCCAGAGCTTCCCGTGCAGTGGACCGCAGGAATCAAGTAAGGCTGCAACAGATTACTTCGATGATCGTATATAGACGCAATATCGACAACTCGAGCAATGCATGTACTACTGCGACTTGTTTCGTTGAAAGATATTCATATGCAGGTGGTAGTTGAAGTACGTAGTTCAGAGCGAAGACGTATGCGAGATCCGCATCAGCTCGGGCGGGTTGAGGTAGCGCCTGCCATTCGTAGAGGAACCCTCAGCAGGAAGGAGCGACCATGGTTCGCGCCTGCCGTTCCGACACGTTTAAATCTAAACATTAAGACGGTCATTCTTCTAGTCTCTACTTTTTTATCCTCTTATTTCGCTTCTCTATTATCTATTCCCTATATCGGCCAATTGACTGCTGTCGCATTTACGGACGGTTTGACTGCACACCTTGCCTACTGCTTACCCCTTTCTCTCGTAAGGGGACGAGGAAAAAGGGTCGCTCGTAAAGGAAAATGCTAGATTAACCTGCGTGGAGACTCGTTCTCATTGGCCGAGCGCGAATCTCTCACAATTCATCTTTCGGACATCCGACAACAACAGAGCTGGTCTACTTCATCCATGCAAGTAAGGACTGCCACTCTGTTACGGCACCTTTGACTGTGCTTTGGAATCGCTACATTCCAGATAGCTATTATTTAATTATACTTTCATTTATTTGCTGCTCTTTCGCAGGATGCTGCATTGCTGATCATCAGTCTGGTTTAATTGTTCTCCGTCCTAAGCTTGAATGATCCGAACCCCCACCAGCTCAACACGTTGGGCCTCCTGAGTCGACACTCCCTTTTCTTCGAAAGAAAACGATAACGAACCAAAACGCGCTTGATCATCGAGTCATATCTTTTGAACTGGTAACGATATCGGTTTCCTCGTCCGTACGGACATCAGCCAGTCACAAAGTCTCGAGCGTTGCGCAGACAGTCGATCGGCCGACAAAATCACAATGGCTCCCTCCGACGATATTCGGGTCGGTGATCAGGTCAATGTTCCTGGGGGTATGTATGGAACAGTTAAGTTCTTGGGAGTCGTGGATGGGAAACCAGGTCGGTTTGCAGGAATTGAATTGGCCACCGAACACGCTGCCAGGGGTAAAAACAACGGAGATGTCGACGGACGAAGCTATTTCAATACGACCGTTCCCGGTGCTGGCATCTTTGTACCCATTAATAACTCGAAATATGTCACTAAGCGAAATGTCGTCACGCCGCCAACTCCGTCTCGTCCTTCTGTAGTGACAAACTTCAGTAAATCGGTCGGTCCACCGTCAGTGGCTCGCCCCAGAGTGCGTCGTCCATCTCTTCCTCGTCCCGAGTCTCCGCGAAGTGCACCATCGACAAAATTGAACTTTGGCGCCCTACGGAGTCCATCAGCCACAGTCCCCAAACCAATGTCAGCCGGCTCGCTGGGTCCCAACGGCTATCCACGTAGCCCTCAAAAGCCCTCTTCGAGATTGTCGAATCGGCCGTCTTCCAGACTTAGTGTGGACGATGATGAGGTCCCTGCTTTGGCAAGGTCTACTATTGGAAGACCTAGCAGTGGTGGTCGTGGTGCTGGTAACCAGGAGATACAAGGACTACAAGAGAAGATCAAGTCACTGGAGCAGGAGCTTCAAGCACGTGATAGACAACTCGACGACCAAGCATCTGTGTTGACGGAGTTACAGCAGAGCATCACGGAACTGGAGGGACAAGACGGAGCTTCGATCCGGGCCCAGTTACGAGAAAAGAACGAGAAAATTGCGCAGCTTACGGCGGAATTCGACAGTCACCGCGCCGATTTCCGAAGCACCTTGGATACGCTCGAGGTGGCAGCTACGGAAACAGAAAGGGTCTACGAGAAGCGGCTGGATGAGCTCATGCAGCAGAATCGGGAATTACAAGACCGTGGTGAAGATGTAGAAGCAGTTGCGTTGCAACTGAAACAACTCGAAGAGCTGGTTTCCGAATTAGAAGAGGGGCTGGAAGATGCGCGACGGGGCGAAGCAGAAGCACGTGGCGAAGTTGAGTTTCTACGCGGTGAGGTGGAGCGAGCACAGTTGGAACTCAAACAGGAACGAGAAAAGTCCGCTGCTGCTTTGAAGGATGCCGAAGGCAGATGGAACAGTCGCGAGTTGGAACAAAAGGATGACGAAATTCGAGGCCTGAAAGCAATCATTCATTCACTCAGCCGTGGCGACGTCAATCCGGCTATGTTCAAAATGAATGGAACCTCTAATGGTGACTCGAGCTCCCATGATACTGAACGTATCTCTCAGCTGGAAGAGCAAATCAAGGAACTTGAGGGTGTCGCAGAGATTCGTTCAACCCGCATAGAAGAACTACAAAGAGAGCTTGGCCAGAGTCGTAGCCCACTTGGACGCGATTCGCCTGGACGCAACTCGCCAGTACGCAACTCTATCGGGTGGAATTCTCTCGGGCGAAATTCGATGAACGGATCGAGGAGTCGAAGCGGCACTGTCACCATTGCTCCATTAAGACAGATGAAATCGTCTCATTCTGCAAGAGGAAGCCGCAGCAGCAATCCTGTGAGTCACGGTCATAGTTTGTCAGATAGGACTGTGGTGCCCAACGATTGGCAAGAAACAAGTGGCAGTAGTGAGCATGGGCCTCTGCCGGTCAGCCCATACCAAGATTTTCCCAATCACCAAGACGACAATGATGACTTGCGTGATTCTGATAATCATTCCTCTGAAAGCGGCTCACTCTGGTGTGAGATTTGTGAAATCAATGGCCACGATATCCTTACCTGTACGACCTTTGGTGCAAATACAAATGGCACTGATTCTGATCACCAGCAATACGAGCAACACGACAACGAATTTGAGAAGCCACACATCGAGGCGATCGTGTCGTCCCCGGCAGAGATTCCAGCGAAGAATGAATCACTAGCGGTTGCGCACCAAGCTGAAGAGAAACCGGAGCCCGTGGAAGCTACCTCTCCTTTAGCCAAGCCTAGTCGTGACGCAAGTCTTCCAGGCTTGAACGGCATGTCGTCGTCCCTGGGCCCTGTAGCGGGGAAAGCTTCTGGGGTCATTGACGAAAGCAAGTGGTGTGCTTTATGTGAGCGAGATGGCCATGAGAGCATTGACTGTCCTTTCGAGGATTAGTCAAGTATGATGGGGACGAGTCACATGCCACGATATGACGACAAGGATCTCATCTTTTCATACGCAGTGTATTACATGATGTTTGACTGTCGCCATGAGCATTATGTTCTTTTCTGCTTTTCTGACGTTGATATTCATTCTTTGACCCTCACCAGGTCTGAATTTCCCTTGTACAAAATCGTTTCTCTTTTTTTGCATTTTTCGATCAACTTGCTGACTGGCTTAGCGATTTCCTTTTTCTCTTATCCAAGTTTCGAAACCCACTTGACATTTCCCCCTGTTTAACATCTCATGCATGAAGGGAGCCTTGACCGGGATACTTTTATCTAACTATTATTTATTGTATTAATACATAATTATTCAAAAAATGACACCTTATCACCATGAGTAGAGAGAGAGAGAGAGAGAGACATAGAACGGCTTCATCATCAATCCAGGTAGAATCAATCACTCTGGAAACCTCGACGGCTGCACAACCTCGCCTTCGGCAAACCTGGCCGCAGCCTTAGCACCACACTTCCCACAAGTCCTCTTCTCCTCATCGGCGGTAAACTCCTCCACGACTTCTTTGATCTGGCTCCCCAGATCTGTACACACAAATCTCTTCTCAAACACAATTGTTCCCTTCCCCTTACACTCATCACTCATACAATACCACCTCATCTCATCCTCTGCACCGTCCACGCGCGGCTGTTCCATTACTACGCCGATCGTATCCTTGAATCGAACGGGGCAATGCGGCGTGTTGGCTGGTAATAAGAACAGCGACCCTTCATGTACGGGAACATCTACGAAGGAAGGTGGGCTGGTGGATGTGTCGACGGTTTTGAGTAGCATGGATCCCCGGTATTGGTAGAAGAATTCGGGCGTGGAGTTGAGGTGGTAGTCTGTTCGCGCGTTCGGGCCGCCGACGATCATGACGGTATAGCCGGAGGAGGTGGATGGGTGGTAGACGCAGTAGTTGTTGACGGGGGGTTGGAGGAGGTGCGAGTTGGCTTCGAGCCTGGTTGAGCATTGTGTTAGAGAGAGTAGTTGCGTGTTGCGCGCGTGATACATGATGGCTTACCACTTGGGGATGTTGAGGGCCGGAGGGAGCATGTTGTGCGCTCTTTTATCTATCCGGAATATGACGAATGACAGAAAAAAAAGTATTGAGGTCTTGATCCTAAGCAACGTCTTTGGGTCTGGAAGGTTGATAAATTTGTGATGACAAACTGGATAATGTCTGAGGGGAACGGATGAGGGGTTTGTCCGTCTAGAAGAAATATCCGCCCACAGGCATCATTACTAAGAATTGACCTCCTGCTCTTTGCACTGCTACTTTCGCATGATTCAAGTACATCTACTATACAAGGGCGCAACGACATATGTCGAGTTGCGTTGCCTGATCGATTACTCAGTACTGTCTGCCATGTGCAATATAACTCATGCAGTCCGATAAGTAAGCCCTGCTAGACTTTCTTACCCCTACAACTGTGATCGAAGAACAAGAAACTCATATAGCAGAAATCACGGATACTGACCATGATAGCAACTTGCCAGTATGTATTCTATGGTTGTTGCTGTGTGCTCTGATGAGTCGAAAGGAAAATGTTATGACGCTTATCGCATCCCCTTATCGATAATCAGGTCACGTGCTGCTTATCGCATCAATTGAGCTTTACCCATTGTGGAATTTTAATCTTTTCAATTTTCTGAGGCTTGTCAAACCTCCAGCTTTCTACTGATTCCCTCGTACAACGGGGCAGGGGATCTACACCTGAGAAAAACATCACATTCCACTGGGACAGAGACAGGTTCCTCTCTAAATTTTAAACATGGCTCTCTCCCAACCCCCCGTGCGTCTTACGTCGCAAAAGAATTTCGCATACCGACTCGTCCTCGCAACTCTGACTGGCAAACCAGTCCATATCTCACAAATCCGCTCCAACTCACCTTCAAACCCGGGTCTCGCACCTCACGAAATCTCCTTCTTGCGCCTTCTCGAAGCAGTCACCAATGGCTCCCAAATGGAGATCTCGTACAGCGGTACCATCGTCGTATACAAACCAGGCCTGATTACCGGCAGCGCTGCAGGGTTGGGTACGACGAGCAGTGGGGTGATAACACATGAGATACCGTCAAATTGTACGCGCGGGATCAGTTACTTCTTGATCCCGCTGTGCCTTCTTGCGCCCTTCTCCAAGGCGCCAATGAATGTGCTTTTCACGGGACCGGGAGTGATTACCTCCGCGACACCGACGGGCGATATCTCGGCTGATGCGGTGCGAATGGCGATTTTGCCGCTCTACAAGATGTTTGGAATCTTTAATAATATCGAGCTGCGGATAATGCAGCGATCGAACCCGGGCCACAACGGGAAGGGAGGTGGAGGAGAAGTGCAATTGGTCTTTGGCCATCAGGTCCGCTTACCGAAGACGTTACATTTTATGAACCCTGGCAGAATAAAGACGGTCCGTGGCGTGGCGTATTCGACTGGTGTATCGGCTTCGAACAATGCGCGAATGATTCAGACTGCGCGAGGAGTATTGAATCCGTTGGTGCCGGATACGTATATTGCCTCTGATGCGTCGTCAGCCCCGCTCGTTCCTGCGCCTGAGAAATCAAATCCGGGAGGCAAGAAGAAGATTGGTCTCGGGTTCGGCTTGTTTTTGGTTGCGGAGTCTTCCACGGGGTGTCTGTTTTCGGCGGATATTGCTTCACCGCCGGATGGCGGTGTGCCGCCTGAGGATATTGGGAAGCAATGCGCGTATCAGTTGCTGGAGACTATCTCAAAGGGTGGGTGTGTTGCACCTGCGGCTGCACCGACAATGTTGATGCTCATGGCTATGGGGTCCGAAGATGTTGGACGATTGCAAGTGGGAAGAGAGGTGATTGGAGACGAAGGTATGGTTCAGTTTGCGCGTGACTTGACCAAGTTTGGAGCTGCTGGATGGGGGATCCGAGATGCTCCTGGCGACAATCACGATGGAGATGTAGTTGTCAGCGTGGTTGGGAAAGGCATTGGAAATGTGGGACGAAAAATTGCCTGATTCTGCACAAATTATCTATGCATTTCAATTCGAGCACGAGACGACTAGTTCGTGGAGGAGAGCTGCCACACAGACAATACCTCAGAGCGTTGCGAGAGAATGCCGCATTTTCTCTTGTCTGTATATAGGACGATGGCTCAAGCGAATCACGCCCGCGCACGTCCGAACGGCTCCAGCAGACAGTCTTGCGCTTTCTACCGACGAGGCGATGAGCACCTCAGTGCTTATATCTAGATACCCATCCGATGTACTAGACTTACGAAACTAATGTATATACTCTCAGTTGGATTCGCTTGTGAGAGTCTTTGTACACGCACTCATGACTGAGCGACTATAACATGGACAAACGCTCGCATTGCATATCTTGACACTTATATACAGACACCCGATACACGTAATTCTACTTTACAAAGCAGCAAGCGCCATGGCAACGGCAACACCACCCATAGCCCACTGCGCATTTCCAGTAATCTGCGGCATACCACCGGTACTCACACTAGACGAAGAAGCCTGTGCCGAGGCAGTGCCCGTGGATGCAGAGCTAGCAACAGTCGACAGACCAGAGGCAGTGGAAGCAGCGGAACCGGTGGAAGCAGCAGTCGTAGCACCGCTAGCGGCGGCCTTTGTGGTGGCAGAAGCAGTAGAAGCGGTGGCCGACGCACCGGTCGTGGCGGCGGCACCCCCCGCGACAGAGCCAGCAGTAACAGTCACAGGGATCCAGGCGGATGCGTAGTCGTCGCTGCCGAGAGTGGCGGACGATGTACCCGGGTAGTTGGCGTAGGAGCCGCCAATGGTCTCAGTGCAAACGGCTTCGGAGGCGCTGGTGTTGAGGTCGCATTGGAGGTCGGCGTATGCTCTGTTTTTTCAGTCAGCCGTGTCAAAGGCAAGGGAAAGGGGAAGACATACTCAGCCTTGTCGCCGTCAACGAGCTCCATAGACATGGTCTTGGGTCCTTCGACCAAAGTGAATCCAGTACCGGCGCCGCAGTCGGTGGCGTCGGTGCCGGGGGCACATGCGATCGCGTATGTAGTCGCCGTAGAGTCCTAAGAAATTCCATCAGAAACCATATCCACTCCATTCTTGATTAGATATGTACATACACCGCCAACGATGGAAGCAACCAGTGGCTGCTGGTCGAACCCAGGAAGGAAGAGCGTGGTCACGCTATCAGCGGCGACAACGGAGCTCAAAAGAGCCATGGCGACGGTAGTAGAACGCATTGTGATGAAAGTATTAAAGGATAAATAAGTAACTGCGTAAAGTAAATGACCAAATGAATAAATATAACTGAATTAAACGAGTGACTTCAGTTGAACTGTTAACAAGGACAAATAACGAATGTGTGTTACGCGGAGGAAAGAAGAATTGAAGATCAGCTCTGATATGCGGACCACATGGTGCAGCGTTCCTTTTTAAATTCCCACGGTAAGACATCCAACGCCACTCTTAAAGCCTTTTTCTTCAGCCAAATGACATATTCTCCTGCCTAATAACGGCGCGTGTCCTACAGCAGCTTAGCATCAATCGGTTTGGGAGGATTGATTGGGCAGTGATAGATCTAGAACGGGCCTAGAGGATTGAGGCTTGAAATTTCAGACTTGGCGCGCAGATTCGATAGTTTCATCTTTTCTGCATGCTGATTGGTTTGATCGCTGATTAGGGTTTGCGGCTCTGTCGGTGCTTCTCTAAATATAGCTTAGCCGGCTATGTGATTGGCTGAATTTGATTTTAGCTTGTGATTCTTTCCTCTTTAGGTATAAAGTATGTGGCGGATTATCGCGATGTGCCCCTGAATGCTAAGTCCGATCTCCGATGCCTCGATGAGACCATGTGTCTAAGACTTGTCTGGTTTCGAATAACACCTGCATAGTTTATGCTGATCTATAACAGACTGCTTTATATGTCACCGAATGATGTAACTGTATGGCAGTATGTTCATATGTCGACTCTTAAGAGATAGGTATGGTACTACGGAGGCACTGAATTAGCGTTGCAGTGTACATATGTGCAAAGTAGATACATGTAATTTTTATGCGAGTTCAGATAACCATAGAATTGTTTGTGAACGACCCCTCAACGCCAGTCTTCAGTAATCATAATCTATCATTAATCAATTCATGGGCATATATGTTCTATGATGTAGTCTAGCGTTGGTACATGGACCATGTCACATTACAAGTGAAAATTGTATAAAATCATTGCCGCCACCAAGCAGATTACACCTGGCAGACTGATACGCTGTGTCGAGGCGGCACCGGTTAATAACGCTCCAGTGGCACTGTTCGTCGTGCTCGATGCACTGGGTTTCGTAGTTGATGAGGAAACGCGACTGCTGGACACAATCGAGGTACTGGAGGCACCTGCTCCAGTAGATGAAACTGCACCTGCACCTGCACCAGTACCAGTGGTAGATCATACAGCTGAGCTTGAAGGAGCGACAGACGGGAAAGCAGAAGATGAGCTGGCCGAAGAAGTCGATACCGACGACACAGCCGAGCTGGAGGGAATGACTGATGGAACTGCGGAGGACGAGCTGGCTGACGAGGACATTATAGCTACTGCAGCTGGCGAGCTAGCAGTGACCAAGGTCAATATTGCAGCGCTAGAACTGGCTAGAGATGCACCACTCGAAGGCGCTAAACTCGCCGTCGGGGTCACTGTAGCAGTAGTGCAGGAAGTAGTCGGCGCGGGAGCGATCATCTGAATGTTGTCAAGTCTGACCACAGCGCCCGTGTAATCTGAGGGACGAACAATATGCGTATATAATCAGCTCATGGGTTCAATCCGTAGAACGCGTGAATGTGGTCGAAAAGCTGGTCTAGTCGATACTGCTAATCCAGATGCTGTAAGTTGTACCCCCAATCGAGGGAAGAGTCAAGCGAGCGAAAGTCGATTGCTCGAGGGAAAGGGAAAGCGAGAAAGACAAACGATGGTTTCTGCCACCGTGGAGGGATCATCTGGCTAATACAAAGGGGGCTTCATATTCCCAAGGATCCCTGATATAAAACTCCCCGTCTTCATCGGCTGTTTTTACTATCGATCTGTGAGAGTGGGCTACATGGCGTCAACTTTGGAAGTGAGCGCGGATGGCATATTTGAAGAAAGCTAGATCTCTAGTGTCGTGTCCGTCAACCGAAAATAATATGTAAACATGGTTTTGCTGTAAAGTTGTGCCACATGTATCGAAGACATCTCTGTCCAGCCTTAGGAGCACCTGATTGTTGGATCATGATTCATGATCTCGTACTCAAACATTGAAGTGAAATCGACTTGTTTCAACAACAGCCGTATAGTGGTTATTTTGCTTTCAAAACAACCGACAAGTTTCATACAACAGTGGTCAATTGTTCACAAGGCCAAAATATCGCCCAGTTCTAATCTGCGGTCAACGCCCAACCCCTTGGTCATGGACTAAGTCCTTCAACCGGAGGGCCAGAATGTTGTAGTAGACTGGTAACAAGCCGAATATCGGAGCAAGATACTCATGTTGAGGAAATGTGATTGTCCGCTTGAAGTTCGGCTTTTTCGGACTATGAAAAGAGGCATTGTGAATAGACCGAGAAGGTGACTCGGCATTTTGGAAGGGGTGGAAAACGATACCAGGACACTTGGAATAAAGATTGAGCCTTATAAATAGTCTCGAACAGAATTGTGTCTTTCTCTCTTCAATCTGTCCTGACGGTTTACTTTGAAATCTCTTTCTGGATCTTTTCCTACACACTCATAAAATGTTTGTTGAACGCAAACCTGGCAAAGCTGCACTCGATACCTCTGAGGGATCAGATCGGCCTGGAAGTGAAGAGGTAGATACTGAATTCCCTGAAGGCGGAACCAAAGCATGGCTGGTAGTACTAGGGGCATTTTGCGTATCGTTCTCAACTTTCGGATATATGAATGCTTTTGGGTAAGCCTGCTGTGTTCTCTCCCCTTGAAAAAGCCGGCTAATGGATCATGATAGAGTATACCAAGAGTATTATACTAAGTACACTCTGCGAGACGAAACAGAATCTAGTGTCGCTTGGATTGGGTCTGTTCAAATCTGCTTTTTGTTCTCTGGTAGCCTAGTTGGAGGGCCGTTATTCGACCGCTATGATGCTTCCGTAAGGATTGAAATGACACCCATAATTACTCACTGACCGTAGTGCTATAGGTCATCCATATACCAGCAATCTCCGTCGTGGTTTCAGTAATGATGACGTCCCTCTGCAAAAGATATTACCAGTTTATGCTTGCTCAAGGCATCCTAGGTGGAATCGCTTCTGGCATGTTGTTTGCCCCTGCCATGACATGTGTCAGCCACTATTTCCATAAGCGACGTGGTGCAGCTCTCGGAGCGACAATTTCTGGATCATCTATTGGTGGGGTGATATTTTCCATTGCCTTGAATAAGATGCTGGCGAATGAATCTCTTGGATTCGGCTGGTCTGTCCGCATCGTGGGATTCATTATCCTATTCATGATGTTGATAGCAATGGCAACACTGAGAGGGCGTCTGCCCACTCGCAAAGATAGAATCCTCCCGCCTTCAGCTTTTACTCGTGTTCTTTATACATCTATCACACTTGGGATCACGTTCATGATGTGGGGAGTTTTTACGCCTTTCTTCTATCTCCCCCAATATGCGCTTTCCCATGGCATTGATTCGCGACTTTCTTCTTACCTTTTGTCCATTCTCAACGCTGCCTCCATCTTTGGCAGAGTTCTGCCTGGCTTGATCGCCGACAAAATCGGCCGATTCAACGTCTTGATTTTCAATGGTCTTTGTACAGGGGTGTTACTCCTGTGCTGGCTTGCGGTCACGTCGGATGCTTCCATCATTGTTTTTGCGCTTCTGTATGGTTATTTTTCTGGTGGGATAGTATCGCTCATGTCCCCCTGTATCGCACAAGCGTCCCCAAGTCCGGATCAAATAGGAACCCATCTTGGAATGTCCTTGGCTGTCGTCGGCATTGCCGGTCTGACCGGAACCCCGATATGCGGTGCATTACTTGAGAAATATGGCGATTATACACAGCCTGTCATTTTCAGCGGCGTGATGGTGCTTGTCGGAGTTGTCTTTGCCGTTGTGGCAAGGTTGTGTCTACAGACCAAAATTCTGGCGATTGTGTGATTACATTCATCTTTCGAGGCATTATTCATTTTGATTCAGTTATTGTATAATAAGTCGGAAGGTAGTACTATCAGAGTCATTTAATTGAACTTCATTATCTCACTCTTAGCTAAAAAGACCCACTCAGATGAAAGACCAAGGTCATCTTGTGGTTTCTGAGGTCGTTCTTGTCTAGCATGTGGTGTCCCAAATTGTTGAAAGATAGCAAACTCTATCCATGAAATCTGGATATCATGACTAATTCTGATTTATTAAGACAAGAACTTGGATATAATGTCTTCCGAGAAGAGGGGCTCTACCTTCAGGGCGATATAAAAGAATATGACGAAGGTGGGAGGCCAGTTCAGTCAAAAAGCTTGCAGAAATGTGTAAGTATTGCTGTCATCGATGAAATCGAAATCTCCTGAGAGCTAGTTGTTCTTAGTTAGCACAAGCCAGATGCAGGAGCAAGAAAAGCACTTACAAATGAATCAAAGAAATCAGCCGTACCGTTGGAGAGCGTTGAATTCATTTCTTCTCGCAGATCACGCTCGCGAGGGACACTGCCATTAAGCAACCATTCAATATGAGCCCGTAACAGTTCAAGAGGTGGATGCTTACACTGGATCAAGTAGAGATGTGTCTGACTGGATAGCACGCTGCTGCATCCGAAGAGATGTGCATATGCTGATCACTCTATCTGCTGCCTCTTGATCTGATATTACGCGCAAGTCTGGCCATAGTCGATACTTTAGTAGGCCGATAATCATGCTGAGTATGTAGTACTCGTTTAGTCCCTGCAGAGCAACGTCGATCCTCTTTTCAAGGACTTGCAGCACTTTTTCAACAGTGGCAACGAGACATTTCGACACCATGGGGGAGATTGCTATAGTGGTCAAGTGACTAGTATCTACTAATCAATCAACGATTATGCTTTGCTTTGGGCTTCAAGCGATGCAGTCGACTTACCGCGTAGCCTAAGGTCTGTGTAAACTTCATGACAAATATTCAATGCTGCGAGAATCAATCCGACCTTGCAGGCTTGCTCCGGTATTTTCTCTTCATTTATAAGACTTTGATAACGATCAACCAACTTTACCGATGCCTCCAGTCTTGCACGTCGGCATATATTTGATTTGAACGATAGTGACGGCTGAATTGCAAGCTGATAATACAACAAGAGCATGTACTGATGCAGATGAATGAGCAAGAGCTGCTTCACGTACATTGCCGTCCGCTGTTGTCGTGGATTATTTTGAGGATCGTTCCACTCAGGGACACTCTGGAGTGCATCTTCCAACTTTTGTCCGAGCATCAAAACACGATCGAAGTCATCTTGCTCGCGACAACTATTAACAGACGCACATATCTCCAATCTGACACTCAAGGAGCTGCACAACTGGGATTGAAAGGATGTATCCGTAAAAACATCGTCTGGCACATTCTCCTGCATGTTATATTTGGAGTCTTGGAGGTCCTGAAGATTGTGATCATCAATATTAAAAGGCGGTTTCACGTAAAAGTCTTCGGAGCCGATGTTCGGCGGCATGCCTCGTTCCACCGCGGCTTGAAGATCCAACTCAACGATCGTCACCCATAATCTCCGACGCATTTCTCGCTGGTACGGTGATATTCTCGCTATTGGGGAAGCTTCACGATGGTAGCCTGCTGCCATGGCCCACCGAACGAGTGCCCCTGTGGACATCCAGAGCGAACTCTCTTGGATATAATTTGCACGCTTTGCAACGAGCAAAAGACAGTGAGTAGCTAAAACTTCCCAGGACTGAGGAGGTTGATTGACCAGGGAGTTCAGCCACGACTCTGCGACCGCGATCCAATAGCTGACAAGGTCATGACTGGGTTTCTGGCCAACATCATCGATGTTCAAATCTTGGTGAAAAATCGCAGCAGTAGCCGTTACAAGAAGGAGTTGCACCAGAAACGAAGCAGGAGTACCGAGTGGACTAATCCAATGGCGGTTGTACTCTGCCATGAAAGCCGATTTATCGAGCACTCGATGCAATACCTCGAACCGGTCGATGTAGGTCTGTACCAACGTGTCCGCAACCGGTTTCTTGGGAATCATTTTCAACAAATTGGATGCAATTGCAGTCTCATTTGCTGAAGAACGCTGCTGGTGTATATCGCGGGCTGCAGAATAAATCTGGTCGCGAAGTGAATTTATTGCCGGGTTTTGAGACTTGACTTGGACGATGTAGGATCGAAGCTCGGCAAACTAGGTATCACACCTGAGTAATTGCACTTTCGGGTAAGATGGAGTTGTATGACCTACCTGTTGATAAAAATTCAGAGGATAGCTACACCCGTAGAATGTGGTGATGCTCTCTTCTCCTTTCAAGTGCGTTGTTTCGACAAAGGAATTGGAGGAATTCGATGGTCCTTGTAACTTATCTGCCGAAGAATGGGATGCATGAAGGGGCATTTTCGTAGGACTTGAACCCATTTGATGTTGGTTTTCATGGGTAAGAGTCCCATGCGCGAATGGACTTCCCACTATATTATTACGATAGGTACACCTTTGCGCATATCCAGACTTCTCGCAACGGCTGCAGCATGGAGTCTCACGTCCACATTTGAGCTTGCGCTGGTGGCATTGTATACACGCCAATGGAGGACGTCGTTTCTTCACTCCCGGCTTGATCACACGTCGTGAATTCATCTTGTGGGGGTCTATCGAGGTTGTCTTCTGTTTCTGCGAGTTATCAGGTTGAATACATGTATGACTGGGCTCGAGTATTCATGCCTGCTTATATCGGCTCGGCAATTTCGGCAAATTGAGGGTCCGGCTCGGTGTAAGCCCAATCAATCATTATCTCGACTAAGGCTTCAAGGAGAGTCGGAGGGCGTACCCTGATCTAAAGTTATTGCAATAAATGCACGCACAGCTGATGTTACGATGCTTGGTTGCTACAGTAAGTGTAATAGACGGTGCATACTGGGCAAACTGTGCAACCCAGTAAGTCCTTAGGCCGAGACCGGAAAAGCAAGTGATCAATATGAGATTGGGCTTGTAGACCTGACCCAGCGAGCAATGCATGCACTCAATTTGGGGAATAGCTCTTGCAGAGATGACCCACGCCTGGCGCATGTCGCACCTCACAGAGCTTGCCCTAATAACATCAATCTAAGAGGTAGAAGGTCCATATATTTCGTTGCTCTATCATTCCCAGTACATACGACCATAGGGTGTGGAAAACAGGGCTTCCCGTCCGCTCAGCCGTACTTAAGCCACACGCCGGCTGGTTAGTAGTTGGGTGGGTGACCACCAGCGAATCCCAGCTGTTGTATGTTTTTGTTACTTCATCTTTTTACTGCATAGTTGGACCTAAGCCAGTACAGTAGGGCGCACTGCCACGTTCGCCTTCCAAGCTTTGCGAACCGCTCGAGTCAATGTTGGGATCGTTGAGTGCGAGAGCCTCCTTTTCAACAGGGGGGATGGGTTGAGATAGTGTTGGGTATTACCTAGGTATCCCATGTGTTTTCATGTCTTGACTCGTCAGCGAAGAAGCTGCCAGGTGATGTATCTTGCTGTACAATACTGCGGCACTAAATAATTGAGCTCCACAGATTCAAAAAATGGCCAGGCAACTTTATAGAAGTCCCCATACCGCGCATGAATGCACTGTGTTCCTGCACTAGTATGGCCAAGTCTGGTCATTAACTCATCAATAGGTCCACCTTCCAGGCAATCTGAACCTATGGCAGCGTGAGTCCGCGTCGATTTATATAGAGTACAAGAGCTCACAACTGATTGCGGAGGTTGTCACAATATTCACAGAAAGCATCCTGAAGAGCTGTCATTATATTCCACAATCTTATGAAAGGAACATTTAGGCTGTGGCTATATCTCAGCCACGTACTCAAGAGGCATTCGGAAAGAAGACTGAAGGAGTCAACACGTAGACGACTCTAAAATGCCCATTCTTATGACGCTGTAGTATCTGGAAAAAAAAAAAAAGAGGCAGAGGCCAAAAGCGTTCGCTCATGGTCAATCATCTTTGTTCTTGTTGATATGAAACATGCCCTGTGAGCAATCGCAGCCAAATTCCTTCTGGCTACTACGGCTCACCAAGTTTGAGTACGTTGGGTACTTTTCAATTGATGGGATACTGGTGAGTCCTCTCCAAGATTGAGTCCATCTGATTCCTGTTTGGGCGAGAATGACTTCTGAAGGCTGCTAACGTAGGATTCAATCTTTTTATAAAGCGGGTGTTGTGTCGTTAACCTTGGACCACCCTTCTGTAAAGCAGTCTCACACGCATTTACGGCATTCTCAATCTTCCCCTGTAGCTCATAGAGCTGTGCTAATTTGAACAACGCATAGACATAATCTGGATGCTCTTCACCTCGAGACTTTTCCACTCGACGAAGGACATCTAGAGTGAGGTTTTCGGCTTCCTCTAGTCGCCCTTTTCGTGCAAGCACTCGCGCAAGCTGACCGCATCCCATAAGGACTCCAAGATGATCTTCGCTAAGACTTCGTTTGCCGGCTGCTATTCCGTCTACTAACATCTCCTCTGCTTCATCAAGTTGACCAAGCTCAATGTTGACTTTTGCTAAGTTGCAAATCGCCCACAGTGTCCAGGGATGCTCCTTTCCTAGCTTCAATTCTCGTTGTCCAACCACTTTTTGCATCATTTCTTTTGCTTCAGAGAGCTTACCAAGGTCAAGCAAAGCCATCGCGAGATTGTTCAAAGTATTGAGTGTTTCTGGATCTGTATTTCCGAGCTTCTTTTCTCTTATTCGAAGGACTTGCTGGTGAGTTTCCTTGCTCTCCTGGAACTTATGCCAAGAACCAAGTATCAAACCCAGATTATCCAGAGCCACGAGTGTAGTGGGATGGTCATAACCTAGTGTTGCTTTCAATCGATTCGTAGTGATTCTTTGCAATTGAAGGGCTTCTTGATATTGCCCATGTAACCAGAATGACCGTCCAAGTTGATCCCTGGCAACGAGAGTATCATGATGTTCAGGGCCTAACACTTTCGATCGAGCCTCGACAACACGTTCTTGCAACGCAATAGCTTCTTCAAGACGTCCCAATCCCCAATAGACTGCAGCAAGACCAAGCATTGCCATCATAGTTCTTTCATTCTCATATCCCAATGTCGGTATCAATACGTCTTTGGTCATTGTCAGATATAATGCCGCTTCACTAAAACGACCACGCTCGCCATAGACGTAACCACATTTTGCAGCATTCAAAGCCTGATCACCCGCAATTAAAGCCAACGTTTGCTGAAAAAACTTTGCTACTGCAAGCTGGATTCGACCTACTTTACTAAGCAAAGAATCCACCCTCAGAGGACATATTGCAAGACACTCATCAAGATGGGGCAGTAGATCTTTCCTATACTCGGAATGATCATCTCCTACGTCTTCTGGCGGCAGCATGATCGATGCAGTAAGTGTATTGAGCGCAATTTGTGCCCATACGGCCTTTTCTTTTTTCCCGAGACGATCACGCGCCCACAAATGTACCAAAGGATGCAAAGAAAAGCTTGCATCTTTCCCGTCATAGTTTATCAAAGCCAACGCATATAATTCGTGAAGCGCTTCTCTCACCCGGTAAGGGTGAAGTGATGCCATATCGCCTCTGAGAAAATGTGGAAGTAGAAGAGGAGGATGTAAACGGGCTTTAACTGCATTCATCAACCTGGCTCTTGCTGATTTGGCACCTGAGGCGGAAAGTGATTTACGCCTGTTTTCTATTGCTCTTGTAAATATGTCGACTCGAATGTGCTCAAAATGGTAGAAACCGACAATATTGAGAATATCCACGGCGTCTTGACTTATCGTAGTGTTTTTTGACTGCAGATATCCGAACGAGAAGTCAAATGCAGAATAGATGACACCTTCATCCCCTTGTTCCTCGAGATCTGCTTTTGAACGAGACCTTGCTTGACGTTTGCTCCAATAGAGACTGTGAAAGTTCAAATAATCTTTCAAGTCACAGATTTTCCTGAAAACAGCTGTGCCCGCTTGGACCAATGCTAGAGCAAGATACCCAAGAGCCTTACTTATCTCTTGACCACAGTATTCTGTAGCTGTGTCCCACGGCCTGGCAATGTTAGCACTCTCTAGCAGCAGATGTAGTGCTTCTCCAGCTTTAAGTCCCTTCAATTCCATACTTCCGGCTGTACCGTGAATACGGAAATCTGGGTTCCTTGTTGTCACAAGAATGTGTCCTCTATCACAGCGAGGGAAGAGGCTCTTTAGATCAAGATCAGGATTGTCTGCGTTATCAATAATGAGCAACCATGGGTCTGTTGCTTGCGACAGCCAATACTTCCCGGCACTCTCGGTAGCCTCCAAACCACCTAGTTTGCCGATTGCTGCAAACGATGCTTTTGCTGTTTCGATAGATTTCGCGTGGATGGTGAAAACGGCCCAGTATCTATCGATGTTTCTTAGCAAATAGTCTAAGTGGCAGTGATAGTCAAAAGTGTTTACCGCTCTTTGTTGTCCTCTGCAAATTTGCAACATAGTTCAGTCTTTCCACAGCCTCCCATACCGTGAATCACAAAGCGCTTTTGCTTCTTCGGCGAGCTTGATTCGGGCGTGAAAAAAGTCTTTCGGAGCATAGTAAGAACCTCTTGACGACCAATAAAACCAAGAGATGTTTCCTGCGGAGTATTGAAGTGTTTGTTGCGAGGAATTTCAATGACAGGGCCCCCTTGAGAAAACAAGTGATCAAGACGGACTTCGAAATCCGGGCCAGCCAAATCACATGCATCGTTAGATCGTATCCTTGCAAGTGTATCAAGCTCCGTTTTCCAGCGGCGGGCTATAATAACTGGCGCCTCATTGCAATACCTCCCTAGTGCGGCAATGACTGTCCTATAACTTGATGAGTCTGGGGTTGAGAATTTTACCATGTCCAAGTGAGTTGCGTCGATGCCACACCGCTCAGTATTGTCCATTGTAGGCGCAGCAGAATCTTCTTCGACAAGGAATCTCATGTACCCGTTCATCTTCGTCGGCAGCTCCTCCCAAAAAAAGTAGATTCGAAATTTTTTCATAAGGGGAGCGAATTGTTCCGTGATTACTTGTAGGGTTGTGTAATCGTCTTCTGACCCCTTTCGCCATGATCCGTCGTTATCGGTCCCCTGACCAGCCAAGTCTCTGGACCGTGCTGCAGTGTTCAGGGCAAGCCAGCTGGCGGAATTCACACGGTCATGAGGTGTGCCAAAGAATAGTATGGCGTAAGTGGAGACGAAGATAGTATACAAATGCTGGACTTGAGAAGATGTCCTACTCGAAGAATAGGCCAGAGCCTTCTTCACCAGAATTCCTCCTAAACCATGACAAACGAAAATAATCGGCCTGTAGTCACAGCCCTCTATGCTTCTATCCGCCTGCAACGAAGCCACAAGAGTATGCGCATGTTTTTGGATTGTGTCAGCGCATTCCGAGCCACAGAATGAGGAAGGTGAAGCGTCGTAGCCAAATGTGAGCACCCGCGCGACTGGTATGTTTTCTGGTAAGAGGTCTCGAAGCCACAGAATTCTGCTTTCAGGATGTGTCCACGCTTTGGTCATATCCTCATTCAAACCATGAACGGCAACTATACTATCCAGACGTATTAGCCAATCCATTTCCCAGGACTACTATGTAATTATGGGACTCCTCTCACTCCACAACACGGCTTGCTCCGGTAGCCGGATCTCCACCTTGAATAAAATCAGGCTTATGGAGAAGACTGAGACCCGAAGGCATCTTCACATCGAAATGACAGTGGGAAATCTCTTCATGATTCAGCTTTCCAAGTGACTTTTGGATTCTCCCGTGATTGTCGAAAATTAGGATAACTGGCACATTGGGGGCTGGCGCTGAGAGGACTCTGCGCCGTACAGAGAATCCGGATTTGTAATGGGACCCTGACATCGTGGGACGGGCCGTGTTGCAGTCTTGCAGGGGTAAACCCACGCCCAATGGAATCTTGTGCCTGATCAGATCGTCGCTTTCTGTGGCGTTTACTAATGTGGAAGCAATGTGACTGAACCAGGTCTCTCACTGAATTAGTGTCACTATGACCGATAAGCATTTCATATGCTAAATCAGGCGGTGAAGGGTCAAATATAAAGGAGATACGAGGCCAGACGTACCATACACAGACATACATATATCACAGTATACACGGCGCTTTTATTAGGCGAAAATATTTTGTTCCCGTTGTGATTGATTTTAACCTGGCCAATTTGACACGCAGACCCGGCTCGGAAGGTCCACGCCCACAGACATGAACATCCAATATGCCCATTGGAATACGGACTTCAGCAAGGGCTATTCGTATATAACCATCTTCTATGTGTTTATTTTAGCCTTTTCCATACACCTGCTCCGCTACCTTGCCCGCGTCTACTCCGAGTATAAGGTATTGGCTATTTCCAAGTCATGGAATCGATGTCACTAACAGATCGTTCAGGCAGACATTGCTCTTGGCCAAAGTCACGGTTGCCAGTTACCTCCGGAACTCCCCAAGAGATGGCCCCTCGGGATTGATAGGATCAAGGAGCTGTGGGAATCTAATGCTGAAGGCAGACTGTTAGCCTTTCTGTGTACAGTCGCCAAGGACTATGAACCGCGCAATAACCTCACACAATACTTGTTATTCGGGCCGCGTGCCTTCCACGTTCTACATCCCAAGAACGTCGAATCCGTTCTGTCTACCAACTTCAAAGGTAGACTACCCTTGTACGCTATTGATCATATGTTGATTGACGTACGATCTTAATCAGACTACGGCTTTGGTGCACGGCGCAGTGTTTTTGCTCCTTTACTGGGGAATGGGATTTTCACACAAGAAGGCCAAGCCTGGAAACATTCGCGAGATTTACTGCGAAAACAGTTTGTTCAAATTCAGTATCGGAATCTAAATCTTTTTGGTGAACATGTGGACAACCTCTTAGCACATCTGCAAGTGCAAGGTGATTTCGATCTACAGCCGCTTTTCTTCAGTCTCACATTGGATACAACGACTTCTTTACTATTTGGCAAATCAGTCTACAGCCTAAGAGCGGGCATTGATCAGGCAAGTGAGAACAAAATATTCTCAGAATCCTTTAATCTTGCGCAGGAAGGTCTGGCAAAGCGCTTTCGTATCGCCCCATGGCATTTTCTCTACAACCCGCGAGACTTCAGACAAGCTTGTTCCAATGTTCACCGATTCGTGGAACGTTACATCAATGAATTGGGTCTTTTCGAAAGTCAGTCTGAAAAGAAGGCATCGTTTAGCTTCATCGACCTAATTGCGAAAGAATCTGCGAGCGTGCAAGATGTTCGTGATCAGCTTTTGAATATCTTATTGGCTGGCAGAGATACAACAGCGTGCTGTTTATCTTGGACTCTGTAGGTCCCTCGCTTTATTTGTTAAATGGTTTTCCCACCGTGATATGCTGGCCTCTATCTAACTTGGATCCAGTCGTCTGCTTGTTCGTCACGAAACTGTAATGACTCGCCTTCAACGAGAGATCGAGTCGATCATGGGAGATTCAGAACATCCAAACAGAGAGCAAATCAAAAAGATGTCATATCTTGCTTGTATCATTAAAGAAAGTATGTTCAATATCTCCCTCTGTTTCGTATATTCTAGAATGTTATCCTAGGTCTTCGTCTGTATCCACCAGTACCGTTGAACAACCGCCAAGCCATAAGGACCACGATGCTTCCCACTGGTGGCGGGCCAGATGGTGATAGCCCTATGCTTGTGCGGAAGGGCGAGCTAGTTGTGTTTTCGCAATACGTGAACTCGCGAAAGCAGAATATCTATGGCCCTGATGCAGATAACTTTAGACCTGAGAGATGGGAAGGGACGGAACTTGCAGATATTGGCTGGGCTTATTTTCCATTTAATGGCGGGCCACGGCAATGTTTGGGTGAAGATTTCGCTATGATGGAGGTTTCCTATACTATCGTGAGGCTTTTAAAGACTCTACACATAACATTGCCTGCAAATGCCAGAACCGAGCCTATCGGAAGTGAGAGGCAAAGATTGACCCTTGTTCTCTCGAGCGCAGATGGGTGCAAGGTGACAGTCAAGCTCAGGGATCGCACATAGGAAATCCTTTAACATGTGGCGCAAAGTCATAGGACGAGGTCGTCAATTCGGGCTGGAAGACATCCTTTAAATCTCATGCGTAATTCGTTTTTGTAGTACAATTGATATTATCGTTTTTCAGTGTGCAACGAACACTTCCTGTTCAGACTTGCAATCGCAGAGTGTATCTTAGTTTCACCCCGAATCGCCATCTAATCTGGGTCCACCAGATAATTCGATATGTACTAGAAACCCCTGCCTCACTTTTGCAACTAATGCCGGCAAGTCACATGAAAGCACTTGCATAGTCCAGTCGTTTTAGAGCACTAAGCGATATGGAGTACTCTCCTATCCTACACATAGGCCTTGGCTGGAATCGGAACCCAGTTACCATCTGCGAATCATATTCGGATCGGGGGACACCATGTAGTACACAGTATCTTCGAGTGACACGCTAGCTGGGATTGAAACGACCACACCAAGCAGACTTACGAGCTGGTGTAGATTATTATCATGTTGGCCACCTTCACTCTTTCAAATAAGTAGGCTTTTAGCAATGACGGCTCAAGATCCTGCTGAACAATTCGGCATACAGGAGCTGTATCGTCCATCGGAAGGACCCATCGAGATTGAGTAAGTGATGAGAATAAGTTTCTGTCGAGATATCCACAGTGGCATGACTCATTTTGAATAGTATCGTCGCTGTGCATGGTCTTAACGGCCACTCAATCAAGACTTGGACTTCGCAATCGCATGATGTCTGCTGGCTTAGCCACACTGACTTTCTACCAAAATATGTGAAACGCGCCAGGGTGCTTGTATGGGGCTATAATGCTAGTATTGCATCTGTGACAGGCAAAACAGCAAGTGCGGACCGAATTTTACAACACGCGCAGACGCTCGTGGCGCAGTTACAGGCTGACAGAGAGGTGAGTTTCATTGTCCGAGAACACTGAAGACACATACTAAGAACTGGTAGCTTGAAGAAGTCAGTGACAGACCAATTATCTTCGTCTGTCATTCATTGGGTGGGATCATAGTCAAGAGGGTGAGTGATCAAGACCATAGTCATAAGATCTAGTCGTACGACATTCTTTGTCACGAGTACTTTGTACTAACAATCTCTGGGTTGAGATTTCAGGCCCTAGCATACTCAGCAAGTCGAACCGCTCCGAATATCGCACATCTCCATGCCATTTACACCTGCACTTTTGCAATTCTTTTCTTTGGAACTCCGCATAGCGGTGCGAGTAAAGCACGCCTTCTCGGGAGTCTCCAGAAGCTTGCATCTCTCGCTTTACCAAAGGGTCTGGTGGATTTCGAATCGAGTCTATTGAGAGCCCTTGAACAGGAGTCAGAGACGCTTCAGAATATCACCGATCAATTTGCGCCATTAATGCCCAAGTTTCGTATATTCTTCTTTTGGGAACAGTTCAAGACGGATCTCAAGTACACCAAGGACTATATAGTGGATGAGATTAGCGCAGCACCTATACTGGACAACACAGAAAGATCTGGAATAGCTTCTGACCATAGAGGAATGTGCAAGTTTGACAGTCATACTTCGCAAAGTTTCCGAATCACGGTTTCAGCGCTGCGCAGATATGCTAAGGAGGCCCCACAAGTAATACAAGGTAGATGGTTGAAAATGATTGAGACATTGCATGACAACAGACGCCATGAAGCTGTGGAAGCGCTGAAATGTATACAATTGCCAGAAAGCTCTGAAATCTATCATAGTTTACCAGTGCTGACGGAGAAGAAGCAAGACAGATCTTGAATCAGCTTGATATTTCGAAACCAATATCTGATCCTAACTATTGTTTCCTGTATTTTGACGTACCTTGATCAATGAAATAAACAACCATAACTTTCACAAACGATGCATCTTCAGTTTGGTTTTGATGAAAACAGATAGCTTCCACTCGACTCTCTTGCAATTGATCTAGGTTGTGACGTCGCTTCCCTACCTACTTATTAGCTAGACTTTTTAGATTTACAGACAAACTGTAGTTGTTATGCTGCACGTGTCTCGGAGTCTGGAAATAGCTTCATACAACTGCTGGCTACAGGTTTCTATGGCAGGGGCTTTATATCCTTATATTTTCGTCGATTCTAGATGAAAGATGCCGCGTGGTAACAAGTATGACACCTCTACCCCATCACATAGCGTTAGGAGCCAGTCATGAATTTAGAACTAATCCTTCATATTGATTAGCTTACCTTCATAAGTTCATCAGCCTGTTCTCGAGCCAATTTTTCCTTGTATCGGGCCTGTAAAAAACCCACAGAAACCTTCTGTGAAACCAGCGGCCCTTCCATCTTTTGTCAATAATAATATACAATGCATTTACCGGCGAGCGTAGGCTCGTATCCGCTTATGGTTAGCAACCAGAGACCAGGCTGTAGGCCTATACATGTCAGGTTTAGGAATCCACCTCGACAGCAAACATCGGAGCTAGGGTGGGCAAGGTGCCATGCACAATGTACTTCGCAGGTAGCTATACATCTTCAGCTTTTGATACCCTTGTAGAACCTTGTCCATAATCGAGACACCCTTGGTCTATAAGGAGGGCATGATCAACTCAATCAGCTCAGCATTTGTCTCACCCGGTCTCCCGTCTTGATTGTGTAGGCAGTGATCGGAAGCAGGATCTGAGGACCGAGATCACCTAGTTGTAGACAACTGTGCGGCTACATAGGTTTTTATGTTCTTTAACTCATTTTCACAGCACAATGTTAGACACCAGCATATCATAGGTCTTGGCCATGTCAGAACGGAGGACAATTGACGAAAAAGAGAGTAGTACAGCCTCAGTAGCCATGCATCGAAGCCGCTACTTCAACCTATCCCGTCGGCGGGAAGCATTACTCAACGGAGACTGGAAAGATGGTTCGGGGAGATGGGCAGGGATTATGAAATGTCTCATGGACCAGTAAGCCAGCGCATTCAGGCTATTAGCTTCGGGTGAGGCAATCGTCGATGTGATATAGATAAGGACATAACCAAGGGGCTAATAGAAATCGTTACATTGCCAAATCAACGCTTCTACTTGTTGACCGATTGCTTCCACAAGTCAAATAAAATACGACCACGCGGGTGCCGTATGAACCGCGCCACATTCATCGTAAATAATCGTGAACCTATATATACATGTCTGTATACATTTGGCCACGCTACTGCAAACGTGACCAACGACCCCGCCCGAATTAGTCCCTGAGGCTGGGAATCGCCAATGTGTCTTACTTGAGGTAACACTGACTTCTCCTGCGCATCGGGCTTCTTGTTTTATTCGAGCAACTCCTGATTATAGAAAACTACCCACAAAGGACCGGGATTAACCAACCGCTTTCAGACTTTGAAATCCAACCTTATGCTCCTATAGGTCTCACAGACCCAAATCATGATTCCGACACTCAACAGCCTCTAACACTACTATATTCCATCGACGAAGTTGCCTTCCGAAGCCAGAGGCGTGTCTTTTAGCGGCGCTCCTACATGTCCCATGTCGGAACCGTCTATCGAAGATTACACGATTGGTTGGATATGTGCCTTGCAAGAAGAGTACGATGCTGGGTGTCGAATGCTCGATGATGAATTTATTGGTCCAGACACTAGCGAGATAAATGATAACAACACCTACGTGTTCGGTTGTGTTAATGGACATAATGTGGTTATTGGATGCTTGCCAGACGGCCGCTATGGCATCAGTCCTGCTACTAGAGTTGCCCAAGACATGATCCGATCGTTTCCCAGCTTGAGGTTCGCCTTGATGGTGGGGATTGGAGGAGGCGCCCCGACGCCGGAGAGGGACATCCGCCTCGGCGACGTCGTCGTCAGTGTACCCCAGGGCAAGCTCGGGGGTGTCATACAATACGATTTCGGCAAAAGGTTGTCGGACAGTCGGTTTAAACAAACAGGACAGCTGAATGCACCTCCAGAGGTGCTCCTCGGAGCTATTCCTGAGCTACGACGACGTTACAACGACCCTAGGAAGCCTGATAAAATTTCCAAATATTTGAGACTGATGGATGATATGCCTGGCTTTCAACGCCCTGCTGAAGACAAATTGTATCGTTCCGATTACGAGCATAAGGGTGGAAAGGATTGTTTGAAATGCGAGGCTGATGGATTGGAAAAGCGTCTACCGCGTAAAAATATCCGTGAAGTTACTGTCCACTATGGGATCGTTGCCTCTGCTAGTTCGGTAATGGAGGATGCCGTGGAAAGAAATCAGTATGCTCAAGATCCGGAACTAAATGTCCTGTGTTTTGAGATGGAAGCTAGTGGTTTGATGAACAATTTCCCTTGTCTGGTGATTCGGGGGATCTGTGCTTATTCGGATTCGCACAAATATGATGAGTGGCACAGATATGCAGCACTCACGGCTGCTGCCTATGCAAGGGAGCTTCTACATGTTTTGAAACCTAGAAAGGTGACTGGGTTATCGCCATGGGCAGGAAAAATAGATGACCGTATGTAGAAGTACTCCTCATCCTTCACCGATTCACTTTTCCTGTGGTAGCAAATTGCGAAGGGCAATATACATAGAGCGTCAGACGACGTTGATATTCAGAAACTGATAATCCATAGTTCTAGCAAACATTCAAGAAGGAGTTTCACGCATTGCCAGAGAGACCGATGAGATTATCCGTCATCATCACAGTCAAGAGGAGGAAAAAATCCTGGAGTGGCTCACGCCAGCCAACTATGCTCCACAGCAGAACGACCTCATCAGAAAACGACAATTAGGTACTGGCCAATGGTTACTGGCTTCGTCACAGTATCAAGATTGGCTAGAAAACAAGAAGCAGACGTTGTTCTGTCCAGGCATTCCGGGGGCAGGGAAGACAACTATTACCGCAATTGTGGTCGACCATCTACACAAATCATTATATAAGAACGCTACAATTGGAATCGCGTATATTTATTGCAACTTTAAGCGCCAAGGGGAACAAACAGCCGACTCCTTGCTCCTAAGTCTTTTGAAGCAATTAGCCCAGCATGCGCCATCTATGCCTGAGAATGTGAAGGCTCTCTATGGTGTTCATGTAAAGAAAGGAACGCGCCCTTCAACCGATGAAGTCATCAGGTCTGCTTTTTCTGTGATCGCGAGTTATTCCCGAGTCTTCATTCTAATTGACGCACTTGATGAATGTCAAGCATCTGACGGCTCCCGATCAAGGTTTCTATCCGAAGTTTTTAACCTTCAGGCCAAAAGCGGAGCGAGCGTGTTCGCTACTTCAAGATTCATTAGTGATATCACGGACAGGTTTAAATATAGTATAAACCTGGAAATCCGTGCTAGTGATGAGGATGTGGGAAGATATCTAGACGGTAATATGTCTAAGCTGCCGGCATTTGTGGGACGCAACCAAGACCTCCAAAACAAAATCAAAAATGCAGTAATAAACGCTGTTGATGGCATGTACGTGTTCACTTCCCACAGAGTACAAATATTTCTACTTATCTCAAACAGGTTTTTGCTAGCACGACTCTACCTAGATTCCCTCGACGATAAGTTGACTATTAAGGCTGTCGAGAGTTCCTTGAAACAATTTCAAGGACACAATCCAGCATCGGGTGAAGACAAGGTGCTTAATCTACTGTCGCAAGCATACGAACAAGCGATGGAGAGAATCAAAGGTCAAAAACCAGGCTTCCGTGAGCTTGCAGAGAACGTTCTGATATGGACTACATGTGCCAAAAGGCATCTAACCATATCAGAGCTTCAACATGCCCTTGCTGTGGAACTCGATACAACTGAGCTTGATACAAAGAATCTTCCAGAGATAGAAGATATGGTTTCCGTATGCGCGGGACTGGTCACGGTCGATAAAGAAAGTAACATCATCCGCTTGGTTCACTACACAACTCAGGATTACTTTAAAGGAACGCAGGCGAAGTGGTTCCGGGATGCAGAAACCAGAATTACTACAACCTGCCTAACCTACCTCTCATTTAGTCTCTTTGATAGTGGGTTTTGTGAAACGGAAAACGAATTTAAAAAGCGGTCGGAATCTCATCATCTCTACAGCTATGCTGCACAAAACTGGGGACAACATGCCCGAGTGTCTTCAATTGAGGACAAGAAGTTGATTTTGAATCTTCTTGAAAGTGAGACTAAGGTCTCTGCATGTAGCCAAGCTATGATGACGTCCAGAGACTACTGGGACTATACTTGGAAATATTCAAGGCAGATGAAAGGAGTGCACCTCGCAGCGTACTTTGGACTGGTTCGATCGATGGCGGATTTACTCGAGAGGCAGCATAATCTAGACTCTAAGGATAGGGATGGTCGCACGCCGTTGTCATGGGCTGCGGAAAATGGGCATCAGGCAGTGACAAAGCTGCTTCTTGATAATAATAGGGTTGACCCTGACTCTAAGGATGATAATGACATGACGCCACTGTCATGGGCTGCAATAAATGGCCATCATGAAGCGGTTGAACTACTGCTTAAAAACAATAGAGTTGATCCAGACTCCAAAAACACTGATTATGGCCTCTCGCCACTAGGGTGGGCCGCAAGGAAGGGGCGTGAGGCAGTGGTCAAGCTGCTGCTAAAAGATAGCAGGATTGACCCAAATTCTAGAGGTAGAAGAAGATTTGGCCGGACGCCGCTATCATGGGCTGCAGAGAATGGGCATAAGGCAGTGGTGAAGCTGCTGCTTGACGATGACAGAATTGATCCAAACTCTCAGGATGACAATGAAAGTTGTCAGACGCCACTGTCATGGGCTGCAGAAAATGGACATGATGAAGTGGTCAAGCTGCTGCTTGACGATGACAGAGTTGACCCAAACTCCAAGGATGAAATATTTGGCCGGACGCCACTATCATGGGCTGCAGTAAATAGGCATGAGGCAGTGATCAAGCTGCTGCTTAACGATGACAGAGTTGACCCAAACTCGAAGGAGGGAACATTTGGCCGGACGCCTCTATCATGTGCCGCAGAATATGGGTTTCAAGCAGTGGTCAAACTGCTACTTGAAAGCAATAAAGTCGACTCGAATTCCAAGGACAACGGTGGTGAGACGCCACTATTGTTGGCTGCAAAGAATGGGTATAAGGCAGTGGCCAAGTTGCTACTTGGCCATAAAGGAGTTGATTCAAACGCCGAGAGTAGATATGGCCAGATGCTAGTGTCGTGGGCTGCAAGAACCGGACAAAAGGTCATAGTTGAGCTGCTGATTGATAATCAAATCAAGACAGAATCCAAGTTCAGAGCTTTTGACCAGAAATCGCAATCAAGGGTTGCGAGAGGTTGGCATAAGGCGATGGTCAAATTACTGGAAGTTTTCAATAATTTACTCTAGCCACTTCCTATATCCACAGATTATACCACTCCAACTTCTCTCTTATAGTTTCAACTACCTTTTAGAGGCAGTTATGACATGAATGATACTTATAAAGTAAGGCTCTTATCATGGTAGAAAGTACTTGATATTTCGGTTAGATCTATACAGACTGTTAGGCTTCAGGCTTTGCAATAGGACTTATTTCAGGTAGGAGGCGAATTCCCATGCGACTGCACGGATTCGTCCTCTTCGCCACCATGGTTGAGCCTCGCAATTTCGTAGCACGGTGGACCTTACGATACACCGAGAACATTGTAAAAGTCCTGTCAACAGAGTCTCTCCGGGATTGCGAGGAATGAAGCAGCGATGCTGATAGTGGCAATGACGACCGTATGGAAATACCGCGAGCGCAGAGCCAATTTCTGGGACATGGAGTATCAAACGAAGAGATTGCAAATTATGTTCGACGATTTGGGCCGCGAGCTGGGGCAGATGTACATTGAGCGATGTGCACATTATGTATGTCAAGGAAATGACTAGATTTATGAGCAGAGTGAATATATCGACTATCAGAGAAATCATTATGGAGACGAGCAGGGCGTGTTGAATGACATGGATATCTAATTCGACTGTGATGAAAAATATTGACGATGAAAATGGACAAGAAGCTTTCACGAACCTCATGGAGCAGTACTTACACGCGGAAGTCATATGCTCATTCAAGATATTTTGATTCATCAAAGTCTTGAACATTTAATTTGAGGCCATCTTTGCTCAATTACCTGTGATTGTCACTTGAGAATCCTCGCATAATTCATCAAGGTCGGAAGACTACACAGGAACGTACAGCGCAAAAACTTCGTAAAACTAATGGTATGGCAATGAGTCAAGGAACATGCCATCATATAGTTGCATATGAATTAATGTTTCGAGAATGTTTGTAACACATGCTATCTTACATGATAAAGGCATATTCAATCCAGAACCAGCCATGAACTCACGTCCAGTAAACATCTCCCCGACTTTCTAGACCCTACATACAATACTGGAGTTGTCGAAGAACCCGGTATAAGCTTTGCATATACGCCGTGATGAAAAAGTGCGATTGATTTCTGGCAGAGATAGCTTTGCCAGGCCCTGCCCGGAGAATCATTAGCAGCAAATCGTTTGCATAAGCAGCAGGGTTTGCACATTGAGTTTACTGTATTCATTATGACTACAACTCATATAAGGTATGCGTCTTGAGTATCACTATGTAAGACCTCCATGCGCAAAGACGAAACGAGCATAATCCATTGTCAAACATAAATCCAGGCAGCCCGTGCCATGTATTATTCTATGTCAGAAATACGCCAAGTTCTCGGACTCGCTGCACCTCTTCCAAGTCAAAACTCTCGTCTTCATCCGGTATAAGGACCTCATTCATACGGTACGTCCAATAATCTTTGATAAACTCATGCAGTCCAAGCCCGAGCTCGTCGTATTTCCGACTAAACTCGACCATCAGATCATCTAGTTGACTGATTAGGCTGGCTTCTTCCTCTCTTATTTCTCGAATTTCTTCCTCGTCCACTCGTGTGAATCTCATTCTTAGTGGTAAAAGCCACAGCCGCTCATGCCAATCGCGGCCTCCCTTATTCTTATGACACGTATGAGTGAGCCCCAGAGCTTCAAAAGTGATGTATCTGACAACCTGTTCAGCATCATTGCACCTCTGATCTTTCGAAAACGGTACAATCCCAGAAATGTGAAACATTTCGATCATGGAAGCGAACTCGGTAATTGGGAATTCGTCATGAAGATTATCCGTCCCGTAGATCCCCCGGAGTAGTTGTTGTAACAAAGTGCAACTATGGCTCGAGCATGCGCATACACAGTCATCCTGAACCTCATCTGTCATGAGCTGACTAAAAAAACTTATAGTATCAGAATTCTGTTTCATCATGAGCGACCTTAGGCTTTCCTCTTGTCTATCATGCTTATTACGCCAAGTATAAAGCTTGATACCAAAGCACTCAACCAGATAGAAGACAGATGGGTAGCCTTCCCGGGAAAGTGTATAAAGGCTAGCGCCCCTTGACACCAACCAGTTGGCGATATCTAAGATAATATATGGATCTTGTTTATCATCAAGAGAGTTAAGATCCATGAATGTCACGACACCATCTCCATCACACTGGGTCAAGTCGGTAAACCCTGCCGCGTAAAGACGTTCAAAAATCGCTACGTCGAGATTCACAAAAGAATACACGGAGTACCTCTTGAAAAGCTGAATCTCTGACGGAGCCTCCACTTCGATACTACGGCTTATCAGTGTCTCATACACATCAAATGCCTTGGTGTCCAAGAGCGAGTTAGATGGTAGACAAAGCGCAGACAGGTCTTTATGTGGTAGACTGTCCATGGCTACTCGTTGGAGTTCACGCCGGCAAGTGACCAGGGCCGATATAAGCTCTGTCAGAAGGGAAGCATCCTTTGTACGGCATGCCGCGAGTAAATATAAAGGGCCGATGGACTGGGTATATTTCAGCAGTATGAAGGCGGACTGGATTTCTCCTCGACGACACGCTCGCACAAAAGTATTTCTAATTGCTGCTTTTCTTGGAGAAGGATCATGACTGGATGCTGGGTAATGCAAGGACGACTCTAGAAGAAGAATCAAACCCTCATGCCAGTCAAGGGATAAGGTAAGAAGGTCAAAGAATCCGCCAAATAGCGGGACATCGGGGCAGTGATGATCCTGAGCCAGTAAGCAGCGCTTGAGCGACGTTGCTGATCTAGATACAATAGCTAACTCAATTTCGAGGAATTCGAGACCTAAAAGGTCAGATATGATGTAACATTTTCGTGTTCTTCGGGGAATATACGGACCTTCAGGATTGTTTCTCAGTATACGGCGGACAGCTTCTGACGACGAATACTTCCATCCCCACTGATCTCCGTTCGCCACGGGAGAGTTTAGACATCCCCCAGAATCGAGCAGCATTTTTAGAATGCTCAATCCCACATCAAAAAGGGGAATACTTTCTTGCTGATCGGTGGGTTGAAGGTGACGGATAAGCGTATCTAGCGCTGATCTCCCGATATCATCACGCTCGTTGAATGGTACACCAGCATCGATTAGAACTCTTATCAACCCTTTCAAAGAGTTTTCAGACTCTAGATCTTCTGCAGCGCCTGCTACAAGAGAGACCCAGGACCATGAGGAGAATAACGCCTATATACAAGTGTTAGTATGGACATATGAATACACTGGATCCAAGATTCAACTTTACACACGTGCAAGATTGTACTGCCATCTTCGAGTCGATCGTTTGGAGCTGCCCTTCTCTCGTGAAAGAAACAGGAAAGCTTCGTCTTCGCCTCTTCTATCATGTCACCAAAGTCGGGTCGGAACCAGAAATCCACGTACGTTACGTTGCTGATAAAATCAAACACTGGAGAGTCGTGGTCCACAACAACCTGGAAATTGATGACTGGGCTAATGGCAAATGCTCCTGCACCCTTTGTACAAGTCATCACGATTTTGATTGAAAGACCTAAAACTTTGTTGCAAATGGTATAATTGCCAGCAATTCCAAAAACTTGCTGGCCAGCCACATGCAATGAGCAGGTTTCTTCATGCAGTGAAAATGTGGAGAACGAGGGTCTTGACGAAAACCATGACTTGAACTGAGGCTTTTGACGGCAAGTACAGTGTTGCGATAATTGTTCGAGCTGTGAGCTTGGGTATCTCCGCCTTCTTCGTAACCAGGAATTGATGAGTTGTTGTTGATCACAGAGGTCTCGTAGAGTGCTTGGTGGAGGCATTTTACGAGATATGGTAGCAGTCATAGTTGGAGCGGATAAGGGACTTTGTACACGCGCTTGAGAGATTGCTTGCTGTTCAACAACATCCAATATCTTCAAGGTTCTGAGGTCAACGGTCTGTATCTGCCTTTGCTGTCGACTCAGGAAAGCGCTTCGGTTGGTCAGTGACGATGCCTCAAGTCTGTGTTAACACTCGTGATCTTACCCAGTTAGAAGCTGAAGAGCCAGGCTTAGATTATCACGCAAGTCAGATACCAGCCCAGAAAGCGAGGTCAATGTCTCCTTCTTGAAAGGATAGGTCATCCTCTTGAACCGCATCCAATCATGTTTTCGTGCCGGCGGGCTTGAGACACCACTTGATTTGCATTTAGTTAAAATCACTTCTAGACGACGGCAGACTTCCTCGCAGGCTGATAGATTATCAAGTACCACGCGGCGATACAAATCAGGAATTTGCAGCTCATTTTCGGAAGACAGGAAGGTATTCAACACAGATAAAGTCTGCGAAAGACCGTCGACTTTGGTGGTGAAGGCCCGGATCTCATCGTCGTAATCGCGCCAGGGAGTGTAGTAACTCAAAAAGCCTTGACTGAGGGTGAGTCCCAGAGATATGACTCCGACCACCCCCGCGCTTACAGAAAATGGATCAGTCATGGTGTCGAATACGGACTAATGAAATACCCTACAAGATCATGAAAGATGATGAGGCTAGGATGACAGCCTCCGATTGTTTGTGGCCGAGGATATTCTAGCC
Organism: Talaromyces sp. PB3603; assembly: GCA_023625915.1. Taxonomy (NCBI): domain Eukaryota; kingdom Fungi; phylum Ascomycota; class Eurotiomycetes; order Eurotiales; family Trichocomaceae; genus Talaromyces; species Talaromyces sp. PB3603. The sequence continues at coordinate 1,094,842 of JAMAFY010000008.1, forward strand.
TTTTTTGCCCTGACGTAGCGCCGTTGGCCTTGATAGGCTCCACGTTGACACACTTACGAGGCTGAGGTGGTCCGACAAGCATTGGCGATCTCGCAACAATAGCCTAGAGTGAAGACTAGCACCCAATGTGGCGAAGCCAATGCATGTACCCGTGAGCAGTTCTGGATGAGCATAAAGTACAAGGCTAAGGCTCGGAAATTTCTGAACAGTTACCTTCTCGTACATGAGGCTGCTCGCCATTTTTTCCCCATCTCAGGATATATCCTATTCTATCTTTTTTCTTGTTGCTATCCTCCTATTATGCAACAGACCGTATGTAGGAATGTCTAGTCATTCGGGTGTCGATTTATTGAATGCGCTGTGAAAAGTACGGATAGATATACTTCCTAGAGCTGCGTGAGCTGCTCAATCTGTCCATCAGATGCTGCAGTGTAGCCCCAGCCTAATAACCTAGACTACACAGACTCAATATGTGTAGACTAGCCCACAGGTCAATAGACAGTATCTGAAAGGAAGCGTGAGAATCTCTACTCTTGTCGGTTTGCTGGCCAGTCTGAAGTCTGAATGATGTTCCAGAAACCAATCTGATATTGACCCCAATCTGCGGAGTGGAAATATGCCTGTGATAACATTCATGAAACATCACATGCGTATCATCTGTTGTCAACGAAGTTGAGGGCTTAGACTGCGGATGTCGCTTCCAGTGGATGTCCACTGGTAAAAAAAATCTACCCTCTAGACCAAAGCGAGAGAGGATAGAACCCGGTGTCTTGCCAATGAGCATTACTGACCCGCAGGAATGAAAGCCATAAATTGAGTATCATGGTATCAATGGCATCATTTAAAATTTGAGAGAAGATACGAGCCGTATCATTCAGTATCCATCGCCAGCTTTGTATTGACGCCCAGCAGCCCACGCTCGATAAACCGGGTCCGTACCCTTCTTTAATGCCTCCTTCTTCAATCTCGCCAACTCAGCAGTCTTCTCTTCAATTTCAGCCGTCAACATGATTCCCTGACTATCATCCTGCGACGGCTCTGCATCCGCCATTTCATCCAAGCTCAGCCTTATGCGAGCATCCTCATCCAATGTCCCCTCCAACTCCTGCCACTTGTTCAGCTCATCATTCGCATCCCGAATCCTCCACAGCGTCCGATAATAATAATTCACCTCGTCCTCCCCACCAAAACAAATCCCAAATCCATCACACAAACAAGCATTCTGCGACGGACACGAAACTTCTTGTGCTGTAAAAACCAAATGCCAAATATACTCCCACACCCGGCCGGACATGGTATCTCGCATGTCTGTATTGATCAACCACTGTCGATAGTGCACAAACCTCTCCCTCGGGATTGTGCGAACACGTTCCCTTGACAATGCAAATTGCGCGCAACACGGCTGGGACAGAACCTCCGGAATCTGCATATCGGGGAAAATTTCACTCCAAGCTTTGGCGATTAGTCTTTCTTCCTTTTTGCCGATGTCTTCATCGATGGCACCTGGCTTGAGGTGAGCGGGGCAACCGGGGGACCAGATGCAGCGCATATTCATGTACCCTTCGCGAATGACGCGTTCCAGGCTAATGCGACGCAGCATTTCAGCAGCATCAAAGTCAAAAATCTCTTCGTTGTGCCATGCGAATTGATGAGCATGCATGAATGCCATGATATCCGGCAAATTTTCGTAATTATCGATAATATAGGTCAAATAGACCATCGCCTCATGTCCTTTATCTCTCGGCGGATGTAAAGGCGCGGTGGGATCATCAGTTACGTAGATAGAAACATCCCAACCAGTGCCCTCAAGTTCTGACTTCGTCCAGGCGGTATCTTCGATCTTAGTCTTTGCCATAACCAGGGTCTTGGAATAATGCGCTCCTTGTGCTTTGGGAATCCCAGGCAGGAATGCGCTTATATTGAATGGCGGCGGAGAGCCGTCTGGCATATATGATGCAGGCCTTGGAGCATGTATTACATCTCCTAGTCCAACTTTTTGAGGGATACTGCGCCATTTACTGTCGCCTGACAAGAATAAATGCCATGCTGCGATGATTAGGGCAAAGGTGCAGACTGAGATCCCGAGGCCGGGGAGAGTATAGTTCGACCGGTGCATGAGGCCGGACGATTCGGATGAGATTGTGAGATGTGCTAGAGTAATGCAATTAACATCCCTACATGACCTTAGATTAAGAATTAAGTATTATTGTGAGAATCACCATAAATAAAGGTTGAATGGGTAGAGACGGACGATGTCAGAGATGTCTTGGTCTATTTACGTCGACATCCCGGAGAAAGGGGCACAGCCACGTGCTAGGCCGAGATTGGCTTAGTTCAATATGCGATCTCCGTTTGCATCTTTCGCGTTCACGAGAAGTACGTATATCAATTATATTCAGTCTCTCCAGAAGACATCTAAATAAAGTGTTGATCAAGCCTTTTGAAGAATCTGCCTCAATGCCCTCGGTGAGACACTTGATACTTCCCCAGTCCCAGCAACCAACTCAAACAGAAACTCATCAACACCCACATTTGCATACTTGTACGAATCCACTAATTCCCACGTAATTGACGATCCAGTCACAGGGCCAACAGCATCCGTTTCGCTTTTAGAAGAGCCAAATACGGCGCGGAAAGAATGATAGAGACATCCGTTTCGCTTCTGCTGCAATGACGTGGGATATAGGCGAATATCGGGGGTTACGATCCCGTTCAAAGCTTCGATGACTTGGAGCATGTCCACCGAGTTACTGATCCATTGGTCCACTTTGAGGCCGGGACCATCGTCTATGCTGATCGATAACGATGAGTTGGAGATCGTCGAATCTTGCGCGCTGAAGAACCCCGTGTAGACTTTGTCGGCCTCCTCTCTCGCTGCATCTTCCAATGCTGGAATCAATAAATTGGCAATCATATCCGTCAATGCAGCCACGAGAGCTGTAGTTCTCTCACCAGCTGCAAGGATTGTAAATCCAACATTGTAATCGGGTAACAGGGCGGTCATGGACGAGTAAGCGCCCAGGTCACCCGATTTGGTGTACAGGTCAACTACTCGTCCGTCGACATTCTTATATGAGTAGATCTCCCAAGGTGCGCCGACAGAATATGACGAGGAGGCAGTGTGGGTGATGGGTTTCAGCCATCGGCGCGTTGTCGCAGGCGATAGTAGAGTATTGTTGAGGATTGAGCGGGCGACGGTGGAAAGATCTTTGATAGAGGCGTATAAGCCGCCAGCCCTGTGGATACAATATGCAAATCAGAACATCATGGGAGTGATTGTGGAAGAAAGGATGGTACTTACGAAGTCTCGTCCCCGGCACTCAGACCCCAAAGACTGGTTGATGCGTTTCCTGGAATGATACCCACGTTATCTGCTGGTACCTCATAGTACGAACTATTCAGACCGAGAGGCTCGAAGAGGTATTCCTCCAATAAAATATCGTAAGTTTTGTTAGTGATCGCTTCCAGTGCATAGGATAGGATCTGGATAGCGGCGTTCGAGTAGATAGGAGTAAATGATGTAGGAGCCATCGGGTGAGTTTGCGTTATGCCGTCGAGGAACTCTGTATAGCATGTGGTCAGTACATTTTCTTTTGTCGCAGAACGCATAGAAAGCCAGACATACGAGCTCTCGTACAAGCCGCCGTCGCACCGCAAGGGGGCGTATCATTTTTACCCAAAGTCGGAAATCCGTCGGACGCAAGATTAGGATCTACAAGAGCTAGATCCGAAAATGCATCTTGACAATGACTCAGTTTATGTACATCACAATGCGCATGGAGAATAAAAACTTACAGTCTCTCCCCACGCCAGCAAGATGACTCGCCAACTCCTGAAGCGTCACATCGTCCCAACGTACGTAGTCAACCACATCATCTGCCGCATAAATGGCAGTCGCAGCCTTCAGCTCAGGAACCCATTTCGTAATCGGATCATGCAAAGATGCCTCTCCCACCGATGCGAGAAGCGTATACACAGTCCAAAGCTTTGAGGCACTACCAATTCGAAACACAGTATTCTCATCTACCTGCGTTACACCAGCAGAGGCATTCGCCGTCGCCGGCGATGTATAGAAATATTGAAACAAGGTATCAGTCCCATCCGGCGCGGCATCAGATGCGAAAATTTGGATTGCAAAGGAGGTATCCTGTGAATTCAGGATGAGTTTTGAGGAGGTAGAGTTTCCGGCAAGGATGATGTCTTCTAGCGTCGTCGTAAGGTTTGAGGTCATGGTTTGTAATGCGTTGCTGAACGAAAGGTTGCTGACGTGAGGGACGACGGGGCCGAGAAGGGGTGTGTATGTCGTTGCTTGGGCCATTATGGCTAGAAGGGCGAATATTGCGCTCCTCATATTGAATGTACTAGTTGCTTCTGTGATACGATAAACTTGTGTCTGGTAAAAGATGTTGAGCTGTTGATAGAGGGTTTGACTCTGTTAATGGGCTCAGGGGGCCTGTTTTATCTATTCAACAATTCACGAGCCTTCCATTTCCCGTAAAAGTCGATTCATGATCAACATCAAACGTGGGAGCCTTGAACTATCTCGAGTCTTAAAAGAGGCTTAGAATGAATCCTATTACAATCCTAACCATGATTTTTAGCGAGAAAGACAGGGTAATTGATGATTCGACGTAGATTTTCAGGCAGATTGATTTGTTTCAGCTCAATTAATAACTTGAATACCATCAAATGCTGATATACAGCCAACGTTTCGCTGCCAGCAACGTCGTTGATCTGACAATCACGGGAGGGGGCCTATTTATAGCAACATTTAGGGCTTAATTCGCAGTTGAGGAATTAGAAGCGTGCAAATCTGGGCGACCTCAGCCGCTTCCAAGGCTCATCGTCTTACTGCAAGTGTTATTTAGATGCCTACAGGAAGCAGAATGTGAATCATTATCCCAAGAAAAAAAACAAATGGTGTAAAAGTACGCTTTCTTGAGAGTTGCAGTATAGTCGGGAAAGGGAGGATCAAATCTCTTTCAAGTTCAACTCTAACTAGATTAACTCTTCCATTTGAAGGAGAAAAGGGTCAAACGTACTAATGTATATCCTTCATCGAGAAAAGGATAAGCGGGTGAAGGGGTATGATGCATGTTTGGAAAAAAACCAGGTTGTGAAAAGAGGGAAGAAGAAACGCCCATAAATGATATTTATTTGACATTGAGAGCAACAACAAGACAGGAAGACAGACAATGGTAAGCTTTTCGGTCAAGTCCTATACAAAAAGTGGATTAAAGTCAATCCATATCGTCGTCGTTAAGGTCTTCTACCGTTGGCGCTCGGGCTTTGCCTTTATTCGTTGAGGATGTTTCGGCATTTTGACCAGAGGATTCTGGAACATCATCCTTCCCGGATTCATGTGCTTCGGTGTTATGGTCGGCTCCCCATTGGAATGAAGGACTGATTCTACCATATTCGCTTCTAGGCTGCTCGTTTTCGTGATTATGTTCCGCTTCACTGCTGACTGGCTCGTATGGAACTCCTTCAGCTGCGGTGGTGTCTGATGGTTGATCGTCACCAGACGAGCGCGGAGGCTGAGCATCAAGAACTGCAGGTGATATTGACGCAGGAGTGGGAACGCCTGCTGCCGCTGTGGCGGCCGAAGGCTCTACTCGGACGAGAGGGGTCAAAGTCCAACCTGGTGGAAGTGTGAGCCCCTGTGGAAGTCGGCTATCACCAGCAGGAATTGGAGTCGACGACTGCCCGCTTAGTTGATGAACAGCGGCAGGCGGTGCTGTTGACGTGGACGTCGCTGTTGGAGGTACCGTCGGAGGGAAAGCAGCGGATGTTGGTTGTGGCTCTGTGAAAGGCTCAGACGGTAAAGGGTTTTGGTGCGCGGTTCGCAGTCGTTGAAGTTCGTTTTGCAGGTTACGTATGACATGTAATTGCTCTGCTGTAGCTCGTAGACTTTGATATTCGTGCGTAATCTGTTGTTCGAGATTTACCAACTGCTGCTGGATACTGGCCAGATTCGTTGGCATCATTGCAGGCTGTAGCACATTCAAGCCTTGCGGAAGAGGTTGAGGGATTTGAGGGTTTTGCTGGGCTTGATGTGGTCGACCGAATCCAAACCCAAACCCAATTTGCTGAGCTCCAGGGGGAATGTTCACAGGCGGTGCATTATTTCCATGAATCTGCTGATGCAAATTCCGAAACACGTCTCCCCGACCCGCACCAAAACCGATGCGAAATGGTCCGAATTGATATATTCGAGCCTGGGGTTGGCCATCTCCAGCTACATTATCTGGCGCAGGAGGCCGATTAGGGTCTGGCTGCGCCCCTGGAGCAGCATTCGGACCACCGTTATTGTTCGCCATATTTGCCAGGAATTGCTGGTTTCGTGGCACGATTACCGGTCGCCGACACATCGGACAATTCTGTTGCCGCTCCAACCAGCTTCTAAGGCATGCAAAATGAAGAATATGACCGCAAGGAAGCTTCTTTGGTCGAAGTCTCTCTGGAACGGCGCGTCTGGGACCTTCGCCTGCTGGTTGTTGCCACGGGACCATCTCTTCTCGGCAAATGATGCAGGTATCCTCCCTCGCTATCTCCTCTGCCGTTGCATCGGGATATCTTTCGTTCATATCTCTCGTCGCGGTACGGTACTTCATGAAATCGACGAGACGTCGGCCGAATGAACGGATGGTGACAACCACGTCTCTCAGTATATGGATGGGAAGACCGTAGAATGTGAATAAAATGGCGAAGAAGGTCAGGTACACGACCAGTTTGCAAAAGTCAGTTGTGAGGTCAAGGTAAAATACCCAGCGACCCTTTTCTTCCCAGCCAGGAATGTCAAGTTCCATCTCGTCCACATCGTTTTCATCGGGTAGGTTATCTGGAAGCCCTTCGGCGCCGGATTCTCGGTGTTGACGTATTACTCGGCCCCTGTCTGAACGGATCTCGGCTCTGCGCTCTGCTAATTTGACCATTTTCTGGCGGTACTTGATGTAGATTTCAACCAGTGAGATACAGTACCGCGCCAAAGTTGACGTAGACAAGATGGTGAGGATGGCGAATTCGAAGCCGAACATGACCATCATATCTGCGCGGGCTGACTCCAAAACGGTCCTTACCGCATAGTCCAGCATGAGAGCATCATAGGCGACAGATAATAACAGCGATGTGGCGAGACGGCCGTGGAATAAACGGGGATTCGCTGGCGGTTGCTGATCGAGGATCTCGACTCTCCCCTCACCGATCCAACCCCATACCTTGCCTACAAGTAGACAGACAAACATGACTAAGAACCATACCCCCAACTCCCCGCGAAATATAGTCATAGCAAGGCATGTTTCCGTCACGGCGAACCAGGCCTTTTCATACAGTTGTTCCGTCTCGATGGGGCGCAATTGTCCGTACAGGAGGCGCTGAGCGCCATAAAGGAAATATCCGGTAGCGACAAGAAATAAATTCGTCAAGATCTGTTTCATCGCAACCATCAGTCCGATGATCTGGATAGAGTCGGTCAGGAGCTTACTCACCATAAGGTTAGCGCTACTTTGGGAGAGATAGACGGCAGCTGCATAGAAATTGGATCGCTGATGCAATGCCTTTAAGATCACACCGGCAGCCAGGGTCACCGAGACCTAGATAGCCCTCGTCAGTATGCAGATGATCCAAGTGGTGGTGGTGAGCTCACCCCAGCATATGCCGCTAATCGCATGCTTGATTGCCGCTCTGAAGCTCAACAATGACAAACGATCATTGGCGTGTAAGCAAAAAGACAATAAGAAAGACACCCTCGAGTTAGGAAGGCATCCTTTATAGTTGAAAAGAGCACAAAGGCGATGGATCGCAGGTTGTGCAGCCGGTCTGAGCGATGGAAGGAGAACTGGAGAAGAGCTGTCAAAGTCGCGTGTCGAACAAGCCAGCTATCACTTTGGCTCGCGGAGTTGCCAGTTCCCGATCTCCTCCATATTAGTTAGTTAACTAAGTCAACTAGAAGTACCCCGCTTATGTCAGCCATAGCCAATTGCATCATATGTTACTTGTATGATTTCTTGAATACAATCTGATTCCATAATATTTTCTAGCTTGAATATCCAATTTTGTCCTTGTTGTCCTACCAAAGTCCAATTGCATGCGAGTTCGAGGCAGATCGAAGCCGAGTCCCACGTGACCGCTGATGACGCGGTATCAAAGAGACCCCAAATAACTTGATCGAGGACTCGCATCCCTTGAACCTTCGACGTATATCCCCCGATCGCGAATTGTGATGTGAACAACGCCGCAGAGAGCCTATGAAGCTGTAGCGCTCTCGAACAACATGAAGAATCGCGTCTGATTGAACTCTTATATCGTATGATTTTTTTGTTTACTGCTCCGAACCTTGGTGGAATACCCACAACATGACGAGCCAACGCCCACCACTTTTTACAGCATCCCGTGTGCAGACAGCGACCTATCTGCTCGGTGTCTGCCCGTTTTCGATCGCTTTTCTCGTTTTTCTCAATTCATCTGTATCATTTGTGGTGACGGATCTCGTTGGGCTTGAGAAAGGCGAAGGCGATGCGGTTGGATCACTCGGATTTGCGGATGAATTGTTGGCACTAATCGCTTGTCCGACTTGGGGACTGCTGTCCGATAAGGTCGGAGTTCGACATGCAAGTTGATCAAGCTCTGGATGATTGATCCACACGTACTAACGTGTACTTGTAGGTCTGCACTATTGGTTACACGATCATTGCCGTTTCGTTGGTTCTCTTCGTACAAGCCTCCAATGTCTACCCACAGCTTCTTCTCGGTCGATTACTTTTCAGCCTAGGAGGCTCGGCTGTCGCGACTATGGTGACGGCGACCTTACCTACAATCACCGGAGGCAATCTTCCTCAAGGTCCTGGTCTTCAACGACGCTCGCATCACGCCTGGAGGCCATCTCTATCGTCAGAGATCACAATTACCCCATCACGCTTTGAACGGAGTCAATCGCGAGAACTAATCCCCGAATCCACTCCTACTTCTTCATCTTCGCGACTGGCTGGATTTGTCGGGCTTTTCGCAGGCTGTGGTGCGCTAGTCTCACTGGCTGTGTTTCTACCACTTCCGGCATACTTTGAGAAATCTGGTTCATCGCCACCACATGCGATTCGACAAAGCTTTTATGTGGTTGCATCTGTAGCACTTTTAGTTGCATTTGCGTGTTTCTTCGGACTGCGAAACCTGCCTGGCGAAGAAGAGAAGCATATACAGTCGCTTTGGCGGGGCACTCGTACAGACGAAGAATATCCCGGCGATCGCCCAAGCATACTTACGAGCTATGGCAAAGACCTGCTTCATGCATTCAAACTCGGCTTTCGGCATCCCGATATTTGCCTAGGTTATGTCGGCGGTCTCGTTGCTCGGGCATCTTCAGTCGCAATATCACTATTTATACCATTGATTGTCAATTTCTACTATCGCAGGCTCGGACTGTGTCAACGGACTGATCAGGACAGACCACCTTCAGGGGGTCTAGGTGATATTAAAAAGTCTTGCCCAGAAGCCTATATACTGGCTTCCATCCTGACTGGCGTATCGCAGCTGATAGCTTTGCTTACTGCTCCAGTATTTGGCTACCTGTCCGAAAGATCGCGTCGGTACAACTTACCATTACTCTTTGCTGCACTCCTGGGTGTAGTAGGATATATTGCCTTCCCTTTGATTTTCAGTCCACGGTCTGAAGCGCCGCATGTAAGCGCCGGTGTCTTTGTCATGGTGTCTTTGATCGGAACCAGCCAAATAGGAGCAATCGTTTGCAGCTTAGGCATTCTCAGCAACGGTGTCTTAAACATCAATTCCAGCAACAAGCACCAGGGAAGCCTAGACACATCACAAGAGTCGACGGCCTTAGACCAGGACGGGATCGAGAACAGTTCTCATACAGAGCACGACCCGCTTATTACTAAACCAGCCGAAAGCCTCAATTTTCAAGACCTGAAACATCTGAAGGGGTGTATTGCAGGCATATACTCGCTGTATGGTGGAGCAGGTATACTTATATTGACGAAACTGGGTGGTCTGCTCTTCGATAAGTCATCGACAGGAGCTCCATTCTTCATTATGGCTGCATTTAATGGGGTCTTGCTGATTGCTGGCGTTGGGTGTATTGCATGGCGATATGGAAAGTCTGCATGAAATTTATGCCGATTCGGATGTACATGAAATTGTCGGGCATGTTGCCTGCTCTGCATACGTAGACAAATGAATCTTGTATTCCAATTGACTAAACAGACTGAAATTAATTTCTATCCAGCTCCAAGACGATTTGTCTAAACTCTCAACAAATAATATGTCCGTGAGCAGCGCCAAAAAAGAGTGAACTTATCGTATTCACAGATGATCATCTTTATGCCACCCATCAACCCCGCATGAGATCTCCACCAAAGATCCGGACTCCTAAGTTTATTCACACCACAAACCTTAACCTGACAACACCTCACGCTCCAAGACTGTAAGATTTGTGCCCAAAAGGATTCATACTAGCAACAAGATGAATCTTAGCCTGACAGAAAGCCTCCCCTCGCTCGTCTCGAGACGCTTTGCTAACGCAAAAGAGTCTGGAAGTCTGATCTTCTCAGCTACACATCTCGCCATATTGGGCAGTAGGCGTGGCATTGACGTATGCCCTCTTTTCCACATGAACAATCAAAAATAATTGACAACATGACATAGTACCAGCTTCGCTATTGCCCAGCCCTGTCCAGAAAGCCAGAGAAACAGACCACCCAAAAGAAACCTCCAGGCCCCAAACCAGATCCCTTTGAGAACCCAACTGGAGATTTAGTCATCACCGATGTATCTATACGACCGGAAAGTGAAAAAACTCACAACCTTGTTTTGAATAAGTACCCTGTGATACCGAATCATTTTATCCTCGCGACGAAGCGGTTTGAGAAGCAGACTGATCTTCTGGAGAAGGAGGATTTGGGGATTGCGTATGCTTGTTTAGAGGCTTGGGATGACCCAGGTGCCAGCAATGGGGCAGATATGAAGGATGGGTCAAAGAAAAGAAGGAGGCTATTTGCATTTTTCAATTCCGGCGAGGAGAGCGGCGCTTCGCAACCGCATAGGCACCTCCAGTTCCTTCCCATTGAGGATATGCGTGATCAACAAGAGGATCCAGAATCGATCAAACGATCTGCGTCATGGACGCCGTTGATTGACTTGTTACTGACCTCGCCGGACGTGGAAACTTCGTCGATCGGGATTCGACATTTGCCGAATTTACCGTTTCAGCATTTTGCGTTGCGCATCTCGTCTGAATCGCAAACAGTCGATGCACTGCATGAAATGTATCTGACCCTTTATCGCGCGGCACTTCTCGTCTCGACGCCATCATTGCCAACCATCACAACGACAGAACAAAACCGAACATCTGGTCCGGCGGCAATAAGCTACAATCTCGCCATGACGAGGGATATAATGATGATCTGTCCCCGACAGAAAGAGACTGCCAGTCTGCCTCGTTTAGGAGCTGATGCTAATGTATCGTTGAACGGGACCATACTGGCCGGTACACTGATGGTCAAGACGGAAGAGCAGTGGAACCATCTACGGGGCGATGGAGAGGCAATCAACGATTTGTTAGCGGAAGTTGGGATTCCCATTTGAGCTCTAGCTAATTATCTTGCACACTCTGTAGATATACATACTGTATACTTATCATAACCTTACAACAAAAAAGCAAGGAGGTATAGAAAGTTTTTCATTCCATTTCATTTCATTACTACATACGTCTTGCGATTTCCTGTCTGTTCACTGGAATTCTAATGTACATCTGGGCTCAACTAAAACTATCGATCGCGAAGAGAAAAAGCAACCGGGACATCCTCCGAATTTCAATGGTATCTTGGTGCCGTTCCGATACTCCTATCTAACGCCATCCAGAGATCCAAATAATTCCTTTGAATGCAAAAGGGAAGAGGGAGAAGAAAAAAACAAAAAAACGTAGCGAGCCCAGAAGAAAAGGGAATGATTGATCAGCATGGCGAGCGTTGAATCCTCATGATTCGACATTCACTTGCAAGCAAAGCAAGCAATGAAGAACGTAAGAGGTTTCAGAAGGTGCGCTTACGACGGGTGAGCTCGAACCACTTGCGCTTGGTAGTTGAGGCGCCGAACTGATATGTGCCGCCCCATGCCACGATGCGCTTCGCAACCTCTCTCCAGGGAATGTTCGCCTCAGTTCCCTCTGGCAGAGTTTGCACTGTGTAACGCGTGCCGGGACGATGACCAGTGACCCCTCCACGGCCACCGGCAGGCATTCCGTTGAGACTCTCTCTAGCGTACTTCATGACGACGCGAATGAGGAGACGCTTCTGTGTATATTGTAAGCAAAACTCGTTGGTGAAGAGTGAGAAATAAGGAATACTAACGTCAATCTCGTGCCAAACCGGCTTGCGGACACGCTCGTGCTTGGCCTTTGTGAAATTACGGAACCGGCCGCGGAGAGTAGATTCGGCATCAGGCCAGCCGGCGATAGCCTTGATTTGACCGTAAGAGAGCTTCAACTGTTTGCCCATGACGATGTAGCGATCTTTGGCAAGGTTGTCGCCGTCTGCTGGCAAGGGGATCTTTTGCATGGCCTGCAACTTGTGGAGTGGGATGCTGTCGACGACGGTCTGTCGATGGTACCCAGCTGTAGAAGCGGCCGATGAGGAAGTTGACGATGAGCGTGAGGTAGATGAGCGTCCAGAGTCAGACTCACCGGATATCCCACGCGCGTGTCCTGAGTGCTGGTGATCGGTTTTGGATGTAGTGGGTTGGTCTTCTCCAAGCACGTAGTGAGGTGCTCCTGCGGTATGGAATGGGGGAGTCACGTAGCGATAGAAGGTAGTGCCATGGCGAGAACGATCACCTCGAAGAGGGGTACCAGTTATAACTTTCTTCGAAGGATGAAGGTAATTCAAAGAGCAGTCTGGAGTGGTTGGACCATCGTTCACAATGCCCCCGGGAGGAGGAGTCATAGTCAAGCCGGGCGCGGTATAAGCTGGCACGGTCGAAGCACGCATGGAAGCCTGCATGGAGGAAGTAGACAGGTTCGCAGACGATGGCATCTGAGCCAATTCGCCATAGGGATTGTACTGATGATGGTACCCTATTCCCATCTGAGATCCAGACATGCCTTGAAGTGGAACAGAGTCATGGGCAGAGGTGCTGTAGGGATTGCTGCTATAGGCTTTGGCGTAGGCGCTGCTGCCATAGGAAGTATTGCCGTAAGAAGCGGTTCCGTAGGAAGCAGCGCCATAGTTAGGACCTCCAAAAGTTGAGCTGCCATGGGATGTAATGCCAGAGGTAGCAGTGCTAAAGTAATGAGTCTCGTAAGGGGGCGAGTATGGCTGAGTTTGGTATGGCTGAGGCTGGTACGTAGTCGGGGAAAAAGAAAAATAGCCAGCAGTACCACTGTCGTCAGCGACTTGAGCAGTGTCATGTCCCTCAGCACCCCTGGTGATGTCTCCAATTGTTGGCAAGTGAGAGTGGGAATAGTAGGCCGAACTTAATGGATAGTGGAAAGATTGAATCCATTCTCCAGAGTCGACAGTATCGGAATGGTAAGCACAGCCATATTCTTCAATGTAGCCATTTGAGGATGAGGAGGTGGAGGGTCTGATACTTGAGAAGCCTTGAAGGCCCTCTTCGATGGTTGACCAGGCTATCTCGTGTTTGATTTCCTGAGCAGGTGAGGACTCGGACTGATACTGGATTTCATGCTCAGATTCGGCCTGATTCTCGTGAATTGACTCATGCCCAACCTCGAGCTCATGTTCATGTTCGTGATCAGGCTCATTCTCAGATTCAGATTCAAGATCAGCTTCATGATCAGATTCTTCTTCCACCTCGTGCTCCATCTGAAAGTCGGGGACAAATTCAGACTCAGGATCCGCGCAGAGACAAGGAGACAAAGGCTCAGGATAAGAGATGGGCGGGCTCAGGAGACGCTGGGGGACAAAAGGGGCATCACGATATACATTGAGGGTAAAGGCCTGATTCATAGCGACGAAGCCAGGGTCAGGATCGTCCCACTTGGGAGATATCATGATCGACTCTATCTGATATCAACAAGCAGACACGAGACAAGATTGCCCTTCTCGAAGGACTTGGAGATAGGAAAGACGGGGCGATATAGCCAAGGAAGTAAGAACGATACGAAGGAGTTGGTGACAAGAGCAAGAAAAAGACCAGTCGAGAATGACTGACAGAAAAGCCAGAGACGAGGGGTGGCTGGCAGACGATGGATAGGAAGAGGGAGGAAAATATGGGAGGGGGGAATAGGTAAACCAAAACACAATCTCCTCGTCGTCAGGACTGGTGGGACCCTCCGCTCCAGTTGGTTTTCCCGTTGCCCTTCGTCTTTGATGTGAATTGATATTGGGTAATTATCAATTATCAGCTGACTATTCTGTCCTCAACGTTGGGACAGCAAGAATGGATAAGAATAGTCGTGTCAGGGAAGAATAATCGAGGAAAAGATAGTCCTCTCTGATTATGAAAGAAGCATTCTCGTCAATAGCTTACGCAGGCTCACTAGTCTGATACTTTGACAGACCTGCATGACATGGATACTTACTCAAGTCTTGCATCTTGATCTTCGTTCAGTTTTCTCTCTCCATAGCTGATATCTAGATCGACGGTCTTTCTTAGGTTTGCATGAAGCTGTAGACGTCGAGGATCCACATGACAAGATCAGTCAAACACGTTAGGTTACTTTAGTTGAACTAAGAACTCATTTCTTTTTTTATGCTTCTGTTCCTGTCTACATACCTATGTTCAGCTAAATGAAACCAAAAGAGACGAAACCGTAGGAGGAATCCAAAACCTGCGGGAACAGCAGATACATAGACCCAATCTCGAATTGTTCGACCTTTTTTTTTTCATCAGGGAGAAATCCCCTACGTCTCGTTTGATTGGATCATTTTCAGCCTTGTGAAGTGTTTATATGCACCTCCAGGCCGAATTGCACGTTATTTCCTTCCAGAAGGTTTCTAAGTCTTCTGGGGTATTTTCTTGCATTGGCTCTGCTGCATTAGGCGTGAGAAATGCATTAGTGAGACGTGAGTTTGGTCCCTCTCGGTGAGTTTGACGCACCAGGAGATTTTTTCCAACTGCAACTAACCTTTTCTCATCTTTCCAGGACTCCTGACGGATTCTACAAACGGAAAAAAGTAACACGCTAGAAGGATGAATAGAACAGAAAAAGCAAGTACATGCTATACACGAATGAAGAAATGTTCTAGAAGAAGATGCAGAAGGCCCAATAAGGGAATCGGAGTCGACTCAAAATTGAGACGTCAGGGCCTAGTCAGTCAGCCACTTGAATACCGCAAGAAATCCATTGGGAGCTAGTGGGCGATAGGCTCATGAAATAATATCCAGAATCTTGATACCTACTACATGGCGCCTGCATATAAGCAGCCTTGATGCTGCCGGGAATAACTGGGGGAGTGGGGGGGCGGGTATACAGGTCAAGATCGATCACAGATTTACGAGAAGTCTCAGGCTCGCACTGACGAGAAGTGGATTACGAGAAGGTGCCGTTGTTGGAGCGTTATTGTTCCTTTCAGCCGTCGTGTCGTGTCCTCCTGCGTGATCTTTCTAGCGGCCTGCAGATACTACGACCTGGCACGTTGTCGTCAAGATAAACGTCCTACGATTCATGGCTCCTTCTAGGATACGCCCTGGCGATTATCACCATTCCTTGATATGATATCATCCAATATAACAAACCAATATGTATAAGTTCGAAATCGGTTGAGATGTACCGCAGATCGCTTGTGATTCCGATATCGTCCGCTTGTATATGAGACGAGGCGAGGCGGCTCTATCATTATCGTATATAGACGCGGTGCAGTCGGCATTGTGCCATTTTTGTAGGCCTAGATATACAGTCATTCCTCGAAAAAGCACCTGTTGGGACCTAAATTCTCTCTCAGTCCAAGTGCTCTCGTATGTGCTCCGAATCTCGTGTATGACCAGTCTTTCTCCCCAATATTTGACTCCAAGAACGCAACTCAGGATTGATTCGACAAGTACACAGGCCATACTAGTGGCGCTTAGTCTCCAGTCCTATGGCGTCCGGATGCAAATCAACCCAATTCCGCCGGACGCTTCTGCAGCCATCTAGGACGGATGGAGTGCAGCGTGCATCAATGGGAGAGGTGCAGTCCAGTCTCATACTGACATTGTCAATAGAACTCAGAGAAATCCGGGTTTTCTATCTGGGTCTGCCGAATGCACCATCGATTATCGACTATCGCCTATACAAATTATGCAGTGAGTTGGATTTTGGAATAATGTGACGAAGCTGCCTGCCGAAACGTGTATGCCGACAAATCCGATGGAAGCAATCAAAAAATCTCTACAGACGTGCTCTTTCTTGTAGAAAATTAGATATCAACAGCAGATGCATAGTGAATCTTATAAATGTTCCATGATGATGGTGATGGTGGTAAATAAGAGAGAGCGGTGTATAGGGCGGTGAAAGAGTTCTGCCGGTCACTTTGCAGCTCCGTCAGTGATTCCCCGCATAAAACAGCTGCTCTGCCTTCAACAATGAACTACTTTTCTCTGATTACACCACACTGTGCATTGTGAATATCTTATATTTGCATATTAGGCTTTTTGATGCTTTTTCTTCCGAAGTGGGAAATTCCTTGAAGACTTAGGGCTTGCTAGGGTTTTGTGTGATTGGGTCTCACAGCATGATCACAACGACCTAGACAGGAACGACATCATAGCCTCACCTTATTCCAACCTCACCTCTCCATCTTGCTCAAGACAACGGACAATCAGGAGTACAAGGAAAAGGTGGCAAAGAGATCTCGATCAGGATGAGTTTGTCCACTGCTTTCGATGCTTCTAAGTCAGGTGACGGCATGGTTGGAGACAACTCTTTGACTGAAGCAAAACAGGCCAATTACATCAAAGTCGATGGTAAGTTCTGCTCTTCCCACATGTCTTCGTACATCGATATTGATAGACTATCAAGAAGCGCCAAAATTTGATCTAGAGTCTTATATCGCAAATTACAAAGGTATTAGCCTCGCTTTTTACCTCAAACAAACGACTCATCATCGATACAGGCCGCACGCGTTTTGAACGATTACTTCTCATCGGCAAATGCTCCACCGTTCTATCCCTCGACGCCCTCAGACTAGCAGTCGCCGAAGCAAGATCCGGTAAAGACGTCGAACGATACGAGCTCGCAGTCGAAGCATTAAAGCAAGCAGCACCACACGACTCAGACGCAGTCCTCGATCAACGATGGGTGGATGTCACAAAGCAGACTGTCAGATCTGAGACGGACAAGCTTGAGCACGAATTGAAAGGCTATAAAAATAACCTCATCAAGGAGAGCATACGTGTAGGTTCGCGTCAGAGATCGGACAAAAGGATGAAGCTGATTTGTACAGATGGGCACCGATGATCTAGCTTCACATTATCATGCCGTCGGTGATTTAGCATCTGCCTCAAAAGCTTATGCTCGGCTCAAAGACAACTGCACCACGCCCAGTCACTTTGCCGCGATGCACCTCAAAACGATCAACGTCGCAATCGACCGTGGCGACTGGTTTGGCGTCCTGCAAGCTGTCGCACGATACAGATCCGGACCCAAACCAGAGGATGACCAGTCTAAAAATGCAGCAAAAATATCATCTGCAACAGGTCTAGCTCAGCTCGGGCAGGGTAATTTTCTAGATGCTGCGAATCAGTTTCTTGGTGCCGAGCCTACTTTGGGTGATAGTTACAATGAAGTTCTCACCGCAAACGATGTCGCGGTGTATGGTGGGCTATGTGCCCTGGCTTCCATGGACCGAAATGAGTTGCAACGCCGGGTGCTGGAAAATAGCCAATTCCGAAACTATCTTGAGCTAGAACCTCATATCCGTCGCGCAATCTCATTCTTCTGCACCTCCAAGTTTCGCTCCTGCTTAGACATTCTTGAAGAATACAAAGCGGATTATTTGCTAGACATTCATCTTCAACGTCATATTCCAGCATTGTACAACCAGATCCGGACCAAGTCGATACAGCAATATGCCGTCCCTTTCAGCCGGGTTTCCCTCGATGCCATGGCAAAGGTCTTTGCGCCCAAGGTTGTCGGAGGTGTTGCATCGCCCACTGAGATCGGATCACCATTTGTACAGGAACTGATCAAATTGATCGAAAACGGCACTCTGGACGCACGTATTGATTTGGAGAAGGGCTTGCTTGTTTCAAAACAGACGGACCTGCGCAAAGATGTGATCAAGGAAGCTTTAGAGAGCGTGGAGGAATATGTGAATGAGGCCCATTTACGATTGATTCGGACAAACCTCGTCAATGCAGGAATTGAGATTCGTGTCACTCCTGGGCCGATGGCTACCGAGGAATTATCAGGACGAGCTCCATGGTAGTAAGCGTCACGACACGAAGAGCTTTCAGTAAGAGATATGGCTAATGGCTAATGGCTAATGGATACGAGGACATGATTAGATCTTAGATCATACAATAAATGAACATGACAATGACTTCAATAGTCATTCTGCACGCTATCAAAGTAAAATCACAGCTTAGCCTCAGCCCGCGGAAGGAGTTTGATATCCTCAAATGGCAAACCCAAATACTCCCACATTTGATGGAATCTGACAACAACCCATTAACGTCCTGACCTCAGAACTGATGCAAGGTAAAGTACGTACCGATCACTCCCGAAAAACGGCTCCTCCCCAACAATCTTCCCCTGCCCATCAGCATCGTCAGTCTTCACAACCCAAAAGAAGGGCGCCCCGTACGCGCCTCTGTCCAACGCCTCCTGCGTCTTTGCGGTCAGTGCTTCCTTCCATTTTTTGTCTGTCATTGCCGCGGTCAGAATTTCTTCGGCTTGCTCAGGCGAGAAACCCGCTTCAGGTGATGCCAGTAATTCGCGGAGTACGTCGGGCTTGGAGATATCCTGATGTTTGTACAGGAACCACTGCCAATAGAGGTGAATCGTGTTCTCGAATTGGGCGGAGGCGTAGGTGTGTTTTATGTACGTTAGGGCTCGTTGCGGCTGTCACATCCATACCAATTAACCATGTTCGACCGCTCGGATCGTTCAATAAAAAAAAAAAAAAAAAAATGAGAGAAGGACATACGAGAATAGTAAGAATGGGGAAGAATTTCGGCATGGTGAAGGGCTCAATTTTCCAATATTGGATTGCGCGCTTGAGTTCGAGACTGCCGAATTTGGCTTTTGCAGGAATGGTCCAGGGAGGAGTGTTTCCTTGGTTGAAAGCATCAGATCTCTTGCGTGTGTGTTGATTGTGTCAGGACTTATGTAGGGGCAAGGATGGCTACCGGAGAGATTCATGATTCCGCCTAGGAAGATGGGGTGCATCCTGGATAGTTACATCGTCAGGTCAATCCAGTGTCTATTATTAAGAAGTTGTCTGTGGAAAGAGACGGACTCGATCTTAACGCCATGACTAGCAAGGACCTCACGCACTCTTTCCAAGTACGTAAAAGCGAAGTACGAGTATGGTGATACTATCTCAGTATCATATCAATTTCTGTCTCCAAACACCGATCCATCTCAACGTACCGCAGTCGTAGTAAGCATGGATAACGCCACCCATCGTGACACTCGCTTATGTTGTAATTAGAAGGCTAAAGTGAATGGACAGTGCAAATTGCGTGATTGAGGAATTATGGATTTGTGATCGGTGGCTGCACAGAAACTTAAATGGTAGCTTAATGTGATATCAGGTTTGACTGGGGAAGACCGGTGTCTCTCACGATGCCGCTTTATTAGTAGATTTGAGCCGAGGTTGATTCGAATAAGGTGATTCCAAATCATATTACGTACTGGTTCAGGGTGAATTCAAGGATATCGTTCTGGTGTGTGCTTACAGTACAGTATGTTAACATGGATTGTTTTGGATTGTCACTTCTACTATACTTGTACATTCTGAGTAAGCTATACAAATGCGCAGTGACAGGTTGAAGCATGCATATGCAGATACCGGGGTAAGTTTAAAGCGGCACCAATTTCGGTTATGATACTACAAGCTCCAGCCTCCGATCGACTTCTCGAGCAACGTCCAGCAGTGATCAGCCAATACGACTCGATTAATGACACGATGTATCAATTCCTCGAGAAAAGCGGAGTATATTCTAGGTTCATCTACTTGCACGACCTCGGCCACAAGCCAACGTCCACTCTATTGGCACAAGTTGATCACTCATCAATAAATAAGCGCCGAATTACCGTGAAGAGTACCGCGTTTGGAGATCTGGAGTGTTGCTATATAATAGGAAACTGACATATAGAGTAGAAGTATCATAGTGGCGGTCTTTACATATTCGGCTCGATAATTGGATTTGCTGTGTATCTCGGTAAGTATTAGTAGTAAAGAGCCCGAGCATGATTTCGTGGGAGTGAAACATATACATTGATGAACAAAGCTGATCCGTCCACCAGTCTGAATTACGGACCCCAGACGACATAAGTCTGCAGCCATGTCAAATCAGAAAATGGCAAAGCAAGTCGCCCTCGTCATCGGAGCTTCTCGCGGCATTGGGCGACAGATAGCCATTGACCTGGCTCGCAACGGATACGCTGGTGCGTCAACTCCGGTCTCCATGTCTGCAAGGACATACCGAGGTTTAGATACATGGATTGACACATTTAGTCGTTGTCGCTGCCAAAACAACGTCGAACCCATACGATCCCGAAACCACCTTCCCACCACCCCCCAACTCGGCCTCATCAACCATCAACACCGTCGCCCGCGAAATCACCGAATTGCACAACGGAACATGCAGCGCAATTGCAGTTGACGTCCGCGATGTTTCCCAGATCAACTTTCTTGTAGCAGAGACAGTACGCATCTACGGCCGACTCGATGTACTTGTCTACAACTCCGGCGCGATTTGGTGGTCGTCAGTGGAGAACACGCCTGTCAAGAGATTTCAGTTGATGCAACAGATCAATCCGGAAGGATTGTATGCGAGTGTGTATGCTGCGTTGCCATTTTTTGAGCGCAATCAATGGAAGGGGAGGATAATTGTTGTTTCGCCGCCCATTTATTCGAGGTTCTTTAAGGGAAAGACGGCGTATGCCATGGGTTTGTTTCCCCTGTTCCTTTTTCGCTGTTCCTTTTGTGACTATGTACATTACTGGGTAGGGGCTGATGAGGGCGCTGGTGTAGGCAAAGTCGGTATGAGCGTACTGACAAAAGGGCTCGCGATGGATTTCGAGAGACAAGGACAGAAGAATATGGCTATCACTAGTCTGTGGCCCGCAGTGGTATGACCTTTCGTCTTATCTCAATGCCGTGAGCCCGCTAATCGTGAAAATAGTCCATCGAGTCCGCAGCAACGGGCGACATGGTCCGCAAAGACCCAACGACTGAACGCGACCTCCGCAAAGCCGTACATCTCTCCCCTTCCTTCTTTCCCTGGTGCTATACGAACTAAGCTAACCTTGTGTCAAACAGACAATATTTTCTGACGCAGTCCTCGCGATACTCAATGCCCCCGTAGAGAAAGTCAATGGCCTCCTGGACCTCGACGAAGACTTTCTTCGACGCGAATGCGGCGTCACGGACTTTTCGAAATACACCATTGTCCCCGGCTCAACTCCGAGAAGGATCATGCCGGCCAAGTTTCCGGTTCTAGAAGTTGCAGAGCAGAACGATGAGGGGAGGAGAATGGACAGCGCGCAATCAAGGGCTGATAGGGCAAAGATTTGATACTTGTGATTTTCTGGCATAGATTGGAGGATCGTAAGTTCATTCATTCTCGTTGAGTTGGGGTGGATAGTATACTATTTGCAGAAATTTGTACAACGTGGTAGTAAACTCAGCAAAATCAGCAATGAATAACGTGACAGACAGATAGGCATGATAAACGCTCAATTGCTAGTCATGATTCGCTTCACGTATGTGGCAGAAAAAGAGAACAATTTGAAAAGCATGACATCATAAACATATATCATCATAGAATCCAAACACCAACACCTACAAACCATGAGGAAAGGGGTAAATCACATCATAAGGAAGACCAAATCAGAAGCAAGCTCCGGAATCTTGTCCAAAAGCTCCCTCAATCCACCTCCCGGAGCAGTAATAGCACTAACCCCTGAGCCCGGACCATGACTAGGCGACGAAGGCACGGGGATAGGTGTAGGTGTATACACAGCCAACTCACGCATCTTACAAGCTGCGTACTGAGCCACGAGCTTGCGCAGCTCGCATTCCCGTAGCAGGGTTGCCGACGTCTGTGATTCAGGCTCGAAGCGTGTTGTGTTTTCGTATGTATACTTCAGGATGTCGAGGAACATCTTGGCGTAGGCGTTGAAGCGGAGTGATTCCATGTCTGGTGTCTGATGGTTCAGGGCGCGTTGGCTGTGGAGGTCGTCGTCGTTGTCGGCGGGTGGGTCGAGCGGGTAGTCGACGAGGGAGGTGTGAAGCTTTTGGAGACAGAGTTGGGCGAGTCCCGGGATCAGGTAGCGGGTTGCAAAAACGTAGACTTTGGCGTGAAAGAGGATGTAAGGTACAACGAATGTCTGGACAGGGGTTGGTGTCGTCACGCCAGACCCCTCGCTGCGGTCTTGGTGGAAGTAATCGATTTCAGCAAAGTCGTTCCACGATTTGACGCCTTTCTTGCGCGGAGTAGATGACATCGGGTGGCTTGCAAACGATGTATCGATCAATGGGATTGTGTGCTGTTGTGGCGAGAGGCGTGGTGGTGATGGAGGCTGTGGTGGTGGCTGTTGCTGATTCTGCGATTGAAGCCTGCGGGCGTGAGACAGCTTATCCTCGTAATCGCGCCTTCTTGAGAAGTTCTGAGAGGGTGCAGGCTGGTCCCACCAGTCTCCATCATCTCCGTCAATATCTCCATCGTCACCTGTATCCGTCTCAATAGCGCATTCCGGGTCGTAGTCACGGACGACGGGTTTGGAAATCTTCGGAGTAGCCTCCTGCTGTTGACCATCCCTGAGGTCAAACGGTGGAGTAGACGGAGGAGTTAGACTCTTTGGCACGGTGTCCTCAAAGCCATTCGCAGCCACGACTGTGTCTTTTCGCTTCTTCTTTTTATCCTTCCTGCTATGTCGTCTCGAAAGCGGAAAGGCCGGTTCAATCTCCTCTTCGGGCGGTGGTTGTGGCCTGTCCTGTATGACTACCACCTCTCTCTTGTTTTCAGCTGGAGGAGTGTTCCCTTTAAAAGACGTTCCGTTCCGCTGCGGTGAATGTTCGGCTGGATGCGCGAATGGATTATCCCACCCGTCATCTACACCTGCCGTCTGTGTAATTGCCAAGGGGGTCTCCGCGTATCTGCGCACCGGTGGCCTGGCATCGATTCGATCAGCGAATGGAGGTGGTGTCGGAGCTGGAGGAGGCAAAAATGAAGCCGACGATTGAGTTCGTAGTATATTGATATTCTGTGGCGGCGACTGCTGCTGCTCACTATTCGGGACATGACCATTCGGTGTATCTCCACCACTCGAACCAGAGCCGGAACGAGGCGAAGCTGCAGATGGAGGTACAGGTGCTGCAGTCACTGCAGAAGATGATTCGGTCGACGGTAATTCCGTCTTGTGCTCCGGCACCGTATAATTGCCCGTGTATGCATATTGAGTAAAAGCAGTAAAGACCTCGACCTCCTCATCTTCTAGCACGGCAATGCGATGCTTTGATTCCCGTGTGTGGCCATTGTTCATGAGATCATCCAAAGGTCTGGAGACATGTTTGGCGAGGCCGGATTGGATCGTTAATTTTGTATGCTCTTTGCCGACGAGAAAGGTAAATGGAGGAGAGGAGATGAGGCTGTAATATTTAGTTCAAGTTCAGATCGTGTTTTGCCTAGAATATGAATTACCTAGTGAAGTCCGGAATTCTATTCATCGTCGAGGAAAACCTGGTACTCGGTAAAAGAAAAAGAAGTGAAGCCGCGGAAGGAAAAAGACAGAATGAATGTTCGTTATGATGCCTCTTCTCTCTCGCTCTACTCGCCCAACCCTAGAATCGCAAATTCAAAACTCGCGAAATATAGCCAATTATTAGAAATCAAGAGTACCGCGTCAGTTCATGCAAGAAAGAGGAAGAAATGGAGAAGGAAAAGTGAAAGAGCTACGGCGCTACGTGGGCGGTGTTGATTTGAGTCACTAAAGCGACTAACCGTTTCGCTCTGAGCACAGATCAACCTTGACCAGCCATCTGAATATTCGACCGGTATCACGTCTGCAGAGGGCTTATGATAAAAGTCTGCCGGAGCTAACAATGCAACGTGACAGTTAAGTTGATGCGCTGGAAAGACAAGATGATGTTCATCCACCATACGCGCTGGAAGATAGAGTGAGGCGAGATATAGCTTCAATTGTTCGATTGAGGCCGCCGACTGATAGTCCAGTGAACCGCAATTAGACAGCAAGGCGACAAACTAGACTTTGACCACAGCTATAGTGTTTCTGAAGAATTGAAAACTGGGGACCGCATAGCATGTCAGTCCAAGCACTCCATCGACCAGACCCGACCTCTTCCCTAGGTAGCCACTTGCATACCCGTCTGATGATCCTGTAGATGCAGAGCAGCCGAAGAAGGATTCCATTCCCAGTTGAGCAGCGAATCACTTCCATATCTAAGCCCGGTGGCCTGTAGTTCTAGGCGTCATACAAGGATCGCGGGTGATTTGTGCCCAATCTGAGCTTGCGAAAATGTTGCTCTTTGCAGAGTCATGCCCAATGAGGTGGGTACTGGGCTTGCAGCTGTACATTCATAGCTTCACCGCCCATTGGTCGGATTCGTGCAGTTTGCATCGATGTCACTTGGGGATACTCATTATTTGCACCAAGTATAGACTCTTTTCGAGCGAGCAATGCGATGTAATTTCGATATTTCTTGTGCGGCCTTAGGCACTCATACGAATGCGCTCGAGCCCTGATTGGTTCATGGAGTTCAAGTTCCATTGCCTCTTTCGGTCAAATATTAATAAGCATAATGACTAATCCGACTCCTGACAGTCCAGGCACCAAGGCATCAACATAGCTTAACTCATCAATCTCCTTCCTGAACAACTTACTACGCATCATTATCATCACTAACCATACGAAGAGACCAGGCTTCCCGAAAATCTGATCAGAGGGCCATCTCATATGGCGCTTGCCCGTCACGCTTGTCTCCCATGTCGGAGAAGCAAAAGACGCTGTGATAGGAAGATTCCTAGCTGTGACCTCTGCGTCAAAAAAGACATTGATTGTAATTACCCCGGTGGTCGAATGTCCGAGAGGGAGTCACGTACAGACTACAGTCAGACGCCTGAGTCAGCGCTGGAGATTCCACGGCCATATAATACTGAAGCCAGCGCAATCTACTTCCTGGCGCCACACATCTTCCAACAAGCTCAGCTCGAACTGTCCCGACCTGATATTCCGATTCCTGCGGAAGTATCTTCTCTGGTTGGGGATATATCGTCGATACGAGAGATAGCCAATGACTTCTTCTCGACATTTCATTTCTGGCTCCCTATCGTTTTTAAAAGGGGCTTTTTTGTCTCTCTGTTGAATCCGTGGACACAGCGGCAGACGGAGCTTAGTCTTCTAGCTCTATGCATGAAGCTTTGCAATACTGCTCCTTTGCAAGACGAGAGTCCTAATAACTTTCTTTACCGCACTGCAAAACGTCATCACCATGATACAGAGACGGCCGGCATCCTGTCAACCCATGTGCTCCAAGCCGGGTTGCTTATTGCACTTTACGAAATGGGTCATGCCATGTACCCCGCTGCATATCTAACAGTGGGCGCATGTGCGCGGTATGGACTGGCTTTGGGAGTTTATAAAGCCTGTTCACCAGCTTCTACCTTGGAAGAAGAAGGGATGCGTGGGCAGCGCTCATGGAATGAGGTTGAGGAAAACAGAAGAGTATGGTGGGCTGTCTTGATCTTTGATCGGTGAGTAGTTTCTTTTCTTTGTCTTGAATCGTGACGGCTAAGTCGCCTAGTTTCTTGAATTTCAACAACCCAACAAGACCACTTTCAACTGAGGATCCAACTTTTGATATGTATTTGCCGGTAGACGATACCTCATGGAACGATTGCGTAAGACGATCATCAAACAACTTCATGCAATTTTGTTAATCTCTCCTCAGACCGCAAAACCAGGTGATGCTGTCAGAATATCAACTGGCTTTTCACTCAAGATAGGAGGCTTCGCCAGGCTAGCTCAGGCGACTTATCTACTCAGCCAAGTATTCCGTTCTGTCACGCCGTCAGCCCAGATACACAATAGCCTCAATGATATTGATCAAACCAAACAGCTGCGCCGGACCCTGCTCGCTCTTGTGCATGCCGCAGATAGCGAAGCAACGCATCGGAGGTTAGATTTCTGTGCTTCGTCAGAATTGAGTTTTAGGTCAGTGCTCCGTGCATTATGAGCTGGCTAAGATCTAACAGCTACAAAGCGCCATCCTTCTACTTCAGCAACAACACTTTCAACGGCTGAGTACCACCGTCACGTCACACGTTCTACTAGAAATATCATTCAACAGTTTATGGCCCGAGTCTTTTGAGGCCGTATCTCGGTTGATTGCGGCGTCTACCTCGTACTTGGATCTAACGACTGCTGACCCCAGCAATGCAGACTGCATCCCAGTTTTCTTCACGCATGTCTTGTATCAGGTGGGCTGTATTCTGCTAATGTTGGCCGGAGCGACGTCATTAGACGACGAAATCGGCGAGAAATTGAGGGTTGTCAAAAGTTTACTCTTACGAGTGAATATGCGCTGGAGGCTTGCCGGTAATTGATGGCGAAAAGCATAATTCTTATACAAAGCACTAACAACTTCAAAGGCAACTATTCAGATGTATTACAAGCCCGGGAAATTGAATTGGCATCAGAAATGCCAACAACAAACCGGCAATCTATTTGCTTGACCTGACCAGACTGTTCAAAGGAGCGCATACCAACTAGAAAGGGATTCTGCTGCCGTCTTGATGGAAATATGCACCCCAGTCTTCCTTGGTCATATTGTTTAAGATCTCCATGCAGTCGGCAGCAGCTTTGTCGGTGGGCACGTTTTCCAAGGTAGGGTTGTATTTGGCGACCCATTCGGAGATTTCATCCCCCATGTCCGTTTCGCCGATCCAGCCTGTTATAATCTGCAGTTAGTACATATTGACGCCATCTGTAAATCAAGGCACTCACCCGGATGAATGACGGCAGCCGTAATACCTTCGTCCTTCAGAACGACAGACCATTTGCGTACCAACCTATCAACTTGTCAACATTACCACTCTATCAGACAATGAGAGTATGAAGGACTTACATATTCAACGCAGCTCTAGCCACAGAATATGCGTTCATGAGATTCGGTAGATTGGGAGCTACCTGAATCGAGCCAAGAATCGAAGTGACAAACAACGCCTTCTTCGCCTCACCCTTGCGCACAAGCGGAAGGAATTCGCGCAGCAGATTGAATGGCGCCGTGACGGTGAAGACGACTTCGGAAGTGAAGTTTTCAACATCCCTAAACGAGACATACTATGTTAATATCCCAAACACAACTTAGACAATTTTTTTGGAAAAACGCATACATTTCCTCAAAGGTCTTCATACTGTTATAACTCACGCCAGCATTACTGACGAGATTATCCAACCCGTTGGGAAGCAGGGGCTCCAGAGCCTTGACCGCCGCACGAATACTTTCGACTTTCGAAACATCGAGATCGAGAAGAATGAGGCGGTCATCTTGGGGATATTCGGCTCTGAGTTTTTGCAATCCCGAGGAACCGGCGGTATTGCGTGCTGTTGCGATGACGAGGTTTTTGGGGTCTTTGAGCTGTTTTGCTCCAAAGAGAAGATTTTGTTAGTCCAGGTGGTGTGTTTGAAGAGGAAATGCCAGGAATCGTACCAGTTCAGCCGCAAAACCGAGGCCGAGACCACGGCTTGTTCCTGTGATCAAGTATGAAGGCATGTTGTTGATGTACAAAGAGAAGTTGTACGAGTAGTAGTTGACAGGCTTGTTGTTTGTTTCGAGGGATCAATTATTTGGGTATGGTGATTATCTTGCTTGCTGTGTTGGTTGTTGAATTGTACAAACAGAAATCCTGTATTCCTGGTGATCATCCACCTTTTTATAATCGTGAAATCATCTACCTGTTGCTTTCTTGTTCCTAGAATGCTCTGTAATCAACCAATGGACACGTTTATGGGTCTACAATTACTCATCCGACATTTAATCGCCAATCTAATGGAAAGTAGCGTTCAGCTCATGTTGGTTGTTGGTTATTGCGGTGCCGGGAAGCTGTCCGGAAGACCGCAGGATGCCGCACGAGACCGCAAATGCCCGCAAGACGACGCAAGACGGCGCAGCCTCCGCAGAGGCTTGGAGTGTCCGCCTGCTTGTCAAGGAAGAAAACAATAACATTGTTTCCAATCTGCGGGGTCTATAATTGGTAAGCAGCATTGAATGAGAAAAGGTGGAATCAGAAGCATGATTATTGATAGGGATTACTCATATCTGACATTGGTAGATTGTGGCTGTCGTCCGTAGGAAGCTGGCTGGATTATAGAAAAGCGAATTAGATGGGAATACATGTTACTCTACTTTGTTTTGAGAACGGCATCGAGAAGATGTCTATTGATGTAAGGTGTTTGATGCTACGCATCATTCACTCTTTGCATATACAATATCGCTGCAGTGTTGTGTTGGGGAGAGCATAACAGGACATTCTGTCGGCCTGTTGCCTTAAAATTTCCCTTAGAGCTTAAGAAGGCTGTCACTTTGAAAGAAATACCCGCGCGGATTTCGAATATACTGTCTTGCAAAACTGCATAAATAAGTCGGGGTCGAATTCGAGGATGGCCTGTGTGGCTTAGCAAAAGCAGATTCTAATGCATGATGCTTTGTTCCAA
The DNA here is from genome assembly GCA_023625915.1 of Talaromyces sp. PB3603. Taxonomy (NCBI): domain Eukaryota; kingdom Fungi; phylum Ascomycota; class Eurotiomycetes; order Eurotiales; family Trichocomaceae; genus Talaromyces; species Talaromyces sp. PB3603. The sequence continues at coordinate 1,123,697 of JAMAFY010000008.1, forward strand.
TGGCTCTTCAAATTCGATGAAGATAAATATTCAGATGAATCGGAAGTCTCCAAGGACATTTCTTGAGCTATACACCTAAAACCATAATAGGCAACTAGCAACATGACTACACCGGCATCAACCGAATCCAACAGTCCAGTCTACTTTTGGAGACCAGAAGGCGAACACGGATTTCTAGGACAATGGTGGCCGTCACCATTTTCATGGAAATGTGGCGACGAAGTATACACTTGCGCAAACGCAGAACAGTGTTTGCTTCCTATTCTCCTACTCTGGACACGCCTTTCTAACCTCGATTTCTAGATACATGATGCACCGCAAAGCCCTCCTCTTCGCCGGCCATGACCACCCGATAACTCTCCGAATTCAAAATGGCTGGAAACTACATCCCCGCATAGTCCGAGACTTGGGCTGACAGATTCCCAATTTTTCGGATGAGGTGTGGCAGCAAAATCGGTATGGGATTGTGCTGGAGGGGAATTACTTGAAATTTGTGCAGGATGAGGAGCACAAAGAGAAATTGTTGGCGACGTGTGCTAGGGAGCTGGTTGAGGCGAGTCCGAGGGATAGGATATGGGGTGTTGGATTTGAGGCGAGGTATGCGAACGATAATAGGAAGGAACAGGGGCTGGACTTGTTGGGTAAGGTGCTTATGGAGACGAGGGAGAGGTTGGTAAGAGAGAAATCTCAGTAGGATATTTCGTATAGAGTAACATGCTATACAGTCTATGGAGTCGTCACCGGAAGGGATTGAATCCCAAGTACTGCATGTGTTTTGTACTCTGCCCCCCCCGTACACTTCTGGCAGGATATGCATTCTCAAACATAACATGCATTCTGCTCTACCCGAGTATATCAAGTTCAAAGACTGATTGAACAACACAAGCACTTACGCACTTACTAGGGTGTGGCCTAATACTATAATGCTTCTAACATCAAAGCAGCAACGTCACAACAAACTTGACAATGGATTACAAGTGGCTGAGCATCAATTTCCCTATTTAACCAAGCTTGTTCTCCGAGTCTCTATCGGCTTTTTTAACGCAAATAACAACGAAACTATAGCAGACAAGCAACTATATAGCAGAGGGTAAGGTCATTACCTAATTAGGCAATTATCAAACGCCAAGACTGTTGATGGCCGATAGCAACCGTTAGGGCTGACATCTTAGAGCCTCTCGGAGAAATCTATAAGTGGTCTTCTCGCAGGCCAATTGTGTAAAACTGGATGTACTTAGTGAATCTACTGCCAAGGCTGCCCATCAGTCATATCATGGCATATTGGCAAGCATGCTTTTGACCCTGGCAGAGTGTGTGGTAGGTAAGGAATGATCGCAGCAGACGGAAGGTCTCAGATACTGGACTTTGTGTAAGGTCGAGTGATCGTGATGTATACAATACGAATTAAGGCATGTCTTTGAGTGACATCAGCAAATAAAGAATATATGTTGAAGATCAATGGACTTGACTTGACCTTTGATTGTTTTTAATTGTTAGAAAAAAGGTTATCAGGGAAAGAGTATGATTTATGGAAAATATCATTTCGAGTTTCATTCGTGTTTAAAGTGTGTCGGAATATCTTCTGGCCAGAAAGACACCAGAAACACAGCAAGAAGCTAGGAGAGCCGCTCATAAGGTAAAAGTCCGAAATCGTCCAGCAAGCTACAGGAAATAATCAAACCAGCTTACAAGCTGGATGTTGTAGGACTTGGTAAATAGTCAGCAAACATTTGAACAATCCATCAGCAGAGATAACTCACTCCCAGCCATGATAGTCATATTCATCCGTTTCCAATACCGCCAACTCGGAATCAGTCAACTCAAAATCGAAGATCTTGCTATTCTCCAGGATACGAGATGGAGTCACCGATTTAGGGAGGGGATTAAAGCCCTATCGTCACAAAGAATCTGAATTAGTGGGAAACTTTACTAGTCATCGGATTTACGCAGCATACCTTTTGCAAACTCCACCTCAGCAGAATCTGAGCCTCGGACTTCCCAGTGCGGTTTACAATACCTTTTAGCGACGGATCATTCCACCGTTTTGCCTGCGCCAATGGAGCCCAGGCCTGAACCAATACGCCTCGTTTCTGACACCAGTCAATAATATCTTTACGCTGCAACCAGGGATGAAGCTCGATCTGGTTCACGCTCAGCACTCCGCCTTTACCCTTGCCGAGCCTTGCGTCTGTGTCCGTGATATATCTCTCTAATTCGTCGAGATGCTACTAATGGTCAGTAAGAGGGATAAAGTGAGATCCAGAGTGGTCTTTTGGGAGGGGGGGAACTACCGGCACACCGTAGTTCGAAACACCAATACTCCGCACCGTCCCTTCTTCGACAGCTTCCACAAGCGCCTTCCAAGCCCCCAATCTACCCTCCTTGCCTCCATAGGGTGCATGCAAAAGCACCAGGTCAATGTATTTCAACTGAGAACCTACTTCCGCCAGACTCTTTCGTACGGATTCCTTGGCACCCTCGTACGAAATTGCTTGCGGCGGTACCTTTGTCGTGAAAAAGATTTCTTCGCGCGGGATGCCTGACTTGACGATTCCGTCCGCGCAGGCGCGCTCGTTGCGGTAGAAGGCTGCGCTGTCGATGTGGCGGTAGCCGGCTTTGAGGGCTTCTTGGACTGCGGCGCTTGTCTCGCTTGGGGGGGTTTGGTAGACCTATTATAATACATCATTTTTGGTAAGAAATCGGCCGTCAGTGATGTCTGGTGTTGGGATATTTGCTTACTCCGAATCCCAACAAGGGGATCTCGAAGCCCGAGTTCAGTTTGAAACTGGACGACAGGGTGAACGGACGAGTCATTGTAGCTCAATCGTGTGTTGAGTCTCTGATGTATTGCTACGGTTGATAGCTTTGTGACTTCTTGAGCTGGGGATGGGCAGTTCAACTTGATTTTATATTGGGTATAATTCGGCACTCTCGACCTTTGGTCATTGACAAGTTCTATGTTCTCGAATAATCCGGAGACATTCGAACGCTATAAACAAGATTGGTAAGCCAAATCAATAGCACTACGTGACGGCGGTGATAAGATCGGAGTTGCACGGGCTTAAATACAGGTTCATCAATCATTCGTTGTTTCATCATTAAATGTTGACATATCACTTAATATGAGCGTCAAAGAGCCGTCATGTAGTCTGAGCGTAGTAGCAGGACGATTGGGTGATCTTGGGTCACATTCCATGACGACAGTTTCATGATCCCTAACCCTGGTTGGCGGTGGAGATACGCCGATGGCCTCTGGGATCACGGCCGACGTGAGGACTAGCCTAGAGGGGAACAAATCGCGACGACGGGCTTCTTCCAGTTCGGTCTCTATAGCTTAGCGAGTTCCGAGGTTAAGCGGAAGCCGCTTTAAGCAGTGTACGAGAATGCTTGACTCAACAGCATAGCCCTTGAGAGGATCAGTGTAGGTAGAATACAAGCGGAGTGTTGGATATAGTACATCTTGTCTATGATAATTGCAAATCAATGCACAATCCGAATCTCCCCATGGCCGTGCTCCCACTCCCTCAACCCATCTCTCAGGCTATACCAAAACCTCAACCGCACTGTCTCCATCTGCGCCGTCTCAATATCTCCTTCGTCAAACGCCTTCTCCAATTTGCTTACTGACTCCTCGATACGGCTTGCATTCTCCGTACGGAGTCGGTTAACGGTAGCTTCTGCCTCCGCGACGGGTGCAGACGACAATTCTTCAACCGTCTCCTGGACATCCATGATCTCCATCAGCGTCTCCGAGTCGAGCGCATATTTCGATGCGCCGTCTTCCGCCAAGACGTCGATGCCGTGGATTTCGGCCAGGAGGTATTGCGCGCGACTCAGCGGATCGATCAAGGTGCGATAAGCATCATTGATGCGCGACGAGAGAGCTTCTGCACGTTGCTTTTCAAGGCCCTGCGGGAATTTGTCGGGGTGTACGGCGCCTTGGAGTTGAAGAAATTCGCGTCGGAGGGCGGATACGTCGAATGTAAATGGCGAATTGGGCGGGGGGCCCTGCGGAAGTGTGGAAGGAAATATTGTGTAGTGGTTCGTGACATCCGGGGTGAGGGGTTTGTTGACGTTTGGCCTTTCGGCAGTATTTTGGTCTGGGTAAGAATCACCCGCGGTTGATGACAGACCGCGCCGTGTGGAGGGTAGCTTGGGTGTTCTGGATGCGATCTGCTTGTGCTGACATAGAAGACACACTGGGCGCGATGGTGAATATCCGGCGCGAACGGACGATAGCAGCCTCTGTGGCCGCAGCGCAGTAGCTCCTCGCATGGTGATTGATAACGATCTCTAATAAGACTTATCGTAAGAGTAGGGAGGAGTGAAGTATAGGATTGAAAGGGTGAGATTTTAGAGATTCACAATTTGAATGATCAAAGATCCATCCGAGCTTCGGACTAATTTAAGCTAATTAGCGCCGCTACGTCACAACGTGGACTTCCTATTGGACTGCTATGTCCCTTTGGCGCTTTGCCCTTTTGGGATCATTACTATCAAGATGGGTGAATATATCGACTGTGGACTTGACTCAGTCGCTGGGCATATCTGGAATAAGCTCGTGTGGTTGATGAAGCGGCGTCCCTCGTGCTATATGGACTGCCACATCTTCTCAGCTGTGGGCGTGCTTGAGACGTCAATCTGCAAGGATAGCGACTTCAGTAGATCGCAGTGCCGTTCCCAGCTGGTTTTTGCCAATGTGACTTGGTATTGCAAGATCGGGGTAGGCAGTGAATTAGCCCTATTCGATACCCCAGAGCTTGACCGTTCGATCATGACTGGAGCTCGCAATCCACTTCGCATCAGGACTAATATCCACACTCAGCACCTTATCCGAATGACCGCTCAACGACTTCACCAGAGACCAATCATCCGCACTAAACACGTTGATATTTCGATCAAATCCAGAGCTGACGAAAAATGTGCCCGCCTTCCGCGGCTCTGCCGTATCTGTTTCCATAGCATCCCCATTTTCGTCCTGCGTGGCTGTGGTTGGAAGATAGGAATGGGCTGAATCGCCACCTTTATACCAGCGAACATCCGAGACGACGCTTTTGTGTGCTCCGATGCTACCGCTGCAGTCGACTTTGCGTAGATCCCAGCATTTTACCCATCCGTCTCCAGATCCGGTAAGAACACGATAACCGTCCACGCCCCAATCCACGCCGTAGATTTCTCGAATGTGGCCTTGCAGCACCATGACTGTGCGCCCCGTTCGCAAGTCCCATATTCTGCCATAGCTGTCTAAGCCTCCACTAGCCATCAATGACCCATCCGAGTTGAATGACACAGCATAAACTTCTTTCGAATGACCTTCCTGCAGCAAAAGTTCCGTCGTCGTCTCAACATCCCACAACCTCCACGTCGTATCATACGACGCAGAAGCCAAATATTTCCCCGAAGGATGAAATTCCACCCGACAAACACGTTCCGTATGACCCGACAACGTCGCCAGAGGTTCCTTCTTATCCAACGACCACAGATTGATATTTCCTTCCCCTCCACCGGAAGCCAGATTTAGCGAAGACTCTGATACATTCGACGACGATAACGTGGCGCCCGGATACCACGATAGTCCCGTGACTCTATCATTATGTCCCTTGACGCTGAATTTCTCCTCCAAATTCGGCACGGAAAGCAATTTGATGCCTCCCGCCCAGTTACCAGTCGCAATCGTCTCTCCATCCGGCGCAAACCTCGTGATACCAACCGGTCTATCTGCGGCAATCTGAGACCCATAAAGATCGAACCCGGCCAGCTTTTCCTTTACAGCTTTTCGATGCTTAATATGCGTTCGTAGCGGGATTTTAGACTGCTCCAACTGCCATGCCACTCGTGCCTTTGCCCTCGGTAACGAATACAGCGCAATCTTCTTCCTCGCTTCTAGCAAATCCTGCGATCCCTCCGTATAGAACTCCTCCTGCTGTTCACCCTCTTCTTCCTCCGCGGCCTCAGGCTCCGTAAGCGTTCCCTCGCGCATTTCAACATCTTCGCTACCGGCGAATTGCTGTTCTTGTATTGTTGTTAGGAGCTCTCGTAATCGGTCGCGACGATCGGCTGGCCCTTCGCCGAAGAGGGTTATTGGTTCACCAAGTTCACGGAGACGTACGCGTACGCGAGTGTCGTCGGTGGGAACTACGATGGCGGCTGCGCGGCGTTTGCGTTCAAATTGTGAGAGGAGGGCTGATGCGCGCTCTGGGGCGATTCCAGCGCCGGCGGAGGGGAGATCATAGTCGCGGTCGGTAGCTGAGACCGTCAGTATTTACACACCTAGAAGAATAGATTCCTTGAGACTCAGACAAACTTACGAAGATCTGCAAGACTGATCCCCATATCAGTATCCCCGGCTTCCTCCACATACGCCTGCCTCGATGGGTGCATCATCTTTGGCTATCTCTCCAATAAAGAAGGCTATAGGTATAGCGGTGTAAAGAACTTTGTGAAAAGAGGTATGGGAGTCGCGCGGAGCTCGTGAGGTTCAACTTTTTCGGAGCTTGAATCGCGGGCGGAGTAAAAGCCGTCTTTTGCTAATAATACCGTATTGGTATTACGATAATCATAACCACGACATCGCCTCAATAAGTTATGTCAAGCTCGAAGCTCTAACGTATCTAAGATATAGATGAGATTATTATTTTAATGGTGCTATTCATTATCTCTTCCACATCCCCTTGACTAAACTCACACACAATTGAAAAGAGAGGAACGGAAGAACAAGTCTGACAGGTCTACCGAGAAGCAGAACCGACTTCAAAGCTTTTTTGGTATTTGCCAGGAAGGCGACATGGCCAGGTTCTTGCGTAATCGTAGAACTTGACGTGAAAAGTCAATACGAAACATCAAATGAATGATGGGTATCATCATAGATGACGAAGGAATGCTTACTACGGGGCGTTGATACCGCAGTAGACGCACGCGTAAATTTTGATACACAACCGATCAAAGAAAGGAGACTTGCGAGGCTTTTCTGGGTACCGATCCAAGGAAATTCTGGGGAAAGAGTAAGATAGGTAAAACACACTTTGGAAACTTCACCCTCGAACGAAAAACACGGTACAAGAAATTGAAGAAGAAACACCAAACCAGAATTGCACGAACCATTGACAATGAAATTGAAAGCAGGTACCACCAGAAAAGAAACGAAGATTACAGAATAGAAAATCAAGCGGACGACTCTTCCGCGGCCTTAGGGGCATCACCAGCTGCCTCTTCTGTTGCGACCTCTTCCCCAGCGGGCTCTGCAGACACCTCCGGCTTGTCTTTTGGTGCTTCGGGCTCAGCGTCGACCATTGTTTGATCACCAGCTTCGTCCTCAGCGGCTTCACTCGTCTCAGGATCGACAAGCTTGGGCTCAGCATCGTCAACTTTGGTCTCGCTCGAAACCGCATCTTCAGTCACACCGTTTGTCTCAGTCTTGGCCTCCTTCTCGGTGGGGCCAGCGGGAGTGGGAATATCCGAATCAAGAAGGGTTTTCCATGCTTGCAGGATATCGACAGATCGCTTCTTGAAATTGTACTGTTCGTCCTTGGGAATCGAGGGCAATTTAATGATAGCTCTCAAGACTTTATTGATCTTCGTTTCGCGAATGATAGAAACCTCGATCTCACCGAATGCCTCTAGCTCAGACAAGTACTTTGTCATTTGTTCCATCTCTTCCTCTTTGGGCGCTTGGTCACGTTGCAGGAAGCCCTTTTGCAATTTGTGACGAAGGAAGAGAACTAAGGCATTTCGAGTTAGTTAAATGCACTGTAACGATATGTAATCGGCTGGAGAAACCTACCTCGCTTCTGTTTAATGGCTTTGGCTTCCTGAGGATCGATCTGTGGAGTCTTCTCTTTGGGGGGAGCCACGGCCTCCTCGCTAGGCTTTCCTGTAGCCTTCTTGGCCTTAGCCGGCTTTGGCTTGTCAGCGGCATTCGGGTCTTTGGGTGTGCTCAGTTTGAGCTTGGTTGCGGTCTTGGGAGTTTTGGTAGGCTGTAAATAATGACTGTTAGCCACGGTGTCCATTGGCGAGGTGATTGATATTTGTCCCACCTTTTCATCCTCGACATCGCTCCCAGCGTCCTTCTTGCGTTTTTTAGTCTTGGCCTTCTTGTCCACCTCTTCTGCATCTGCCATTTCCACATCCGCATCCTCAGTATCAGCAGCAGCAACGCTCTTCCGCTTCTTCTTCTTTTCCTCCTTGGCGGCTTCCTTTGCAGCATCCTTTTGAGCTTTCAAGGCTGCTTTTTCTGCTGCGGCAGCCTCACGCTCTTCGGCCTCTTGTTGAATGGCCCGTTGATGATCGGCAAGCAGGTTCTTGAAGTACTCAAGATCGTGTCCCTCAGCAGCGACCTTGTATGCAGCGATCAATTGTTTTTGCTTTCCCTTCTCACTCACATCCTTGCATTGCTCGGGGTCTAGAGGGCTGAGGTCGGTATTAGGAATCCACGCACTATATAAATCGATTAGTTAGCCATGACCTGCAAAAAAAGAAGTCTCGTCTCTGCCAACTTACAACTCATTAGTCTCCAAAAACATGATAGGAAATGTTCGGTCGTATGCCCGCCTACCTCCATCGGCATATGCTTCCTTGTATGTACCATCGGCTTGCTTAGTCGTAACGGGGCGAGTGTTGAGCAAGCTCAGCGGGAGCATCTCCTCATCACAAATGATCGAAGGCCAAGGGGGAAAACTCTTCAATCGCGCGAGATAGTATTCTCCGGGTGCAGCATCCAGATGCGTGATACGTTGCGACGACTTTTTCTTGTTTAGCTTCTTTGTTGAGGACGGTCCGCTCACAGACTTGCGCTTTGCACTCGATGGTTTCGGTGTGGCAACGCCGTTGGCTGCTGAGTCTTCAGCTGCAGCTTCCTCTTTATCGCCGCCGTTCACTTCCGTCGACTCGGCAGCAGTCGCTGCTGCTTCTGTGTCTTCTGGCTTCTCCGCGGTCTCTGTTGACGAGAGCAAGTTAGCTACGCGACAACTACTTCCGACCATTGGCAACAAACCTGTAGGCTTCTCCTTTTCCTCGGTTTCGGACGGATTGCCTTCGTCTTGCTTCTGAGCAGGTTCGACTGTAGTCGATTCCGGCTTCGATTCAGCTGCCGCAGCGCGCGAATCTCCAGCGTCAGCGGCGACAGCAGGGGTGGCTGGAGACTCTTCAGACATGATGCGCGGTTGTCGGAACACGTATCGAGAGTCAAATCTAATGCAATTGCGTTGTTTCAACAGAGGGATTAAAATGTGCGAGGTGCGGTAGATGAGGGTGTTTTGCTGGTCAAGTGAGGTAGGTGGAGGAAGGTCGCGCAAATGGGCCTGTGGCGGGAGTCGAGAAGCCGCAAGCGCAACGCGTATGTGGAGGAAGCCGCCGAAAAAGTAAAGCTGTCTTAGCGTCCAGCCCAGACGGTTTATCCGCACCGGCTTCCGACCAACAACGAACTGCTGCGCTCTTTGTCAGTTTCGAACCAGAGAGCTGTTTCTTACTGCTATGGTCCTTCTCGGCCACTAGCAATCAAGCAACAGATCTTGACTCTCTCCACTCCGCACACTCAAAAGCAGCTCTTGGGTCCAACAGTTGTCAAGGTTCCCTTAAAGTAATCTCAATATCTTAACATGCTCAGCAATATGACAGCGAATGGATCAATTGATCACGATAGTGTAGGGTCGCGTATGCGAATCTTAGATATGGCGCCTTCCTGTCGGATTCCCTACAAGCAAGACATCGCCGTAGCATTGACTCGTCAGTAGCTGATATTGCATGTGCCTCTTCTCATTCGTGCGACTACTGTGAGACGGAGTCGGGTAAGCGGAGGGTTGATATAAAACCCAATTGGCAGCCCACGAGATCGGGGATAATAGGAGACAGGCAGCCTGGTCAATAAACGACAATCAATGAGTTGGTTGAAATAGAATGTCAGCTTTAAACAGTGTCCTGATTGAGGCAAGCTATCACATGATTGGCCTGAGCGGAGGCTGAGGAAGGAACGACTGTACAAGAATACAAACGGCAGGCAGGCAACCACATTCATCTTCTACGACTTTTCGCCCTTTTTTTCTCCCCAATAATTAAATTACATTCATTACATTCACTATCCCAAACTGCCTTTTGGTATTATTGCATTCTCAATAAGACGCTTGAGATGAATAGAGGCTTGTGCAAACGCTGTATCATGGGTGACATGCTGCCGAGGGAAGAGAATCCGGAATGGCATTCGCAATTCGTTCTGCGCTTAAGTGACAGAGAAGCAGAATTGGTATCTACCTGACAATCAAAGGAACTCAATAGCAACAGATTGCGATCACGACATGAAAGTTGCATGAGCCACAATCTTAGATTCATCTCGCTGATGCGGATGCTCGTATACGTCCACGATTTGCCGCTCCGGCTTATGCATTCGCAGGACCCAAAGGAAGTAGTCCTCGATAGGCAGCAAATTCAACAGGATCGAGTTCGCCCACCATCCCAAGAGGCAGACGAAAGCACCGGCCACCGCATCCAGAATGAAGTGATTCGCGGTGGCAATGATAGCAGCTAGAATGGTCAAGGGGTATGCAATGCCTAAAGCAATACAAAGTATCCGTCGCCATGATGGCAGGGCGAACCGCAAGCTGATGCGACTGATGAAAAGCGGCAAACGGACCGACCTTGACTGCCTATGTTGAGGTGGTAGGGGTATCGTCATGATGGTTAGTCCTATCATTAAGGAGTATCCAAAATGCAAGGACGGCATTGCAGCTGATTAATATGTTAGCGATGAACCTCAAGACACTGGGACTAAAAGGAGGGAACGCCCTTACCATATTGATTGCAGAATCGATTCTCGGTCCAGACACTTCCTGCCCCCTTTTCACCGTGAACGGTGTCGACGAATCCATAGCTTCTTGCTAGTTCACCAACGCTACCGGCAACATTTTCATCGCTCAACAGACGAGGAGGCATGCACGGCCAGAGGGTGAAAACAATAAAAGCGCAAAGGTTGCACACCGCCAGTGTACGTCTACGGGCAGCATACAAAGGAGGACCTGCCGGTGATCCTTTAAGCCTATGGTCGAGAGGGCTGTACCTTGGGTCATCCAGCGAGTTCTGCGTCGTTGTATAGTAGAACAACCATACCAAGAAGGCAATCGTGCCGGGAATATGAATGAAAGAGTAGATCCAGTTCGTCAAGTTCATCAGCATGGGCCGACTCAAGAAAAATTTTTGAATATCCGTTTCGACGAAGATTCCTAGTGCTTTCTCGATTCGAACAAGCTGAAGAGCATGGCTCCTTGCGACGTCGACAGTGTCATCTTTGAGAGTCACAGCGGTAAAGGCGCGGCCAAGCTGGTACGTCTATTGGGACATACTTGATCAGTCTCATGTCACTCTTCGGTCTCTTCATCTGATTGCTTACCCAGTATACCAATGCCCAGTACCAACATTCTACCAAAAATGGAAGTCGATAGAGGAGACGACTCAGGATGCGGTTTCGAAACGTTGCTGTGTTAGGTGAGTGGACCTCAATTTTGAATGGTCCGATCGCGATAGTACGAGTCCTCCACGGATTTTCGTTATGATGCAGTAATGAAGGCGACGATGGTCTTGACTCTGCATAGGCAGATTTGTCGGCATTAAATCGAAGGCCTTTTTCCTCGTCAGCATCTGAGTCGGAAACCGAATCAGAAGGTAGAGGATATTGCGTGCGAGCACTAAGTCTGCTGGATTTGCTCGAATATTCAGTTCGACGATTAATCCACGTGCCTCCGAACAGGAGTACGATGACTGTCAGAGGCTCAAGCACGGCTCCGACACCCATGTTGATGAATGTTCTAAGACGAAACGCGCTCAATAGTTCATTTATCTTACTTGCTGAAGACGTACGGATGACAGTAACCTCAAGGAACAAACGCAAATAAAAACAAGTCAAGAGGAGGAAGAGACTGGATGGAATCCGGAAAATTCCAGCTTACAGGCTTACGGACCGGACGTGGAGCAAGTCCGTTACTGGGAAAAGCTGCAGCTTTTACTACATACTCATTACGGGTGCATAGTTCTGGACAATATACTTACTCATCACCGGACTGCATTATTACAGGGAAGCGGAAAAGGCGAACAGGCTTGATCCGGTGGCCACGAGGGGCGATCCGGTGAAAAGCTGGAAGCCCTTGTTTTCATGCTCGGTAGCGAAGCAGGGAGTCACGTAATGAGGAGTCAACGGAAGATGAAGCAGATTGGACGAACTGTTAGGCAAGAAACTGGGACTTCACGAAATATTGTTTGCAAGTTTGGGAGCATTAAAAATTGTGCATGCCGAAATATCGACGCCATTGGCTCGTCCACGAGAAACGAGTTTTGATTGCTCCGAAAAAGCCGGCTCAATACCAGAATGGGAAATAGAGCACATGTATCGTCTCTTGGCCGCATTGCTCAAGACCCTAGTTGTGCGTCTCATTCTGATTCGATTTCGTGCCGGCTGTTGATTTGCTGACGTCAAAAGCGCAAGAGGAAAAGCTTTGGTAGCGGTGGATCGTTCGTCAATTGAGCTTGGCACATACCAATCATATCCCGGGAACTTGATCCAGTGGTAATCCAGGTGCGGAGATAAGATCAATCCAGCTAGAAGTTGGTAAGCTTCAAGACCCTTGGAAGGTCTTGCATCTCCATCATCAGATAGATTCGGGATACCCATCATTTGCGCTCCCCTTTACCAGGATCCAAGAGTCACAACGCGAATGGTCAGCGTGAAGTTGTAAAGTCGATTCGATGCTCGACTGCTTCATTTCACGTACAACATATGCTCGTGCGGACAAACCGGAAGCTAGCGGAAGAGACCTTGGAAGGGCTGGCCCTGCGCTGCAACAGGCTAGAAGCACTGACACGAGTCAACATCGTCAAGCACTAGTCATCCATAATTCCGGGTCGGATTGTGGACCGACCCTTAGGTAAACTTGTTTCGGCACTCGGATGTTATTTCCCTTGATTCCACTGCCCAGTCATAGGAATTCAACCATCTACAAAGTCAAAGTATAGAGCGCAAGCAATAAATAAAAATTTTCTTCAGGTCACGCACGAATTAGGAAGAAAAGAAAAAGACGACGATGAATAAGCTTCGCGTGAGGTCTATCATCAACATCGCAGAGGTCCAACTACTAAGTTACTAGGTACGTTGACCTCGTAACCTTATCTCGCTGCTCCCCGTAATTCTGTGCATCCGTCCCGAACTCAGAATCCTTCGGTCTTTTGAGCTTTTCATTGTCGATGAAGCCGCAGACTCTTCACTTTCAAGAAGTTTTTTTCTTAATTTTCTTTTTTTGTGGCATTGCACTGGAATGATTGATTTTCAAGCAGTAGTACGTCTATAGACGCTGTCAAAAGCTGTAAATTCGCCAATTTATGCAAGTGCTGAGTCACTGATACTTGCAAGCATACGAAAGCGTGCATAGAAATGCTACAAGTACTACTTTGAAAGCTCGGTCATAAGAGAATGTCTGTCGGATTGGCCTCAGACTTGGTGAGGTTACTTTGTATTGTTTGACTCACAAGGGAGACAGAAAATCCAAGCAGGGTCGAAGCGCGTTACCTCCTTGGGCTTAGTGCAAGCCTGATTCCATCGCATCACGATAGGAGCCAATCATGTGCCAGACCCATGATCAACCCAAGAAAGATCGTTCGATATAGTAAACAGAGCTGCCATACTCCTTTCCTTCCCTCTTGATAGACATATCGTCCTCCAGTCGATCGTGGAAGATGTTACTAACCCAAATACGTGGTGGTGTATTTCACCCTCAAGTCCGCCTTGCGAAAATGGTTGGCTTAGTCGCCTTCTTGACCTTCACAGCCTCAGCGCCTAGCGGCTAGTTTCCTACACTTTGGCTATTCCCCTCACACCTGACAGATAACGTCTTTCTTCACTTTTCTTCCATTTTCTGCAGAAATATAAACGACTCTGCATTCTTCATGGTGTGGGAACGGCCATGTCAAAATGAAGTCTTCATACTCCCACAATGACTACTCGATCGCATGGATCTGTGCTCTGCCGTTGGAGATGGCGGCTGCCAAGGCCATGCTTGACGAAACCCATCCGCCCCTACCGCAGTCCTCAAACGATCACAATGTGTATACCCTTGGAAGCATCAGCGGTCATGCGATGGTGATTTCGTGCCTGCCGTACGGCGTGTATGGGACAACATCTGCCGCTACAGTGCTTGCGGAAATGCGAGCCACCTTCCCCTGCCTCCAATTTGGGCTCATGGTCGGCATCGGCGGTGGGGTTCCAAGCGGTGCTGTCGATGTTCGACTTGGTGATGTGGTGGTGAGCAAACCAAGCGCTGCATTCGGCGGTGTCGTGCAGTACGATTACGGCAAAGCTACCAACAATGCACGCTTTGAACGAGCCGGTACGCTCAACAAACCGCCGGTGATCCTGTTGAATGCCATGGCGCAAATTGAGAGCGATCATCTTCTTGAGGGAGAGACGATTACCAATATTGTAAGGGATGTGCTCGAGGACAAAGAAGAGATGAGGAAGAAGTTCTCTCGACCCGACCGCGACTGGCTCTTTCAGCCAGACTATCTACACGAGATGTATGAAGGCACCAATACCGAGTGCTTGAAGTGCAATCAAGACAAATTAGTGGAACGTGCCACTCGACCGGACGATGATGTACGCACCCACTACGGGCTGATCGCGTCAGGAAATGGTGTCATGAAGGACGCACAAAAACGCGATTCAATCGCCCAAGAGCTGGACATTCTCTGCTTTGAAATGGAAGCGGCAGGATTGATGGACCAACTTCCGTCTTTAGTTATTCGCGGGATCTGTGATTATTGCGATTCTCATAAGAACAAGAAATGGCAAGGCTATGCATCGTTGACTGCTGCTGCGTATGCCAAGCACCTTTTATCTATCGTACCTGCCAGCAGCCGTTCCCCTCACATTGAGTCTGAGAATCAATCGTGGATGGTCCCCTTTCAGCGGAATCCCAAGTTCACCGGCCGTGGTGAGGTCATCAAGAAGCTGGAAGATTTTGTTTCTAGAAGAGATGGGCCGAAAAAGTTTGCCGTTGTTGGACTAGGCGGCATGGGCAAGACTCAGGTTGCGCTTGAATTAGCATACCGTGTGCGAGATAAGGACCCCGATTGTTCAGTATTCTGGATTTCGGCAGTGAGTAATTCGAGCATTGAGCAGGCGTACATGAGTATAGCCCAAGAATTAGAGCTAAAAGATGTGGACCCGGCAAACGTCAAATCAAGAGTACAGTCACACTTGGGTCGTCGGAAGATGGGAAAGTGGCTCATCATATATGATAATGCGGATGATCCTGATATGTGGTTGACCGAGGATAACACCGCCACCGAGCTGAAGGATTTGATTCCACACAGTGATCAGGGTCGGGTCCTGTTCACTACCAGGAACAGCCAACTCGCACAAATATTGGCGCCATCCAATGTGCTTTCCATCACAGAAATGGACGAAGTGACCGCGACGGAAGTTCTGAGAAAACTACTTATTCAAAGGGATGTTTTGGATGACCCTGATGTAACGACGGCTCTGCTCAGACAGCTTACTTATCTTCCGCTTGCCATTACCCAAGCAGCCACATATATCAACAACACTGGCATTCAACTGCCTGACTATCTGGCCTTGTTGCAGGAACAGGAGCAAGACGTCGTGGAGCTTTTGAGTGAGAATTTTGAAGACGAAGGTCGATATCTGGAAACTCAGAATCCAGTTGCGATGACATGGTTAATCTCTTTTCATCATATTCAGCGTCGAGATCCGTTGGCGATAGAATATTTGTCGTTCATGGCTTGTATCAATCCTCGCAACATCCCGCGATCGCTTTTACTACCGGCGTCGTCCCTTAAAAGGCAGACGGACGCCCTTGGCCTGCTCAATGCCTATTCATTCATCACGACACAGAAGGATCGTTCGTTCAGTCTACATCGACTCGTTCATCTCGCCACTCGTAACTGGTTGAGACAGAACGAATTGCTCCGGGGCTGGCTACGAAAGGCGGCGGATCAATTGAACGAGATCTTTCCCACCAGTCAGTACACCAATCGACCTATGTGGCGACTATACATGCCTCATGCTCTATACCTTATCAAAGAAGGCGAG
Source organism: Talaromyces sp. PB3603 (assembly GCA_023625915.1). Lineage (NCBI taxonomy): Eukaryota > Fungi > Ascomycota > Eurotiomycetes > Eurotiales > Trichocomaceae > Talaromyces > Talaromyces sp. PB3603. The sequence goes on from JAMAFY010000008.1 coordinate 1,139,778, forward strand.
GGCATGGCTACCCGAAAGGAATACGCTAGCTTACTTCAAAGAATCGGACGGTGCCTGCATAAGGATGGGAGATACAACGAAGCAGAAGGTTTGCTACGTACAGTCGTGGAGATTCAAGAAGCAAAGTATGGCTCGGCCGATGTTCTTACATTGGTTGCCATGGGGCACCTCGCGTCGACGTATCGCAAACAAGGTCGATGGAAGGAAGCAGAGAAGCTCGAATTAAAGATCTTACAAACGAGCATCAGAGAATTAGGTCCAGAGCACCCGAATACCTTGGACAGCATGCACCACTTGACATTGATATATTCGAAGCAACAACGATGGAAGGAGGCCGAGGAGCTTGAGATGGACGTGGTAGAAATAAGCACGAGAGTACTCGGTGAGGAACATCCGGATACGCTGAATAGTCTGTTCAATCTGGCATCGCTGTATTGGGAGCAGGGTCGGCTAGATGAGGCGGAAGAACTCGAGGCGCGATTGTTGGACTTGAGTCGAAAGGTGATTGGTGTTGATCATCCGGATACGTTGATGAATATGCACAATCTTGCGTTTACATGGTACGACATGGGCCGACACGAACAAGCATTCAAAATGATGGAAGATTGTATTCAGCTCCGCAATGATACCCTGGGGCCGGAGCACGCGGATACCATATCTGCCGTGGAAGCTCTACAGGAGTGGCGCGAGAAAGAGAAAGATCCGTCCAGCCAAGGCCGTCGGAGACGGCGATTCCGTGACTCATCATCGGGACCGTCGCCAAAAGCAAGTCCAAAGACAGAGACCATTCTACCGATACGAAAGACGCGAACACATAAAAGCGTCGAGTCAAAGACATCCACACAATCGAGCAGGCAGCGGAAGCTGCAAACCGTAAAGAGGTTATTTCGTACATTCTGATTGCATCGTGGTATCTGATTAGCGAGTTCCGATCGTTTGTTACATGTATATATTGCATTTTTTAGACTTACGAGCTCTGAAGAAGAGAATAACACGCACATACAATCTACCTAATTAGGCAAGTAGCTGATCCCGATACACGTGATTTGACGTCACTCATCATGCCCTAGCTACCGTACAAAAACTCCATCAGTCATGAGACAGAGAAAGATCAAAGCACCTTTGGTCAGATAGATGCGTATCCTACTGCATCTTAAATTGTAATATATTGACATGGAATACATCGGACCTTTGTCCTAACATGCAAACAATAGAGTACCAGGTTCATCACCTTGACGTCAATCCAGCATCAGATTTGTGTATGGTGTGTATGTAGCTAATAAACACCATAACAAAGAACAAATACAGCCTCCCTTCAAACCTCGAACTGGTGTCTCGACTGCTTTCACATAAACTTCTTGAACGGAACTGTTGTAGTTATCTAATATCATATACAGAATGTTTTCCTCCATCCGTCCTCATTCAGCGACGGTGCTCAGACAGCAACTCAGAGCATCCTCTCTGTCTAACATGCCAGCAGCACTCAGAGCACAGCAATTCTCAACGACTAGCCTCGTTCAAAGTCCCGATTCTACAAAGCATAATCACACAATTCTTCTCCAGGACAAGGAGAATGGCTTCGGCTTTGCCCGCTCAAACCCTCGTCCCAAGAAGCCGCGAATGAAGGGCGTGACGGAGATTAGGGGGCCTTATTATAGTGTATCATCCATCTTCTTTGCACTAATTAACTGGATGACGAGCAGAGAACTGATGGTGGGAGATAGGTTATGGGGAAACGGTACTTGGCTGATGTACTCGAAACGTAAGTGAATTCGTTATTCCAATTGGGAAGAGAGAGACTTTGTATTGAATTTAATGAATACAGGATGGGCGCTCATGTAGACGGTCTGAAGTTCGCTGGAGGTTGGTTTTCGTCATCAGCCCGTCTTTCCTCTGATATCCGAAAAGGCTGACGGATGAATAGGCTCATTTTCTCTTTTCCCTGAGAAGCAGCTCCGCGAATTAATCGACCTTGCGCATGAGCATGGCGTATACGTCTCAACTGTGTGGCTTGCTTCTTTTTCTTTCGAAAGATACACAGAAAGTGTACTGACGCAAACAGGGCGGATGGGCAGAGCACCTCCTAACCCACGCCGACGCCGAGTCTGTCTTTGAAAAGTATCTTATCAAATGCAAAGATCTAGGGTCTCCCTCCCCTTTCACTTTTCCACGTCACCCTCTCAGCATACCACGGCATGCTAATGTATGTACAGCTTCGACGTAATCGAACTATCCTCCGGTTTTCTCTCCTTCCCGGCCTCCGACTGGCTCCGCCTCATCGACGCCGTACACTCTCACAACCTGATCGCCAAACCCGAGCTGGGGATCCAGTTCGGTGCCGGCGGCGACACATCCGCCGGTGAACTAGCCGCCATCGGCACCAGCGATCCCGGTAAACTCATCAACCTGGGCCGTCAATTTCTGGCGGCAGGCGTCGAAAGACTCATGATTGAGTCTGAGGGCATTACTGAGAATGTCTCGTCGTGGCGCACGGATGTGGTCTCATCGATAATGAAAGAATTGCCCATGGAACGCATCATGTTCGAGGCTGCAGACCCCAAGGTGTACAACTGGTATGTGAGGGAGTTTGGGGTCGACGTTAATCTGTTTGTGGATCATGCGCAGATTGTGCAGGTAGAATGTCTGAGGAGAGGGATTTGGGGGATGGCGGATACCTTTGGAAAGATTGTTTCGTATAGACCTGAGTAGGGCTTACCTTCGTGTACTGAGTAGGCTTCTGTTTGTATGCCGCACTCATGTCGAGAATGCAACTGGTAAATGAATAGATGCGCTGATTAAGTGGGAAAAATCATGACATTCCTGAGCCCATATAAATACAGATTGAATACAATTCGTAATCCATAAAGCCATCATTACTCGTTAGCAAATAAGCCAACCTTCACCCCCACTGCATGATACGCAGTCAAAGACAACTTCATGCAAGGACTCGTAATCTCCGGCTGCGCATTAGCGACGTGATCGAATCGTTGCAACAGCCGCACAAGGACGTAGCTTGCCTCTGTCAACGCGTATTGTTCTATAACAAGTCAGTATACATCTCATAAACATTCTTGAAAAGGAAAGAAACTCACGGCCAAGGCAGATTCTAGGCCCACCGTTGAACGGCAAATACTCCCATCCATGTCGCCCATTCTCTTCCCATCGTTCGGGGCGGAACTCTCCGGCGTCCTGGCCCCAAAGATCCTTTCGTCGATGCATCACGGTAACATTGTACAGAACTTTTGTCCCCTTAGGTACGAATACGGGCGACTTTCCATCTGCGCCGCCGCCGATAGGTAATGTAGTATCCTTCACAGCGAAACGGCCATTGGCAGGCACCGGGGGCAGGAGACGCAGAACCTCGTTCAAGAATTGTTTCAAGTACCGGACCTCGCGCAGACGTGCGATTGTGATTGAATCCACCGATTCGCTGGGTGGAAATGTCGCGAGAATCTCTTCACGAAGTCGTTGCCATACACGCGGGTAGCGAGCGAGATAATAAAACGACGAGCTCAACAGACTGGCTGTTGTATCACGGCCAGCGAGCAAGATATTAAGCATCTGGTCTCTCAAAGCGCGTCGGTCCTGTGTTTCTGTAATCATTGCGTCGAGGAAGACGTAACGGTTTGGGTTCGAGCTGTCGATAAACTTCTCCTGATCACCCCCGGCGTGGTTGTAGCGAGCCAAAGCTGCATCGACGTAGTAGTCCACCACGTTGTGCACATTCTTACAATCTCGACGTGATTCTGCAGAAGTCACAAGCCAATACAGATCCTGCGCTCGAACTCTTTTCACCACGAAATCCTGCGACTTGTTGAACGCATGTGCAAACCCTTCCTCGCCACCGATGGTCGACAACGCCGACGACCTGCCGATCTTGCCGCTCTGGTTCTGATTGTTCTCGAGCAGGCAATTCGTCGATTCACCAAACAAAAACTCCGTCGCTGTATCAAGCGTCATCTTGAAGAAGTACTCCTGGATATCGAAAGGGGTCCCATCAGCCGGCATCAGCGCAATCAACTGATCCACATGATCGCCCAACATGCCCACATCAGCGACCTGGTCCCTTGAGAATTGCGGCCGCAACATCGCCCTCGAATGCGACCACCCAGCGCCATCGAGGGTGAAAATGCCATCGCCCAAAAAAGGCCCAAACGCTTTCCGCCTCAGCCCCAAACCAAAATCGTTGAATTGCGTGGCCAGCATGGCTTTGATATTTTCTGGTTCGGCAGTCACGAGCGCCTTTGTGCCGAGGACGACTTGTTCATACGTATATCCATTTTCACGAACCCACTTGTCGATTAGGTCTAGAGACTTGTATTGAGAGGAGTACTTCACCATAGTTTTGTAGTTGTTATATCCTAGACCCAGAAAGCCGCCGGAGATTTTTCGAGGGGGTTGACATCCCTGCGCAGCTGCTTTGCGGCGGTGCTGGATGCTGCGATAGACGGAGGAGAGCAGGGAGTAGCCGATGCAGACGGCGATGAAGCCGAGGATGAGTTGGGAGGGTGGGATGGCCATGTCGTCTGTCTGCCTGTATGTATGAGAGACGAGATGAAAAGTGAATGATTTAGCAAAGTAAAACAATGAAAAGGATCAGACGAGGGGGTAGGTATGGATTGGTATGACATATATATATATATATTGATAGGTTGAAATAAAGATTAGGTATATTCGGGTTCTACAAATAGCATGCAGTGGGCCCACCTGCACAGCGGAGGTTTTACCACGGTTGCCCGTCTCTCTGACTTGCCGAATCCCGTTTACGTGCGTATCTTCACTACGTAGTGGCTAGAGCTTTATATGTAGTCACCAATATACTACGTACTACTTACAGAAGATGTATTCAATGGGATCTATGCGGTGTGCACCATCCCTGTCTGTCGAAGTTGAGACACATCGCTATGCAAGCCACACTTTAACGGTACCACTTCATGCCATTCCTTGAGGTTGGAGATATTTTCTATCCCGATGCTTGACGTTAGGCTTTTACCAACACCTGTCTAGGTCATGTATCTAGGTAGGTATACTCCCATATGAAGGGTATCCCCTCCTAAGTCAACCGCCGCTTCATAGCATCAAAACAGGGTCTGTGCATACAAAGACATTGATCATTGCGGGGGATATGCAAGCCCATCCATGCTTGTTCTAGTTAGATTGTCCCCTAAAGAAGCGGGCCTCAGCGGGTCATCTGAAAACCGACGTTCGACTTCCGAGCCCCGAGTCTCGACTGCGTCAGCCCAAGTCAAACCACCTCGGCTCGTTCATTTGTCATTCGTCGGATTTGGAATGTGATCTTCGTCTGCTCTCGATCGTCCGCGCATGGTTTCATCATCTTGTCTACGCACGTAACTGTCCTGTCCCCGTAGTGGAAGGCAACAGGGTTTAATCTGCCTCGAAAAGGGAGGCATGTCCCGAGCCCGACGGGATTGAGGTCGGGATTTTAAATTATTCCTATTGTCGCAATACATTGTCCGTGTATAATATTATGGTGAGATTTTAGGAAGTGGCTGTGACGTCGCTCACGTCTCGGACCATGGTGTGATTCGCAGGTCGGGTCTCGCCCACGTTATGAGACAGTTGCCCTCCTGGAAGAGTACGCAGATTTCTAAACGATGTTTACGACAATTACGAGCAAATGTATGTGGCAACCTACCTGGGGATTAAGGTGGCGAGACGACCGACCGCATGAGCACTCACAGGAATGGTTTCGGAAAACTACTATATACCGTTCATTTCAGAAATTATATACATCAAGTAAAAGCATAATTCAAAAAGGCCTGTGAGAAATATATATCTTTTGTGGATTGGGCAGAGAACTTGCGAGTCGAGATGGTGCATTCGAAAGGGGTAAGGAGAAAGTGACATGAATTAGGCTTTATCAGCAAAGTAGAAAAAAAAAGAAGAAGACGGGGACGGTAAGGAGCATAGTACAACGGGGAGAACTAGGGAGACGGTGAGGTTGGACGACGCATCAAACATCATTCTAGAATCGCTGAGCATACAAAACACGAGACGAGACCAGATGCTAGACGCTAGACGCTAAGAGAAGACCTCGTTGCATTGACTTCATAGTAAGGGGAAAGACAAAAGAAGAATCGTGTCCAAGTGACTGGATTGAGCAAAACAGAAGCGAATGATCCATAACACCATCTAACAAACATCGAGTTCAAGCAGATAGGCACAAAAAAAAAATACACAGGGCAAAAGGTGATATATGTATATACTGTCCGGAAGACGTAAGAACTTAGAAACCAAAAGGGTTCGACGGGGCTGCAAACACGTTAGCTGCTGTTAGAATCATCAAGTGAATAGAAAGACGTACTGGCTTGTGCGAGGTTGGCACGCATCCCCGTAGGCTGTGGTGTAAGTTTCTTCGCGTCGGGCTTGACTCCAAATCGAACTGGTGGTGCGGGTCCGGTCTTTTGTGGCTGCAATGGCGCGGCTGTCGGCATCTGAGGAATAGGTGGTACAGGTGGAGGGGGAGGACTGATGCTTGTTCCAAACCCGTTGACTGCTGTTCGTTGAGGTTGCAAGGCAGGCGGGAGCATGCCGTTGATGCCAGTTGCCATGGGTTGTTGAGGGGCTGGCGAGAATCCTCCAAATCCAGTTGGCTGCGGCGCCATACCCGCGAATTGCTGTTGTTGCTGTTGCTGGAAGCCAAACTGCGATTGCGGCTGGAACCCGGTCGGTTGCGGCATGAGACCATTCTGAAACTGTGGCTGTTGCTGGGGAAATGCAGTCAACTGAGGCTGCAGTTGACCATATTGTTGTGGCTGGAATCGTTGCTGGTTGAGCTCCGCTAAACTCTGACCGGGAGGTGCTAACTGTGGTGCATTGCGAGGGATACCGGTCAGCTGAGGCTGCAGTGGAGGAGCGGCAAAAGGACTTTGCTGGAAGTCCTGAGGTGCGGACAAGGGCCGCTGAGGAGGTGGTGGAAGGAGCGAATTCTGGTTCATAGTCTGCGGAGGTACAGGGCGCTGTCGGGGCTGCAAAGAAAAGCCCATTCCGGTTGGTTGGTTCGGAACAGCCGTCTGTTGCGGTTGTAAAGGCCCCAGCTGCTGAAAGAAGCCAGGATTGGCCCCAGTCGCTTGAGGTTGTTGAGGCGCGGCAGACTGAGGGTATGCTGGAGTTGCAGTCTGTTGAGGTTGCATAGGAGGAAGAGCCGCAGCCGGGGGTGGAACTGCTGCAGGTGGAGTCGGTTGGCTGGGAGCTGGCGTTGGTTGCAGAGGTGCTTGAAGTAGCGACAGATCAGCCATTGCACCAGTCGGTGGAGCTGGCTTACTTGGCTCTACTGGTACGGAAGCAGGAGCGGGCGACGGGGCAGAGGCCGGAGTAGCAGGTGCCGGCGATCCCTTTGGTCGTTTGACGTCCCAAGCGTCATCGTCGAATCCACGCTGAACAGGCTTCTCAGCTGGAGGCGTGGCTTGACGTGCAGGGGATGGCTCTGCATTCTCGGCGACTTCTTTGCCATCTTTGACTTCAAATGCCTTAGGATCCACAACATCCCCAGTCTGCACAGCAGGAGCTGGACGGCCTTTGCGAGATGTATTATTCCTAAGAGCACCGCCCGCTCCAGAGAACAAGCCAGTCTCGCCGTTTCCAATAACTTCCTCCCCTCCAAAACTGACATTTCGTAGACGAGACTTGGATCCAGTCCGGTTGAACATTGCATCTAAGTACCGCATCACACGGAGAATATCACCCTCCTTCAAGCCTAGAGTACGAAGAGTCTCCGGTGTGATGTCCGGCAAGATAGCTTCGTCCATTGAATCTTTCGAAAAATTCTGTGCGTAGCGTTCGCATTGATGTGGACCGACACCGGCTTTGAGGAAAAAGTCGAACCAATCATACTCTTGAACATGAACGCCGTTCTTATCGTTTGCCTTCTCAGCTTTCTCTTTTTCTTCCTTCTTTGCCTGCATGCTGCGACGTCGAATATCAGAAAGCGGCTTATCTTCATCCAGAGATTCGCCAGTAACTTTCTCCACGTATTCCAAATCTTCAACAGACATCTTGGCCGTCGGAACTGCGATCTTGATTCCATTCAACTTATGCAGATGAATCTTACCATCGTGAAGACCGAGGAATTGGGCTTCCACACTGAATGTTCCCGATCTATCTGTCCAGTTTCTAGTCTTCGAGGCATCTGGTTCTGTGAAACGATTAGCCGTGTCGACTGCAGGGAGTGATTGGCTCTTACTTTGTTTCGATGCCTTATCGGACTTTTCTCGTTTATGACGCTGCAGCTCTTTGTTACCAACGTCCGTTGCAAAAAGACTACTATGCCTTTTAGGAAGGGTCATTCCTGGACCTACCTCAGATCGTGGGCCGTCCGTGAACTCAACCCGTGATCTTCTTGAAGCTTCCTTTGCTAGACGTTCTTCCTCGTGCCTATTCTGGTCGACCGCCGCAGATTTGCTAGTAGATAAAGTCGGTGTTGTTGCTTCAACGATACCGGTAGTTTCCACATAGCTGCTGGGAACCACACCTTCCCGACCGTTCTTGATACGCCTGACCATCCACCACTCGTCGGATTTGCTGTCGTCCAAAATTATCACCTCATCTCCATTAGCGACAGTCACCTCATCGTCACCCTGAGCCATGAAGTCGTAAAGCATCTGTCCTTTCTTCTGAATTCCACTACCGCCCTGTCCGGCTTCAATTACCTCTCGAAGTCCTTCCGCCCTGTAAGCACCAGCAATCTCGCCCAGTGCTGCAACAATCTCATGGGCAGTGTCTTTAGAACCAGCGTGAAAGTCAACACTTTTACTGGGTTTCACAAGCTCGATAAAGACGTGTTTTCCTTCAATCGAATAATGTGTAAGCTTATCTGCAGTCCATTCCTGCTGAGTATCGTCCTCGGAGCTATCGGCTGATATGAAAATTGTGCCTTTCGGTACATTGAGACCCAAAGTCGTTGGCATTTTCTTGCGCTTGCCCAATACTGAAATCATTTCATTAATATTGTACAGACGATATCCAGAAGGTGAATGTGGCGAGGGTGCCGAATACCCAACACGGCTATATGGAGGTGATTCCTGGACTCGCGCATTGTCATCGCGGGCTAGATTGACCTGCAGATGTTGTGGGCGAGGAGGTTGAGGAGGTGAGGCTGGTTCCTCTTCATATTGCCGTACTTCTCTAGGAGCTGGTGGCTGTGATATTGGTCTTGTTGGAAGGCTGGGTGCAGGTCCCTCCTCCTCTTCCACTTCAGGAGATGCAAACGCTTGCGGTGCTGGAGGAATTGCGCGAGAGGTATCGTGCGAGGACATGGATCCATGTTGTCTATGAAGTATACCAGCAATCGCCGCAGCTGGACTAGAGTCCGGTATGGCCGGACTCGACTCAGCTGATGCATACTCCTCCGGCTCAGTATGTATAGGTCGTTGGGGGAGCGATGGCGGCGGAGATGGTTCGGGCTCGAGACTCGTATATGAAGATGGAGGCTCCGGCTCGGCCTCTTCGTGGGCTACAGCTGTGGCGTGCGACGGCGCAATCTCGGAAAGTAGCTGGATATAGTTCGCAGGGGCGAATCCAAACTCTGTTCCAAAACCAACCAACGTCCAGTCAGGGTCGGTCGTATCGTATACGGATAATTCGGCGTCTTCGGAAAAGGAGATTTCTTCATCTGTTTGCCTTGTATAATCGTAAAGCGCTTTGGCTTTGTGGGTCGGTTGTGCCTTTCAAGTCGGTGGTCAGTAATGGCAGCCTAATACTTAGGTAGACGTCGATTGTGTGAGAGATCGGGATCCGCAATCCCCAATCTTAGTTTCACATGTGAAAACTCATCGCACATTTGAGGCATCGTCGAATAGCGATGGTTGTGATAGAACGGACGGCTAGTAACCCCTTACCTCTTGAACGTAGTTATTCGGCACCAGTCCCACTGGTTCCTCATCCTCCGGATCAGCAGCTTTCTTTTTGGCCTTCCACCAGTCATCATCATCCTTGTCGAGGACGTAGAGGAGGTCGTTTTCGTGAATCTCCAGCTCGCCCTCGGCTTGCGGCTGGTAGTCGTAGACCGCAGTGTAAACGCCGACGAAGCCCATACTGACGGCTTTCCCCTCAAACTAACGCGCTGTCTCACCAATTGATCGTATCCGGTTGGATGTGAGGCGGTCGCAGCAATTTCTCTGAGAAAATGTCACTCGCCGGTCTATAACGGATAGCGACTAAAGGTGGTGGTCGATTACAGGCTGCCTAGTCGCCAGCTGTTGTGATGATGTCGTCGTTGTCTGAGGGGAGAGTTGGACGGATGGAGTTGCTAAGCGGATGGGTCCGCCGTTGGTCTTGGCGCCCGCTTGACTCCCGACAATCTGTCACCACTTACCAGGTACTTCATCTTTGATACTTCTCCTTATTCTCAGTGGACATTCTACGCGCTTTCTATATGGTCAGTATGAGATTGGGCTTCCGCAAGACTTTGATCCACATCATGAAGAGGCACGGGAAGCGTCAAAGCTCGGCAACATGGGAGTCACGCATAAGCGCTCATGGCCTCAGGCAGCAGAGACTGCTCATCAGGACCAAACCCTAATAAGTCCATCATGTACGAAGCACATATCCAACGGGCACTATGACTGTTAGGTGTTGTAGTCAATCCCGAATTGCAATTGGTTCGGACTTTTGGGTGCAAAGTAGAAGAGCGTGGTGAAATTCCCGATCAGCCTGATCCCTGGGCAAACTAAGGCAATCAATGAGAGGGTATTCGAAGGCACTTCCTCAATATTAACAAAACTGAACAACTTATATCTGACCAGCTATAGGTCGTGTCTAGATGGTCAACCTGACTAACATCTGCTTTGAGGCCGGTTAAATTGCAACTTCGCGCGCCGCAGATCCAGGAGCTACCAATGTCGCAAGGGGCTGTCAAGGCTGACCGGCGATGCCATGATTTCTACTTACTGATAAGGTCAGCATTCAGCGGCCAATAGCAATGTAGATATTGACCTACCTATGCTGTCACGTGGAGATGTTTGCATTTGGGACACGACTTGAGCTTCGTGGCCACGTTGACTATCCCTTCTTCTTCCCGTGCAACGAAGTCTTCATTCTTTCCGTCCTTGCGCAAGCTGTAAATACCTTAGGATTCGTGGTCGACCTAGACTCAACGGCGCGCATATCGTGGAGGAGATATGAACATGGTAGAGGAGACGATAAAGGAGGGGCAGGATATGATATTTCCAAGAAGCTCTCGACTGCCGTTTCCGCTTCCAGAGGAAGAAGAACAAATAGGAAAAGGTTCGACAAGCGAGGTTTACAGGGTTGCTGTTGAGCCTGGTCACTTTCTTTATAAAGATAAGAATAACCGAAACTATCATGTGAGCACTTTCTCCTAGCAAACCAAAGTCGATTGCTTTACCTTGAAATGCCATCTGTTCCTCTACCTTGATCATATAGCTAATCATAAATGCCGCATCTAAACCTTAGGAGCAAGTGATAGCCGTGAAAAAATTTAGACCAGATAGTATCAACGATTTCGAAAATGAAAGGGACGTCTTGTCCCGGATTCGAAACAGCCGCAGCGGACATGTCAATGTTCTCGTAAACTATGGAAGTATAGTTTACGGTGAGCACCGCATGCTTCTCCTGCCATGGACAGATCTGGGGACGCTCGATGACTTCATAAAGGACGAAAGGCATCGAAACACCACTGCAAAGAAGCGAAATATTATATACTGCATAATCGATGTAGCTGATGCTTTGGCTTGGCTTACGACGCTGAAAATCTCTCTACCCCAGAAATTCCGAGAGGTCCAGGTGATGCACTGTGACATCAAGCCTCAGAACATACTGATATTTCCAGACTCTAATCGAGAAGATGGGTTTATCTTCAAGGTGTCCGACTTTGGCCATGCGTTTATGAGTTTATCGATCGAGGCACAGAGTCGTCGATATGAGTCCACTTACTGTGCGCCTGAAACCAGAGAAAAGGGCAGTATCGAAAAGACTAGCGATGTGTGGCCTTACGGCTGCATTTTGCTATTGGTCTTAATATTTGCAACTCGTGGCTATCAAGAAGTAATTGATCTACGGAAAGATCTACAGACTAGCACCATTGACACCTTTTACGACCCAACGACCTATCAGCTTAAGACGCCTGTATCTGAATGGATTGGCATTCTGAGAGACGGCAGGCTTCCGAATGCCGACATAAACGAGATGGAAATGACCAAAGCGATGGGCAAGATATTGCATGACTACATTCTCGTTTCAGAGCACAAAAGTCGTAAAACGATGATCGAGATCAGTGGATACTTGAAAGAGGCATATAACAAATTATACACGGCTGTCAAGATAAGCTCGTTGAGCGAGCACAAGGCGATGCTCAAGGGTTGTGACTCGTGCGTCATTTCGGCAAGGGCCGAGTATGTCTGCTTGCATGACGGGGACATGAAGACTTACGGCATCTTCTTCACAGACACCCTACACTTCATGGGACGACTGGATCTTGTGATGCCAATGGCTCAACGAGGAAGAAATTGGGAGAGGCAATTTATTTTGAGTGTATCAACCTGCGCATCTTCGCATATCTGTCTCGTGACAAAGGCGCCACCGACTGCAAATATCGAGGTAAGTAGTTTTCAATCCAGCGGCTCACAATTGAGACATAACAAATCCCTAAAAACGCTCAGATCTTTCTCTATGAAGTGCAGAGAAGCCCGAACGCGGCTACCCATTACGAAAGGTTTGAGCTCACATGGGCTCAGCATAACAACACAATTATACTGGCAATTTCTCCAGACGGGAATTGGATAGTTACCTGTACGAGAACAGAATCGAGGGCCGAGACACGAATCGAGACGAGAGTCGATATGAGAGCCCGTCCTGGTCCAAGCCAGAAATATAGATACAAGATAAGGGTTGTGTCTATAGAGGACTTGAGAAGGTCACAAAGACGGTAAGGAGCCATATCTGGAGTCAGGGATGTCATTTACCAGGACGCTGACTTGCGTGTTGTTCATTTCCGCAGGTCTTCCATCGACCCGTCCAGTACGTCCGGTGAGTCAGGAACATCAAGAGGATCAGGAGAATCAATCGGACTAGAGGGAGAGAGCTCGTTTGAAAATTGGCTTGACGACATTACCAGAGTACGAGCGATCTATTTCTCGAGGAATAGTCACAACTTTGTTGTCGCGTCTGAGATGAATGATGGACCATCTGCCAAGTGCAGCGTATGGTACTTCCAACATGTCGATTCATCATGGGTTGTCTCAGGACACGGTACTGATAACGACAATGTATGAAAATCAAACCTCCCAGAACCAGCTCATTTCCAATCTGACTTTTTGTACTGCAGGATACGTCTCACGGTAGATTTTGGACTTCAATGGTATCGTTCAATTACAGCCCTGGGTTCCTTGCTATTTCTCATGAGCGAACAATCGTCAGATCCGGGGCTGGCTTGTCATTCGTGTTCAGAGAATGGAATGATCATCGTTATAGTCTGAAAAAAGTCCTTCTCACCAATGATGATAAGGTTGGAGTCATCTTGGGTTTCAAAGACAGAGCTTTGAGAGTTTATCTGGTATCGACAGAAAACATATCCCGCAAAACAGAGTTGAAATGCCCATCAAACGTCACACTCAAATTCACGAATCGGGGCTTTGATGCTGGCCTATACGACGAAATCCACGGAGACAGAAGAAAGTTGATTCTCACAATTGGCTTTCCGGCTGATCCATCAATAATCCATCTGGATATTACTGTGGCTGTACAGAGTTTTCTTGTGAACAGGTTTGATTTGGACTAGTGTTTGACGAAGATCGATATTTCTTTTGTTTCCGATGAGCAGAGCAACATGCAACTTTCTAGGAAATCAAATTGCGAGTCCTTTATCCAATCTCCTTACCTTCAGCTGTGTAACAGGATGGCTGGGTCAACAAGCTCATTTTTACCGTGCACCGCCGGTATAACGCCCAGCTTGACTTTGTCATATCACATTTTTGCTTAAACGATCCGAAATACCCGCCAAAGATCGAGCTCTGTTCAGACTGTCCACTCTGTACTGGAAGTCTTCTACTTTGTCTAGAGAGTTCCATCTCCACACGTGGCGCAGATTGTCCTCTCTTATACCCCTACTGAGCTTCAAGATTATGTACAGAATTACAAAGAAAACCAGCTGCGGTATAGTCAGCATTGTGGACATCTAGAAATATAGAGCGATGACAAGGACCTACCACTCCGAACGAAGCTGCACCTTGCAGAGCAGTTCTAGTCTCCCAAACATACATACTTCCACCGACAACAACGACTAAAAGGCACAAGATACCCGCCAACCCTGATACCAGCATATTGCGAATATACCATCCTTTATCTCCAACGAGAAGATTGTTCTGCATTGGCTCGATTTCAGCAGAATCCCCAACAAGCTCGACTTTCGATTTGTGATGTTTGTAGCTGAAAAAAAAAATGAGTGAAAATACTTAGCACACGATCTCGTAGATTACAGGTCGAATTCATGGATTGTGTCTCTCACCTATAATACAGTCTCATAGCTGCGAAACTTTCAAATGCCCATACCAGAATGCAGCACACGGAACCCATATCCGTAAGTAGGATGGTTACCTGATCGAACGTTTTGGAATTTGTAAACTTGAGGAAAGGCAGCCATATAAGCCAGGCGGACACCAGAATTGCGTTTTGTGGAATATTATATTTGTTCTTCCTGGCACAAATGCCAAAGATAGTGCCGAGAAATGATCCCTGTTGAATCTGCCCATTCTCCATCATGTCACTGGCAAATCCGTATAATGTTCTCGAGGAAGTGTAGACTGCAGCGGTGACAGTAAAAGTCAAACTGATCATGAGTAAAACGGTCAATGCTTTAGCCAGTCCATGACCATCGCCAATCCGACAAGCCGCGTCAATAAATATCGAGGCTTGACATGGATCGGTTGCAGATCCAGTCAGATTACCGCTCGGATAGAACTGCAGTAGATCACTAGGTGGAATGTTCGCTGCAACTGACCAAGTACCCCATATGTATAGCAAGGTGACAACGATTGGGACCCATCTTGCGGGCCACGAAAATTGATCGGTCACCGTCCACCGTGTCTGAGACGTCAGTTTGTATACCACGGTTTCTTGAGCAGCGACTGCGACCACTTCAATGCCCACGAGCGAAAACGAGCCCAGAAAAATTGAAGACCTTGTCACCATCGGTCAGCCTGTATAAGAGCTTTTCGAGAGAATACGTACATGAAACCACCGAACCAACCAGCTGCTTGATGGGGACGACCGCCGAGGAAAAGACTTTCTCGCCCATGAAGATGGTTCTCCGTTATATTGAACCCACCGGAAAGAGATTCTTGGGGAGCATTTCAAGTCAGAAGTTTGGACAAGGTGGAAGATATTCGATATCACTCACTTTCGTTCGTATCTGCGTACTGCACTACAAATTCGACGTATCATCATTTAGAGTCTATGCATGAGACCAAAGACGGCGATTCACTAGAGCTTACCCGAATTGGTGATATTCATAGCTAGAATGACCACAAGCGCAACAATGATCTTGAATGCACCCAAGCCAATCTCAATATTTCGAAATACCTTTCAGAAATATATTAGCAAGTTCAGACAGCAGTCTAAACGAGTTCAATGGCTATTTCTTACTTTCAGAGGCAGTGAATTCAGAGCAATTGGGATTGCAATGACAACTACCATGATCCCAGCAGCTGCTTGTTTTGACAGATGGAAAATAGCCAAAGTATCACCCACAGTCGCCGCCAATGCCGCAGCGGAGAAGCAATAGGTCAACCTAAAGATATGTAAGTCTAAGTGACTTTCTATTCATCATCGGAGCCATTAATTTTACCAGTAGACGATAGTGATGACAACGCCAATCTCTTCATCTAGAAAGTGTTTGACATAAAGCAAAAGTGCTCCAGCAACAGGCCATACACGTAACATTGTAGCTATATTGTGCAGTACCATAGACGACAATATTCCGAGGAGAGCGTAGGCATAGATTGCGGCGCCGGACCCTCCAAAGCCGTCTATGTTGCCGGTTCGTACATAGAATCCCAAGCCGATGCAGGTGCTTACCGACAGGAACTGTTGGATGTCAATGCATTAGTTATTGTGCAGGCTAAGGGTACTATCGGGAGACAAACGAAGATGTGTATACTTCTTAATTCACGACTATTGGAGAGTAGGTCAGACAGCATTCGCGCATCGAGTCATCGTAGGAAGACTTACTCAAGTCCGGAAGACTGTAACGCCCCAGGGGAATGACCATCAATAGAGACTCTCTCATGGGTCTTTATGAGCACTGGCTGTTCTGCTATGTCCCCTGACAATTGCTGGTCTTGTACAGCCTCCAAGTCGGAAACAGGCGCCGGGTAGACAGAACACCGTCTATGAGTATCATCTGCTAGGATGTGAATTATATCTCCATCATTTACTCGGTGGTGTATTGTATCAGGGTCAGTGGCAGATGATTCGTGTTGCAATGACATCTTCCGGCTTCAGTAGACTGCTTGGTCACACAAAGGTCCTGTTTGTTGTGCTTCAGCTATTTGGCCAGTGAGATGGCTATCAGAAGCAGCAGATTGTGAGAGGTAGGTCTGAAAGAAAGGTGAGCGTGGTAAGTTTCAAAAATTCGAAACCACAAGGTTGTAAGAGAGTAAAAGCCGAGGAATATGCGAGAGATAGGGCGATATATATTCTCCATCAACTAACACGTAAATACGTGCGTGACAAAAACGACATTAATTGATCGTGTTTGGCTTAAATTCGTCGCAATTTCTTGATGGAGGCCTCAAATTACTCCTGTACTCGTTATCTAGCCCTGCCTTCCTCAAATATTTGGCAGCGAATCACTGCAACTGGGGTTCCTGGTCGTATTTACTAAGTGACTACTCCGTCTTGTACCCGCCACTCTTTCCCCTATCACTACGGAGACCCTTGAGGACTCTGTAGAATGATCCTGATTAGAAAAAGCAAACAGATTCTGTCGAATTCCCCCGGGTTTTCATGCATTTAACGACCGTCAATGGTCATGAGGCTTAGTCGGATGCCCTTCTGTAGCGTGGACAGCATTCTAGAGCGCATAATGCAAGGCCGAAGAACAGATCGGTGTTGAGCAACAGTGCCCATTCTCTTATGCTTGCGGTCCATCCCTGCATGCTGTGATTTCATGACGAACAACTCGGCCGTGTTCAAAACAACTATACATACTTGTCTGAGGGCAATCTCATAAATAGCGAATTTCTTTAACTTTTTTTTTTAGTGTGTGAAACAGACTGTTACAAAATACTTCGAGCAGATACAGCTTATGCGGCTCAAATGATATCCTACCATCGTCTGATCGGACATCTATGGATTTCACCCGGGCGAAATGGCTAGACATTCCGCTGTATACATATTGTGTGACCAGGATATGATTAATGCATATGGAGGCGGTATCGACTGATTGTTTAAAGCACCGCCTCCTCGCCACATTCCACAATATTGTGGCTGTAATTGAAGTACTCTACTCAAGTTGAAGGAGAAAAGAAATGGCCGCTGCCACAGTCAAAGCGAAGCGTTACTATGTCTCTGGCAGATACATAAAGCTAGCTCTTCTCATACAAGTGTTAAAAGACGTTTTTCCGGATATGGCTGAGAACTCTTTTAACCTAAGGGTACCCATCTCTTTTCTCCTGGCGTGCGCCTTCACTATATATGCCTTGAACGTTTGCTGATTCCCCATGATAGATGAGCAACGATATTTGGGAGTATACAGCCGAACGCGCACTCACCCAGGCTGAATTGGGGTAGATAGTCCCTGCCCCCTTCCTTTGATCGAAAGAGGAATGCTAACTTATAATTGAAAATGCACAGAGCTGCGCAGACAAAATGAACCGAGCCCCATTAGTAGTGCAAGAGAGAATCTGATTGGGTTGCGAGCGAGTCACAGGCAGGTTTTTGAGCACCTGCAGGCTGGACAGCAAGGCGAGATTTTCTGAGTCCATTTCGTGGTGTTGTGGAGGCCAGCATCATTGTTCTTAGATCTTTTTTTCCCTTTACTTTTGTAATCAATGTCGAGAGTTTCTCCACCATCTAGAACCCTGTGTTTCGGCGACACAATCGACTCAACACATATTAGGGAAATTCTCACAGGCCTTATTCCACATACACAAACAGACTGCATAGATCCGAATACTGCTCATGGCTCGCTGTAAGGACAGAGTTGAGAAAGATTTCCCAGAGAAATCAATTCTATCCAGCTCAACATCGACTTACAAAGAGTCACAAGATGAATCCTGCAACTCAATCGGGGTATGTACAGACGAGTCGTCTTATGTGGAGATAATTGATATCTGCCACACCCCGCTGTATCTGGATAGAGATAACCGGTTCAATGGTAAGAATGAGTATCGAGCAGATTAAATGCCAAAACATTTTGACATGCCCTCAGATCAGAAAGTGAGCCATCACCGAATTTTCAATGCTCACGACATGTGCTCTTATCTACAAGTCGAGACAAATAGACAAACTGATAATCATATCCGTATAATGTATGTGCACAACCCTCGGTCAAAAATCACGAGGTCATCATTATGCCGACTGATACTCGAAATAAGCTCCATTTGCCAGAGTTACTCTTGGGCCTCCATGGACATACCCAGGGATACATTGCAAACTCTCAAATCTCACTATAACGTGACGTTCGAGTTTACGCCAATCTTGAATTCGTTTCACTTCAAAACCATGGAGATAGAAGAAGGATTTATAGCCTCACCCTGGAAGCGCATAAACCAAGTTTATCCAAACGGGCTTTTGGCATTTGGTCAGTCGTTGCTCTTCTCTCCGTTCCAACATAGCCACTGATATAGTTACCCTGCTTGTGAAATAGAAATGGGATATGTATTCAAATACCCCGAAATCAAATACATCGACGACACGACCGGAGCCGAGACTTGGTCTATCCGCCAGACTGGTGTATATCAGAGAGTGGGCACTTCTACTAGCGAGAAAGAGAATGTACTGATACTTCTACATCCGCGCTATTCATCGCCATTGCAAAAAGGACTAGAGACAACACTCGTACATGGGGACTCAGTACCCGTGACTCAATTATTCGGAAGGGATTTGTTGACGACAACGAAGAAGAATGCCAGTCCTTTAGAGCTGCATTTATATATACTGGGGACCTATATGTATAATTGGCGCGCGTACATGAAGAACGAAGAAGAGCTATTAATCAAGACGGTATGTCAAAGAATAGCTTCAAAAAGAGACATCATAAGATACTGACCGTTGACTATATCTTAGAGCTATCAAGCGTTATGCATTGACATAACTGAAGATCTTCCCTTCGACGAGCTCTACAAATCTCTCTCCAGTCTACACAATCTGGAAAAACGCCTTGCACCCTTAAAAAGCATATTCCCCGCAACAAAGCGAATCCTCCAGCTTCTCGTAAAACTGAACAATACCTACATGCACCCGCACAAAGCGCACATAAACGAACAACTCGAGAATACGGAGGAATTGGTAACGAGCTTCGACGATAATCTACACAATCTAATGAGTCGTGTTGCGAGTATTTCTTCACTGGTACGTTGATGCCAATTCTGGAAATGTTTGGAAAATAGGGCACGTGGTCATGCTAACCCTAGTACATTTCCGACCCACAGCTTTCCAACACCATCAGTCTGAAGAACGAGAACACGTCCAATCAAGTATCAACTAATATGTTGAAATACAACAGATTTACGGTGGATGACAGTGCGACCGTGAGGGTCATCACGTTGGTGACGCTGATTTATCTTCCCCCGACTTCGGTATCTGTATGTCTTTCTCCTCTCGTTGGGTTTGATGCAAGTGACTAACAAATGGGGCAATTACAAGGGTTTCTTTAGTATGGGTGCGTTCTTTTCTGTTCAGAATGGTGGCGGGCAACACTCAAATACGCTGATAACGCCATATATTTGGCTATATTTTGTGGTGGCAATTCCTCTTACGGCGTTTACGGTTGCATATTGGTGGTGGAAATCGAGGAGGCAGAGGCTAGCGAGAGAGAAACAGGAGTCATCGTTGGCTTGACATCGACAAGTGTTTTTATATCTACAGATACATTTGATGCAGGTGGATGGTATCATACAAGAATTGGCAATCTAAACGGGACAAGCGATTCATTCGTCATAGTTCATCCTTATATGTCTCTTCACTTCCCTTCTCCTCTGAAGGAGCTGTATCATCTCGCTTGTTCTCCTTCGCAGGAAGTGGCTGTTCATGAGTACCTTTTCCCCCCTCTTTACTCTCACCATCGGTATTCTCGTCGTCCTCATCATCAGCATTCGTACTAAGGATTGCCCGATAGCTGGTCTCCCCATTGCTCTCCACAATCTCCAATCTCCAATCACCGCCTTTAGTCTTTTCATCCAAATGATTCATAAATTTCTCCACTTCCTTGATATTCACATTCAGCGTCTTGAGATCCTTGTTCGTCAATTGCTCCAGCTTGCCATCTTCGCGCTTGGCAATGATCTGAACAGTCTCCTCGCCTATTCTGGCCATGCGGCCTTTTTCAATGACTTTGCCCTCGGATCCGACTTCTTTCTTTGCGCCGATCTCAATACCGCCAACGAACTGAGCTTCTTGAATGTCCGCATTAATGAGTTTTTGTTGATCATGATGAGCTTTCATGGCTTCAAAGTCAGCGATTTCGTCTGGTGCTAAGATCTCTCGGCACTGTATGGAATGTGTATCTTCAAATTGAGGGAGTTGGAATGCTACATCGTGACACAAACGTGGCGTGTAGATCACCATTAAGTAGGAGCATGTCGTCAGCTCCTTTATCCATCCAATCCTATCCGTCGACTGAGGATGGCAATGAAATTGTACTTCAATCTTGCGCTCAGCCCCCGTCAGATCACAGACTGTCCCGCCAGACAACCTTTGTACAAGGTATCTTGATTCGCCCTTAGTCTGTAACTCGGCAGCATCTGCCTTTACAGATTTGCTGCTACTACCAGAATCAGTCTCAGACTCGTCATTATCGTGTTGGAACCTTCCCAGCACGTATGAATGACTTGTCTGATCTTCTTTGGGTGGATAATTGGGAACACCAGGCCCAGATTTGGCGTGGAACTGTTTGACCTGCTTTTTATAGCAGAACGAATATGACCACCATCCAGACACGTAATACATGCACGTGTCCTCCATCTCTTTTAGTAACTCCAATCCTCGTTCCGTAGCGCGAGCAATCTCATTCTCGTCTTGTGTTTGATTTCTAGCTCCATCACTTTTGTCTGTTGTACCAGTCGTTGTATCGTTTTCCGGCCCATTAGTGATTCTCGGAATGTTGCACAGATATCGTAGCCCATCGAGTTTCATCTCCTCGTAGCTGAAATACTTCAGCGAAAGCTCAGGATCCCAGTCTAATTCTGTCCCTTTCTTCTTGCCGGTAGTCTTCCAGCCACCTATCGGTCTCTGCGATGCATGGCGTTGCAGATCTCGTTTATCGGAGTCGATATTTGAGGAAGATGCGTCTGTGGATGAACTCTCTTTCTGTAGTTGGAGGATTATATCGGCTTCAGTTTCGAGGACGTATTCTTCTGGAAATGAGACTTTATACTATCGAATGTCAGACTTGGCCCCAATATAACCTGCATTGGTATCATACCTGTGGATAGGCGAGAACATCATCATGGATGCTGAATGGTCGCTTCGCGGCGAGCGTACCTGATGCAATCAACGCTAGACACGATAGCGACACTGCTTGCTTCATTTTTGCGTATGCTTCTTCGGTTCCTGTAAGCGAATGATTCCGTAAGAGTAACCTAAGAGTCGTTCGAGATTGAACTGCGGAGCTGTGCGGAGTGCCGGAGCGGAGTTTGGCTGGTGATGATACGTGTTCATTCGGATGCAGATGCGCATTCAGTAGCATCAAAGACAAGTTCAGCTATACATTATCAAGAGCATCCAGTCACACCATGCTAATGATATAGCATTGTTCGTCGAAATGCTAATTCCATCACAAAGGTCCGTAGTGAACAGATAACGTTTTGATAGAGCTGGAGATAGCTCGACCCGCTAACATCAAAACAGCTTAGCGCAGCATCTATACACTACACACTTTCGACCTAACATATCTCAAATCTAGCTACTTGTAGACTACATCGATCCCCCTCGAGAGATAGAAAAAGTAATATCGTATTTATAACTGCATAATCCTACCAAGGAAAATCAATTTCAGCCGGAGCTTGACGGCCCTCCTCCACCGAATGAGTTGTCACCTCAATTAGTCGAGTTTCATTAATTCCACCCGGAAAGTTTCCATTCTCATCTTGTGTGTACGAAAATCGCTTCAAGCTTCCCTGCATCCTCCTTCTCATTCGGGCCATAAGATTATCTTTGCAACGGATCTCAACCCCCGGAGGCTTATAGTGGATAGATACTGTCCGTTGTGTCGTTCTTGATCCAGCTTGTTTTCTAGCCTGGATTATAAAGACTGCGTATGAGGGGAGACAGCCAACAATGACCGCTCAGAATATAGTCAGCAAGTTGAACACTCTTTCACAGGATTCCACAGGTATACCTATACCGCCTTCGACCATCTCCCATATAAGGATCCACGGCAAAGTAGGTGTGTTCACCTTCATTCTAGTACCGATGGTGATACCTCGAGCAAGAGCCACAACGATGCATATAATGCCGACGGAAAAAATCCCGGCAGTCCGGTAATATGTTGGTCGAGCAAGGTTGGCTTGACGTAGGACTATAATAGGGAGGGCCATAACTTTAAGGATTAGTAAGGCGTGCTAGTGTACAAAGAATGTCTTGTATGGCTTACTCAGTATGTCTGTAAGAATTTCTGTTACCACGACGTAGTAAAGATTTGCAATTTGTGCGTTGACGTCTCTTTCGGAGGTGCAGCTACCTATGCTCTGTAAGTCGACGTGGCTGCATCGATCATCAGGGCATTTACTTACCCGGCCTGAAGTAGTCTTGGATCGGGATACACGAAGTCAATGTAGAGATCCAATTTCCAATATAAGTCTAATTCCATATCAGTACGCTCTCAGGTAACGTATAAACTTATAGAAAGAAAGAAAATACCAAAACCACAAACCCAAACACAATCCACCAACGCCTCATCCACTCCTGCTGCTGATACAACAGTCTCCTCGAAAGCAGCAACAACGATAATTTCACCGACCACAGCACCGCCGGAAACAACAAGTTGCTTGCAAAAACGACCCGGAGCTGATACACCTCATCATCGTACAACCCATTGTATAACGGTCTAAGATCATAGCTCACAGCTATGATTTGATATGCCACAGGCACCACGACGATAGTTATCGTGGCTAGAATATTGAATGTGACAAAAGCAAAAAGCATAAAGCCGTCTTCTACCCGAAATGGTTCTCTGCGCAAGCCACGGAGAAAGAAGCGAGATATGATGGCCAGGCCAGTGAGAACGATCATGGCATATGCCGATGCGAGGATTTGGTGAGGGCTAACCTCGTACATCATGTCCATGCTGTACTCCTGCCTAAGTAGGTTCCAGATATCGTATTCAGAATAAGGGTGTCGGACAGGTGTATAATTCCACTTGAATCAGCTAATTCCCTATATCGATCTGCAGTGACTCGCACATCGGACGGTATGACTCGAGCTATGACTCTTCGTCATCTGGTCTATCCGTATTCTAAAAGATGATCAGATACAACAAAGAGAGAGATCAACTTGATCGACGAACTCCAATATATATTGTCATCTATAGAAAGCTCTCGATCTAGTATCATCAAGATCACTATTCTCCGGGGTCTATCCATGACCCCCTGTATACGTAGCACCCCATGTTCCCATGTGTTCGGAAAGTTAAAACTAGTCGGAACAAAGACTCAAGACAAAGAACAGACAAGACAAAGATGAGCAATACAAAGACTGTCCACACTAAGACTACTCAAGATAAGACTAACCAAGCCAAAGATGACCAGAACAAAAGGTGGTCAGGCCAACTAGTGACCAACATAAGCCTCATGAAGATAAGACCCGTCAAGACATAGGACTCGTTGATTATTCAAGCAAAGACCGCCAGGCGTGTTGAGGATATGGGCCAACCAAATAGAAATGGTTGTTGACTATAATAACCGCATGTTTGCCCAGAGATCGAGATTCACAATCAAATTGATTTCTCGGACTGAAAATTAATCAGCTCGACCAACGCCACACGATAACTGTACAGAATCTTTCCACGTGTGACGACGCCTTTCTCATGTATTACTTCTAGTCACAATCGCATACAGAGACGCTCAGACACCCAGAGTGAGAAGCACGGGGGTGAGAACGGAAAATTGGATGTCTTCCGAAGAGTAAATACTTACTCTTGCGAGTCGTCATGTGCCCCATTCCCGATCGGGCAGCGCTGAGTCGCACCAGTCGACGTCCGACTGTCATATAAGGAGTTGTACTTCCGCTTCTCGATTCCTCGAATATTATTGAGGATTTCTCGCAATAACCATAGATCGCGTGCTCCTAGGTTTACCTAGTTGTTCTTTGGTATGTATGGTTTCCGAAACAAACAAGCGCATGTCAACTTCAGCAATCCCGGAACATGAGGCTACGAAGATGGGCTCGCTCGTGTGCTTGCTTTCAGCGCCGAAAGCCTTCCTAGGGCGCAATCAAGACCCGTTCCTCGGCTTACTATAGCACATGTACTGCGTAGGCAAGACGCACGTTGTGTTGTTGACCATGGCTCACATTTGAGTCTAGACACGACTCATGACTCATGAGTCCATACACGAGGTATCTCAACTGATGGTTCATACTAAGGCCGCTCCCAGTTTATCTAAGAACACATCCGTGGAGTGCACGAGGCTACCTCTTCTGAAGCCAATATGTGAGCTGGTATGTGAGCTCGTACGTGAGCCTACCCATGTATACAACTCTGTGCGCAGGCTTGGGATGACATGCCATTCGATGTCTGGCTCAAGAGCATATTTGAGCCTCTGAGGGCGTGGGTGAACATCACTGATCTCGATTGTTGACTCAAGCCGGTGTAGCCATCTTTGTCTGAACAATGCTCTTTGTTTCCCGTGGCCGAGGCGTTTTCTGGAACTTGGGATCTGTGATATCACCACTCTGCCGGGTCTGAAAATAGATATTTCTACAGGCGATATTCCAAAAATCGATTACTCCACAGGATGCTCCATTCTCAAAATATATACAACCAGAAGTATTCGCGTCAGGCTCTAATAAGACGGGTACTGACTTGGCCGATATATATATCTAGCATCCACCGACTCGTTGGTCGTGAGCTATAAAGTTCGGCTTGTCTCAACACATCTTTCTCAAGTAGGATCGATAGGCGTGCAGAATCGAAACAATGCAATACTGTGAAAAGTCGTCGATGCTTGCTGGCCCGAGTTGAGTGTACGTGTATCCGCCCGGAGTATTGCCGGCCCTCATTTCTAACCAGCCAATCATACCTGGACACTGCCTCATCTGTAATACAATACACATCCCTCCCCACTCACAGCATGACTAAAGCTGAATGATATATCCGTAATACCGCTCACCGTATTGTACTAACCATATCTGGGTAAGCCCCATGCTGACCTTATTCTTTGTAATCGCCCATCTCTCTTCTCATTCGCCCTCTTCATACATTTTTCTTCTACATATTTCCTCCTCATCCGCATGTATGTATATATATATGTATAACACATACGCCGAGCATGACCAATAATTATCAATAAATTGAAATCCAAATTCTAAAAACTTTTTCGAACATTCTCCTTGGTTCAGTCAAGTTATTCTGACTAGACCATTGTCTATAAATAACCCGGCGTTCCTCCCATGAAGCTGTTCATCTCAATTTTGATTTGTGTCGCAGCAGTTGTCATTGGCATATTCAATACTCCTTTCTTGTCTGAAAGTATCAAAGATATAATACCTTCACAGCTTCACAGTCAACTTTCTCAGCTTTTGTCTCGCATCAACACCCCAGCTCCAGCACCGCCGACAGAACAAACCTCTCTCGAGCATCAAATCACTTTACCCGACAATATGACAACCACCCGCGCGATCCGCATGGCTTTCCAAGCCCTCGAACAAGCCGAAGGCGCCGGTGCTCGCGTACGACGCTCAATCGGCACACCCAAACTCCGCAACTTCAGCCCCTTCTTGATGCTCGATCACTTCACCATCGGCAAGGGCGCCGGCTTCCCCGATCATCCTCACCGGGGTCAAGAAACCATCACCTATCTGCTGTCCGGTGGCGTGGACCATGAAGATTTCGCAGGCAACAAGGGCACCATCGGACCGGGCGATCTACAGTTCATGACTGCAGGCAAGGGCATCATGCACGCCGAAATGCCGCACGAAAATGAAGATGGCAGCCCCAATGTCGGAATGCAGTTGTGGGTAGACCTCCCCAAAGAACTCAAGTCTGTCGACCCACGCTACCGCGATTTGCGCGCCACCGAAATCCCAACGGCAGAAGTCGACGATGGGCGAGTGAGCATAAAAGTGATAAGCGGACAATCGCACGGCGTTGATTCGGTGCGTGATCTGGCCTATACACCGCTCTGGTTCTTGGACATCAGTATCAAACCCGGTGGAAAAGTGAAGCAGGTTTTGCCGCTTGGATGGAACGCGTTCGCGTACACCCTTGAAGGAACGACTCATTTCGTCACGGATAACGGCGACGCAAACGCCATCAAACAGTTTCACAACGTCGTGTTTCAGCAATCCGGTGACCAGATTGAGGCCTATGTACCGGACAACGCGGAAGAAACCTCACGATTTATTCTTGTGGCGGGCCAGCCCTTGAACCAGGAAGTGGTGCAGTACGGTCCGTTTGTATGCACGTCCAAGGAAGAGGTGTATCAGGCCATGCTTGATTTCCAAAGTGCGAAGAATGGATTTGAAAGGAGTTTTGGCTGGCAGAGCGAGATTGGGAAGAGGATGAATCGTTTCTAGCTTTATCTTCTACATATTTGTCTGTGCCTTTTTGTTATAATGCTTTTATGATATGATATCCTTTAGATTATTGTTATTGTCATTCCATATCCTTGAATGTACCTGAGTAGGTATGAAATATTATATTTAGATATCCATGTTAACATACTCAATGAAACCTAGTCATCGAAACTCAAACACGAAACAATTCGCTAGCTATTCCTGCAAGAATCCATAATAGGAGAGTAACAAGCATAATCGACTGCTGGCAAAACTTACATTACACCCCCCAAACACACCCCAACTTCTTACAAATATACACCGACAAAAACTACTTGGCAAAATGCAAATCATATGCCAACCACTTCCTGGCATTGACCTCATCCACACTCAACCCAGTACCGTACGTCAACGGCGCAAAGTAAACAAACGAGTAAATGACAGCTGACAAGATGACGACGGTAACGGCCCAGCATGCGTACAGAGATTGTCTCCCCAAACGCTCCTTGGCAGTACGGAAGCGCCCCAGAGTCAAACGACCGCGGCCCGTGGGGTCAACTTTGTAGTCGGTTTTGGAGGGTGCGATGGGGTCAAGGGTGAAGATGAATTCAACGAGGGCAGCAGCAACCAGGCATGATGCCAGGTGGGCTGGTAGGTAGTGGTGCAGGAAACGTTGACGACCCATTAGCCAGAATGGGAAGTAGTGAGCTGCCCAGCAGAGGAACAAGAATCCGGTACTATTGTACAGGCGGCTGCGAGCTCCGGGTCCCCAAACTAGACGTTGTTAGCGATTGGACGTGGTTCTTTGGAAGAACAACTTACTCTCTTCGAGAGCGTCAATGCCTCGGCGCAATGACAACTGGTCAGCGCCAATAACACCAACAAACACAGCCAGCAGACTACTGGCAAACCACCATCCGATAGGGTTACCCAAAAAGTAAATCTGTCCCTTTGTCTCGGCGTTGGTCCAGAAGCTGACACCGCGCAATAGGAAAGGCCACTGGAACGGCTCGCTCGCGTATGGATGCTCGCTAGTAAGTGCGTTGTTGTGGAAGAACATGGCGCGTTGCAATTCTGCCCACTTGCGGACGAATCCTAATCGGGCAACCTGACGCTCTTGCTTTTCGAGACGGGGGGAGCCTGCAGGAATTGATGGCACTTCTTCAACGTACCATATGTTGCTAGACTGTAAAGAATTCTTGTTGCCGTTGATTTCCGCTTGTTTATATCCCCATTCAGGAAGAGGAGTAGTATGTGTCCACATTGCTACGCGAGTAGGAACGTGAACCAACTTGAACAGACCGGACAAAGAACGGAAATTCTGACCCGGCTTGCCGTTCTCAATCTTGATCTCGAACAAGGTATCGTCGTGACGTTCGCCATCGGCTAGCTCTTGAGGCACTGTGGTGAATTCCTGGTTTGTCGGCATAAGCGGCGAGGCCACATCATGAGTCAACAGAATCGTGTTGGTGAAAATATGGCGCAACTGAACGATATCGCCATTTTTTATCTTGTGGCCAGTAAGGTCATTCTCGGCGAAGGGAACACTAGGCAAAATCTGCCACTGGTTGTTGGTATCGTTGTGTGGGTAACCGGTGACCTGCTGTCCCTGACTGGAAATACGTCCATCGTCATAGCGGAGGGGATACTGGTCATAGTGACTGTGGAGGTAGACCTTGGTATCCTTGTGACGGATGATGATGTTGTCATAGTATTCGAGATCAACGGCATTAGCAGTCAACGGGTTGTCGGACAGCGTTGCTTGGAATTCGGGAGTCATAAAGTCATCACCAGGTCCGGAGCGTGACAAGATAGCGAAATGCACCTGGAACCAAAACAAGTAAAAGAAGAACGGGACGACAAGCAGCGCCAGTCCGCGGGCTGCAAAGTGCTGGCTGAACCGGACCAAGGAGATGGCTCCGCGGGGACGCTTGATATCAAGCAGGTTCCAGAGATCAACAAGCACAGCAGAACCGATAGTCACAAAGGTGAACATGCCGACATACTTTGTGGATATAACGCAGCTCAAACTGATACCGGTCAGAAGAAGCCACTTCCACCACTTGCGGCCGAATTCGTTGTAACGTTGTTTGTAGAACTTGACGTAGCAAAGGATGCTCACCGCAACACTCAAGACCAAGCAAGCATCCAACAAGATCAAGCGGTCTTCACCGATGTGGGCATTGTCGAAGACCATCAACCCGGAGGCCAAAACACAGGCCGGCAAGGAATACCCAGATTCCCACATGATGTCAAAGACGACTGGAATAGTCAAGGAGCCAAGAGTTGCAGGCAAAGCGCGGTATGCGAGGTAAGGGACGTTGTTGGTGATGTAGGAGTCGCCGATGTTCTCAAAAGTAAAGCTGCCATCGTAGCCGACCAGCCAGCCGACGAAGGCAAACAACAATTTGGCGAAAGGAGGGTGAACGTCGAAGAAGTAGGTTCGTTGCAGATAATAAGAAGCGAACTATTGCACATTAGAAAATGATAGTACGGAAAGGAGAACATACGAACCTTTCCGAAATGAACTTCGTCGAAGACGACCTCATCCGGGTAATTGATCATCCAGAAACGAGTTGCAAAGGCCAGTGCGGTCATGACAAACATGCCAACCCAGTAGTCCCATTCCGAAGGTGGTTTCGTCGCTGCTTTGGTGGACACAGGGGTGCTCTGGCGGAAAGAAGCTTCAGATGGTGCGGGTTCAGCGATGTCTTTTTTCGCACCCCCTCTCTTACGGAGGGAAGGCGTAGAAGACATTTTCGAAAATGAGCAAGAGAGAAGGGAAACGATCTCAACAAGGTATATGACGAATGAAATGGTGATGTCGTAAATCACAGAGCGAACGTAGAGGGGCAGAAGTGACCACTAGATTTATGTCGTTAGCTAAGGGAAAATGTCGTCTCTAGATAGCAAAAAAGGATGAGAACACACGTTGCATTAAAATCAGAAAAGCATTGCAATCGAAGAGAAAAGGAAGGTCGTGGGCGATGACAGTGAAACCCAGTCCCAAGTCGGATGGATAAAGGAAGGAAGTTATTGTTTGCGTGTCCTTGAAAGCTCTCTCCAGCAATCCGAGCCGACGGAGGACGCTCGGACGATTTCCGCAGGCCAATAATTGCTCTGTTTCATTAATTTATTTGATATTGTTACACATTGCACATGTTATATTTTGTAGATAATTTGTTTCAGTATTTCAATCAACTTATATTGGTATCATCAACTAATGACTTGACGCGAAGTGCGTGCGATGATGTATGCACTATAAACAAAACAGCAGGCTCAAGATGCAAGCAAAACAAGGGATTCTCTTCAGACAAATGCATGTGATATAGATGTATGCGAACCAAACGCCGAATATTTTGCATGAACTGCCTTGATAATGGACAACCAATTAGTCATCATCGGACAGACTGAGAAGATCAATCTCGGTGCGGATTAGATTTTGAAACTCCGCCCGAGGCATTCCAGTAGCCTTGGCTAACCGATAGAGACTCTTTATATTAGAGCCAATGTGCTGTTTGATGGCGACTTCTGAAGCCGACTGGTTCTCTGCTTCTTGTTCCAATTTTGCAACAGCCGATCCGGATGAAGCCGATGATGGTCGGGGATGGTTGATCATCATTGATACAAGATTTGCGTGTTCGTCATCACGTTGAGGAGAAGGATCCTGGGCTGCCGCCTCGCGGGACTCGCGAGCTTGTTGCATAATCTTTGCGAAAATGTCACCATTCAGCGACGATTCCCCAGCCTCCGGGGCATTTTCGGACGGATCATGGTTATCCATCGCAGGCTGTACCTCGGCGTATTGAGAAAAGTATGCATCTTCCGCCGGCCCTGATGTTTGCTGATAGCTACGGGAAACCGGTGTCTTTGTCGCCGGTGTTCTTCCCGGAGTGTTATCGTACTGTGCCCAGTAATCGTCCTCATCGTCGTCCTCCTGCTCGACCTGCAGCCTGTCGACATCGGCATCTCTTATAGCGTCGTCGATGATGCGTTCCCTCGCCTGTTCATTCGCGTCGCTAATGGTTTCTGACCAGCTCTTCGAGTCTTCGTCACATGGACCCTCACATGGCTCTAGCTCCGCAATCCGCCATCCAGGACCACCGCCATCTGGATCATTCGAGCACCATACATATAATACATTGAGCTGATATTCAGGAAGATTCAACTTTGATCGCAGTGTCTCCTCGTCCAGCCGTTTATAAGTTATAGACAAATCCTCTGGGACTTCAATCTCTCCAGAAACCGGATGTGGTTCGAAGACGACGCCGTCGAGCAACCGCGAAACACGTTCAGCCTTTTCATCGGTCCAGCACAGTAGGCGGAGCCATGAGTCGGAGGGTGAGCTCGCAACGGAGCTGAGGATTTGGACGCGCTGGCGGAGTATAGGGGAGAGCAGCGAAAGTAGTGCTGGGGGAGGACGAGTCGAGACGAATGCAGTGGGCAAGCAGGCAAGCAACGGCGGTAAAAGCACTTCAGGTTCTGGGGGTGGGATGAACTCCACCATCCTGGTTGTAATGTGTTAGTTAGTCTTGGATCGTGTTTCTATGTTCGCGCACGCTCCGGAGCATGCAGTATCACAATGCTATTGTACAGGTCGTAGACAAGAAGTGAGGAGAAATTTGACAGCAAAACAAATAGACGAAGGTATAAACATACCATGGTGCAACGTCAGAGTGAGACGTGGGATGTAATCGAGCTCGTGGCCGTTCGACCGATGGTTTAGTCTCCATTTGCCCGGCAGGTGTTGCTGCTATCGTCGTCGGTTCAGCTGCGGCAGATACTGGCCAACTCTAAAACTTATCTATCTTTTGGCCCTCTGTCGATGCGGGGCCGCAGGCCAGACTATAGACAAGGTTGACCAATCCAGTGTTTCACATCCAGAGATTCACGATCAGATAGAATAACCCATACGACATATGGCAGGCTAGACATGATCTTGACTCTAGAAAGACTGCAACAAGCACCATGCTAATTTAGCAGGTTACATGGCAGTCATATCGGCTCGCAGACGAAGAAGTGAAAGTGGAAAGTGGACAGCGGAGAATCGAAGCCGCCTGCCCGACCCCGTCGGAGCGCTTACCGGGATGGGCACAGTGCTTATTCCGTAGTCCATCATGCTTCGATAACTATAGATCAGAGGTAGCAATATGATTTGCTAGTGACTGAGAACGTGGAGGAGTCACGAAGTAAGTACGCACGTAGATGTAGGGTTGTGTCTGTACTGGACAAAAAAGAGTAGAAAAACATGAGGGTTGACTACGGTAGGGAGTAAGGTAGGGAGGTCCCGGCGACTTCGGCAGGAGGCAGCCCAGCCCACCTTCCTTCCTCACGTACGCTGAGCAACAAGCTCACGCCGTTTTCCAAGAACACGATTATTTGACATTACATAGCTACACGAACTCTAGCTACATGCGTGCTCGGGAGAGGTATTCCAATTCCTCTTGCAAGGGCTGCACAACGTCTCGGACGTAGCCATCTCTAGTGCCGGCGTTTTCCAGACTCACGCGTTGACCGGCAGAAACCCACGGCGTATCGAGACAGGCTTGGATCGAGTCTCGATACGGTGTTGAGCAGGTTTCAAGCGACTGAATCACGCGATTGGCAGTGGTCCAGTCGGTGTTCGCATTCACCTCGACACCATCCGTCAGGTCGTCCGAGGTGCGGAATGACTCAATGGTCTTCATCGTGTCGATTTCAATTAGGAGAATGCCGAGAGACAGGATACTGGGACAAGGATGGAGCTGATTGATATTGAGCTGATCACTTTCGCCCTCTTGACTGGCGCTAAAGACAGATGATAAATACGGTTTAGTCAATGCCAAAGCACCGAGGGATTCATGGAAGAAAGTGATATGCTCCTTGTTCCATGTCTCGGCCAGCCATGGCCTCGCACTCAACTGCAATAGAGACTTCGCCATCATCAGTGCGAGCTTTCTTCTTGTCAGTAGCGATTTCAGTGTTCCACTGAGCAAGACGGTCTTCAGGGAGACAGCCGGCGTCTTTCCATCGAAGGTTAGCTGTTTAGGTCGTGACCGGTGTTGCCACAATTGCAATTCATCGGCTTCATCTCGATAAGGGATAGACAATTGCAGTCTAATGTTTCCGGCTTTGTGTGCTCTGCGAAAGACTTGGCACATACTCGTGACTTCTTCTCTATCATCCCCCATGGAGTCCCTACAGGCGGTCAACTTCGATGATCAATGAATGACATGCAAAGTGTAATGTGGAGAAATCAAAAGATCACCATACATTTGCATTTTGATTGCGACTTCCCCTTCCTGCAGTGAGGATTGCCGTGGTTCGCTTGCATGCACCAGGAAGATAAAGTCAAATTTGATCTCTACTTCTCCTACTGCTTTGGTGGAAGTAAATTCCTGGTTATCAAGACTGACTCTTGCTTCATGGGGCGTACGACAATCGCAAGCCCAAACGCGTGCCAACGCTGAGTGCAGCTTGGACGATAATTTATACATCCACCCATCCTTCTGCCGTGCAACCGAGACTGTGGTTGACTCTCGCACGTAAGCCGATGCGTTCTCGGACTCGCTGGCCAACTTCTCTAAACGGCCATTCCAAGTTTTTAGAGCCTTCAAACACGTATTGCGGTCTTTCTCTTTTCTCCAGAACTTGATCCGGTCGAAAATCGTGCTAGAAGCCTGATGATTCTCTCGTTTGTGCGAAAATTCCCGAAGTTTGTCATACATTTGTTTCTGATTCTAGACGAAAGTCAGTTCTATTCATGTCAAGTCAATAATGGACACAAGATTACCGTCTCCTTATTCGATAACTGGATCGTGCTGTCTTTCACTAGTTGAGATAAAAGTTGAACAATTCGGTCCATCACAAGTAGAAATGCCTTGTACCTTTCTTCCGTGCCGAAATACTCTTTCAAGGCTGTGACAATGTCCGAAGAATGATGCCAGTCGCTGACTCCGCCTTCAAATGCTTCAATATCCGCCTTGCGTTCGTCCGTAAGATGGGGCAATGAGTTGACTACTCTGCGAATGTTACCATCGAGAAAGTAGAGTTCCCACCAAAACTCTTCATAGAATTCCAGAAGCCTCTTGTCCCGGAAAGTATGCGAAACCACTTTGGTAATAGTATCAACACCTTTACTGTACTGTTTGGCCCCCTCGATGAAGAGGGGCACTACCGCGAGCACCAAACCTACGGTTTCAGCCATACATCCGGCAGCTCATAGATCCAGCTCATGAATTCAGAAGCTATAGTTCAATCTTCGGTTCTCTGGCAAGAGATGTTGCGACGCGTGGTCTCGACGGATTTTGACAGCCTTGAACAACCCGTGTGACTATCTACCAATTATGTCGGTTTGGAGGGGCTTTCGATGCAATGTTACCCAGGCATAGCGCACTAGTCACTAATCAGCATTGTGCAGAGATAACATTCAACCGAACACTGTGCCGGGATGAGGACGATATTACAGCTTCAAACAGGCTCTCACCGACAGTATATTCTATGTCGTTGCGACCTCTATTATGGCTAATGCTGGGGTCGAGTCAACCTCTGTTCTAAAAGTGGCTCGACACTGTGCCGTCCTGTTTGGCCGTTGTTTCTCGTCAGACCACCTTGACTCGGCGGTAAAAGAAGAGCTCCTGAACGAACAGGGAAGGCTGAAAATATGGGCAGGAAACATTGGCATATTTGCCACTGGCACCGCATCTGCGGACTACCGGTTGCGAGACAGTTCAGATATCAAGGAGGTCATGATTTCGATGCTCGATAGGCTTAGAAGCACACTCCAGCGGATTCTCGAATTACCCAAAGTTGTTGAGTCAGCTGAAAACGATGAAGCGGGCGCAAAGGATAACGAAGGCTCGGAGGAATCGACTTCCTCTTCTGAAGCATCACTTGTGCTTGATATGGACGAAGAGGAAGACAATGACAATATGGATCTCCCACCTGCGAAAAATGCCGTGATGCTGGATTTTGTAGAAAGCTGCAAGACGACTATAACGAATCTCTACCGTCTCTCTGCTGCTATCAAGAAGCCCGTCTCATATAATGAAAATGCGAAGGTCGTGAGGTTCATGCAGAAAGAAAAGGAAAAAGCCGAAGGAGATGGCGCAGAAGACGCCATGTCCGGATTATTGCTTCATGTGAAATGGCTGTTTGACTTTCGCTACAAGCAGATATCACCAAAGATCGCTGGTCGTCTCATCGATGCTATCGTGTTCCGCCGGAAGAGGCTTGAGTATCGCAAGAGGCACCGCGAGAAACTTCAGCATGGGATAGAGGACGTATTTGCTTCGCAATCTGATGAGGCTGTCCAGTTCAATAACGAGACAATCCAGCAGAAGAACTTGGTCCAGCAACACATTGGGCGCACACGCAGAGCCAAATCACTTGCGAAAAACGAGACAAGTCAGTTGAAATTAGAAACGTTCTCGGCAACCGATGCTTCGTCCGTCAACCGTCTCAAAGTGTCTCCTTATCCGAAATCGATCGCCCTGTCAGGCATTACGAGATCGGGCATAGCCAGGAGAGAGCAGCTTGACGTGCCTCGTGCCCCTATAATTGACGCGCAAGGCAAAGAGGTCATTTGTCCGTATTGTTTTCGGGTCATCGATAGTGCCGATGCTGAAGGCCACCGTTGGACGTAAGTGTCCATTTCCTCTAGTCGCTTTTGCTTGCTGCTCACGATACAATATTAGGCGTCATTTGTTGAGAGATCTTGCACCTTATGTATGCTTGTTCGAAGATTGCGTCAATGTGGACAATCATTACCGGACAGTCGATGAATGGGTCAGTCATATGCAATGGCAGCACACCCTTACTTGGTTCTGTCCCCTATCGCAACACAGAGACCTGTTCTTCTATTCCAAAAATGATTTGGCAGATCACATGCGATCCGAACATGCTGGCACTTTCTCCCAGCCTCAGCTCGACGTTATCACCCAAAAGAGCGCTCGTCCGGCATTAGACTTGTTTGAGATATTGGCCGGTCAAAGCATGGCCACCTTTGAATCCCCATCTGACTGTCCTTTGTGTCTCTTCTCGGCGTCTGATGCGATTGTAGCGCTCGAAAGGAAGTCACAAAATTCTGTCCTTGACAATTCGTCACTGGCCGTCCCGGGACCGGAAAACAGTCGCGAAAAGATTATTCGAAACCACATCGCTTTACATTTAGAGGAGTTTGCTTTGCTGTCATTACCGGAGAAGGGATATAGTGACGGCGCTGACTCCAGTATCGGCCTCGAGCAATCAGAAAACAACGGGACCGGCAGGAATGAGGAAGACATGCCCTCCCTCATGTTTAGCAGCTCTTCCGATGAGGAGGACACAGACGATGAACTCGCCACAGACCAAAACCCCGAATCGGTTATATCTTACGCAAACGATGACTATCAATTCTTAGACCCAGACGCAGCAAACGCAATTAATCTCACCTGGATACGCGTCATCTCATATCGACAGTCGACTGGTGATCAGCCGGAACGCCTCGACATGGCACAAGATCCAGTACTGCAACCTTTTATACAACGGGCCCGCATGAAACAGCTTGAGGGTCGAGTGACCATACCAATGATTGTTATTTATGATGAAAACGGTATACAGGTTTACGAAGATACGGGCGAGGATATTGCCAAGATGCCGGAATCCGCGTCGGGGGGAGTAGAGGATATCAGCTCATTCGAACTCAATCTCTGATGATATAGTTATAGTATAGTCACCAGTATTAGCGATCTTGCAGTACTTGGTTAGTCAGGGCTAGGGCTCGTCCACTCCAATTGGCGGGGGCACGCCAATTCGACGGTGTTGGATAAGCATCCAGACCGCCTTACCGATCTCCGTTGGAGCCCACGACGGGTTCGGCACAGTGCGTATTCCTCTGTCGATCGCGGATCAATTTGTATCGTAGGTCCTGGGTAAAGAATATTGAACAGTGTAGAGTTGGTAATTGCATACTGAGAGGAGAAACAATCATCGGATAGACAGAGACGACTCGGCCCGCGGTTGAGTCAATCGCTCCTTCCTCTTGCTCTTCTTCTGCTTCGGCAAGAGGGCCAACAAGCGAGGAAGGAGCGGTTCGGCGATCTTCGATCAGCGTCCAGCGCGCCTGCCGTGATACCTCCTGCCTTCTGCTTCTGGGCTTATGCATGCTTATGAAGCACCTTTTGGTTTTGACTTATCTTCCTCCAGCATCGTGACGGATATCCTCCGGTGCTCTCGACTCTGACCACGATGCTCCTTCTCGACTGACCTGCAACCTTGAGAAGAGCTTGAGGATCGCTCGGTATTGTGATTTCGGAAGAAATAAAAAAAATAAATACATTTCTGTTGTCGAACCGGTCCGAGGTCTCTTCCATGTGATTCACGTTGCACAATTGCTCAACCCGGTTCATTTGATAAGTACAGTCTTGTATCTAGGACTATTCCACGCAATTTCTTACAATCACCACAAACATCATTTCCAGTCATCGGACGGCTGTGGTCAAACTTTGCAAGGTCGCAGCCATGGATCTGAAACCCGTTCTGACAACAGAACCCTATCCCACTGATGAGGAAAAACGACAACAAACAACAACACCCTGTGCCCACCAGGCCAGAGACAACATCAACCACAACAACATGCACGCAACAAATGTCGAGGAAGAGCAGTTGCCAAAAGAAGAGCAACTCCGCCTTGAGAAAAAAATGCGTCTAAAAGTAGATTTGCGCTTATGCACAATCGCCGGATTACTATGTAGTCTGAACCTCCTCGACTCTGGGATTATATCTTCTGCCTCTGTGACGAGCATGATCTCCGATCTAGGCCTTGAGGGCAATCGCTATTCAGTCTCAATTTTTATCTTTACTGTCTCCAGCGTGGTGTTTCAGCTCCCCTCCACAATCGCCGTGCGATTCGTCGGACCGCGGATATGGTTTGCGCTCATCACGTTTTGTTTTGGTCTCATCACTCTATGTACGGCATTTGTGCAGACGTGGCGGCAGATGATTGCGCTGCGCGTCTTGCTGGGTATTTCTATGTCCGGAATCTATCCCGGTTTGACGTATTTGATCAGCACATGGTATACCCGCAAAGAGCAGCAATTACGTTTTGCATTTTTGCAATCCGGCGAAGTGTTGGTGCTTGCAACGGGAAACATAGTGAATTATGGACTTAACCACCTCGATGGCCACGCCGGACTCGCAGGATGGCGGTGGATGTACATCGTCCAGGGCCTAATCACCTGTCTGATTGGTGTTGTGACATATTGGTGGATGATCGATTTCCCGGAAAAGGCTGCAAAATCAGTCTGGTTCCTTTCGGAGTCGGAGATTGAGCTTGCCATGGAACGGATTCGAGCTGATAGAGGAGACGTCGTTCCTGATCCGTTTTCGTGGCGCAAAATTGTGGTCAATTTCTTGGATCCGAAGTTGTATGGGTTCTCGGTGCTGTTTTTCCTGTTGAATCTGGTGTCGACGTCCATGTCGTATTTCTTGCCCATCATTCTGGAGTCTGGAATGGGCTTTTCAGAGAATGCCAGTATTGTGCTTTCTGCGCCGGTGAGATCCAGCTTTTCCTCCTTTATCGAATGCTTTTCTGACGGGTGTAGCCATATTACTGGGCCGTCATCCCAGTCCTCCTTACCTCTCTGCTAGGCGATAAATTCCGCCTCCGCGGCCCAGCCATCATTTTCAATGCCCTGGTCTTGATCGCAGGCTTCCTAATGTTCGGCCTCTCAATCTCCCACCAAGTCACTGTACGCTACATCGGTACGTATCTCGCCACGGGCGCGTACGTCTCCAACTGGGCGGCCCTGAACGCCTATCAAGCCAACAATATCGTAGGCCAGTGGAAACGAGCTACCATTGCCGCGGCTGTGACGGCTTGTAATGGTCTTGGAGGTATAGCGGGCAGTTTTATAGTGAGACAACAAGAAGCACCGTGGTATCCGACGGCGGTATGGGTGTCGATCGGCTCGCATATTCTGATGATTGTGATTGTGGGCGGGTTTACGGTCTGGTTCAAGATGGAGAATGATCAGCAGAGAAGCAAGGGAAAAATGATCGAGAGAACGGTAGGCTATTTCTTTTTCCAACCTGTTTATGTTTACTGATGAAGAGTATAGCCTGGGTTTAGATATACGTATTGAAAGGACATGCGGTGGAGAATATGATGGGACGACTGTATGAAGAATATGGGATATGATATGACATGATACAATGTTGGGATTATGAAAAACTAAAACACTTGAACGAGACCCGGAGTATGATTCAATGTCTGCACGCCTCAATACAGGAGTTAAGTTAGAAGGGGTATACAACTGACGAATTTATGAAACAAAACTTCTCTTCGATATACAGAATTCTCTTCCTTTCAACATGTAATGTTTGAAGCAAAACACATCTCGACTGCAGCAATTGCAGCAGGGCGTTGTAAGTTGATTACACCCTATCAGTCTGCTCCAACTTACTCACCAACCTCTTCATACCCGTCCACTCCTCGGCCGGCACTTCCTCGACAGAACCACTCAGGGCTTTTCCAACCTCGAAGACCGTAACGACGCCGTCCAGACCTCCCGTAGCAACCCTTCTACCCTCACGCTCCTCCCACGCAATCTTGTTCAGACTTCGCGTCAACACTCCACCTCTGCCGGGCGTCGGCTGCGTCCTGACGGCCGGTACCTCAGTATCGTGATACAGATCCCATACCTCAACATTCCCGGCCCCATCGACGAGACCAAACACTCCAGGACGGTTGGGGGACCATTTAGCGTCGTACACGACGTCTTCGCGGTTGATGTCGAGCAATGGAGACACTACCTGCGGGGTTGATGCGAGGCCGCCGGCTGTTGCGGAGGCAGCTGTTGTAGCTGGTGGTCTGACGCGCCAGAGTTTCACGCTCCAATCCAGACTGGAGCTGAGCATGAGATCGCCAAAGTCGACGGGGCCGCGCGCTGGGTGGAAGGCTGTGGACATGACAGGTGCAGCGTGTCCGCGGTAAGCGAGACGTTGATCCGTGCCTGCTTTTGCGCCCGCACGGTCGTAGCGATGACATGGGTAGATGCCGCCTTCTTCTGTGCCGACGAGAAAAAAAGTTGGGTCGGATTGCGGGAAGGACATTGTTGTAGGTGCGAGATCTTCGGTTCGTGAGGGCGGAGGCGTGGTGAGTTCGAGATATTCTTGGGGTTGTGACAGCATGTCCACTGTCCAGCCGCAGACGACGCCGTCCGTGGACGCGGTTAGGATGTTGTGCGCATTCTGAGTGCCGATTATCGCGATGCTGTAGACGGGATGAGTATGACCTGCGCCTGTCAAAGGGGTCTTTTGGACCGGCGCGCCGCCGCCGGCACGGCTGGATCGTGTATCCCATAGTAGAACTTGGCCGGAGTAGGTTCCGCCAACGATTAGATTAGGGTGAAATGGTGAGAATCTGGCAGTGAGAATGTCTGATGTAGAGTGAAAGACGTATTCGGGGCGGGAATGGAGATGTTGGTTCCAGACTTGGAGTAGTCCATCTGGTTCATGAGGTGCGGTTGGATTTTTGGTATATGCAGCAAGGATCAATTCAGGAAACTTTTTGTGTGTGTCAGTTCGACGATCCATTTGGGTTGAGCGGCGCTGTCATACCTTTGGTGAAAAGCTCAAATCGCTAATTGTTCGCTTCTTACTCCATCGCTCGTCGTAAAACTGTGTGATTTCTTTGATTCCTCTCCTTTTATTCCCGTATTCATCGTCCCCCTCGTCATCCGCATCCACGCCTCCAAGTTCATAGTCTGCTAGGATATCATACTCCTCATCCAGCGCACGTTCAATGACTTTACTCGATTTCTCCACAAAGTCTAAGAAATCATCTGACGAGGTGACTGCATTGAGCTCGTCATCGTTCAATGTGCGAAGCGGGTATCTAAGCTGACTCGACGATGCCGGCATTCCATTCTGGTCAACCTGCTGTGATGCGTGTAGTTCTTCCTCAATCTCCTGGCGAATCCTCTCGCGAATCTCGTCATCCCTTTCTCGTTCTCTCCGGCTCAGTCTCTTCGATGGCGTAGAGGGAGTCTCCTCATGTTCTGCCAATGGATAATCTGCTATTGGATTTGGTATATCTGGAAGATCGTCCGTTTGCACGGCTTTGCTATATGTGACTGTTTCCTTTCTCGGTTCAGGGGCAGGCGCTAGTTCCGACACGATAGGGCCCGTCGCTTCTGTTTGTGTGGCGACGGATTGCGATACCATCCGTACGGGCGGTGGAGAGAAAGCCTCTGCTGCATTTTCGCCGCTAAGTTGGCTTGCACTCAATACCGAGTTCGGGCGGCTGCCTCTTCGTGAGGGGCCTTCTCCATCTTTGTACGAGGATGACGATGGTCGATCGACAAGTCGCGATATGAGGCTGTCGAGCTCCGCTCTGCTATCTGCTCGACTCGGAACGGGTGATACTATCTGTCCATTCAAGCCCAATCAGCATACTCGACACCCAGCGCGGGCAGATAGCTTGTTTACCTCTGAGGCATCGCCAATGCTGGCTCGATTCTGGTTAAACTCTTTCTGACGTAATTCTCGTTGCCGCTTGAGCTCTGCGAGTTTTGCCTTTTTGGCGAGGATCTCATCCTTGCGCGCTTGCATTTTCTAGTGGCTTCATTCAATGTCAAGCGTTGTCTGTTGTGCTTGCTTACCTACTTGAAGATAATTGTTGTCATGTCCCTGTCGATAACATGTGGAGCGCGCGGAGAGATTGAGCCAGTCAGAGCCGCGGAGTGCCTCAACTTAACTCAAGCTGCTCGCTGACATAAGCACGCCTTGGCCCGTCCGCTCGCCGGCGGCCCGGAAAAACTCGCGACAGAACTTCTATCCTTGATGCAAGTACGACTACTTCACGATTCAATTATACAGCCATTGACCCTAGATACCCGCGCGACTCGCCCTTCTGGTATCTAGTCTGAATTCTCCTTTCTCGACTCAATTTCTTTGCTGATTCCCTTCCTCGTCTCTAAGAGGTGGGATCGATCGTCATGGCTTCACAAGGTGTCAACGTGAGTCTTAACTCCACGTCGTTCGCATGCAATCCGATCTGCATAGAGCCAGCGTCTAATGTTCGATTACTCTGCCTATAGGTTCTCCGCTGGTCTGCCCTCTTCGGTGGTGTCTTTTACGGTCTCTACCACCAGTCCACGCTCAACACCCAGGCCAAACTTGCCGAACACGAACGAGAATACAAGCACAAGGAATCATTGATTGCGAAGGCCAAGGCTGAATGGGCCAGGAAGAATGCACCTGCTGGCGCCAACAATGGTCGTGCGTTCCCCCTCAAACCTGAAGTGTGCTGGAACACAACACTAGGATATATGATTGACCAATCTGCAATAGTTATCACCGACCCGGAGGACCCTAAATTCGACCTGGAAAAGTTCCTTATGGCCAAGGCGGAAGAAAAATAGATGCATGTGTACTCGATAATGGACGATTGTCTGGTGGCGGACCTGGGTTAATAGATGGCATTCTTATCTTCGCTTTTCCACACGATTTTATAGATGCCTATGCGAGAGGGCATTTACTACGAAGGGCATATGGCTGAAGCCAAATCTGTATCATTTACGTCTCCTTTGTACTTCTTCTTTTTTTGATTGTTTCTGTCATGGGTTTCTGCCAAAATATTGACCTTGTTCGAGTGAGAAAGCAAAAGAATCTTATCATGATAGACCATTTATCTCCCGTCTTGTATATATGTACTCGCTTCTAACGCCCATTTTTGTACAATACAATTTACTCGCCGTGTAGTGATATGAATCAAAATTTCCTAGGAATTTCTCATGTGAAGTGCAAATCAGAGTATGGAATGAACTGTGTCATAAGTCGTCATGTATTTTATTGTTAATCGTAAAGCCATATCTAAACGCTGGATCAATAATGCGACCGTTCCCTCAGCTCCCTAGGCGCTGGCAACTCCCACGAGGCGACTAATTTGGTCCAGGGTACGTCTGGATTTGCTGATTTTGACATGTTCGTCGGCTACATGTGGACGAAGCAGTTCTTTGGTGGCATCCCATTCCCATCCTCGTTTCACCAGTATGTCTATCAACTCGGCATTGTTCTGCAACCCGAGATAATCTGCGGCTACTTCGGGTCTGATTGATTCATAGATGCGACTTATGTTTCGGAATGATTTTTCGGTATAGTAAGCTGGACAAAAAGCATGTTAGCAAAAGATCACTTCAGACGATTTGCCTTCAAAGGTAGAAATACCATCAAACCTCTCAACAATGATGTCGACCGGCGATGGCCATGGCTCATTCTTCAGTAACGAGTAGGTTTCGGAGAATTTATTCTGGTATATTGACCGTAGTATGGCGATACTTCGCTGAATGATTGTATCATTTTGGACCAACGGCAACGGGATACGCTGCGTTAAGGCACGAGCTTCTTGTCTGGTTCCGTCAGTATTTGCGACGAACGAAACCAGGCGACATGCTCACATTTCGTCTACGAGGAGATGGGAAAAGAGAAAGGAGGAGTAGAACGCGGTAAGAAGTGTCGCATCACCGCTTATTCCAGCTGAGGTGAATTGTTCGCAGACTTCATCTTCGTAGGAGCTGAGCAGGTCGTAGAGTGCGTCGTTTGTCGGAGTTTCTGTAAGCACCTTCTGTAGCTGCTCAAGAGTCAGCGGTGCACCCATTCCGATATCTAAGTAGATACCCTCGAAACAGTGGAAGTTGGTTCCAAAAGCTGTCAAAGTATCCCGTTGAGGAAGATGAGTTGCGGGGAGCTACTTAGATGACGGAGATAATGATAGACCCGCACTCCACTTGGCTTGCGTAGTCCCGAGCTGCCATTCGCCAAGACTGGCAAGAGACCTAGCTGTCCTCAACTCCTACACTTATTATTCACTTTGTCTGACATTGACATCGACAACAACACACATGATTTCCCTTCATTAGGCCCTTACCCTCGTTGATTGATTTCTGTTAGCTACCGGCCGTCATGGCCTCCACAGCAGTCGACCCTTTTTTAAAGGGAAACACAGGGAGAAACACTCGCGGCCTCCTCCGCATTGTCATTCTATGCACCATTGCTGCCGCTGCCATTGCCAGTCGTCTGTTCAGTGTGATCCGTACGTTCTCAATTGACTCTGAGCAATCAAGTATATGCCTGACTGATATTTGACTAGGCTTTGAAAGTATTATTCACGAATGTACGTGTTGAATCCATCCGATAATGAGTCGATACGTACTTACAATACCTGTGCAGTCGATCCCTGGTTCAACTTCCGAGCAACAAAACACTTGGTTGAGCATGGCTTCTACAGTTTCTGGGATTGGTTCGATGACCGTGCGTGTTGATACTCAAGCGTGGAGGACCGATGAGCTGACTGCTTAGGAACGTGGCATCCCCTCGGACGTGTTACTGGTGGTACTCTCTACCCTGGATTGATGGTAACCAGTGGTGTGATTTATCACTTCCTTCGATTCCTTACGATTCCAGTCGATATTCGCAACATATGTGTTCTACTTGCACCTGCATTCTCCGGGTTGACGGCATTGGCGACCTACCTCTTGACCAACGAGATGACAACTTCTCCGTCTGCCGGTTTACTGGCTGCGGCTTTTATGGGCATCACCCCTGGATATATTTCAAGATCTGTGGCCGGAAGTTACGACAACGAAGCCATTGCTATCTTCCTGCTCGTTTTCACCTTTTATCTCTGGATCAAGGCTGTCAAGAACGGCTCCATCATGTGGGGAGCTCTGACTGCGCTGTTCTATGGATACATGGTGTCAGCGTGGGGTGGATACGTCTTTATCACCAACTTGATTCCGTTGCATATCTTTGTGCTCATCTGCATGGGTAGATACAGTTCACGTCTGTACATCAGCTACACCACGTGGTACGCATTGGGAACGCTGGCCAGTATGCAGATTCCTTTTGTTGGTTTCTTGCCAATCCGCAGCAGTGACCACATGTCTGCTCTAGGTATGACGAATCTGGGAAGTGCTATTGATTCTCCTGCTGACTTCCGTA
Organism: Talaromyces sp. PB3603; assembly: GCA_023625915.1. Classification (NCBI taxonomy): domain Eukaryota; kingdom Fungi; phylum Ascomycota; class Eurotiomycetes; order Eurotiales; family Trichocomaceae; genus Talaromyces; species Talaromyces sp. PB3603. Next base: position 1,184,646 of record JAMAFY010000008.1, read on the forward strand.
GGTATTTTTGGTTTAATCCAAGTGGTTGCCTTTGTCGATTTCATTCGTGGTCAAGTCCCGGGCAAACAGTTTCAGACTCTCCTGACCTCCTTGGTGTTGCTCATCTTCGGCGTTTCATTCATCGGACTGGTTGCTCTGACCCTTTCCGGTACAATCGCACCTTGGAGCGGTCGTTTCTATTCTCTCTGGGACACGGGATACGCCAAGATCCACATCCCCATTATTGCCTCTGTGTCTGAACATCAGCCCACAGCATGGCCCGCCTTCTTCTTCGACCTCAATTTCCTGATCTGGCTTTTCCCCGCAGGTGTCTACATGTGTTTCCGTGAGCTTCGCGATGAGCATGTCTTTGTTGTTATATACTCTGTTCTCGCAAGTTACTTTGCTGGTGTCATGGTGCGTTTGATGCTTACCCTTACTCCTATTGTATGTGTGGCGGCTGCCATTGCTTTGTCATACATCTTGGACACATATTTGCTTCTAAAGAGCCCGGCACCTGCCAAAGACGCTGCTCCTGCAAATAAATCGGATGGACTTCGAAGCGAACGTGGTACTAATTACGGTATCCAATCGACATTCTCAAGAGTGTTCACGGCTGCCTCTGTCTCTGCCTACCTCTTGCTGTTCGTCGCGCACTGTACCTGGGTCACCTCTAACGCGTATTCCTCACCGTCTGTTGTGTTGGCCAGTCGCATGCCTGACGGCAGTCAGTTCATTATTGACGACTACCGTGAGGCTTACTACTGGCTGCGTCAAAACACCGAAAAGAACGCCAAGATCATGTCATGGTGGGACTATGGCTACCAGATCGGTGGTATGGCCGACCGACCAACACTAGTTGACAACAACACCTGGAACAATACACATATTGCCACCGTCGGTAAAGCGATGAGTTCCCGTGAGGAAGTCAGCTACCCTATTCTCCGCCAGCATGACGTTGATTACGTCCTCGTGGTCTTTGGAGGACTGCTCGGCTACTCTGGCGACGACATCAACAAATTTTTGTGGATGGTGCGTATCGCAGAAGGCATCTGGCCGGACCAGGTGAAGGAGCGAGACTTTTTCACTGCACGCGGCGAATACCGCGTCGATGACGAAGCCACACCCACCATGCGCAACAGCTTGATGTAAACCCTCGTCCCTTCTGTCCATAACTTTTACAAATCAGCTAATGGTGACAGGTACAAAATGTCCTACTACAACTTCAACAACCTTTTCCCCGCTGGCATGGCCCAGGACCGTGTCCGAGGCGTCCGCCTCCCCGCCGAGGGACCCCAGCTCAGCACCGTAGAAGAAGCCTTCACCAGCGAAAACTGGATCATTCGAATCTATAAAGTGAAACCACTCGACAACGTGGGTCGCGATCATCAAAGCGCAGTGGCGTTTGAGAAGGGTCACAAGAAGAAGAAGAGCTCCAAAAGAAAGGGGGCCCCTGTTTTACGGGTTGAGTAAACAAAGTCTAGAAACATGGAAAGTGTCGTTTACTTAGTGTTTCAATTATGCTTGATCTACTTCATGTGCCTTACTACCTATTTCTTCATCTCATATAGGTTTATCTACATTTTGATGGGGCCAAAATTCTTTCTGATACATCGTTTTGATTTGCATGATGCAGCTTTCTTTGTATGATAATACGTATAGTATAAATGAGTATTTGCGTTAGAATGGACTCTCGACAACCAGCCTTGGGACTTTGGGGCAGAACTCGTTCATTTGTCTCCACACAAGTACGGGATCCTAAGAAATCCCATACACCAACCGTGGTGGTGCTTGTTGACAGTATTAGGTAACTCCCTAGCATACATATATCCACGCATTCAATACCGTATAATCAGAGTAGAGGTGCGAAAGAAACAAGTCCTGAAACCTAAATTTGTAGAGAAAGTACACGCCATAGAACCATTCCGGTACGCGGTCCGTTGTTGATCGTATTGTTACAAAGCCACTTTTCCTACTTCCTCTTCCTCGTATCGTGGAAAAGAGTCCCCTGAGATGTTCGGATTTCATTATGCAATAGTAGCGAATTGTCGTTGCACACCGTTGGTCGTACCGCTAGGCAACTCTTGAGATTGCTGTTGTTGCTGTGCTGCTAGTACTTGTGGTCGCCATTTGGAGAGGACTTTGCTGGCTGCTGGGCGCGCTTCGTCGTCTGTTCATGACTGTTAGCAAGATTTGGGAGAGATTTCGAGAAGTAGGACTGACAGGTATTGTATATCTCTTCCAAGGCATTAAGACAAATACCTCTCGACGGCGGCCGGAACATTACCAAATAGCTAGATAATGATTCAGTCAATCGTCCATGTTTCCAGGGGTGAAGAGCTTACTGCAATGCCTGGACACATAAATTAATGCGCTCCGGATCCCTCGCTAAAGTCTGCACGCGCCCAATGATTGGTAACGTGACTTCGGGAATCTCACTCAAAAACCTAATCAAAATTTTGATATCCCTCGCATCCAAATAAGGTAGCATACCACCCAACAACCTCAAAACCCACGCATCGTAGTGCAGTGGTACGGACACATCTTCCTCTTCGGTCTTCCCCACGCGTTGCGAAGCTGCGATCCCCATTTGCATGCGGTCGTTATACCATTCTTCATTCAGCCACATGATACCGATATTAATGCGGGACCGGAAGTCCTCGAGGATGTGCCGATAGAGTAGTTCGCGGATGTAGTTCGATATTGTGGGACGGCCGTCGGATGTCCCGATTTCGCCACCGGCGGCGGATTCGAGTCTTGAGGGTGCACGGGTCGCCATGCGCACCAGCATGGTTATCCATGCCTCCTTTGAGTCGAGGGAGCCGCCGGCGAGACGCGCGAAACCTTTTCGATCCGAAGAGGAGGAGGATACAGTAGAGCCGCTGGTAGCGGCGGGTTTAGTGCTAGGTGCTGCTGCTTTGAACGGTGTGGCTATCATCATCTCAAACACGCGGTCAGCGGCAGCGCGGCCGATCTCGTTGGCTTCATTTTCGGTTAAGGGGGGGGGCCTGCTGAGTTGGAAGGGTCCTAGTTCTGGCTCTAGGTCAAATATAGGGGCGGCGGTGTCGTGGGCTTCAGCCGAAGAGATCTCCATGGGTTGGTATTCGGGTTCATATTCATCATCCTCATCTTCCGCGGGCACCTGGGCTTGTTTTGCCTGTCGCGCTACTAGGGTTTGATATCGACCTCGAATGCCCTACTATCGTCAGATCGAACCTCCCTTATGCATAGAGCGGTTGCTTACCTCAGTCGCCTGGACCAGAGCATTGGAATCAACACGTCCAAGTACAGCCACAGCAATCTTGACAATGAGATCAGGGGGCAATTGCTTCACATCGAATGAGGACAGTCCGATATCTTCCGTGAGTGTATATAGTTGTGAATAGCTAATAGGTCCCTCAGGAAGAGGAGGAATCTTGAGCACAAGGGGAGTTTCGGCACCCAAGCGTGCTCTTTTCGCATTATCGAGGCCATCTGTCGGTTCAACCGGCAGCGCGCGTTTCCGGGATGATGCATCGAATGCTTCTATGCAGTTCTGGGCCAGTCTTTCCATGTGTTGCTGCATCTTCCCGGCTAGCGGATGATTAGGGTTTCTGCAGTACATAAAATCAGCCTTCGTTCGTAGCTCTATATCCACAACTTACCTTTTCAACAGGTTGATCAACACAGCTCGTGTCGTTCGTTCCATTGACTTGATCTTGACACGCATAGTAGGCGTCAGAGGCCCGTGATCTACTTTGATAGGATTAAAATTCAATAACGTTTCCAGGATCTTGTTAGCAATAGTAGGTCGAGTGCGGATCAGGATCGCGAGACAGTTGATTGTCGCATTCACAAGAATGGCATCGCTATAACCCATCAGTTAGCGGTTCGTAGATACCTTCTAACAGGACTTACTCGGCATTGTCTTGAAGGATAGTGAGCAATCGATCCAATAGACCAGACGCTTCTGCTTCAAGATTAGGTATCGAGAGCAGTCCGTGTGTCCTAGGCACAATGGCAATAGAAGTCTCATTTCTCTCGGGTCGCTGCAACGCATAAATCAACACATGTGTACATAAGTCGAAACAGGGAAATAGGTACGAACTCGTGGATCGGCGATTGGCCCCGGTGTCTGAGTGTGAACGACCTTCTGTACAAACTTGATACAGCATACTCTGACTGGATGTGGAGCGGTATCCATTTTCTGAAGGATATTATGTTTTATTGCGGTCATCTGATCCCACATGGCTGTGTCATTTGGATGGTGAATTCTAGGAGAGCACCAGGTTAGACATTGAACGGAGGTGATGGGGCTACGAACAGATTTCTACGACATGCTAAGGGGAGCCTGTAATTGAGAAAGAGAAAAACATACATATGCCTGAAAACAAACGAATACAGACTCGAAGCTGTCTGCACCGTGCTTTTGATGACCGCCACATCTTGCGCATCGTCCCCTAAGTATTCGTTCAACGTAGGAAGAACCGTACCAGCGAGCTGTTCCTTGCGATCCGAAGGTAACGTCGTGTTCGCAAATGTCTCCGCAAGAAAATCTGCGCCCCATCTTCGAAGGTCTAATCGCGCGTTTGCGCCGATTATGGGCAAGATCCCCTGTAGGACTTGTGGGTAGAGTGCGGCATCGGATAGGACGAGGTTGCGAGCTGCTTCGAGCTGGGTGAGTTGCTCATTTAGGTCGACCTGAGCCATTGTATTGACCCGGTGCAGCTGGCGCAGCCGCCGTCAGAGTATCGTCTATAAACAATCGACGACAGCTCGACACCGATGCTTGGGATGGACGTAGCGCGAGAACTCTTCTAGTCGCGTGTCGAGATATGAGTCGAAGTTTTGCGTAGAACACTATGTGATTCGCACGGAAACGAGGGAAAAGCTGAGCCTGGCTGAAGCAATGCAGATATCAGGAGTCTAGCTACGAGAAAGTGAAGTCGGTGTATTCTTGTCGAGGAGGAGGTTGAAACGTAATTCTTTTGTTCTTGGCTGAGCAACCAAGCTCGCCGGCAAGGAACAAGCATCGAGTCTGGCAGACCAATCACCGTTGAAATGCACCGCCACATATTTGACATGTCGACCATAGCTGTAACTCCCATTTTACAAGGCCTCAACTGCTATTCTCATTCCAATGACTACAATTTATGGCTTGTAAGTAAAGAACAACATTGTAGCTAGGAAACATCTACCAATTCCTGGATTGGCTGTAAATGCGTACAGGATCCTGCGTACGTGATCATGCGCCACACCACATGATGCCAAGCCCGTCGGACAATCACCAGATTGTGGCTTTCCTCCATCTTTCTCCCGATATCCTCAGTTCCTCTACAGCTCAACCAGATATTCTTTTTAATCGCCCAATAGTAGCAACACCTCTTGCTGCAAGCGCGCTCTTTCCAACCTTAAAATGCCCTCCGGACTGTACGTCACTCTCACCTTCCCCTATATCCGAGCATCGAACTCAAACCCCTCCATCCGACCGCCTCAGTCTCAACAATGATATATCATAACTAACGTCTCATACTCAACAGCTTCAACTCAAGTTATTATGGCAAAGACTACCGCGCTGGCGCCGCCCTCCTCCGCGCTCGACGACCCTACCTGGTCAAAAATGCACTGACGGGTCTCGGTCTTTGCGGATTCGTCGTCGGTGTTTGTACGTTTCTCCCCATCACACCTCTGTTTACCCAACCTTCAAAAAAAGACGGAAAAAAAAGGAGAAAAAACATGAGGAACTGACTGGATGGTGTCTAGATGCATTCACAATCCGGGCAGTCGGTCAGGAAGATTTCTCCGATGTCGTTGTCCCATCTGCCCCGGCTGCGAGCCAACAGCAGAAATAGAGGGCCTTATTTGCTTGCGCTGTGAAAACTGCAACACTTGTACAAAATTTATTTGAGATTGATATGGGGGAGTTATTACTACTAGCATATGGCGTTTGGGCATCGTTTCTGACAAAGCGATTGTGTTTGACTTTGTGGAGGAATGGAGATGTGCTCTGGATACATATCTAGGTCAGGAAGCAGCTGTTTCTGCGCTGTGAGAAATTTGATATCCGATTCTTCAGAGTTCACATTAGGGATTGACGAGGGTAGGCCGACTGTTATTTCTAGAAGCCGAGAATAAGCTCATTTTCATGTTTTGTTTTGGGAATCTAGTCCCTAGTCATTCATTCATTATATACAAACAGCGGAGACCAACAGCAAGAAAACCAGATAAGATCAATACACCACAACGCTTACACCATTCATGTGCCATGCAGTAACTGCAATGAGAATGTCCATATCGAATCAAACAGCGAATTCCAACTTAGAACACAACTCCCATCAAAATTATATCACATGAAAAACAACACACAAACATCCCAAAACCAACTGTGTCTCGCTGCTCATTTTTCTCGGTAGGTAGGTCACCGATTGTACAGTTGAAGTTACTGTACAGATTTATAGTCTCATGGTCATAGGTTTCTTCACCTGACTGATGAGGGGACTGGTGGAAAACAGGTCGTAAAGTACAACTTTTGTACGTCAGGGGGTATGCGGTGACATGCACGGAACAGAATGGGTATCATAAAGCAAAACTCATTAATTCAAACATGAGATTTCGCGATCTGTCACCGTGCAATCATCCGACTGGGCCCTGATCCAGTCATGAGCCCCGAAGAATGAATGCCACCCAATGGTTTATTGGAAGTAGACAATGGGGGGGAGGGCTCCCTTTTCGAGGACCCAAACAAGCCAAATCGCGGAGGTGAGTAGCCTGGGTTACGCATAGGAGATTCATGTCTCGTTTCGAAAAGATGTGTTGGGTTGCTGGACGGTCCCTTCCGAACATCCAATGGCGATGAGCTGTGAGATCTGAACCCAGACTTTCTGTCCAATGCATCGAAGTCCACGCTGCCAGGCTGAGGTCCTGGCTGTCTATGGTCCCGTTCGATCCCATATGGAGTGTTGGCTGTCGAAGAGTTTGCAGCAGATGCATTGTCTGCTATAGTAGACGCAGACCCGTTAGGTGCGTTGATATCTATGACGCGTTTCTGTGCTGCTGGTGTTGTAAAAGAGTTCAAACTGGCCATATGAGCAGGCCGGTTCGCTTGCACATATTGAGAATTAGCCCAAGCAGGCTGTTGTTCGTGATGGCTTTCGTCAGCTGTTGTATAGCGGGGCAAATCGGAAGAAATGCCTCGTACTCCAGTTTGCGGAGCCACAACCGGGCGGTGTTCAATGGAAATCTGCCGAACTCATCGTGAGCTGAAAGCACCATGGAGAGGAATGTAAAATTGACTTACGCCCATTTTCTCGAAATCATCGTCGATTTCAGTGATACGAGCCGCAGACAGGGTTGGCGCAGCAGGAAATCCAACATACTTTGCAACTCCTGCCATGACCGATACTTCTTGGTTGTACGCGGCTTGTTGCGAAATTTGCTGAGACCGTCTGGTAGGAAAAGGAATGTAGTGATGCGCGCCAAGCTCCTCGGTCTTGAACCGATCATGCTGGATAGCATAGAATTGCTTGCTAACAGCAGTAGAGTGCTCCTCCCGCGTATCCCGAATGCGCTGAAAGTAAGTGCTATGAATTTGAGCGCGATCAGCGAGACTCCGACTCATGAGTGACTGCATGCGATACTGATAGAGCGTATGCTCGTAGTTGGTTTTCTTGTCACGATGACGCTGTAAACATTCAAGCTGACGCAGAAGCTCTGGATGTGTGGGCTCTGGGCTTGTAAGTTGTTCCAGTTCGCGATCGATCTTCGCAATCTTTTCGTCATATATCCTGTACAGCATAAGCATTTTGCTCCTGCCCAAAAGAGTCAAACTCACTTTTCCCGCAGTGTCGCAAACTCCTTCTCCAAAACCGCAAGAGCGTCAATGGCTGCAACTTTTCGAGCCACTGCCAAGAATTAGCACCCATTATCACATACTAAGACAATTGACTAACATTCTTCCTCAGATTTCGCAGTGGCGTCGGCATCATTAGCATCATCAGCTACATCACCTGTTTCCTCGTCTTCTTGTAGTTGATCTTCGGTATTTTCAGCTCCATTCTCCAGGTCATCGTCCGTATCCCGAGCTCTTCTGCCTTTTCTTTTACCCTTCTTGACGCCGCGCCTTCCTACGCGAACTGCGATGACAGAAATCGCGGAACGATCTTGTGCCTCATCAATCGGAGTTCCCTTTCCGGAAGCATCGTGCTGACCAACTTCTTCGGTCTCTTCGCGCGTTGTCAAAGCGTCAGTCCCGATTTCATCTTGAATTTCATCAGCTCCGACAGAGCCTCGGCGTTTTCGTAGCGGTTCGTCATCTTCACCCATTTCCGTGTCAACGTCTTCATTCGCTTGCGGACGTTTGCGCTTTTTGCCTGCAACGTCTGCGTGTGAATGAGGGCTTTCCGCATCATCGATTACCGTCGTTCCCATGTTGTCAGAAGCACCATTCGCCTTAGACGACCGGCGGGTCTTGCTCGGAGTCTCGGTCAATTCGTTCTCCTCATCTTCTTCTATTTGTTCGTAGGTTGTAGATTGTGCGAGTTTGCTGGGACTGCTTTCGAAGCGGCTCGCTCCGGTCAGTTTTATGTTTGCTTGCAATCGGTGATTATGTGGAGAGTCTTCTAGTCGCTCGGTCTCGGCTTCGGAATCTACCTCCTCTGGTACCGACCGTTGGGGCTGTGGTAGCTCATCATCGGAGGGCTCGTTGTCCGAGACGTCGTCAATTTCACTCAAACTGCTCGATCTCCCGTCGTCGCCGAGATCATCGAGAGAGATCTCTACGTCGCCGATGACTCTAGACAAATCGACCCCAGGTTGGGCGATCGACTCAGTACTTTCAGCAACATCCATAGCGACGAGGCGAGTAAAATGCAGTGATTATCTTCGTAAGTAGGTTTTCAGGTTTCGGTATGGTAATTGGAGATATCTAAAAAAGTAGTTGATGCTTCGCGATCGTTGTGCCACTGTAATGTGAGAATTTTGTTAGCCAATTGAAGCTATAACGACCAAGACAAATCAACGACATTGGGACTGGGAAAATTCGGCATATATAGGAATCACAACCACATAAAAACAAGAAGAGGTGATATAGAGATACGATGGTGGAAAATTTTCTGTTTGCAAACGTGTTGACGAGCTCTCCAGCGGCTATCGGGACAATTGATCCGCGCTGGTGTTTCTTCCTCATCCAAGAGGGCTCAGAAGAAGCAGAGAGCCTGCATCGCAAAACCACAATTTTCCAGGTTAATTACCTATTATTTGAGCGCATTCGCAGACGACTGTAATTTCCAAATGGCGACGTCGTGTAAGACGGTCGACCAGCAGGGACTGACAGTGAACCCCCCACCGACACGGGCTCTCAAAAACCAGTTTTGCCTCCAGGGAAAATGCAGTGCGCCAACAAACCGACAAGATTATAAAAATAACGGCGAGTGAAAAGCGCACGGAGCTTAGAAGCCTAACGGTTTCCTGAGGTAACCATGCGAAGAGGAAGCGAAACGATCAGCATTGAGAGTCGAGGAAAGCTCCCGATGGCGGAGAGAGAGAGAGCGAGCGAGCGAGCGAGGAAACGAACGAGGAAAAAGAGATCGGAGGGGGGAGAAAATGCGAATCGAGTGTAGAAGCGTGCTAAGCAGAGAGGGAATGAGCAAATGTATGCTATGAGTACATCCAGCGACGAGAGGTGGTGTGTTTTCGCAGTTCTGCAGGATGAGGTTTGGAATGGGCATTTGGCAGAGGACGAGGAGGGTGCAGTAGGCGGACGCAGTTAGTGACTGACTGACCTGCTGGTTTGGTTCCTGTGCCGGCGGCTTGGGGGGAAAAAGCGGACATCCGCCAATGGGAAGTGTTCTGCCAGGAGCGGTATGTTTCTGCCGCGGATCATTTCTGGCCTTCGACGCGGCTTGATTCTTTGCTGGACGCGTAGCAGCCAATGACTGCTTCGTGCTACATTCACCGCCCGGAGTTCGGCTTGCTCTCGCCACGTGACCTCAGCCCGGATGCGTCTCCCTCGTCGCATTTTTGACGTCTTGCTGGAAGAGCTGTTGGTCATGTTGGCAATTTGAAATGTAGACTCTGTTCAGATATATGTTCAGATATATACAGTGGACAGAAACTATTATATGCTTAGAATCATGTTCCATTCGTGTAGATTGAGCTACGAGTCAAGCTGAGTTTGGCTCGGATGACTTCATCGCAATGTGCGGTTGTTTTCCGTGTTGGAAAGATCTGGTGAACTGTAAGACCTACTCCAACTCCGACAGTCTTGACTAAAAGCACTATGTCTCTGAATCTTACCTCTTTCTTCAGAAAGCGATATAGGTCCAGGTAGACTTTGCAATGATTTGATCGTTTCATTAAGGGCGAAAAGAGAAATTTGTGCAAACAAATTGGGGTTCGTTATCGGTCTATCACGTGGTGATAAGAAAGCTTAGACTGCCAAGACATTTAATTTTTTTTTTGGCCGGTTACACATCAAAGAAAGAAATTGGCTCGACGGTGGACAACGAGACTCTCATTCTTCGATATACCTTTCCTCCTCGTGAAACGAATAGTGGGGTCTTGCTATCTCCGAGGCGCGCTCAACACTTCACAATGGCAAAGAAGTCGAAAAGCAAGTCCGAGAAATCGGAGGATATAAAGTCAAATGTCACTATAGCTGCTGTCGCGACAACATTGAAGACCAATGCCCCGGTCGATCCATTGCTGGCGTCACTTTTCGAGAAAAGTGTAAGTTTCCTTCTTCTTTGCGAAATTTCAAGATGATACCCAGTTGACAACCTGAATGCTGATTTCTACAGGCCGGACCAGTAAAATCACCAACGATACAATATAAGGAATTTGTCGCCCCACCAAAGCCTCAATCCAAAGCCACGGAACAAGAGGATGGTGTAGATGATAGTGAATCTGCTGCCAGCGACATTGACATGGAGGATGCGGACCAGAGTGACGAAGAAAGTCTATCCGAAACAGAACAGTCGGCAGAGGCCCAGCCCAGTCGCAAGCGCAAAAGGGGGGCTGCGGACAACCTGGAAGATGACTATATGCAGAAACTTGCTCGTGAGGAAGAAAGAGAGAAAGCAAGGCGCAAGACAGAGTCAACCAAAGGAGAGGGAAAAGACGAAGACCCCGAAGGCAATGCATTCGCAGAAAGTGACGACGAAGAAAACGCCGCCGATAGTGAAGATGATGACGATGCGCCGCCTCCTGCACACGAGACCGTCTCCGGCGCCGCCGAGGCTCAGGAACTAGACAAATCAAATCGCACAGTCTTCCTAGGCAATGTCTCGAATACCGCAATCACATCAAAAACCGATAAAAAGCTTCTTTTAGCTCACCTTTCATCCTTTTTATCAAAGCTACCAAAATCCACTACCACTCACAAGATCGAGTCGATCCGGTTCCGATCAACCGCTTACGGCACAGAAAAAGGCGTCCCTCGACGAGCTGCGTTTGCGCACAAGGAGACTATGGATTCTACAACTCTCAGCACTAACGCATACGTCGTCTACTCTACGCCGCTCGCTGCTCAAAAGGCTCCTGGGGCTTTGAATGGGACTGTTGTACTCGGTCGTCATCTGCGAGTTGACAATGTAGCCCATCCAGCAGCCATAGATAACAAACGATGCGTATTTGTTGGTAATCTCGATTTCGTTGGACAGGAAAAGGACGAGAACGAGGATGAGGAAGCCCCGAAAAAGAAGAAGATCCAACCTCCTGCCGATATCGAGGAAGGTTTATGGCGTACGTTCAATGCTAATACCGGGATGGCGGGTAAGAAGAACGCTGGTGGTGGCAACGTCGAGTCAGTGCGCGTTGTTCGTGATCAAGCGACTCGAGTTGGGAAGGGATTTGCGTATGTGCAATTTCATGACGAGAACTGTGTGGAAGCCGCATTGCTTCTGAACGGCAAGAGATTCCCTCCTCTACTCCCACGCAAACTCCGCGTCACTCGTGCACGAAAAATGGGCAAGAAGCGCGACTCTGCGCCTCGAAGAGCTCCTGCGACGGACAGCGCCCACAGCACCCTCCGCGGTCGTGTCAAGAAGCTACTCGGACGAGCTGGAGCTGCCAAAATGCGCAACGACGATGGTACCCCTTTCATTTTTGAAGGTCAGCGTGCGGTTGAGAAGACTGATCAGTTCAAATTTAAGCGCAGGGGAAGCAAAGGAAGCAAGGGAAAGCCAAAGAACCGCAGCTCTAAGCGCGCAGAGGCTTATCGTGCCTCTGGTGGAAGAGCTGCCAGGAAAGGTGCAGCGAATTAGGCTATTTGGTCCTTTTCCTTTGTGTATCTAGCATTATTCATTCATGGAAGATCCTTGTTTTGACTTTGGTTAAGATTAGGAATATATAGCCGACGAGAGTTGCGTAGACAAAACCTCGCACATTTGTCTATCATGTGATTTTCCAGCATCTTCCAGGTAATAGTTTCCTCTTTGCACCCACTTATAATCGTTGTTTCTCCAAGAAACAGGTTGTTGTAGTAAAAATTGCCTCCAACATCACGTGTCCAGTCTGGATGGTGACCAATATGTGGCGACGTCATCACAAATCTACCCGCACTCAAGGCATCGACATTCGCCAAATGCACATAAACCCGTCCCATTGCCAACCAGACACAATCAGACTTCAAAAAGTCGAGTCTCGAAGCAATTGCATGTCGTTCCCTTGATGCTTAGTCTGTCAGTCACTCTTTGAGAACCACCGTTGTTTGCTGAGTTTGTCCTTGAGAGTCCTATGAGTTTCCTGGTAGAGCTATTCCTTCTCTTATTTGTGTACTCTGTTACATGGTACATCTTGAATAAATCAAACGACATGGATCATAATCATATACCTCTGCGCTTCAGAGAACGCGGTGGTCGACGCACAGTTCTTCCTTCGTATCCTCATCACAGCGAAGTAGAAACAACCAGCAAAATCAGCGGGGCAATTGATGCAAAAGCAGAAGACACACCTGATGATACTCAACACACCGAATTTTACCCAAGCTTGGAAGACGTGTCTCAAGTCAGGGAAATACTTTGTCGATTGTGGTCGACATCGACTTCCAGAAGGCGGAGCGTGACGTTGCCAGATGAAGTGGTTGATATCATTCTAGACGAGGCTGAATATTGGCCGAGTGTGGTGACGGAACTCAACACGACGCCGTTTGTGATTGCTGCAGATGGAGATACGGAGTGTCTGAAAACACCGCCATTATGTTACAGCCTTGTAAAAGACGTTCATAAAAGTGAAGATGAGACTTCGTCGACGAATGAATCAAGCGCGCCACAGGTTCTACTGCATAGAGGCATCCACCCATGTCGGAAGATCATCTTTGATATTGCATCTCATGATCAGGGCTGGGGAGGAGAAAGTACCCATAGAGGCACATTTCAAGGATCCTGGACATGGTTCGATGCATACATACAGCCTTCAAACAACAAAGAAGACGGGACAAATGAAGGTCGCAGAACGTCCGATTCAACGACCTCGACCGCAACTACCACTACGACGACAAGGTCAACAGAGTCCGACTCCAGCTCAGAAGGACCAGCCTCGACCCGTCGACGTCCATTTCTCCCCGAACCCACCAAATTACAGTGCAACCGCACTGCAACCATCAACTCGACAGATTACCACATTGTCTGGCATTACCTCGATGAATTGGCAGCTGATTCTCTAGAAGCAGAGCAAATTGAGCGAGAGGCTGGTCGTGGCCGTGCAACTCTTGATGGAAGCGCGGTACGAAACATGAAGGTCGGCGACGAGGTCTCTGTATGGTTACGAGCACGATTTGCAGGATGGCGGAATCATGTGGACAAGATGTCTGTCAGGGTCTTTTGGGCTGCTTGAGCGTTATGGTTTGTTTCGTTGATGAAAGAACGATGTTAATGTATAACTAATAATGAGTACTGTACTAGTACGTTTCGTTAGGTATTGATCGAGTCACGAATATCAATGCCCTTGTACCATACAAACAAAAAGCTTTATTTTAACTTCGTCGTTCACTCCGTAGCAAATGCAGTGCGACTTGTAGCCCGTGGCCTAACATCTGCTGGTAGTATAAAGCCGGAATTTGTCTCGGGTTGCCTGACAACACCATTGATTTTTTTGGCTTGACCAAAGCACATGTGCAGCTTCTTTGATCAAGTCGGTACAAAATTGAGAGTTCAAGCCGCTCGTATCGGCTGCTTCACAAACAATAGAGGTTGTGAAGCAACCATGACAACTGCGCTGCTATATATGACCTGAAATGCCTCGCCTGTCTTCTCGACTCGGTTCAAAAAGCTCAGCCAGAATGTCCGAATATTTTACTTCATCTGACGACTCATCCAACTCCTCAGACACACCAATACGTACTACCACAACCATGCCCGTAAGAACCGCTTGGGAAACGAGCCTCGAACTCAAACTCCAGAGCAACCCAAATGACTATCATGCCGCAAAGGACCTCTGGCTCAGCCGTCTCCTCGACGCCTTTTCCGTCTACGGCCTCAGCATTAATACCGACGAACTCATGAACAATCACCTATTTGTCATCGACATCATCAATGAATCCACGTCACAGATTCGCGTCGTCTTTGCGCACCCTAACTATCGCGGTAATGAGCGCTCGAGCTCGGAGGGCAGATTATGGAATTTAATGATCACCCAAATGGGGAGGTATCTGTGTCATGTTCGTCATCAGCGAATGGCGTATCATGCAGTGAATCCATCGCAGCAGATCGTGGATGATGAGACGTATTATGCTATCATTGCTGTGGGCAGGCATATTAGGTTCTTTGCGCTGGAAGCTAATTCGAACGATTTGATGGATTGTTCCGGCACGCATGACTCAATATTTGATGCATTCCTGGAAAAGGATCAGATTCGAGCGTTGTTTTGGGAGTTATCGAGGAACAATGCCGGTCTAGTTATTGACTGAATTGGTTATCTCTGAGAGACTGGTCTCTACGTATCTGAATCGTATCAAATATGATTGACGGACAGAGCATGAAACATAGGTACAGAGAAATGTACCAAGCTCAATGGCGCAATGACTCTACTGTAAAGCACCACAATTCTTTACCTAAGGAATCGTATCCAAGTTTGTTCGTTTCAAGACTGAATCAATACATACAGAAATTGCTTAGACCTTTCATGGGATGTGTATGTACCTTCAGCGGAGTTTTCCGTTAAGAGACCCGCGTCTTCTGCCAGATGGCCATATAGTATATGACAGTTTGCGGCTCAATGTGGAGGGTAATTGTAGGTATTCAGCGCGTGTATTCTGAGCATAATAGCATGGCTAGCATAAGTTTAAAAAGTCACAGCTTTCACGGTACATGAGACCGCTACCTTTCTCGCATCGATGCGACATCAGCATCGATACGCTGGGCACTCTGGTTCAAAGACATATTGACCTCAAAGACTGCGTCCAATTTGATACTTTTGGAAACGAACAGACAAAAAGATGGAGAATGTATACATTTGATCCGATATTCTCAAATCATGTATCAAGAGAATGCACAAACTGACATGTCTACACAGTATACTGAATCCTCCGCCGTCACAGAACTATACGTCAACATTGTCCGCGGCGGACAACACGTCCCATGGATTATTCCCACAAGTCTGTGGCTCAATATAATCCAGCGCTACCTCCTCCTTCAAAATGGATGGGAAGTCTTTCTCAACGGCCGACACAAACTCACAACCTTGTTTACCACCAGCATTGTAAACTCTCACACCCTCCAGCCCCGCTTCATCATCGCCACGCTTGAAGAAAGCTTCTTTGGGATGACTGAGGCAGACGGTTCGTTTACGATTATGCTGCGAGACGCAACTGAATACATACTCCAACAGCGGAGACGGTGGATGAGAATCAGAGGACTCGATAGTGCGGCGGCGTGGAAGACGGTATATGTTCTTATGACATTGGCGACCAGTTGTAGGATGTATGTCCTGGAGCCAGACTCGGAGGAGTTGATTAGCTACTTCCCAATTGACGGATACATGAAGTTTTACGATGCGTTTGATGAATTTGCGCCTATCGATTCGCTTTTGAGCAGGATTGCAGAGGTTGTGGCTGAGTAAATAGGTCATGTCTTCTTGGCCGGGTATTGCCTGTCTTCTTATTTTATTTTTCAAACTTTCAATAAATACTGTACTTTAAAGACAGATTAGGAGTCGGGGGGGTTGGTAGAGATGTGCATGGAGTTGTTAATGGTTAAATGGAAAATTGCCTAAACTGGAAAGTCTTCAAGCATCTCCAGCCCTAAGACGTGAGGTGAAATTCACATCTGCACAGACTACTGTAAGTATTATAGAGTTAAATTTTCTTTCATTTGGCTTTACATGGAGGTAACTGTAGCTAATATAAGAAAGTAGACTACATTGATACATATCATCCGATTCTTTTGACATTTTTTGACATGATTCAAGACTCATCGGCAGAGCACCACTTAGCTTACTTTACACATTCAGCAATTGATAGATTTTGTTTAGTACCTCATTCAAGTTGCGCCACCACTCTTCGTCCATTTCTAATTGCCACCCATCTGGGAAAACATCAAATCTTGTGCATTCGCATGAGGTACTCGATGTTGAGGCATGGCAGAACCCAGATGGCTGTGTTGACTTCTACATCTGGCATTGTGGCTCCTTCTTTGAGCTGAAAATAGTATTCTTAGCGTGATGTCTAGATACTCTTTTTTTAGCAAGTGAAGAAACATTTCCATATGCTATTCAGCCTAATCAACATCACTTGGGATTCGAATCGAGGTCTTAGAAAGTAAGTGCTGATGGTAGTACCTACTAAGTAGCCATGGATCCCCTCCCTTAAGCCATTTAAAAACCGTCCTAGATATATTCTTCAGCATCAGCGAAGTCATCATAGTCTTCGTCATCGTCACGCTTCTCATCGCTAGAGTATTGGCGCTTTTCACTAGAGTATTTTATAGTGGATAGCAAGTGGACGAAAGCCTCGTATTCTTTCTCTCCGGCGCCTAGTCCATTCGACAGCCTGAACTCTGTACATTGCTCAAAATCATCAATGGGTTCCGGAGACACACACAAATTCTGCTCACTTCCTTCGAGAGCTCGCATAACCTCAACGCCTCCGTACCAAGCGGTGAAATGCAAGACATTAACAGGCCCTTCGCGAGCACGACACCTGGGATGAAGATCTAAAAGCTGGTTTGTCTTCGCACCAAAACCCAGAAGCAGTTTCAGTTGCTCCGTGTTATTTTTATGAATAGCTTCTGTAACAGGTGTATTCCCATAAGCATCTTGTACTTCGGTGAGAGCACCATGCTTCAAGAGTAGTTGTGTGGTATAAGAGTTCCCACGAATAGATTTCAACAAGGGCGTCTGGCCGTAAATATCTCGAACATTAACATCAGCCCCGCTTTCAAGAAGGATTTCAATAAGATCGAGACTAGTATTGGTGAACCCAACGGCGACTCGGAGTGCCGTTCTGCCCCAAGAATCCCGTGCGTCGACATCAGCTCCAGCGTCAAGAAGAAGTCGAGCGCAGGCCGCCTGGTTTGCTCGCGACGCTCGACACACATCAAACAAGGAAGTCATATGTTCCTTGTCTCTGGAATCTGGGAACGCTCCATGTGCAAGGAGTGCTGCAACGGCGTTCGTGTTACCTTGGATAACCGCCCAATGCAGAGGCGACCTGCCTAACGAGTCGGGGCTATTGATGCAGAATTTGTTCAGCCTTAGTTGTTGATGTAAGTCTGCTTTCTCGAGCCCAATGACAACATAATGCAATGGATTCAAACAGAGGTCATCCATGGCCTCTCCCTCTGTCAGCGACAAGTCTACTTTGGTGGACCAGATCGTTGATTGGGACGACTGGTCCATCAGTAGACTGGACTGTGAGTAAGCACTCGCCGAACTAAGGAGAACTTTTTGTGAACATTTGCATCGTTGAAAAACCCCAAAAAAAAACCAAGGTGCGAGACTTACACTCCTCGCGGATCCATCAAATGTGGATTTGCACCATGATCTAGTAGCGACTTCACTATATTACTCCTGCGAAACTTCAGAGCAAACTATATGGTTATCTCTTAGCTTCTCTCAGATGCCCATACAAATAATTGCCGTGTTGCTTACAAGTAATAAAGGGGTCCCATCGTCATCAGCCATGTCATTGACTAGTATTGTTCTCTCCCTCAGCATTTGTACGAACTTCTCCTGATGGTCTTTTTCGATACATTTCCAAGCGTTATGCGAGGCGGATATTGTCCGTGGAAAGTCTATTGACCACGAGCCTGATAACCCACTAAGACCTTGAAGACGTGCTGTGAGCGCGAGAGTTCTCCTCCGAAACCAGTGTGGAAAATGGTATGTGAGCTGGCATAGGACCGTCGTTTGGTGTTGACATCCTGATAGACTGCAGGCTTGTCGTTGAGACTGAAGCGTACTAGTGTGACTGTAAAACAGGATACCCAGGAAGCTAATTAACCATCGCGGGCTTTCTAAGTTCCTTCGAAGGTGGTATTGACATGGAAAGCTTTGGGAGTAGGTCGCTTCACCTGTTGAAACTCGAGCCTCAGGAGGGCAATCAAATCGTCCGGGGTCATCATTGTCTGAGTAGCATGGGTCAAATACCTCACCAAAACGTGGCTGCGTCATTGCAGTGTTAGTTCCTGACGCTGGATGTTTTACACGGACAACTTCAAGATCGTCGGGTGAATGAGATAAACGTGAATCTTTGAAAATTTCTCCGGCTTTCTCTTCGTGGATAGGACGAGCCAAGGTCTTGCTCAGCTTTGCCTCTGACTCTTGTATAACTTGGGCAAAGTCCGGACATGTGTGCTCGATGGCACGGACTTGATGCAGTACTAGGTCATGTATGTTCAGAATCACCCTGTGGTCCACTTGCCTGTATACACATGTTAGTTCTATTTTATTGCTGATTGGTCTTCAATAACGAACCGGTGGATGTTGTTCAGCGCAGCCAAAGCTGTGTCAATATTTCGATGAGCCCTATGAAACCGTTTTCGTATCTTACGGACCGAGTTCTTTGATTTTAACCATGTACTAGACGCTACACTCAAGCGCCATATGCTCTTATCGCCGTTGCCATTTGACGTCTCGTTCTTGCCGGAACACAAATCGACCAGTTCATTCAACTTCATGAGCTCATCTTGGGCGCTTTGTACAAGGCGCTGAACAACATCCAGGTCTTCCGGAGAAAGAGAATTCTGGACGGCGGTATCGGTGGCTTTCTGAACGAGTAGAAGGAGAGCCTGTAGTTCGTTGACCTATGTAACACGTCAGCGTCATTCACACGGCTGATTTGCGCTATCACCTCGTTTGCCAGATCGAGAATCTCTCGCGGGGCATGACGCAGATTGTAGAGAGAACGCAATGCTTCCGATGTTTTAGAGGCGAGACCAACGACGGCGATGATACTTGCTGCGAACGAGAGCGGATCCATGGCGTCCCAGAAATGTTATGTTCACTATCAGGAAGTAAATCATAAGGAATGAATACAAGACTCTTTTTATATTCCTATGCTTTGTGCTAGAACGTTGTGCACAGCCCCGAAGCAGAATGCGAATCGACGGCGAGTGTTGCTGCAGCCTCGCCATACTTGATTCAGTCTACACCACAAGGCTGATTCACGTGCGGCCTCCAGTTTGAATCACTTTCCACCCATAATAGCGGCGAGCCCACAAGTGAAGAATGAGGACTTTCAGGGTCATTAATATAGTCAGTCGGACAGTCGAAGTCTTCGAGATTGGGGAATCACCTCCATACCTCGCCATCTCCCATGCCTGGTCAGACGAATTCTTCCCTAGACAAGTGCCCCTCAATCGCTCAGTCGGCAGCAACGCCATTCTGCAAACTATCTTAAAAAGAGGTTTTCATTCTGTGAATTATTGCTGGATTGATCTTTACTGCATCATTCAAGATTCTGATGATGATATGAATGAGCAGATTCCACTTATGGGCCAAATCTTCGGAAATGCTAGAGCCGTCTTGATCATTCTCCCAAACGACCTGGGTTTAACACAAGAGCTAGTTGATCATGGCACATCTCAGCTCGAGGAGGCGCTTTCTATTTGGGAAGCCGAGTCATGGACGGATGAAGGACTACGACAGTACTGGGTATTTGGAGAAGGGAGGGACAAGCTTTTACAGGCTATGGATGTATTGTCTCGATTCACTAAAGCTGCTTGGGGGAAACGCGTTTGGACATTGCAGGAATATATCCTAGCTACAAATGTTTTATGGGTTGGATCTGACTTGGAGCCAATATCGATCAAGGACGAACTCTTCGTCGCCATACCCGGACTCTACGAAGGATTTGACATTGCGGAATACATAGGTAGAGGAGGGCCGAGAGACATCAGTTACAATGTACTTTTCTCGCATTTCAGTGGCATGGCAGCTTCCCGTATCGGCGCAACGGAACGGACACGAGTGATGGAGATGCTAGGCAATCGAAACGCGTTTCTGCCTGTCGACGAAGTCTACGGTATAATGGCCGCATCAACCGTGGAGATTAGTGTTCAGCCCAAAGAGTCAAAAGAGAATGCATGGAAAAGGTGGCTGGAGGCGGCGCTGATTGCTGGACACGTAAGATGGCTGATGCTTCCACCGGCAATACTGTTAAACGAGGATGCTCTGGAGCTGACGTGCGAGAATGTTCTTTGCTCGAAGCGACATGAACTCTCATCGTCTTCGGGTCTGGATGCTGTGACACCATACGGGCCAGTGACTGTTTCTCAGGGTATAGTCTCGCTCACTACAAGATACATTGGACCTTGTACTATCCTTCGTCAACTCGGTCCCATACATCGGTGTGATAAGAGATGGGTTCATCGGCACCTGACCCTGATAGTCTATTCAGAGGGCATTTGGTCCTCTGCCATCGATATCGCCGTCGCATTCGGTGCCGGGCGCTATAGCAACGAGAAAATCATCCTAATCGCGCAGGTCCTTAAGCATAACTACGGGCGTGCGCTACGATTCATCCAACAGCGTATTGAAGAAAAATTCTACCCTATTTTTCAGTCGGAATTGCACGAGTTCGTATGGGCCGACTTAATGGAATTACAATCACAATCTGTCATGGATACACTGAATTTTAGCATTGGATATCTTGTTCGTGTTCAATGCCCTGCGACACGAATGTCCTTCTTAACAGTGCTGGCTACCAATGGGGTCCGCCCTCAAGGTGACCTTGTGGCCTTCGACTGCAACGCGAGAAGTGCAGATCGACGCCATACCCTTTTAATCTGTGAGCGGCCAGCCACAGAGCCACGCAAACTAGCAAGAGATCCATCGCTCATCTGGCACAAAGCAGGGGTCACGATATCAGTGGGAGAAGACTATGCCTTCGGCTGTAATGCTCTCCCGCTGGAACCGATCAACGTCGGAGGATCGAGATGTCAAGTTTGCAAACAGATTTCGACTTCCGATATTGTTTCCGAGCTCCCACCGCTGTCCATCCCAAGCTCTGTAAAGGATCATGCTAGGATGGTTGCAAAGATGTTCCTGATTAGGCGTAGAAACAAGATGTGGGAAAAGATCACACGCAAATTGACAGGATCAAGACTCGACCTGAGAAGCCTGATGCGCTCGCGAAGACGCGATATTCTGTTAAGAAATCTCTGATACAGCTAAGTAGCTGCTTTCTTAGTCCTGGTCGAATGATTGTGTTCCACCCTGTTTATGGTCATTTTCAAAAAGAAAAAACCTAGCTGAATTTTTTCTTAAATGACTCTTACTTGCCGGCTACCTCCTTCAACCAAACATATAATCGGAAGAATGCTCTATATCTTTACGTAGTACCTTCAATGACCTTGAGAAATCAGGGTATCGTGATACAAAAATAGTTTAAGAGACATAACATTCGTTGTCTTGTTACTACTCTAGCTTCTGCATATAAAATATCAATGATGTAGCTCTAGACTACTGTACCATGTAACGTAAATGTCAGTGTATTCATATTATCCAGAAACAAAAGAAGACTTTCAAAAGAGTGTATCTATCTAAATATGCAAGTCAAAAATGCAAAAAGTCGCTAACACGTACTAAATGCAAAATACAGAAAACCCCTTAATCCATGCTTCCTCGCAGCTCCGTCCCATGCACAATGTTCATTCCCAATGATAAAGGTCGTCTCGGTCGTTAGGTCATAATCTCCTTTCGTGTAGTAGGTACATGCTGGATTTCCATCTTTCGAAAATACAGGTCGTCAGTTCGTTCAGTCTTGGAATACAAAGTGATACAATCGATGATCATGGATGACAAAGGAAATATAACTGTAGAAGGCAACAAGAATCGTGAGAAAAAGTCCGAAAAATGAATGTCGATCTGTCGACATTTGGTTGCTGTCGATAACAAGTCATTGTTGTTTAAAAGATGAAGAAGTTTTTAGGGAGACGAAGAACGAGCCGTCTCTCCATTCATACTCCCCTTCTGACCCTGCTCTTCCCTCCTCGCAAGCACCGAGGGAGAATCGGAATAGAGAATTGAACCCGGGAAATACACGCAGGCATTCATCTTCTCCTTGTCATCCGCAATAAAGTCTTCATGTGCCGCCTCCCTATAGATACGAGGGAAGACTCGGAGAAGGACATGACGACCACCACTAGCAGCGCTGCCGCTAGGGCTTGACTCAGGCAAGGATCGGCCGCATGTATATTCATCCCAGCCCTCATTGACTTCTCCATCGGACTCCGGAGCTGGCATGGTAGCAAGTACAAGCTCCCTCTCAACGCGCGCATGTCTCCACGTCTCAGCTGCAAGCTTGACGATGCGCCGTATTCCACTTAGCAAGGCATCGAGTTGCTTGGGATCCGCAAAATGTTTGATATGGTCCACAATCTCGTCCACAATCACTGCCGCCACAACGTTGATGGATTGTTTTGCGTCTGAGGTGGTGTAGGCTGCTTTGAGGGTCTGTTGTCTCCAGAACGCTTCGCGACGGACAGATTTGCGGCGGATGTCCATGGATAGCACCTGGAAGAAAGTATCGGCTTTGTCGTACCTGCGGCCCAGAGTGAAGAGAAAAGGTTGGAAGATGCGGTACGTCAAGGTCTTGGAGACGACGTGTTGGATATACGCCGAACGGAGTTCGCGGGATGCGACGGTGTTGTCGAGGAAGGACGGCATTTCAGAGGGGATCTTTTCGAGGATATCCTTTGGCGGGTCGATGGGAAGATAGGAAAAATGCTCCTTTGAGAGCTCGACGATCAGACGTCGGAGTTGACCGAATTGGTCGACACTATGGTATCACACACAGATTAGATTTGATCTTCGTCTTGAATTAAGCGAATATCAGCTCATAAGACAATATTCAAGTGCAAGAAAGTCAATGGAGTACAGTTCTGTCGTTGGTACTTACAAGAATTGATCACCCTTTGAGGACTTCAAATCCGTAGCTTCCCCGAGACTCTGCAACGTCTTTCGCAACTTTTCTCTGTCATTCTCCATGTTGTCAATTGTTCGGCGCATTTCTTCGACTGCGGATTGTAGATGACGCTCGCGGACTACATCGTCTCGCTCCAAGGCGTCCTTTTCTCGTTCAATACCCGCCAATTCGTCCAATTTCTCGTGAAGTTGTCGTTGGAGCATGGTTTTCTCGGCTGCCCATGTTCTCTCTTTCTCGTCAAAGTCCTTGGCAAATTTATCGAGGCGGTCTTGAAGCTCTTTGATATTGGTCTCGTGTGAAGTGCGTATGTTGTTCATCTCTGTTGCGTGAGCATCACGAATGTTGTCAAGTTCGGAGAAGTGCGAGCTAATGAGCTGTCCCTTCTCCTCGGCGTGCTTGTTGTGAGCATCCTCTAGCTCGGTATGTTTGCTTTCCAGCTCTGCCTTCTTGGTCACGAGCTCCTCAAGTGTTGACTGTAACTCAGCTTGCGTGGCTTGTAGTTCCTCCTGTTTGTAGTGAAGGTCATCCTGAGCCTTCTTGACCTGCTCCAACTTCTCCTCTAGTTCCGTATTGGTCGTCTCAAGTTCCTTCTCCTTCGTCTCCAGATCTTCAGATTTGTTCATCAGGGTGTCACGAACAGCCTGCAGATCATTCTTTGCAGCTCCCAGGTCCGCAAGAATCCTCTCGAGTTCGGCGTGTTTATCGTCATGTGCGATCTGCAAATTACCATGAGCGTCTTCCAATTCGCGATGTTTCTCTTCCCATGTGGATTTCAATGCCTCCTGTTCGTCGAGAAGCTCCTTTTCACGCTCGTTGTATCGTTCGTTGGCAGCAGTCTCATCCTCAGCCCTGATCTCCTCAAATAGATTCGTCAGTTCCTCCTTTTGCATAGACAATTCAGCGCGTTCATGTTCCTTTGCCTCCTCGAGAGCTCTTTCATGATCCATCTGCATCTGCTCAACCTTTTTCTGAAGACTACGTATTTCCGACTCAAGCTCCGATTTGACCTGCTCGAGTTCCTCGTTTTGTTTCCGCGATGTATCAAGATACTGCTGTAGATCTTTGATCTTATCCTGTTGATTTGACAGATCCACGCGAAGGCCACTAATGATATCCTTGAACTTTCCGTACTCTTCTGCCGTTTCGGTGGCAGCCTTCTTCATCTGACCCTGAAGCGCCTCAATATAGAAGTCCTTGTGCATGATGGCCTGTTCATGTTGTGATTGTAACTGTTTGAATTCTGCCTCTCTGGCCTGGAGTTTGTTTCGTGTTTCCTTGAAACTGTCCAACATGCGACTGAGATCCGGCATAGCCTTCTCAACTCGGCCCATGAGATGATGATGTTCGTGATGATCATCGTCGTTGTTGTGGTGGCTGTTTGTCTTTTCCATGCGCTGGCTATGTGCATGACTGTTTCCGCTTCCACCGGATAGCGTGCGGTCCATACGACCATTGTAATAGTCTCTTGCGCCGTTGGCGTATGTGCTCGAGCGACGGGGATACATGTGAGGAGATGCCATTGGCGTGTGTTCCATCATGGGGGAGTGATAGGCATTAGGATAGGCCGTAGCAAAGCTGGCGGAAGATGGAGCCACGCTGCCTGGATGCATTTGAGCAGCGTGCATACCCATCATGTAGGGGCTGTAAGCTTGCATTGTAGGACTGGCGTATCTGTATTGTGGTGAAGTGTGGTACATCATAGGTGATCCATGGCGGGAGAGAGGATGCTCGGGAGGAATGACTGGAGAATGCACAGAGCGAGGCTCACTTGGTACGGGTGAGGGGAGAGGCGCAGGTCCGGCGTGGGAGACTCCGGAGATGGAGTGTTTTGACGACATGTTGTCGGCAACCTCGGGAACCGCATCTTCTGTATGGCTTTGGTGCTCTTCTTCGACAATGTCTTTTGGTTCCTCTTCTACTTTTGCCTGGTGGTCTTCTTGGAGTACCTCGTTGTCTTCGGTTGGTTCAGCTGGTTCTGAGAAAACCTGTTCAGCCTCTTGTGTCTCCTCTGCTTTCTCGGGAACTTCTTCTGTATGCTTGTGGATAGCCTCATCTTCTTTCACTTCATATGCCTCGACTGGTAGTGGTGCTGACTCTGCGTGATCAGCATCTGCCGGCATGCCCATGATAGCTTCGAATCGTTCGGGTTCCTCTTCAAGAGGTTCTTTTGGTGCTTCGTCTGTTAGAAGCATCTCTTCTACTTTGTTTGATTCATCTTTGGCATCTTCAATAGTATCGATGGGATCCTTTGTCGGTGCAGTACCGGATGACTTCCCACTAATCGATTGAGTAGACGAATGCTTCTTGCTCTTCATTGAAGCCGATTCGTCGTCTTGAACAGCTGGTTGGTGAGGCGCAATCATGCTCCAGTCTTCAGGAGGTTGTTGTTCCACCGGTTCCTGTTGCTCTTCGGGCTCTCGGTGGTCTTGGTGTTCTTGGAAGTCTTCGAGTACTTGTTGTTCTTGTGGCTCTTGGTGTTCTTGGTGATCTAGTGGCTCGACGAATTCTTCTTTAGTTTGCGATTCCTGATGCTCCTCTTGTTCTTCATGAGCTTGATACTCTTCGGACCCTTTCAGCTCTTGATAGTCGCCGTCGTCGTTCTTATTATCGTCTTTGTCGTTCATGACAGGGTCAACTGTCTCCGGTACTGTATCTACTTGCTCCGGGGCAGAAGAGACTTCTTCCATGTCCTCCACGGGAATGTCGTCCTTTTGTGCTGCTAAGGACGGCGAAGTGACCTCTTCAGGTGCAGCGACTTCTTCAGGCGTGGCGACCTCTTCAGGAGCAGCTACTTCTTCAGGCTCTGGCTCGGGCAAAGGAGGAGGAGCATCCTCGTTCTTCTGGTTCTTCTTCTTATCGGCCTTGTCTTTCTTTGCCTTGCCCTTCTTGGCCATGGCGGGTTGTGATCACGTAACTGTGATCTGTGATGAGTGTGCTGAGCAGAGAAAAAGACTCGTCCAGATGCTAACGTGTTCCCAATCGTCAGAAGACTGTATCAAGGATGCAGTTGCCAGAAAAATGAGACTTTAAGCAGTCGGAAGCATTTATACGGGTATGGTGTGCTGATGATGAAGGTAATAGGATAGATATACAAGGGTCAGGTGTGATTCTTGTATGTACCAGTCTTGACACTGGAAATTAACTAACCTGCCTGATCAGTTCGAATTCAAATGTGGCGAGGCCGTCAGAGAGAGAAAAATTAGTGGAGGAGATAAGAATAGAGTCAAGCGAGTTCGTCAAATGAGTATTATACACAGCACTTAGCTCGACAACTGGGCAGACAGCAAGGAGAGGCAGAAAGACAATTCGGGAAGTCGAGCGTCAGGATTTGGGCTGATAAAACAAGGAAGATTATCTAGCAAAATAACTAGTCGCACATATAGACTTAGTGAAGCACGAAAATAAACGACTAGTATCCCCAAGAATTTTGAATGTAGCCTAATATTTGTGTGTCGTGACAGTGCATGCATGCATGCATCCACTTTAGCGACATGGCGAACTCAACGATGGGTACATACTACGCACTACCGCCAAAGACATGCAAGCAGATGAAACCGACGGTCTCGTTGGACCGTCGGGAGTCATGCAAGAGAAAGGAGTACGGCTTCAATCTTATTCGCGGAGCTGCCATAAGTGAGGCATCGTGAGATGAAGTTGAGCGAGGATTGGGTATCAAGGCTTCGCATTGGTTTGTCACTGGGCAGCAATTAGTTGGTTGGAGTCGCTGAGGCCAAGCATTGACTTGTTGAAGTATGAGTCAAAGTTCTAACTCTGAATGTATCGCTCTAGTAGTGCATCTGATCAGAGCGTTGGCTTGTCATGGTTGTTTCGTTCTTCTAGAATCAATGCTTCGTTCATCGTGAGTGCGTATGTGAGTTGTCCCGACTCTCGGGCAGACACGAAGCAGCGACCCGCTGGTTCAATGGCGCTTACACATGATGACCCGATGGCCTTCGTCTGACTACCATCACATCTCCAATCGGATATGAGACTTGCATTCCGCTTGGCCGGGGCGAGGCACTGATAGAGGAACAACGTTGGAAGTGTGGAGGGTTGAACATGTCCTCAGGACATCGAGCCGGCCAGCACTAACAGCGGCCCTTCCCGCTGCACGCTTGACCACTGAGATGATAGAGCTACAACACATAGGATCTGAAGTGTACCTAAAATCATTTCTTTGAAATCAATCGCATCTCGTCTTACTCTCACCTGATCCTGACTGCGAAAATCGTGTTGTCGGTAAAGGATGCGAACAACACATCTGACTGGTCAATGCTGTGATGGCTGTCACGTGATGCGACCCACACCGGCAACCTCGCATCATCAAATCAACCAAGCTCAACGACACTTCACGGCGTTCAAGTTCAACGCTTCACCATACAACCTCACATCTCCACAATGTTCGCTGTCCGACGCTCAGCGGCTCCCGTGAGGCAGCTGCTGCGTCAACAGCCGCGCCGCTTCGAGTCCCATGCCGCGCATGACCATCATCATCATGGCCCTGTGAACGAGGGTTTCGGCGTGAGTCTTGACAACTATCCGGGAGAAAATGTTCGCCTGCGTGACTACTTACTAATCACTTAATCGTTGTCGGTATAGCCAAGTTTCTACGTCGCCATCTCGACCTTTGCCGCCAGCTTCGTACTCTACCGCATCAGCAAGGCCTCTGACGACTCCTTCGTCTCCCGCCTCATCACCAAGTTCTCGCCTGACCAGAA
Organism: Talaromyces sp. PB3603; assembly: GCA_023625915.1. Taxonomy (NCBI): domain Eukaryota; kingdom Fungi; phylum Ascomycota; class Eurotiomycetes; order Eurotiales; family Trichocomaceae; genus Talaromyces; species Talaromyces sp. PB3603. The sequence continues at coordinate 1,212,681 of JAMAFY010000008.1, forward strand.
GGTCTTTGAGGAGCGAAATGCCATCCACACCACCGCCCTAGAGCAGGCTGCTGCTGATCGTCATTTGTTCGTTGGCGCGACTCGCCAGGATTTCGTCGACTTGAGAAGCAATGAGTGCGCTTTCCTGTCCATATCCATCGATATGTTGATATTTGGTATAGTGACTAACATGTTTGAAACAGGATGTTCAATGCCGGATCTCCATTCAACGTCGCTCCCGGCTCCCAGGCGGACCTCAGCTCTATCGCTGCTCACTACCACAAGAAGAACCAAGAGCTTGAGGCGGATCGATTGGCTCGGATGAAAGACGGAAAGGTGGTCAGCGTCTATGACTAGACGAGAAACAAACGTTCCCTTTCACCCTTTGCCTCTGTTCCTTTATTAGATCTCGTTTCGCCGCGGATTACAGATTCGATCATGTGTATTGTACATAAAGCTAAAGATAAGCAAAAGAAACTGTTCTTTGTTATACCCATCTTTGATTTAGGTTTTGTCAATACCTATCTCTAAAACCACCCTCTTCACTCCCCCGGAAGTAATCTCCCTCCGCTCGTTGACTCGAACGGATTCCTTGTCTTGCAACGGCTGTTGATCGAGCAGCTGCAGAAACTCGTCCACGCCCCCTCCGACCCCGAAATATACCTTCTTCGCCGCAATCAATGCAGTACTCTTACTGCCACTCCATTCTTGCCGGCCCGATTTTCGTAAAAGCTCAAGTAAAGTTTTCGAAAACACACCCAGTGAAGAAGGCGAGTATATCGTCTCACTCGCAAGAATCAGCGTCGATGCAGGTTCCTGTCGCGCATCTGGATCCAAAGCCAACCGTACAAACTCTGGCGACCAACCACCAGATATAAACTCAATCTCGATCCCCCTCCTCTCGAGGTCCGTCTGAAACGTTTCCAGCAGCGTAGCATCAATATCCAATTCCCCTTCATCTTCGTCCTTGCCATCCTCGCCCTCTACTGTTGCCGTGGATGTAGCTGCTTTTGGCGAAGCAGACGAATTCAACCACCAGGTCAACAAAAAATTACTAAACGTCACCATCCTCAAGACCGTCGAATTATAATCCGCCATCGTGAAGCGATATCTCACGTGTTCGTGGCTTTTCGTCGCAGACAGTAATATTTGCGCAAACAACATCAACGAGGGCACCGCTGTTCCGCAGCCAAGTTCAATAACATGAACACCGCCTTGCCCAACACTGCCACCTATACTATCGGCAGAAGGAGAAGAAGAAGAAGAAGAAGAAGAAGCAGAAGATAACAGAACCTCCGCAAGATCCAACGAACACTCCCAGGTCTTAAACCCTCCTTCATAGAAATTGGGTTTCAGGTCCCCTTGCTCCAGGCCTGCTATCAACTCTGCATTGTCGGTTGCGAGATCATCCGCATCATCTTCGGCCATGAGTTGCGTGCGGACATCGAAGAGTTCGCGACGTGATATCGTTACTACCTTCTCATTCTTCTGCTGGTCCAAAGTCCCTGATAGGCCCAGTTTCAACGTGTTGTACGAGATCTGAGAGGGGAGATTTGTTGTCTGGGATTCGTTAGTAATGCATATCGAGAGCGAGAACAAGAGCTACTGACCCAGTCTTTCAGCGCATGTTTTACGGCGGGAAACAAAGTGTTGGGCACGTTTCTATCTTCCGTTTTCAGCTTTTCGGATACATTGTTATCAGCTTCAACTTCAATATCATTGTCGACATCCATATCGATGTCGTCGCCGGAAAAACCAAAGCTAAATGCAGATGCCATGATGCAGTAAATCCTTGCTGAAGGTCCACAACACAACCTAAAGAGGATGGTGCTGAATGAAAGTATTTTATATCGAGATCACAGTGGTACTTGCACTGATGCATGGAAATAAAATACAGTAAAATACGCTGTTGCTTGAAATGTATCTCGCTAGCGGCTCTCTACCAATCATAGCATTCACAGTGAGGGCGAAATTCATATCTTTACATACAAATACAGTCTTATCTTATCGTGTAATTTATCATGTGCTTTCAATGAACCTAAGCATTCAATTCTATCGCAATACCCTAAGACGTTCAATCATTTGTCTATAAAAAAAAATTGGCAAATCCAAAACAGTATCCCTCAATCCAAAAGAAAAGTCTATAATTCTCAGTATGCAAGAAATCAAGCACCATTAGGCGCTATCGACTTCTTCAGTGCCTGCAGAACGTCCGCAGCGAGATCGTCCGCATCCTCAATTCCACAACTCAGTCGTACCAAATCATCAAACACGCCCACGGCCTCCCTCTGCTCCTTCGGGATACCGGCATGCGTCATGCTCGACGGCACTTCACACAAAGATTCAATGCCACCCAGACTTTCGGCCAGCACAAAGACGCGCACCGTCTGACAGAATCGTTCAGCGGCAGCATGGCCGCCGTGGATCCGGAAACTAAGCATACCGCCTCCCATGCCGTCGCGATGTTGCTTTTTGGCAACGTGGCGCTGTGGATGGGAGTCAAGACCGGGATAGTTGACTGACTTTACGAGTGGGGAGGCCTCGAGTACTCGTGCGACGGCGGTTGCGTTCTTGGTTGCTTCGCGTGCGCGCAAGTGTAGTGTTTTCATGCCGCGGTGGGCGAGCCAGCAGTCGAAGGGAGAGGGGACGGCGCCAATCGCGTTTTGGAGGAAGGTGAGGCGGTCTTTGAGTTCGGGGGAGTTGAAGGCTGCGACGCCCATGAGGACGTCCTACAGACATTAGTCTCTGAAATCTCTAGAAAAGGGGAAAAGAGAGAGAGAAAGGTACTTACAGAGTGTCCATTGATGTACTTGGTGACTGAATGCACGACAATGTCCGCTCCATAGTCCAACGGGTTCTGAATATAGGGACTCATGAACGTATTATCCACCACCACCAAAATCCCATGCCTGTGCGCAATATTCGTCACCTCGCGGATATCTACCAGACTCAACGTCGGGTTTGTGGGAGACTCGATCCATATGAGTTTCGTGTCTGATTTGAGGATAGCTTCGGTGCCGATTTCGAGTGTGGGAGTGAATGTCACGTTTACGCCGTGCGCGGCAGCGACCTTGGTGAAATAGCGATGGGTGCCGCCGTAGACGTCGGAGACGGAGACGACGTGTGAACCTGCGGCGAGGGATTGGAGGATGGTCGCTGTTGTGGCGGAGCCTGATGAGAATGCGAGGGCGTAGCGGGCGTGTTCGAGCGCTGCGACGGCTTCTTCAAAGTGATCCCTACACTAGATATGAGCATCGCCATTTGTAGTGCATTTATGGAAAGAACAACTTGCCGGTTGGGATTCGCGCTGCGAGTGTACTCATATAATCCAATTGGCTTTCCGACACTTGACTGTGCAAATGTCGTAGACAGTGAAATCTGTGATTATCATGAAATCAGCACACCTTCAACTTCTAGTGGTGATGCGTGACAAACCGGCGCAATCACAGCACCTGTACTGGGATCAATATGGGCGCCCGAATGCACCGCCCTCGTTCCAAATCTGTACTCAGGCGACGCAGGCCTGGGCGGCGTCTCGACTACATCCGCATGAGCCAGCGGCTTGAGAAGTTGCGGATTTTCCAGCGGAAAAGACATCGTCGCGACTGATCGATGGCGGGGTAGATTAGTTCCGATAGCAACGCAGCTACGTACAGGAGGACATGAGCATCTAGCAGGGGTATATGGCGACATCAGGGGTCGACTTACTTTTTTTCTTCTGTTCGGATGCGATTGATATTTATGCGAACGAGTATATATGCTTAAGAGGCAATAAAGAAAGAAGGAAGGTGAAGAATTTATAATCTATGAAATCTATCAATAATCGTAGGCACCCTCCGAGCTGCTTGGAGAAATCTGACAAATCCCACCCCACTTCTATACTGTTCTGTTCTGTCCTCGTATTTCACCAATTTATCAGCGTTACACTGTGATCAATATGCAAAATTCTGTCAAATCTTGCCAGGAGCAAGGGGTGGTCTTTTGGTATCTTAGGTAATGGGTGGACACTGGGCTTTTTTTTTCTTCTTTTCTTAATGCCGACGATAGCCATGATCGTGCAACCCGGAGATATCGACCTATCATTTTTCGCGCATGACCCGACATTCTCCCCCTTTGTATTCTGTATTTCGCCGTTGATGCGACATCTGGGGTCTAGAAATTGTGGTCTGCCAGGGCATGATTCGCGACATTCTCGAGGATGATGCAATGTGTATTTCAAATGACTGAATTTGTTTGTGTATTCTTTTCTGGTATCATGCTGAATAAATGCCCTATGTTGAACCCATTTTTTACTGTTTACCACCAGGCAATCAATCCCAAGCCTTCCATCATCATAGATGCCTACACATGTTAGCATACCATTCTTATGCCTCTGAGCAAGAAGTCATACACGTATCGAATATGGAGGCTGATTTTCCGCCGCCGTCTGTGCCTCCGCCCGATCAGGCCCTGTAGGTCTCTGATCATGCCATTCTTCCGATTCTACGCGAAACCGGACTATTTCTCCAATATCGTAGTAATATGGCTCGGGCGCCTCTGTTTCCCAGACCCAGAGATTTTCTCCAAGGTCGCTGAAAGACATTAGTTTGTTTCGGTCGTTCAAAGAGATTGTGACGTACAATCGAGATCCTTCAAAAAGTAGAGTGCCCGGCACGATTATGTCTCCAAAGAATTCCATGTTGACTGTTGACTATCAGATGGGCTTGAATGGCGGATAAGGAAGGGGACGCACTTTTGAGACCCTCTTCAGATGAGCTGGCGATTTTTCCGAGTAGGATCTCGCCTTTGAAGGGACGAAAGACTATGATCCTAAATGTGACTGTTCCACATGTTAGAACAGCCATGATCATCTTTCGCAGGCACTGAACGCACCATTGACGTTGACGAGACCTGTGCCGTGGCCGATCAGTCCATCGGAGGACTGCAGCAGATCGTAAAACCCGATACATAGTCCAATCTTCTGTATAACCTTGAGACATGGCTCGTCAGTATCTCTCAAGATGTTCAGGTAGGACTGACGCGCACTTTGTTTGCGTATTTCTCATTAATGTTATCCTCAATAGCTACGGCGCTGAATTTTGAAAAGTCTTCAGGTCTGATCTGTACAAGATCGGAGATTGTAGCCTGAAGCTGAGTCAGTATTTGGTCTGGCCACAGAGAGATAGAATACCCACGAGAAGAAACATAGTGTATGGCTAGCTTGATATCAGAAACGGGTAGCGAAATATTAATGCTGAGATGCAAAATCATTTTCCTGCCATGCCGGCAGGATGGCGGGGGGGGAGGCGAGCTGTCTGACCGAAAAGCTGTTGGTGACCTTTTCCTTGATCTCGTGAGCGACCTTTGAATGATGCGAAAGACCAGTTCAGGCAGAGCAGTTGTCTGACGAAGAGCTGGACAAGATGAAAAGATATTTGACCCTTTGACCAATCAAAGATCTGCGATGCTGAGGTATCACGTGCCGACCCACTAGGTGCTGACAGAACGGAGAGCTTTTCGAAAAAGGCTTAAGCCATTCTGACTGGTGGAATCCATTATTTTGAGATCGACAGGCTTATTTGAACTTGTAAAGTACTTCAATGATTTCCTGATTTTGGCTGAGTTGTAAGTTCGTGATTCAAACTACAAGACGCTACGCTCGTCGTCTGCTCGTCCTGTGTCTGAATATTAGTCAATATGGTATTGTCCGACTGAACGTGACACGACTGCTATGCCGATCTTATGATGGCATCTCAACAGGGTTTCTCATTTCCTCCGCCGCCACCTCCGCCGCCCTCGACGCAACAGCAATTTCCGCACCCGGGTTCACATTCGGCACAAAATGCGTATGGCCATCGCGGCAGCAGTGGTCGGGGCGGCCAGGCTGGCGGATTTCGAGGACGTGGTCGTGGTGGTATGAATCGTGGAAGTCGAGGCGGAGCATCTCATCCCAACTATCGCAACAATAATCAACAGGGGATGTATAATGGATACACTATGCCATCGAATGCGCCGAAGCTCTATCAACACGGTTCGCAATACGGTTCACCCGCGTCACAGACCTTTGCTCCTGTAAATCAGGGATTTGCGGCCCAAACCCACGTCACTCCAACGTACCCGTCACCAAACTTCGACGGACGTTTTCAAAGTACACAAAATGGGTCGACGACGCCTATGCCTTCATATACAGGGCACCAGCCGTCCTCTGCAGTGCCAGTGGCTACTTCAGTAGTAGCGCCTTCAGTGGTAGCGCCGCCAATGCACTGGGGATACGACAAGACGGGTGCTGGCGGATTCTATCCTGGATCTACGTATCAAAACTCTCTTCCTCACGGACATCTACAAGGAAACAATCATCAGAATCAACACGCGCACAAACGCAGATACTCGTCGACGTTTGAAAAACCACCGTCACAAGGACCTCGACCGACTGCACCACCTGCTGTTCCTAGTTTTGGTGTTCCTCTGCCCGCGAAACCTCCACTACCAGCTGAGACGTCACGACAAACGCAAAAGAAAAAGAAGCGCAGATTCAACCAACTAGGCCTTACGCCGAAAACGGAAGCACACGAGTCGAGCGACGAAGAGGATGACGCGGACGAGGAGAGTCGGCTGGCGTCTGCGGCAGGTAGCCTAGCCGGACCGTTGCAATTTAGTTTCCGCGGACGTACGTCCACCTTGAATAATGCGACAGATATTCAGTCATGGATTGAGGAACGAAAGAAACGATTCCCGACTAAAGCGCGAATTGAGGAGAATAAAAAGGTACAAGAGGAAGCGAGGAAGCAAAAAGAAGTTCAGCGCGAAGAAGCGCGTCGCAAACAGCAAGAACTCAGAGAGCAAAGGGAGCAGACCAGACGGGAAGCACAAGAAAAGAAAGACAAAGGATCTGATCCCATTGATGCAGCTCTCAAGGCAAAAGCAAAGGCAGAGAAACTGCGCAAGAAGTTGTTAAAGGAGGAGAGAAGGTTGCAAAAGGCGGAAGCCGATGCGGAAAGAGCACAGCTTGTCGCGGAGGCATCGCAGCAACATCCATTGACTGATAGCGTACCTCCTGCCACGGCAGATCCGGTGCAGGATAATACTCTGGACGACGATCGATCCATCGTATCAGACTCAGTATCTTCAGATGAAGACAGCGATGACGACATTCCCGAAGAAATGTCTTCGCGACGCCAAGGCCCAGAACGAGTCCCACCACCACCGCGAGAGGGACAGCCGAAAGCGCGTAAACCATGTCGCGATTTCCAGCGAAGAGGAAAATGTCCCCGGGGAAGCCATTGTCGGTATTCACATGATCCGCCCACCGAAGGGGCGGATAAAGCGCGATCAATGGTCAAGCCGGGCGCAGGCGCAAAGCAGCCCGCCAAGAGGGGACTCTTTCACATGGTGCGTCTTTCTTGTTGTATGTCCAACACGACATCTGACTAACAAGTGTCTAGCTCGTTGAACAGGAAATCCAAGCACGGGATCGTCAGGTCATGCAGGCCATATCCTGGCTCGGATCTCAGGGACTGCTTGAAGAGCCTGAACCTACAATCAAGCATTCCGCCGGCGGTGATAGCTCATCTACCGTTGTATCCGAAACCCACCCTACAACAACGGTATGACAATAGCATTCAGGACAATTGAATGTACGTACTTTCTTGTAGTATCTTCGGCCCGTCCACGTGTAACGTGACCGACTTGGCATTATTCTTTCAAATCACTTGTATTATACTACGTCTTCTCATTTGGGCGTGATGACGAATGTTATCTCTGTCATGCCCACTTGATTGCCCAGTGTGCGGGTCGTGCAATTCGAGAGTGGAGGTGGTGTGGACAGAAAAGGGTACACTTTTAATCAATAGTTTGTCCGCCACAACGGAGCAGGAGGACTATTCTTAGAACCGGGCTTTGAATTTATCCACGGTTAATGGCACAAGGCTGCGACAACTCTATGTAAAGTTTGTTCGTCTGCAGTCAAATCCACGGTTATCCGGGGCGTCCGTCGCCATAGCTTCAGTGGCTGGAAGATGCAGTACCGTCTTCCGGAGGTCATAACGACCGACAGCGGAGCGCGGATGTTCGGATGTATCTGGGCTGTGCAGCGCCTAGTTCGTAGTACTAACTTAGCTGGTGGTCAGTGGATCAACGATACAAAAGAAGACCCAGTTTTTCGCTCGAAATCTCCGCACCAACATACCAAGCTTTTCGAACGGGTTGGTTAGTTGGCGCGATGACGAATCATGTATACCATAAAGAGGCTAAGAGCCCTTAGACTTCATGTACTTTTTCTCAGCTGTTAGAATGAGATGCTGACCCGAGTTCCTCAGTCCATGGTTTTGTGGTACAGTATGCTGTTCGTGAACGCAGTCTGACAGTCGACCATGGCTCAGCTGTACTCGACTTCTTTTCTCTTATTTTTTTTTTTTTTTTTCATTTTTTTTTTTCACTGAAAGGAAAATGGGGGGAGACGCCGAGAGGGAGTGAAAAGTCTACTATGTTAGAAAGCGGCTAACTAATAATTTCCACATTTCTTGATGTGCTAACCTCTTCTGGGAATAGTGCATTGAAACCCCGAGTCGGGCTAGCCATAATTGGCCCAACTCTGGCTTAGCGCAGCCGGGAGCATTAAAGACAGCCAATCAAAAGTCATAGCAGAAATGTATATTGCTCAATCTAGTCTAGCGCGACGGCCACGACGTGGTTCCTGAGCCTCAAGCCACCACTATTCCAAGCTTCTGATTGGCTCCTTGTCCCGCTTCTTTTTCCTCCTCGATGCGAGCTGCCTGAGCCCTCAGGAACCAAGCGCCTCCCTCGGCCTCTCGTGATCATTTAGTGACATTCACAGCCCCGTCTCGCTTTCCCTCTCCTCTCCTCTTCACTCTTCTATCGTCCCATCCTACGGTTCGAGAGGCAAATTCAATCGGTCATCCCGACTTTTCGCTCTTTTCTTTTCAGTCGTTCCTTACTTTGAGCCTCACGGTTCGTGCCATTCTTTTGAACTGATATATAATATCCAGTCCTTCCTTGATCTCATACAATCTCCCTCTTGGGGAATATTATAATCTGCCAAACAGTAACACCACAAAATGCGGTTCTTGACCCTCGCATTCGGCCTCCTGGCCACCCTCTCGCTGTCCGCAGCGCAGACGTCTACCTCCACGGACAATGCATTCATCGCCCCGGGGTCTGGCGCCGAGTTGACGGCTGGAAGTGCCACCACTCTCACCTGGAACCCGACCACCTCCGGAACCGTGTCGTTGAGATTGCAATGGGGTGCTACCACCGTGGCAACTGATGGTGTCGCTATTGCTTGTATGTGTTGACTCTCCCAGAAGAAGATAGATCCGAACTGACTGGCGTCCATAGCTGCCGTCAACAACACCGGCTCATACACCTGGACTGTCCCCAGCGCAATCCCCAAGGAAGCAGACTACTTCATCCGTATCACTGTCGACGCCGACACCACGGATGTCAACTACTCCCCTCGCTTCACAATTTCCGGCGTCACCGGCTCTGCTTCCACTACCACTAGCAGTGCATCTTCCACTTCTACATCGGCCTCTTCCTCGTCTACCTCTTCCTCATCTACCAAGTCTTCATCAACCACCTCATCCAGCTCCAGCTCCAGCTCCAGCTCTTCCTCATCCTCGACTACATTGATGACCTCCTCCTCAACCGCCGCTGTGCCCTCATCGACTGCTGCTAGCACCACCGCTGCCGCCGCATCCACTACTTCAGCAGCATCCGCGACCAGCGCGACCGCTTCAGCCACCACCGTCCCCAACAGCGGTGTCGGCGAAATCAAGATACCTTTGGTGATGGCTTGCGTCGCTGCTTTCGGCGCCTATGCATTGCTCTAAGTATTGCAATTTAATCTCTTATCGATCGCAAAGCCGCGACACGTTGAGTTTTGTGCGGAACATTTCTTCTATTCTGATGTATTTATTTTTGAGAAATATCATTAGTCATACTAGCGCCTAGGTGGAATAGGTGTATATACACATTATTTTCAGAACGTTGAATCTGTCGTGCCATCGCGACAAACTCTTCAAAATATACCGAACATCCGATTCAGATGATTTCATTCAGACGGATCACAAAATGATCGATATTCTTGTAGACTCAACCGCTGGTGTCCTGGACTTTGGGCCTCTGGCGCGTTGATAGACATTAGCATGGTGCGTGCATGCTCTGTCCCGAGAATGATAGCCATGAAAAGGGACTTTCAAAGTGACCGAGTATATCGTGGAATTCAGTTCGACATTGTTCCTCTTACTGCCCTTCCTCTGCGAACCTCTCGGTGCTGGTAAAGCTGAAAGCTAGAGTACGGCTGAATCTGTGTAGGAGGGCGCCCAAGACTGGTAGACGCTAGACACCATTGCAGTTGGCTACGCAAGCATATTTACCCTAGGGCGGTAGCACAATCTTCCCCGGATGGATGGGTCGATCTCAAAAACGAAGCAATCCGCTATTGTGATCTACCGGCAACGGTTTGCGCGCGTTCGTTTTCATAACCAGCTGAATGTCAATCTCTCGACTTGAGTCTTGCTGAACGAAGTGTCGGATTCCATGGTTATCTGTTGTCGTCCTTCGACTTCAACGCTTTCTTTATGCTGCAGACGGCTCAAACCACGACTATCATAAATGATGGTCGTATCAGACGGCCATGATTCAGTCGTTTCGATAGATGATCAATGATCATCCATGTCTGCGTGTAGGCATTTCTCACGGTCACCGAGCATGGCATGAGCCGTCAGCGTCATGAGAAGACATTGTGGTAAGTTACTGTCTTTCTCTCCAACCGATGGAAATCACCTCGAATCTGTCCATCACCAGCTTTGAAACATGCATGCGAATAGCATCGTAACGTCGTATGGACAAGCCCATGATTGTGAGGCGAGACCATCGCCAATTCTTTCTCCCGGACTCACAAATCACAAAGATCGAAAAATGGGTGACACTGAAAGGAAAACCAGTAGTCGGACAGGCAGATGGGCAGGTCTCTGGATACGGGGAGTCTCATAGTTGAACTACTATCAAGTCCGATCCGGTGCTGATTCACCTCCAAGTAGACGCAGTCTACCCAAATGTCATAGTATCGTGTTTACTTGGTCATATCCGTCAGTATAGGAACTAATCATGTTGATCAATTCAATTCATCGTGGTATATGAACGTGATATATGAATCTCCTTTGACATTATGTGCTTTCGGAATAGCGGAGAAAATAAGTTGACTGCACTGAAATACTCCACCGACTAAAGCACGCCGCCGCGCGTCTGCAGCAGATACTATGTAATTGTGCTCAGGTGCGTATCGCTAAGTTTGAGGTTGTTTCGCCCGACTCCTAATAAGGGTCGAGTGGACGGCCAGCCTAAGAGTGAAACTGAGTGTATCGAGAACCGCTATTCGTCCCACTGTACACAAGGCACGCTAAGTATCATCAACTTTATTGGGGTCTAGGTAACTACTAAACATTAATCCGGGGGGAGGGGGGACAAATGCATCTCACAAGGAGATCTAACGCTATTCAGGCACGACGAAATACCGGATCAGCACTCTAGACTTATATTGTCCAGTTCTACCTCCAATTCTAAGACTGCGGAGAACACACAAGTCACCGTTGTGACTGTTGAGGAAGCCAGTACGGAGCCAGACAACGGTTCCCAGACACTGAGTGCCGCTGTAGTGGCCGGTATCGTAAATTTGGTTGATTCGGCGTTGTTGAAAGAACAGACAATCGATGGCGCAGCTACACGTTGCATCACCCGATAGACCAAGGAGAAGGTGTATGTCGTTCCGGCTACTGTATCCACTGCCTGGGCGAGGGTGACTGTACCGGAGGTGGGGATAATAACAAGAAAAGCACTACCGCTATAGCCTGCGGACGTCAGCTCACCGATGCCGGATCCCGAGTGTGAATAAGACCATGAATCAGCTATGGCGCTGGTGAAGTCTCCGTCTTGGATCAGGTTGACACCACACGTTGCCGCAGAGCTCGGCGTCACCGTCGTGGTGGTCGTCACCGAGGTAGTTTGAGTTACGGTGACATCGGTGACAGAAGTCACCTGAATGGTCTGAGTCACTGGAACAGTTGTCATGATAGTGGTTTGGAGAGTTGTCGGTGCTGAAACAGTCACCGTCACTGTAGAAGTCGAGGTCACCGTGGAGGTGGAGGTAGAATCCACTGTTGACAATTCCGTCACTGTGGCCGTGAGCGACAAAGTACCAGTGCTGGTAATATCCGCCGTTGCAGTGCTAGTCTGGCTGATTGTCACATCTTCGGTCTCAGTTGCGGATTGGGTTATAGTCACGTCGCTTGTGACGGTTGGAGTTGCCGTGGTAGTCACAAAATCGATTACTGAAGAGGTCTCGCTCACAGTCACATCCACTGCGGCCGACGAAGTTGCACTAACAGTAGTATCGACCGTGATCATGTCGGTTACGGTCGTCCAGTAGTCATCGATAGTCGTCACAGTGACCATGTCTGTCTGTGTGCTTGTGCGCGTCAGGTCAACCGTTGCAGTAGCATCGACGGTGACAGTATAAGGGGCACTGGACTCAACGGTGGCTGTCTTTGACACCACCACCAGGCTTGCGCGTTGAGTCACGTAGCTGGTGACGTAGGTTGTGTCGATAACGGTACGCGCTCCGCTACCTGGAACATGAGTTGTCACGGTGCCAGTCACCTAATTATTCTATCAGTTCTTGCTATCACTTAGTCAATGGGGCTTTGGATGCGGCAGCCCTACCGTTGGTTGGGATGAAGCCTCGGTAACCCAAACGGTCCTTGTGGTCGGTGAAACATTCAACTCGGAGCATGCACTTGAAAGATCTTGTACGGGATACCCTTCCAGCTCCGGAGGAACGGGATAATACCGACCGGAACTGCGTCTGGCAAGCACAGCCCGACGGTCAGCTATGATACTAGTAGTGCTGGTGCTAGCAGTCGCAGTTGCAGTAAATTCGTCCGTCAGATACGTTGTTATCGTCGCTGTATCTGAAATGATCTGAGTTACTGGAACGGTGCTGGACACAGTATCAACGTCCGTTTGAAGTACGGTGGGTGATGTCGTCTGCCATGTAGTGACAGTCAGACCTTGGGTTATGGTTTGCGATGCTGTATCGGTCACGGTTGCTGAGACTGTATCAGTGAAGGAAAGAGTCAGAGTTGCTGTGTGGTAATTGGTTATGGTTTGAGTCGAGACGTCGGTGATGAAATTTGATAGATAATCAGTTACGGTTGAAGTAACGTAGTTGGTTATAACGAGCGTGGAATAATCAGTGATACTGCTTGTGAGTGTGTCCGTGATAGTCTCTGTGACCGAATAAGTGATTGGATCGAATACAACACTGGTTATAGTGTCCGTGACAGATTGCGTGGCTTGACTTGTAAGGTAGCTCGTAGCAGTGGCATAGACAGAATCAGTAATATCGACGGTGGTATAATCAATGATGGTACTTGAGGATGTATCTGTGACTGTAACAGGTACTCGCTCAGTGTCGGTCACAGTAGCGTATCGGATGGCAGTAGAGGGAGTCCTGATCACAGTCGACAGGACAGTGTCAACTTCCGTGCTGGTCCACGTATCGGTGTCTGTTACTGTGTCGGTCACCCATACTGTTTGAGTTCTTGGAGCCACTGTATCGGTGCTGGTGACGACAGTGGGAGGAATATGAAGCAGATGGCGACAGAAAGCATCGGAGCCAGGAAGCTCCTGCAGCAGAGTTACAAGCTCATCCTCCCACTCAACCCAGCACACGCCGTCGTCAGCCGACTGCTGTTCTTCCTCTGGCCTTTCCGTCGAAGGAAGCGTGGCAGCAGTAGCTGTGGCGACTGCCAATAGAAGACACGCCCACTTCATCCTCCCAGTATCGGTATGGGTAAGGCGAGAAAAGAACGAGAGACAGGCCCTACCAACATACCAAAGAATGATATCAAGTCAACAGACGGACAGCAGGCCACGGCCTTTCTATATCGCCACCACTTGCACATTCATCCGCAACCATGGAAATGCCGTAGTGGGCGCTTTCGCGGCCCCCTTTCACTGAAAGCAGGGCAGTTAAGCGGCATATTCAACTTGTCTAGACTCGACGAGACTGAACGATGTGGATCGTTCTGCACTCAAGCAATCGAGAGACCGCGTTAATTCCGCTAGTTCAACGGATCCATCGGGCTGAACCGAGTTAAAGGATATTTTTGCCGACGCGTGCCCTGTGCGTCGCTCTCTTGTCCAGCTTGGGGGGATTTTTGGCATATCCATCGCATATCGCGAGGCTTCCGAGTTGTCGACTCATCACCAATCGTTTGCCACAGTACATGTCCATTAGACACTTTTAGATTGCAGGTAATTTCCCACAGAGTGGATAGAACAGCTACGGCAGCTCAACGCCGCGAATACCTTACCGCCGACGCTACGCTGCAGGAGCCACTTAACTACAACTATCAGAGGTCAAGCTTCCTCGCCTTGTGACTCTTTGGACATAGAGTTGATTGGCATAGGGCTCGTACTATTCTATACCCCAGAAAAACTCTCTGCGCATAGGTTGTATGCCCCAAATTGCGCACCTAGATCCGGTTAGGAATATTGAGAAGCTAGAATAGACATTTCCTATCAAAGCTCTGCAGCTCAGAGTTCATGGGATGCAAATCAAGCTGCTATAATTTTACTACAATCTGTTCTCTATACTGGAAATACTGGGAATATACCTAATAGGATCAGATCTAAAGGGGCTCCTTGATAGCTTTACAAATAATTTAACTATAGCTTTGACTTATATCACTATTTGATGATTAAAAGTTACTTTTGTATCCTGTCTACTACACTTCAATTTGGCTGTAGAGGTGACACAGAATTGTAAAACTAAATATGTGCTATGTATCTCAAAGATATTACATAAATTGGGACAAAAGAAACGAAACACAAAACGAAAGTATGACTATTTCACTTTTGGTGTAAAAAGCAAAATTCAACAATCTGACAAACAATGTTATGGATATGTATACAAACCCCCAGACTGTCCATTCTCACTCGACGCCCTATTCGACTGCGTCGCCGATGATGACGCCGCAGTCGTCCGCGACGAGACATCCCGAACGATAACCTCAATATCATCCATCCCCCCATCCTTGGCATCTTCGTCTGCCATACTATACGTATACAGCCTGTTAAATGCCGAATCTGTTGAAAGCAGAGTATAAGGATCGTCAAACTCGATAAGCTCGCCGGCCTCGAGCATGGCGACTTTGTCGAAGTCGAGGATTGTGTCGAGTTTGTGCGCGACGGCGAGGATGGTATGGTTGCTGAATTTCTCGCGGATGACGCGTTGCATGATTTCGTCGGTTTTGGAGTCGACACTTATCGTGTTGTCAGTTTAGGCTGTCTAGGATACAACTGGAAAGATGGCTTAGACATACTTGCTGGTAGCCTCGTCGAGGATTAGGATGCTACTGTGACGCAGCATGGCTCGGGCTAGACAGAATAATTGCTTTTGGCCTTGGGAGAGATGCAGTTCTTCAATATCCATATCCAGGCCGCCCTTTTCTTGCAATACGGAAAGTAAATGGACGCTTCGGAGAGCGTCTGTAATTTGGTCATCGGTTGCGGTGCCATTAGGATCGGCATTGAGTCTGACGCTGCCTTTGATCAAGAACGGATCTTGAGCGACCCCAGTAATCCTTGCCCTGATCTCCTGGCGAGGAATAGTCGATAAATCGATGCCGTCGATACTGATACTGCCTCCAGATAGTTCTACCATGCGGAAGATGGCCAACACCAAAGAACTCTTGCCGCTGTGCTGTGTCAGTACAGTTCATGACTTTCAAGGCCGTGGGGCATACCTTCCAGTCCGGCCACAGATACCAATTTTCTCGCCGCTGCAAATCGACAAATCGATGTTTTTCAAGATAGGCTCCTCGGGTCTGCTCAACTGTTAGTAAATGCCATGTTCAAGCTCAACAAAGGGCACGAACCTATAACTAGCAGATACGCTCTTGAACTCAATCGCCCCTTGGGCAGGCCAAGCAGCCGGTACTGGACGATTCTCGGTTTCTAGATCCTCAGACCTGACAGTCTCATTGAAAATTTTCACACGCGCAATAGAGCCAATATGAGTCTCCAAATTTGTCCAGAATGTAATCAACAACTTGATACTTTGACTGAATTGGATGATGTTAAACAAAGCAACACCGACGTAGCCTGCGCTAATGGAGCCACGCAACTCCACCACAAGAATGATTAGTACTGTGGCGATGCCGGCGACAACTAGATCTAGTACGAGTGTGAGCCATCTTTGTACGGCAAATAGTAGATAGAATGGGCGTTGAGAGCGTTCAAGTAACTCTCGACTCTTGTCCTCCATTGCCTTTTGCCAGCCAAATGCTCGAATGGTTACAAGACCACTAAGACATTCAGTGAACTGAGAGTAAAGCGGAGCTTTGGCTTCGAGATCCATAAATCGCAACTGACGCGAAGTGCGCAGATAGTACTTTTGGATAAAGTAGAGAGCAATCAACACGATTGGAAATGAGATGGCTGTATACGGAGAAGCCACCCCGATCAAAGTTGTTTGGGCAATACACAAAACGAGTGCTATTACGTTAGTTTGACTTCCGCAAACGCATTGGGGATTTTCGTACTGGCAAAAGTGTTCAGTGCAGCGACTGGCAGTTCCATGTCAATCAGCTGCAGATCCTGGCTGAATCTGTTTAAGGTGACGCCGGTATCCGTAGAAGCGAAGAAGGACGTTTTGGCACTGTATATATTAGACTCATCCTATATCCAAAAGAGCACGTCATACCTCAGAACGGTATCAAGTAAGGTCGAGTGAAACCTTTCTCCGGATTTAGGTACCATAGTGATAATGAGTTGCCTGATAGGTGAGTGACTGACTTATTGACCGAAGAATAAGAACATACCAGCAGCTGATGCAGAGCGTAATCAGAGCAAGTACACCGAGCATCGCATATATGCCCATGTAGTAACCAGATTTTTCATATGGGTATTGCACGTTGGATGCAGCCCACCACTTAACCCATATGCCTACTAACGTCAGCGGAAGCACTACCTCTCCAAATAGCGAACTTACTTGGAAAAGAGATACAGAAAACGAATCCCGAGATACAAACGAGGAAGACAATAATTCCGATCCAGCCAACGGAGTCGAAATAGTATCTGTAGATGGCGAAGTCGCCCGTTGCACGATTGGCTTCTGCTTCTAGGTCGTCATCTGTTTGAATGACTTTCTCCTTCGCGTCAACGCTCGGTACGTGATAACTGCGTTCGTCCGGGCTAAAGTCCCAGTCTGTTTGCCCTAGGTGGAAGCTTGATACGTAACCGCCAGTTGCAGCGAGGGTATCAAAGTGGCCTTGTTCTGAAATGGTGCCCTTTTCGTCGACCACAAAGATTTGATCCGAGTATGGGAGACGTTTGACTGTGCATATTAGCAATCTTTCTGTCTTTCCTTCTTTTTCGAACAGCATACCTGAAGAAGAAGTCATCAAAACGGTTACATGCATCCTCCTCCAGATACCAGACTTGCCCATTAGGCTATGCCAGATGTGGTTCTCGGTCGCTGTATCAAGTCCGCTGATTGGGTCATCGAGAATAACAAGCTTTCTCTTCGCATATACAGCTCTTGCCAATGCCTGGAAGAATGGTCGTTAGTCCAAACTCATCTTGAAGGCAAGGAGAACTTACTATTCGTTGACCTTGTCCTCCACTCAGAGCGACGCCCTTACTACCAATCATGGTCTGATCTCCCTGAGGCAACTGCCGTAGATCTTCATGCAAAGCACAAGCTTGAAGTACAGTGCTGTACCAATGCTCATCAAACTCACTAGCTGCGACGATACTATTCCGAATGGTATCATTGACATGCCATGCGGTCTGGTCGCAATAAGCTACTTGATCAGTAGCCATATACACAGAACCATGCATGGGCGGAATTTCGCCTAGAATGGCTTTGAGTAGAGTGGACTTTCCGCAGCCCACTGGCCCGACAATGACAGAGATTTTGCTTTCGGGTACAGACATCGTGATTGACTTGAGTATAGGCTCCTTTTCTGGATCCCAGCCAAAGTCCGAATTTTGCACGACAATTATGTTCCTTGGGTGTGGAGTGGGTGATCGAGCGGTTTTGGACTCATTGACTATTGTTAGGTCAACCTCATTGGTCGTGATACTCGACTTTTCAGAGTAGTTCTGCGTGGCACCCTTGATCAATTCTTCTGAGGAGATATGTCCTAAAGGACTTTGACGCTTGTCAACGAGGACGTCCTTCTCCAGGAATTCCTGAATGCGTTGGAACGACCCAACTGATCCGACAAACGCGGATAGAGACATGACCAAAGTGGTAATTGGATCAGTCATCAATGCAAAGATTGACAGTGCCGTGTAGACTCTGGCTGTGTTGAGAGCAACGTCGTCTCCTCGGTTGTGTGAGACTGTAACAAAAACGGCAAACGTGATAATAGGAGCAAAGATCTGAGAGATATATGCTAAGGATTGTCAACTCGTGTTTCTGCAGGCTTTTTTGTCGACATACCTATTCCCATATTCCAGATCAATAGACGTCTGAAACCTTTTGAGATATTCAACTCATCAATACGCAACGTATGGATGCTTTTGAACAACACATTCTTCAATCCAGTCATCTTGATACCTTTCATGGAACCGAGCATTGCAGTCGTGGCAGAAATACGTCGCTCAATAGCTTCTAGCCAGCGGGCCTGACGCGACATCACAAAATTCAAAGCTAGAATTGAAGCAACGAGGGAGACTATACACGGTTAGCATAGACTCTGCAGCCTCTCAATCAAAAAGCTTACAGATTGAGACACCGACAGGAACAAGACACGATATGCCCAGCTGTCCCTCCAACAGAACAATGGCAACAGCTATCTCGGCCAAGTTGGCCCACATCTCATGCATGGTCTGCCAGCCCTGGACGATTCTTTCCACATCGGCACTCATTAGAGTCAAGGATGAAGCGGGATCGACATCTCGAATACTGAGGTCCGTAGTTTTGCGAGTGAGCATCGAAATCAGTCCACCTCGAACCATGGTGATGGACCGATAAGCTAGATGCTGGTACATACCCATGGCGATCTAAAGTTCGTCAGTCGGAAAATCTATGGAATTTTAGGTAATGATCTTACTGCGGATCCAACGTAGACTAGAATGTATGCGCCGATCAGACCATAGCCAACGTGTGTCGTCCAGGGAGTCACGTTGTCTACAGATAAATAGACAGATCGGTTTATGAGTAGCGGCTGGGTGAAGTTGAGCGCAACTAGACATGCTCGAGGAGGAATCACCGCTAGGATCGGCCAGATCAGGCTCTTCAAAGACACCATCAGCAACGTGTTTGGCGACTTCCTCTCAACTAATAATATTTAGTACTCTGGCAATTCCTTTCGAGTCAAAAAAGGCGTACCTTTGCTATAAGCTTGCTCCATGCGCTCATGTACATACTCTGAACGCATCTGTTTGTCGACCTCGAACAAATCATCCATCCTCAGCAAAGATGTGAATCCTCTCATGAACAAAGGATTTAGCCACCAGAAAAAACTTCTGTTGAAAATGCTTGCCGTGGCCTCCGGTGGACTAGCCTTATACTCAGAGCGCAACCCTCGTCGTTTCTCTAATGCTTCCAGCACCAGCAAGAATGTCTTCATCGCCACCGACACACTGAACAGAATGGCGATAGCTTTGCCATTGAATCCCGAACCCCGCAACCATAGGGTTCGACATTGTGCAATATCGAATAGCAGCGTCAAAAAGAGAAATACGTTGAGAAGAGATGACGGATGAATGGTACGAGTATGTTCGAAGTAGGACAGGAGACAGAAAATGGCGGTTGCAGTCAACGAGACTGCTTGCACCGCAATCGATGCATCTGTTCTTTTGACGGACGGTAGCGTCCACAAAGTTAACAGAGCAAGCTGCGAAGCTGCAAGTCCGGCGTACAATGCCTACAGAGAGAAGCAAAATTAGTCATGGTTGGGCTATGACCCCTTTTCAAGTACAGGTGAGAACATACGACTTTCAGTGGTAGCAGTACGCTTGTAATTGTCTTTTTGGATTTCTTGGAGAGATACCAAATTCTAGCAGGAGCTACCAGGACCAAAAGCCCCACGGGTAGAGCAGTCAAGATGGTCTGCTCAAACAAGAGCGTAAAGTCAAAGCCGTCACGACATTCCTGAGCATAGTATGAAAAGGTATTGTCTATCTCGTAGCATTGCGTAGCGTTAGAAGTCATTGTGTCGAGGTGAGGTTAAGGACGTCTAATATCTGGGCATGCAGTAATTGATAATTTGACCACAGATAGCGAATGCCTTGAGGCTCAAGGGTCTAACTTATCAAGACGCGCGTGAGCTTACCTTGATAACTACGCAAACGATGGGTAAAAATAACGAGAACAGACCGGTCTGTTCAAGCTCTTTTTACAAGCTGCGCGTCATCAAGTCATATGATCGTGCCTCGTGTTCTCTTTGTCTTTCTCGCTTGCTGAAATTGGAGGAATGTGGTTCAGAGTCAGTCAAACTCGAGTACAAAGCCTCCCATCAGGGTTCTCCCTCGATGTATCGGGCTTAGCTGATGAATCCGCGTGTTTGCGTAAACGGAGTAAGAAATCATGGAGAAGGGATAAAAAACTCTTACCAGAATGCATGTCTCGAATCGAAAAGCCACTCACGCTAGTAAGTAGTTTGTCCTGCGGGGGGGATTATACCCATAAGGCAGGTATCAAAGAGAAAACAAGTAATGTACCGGTCAGGGTAGAAGGGTTGGGTTGGACAGGCGGATCGGAGATTAGAGTAGAGGTGGCGATCATCAGTCGGAGTCTGGACGGTGGGACGGATTCTGCTTGGCTTAGTTGTAATTTGAACAGAGAAGAAAACCGTGGTATTGTTAGCATGTATAGATGGATCTCGTCCGCATGGCCTGAGCGTGTGCATGGGTCTGTCAGTGACTCCCTATGGAAGTGCGGATATCTTGGGGTAAGAAAAGGGCGCAATTAGCAATGGCATTAAGGACAAGGTACGAAGCGAGGAGGCAGAGCTTACAGGTCAGAGTCCTGGCCAGCCACTCCGTAGTGCCTCGTGGGCTGTATGTAGGCGAATACGACACTATGTAGGTAGTTTAAACTTAGCGTGCGCCGAAGTGCCAACATTCAGCGGAGAGATCCGCCTTACAGCTCGCCTGGTCCGCCGCTTTGGAGGGTTCGTTTGAATGACAAGGATCAAGGCGGTTGTGTGCGTGCAGCATTGAACTCTGGCGTTTCTAGAAGCAAAGTCACAGACAGTTGAGACAACAGGCGGCGCCGATTGTCCGTTGGATTCGTCCGAACGTATCGTATTGAAGTGTCTGACCGTTCGTTTAGCTTACGGTGGAGCTGGGAGCGTCAGGAAAGGCGGAGAATTCGAGCAAGCGAGACCAGCAAGGAGACGACCGGATGAGACCGAGTACGTTCTCCAGTCAAGTCATGGCCCAGAGTTGGGATGCACGTACATGTACATGATCTGCGTGGGTACTCGAGAGCACATCGTCCGTTGGCGTCCATCAGCATCCAGTGGTGGGTTGATGGTGGAAGAGCAGAGCGAGTGATGAGGGCGCGATTGTAGTCACTGTACGACTGTGAGAAAGTCACGTTCCCGGGGTGTGGTTGCCCAATGCAGAAAGAGCGCGCTCTTACGTGGAAGGAGCGATCGCTGCTTTCTGGACCTGCAGCCTTCCAGTAGCTCCTGCCTTTCTCCGCCACATTATCCAGTCATGTGCGTGCAGTAAATCTACTCGACACTCCGTGTATGGACCTCCTTGACTACCATATTCTCTCATAGCCCGAGCTGTCGTGGTATCGTCCTCCCTTTTCGTTGCTTGGTTGATTCTTATTACGATTCGTCTTACTCGGCTACGGCTGGCTTGACTGGCTGACTGGCTCACTGTGGAGTTACAGTTGGTACCATTGGCAGCGGGTGATCGACACACTCCGATTGTTGATTAATTTACTCTCGATATCTTAACTTTTCGATTCGTTATTCAGAGCCACTTGTACGACATTCTTAATGTCCAGTGTTATAGGCTGCATTCATCAATTCGAGACCAGAAAAGTCACCGAAGAGGCTAGGTTAGGGTTTTGCCAACACTCTTTCGTTAATAAGGTTCAACAAAAAACCTGATTCATCCCGGTCTATAGCGGCTCAGGCTAAGGATGAATGATGGATAGGGAAGTATGAATTGTCAACTCTGATTAAAATAATCAGCATATCAATCTGGGGCCATATATCAGCCACCTCAGTAAGTGACAAACTCAATCTCCCGTCCAGACCACTGCCAAAGCTGTGGCGGGAGCTTTGATGCGCCCACCGCTGATCGTGGTCATAGACTCTGCTCTCCTGGCCAGTCACACGAGATCCGCGCTCCGGTGGGTATGCTGGACCTGAAAACACATAGCGCGACACCACGTCAACGCAAAACATGACAGGAATTCCGTCACTATTATGTGGATAGCTGCCAGAGTAGGCAAGATTCGAAGACAATCTCTGCTCAATGATCACCACATATTGATTCTGAGGTGACTCTGCGTGCTTAATATAGTTACCCAAGATCAGGCGGTTTGGTCACTTGTTTGCGACTACCCGAGATTTACTCCGCTCATTGGACCCGACATCGAGGAATTTGATGTAGTTTATTCACCTCGAGGCATGCAAGATGGTCTGAGTATTACTCCGAATGAGAGACGTAAGACACCGAGAGCACGATGTCCCTGTGCATCAAATGACTCGATCCTTCCAATCGCTTTCAGTCGCGAAGAAAGTATATCCCTCGTAGATGTAACACAAATTACGTGTAGGCTGGAGACGCTGAAAAAGAAACGAAAGAGGCAATCAGCAGGTATCTCGCAAGCAGTGACTACACCACAGACAAGGCAGTCGGTCAGAGCCAGTTTTCATTTCTCTCGTATTGTAGGTACTTGCGCCTGCGTGCTTGCTCGTTCGGGTGTTCGCCTCGAGTCCTGCCAAGGGGTGACACAGCATATTATGTGCAAACTCAAATATAGTACGTATGTACGTACTGCTGATTCGCCGACGGGGGAGATGCTTTCTTTAGAATAAAAAAAGACATGGGTCATACAGTAGGGGCGCGTAAGACACGCATACCCATGACGGACCCCAGATCCTGACCGCTGACTCTGTACAGAACAAGTACGTACCTCATTATGTAGATGTAGTTACATGGTAACCTAACTACATGAACATTACATCCCTTGCGATGCATCGCATGTTCCTGCACGGCAAGTTCAGTCAGAGTCCCCGTATTTCCTGCCCCCTTTCCGGGTCGGTATATGTGCCGGAAACAGTCTGGATCTGATAAAGATAGAAATTCTGATAATCGGATCATATTTCCACAGTGCTTGTGCTCGACGAAACACGGTGTGGCAATTGACTGTGGTGGCGATCGATCGATCTCCCTGGTTTGTACACACTATTCCGCATGCGGAAAGTCTGGACCAATTAGGCAATTTTTCATTCCTACAACATTTCTGGTCGGGGCTGCTATTTCCGGTGTGCCAGGTTGTATTGTTTTTCATGTCTGAGAAAGGCACATAGATAGACAGGGAATCTACTCGCTTACCATAACTCTAATGAGAGTACTCTCAAGCTGCAAAGCACAGGGGTGATGATCCCTTTCAGATCAAGACTGGAGCCGACTTGTTTAGGGCTTGCCCCAGGCGGGAACCACGGACAATGCGTCCGTCCTCTCGGCTCTCCGGCCAACGCGGACGCTAGGCACGTAGTCTGATATTGATCTTGATTCCAGTACGTATAGTCCATATAGTAAACCCACTAGTCCGGACTACGGAATCTAGGCTTTGACTGGGCCTGCCATGAGAACAATCGATTCAGCTAATTTACTAGTGCCATACCGCTATTTCTGTTAGCCTTCAGCTTGTGGACCTATCAACTTTGCTAGTTGGACGTCAGGAAAATTCTAGCGGCGTCGTTTCCTGTCAGAAGTGACAACATTCATACAAATCGTCCCGTCTGTTATTTTAGCTAGGCGCTGAAGTGGCTAGAGGCGATATGCCGTGGTCAAGTGGTAAATATCAGATCCTAGATCCATCTACGCATATCCATAGGGCGCGACTGGCACTAATCAGCAGCGGAACAATAAGCGGCCGGACTGCATGTTTATTGGCTGTTCGACGAATTCTGTCTGGCCGTCATACCAAGTATTCGGCACCCGTTCGCTTTTCATTGGTATCGAGGTACGGCACTATCGACCGGAAATGTGACGAGTTCCTCACATTCACGCAAGCTCGTAAAGTCTTATTTTTAGGGTCGAAATTTGACCTGACGAAAATTTCCCCCTTCCTCAGGCACTTGCAAACCAGTTGCGAATCTATTATGTACAAAGTAGACAGGTCGGGTTCACTCATTGTATGTGCCACGTCTTGTCAGCTCCTGCATCGCTTATGTTCCGGGAACAATCGGTACATATGCGACAAGTCAGTACTCAGAAACATCTTCTTTCTGGCCCCTTCTTTGGCTCCATCTAGATCCTGCCTGTGCCAATGAACGATCAACACATGACATGGCAGGTATGTACAGGGAACAAGGTACACAGACATGACCCTAAGTAAGTACTCCTATGGCCCACGAACCAATCTTAGCCAGAAAAACTAATATCCTAATATCCGCAACTTTGACAACATGACACGAACATGATGTGCGGGAGTTCGTATGTCATTCGTCCAGGGTATGTAAGTATGGCGTCAGCCTCAACAGCGGTTCCTTCTGCTTCGTCTAGGTTTTGAGGCGTTTTTGTTTGTTTTCGGGGGATGTACACCTACCGGATTCAGCCGTGTACCACGATCCGCACCCAACAACCCAACTTTTGTAGCACGAGGTCTGTAGGACAATAGAGATCGGAGAGAAACCAGATACTTTTCCCATCGTACCTCTGTTGTATGACGGCAAGAGGTAAGAAATACGCCACTGAAGTCGGTAGTCTTGCAGTCATGCTGTATTGTTCTACTTCGACGGCCCGTCAGAGGTGAGAGCTGCGAACTCGTCGTCCAGAGTTACATTGTCAAACATGACGAGACCGATTATGGATGGCAACACACACGAGGACCGAGTAGAGAGGTCCAAGTCATAACAAGCAAGTTGAGAATAATTGATCCATGCCAGTTCTTTTGAAAAAATTAACGGCCGAGACATTTCGACATTCAAACAGCATACCCGTCCATGGACTGGACGTAGTACAGCGGATTCTCCGAACCAATATTTCCGAATGATATTGATCCTGGTCCTCTCCACATGGGCGGACGGACTGGTCGCCATTTGTTTGGAATCGGCAAAATGCACTGCTTGATATCCATAACAAATTATGTCGCATTGGATCGAATGTAACTCGCCCCCCTCTCATCGACCCGGACATTGCAATGCAGCGGGCATATCCACCTACCTATTCAGCAATCTGTTTCTATAGAAGACATGGATTATCTGTTAAGTGGCGGTAAGGTATCATTGCAAACAGGTATTGCATTTGTAAACTGCAGTCGATTCAGCCATACATTTGGACACTCTACGCCATAGACATCACTATTGTAGTAATTTGACTTCGATCGTCAGCCAACAAGTCAACAGTGGGCTACGTATTCAGCTTTGTCTTGCTCGATCTCTCTTTTTCCACGTAATGCTGACGAATGTGGCTATATATGAGCTTCTTCTTATGAATCATGGAGATATCTTCCCTGAATTTCAATGGCTGCCATCGATTCGTTCAGGTACGGAGGGAGACCTGACAGAATCAAGCAAGCTCCACAGGAGCCGCGTAGCCTGCTCTACAATGTGGAGAATAGCTTTAGGGCTCGCGGCCTTGCCAAGTACGGACCTGTACGATGTAGTTAGATATCAAAACTAACCGAGTCGTTCCTGTAGTACTATGTAGGAATAAGGAGATTTTCATTCCGTCAGTACGGCATGAACCGCTCTCACGTATTTTGATGAGCGGCATGGCTGGCTGATGGAACCCTAAGCCCACCCAGGTGACCAGACACAAAGCCGTGCAGTGGTCTGTCAAGAAGCCCAGATATAGAACCCACCAAACCACGCCGTATCATTCACAGTATATTTGGAGTCAAATAAAACAGCATGTACTAGCCAGACCGTTTGCCCTCGTTCACTGTCCGGTTAAAACATCATCACGTCCCTGTTTGAATCAAATTGTACTCGGATCTCTTCAGCCAATACTCCACAGTTTTCTCGCCAGTTGTCCAAACCCAGAACAGCATTCATGCCGATCTATGGGGCATCCAACGCATCCACTTTCTCTTTTCGTATCTGTTTTTTTTTTTTTTTTCTTTTCTTCTCACACCGTTCGGGGCTTCCCTTTCGTTTCTTTTTCTTTTGACGTCCAAGAACTTCAAAGTCAAACCAGTGCATGCCCCACTCCGATGCGGACATCGGTTCGTACCTTAGTTCATCTGACATATTAAGCTACTAGATTGGTAGGTAAAGTCAACTACGTACGAATTAGTTGAGTGTACGGATATACGTACTATTTTGAATGCATATGTATTTCGGATGTCAAGCTGTATCCTTGGTTATGCGGGAAATGTATGGAATATGGAGCAAGCTCCGTATGTATGTCTTTTCTGCATGCATGCATGCATACATGCATCGATGTCATGTAATGTATGTACCGGTATATGTACGTACTTAGTCAATACGGACCCTCTGCTCTTTACAGTCTCGTACTTTGAGACATCGACAGGGTACGTTACTTGCCTGCTTGGGCAGCTTGGCTCAACAAGGAAGCTCATTGTACATACACTCATCATTGGCCTAGCCATGTGGCAGGAATCTAGATCGAAGACAGCAACGAAAGGGGGCGATCACTTGATCCATCCTCAATAGAACAACTAGACGCAGCTTCATGCCAGAGCTTAGACCCGGACCTGACAGGGAAAAAAAACAAAAGAATCATCTCGCGTATTTCACGTGTAGGACTCGGATGGGCGGATTCCGAGTTCGGTTTTGTTTGCGGTCTCGTCCGTGTCAGTCATACATCGCTTCGAAAGTGTGAAGGAACAAATTGACTAGGTAGAATCCCTGGGCTTCGTTAAACATTTCACAAACAGGTCTCAGCTATCATTAGCGGCAACCCTGTAACGTGATATTGCTACTCCGTACTGGGCTTGGGTCGTGATGCTTTGAGTGATTTTGATTGAATATCAGAGGTTTTCCCCGAAAGAAACACGGGACGACTTCTCATCTTCTGTGAAAAGCTCGCCTTCAGTTGTTCAACTGTATAATACTCGTTCCGGTAGGTAAAGCGGCGAAATTGCGCTCCCAAGATAAGCTGACAATGCGCAGACATTATCAATATTACAATTATAGCGCATTGATCATGGCATCTCAAAATCACATCACCGGCGAATTCACATCTCTCGCCTGCTACCTACCAAGCGTACGCAATGCGACGGCGGCCACCAAATCGAAACGCCGAATGTGTTCGCGCATCATCTGCGATGCGCAAAAGATGAAAGATATTTACAAGGAGGATGAGTCCAGCGCAAATGACCTGCTTCAGGCAGCCTGGGCGATGGTGCTACACCATTATACTGGTATGGAGGAGGTGTGCTTCGGGTACGATGAATATGACATGGCTGTTTCCGTGCGCAGGCCGGGGCCATTGGCAGTTAAATATCGCGTTGACCCGGTAGCGCAACTTGGTGATTTCTTAAAGGGTAAGGAAGGTAAGTTTGGGAAAGCTTTGCGCATTGGCGCAGACGGAGGGAATGCGAAAAAGCAACTTCATTATAACACCGCGGTTATGCTTCAAATTCGCAACTCATCGGACAACACTTCTAGCCCTGCGGCTTTGGCATCGCAACAGGCTGCCATGTCACTTCCGGATGAGGTCAGAATACGCTATTGAAGTCATTGAATTGATTTAGACTGACCCTCTTGTAGTGCAAGGCCAGGGTTTTGGCCAAGTATGTAAATGGTGCATTCAGTGTCTTTCTGGAATACAGACATCCCGATATCTCTACCGCTTTTGCATCGATTGTATCGGAGACATTCTCGCGCATGCTTCACGGTCTTCTTGAAAAATCAGAATCCACTATTCAGGAGTTGAGTAAGATTACTGATAGTGACATGCGGCAAATCATGAAATGGAATGCCGTACGGCCAGAAACAGTCGAGAAATGTATACACAATGTAATTGAGGACCAGGTCCAGCTGAATCCGCACAAGGAGGCTGTATGCGCCTGGGATGGATCTTTGACTTACTTCGAACTCAACGAACAAGCGTCGATAGTCGCGCGAGAACTCTTAGAACTTGGTGTGCGCGCGGAGACTCGTGTTGCACTCTGTTTTGACAAATCCGTGAGCTCGCCATAATTTGCCTTACTGGTGTTACACTAACGCCATTGTTACTAGAAATGGAACATCGTGGCCATTTTAGCTGTGCTAAAAGCTGGCGGCGCTTTCGTCCCACTAGATCCTTCCCATCCGATAGCCCGATTAGAGGCTTTGGTCAAAGATGTCGAGGCAACAATCATCATCTGCTCTACCAGTCATTCTTCACATTTGTCCTCGGTTGCCGAGCATGTGCTGTGTGTTGATGCTGAACACATGGAGAGAATGGAGGCTGGAAACGCTGCATTGAACGACTGGGAGATCGCTACTTCAACCACCAGTACGAATGCTGCGTATGTCCTCTTTACTTCGGGATCAACAGGAAAACCAAAGGTACGAGAGCATGACATGTTGAGATGTGGAGGTGCTAATGTTTTCAGGCCACCGTGATTGAGCATCAGGCATTCTGCTCCGGAGCTCAGATACACGGTCCTGCAATGCTAATCGAGTCTGATTCACGAGTCTTGCAATTCGCCGCTCACACTTTCGATGCCAGTTTAGTCGAGATTTTAACACCCCTGATGCGTGGGGGCTGTGTATGTATTCCAAGTGAAGAATCCAGACTGAACGGTATCGTCTCCGCAATCAACGATCTACGAGTAAATCACGCTTTCTTGACGCCATCTTTTGTACGGTTCATCATGCCAGCTGATGTGCCCAATCTCACTCGACTGGTGTTGGCAGGAGAAGCCCTAACGCAGGCCAACATTGACACCTGGTCTTCGATCAATTTGGTTAACGGCTACGGTCCCACGGAGAGTTCTGTTGCCGCCGTAGTCAACAACAATATTACAAAAGACACCGCATGTCAAGATATCGGCTTTCCTGTTGGCGTGAGATGTTGGGTGGTTGACCCCGAGAGCCACGACGTGCTCCTCCCCATCGGGTGCACAGGTGAGCTCCTTCTCGAGGGTCCGCCCTTGGCTCGCGGCTACCTCAACAACCCCGAGAAAACCGCACAATCTTTTGTCTCCAATCCATCCTGGTCGCACGAAGAGGCAATCCAGATTGGTCAGAGCAGATTCTACAAGACTGGAGATTTAGTACGCTACAACTCTGATGCTGGATCGTTCGATTTCGTGGGCCGAAAGGATACACAAGTGAAATTCCACGGACAGCGTATCGAGCTTGGAGAAATCGAAACAAATCTCATCACTTTTCCCAGCGTCAAACATGGACTTGTCCTGCTTCCCAAGACTGGGCCTGCTGCACAAAAGCTGGTCGCTGTCATATCTTTGAGCCAGGAAAGCATCCAGGATTTACCAACGAATCCATCTCCCCTAAAAGTGCTTGATATTCCCGAGCGAGAAAGCCATATCTCTAACATTCGCAACGCTATGACCAGCATTTTACCCACATACATGATTCCATCTGTATGGCTATGTATCGAGGCTATTCCAGTGCTTGCTTCTCGCAAGCTGGATCGTAAAACCGTATCGAATTGGCTGGACAACCTGCCAGAAGAGATCCTGGACGATTTCAGACCAGCAACCAACGGCTCAAATAACATCATGGATGAAAATATCAATGATACGGAGGCTAGTTTGCGCCAGATATGGAGCGACGTGCTCAACATCCCTCTTTCCAGAACTAGCATACACCATAGCTTTTTGAGTCTCGGTGGTGACTCAATTACAGCCATGACTTGCATGAACCGATGCAAACAGAAAGGCATTGGACTTACAGTGCAAGACATACTACGCAGCAGATCGATTCAAGAGCTTGCCAAGTGCGTCAGATTGGTAGCTGTCCAGAACGACTATCGAGAACAAATTGACGTGCCTTTTGATTTATCGCCAATACAAAAATTGCATTTCGAGGTTCGCAACGATGATTCTGGACACTTCAATCAGAGCTTTTTCCTCCGGATTAATCGAACGGTGAAAGTCCAGGATCTTGAAGTTGCAATTAATGTAATTGTTAATCGACATTCTATGCTACGAGCTCGATTCTTCTACAATGAGGTAAAGAAGCAATGGCAACAACGTTTGATGGACCAGAGTCAAGCCTCCTATCGTTTCAACATCCACACATCATCTTCTCGGGCGCAAGTGAAGGACGCTATTGCTGATAGCCAAGCGAGTCTCGATGCAGTGAATGGTCCAGTCGTGGCGATTGACATATTTCAAATGGACAACAAAGGCCAATTATTATCGCTGATCGGCCATCATCTGGTAGTCGACCTGGTATCGTGGCGCGTCATTCTCGAAGATTTAGAAGATCTACTACTTCATCCCAAGTCAAACTCACCACTCGCACCCACACTTCCCTACCAAAGCTGGAGTCGTCTTCAATGGGACCAACTCTCCGCCCGTGGAGAAAAAACAACCTTAGAAGTCCAAGATGTGCCAACTTGTGATTTGTCATATTGGGGCATCACCAACGCTGAGAATACATACGGTCAAGTTTCCTGCGAAGGATTTGAGATTGATGCCGAAACGACATCGATAATACTGAATGAGGCCAATTCTCCGGTTCGGACTGAAGCCGTTGATATTCTAGTTGCTGCACTGTTGCACTCCTTTGCAAAAACATTTACTGATCATGCCCTCCCTGTGATACACAATGAAGGTCATGGCCGTGAGCCCTGGAATGACACAATCGACGTTTCACGAACAGTTGGATGGTTTACCATTATCTACCCAATTTTTGTGCAGGCAACTGCTCTTCGGGACCTGGTAGACACTCTTGTGCAAGTGAAAGACTGCCGCAGACGTGTCAAGGACAATGGACGGGACTACTTCGCTAAGAGTATTCTCGGCGGCCAGAATATGAAAGCGTTCAAGCCAATGGAGATTACCTTCAATTACCTGGGTCGCTATCAACAGCTCGAAAAAGCCGGAGCTCTATTTGGTCCTGTTGAAGGTCTAGCTGGTGAGACAAGCCGAGGAGGAGGCGCAGCCGACTTTGCAAAGACCACGCCTCGATTTGGTTTGTTTGAAATATCGGCCGTGATCGTCCAAGATATTCTGAGGTTCACGTTCTCGTTTAATGGTAACATGCGACACCAGGAAAGAATCAGGCGATGGGTTGCGGACTGTCAAACAACTTTGTCGCAAATGACAAAAGATCTGGTATCCGCTCAACATCGAGTAACACTCAGTGATTATCCACTTCTGTCGTTAGATTACCCAGATCTTCAAGCACTTACGACCGAAAAGTTACCTGCGCTGGCTTTGACATCGCTAGATGAGGTTGAAGACATTTATCCCTGCTCCCCCATGCAGCGTGGTCTGCTTATATCTACGACTCGAGACATTTCATTTTATGCTGTTCGAGGGACGTACGAAGTCAAGGCCAGAGATGGAAGTCAAATGGATGCAGAACGTCTTTCTCGAGCATGGCAGCATGTGGTTGACCGGCACGCAATGCTCCGTACCGTTTTCGTGGAAAACGTCAGTTCGGAAGATCTATATTCTCAAATCGTCCTTCGCAGGTATACCTGTTCAACGAAGATTCTCAGTGGCACCAACGAAAATGATGTTCAATCCATTCTTGATAACCATCCTATGAAGTCAGATCGACAAAAACCACTGCATCAATTGACTATATGTGTTACGGACACTGGAAAGGTCTTTTGTCGACTCGAGATCAGTCATGTTATCATGGATGGTGCGTCGATCTCTATTATATTACGTGACCTCGAAAGGGCGTATCGTGGAAGCTTGCAGAACGGTGCGAAGCCACTATTCAGTAGTTTTGTGTCATACTTGCTAGCACAACCTCAGATGGCTGCGATGGACTACTGGAAGTCTTATCTCTCTGGTGTTGAGCCATGCCACATGCCTATACTCAATGATGGTTCATCCTCGTCAAGACAGTATAGCACACTTCGTTTGGACTTCAAAAACCTTGGTCTGCTGCATACAATATGTGAGAAATATGGCTTAACCGTCGCAAATGCACTCCATGCAGCGTGGGCCCTCACACTTCGCTGCTATACAGGGAGTGATGACGTCTGCTTTGGTTACTTGCTTTCTGAAAGAGATATTCCTCTTGATATGATTGAGGACACTGTGGGCCCAGTGATTAACATGCTCGCATGTCGGGTCAATGTGTCCTCAGAATCGGCTTTGATGCAAGTCGTTGAAGGTATCCAGGCAGACTACATGGAGAGCGCACCGTACAAACACATGTCACTAGCAGATGTTCAGCACGGGTTAAACCTCTCAGGCACTGCGCTGTTCAATACCTGTCTGTCTTATCGGAAACTACCATCCGACAAAACCACGCAGAAACCCGCTATCGAGTTTGCCGAATGTGGAGGCTTGCACGATCCTACAGAATATCTGGTAACAATCAATGTCGAGGCTTCCGATACGAATGCAGTGATTGACTTAGATTTCTGGACGGACATGCTTTCTCAGGCACAAGCAAGAAACATTGCTGACACTTTTATACGTGCGCTCGAAAACATGATAGAACGGCCTGAAGCTCAGTTAGGCCAGTTGAACAATATTCCCGCAAGCAACTGGCAACAGATTGCTGAATGGAATAAGGCTATACCAGAAACGATTCAGATGTGCATTCATGAAGTTTTCGAACAACAAGTACGACTAGATCCCGAAGCGCCCGCGATCTGTGCCTGGGATGGTGAGTTTACATATTCTCAAGTCGACTCTCTTTCAACCCGGTTATCATACTACCTCACAAATTTTGGAGTCATGCCGGAATCATGTGTGGCATTGTGCTTTGATAAATCAGCTTACACAATCATTGCTATGATTGCCGTTCTGAAAGCAGGCGGCGCTTGTGTCCCACTAGATGCTGGACATCCCAAAGCTGCTTTGGAATTGAGAGTCCTCGAAACAGGTGCACAGGTCATTCTTTCTTCACCATCTCGCATTCATCTTCTCGATGATGTTGTACCTTATGCTATCCCGGTTGATGAGACACTTTTCACTCAGATTGAGGATATTGACCCATATGATATAACCGATGGGTCTCCTGAGAATGCAGCGTTCGTTATTTTCACTTCAGGCAGTACTGGAAAGCCTAAAGGTGTTGTTCTTGAACATCGCAGTCTGGTCACCAGTGCTGCCGCCCACGGTGCAGCATTAGGAGTTGACCGGTCTACAAGGTTTCTCCAATTTGCTTCATATTCATTTGACAATAGTCTAGAAGAGATTTTCACGACTTTGATGAGAGGCGGTTGTGTTTGTGTCCCCTCTGAGAACGATAGAATGAACAATTTGGCCAGAGCCATAAACGATCTCGACGTCAACTTCACCGATATGACAGCTACAGTTGCTGCCTTTTTGAGCCCTTCAGACGTTCCAAAATTAAAAGGTTTGGCCATTGGTGGCGAGGCTCCCACCAAAGAGATCAAGGAGACATGGTGCAGCGTTCTCCGACTTCAAAACATTTATGGCCCTACCGAATGC
Source organism: Talaromyces sp. PB3603 (assembly GCA_023625915.1). Classification (NCBI taxonomy): domain Eukaryota; kingdom Fungi; phylum Ascomycota; class Eurotiomycetes; order Eurotiales; family Trichocomaceae; genus Talaromyces; species Talaromyces sp. PB3603. Next base: position 1,246,444 of record JAMAFY010000008.1, read on the forward strand.
TCCATCAATTGCTGCCACAACCCTGACGTTGGGGTATCAAGCGATGTAACCAATATTGGACGTGCTATTGGAGGTGTCTCTTGGATTGTTGATGCGAACAATCACAATAACCTGGTGCCAATTGGCTGCGTCGGAGAGTTGCTTATAGAAGGTCCAATTCTTGCTCGACACTATCTTCATAACCCAGAGAAGACTCAGCAGAGCTTCATTGAGAATCCTTCGTTCATACTATCAATAGCAGAGAACATTGGGGATGCAACAGTTTTTTCTACTACAGGCCATAGGATGTACAAAACTGGGGACTTGGTTCGTTACAATTCCGATGGGTCCCTTGTCTATCTCGGAAGAAAGGACACTCAAGTCAAATTGAACGGCCAAAGAGTTGAACTAGGAGAAATTGAGCACCGAATCCAGGGTGCTCTACCTTCAGACAGCCAGTGTTCCGTCGACCTCATCATCCGTCGTAATGGAGAAGTCACAGTCAAGGCTCTGGTAGCTTTTGTGTGTCTTGAAAGTGAAAGCAAGAAACCGACGCAAAGCGATACGGAATTTATCCTGCCAATGACCCAGTCATTCCACTCCATAGCCTTGAACGTAAAGTCGGCGATCTCATCACAAATACAGAGTTATATGGTCCCTAATGTCTATATACCCGTGTCTTTCTTCCCAATGACATCGTCCGGCAAGCTCAACAGACGTCTGCTTCGCACAACAGCAGAAGATCTGCTATCACACGACGCATCTTCCTACCGGTTGGGCGGGAAAAGCGGCCGAGAACCTTCAACAGACGCTGAAAAGGCTCTACAGAGTTTATGGTCTGCACTGCTATCTGTGGATGCTTCAAACATTAGCGCGGATGATACCTTCTTCCGACACGGAGGAGATTCAATTTCTGCGATGAGGCTCGTCTCGGCAGCCCGAAGACAAGGCTATTCCATCAGCGTTGCAGATATCTTCCAAGCGCCGAGGCTTTCTGAAATTGCATCGAAATTGATGCCAATGTCCACAGCTGGTGTCAATGATGTTGATATAAACGTCGAGCCATTTTCACTACTTGACAAGCAAATCACTCTTGTTGAGCTTAAAGACGAAGTATGTACAGCTTGTCAGATCTCTTGTACTCAGATTGAAGATATATTGCCATGCGCTGCTATTCAAGAAGGTTTGATTGCATTATCAAGCACTCAACCGGGATCGTACGTCACGCAGAATGTTTACGATTTGCCGGATTCTGTCGACATTGAAATATTCAAGGCAGCTTGGGCACGGCTCTATCATAGTGAAAGTATACTCAGAACCAGAATTCTTCACTCGAAGAATTGTGGCTTTCTCCAAGTTGTTGTTCGAGAAGAATTGGAATGGAGTTCGAGCCAACCTCCTAGTCGCTCAGTCCCAGGCACAAATGGAGGTCGCCTGTCCCGATACACCCTCCTTCAAGGTCAATCAGGCAAGGCACAGTTCATCTGGACGGCTCATCATGCCATCTATGACGGCTGGAGTATTCCAAGGCTCTTCAACAAGCTTCAGACATTTTACAAAAATGGCACCTCAGCCATTGAACATAACCCTTGCCTTTACTCTCACTTCATCAAACACGTGTCTGGAATAGGTGCGGGTGAGATGAAAGATTTTTGGGCTCGGCATCTCGATGGCTTTTCAGCAGCTCAATTCCCAGCACTGCCTAACGCGTCCTACAAAGCCAATCCTAAAATTCGAAAGGATCTCAGATTCAATTTGCCAGAACAGCGACCCATGGAAGTCACTCTGCCATCTCTGATCCGAGCAGCATGGGCTCTAGCAGTTTCTATGTACTCATATTCCGAAGATATTGTGTTCGGCGAGATCATGACAGGGCGAGATGTTCCCGTTCCTGGAATACATGATATGATCGGCCCTACCTTATCAATAGTACCCATGAGGTTTCAAATAGACTCGGATGCCACCGTCTCTCAATATCTGCAGAAGATACAAGCTCACGCAGCTGCAATAATCCCCTATCAATCTGCTGGCTTGCAACACATTCAAAGAGTGAGTCAAGATGCGAAGACAGCCTGTGAATTCCAGAATCTCTTCTCTATCGCTCATGGTGAGAGTGATGACGTCGAGGGTGTTATGAAATTCGTGAGCGCAAACTCAGGGGATGCGAATTTCTTCACATACCCACTCAACGTATCATGCTTTTTGTGGGAGTCTGATCTTGAAATACAAATTCAGTATGACAATCACATAGTTCCCACTACTCAATTAGAGAGCATCATGGGTCAATTCGAAACCACTTTACACAAATTATGCTCTTCGGTCCAGGAGGAGAAATTGTGTGGACTTGAGCTCATAAGCAGCAGTGACATCTCGAAAATTCAGGAATGGAACTCAGCGTTGACTTTGACACGGGTTGATCGGTGTATTCATGATGTGATTGAGGACAATATTCAAGCCCGGCCCGATGCTTTGGCTATTGACTCCTGGGACGGAAACTTTACCTATGAAAAACTCGGTCTTTATGCCACAGCTCTAGCATGTCACCTGAAGCAACTGCTCGGTGACAGGAAAGAGCAATTCGTACCAATCTGTTTCGAAAAGTCCGCTTTCGCTGCTATCTCTATGTTGGCGATCATGAAAGCTGGTTATGCATTTGTTCCCATTGACCCTCAGCATCCGCAAGCTCGACGCCAGGAAATAATTTCAGCTATCGATGCGAAGGTTATACTTTGCTCCCCTCACTATGTCGCTACATGTGAGGAGGTAGTACAACGGGCCATTCCTATCAGTATGGATCTACTGAAGTCCCTTCAAGAATCAAATATTCAACTTGAGAAATATGATTCTAGCAGTGCGGCGTATGTCATTTTTACATCTGGAAGCACTGGAAAGCCCAAAGGCTGTATAAGTGAGTCTAATTTCGTGACTAACACGATACTGAAAATACTGATGAATGAAACAGTCGAACATGCCGGCTTCTGCTCTGGAGCTGTCAAAAATGGCCCAGCATTCTCCTTTTCACCATCTTCACGTGTACTGCAGTTTGCATCATATACATTTGATGCTAGTCTTCTTGAAATTTTGACTGTTCTGGTCATGGGAGGATGTACATGTGTTCCGCATGAGAGTACTCGACTCAACGGCATCGCCGAGTTCATTAACAAAAAGAAAGTGAATACTGCCCTTCTTACACCCAGTATGGCTCAGACAATCAGACCCTCCGAAGTACCGTGTTTAGAGAACCTAGCCCTTGTGGGCGAAGCAATGACACCATACCACCTATCAACCTGGGCAAATGAAGTTCGCCTAATTAATGGGTATGGACCTACTGAGACGTCGATCGTTGCTGCTGCAAAATCACGTATGACAAAAGATACCAATTCGTCTAACATTGGAAGACCTGTTGGAAATGCTTGGATTGTGGATCCGCGAAATCACGATAGATTGATGCCGCTTGGTGCGATTGGTGAATTACTAGTTGAGGGTCCAACGCTTGCGAGAGGCTATCTCAACAATGAGCAGAAAACCCAAGAAGTCTTCATAAACAACCCAGCATGGAGTTCTACGAGCGGTAGTCCGCAAGTACGACGGATGTACAAGACAGGTGATCTAGTCAGATACGCGCCGGACAAATCTGGTGACTTGCTATATGTCGGAAGAAAAGACAGTCAAGCTAAAGTCTATGGACAACGACTTGAGCTTGGAGAGATTGAGCACCACCTCAACGGAGACAATGACATCTTGAACGCTGTTGCTCTTCTGCCAAAAATGGGTAGATGTTCGAAGAAACTTGTTGCTGTCATATCCCTGCGTGGCATTCAAGCAGCTACTGACAACGCTACATTGTGTGTTGTGACAGATAAGCTTGCATTTGAAAAGCTTCATCTTGTTCAAGAAAGGCTACAAGAGAAGGTTCCTGTCTATATGACTCCGTCCACCTGGATAATTTTGCAACAGTTGCCATTACTTCCTTCTGGAAAGTTAAATCGAAAATCAATCACCCAATTCGTCGAGAGTATGGATGATGCTACATTTGAGAAGCTTACTGCAGCGGAGCAGACTAGCTCCCCGGAAAAGGTTGTGGTTATTACACAGACAGAAGCAATCTTACGAGACATATGGGGCTTGGTCCTGAAGCTTCCTGCCGAAAGCATCAGCTTAGATAGATCGTTTCTTCATATGGTAAGTTTTGTCACTGATAAAATTCTACGTGTTCAAGGAGCTTTGCACTAATATCAAAATAATTGCAGGGTGGTGATAGCATGTCGGCCATGGCTGTAATGTCTAGATGTCGAAGCCAAAATTTGGGCGTGACGGTAGAGAGTATCATTACTTGCAAATCGATCCGTCACCTTGCTTCCCTGGTTACGTTGCCTCAAAGGGCTACACATACCGAGGAGAATTACCAAGAGTTCGACCTCTCGCCTATCCAGAGTCTATACTTTCGATGCATGAACGGTCAGCCAAATCACTTCAATCAAAGCATCATGATTGACAACACACGTTCGGTGTCACATGGTCAATTACAAACCGCGATCTCGAAGCTAGTCTCAGTGCATTCAATGCTTCGAGCTCGCTTTTCTCGAGATGGTAATGGCATTTGGAAGCAGCGTATACTGCAGGATATCCAATCATCTTATGGTTTCCGTACTGTCGAGTACTTTGATGCAGACGAGCTTGCCGAAGAAGTTGAAAAGACCCAGAAATCACTAGATATAACAAACGGACCTCTTGTGGCGGTAACTGCCTTCGAAAATAATATAGCAAGCTCGACCATCTTTATTTGTGCCCATCACCTCGTTGTTGACGTGATATCATGGGGTATCATTGTGCAGGATCTGGAAGATTTGCTCCAAGGTCGCCAGATTGCAAGTGCCCAAGGCATTTCGTTCCAACAGTGGCGAAGACTTCAGTTAGACTACGTCAAGGAGCAGAGAGACAACCGCTTGCTGCCGCTAGATGATGTTCCAGCTGCGGACATGGAGTTTTGGGGCATGAAAGGCACATCCAACACTCACGGTGATGTTGTGGTTGAGGAACTCGACTTTGGTTCAACTACCACTAATGATTTGTTGGCGATGATCAGCGGTCCGCTTAATTGTGATATTGTTGATGTGCTGTTGGCTGCAATTTTACTATCGTTCTACGGGGTCTTCTCTGATCGCAAGTCCATGCCATGCATCTATAATGAGGGCCACGGCCGCGAATCATGGGACCCCAGCATTGATCTTTCCAGGACAGTTGGTTGGTTCACAACGATGAGCCCTGTTCACCTACCAGCAGATTTTGATGCTAGAGACAAAAATGACATTCTCAAATGTATCAGCTGGATCAAAGCACTCCGACGAAGAACACTCGGAAAAGGAATGCCATATTTTGCCAAACGACTACTGACATGGGAGGGAAGTGAGAATTATCGCCACCACTGGCCTATGGAAATGACTTTCAACTACTTGGGTCAGCACAAGGACTCCAAAGACTCAAACAATATCTTACAGCTTGCCAATGGAACAGGGCAGTCAGTCAACTCCACATCTGATATTGGAGCAGACGTCACTCGTTTCTCGTTGATCGAGATATCTGCAGCGATAGTCAATGGAAGTATGAGCATGTCAGTCGCGTACAATAGATCAATGAAGAGACAAGAAAGCATTCACCAATGGATTTATGACTGCAAAGATATTATCAGTCAGATACCAGCAAATGCCTCCCAGAGGAAGGCAGTACCAAGCTTGGCTGACTTCCGCCTGCTTCCACTTTCATACAACGGCATCGATCATATCAAACGAAGCTTGCAGAAGGTTGGGCTCACGTCTTTCGACAACATCGAAGATATTTACCCTTGTTCATCAATGCAACATGGAATACTTCTTAGTCAACTGAAGGATCCGAAAACATATACTTACCACGCTATCTTTGAAGTTGATCTACCTCCCGAGCAGGGAAAGCTGAATGTTCAGAAGTTATCTGTGGCATGGCAGAGTGTTGTTAACCGTCATGCATCCCTTCGAACAAATTTCATTGACGGGAATCATGAGGACTCACTTATGGATCAGGTAGTCCTAAAGTCTTGCCCTGCCAGGGTTGATATCTTTGAAGCTGCCGACGGAAATGCTAGAAGCATGCTAGCGGCACTTCCAGACATGAACACAAATCATGGGAACCAACTTCACCGTCTTTCCATTTGTACTGATGAATACGGAACAACATTCTGTCGTTTTGACATCAGCAATGCCATTGCCGATGGGACATCCATGCCAATCATTTTCCGTGATCTGTCGCGGGCATATATGGGGCTCCCTCCAGCCACCGAAAGCCAACCACAGTACAGCGACTTTGTTGGTTATCTACTTTCTCAGCCCAAGGAAAAAGGGTTGGCTTACTGGAAAAAGTACCTCGAAGGAACCGAGCCATGTCTGTTCCCATCGCTTGTCAATGACCAGAAGAAAGAGAAGTCTCTTGGTTCTGAAATTGCCACTTTAAAGAACAACACAGCAATACACGAAATCTGCAAGGCCATGGGGATTACAATGTCTACATTGTTTCAAGTCGTATGGGCGATGGTTTTAAGAACCTATACTGGCTCTGATGAGGTGTGTTTTGGCTACATCAGCTCAGGCCGTGACGTCCCAGTGCGGGACATTGAGGAGGAGGTTGGAGCTTTTATAAACATGCTTGTTTACAAGATTCATTTGACAGATGACTTGCCCCTGATAAAAGCATTGAGAAGGACCCAAAACGATTATATCAAGAGCATGGAACACCAAGCAGTGTCATTAGCAGAGGTTCAACATGCTCTTGGTCTAGCAGATACTCCGCTATTCAATACGGCGTTCACTTTCCAACGGCGCAGTGGCCTCGAAGTGGAGTCCACACCCTCACTTTCATTCAAGTCATTTGATTCGCATGACCCCAGCGAGTACAAAATTGCAGTCAATATAGAGATGATGGAATCTGTCACGGAAGTTCATTTCAGTTACTGGCAGGATCATCTGTCGCGTGCTCAAGTTAAGAACATAGCCGACACTTTTGAGCAGATCATAAATGAGATTACAGCTTCCACAGGCGATCGAAAAATCATCGGCAACATCAATACTCTGGGATCTTTAAGTTGCCAAAAAGTGTGTCAATGGAACAATACCCCCCCTCAAAAGGTGGAGCGATGTATCCATGAAATGATCGAGGAACAAGTCCGCATTCGACCGGCTACGGCTCAAGCTGTTGAGGCCTGGGATGCCAAATTTACATACCAAGAACTGGATTCATACGCTAATCGTCTTGCAAATATCCTTATTAGCCATGGTGTAGGGCCTGAAGTCATTGTTCCTCTCTGCTTCGAGAAATCTGCATGGGCAATCGTTGCACAAGTTGCTGTTCTCAAGGCCGGAGGCGCTTTCGTCTCCCTTGACCCATCACATCCTGAGGATAGACTGAGAGGCTTGATTGAAGACGTGAACGGTCGTGTCGTGTTATCTTCGGCCATGCAATCTGACAAGATCTCAAAGATTGTGCCTAACACTATCATGGTAGATAGTAGGAGCTTGTCTCAGCTCCCGAAAGTGACCGTATCTCCAAGAACTTCGGTGAGCCCGAAAAACACTGCATATGTTATATTTACCTCGGGCTCAACTGGGAAACCCAAAGGAACAGTCATTGAACATGGTCAATTCTGCACGGGCGCTTTGGCTCATGGCGCTGCTCTGCATATGAATTCAAATACTAGGTCATATCAATTCGCCAACTACACCTTCGATGCCTCGATCCTAGATATACTTACGGTTCTCGTCTTAGGTGGTAGCATTTGTGTACCCAATGCCGAAGAGCGAATAAACGATGTTGCTGGAAGTATCACCCGTCTACGTGCTAACTGGATGTGTATCACACCTTCAGTGGCTAGTACGTTGAAACCGGACAGTATACCGACAATGAAGGTTATTGCAATGGGTGGCGAGAAGATGACTCCTGGGGCTATCGAAAAATGGTCAAAATCAGTATGTCTCGTGGAAGCATACGGCCCAAGCGAGTGTTCTGTAGTGTGTGCTGCCGGTGACAAGGTCGATCAGTCAGGTCGGATTGTCAATCTTGACCCTGCTGTTATTGGAAATGCTGTCGGTAGCCGATCTTGGGTTGTTGATCAACGCAACTACAATCGTCTAGTTCCTGTGGGTGCTATAGGCGAATTAGTTATCGAAGGTCACATCGTCGGTCGCGGATATTTGAACAACGAGAAAAAGACAAAAGACGCCTTCATACAATATCCCTCCTGGGCAGCTGACGACATGATCAAAGCTCTTATTGCGCCTGGCGCTAGAATGTATCGTACTGGTGACCTCGTTCGGTATAGCGAAGACGGTACGCTTACCTACCTGGCAAGAATGGACATGCAGATCAAACTCAACGGACAACGTATTGAGCTCGGCGAGATTGAGTACCAATGCACACAGCACATGCCAGAAAACGTCCAGTTAGCGGTGGATCTAGTCGCACCTGGAGCACATCCTGGACCAAAGAAGCTTGCCATGTTCTTTAGTCTTTCTGACAGCAGTAACAAGACTCGGGGCTCCAGTCAGGGCAACGGTAAAATTCTCTTGGAGATGGATGCCGAGGCGCGCAGTACGATACAGTCTCTCGAGAAATTAGTTGCGAAAGTTCTCCCATCCTACATGATACCGCAGCTCTTCTTCCCTGTCTCGATCATACCGTTCACAACTTCCGGCAAACTCGATCGTCGAAAGCTTTTTGGGGAAGTCAAGGATCTTTCTCGTGAGGATATCCGAACTTATTCCTTGTCGACTTCCGTCAAGCGGAAAGCCCCCGTTATAGAGCGAGAAATCACTCTTCAAGGCTTGTGGGAAGAAATCCTTGCCGTTCCTAAATCATCGATTGGAAGTGATGATAATTTCTTCAGACTCGGTGGTGATTCACTTGCTGCGATGAAACTAATAGGCCTCGCCAGGTCTCGTGGTATCGCGCTAAGCGTCGTTGATATTTTCCGCCATCCTACACTAGAGGACATGTCCAAGAAGTATCAAGTCGCGAAAGCGACAACCCAAGTTTCAATTCCACCTTTCAGCTTATTGAGAAATTCCGCTGTCAAAACTACAGTCATTGATGAAATAACGACCCAGTGCAATGTCGTGCCGGAGTCGATAGCTGATGTCTACCCATGCAGTGCTCTTCAGGAAGGCTTGATCACATCATCAGTCCAACAACGAGGAGCTTATATTGCACGCAACGTTCTCAAACTTGGTCCTCACGTTGAGATCGAGCGCTTCAAAGCTGCCTGGCAACAACTGGTTGATGAATTTGATATCTTGAGAACCCGCATTCCGCATACTGCCTCCTCAGATTTTGTGCAAGTCGTTCTCAAAAAGCAACAGATTTCATGGCATTACTCTGAAAAATTGGAAAGCGCCTTGGACCATGAATTAGCAGTCTTTAGCCCCGAAAGTGGTATTCTTACTCGATATATTTTGGTCCAAGAGAAGGATACCTCCCTTAGGCATTTCGTATGGCTAATCCATCATGCTTTGTACGATGCCTGGGCCTTGGATATTCTTCTCAAAAGAGTCCACGAGATATACTTCAACCATGGCCAGCTGAAATCAAGAGTTGCTTATGCGCCGTTCATATCTTATCTTGAGAAACAGAACCTCCAAGAAGTGGGCAATTTTTGGAAATCTTATCTTGCTAACTCTTCACCATTGCACTTCCCTCCACTCATGAGCCAAATGGAATTGGGAGGTCAAAATACAACATCAAAGACTTTGACACAGAAAGTGAATATTCCGCAACAGTTCTTGAGCCTAGGTATTACGGTGCCAATTTTGATCAGAGCAGCCTGGGCACTTCTCTTATCAAACCGTACACAATCGTCTGACGTATGCTTTGGAGAGACTTTATCCGGCAGGAATATCGAAGTCCCTAGCATTACAGAACTTGCTGGTCCCGTATTGACTACAGTGCCGACGTATGTTCACGTCAATATGAAATCCAAGATAAAGGATTTCCTACTAGATGTACAACAAATGTCCACGGAAATGATTCCAAACCAACATTTTGGCCTGCAAAATATCAAGAAGCTGGGACACGAACAGGCTGCTGCTTGCGAATTCAGGAATTTGATTGTCATTCAAACCGCCGAAGCTGCTGATAATGATGAGCTTTGGGAAGTACAAGACAACGAGGATATCGGGAGCTTCTTTACATATCCCCTCGTTGCAGAGTTCAAAACTCTAGACTTTAGCGTCGAAGTCAGTCTTCATTACGATGAAAAAGTAATCAATCGCTGGGAACTGGAGCGAATCTCATATCAATTGTCCCATATCCTAGATCAGCTTGGATCCGTGAATACTTATTCAAGTTCTTCATTGGCGGCTGTCGACATGTTGAGCCCTGAGGACAGAAAAGAGATCAAATGGCTGAACAAGCGAAACCCTCAAGTTGTTGACACTTGCATTCATGATATATTCAAGACACAGTGTATATCGCAGCCAGAGGCTCCTGCTGTTCATGCATGGGATGGAGAACTTACGTATGCTGAATTGGACAAGCATGCATCAAACTTTGCAGCACATTTGCAATCACTCGGTGTCAAGCCTGAGGTCCTCGTCCCTCTGTGTCTAGACAAGTCCGTCTGGACCATTGTGTCCATGTACGCAGTGATGATGGCAGGAGGAGCTATTGTTCCTCTAGACCCTTCACACCCCCTTGAAAGGCATAGGGAGATAGTCAAACAGATTGGAGCAAATGTTCTTCTGTACTCGTCAAAATACGATGCCAAGTACGCAGGTATTGTACAACATGCTATCTCCATCGACAAGAATTTGTTCAGAAATACTCCCTCACGAGCCTATGGGAATGGTCATTTAAGCAGTGTAACGAGCTCCAATGCTGCATATGCGATCTTCACTTCTGGCAGCACTGGTAAGCCAAAGGGCATTGTTATTGAACACAAAGCATTTAACACAAGTTCTGCGGCCTTTGGTAGAGTTTTACACATGACCAGTAATATCCGAGCTCTGCAGTTCGCTTCGCTCAGTTTTGATGCCGCGGTTATGGAGATCTTCACCACTCTCACAGTCGGAGGCTGTGTGTGTGTCCCTAGTGAAGAAGAACGTTTACAGGATCTCTCTGGAACAATTCGTCGAATGAATGTTACCTGGACCCTGCTCACATCCTCGGTTGCCAACTTGATTGACCCGGCATCCGTTCCATCGCTCAAGATCTTGGTGTGTGGGGGTGAGGCTATGAGTCCAGAGATCATTGCCAAGTGGTCTGACAAAGTGCATTTGATCAATGCTTATGGACCATCCGAAACTTCTGTTGTAGCGGTCGTCAACCCCGACGTGATCCAAGATGCGCCAAGTAACATTGGTTATGGTATACAGCCTACTACTACGTGGGTAGTCAATCCCGACGACCACAATCAACTGACTCCTATCGGTTCTGTGGGCGAGTTGGCACTAGGTGGGCCTACACTCTCACGAGGATACTTAGGTGACGCTGTCAAGACAGATGCTGCATTCATTGAGAACCCCTCTTGGGCTAAAGAGTTTGCAATCAATGCCTCCGCAAGTCCACGCATACATTTGACCGGCGACTTGGTTAAATATCGACCTGACGGCTCCATAGACTTCATTGGGCGGAAAGACAGTCAAATTAAACTCAACGGTCAACGAATGGAACTGGGAGAGATTGAACATCGCCTCGCAGCCAACCCACTTGTCCGCCATGTCATTGTTTCTGTTCCCAAATCAGGACCACTGCAGAAGCGACTTGTTGCAGTTCTCTCCCTCGGTGATACAGCAGCGAGACAATCAATTCTACCATCTGATACATGTCAAATTGTTGGAATACCTGCAGAACTGTCCAGCATCAAAAACAGCCTCGCATCACAATTGCCAGCCTACATGGTTCCTCAAGCCTGGGCTGTTGTTAACGCAATTCCCATGTTGGTGTCTGGTAAGCTTGACAGAAAAGTGGTCAAGAACTGGATCGAAGGCATTTCCCAGCAGTTGTACCACCAAATTGTTGGTGCTGAAGAAGTTGATGATGCGCCGGTGGAGATGAATTGGGTTGTTGCAACTTTGAGAGAAATATGGGGACAAGTCTTGAATCAACCTGCCGACAAGATTAACCTTAACCGCTCATTTCTAAGCTTGGGTAAGTCTTATCGATATTTCATATTCGCTTTGCTTGGAAACCAGTAATAACATTATCTTATAGGTGGTGATAGCATCACAGCTATGGCTATTGTATCTCGAGGCAGGAGGCAGAACATCAAAGTAACCCTTCATGACATACTACGTTCACCTTCTTTGATCAAGTTGGCCGAAACAGTGGAGTCCGGCATTATTAAGGTAGACGATCATGTGGAAGTACTGGACCAGGGCTTTGAACTTTCACCAATTCAACAAATGTACTTCCTTGCTGCAAAAGCACATCAAGGTAACAGCCGATTCAATCAGAGCTACACGCTTCGACTCTCCCGATATACTAGGGCTGAAGACGTGCATTCAGCACTTCAGGTAATTGTGTCTAGTCATTCAATGCTTCGGGCACGGTTCAAATTGAAAGTTGCAGGAGAGTGGGAGCAACAAATCTCAAGCGTAAGTCCTTCTGCAATAAAGAAAAAGCCACATTTTGACACGATTAAAGGATAAAAACTCCTCCTTTCGCTTCCGACATCATCAAATTGGAGCGCTGAGCGAGGCGGCAAAGATAGTTGGAGAAAGTCAGAGAGATGTGAACATCTATGGCGGCCCTATACTCGTTGCAGACATGATTGAGACATTCCACAATGAGCAGTACTTGTTCCTCGGTGCTCATCACCTGATTGTTGATATTGTCTCGTGGCGTATAATTCTTCAGGATCTCCAGGACATTCTTGAGACTGGTTCGCTCCCAACTGACAAACCTCTCTCATTTCAATCTTGGTGTAAATTACAAGCAGAGCACTTCAAGCGCAGCAGCGACGACTTCAAATTGCCCTTCAACGTCTTGCCTGCCAACCTTGGCTATTGGGGCATGGAAAATAGTACGAATACCTACGGTGATGTTGAACGACACACCTTTACCTTGGATGAAGGGATGACAACGTCTACTATGACCAGTTGCCATGAGGTGTTCGGCACTGAGCCGGTAGACATTTTCTTGACAGCGGTTATTCACTCCTTTAGGCTTGTCTTCAAGGACAGGTTTCTGCCAACGGTATTCAATGAAGGTCATGGAAGAGAAACATGGGATTCGAGCATTGATTTATCTCGCACTGTTGGATGGTTTACGAACATTTCACCATTGCAGATAACGTTCGATTCAGGTATGTTGAACCACAAATTGGCAGTATCCGCATATACTAAATTGAAATCAGGCGATGTACTTGACACCTTAAAAAAGATCAAAGATACTAGACGAAGTTCGCAAAAAGCAGGAAAATCTTACCTCGCCCAACGGTTCCTTGCCTCTAGAGATCGAAATCTTCCATCTCTTTCCGACGTGCCCATGGAGATCCTTTTCAACTACGTCGGATCTGTGCAACAACCAGAAAGTGACGATTCGTTGTTCCAAAACACCGACATGGGACTTGAAAAGGCTGATCCATTTGAGGTTGGCGACATAGGACGTGACACAACGCGGTTGGCACTCTTTGAGATATCGGCGGCCGTTGTACATCAACGACTAGAATTTGCGTTCATGTTCAGTGGTCAAATGAAACGCCTCGGCGAGATTAAACGTTGGATGTCGGAATGTAAATGGATTCTCGAAGAAATCGTGGTTCGGCTAAGGCGATGCAACCCCGAGCCTACTTTGAGCGACTATCCATTGCTCCCAATCAATTACGAAGGGCTGAAACTTTTGGTCAAAACCTCCCTCCCTCAGGCAGGCATACCACACTACCAAGACGTCGAAGAATTATATCCTTGTTCTTCAACTCAGGAAGGCATGCTTCTTAGCCAGCTTCGTGACCCGAAGGCATATTTGTTCCACGTTATTTTCGAAGTAAATGGTACAAATCCACGAAAGACTGTTGACGTTCCGAGACTTATCACCGCGTGGCAAAAGGTTGTCAATCGACATGCTGCGTTGCGAACAGTATTTGTCAATAGCACATACAATGGAGGCTCTTTTGATCAAGCAGTCTTGAAGAACATCGATAGCGATGTGTTTCATTTGGAGTGCGATGATTCCGCTGTCCTCGACCGACTTCAATCAATCAGTCTATACGACAGGAATGTAAGACGTAAGCAAAAGATTCCTCATCAATTGACCGTTTGTACGACTCCATCTGGTCGGGTGTTTATGAAGATTGAGGTCAACCATGCCGTCATTGATGGAGGCTCGACCCCGATCCTTATACATGACCTTCAACTCGCTTATGATGAGCTGCTTCCAGGTGGACGAGGTCCTCTGTATTCTGACTACATCCGCTACATGAGAAGTCAATCACCGAGAGATGACCTTGCATACTGGAAGAGATACTTGTCTGGCATCCAAGCATGCTACTTTCCACGTCTGAGGTCGACATTCAGCAGTCAACGCCGACTCGCTTCGTATCAATTCAATTTCGACCATTGGCAAGAATTACAAAGCTACTGTGAAAGAACAGGCGTGACGTTAGCCAATGTCATTCAGGCAGCATGGGCTCTGGTTCTTCGAAAATATACCGGCTCTGACGATGTCTGCTTCGGCTATCTTTCTGCTGGACGAGATGCACCGATTACGGGAATACAAGAAATAATCGGTGTTTTCATTAACATGCTCTGCTGTAGGGTTCGGCTTTCTCCGTCTCAGCTTTTAGCGGAGATTCCGAGCATCATCCAAGACGACTATGTACGGGCCATTGCTCATCAGCGGTGCTCGCTAGCACAGGTACAACACCAATTGGGGTTACAAGGAAAGCAGATATTCAACACAGCTTTATCAGTTCAGAATCATTCTTCGTCTGAAGTTTCAGAAGAGGGCTCTCTTACATTTACTATTCAAGAGGCTCACGACCCAAGCGAGGTAAGTTTCATACAACATTCGACTCGAAAGAGGTTCTGACATGTACAGTATTCCATCACTCTTAATATCGAGACTGGTCGAAATCAAGAAGGCATCATCTTCCGATACTGGACAGACATGTTCTCAAGCGAACACGCTTCCGATATATCAGAATCGCTAGCCAGCGTTCTCTACGCCTTTATTCGGGAACCGACAGAGACAATATCAAGAATTACCGAACACTCCTCTGGCAAGACTATCGACACTGTCGAGACCGACCCTATCAATGCCAATCACGCATACTTTCAACACGAAGATGAACTTCGTGAAATCATGGAGAAGTATCCTAGTCTCCAAAACCTTATTGACGAGAGAGTCCGCATGATCGTGCAACAAATGTTCAATATAAATCGACCAGGTTCGTTGAGGCGAAACCTCTCCAACGCTACTGATCATGACGTTCTAGTGCTCCCTCAATCCGAGTCTGATGCCATTTCAAGTATATCCGACGACATTTACAGGGAAGACATTGGCAGCTCGGCGATCCCAGTCGCGGCTCAAATCCATGAGCGTGGGATACAAGCCGACATAGAGGAGAAGCTTCTACGCCTTTGGAGTGACAAAATTGGATTGCCTCTGGGCTCCATTACTAGAGATGATAGCTTTTTCGATCTGGGAGGAGACAGTATTACGGCTATGGCTCTTGTCGGTGATGCACGAGATGAAGGACTGATATTGACCGTTGCAGACGTTTTCCGTAATCCTGTATTCAAGGATATGGCAAGTGTCGCACAAACCGCCAGCGAAAAGAGCTACGTCGAAGATGAGATCAATAACATGAACATCGTGGTTGGACAACAATCACCTTTCACATCTGCTAAGCCTGGTTTCTACGAACGATTTGCTCTTATCAAAGCTGCGAATATTGATGAAGCATTTCTACAAAAATACATTTGCCCCCGCGTGGGAGTATTCAAGGGTGGTATAGTCGACATTCTTCCCGTTACAGACTTCCAGGCTCTTTCAATCACAGGTGCACTTTTGGACTCACGCTGGATGTTGAACTTCTTCTGCCTCGATGGCCGTGGCCCTCTTGATTTCCGCCGCCTTAAGCAAAGCTGTTTCCGTGTGGTGCACGCATTTGATATATTGCGAACGGTTTTTGTCGCTTCCAAGGGACGCTTTCTACAAGTTATACTCCGCAAAGTTCGACCCGAGTTCTCTGTTTATGAGACAGACGAAAGCCTTGATGAGTTCACATCTGTTCTCCAGCAACGTGATGTTACTCAAGGAGTCAAACAGGGTGAACCGTTTGTGCAATTTGTTATTGTGCGGGAAAAGAACACTGACAGGCATCGTATCATCCTTCGACTTTCTCACGCACAATATGATGGGGTGTCACTTCCGAGAATTCTATCCGCCATCAAAGCAGGTTATGAAGGCGGTCCAATCCCTTCCCCCGCATCTTTTGCCAACTTTGTACGTGAGTCCGCAAGAATCGTGACGGCAGACCATTATCAACACTGGAGGACTCTCCTCGACGGCTCAAAGATGACCGACATCGTCAGCCGTCATGAGAGCCTCGGATACAAGAGACTCGGAGCCAGTAACGAAGGCTTGCGCAAGACTATACGGGTTCCATCCATGGCCCATGGAAATATCACAACTGCCACGGTCATCAAAGCTGCCTGGACTTTGACTCTAGCAAGAATCACGGGCAATGCAGATGTTGTATTCGGACACACAATTAGCGGTCGAAACACCGCAGCCATTACAGGCGTTGAGTCGATGGTTGGCCCTTGCATGAACATCGTGCCCGTTCGCGTTAAGTTTGGCGACAAGTGGACCGTGCTTGATTTATTGCGGTACATTCAAGATCAACAAGTCGCCAATATGCCTTACGAAGCACTCGGATTCCGTCAAATCATTCACAGATGCACCGACTGGCCTCGCTCAACACATTTCAGTACAGTGTTACAGCACGATGCTGCCAACTCGTCGAATGAGATCCAGCTCGGAGAAAACATCTACACTGTCAAGGCTGTCGGTAGCGACGAAGAGATGTCTGATTTCTCGGTTAACTCAAAGTCACTAGATCGTGACCGTGTCGAGATTGTTCTGTCGTTCTCTATCGATGAGCATATTACCATGTCACTAGCTCAGAGAGTCTTAGATATGCTCTGTGATACTGTGGAAAGCTTCAGTGCAAATCCAGATATGGCACTTCCATCGCCTGGGTCTCTGTCTGCTCTTCCCATACGACATAACGGGGGTTTGGGGAATCAACTTTCTCAAGAAGTAGAGAGTAAGCCGCAACAGGTGGAAGACAGCCACACAACATCATCATCTCAACTAGCAGGTCTCACTCGCGCCGAAATGCTAGTACTATCAGACGTCCTCCGTCGCGCCTGGGAACAAGTCCTCAGCGAGAGTACACAGAATGACGATGTACCTCCGCCCATCAAGCCAGAGTCATCCTTCTTTGCCCTAGGTGGCGACCTCATCGGTCTGGCGCAAGTAGCCTGGCTCCTGGAACAAGAGGACTTTAAAGTCCGCCTAGACGATCTAATCGAACAGCCCACCATGATGGGCCAAATGGGCGCTCTCGTGCACTCGAACAGCGTAACGGCGCAGCGGATGATGGCTTCTTATCATGCGGGTCAAGTTGCCGCTGCTGCCGCCTCGTCGGCCACGGTTGCTACGAGTGCTACTGACGGAAGTGTCACCGGTGAGGAGATGCGTAGCAACAAAAGTAACAACAAGGGTGGACAATTGCGGAAGTCGATGACCTGGACTTCGGCGTTTGGGTTTGCGAGAAAGATTGTGAAGAGGAAGATCGAAGTAGAGGGTTAGATGCGGAGAATGTGGAGTGGCAGACTATCATTCATTTTTCTTTTCTATTGTTAGTTTCCTGTATTTGTGTTTTTTTTGTTTTCGTTTTCACAGCCTGGTAAGGCTTAGCTGTCAACACTAATACGTCTATATGATTTTATTCATTTTTGATTGTCGTGTATATCCAAGGCGCTGGGTTAGAATGATCAACCCCAGGGCGTCGTAGTATGAAACGGACTACATACTTGGCACTGGCACTGGTTGTTGCATTACTAGCGACGCAGTGAGTATACATCAGGGTGGAATCCATCATTTCCTCCTTCATTTTAGAAAACTACAATTCAGGCCGACTCCTACTCTCGTAAAG
Organism: Talaromyces sp. PB3603; assembly: GCA_023625915.1. Taxonomy (NCBI): domain Eukaryota; kingdom Fungi; phylum Ascomycota; class Eurotiomycetes; order Eurotiales; family Trichocomaceae; genus Talaromyces; species Talaromyces sp. PB3603. The sequence goes on from JAMAFY010000008.1 coordinate 1,264,607, forward strand.
TTATGATACATCCAGTCCTGCTTCCTCATATCATCGAATTGGTCATGGACCATATGGATAATGTCTCCGATCTTCTCGTCAACACTCTATTGTGGAGAGAGTTGTCGCCCGTTACGGCATCGTCGATATGCTGAGGCGCTGGTTGCGGACTCGTTAGCTTGACCATCATATATGCGATCGTAAATGAGGATTAAATACCTATTGGTGAACTTCTGGTCTCACCAGGCCTTGAGCTTCTGACCATTGCTGTGTATTATTGTTCTCGAGTGATAGCTGGTTGTATTAAACCCAACGATAATCTCTACGGCAGGGATGTTATTACCACATGTCAAAATCTTCACGTTCTAGATCCCTGGTTTCGTGAATTTAGATGGCCAGGACATGCTCCCCAGGATCGCTCGGGCCTGCCCGCTGTTGCGAAGATTGAGTGTACGATGCTCGTATCGAAGTTAGTTCATTTCAAAGCCGGAACATGCCATATCCCATGGCCTTGTGCACGCCTTATCACACCTGGAGTATCCTGATCTCAGTTATGATATCAGAATGGAGGGCGGTTAGGTTCCGTGAGATGGTAGTCAACTGCCCTAATCTAACCGTGCTCAGACTAAGTCAAACTCGATTGTACATCTCGCTCGAGCAGTTGAAAGACATCCAGCCATTTCGCAGGCTGGATATTATGGACACTAGGCCAGTGTTTTTTTCAAGATCCACAAAGCTTAATAAAATCGGACGAATTCTCTATCCTTGCATTGGAGTGGCGCAGAGTATTTCCAAGGATTCGTGCAATGCCATGCTCCGAGGACATCCGCGGTGCGTACCTGGAGAGGATTTAGCATGACAATGTACGAAATGGTATCAGCAACGAATGGTCTGGCAGTGGCTTGGAGAGTGATTATTAGTCGAAGACTGACGATAATTCAAGCCCTTGATTTGACGATCCCAATAAAAGGTCTAACTGGTTTCTGCTGCGACTGAGGCTCTGGGAAGAGCGTTAATATGAAGCAAGACAAGACGATATATGACCGAGTTGCATCTCTGTGGCCCTTTAATTTTGGACATAAGAATATCGGATGGCCAGTTATGCCACTGAACAATTTTGGGAGTAATGATACTTTTTGAGTATGTACAGTCGAATGGTGATTGATTATACACAGGCTGTTTTGTGTATGTATAGAATTATAGGTACAGAGAGAAAAAAAACATGCACCTACGAAGATAATAAATTGTTGGCATCATGGCACCACAACCAATGTTTAGTTATCGTGTAAACGTATATCTGTCTACATCGGGCGCAAGAAAAAGCAATGCAACGCCTTAACGAAAAATGAATAACCCTCTTCCATAACAGAGCCAGGAAACAATATGAAAGACGAGATGATCAGATAACGGCCATGGGGTTTTAGACATAACACATAACACGCTTCACAAGTCCAACATTATTTCATTGGTAATGGAACGTAGTAGGCGGATACGTGTGACTATTGTCCTGCATCTGCGCGGCGGTCATCGATGCTGCTCTCGACATGTACGCCGCATTGGTGTTACAAGCCATTAGTCCGTTGGGAAGTGTTTCCGGGGAGGTGGCCGTTGTGTAATTGACCATGGGCGCTGATGTGTAAGCTCCAATACCAGCAGGTGTAGCTGAAACGGGCATGTAATCGTTTGGATTGAAGCAAGTGTCCTGAGGAGATTGGTAGAGTGGCTCTTGTGCGTCGAGGCCCAATGTCGAGATGTGGAGTTGTTGCTGGTATACGGCTGGGCCGATGTCGCTGCTGCTTGCGGTTGTTATGGTAGAAGGCTGCCTGATTGCCATTGCGTTCGAGTTGGGTGCTGGGGGGTAGGACATTGAATTGCGATGCACTGGTGTAAAGTGGGGTTGTAGATAGGGTGATGCTGATGCTGGTGGGTATGTTGTGCCTGATGGGGACATTTCCATGCCTATCGTGGAGGATAACATGTGATTTCCTTGTTGATGGCCATACGGCATCATTATTGGTTGCATGGGACTGCTGATATTGCTGTCAGACATGTCGGGCTCGCCGAGTCCAGTCATAACGTTCGTGTCAAGAGAGAGACTCGGTTCGGCTGAGCTATATACTGATATCGAGGGCGCCGCCGCCGCGGCCGTCGTTGTGTATAATCTCGTCGTTTTATTGCTTGAAGAAGAATGCTCTTCGGCAAGACGCAAGACGGGCAATGCAATGCGCTCCATATGTCGCGCTAAATGCACCATCAATTTTCTCCAGTCTTTGCAAATATTGCCACAGAATCTACATGGCTCTTCCTCGGGCTTCTTCTGGGTCTCATAATGGCATTCTTCTACCTTCTTCCACAATTTGGCAATGTCTCTGTCAAGTGCAACGGCATTGGCACTACCACTTGCCGCGGATCCCTTACCCTTCTTTGCCGTAGGGTCGGGCATCCTATGCTCTCGAACCAAGTGCTGCACGAAATTGTTCTTTCTGAAGCACTTGTGATCACAATTTGGCATGCTGCATGCCCACCACTCAAGGTGTCGGTGACACTCGGTCTCATGACGTACCCAATCAGCCTTGCGCTTGAACGACTTGGGCTCGCCAACACATTCGGGGAACGTGCAAGTGAATGGATAGATGTCTTCGTAGATGTGCTTTGTCCAGTCGGATGGCTTCTGGCATTTTTTGACCTTGAAACATAGAGAGCATTCGAACTCCGCAGGCAATCGTCTGACCGGAGGCATACGTATACCAGCAGCAAACACGGCAGGTGTAATAGAACTCTCAAGAGACTGGTTATTCTCCTCATCAAAGTCATCGTCGTCATCGCTATGCTCATGACCTGGAATTTGGAATTGGCAATAAGTCGTGCTAGGATCTTTAGCATTGGCTCGAGGAGGGAGTAGCTTAGCACGACCACCAGACGCAAAACATCTCTCCTTAGCATCGCAGCGTCCAGACTGCACTAGTCCGGAATGTTTGAGTTGCTCATCAATCAATTTCTTGTAACGACGTAACTGTTCTGTGGCAAATCGCTGAAGTAGAGCAGGTTCTAGCCGTGGATCCAGGAGAGAGATTTGTCGTTTGAAGCCTTCTAACGTCGGCACAATCTGCTGTGAAGAGGGCGCTAAATCCATGAAGATGCCCTTCTCGTCTGACGAGTCATCATCGTCGTCTTCGTCAACATCCAGTCCTACAGAGGCCCGAGACTCAACGAGAGGGGAGGACTTATGTTGTGCTCCCTGCCGTTGTTCAACCTTCGGTATAGTCAATTGCCTGATTATTGGTGAAGGTCCGGATCCTTCACTTTTGCTTCGCGATCTGTTGTTCCAAGGAACTATCGGACTAAGCGTGCCGCCACCAGGACTGATTGGTGATCTGGCTGATAGTGAATTGTGGCTTCCAATACTCGCAGCCATTGAGCCAGCAATCGCCGCGGCCATGATATGAGTGGGGGATTTGGGGCGATTCATACTTGGCCGGCGAGAAAGCCTTGCAGCAAGGCCCGACTCCTTTTTTTGTGGTGGATCGGCCCCCTCTGGCTCAGAGCCTGGCTGTCGCGTATGCCGCTTCTTGTCTTTCAAGGAATGGCTACTTCTCTTTGGTAAAAGTTTGCGAATAGCTGCTGTGTTCAGAGAGAGATTCTTGAAAAAGCTATCCGACTTCAAAAGACTCTCGACTTCGGCATCATTGAGTCTACGCGAGCCCCAGGTACCAACCCGAGAAGCCTTGTCCATCTCTTTGGCCATTTCCTCGTATAACTGCATCGCCGATCGTGAGGTTTCTGGCTGGGTCTTTATTGCGAGTGGAAACGAAAATCGAGGTTCGTCCTTCCATGGATATGAGCGGTTCAGTTGCTGAGCAAGCTGGTTTTCCTCCGGTGTGTAGTCGAGTGTGGGTAATCCGTCACGTGAGTCGGTATGCGATATGTTTGAGGAAGTCTCAAAGTCACTTCCTGGGTCTAGTTCATGTATGAGACGACCAGGGCCTGGGATGCGGGAGTCGTCAGGCCGCATCAGACTGAAGTAGTCATTCCGTGTTTCAACAGCACTGACGGCTCGAGTTCTGCCTCGTGGCTGTTCCCAGGGGCTAGAAACATCGCCTGCTTCACTATTGGCGGCAGACACAGATGCCGACCATATACGAATATCGACTTCTTTGTCGGCAAGTTGACGTTGTTCTTCCAAGTCCTTCGGGCTAGGACCAAAGTCATCACTCCGGGCGTGTGGGTCGACTCCTGACTGGCCAGTCGATGCATCCGGAATCCAAGAACCATCTTCGGCTCGAGAAGGTGATAGACTACGTTCACCGTCCCTCGTACGCTCATTTTGATCATCACTACCATCTGTAGAATCACCCGTGGGAGAGAGGTGGACTGAAGAGCGTTTGTTCTTGCGTGAGACCCATCCATCGTTATCTCTTATAGGGGAATCGCCTCTGTGAACTTGGGATATCTTGACTATAGGACTGAGTGATGGTGCCGACCTTGTGCGAGTGTGTCCTTGAGAGTTGTCGTTACTGTAAGCAGAATCCGGAATAGCTAACCGAGAGGGATGAATCTGGCGTTGTCCCGTCGGGTCAGTTGCATGATTGAGATCCTGCGATGGATTCTGAACCTCAGTCTCCTGGAACTCGCTCTCCATCTGTGTATACCCATCCACATTCGGGAAAGTCGAGGCCTGATCATCTCCAACCGTTAACATATCGTTTAAGAAGATATGATCAGTAGTGTCTGGCTCATTGAAGTCAATGAAAGCATTCTCGTCGAGATCGTCGAGATCGTAATTATGCATTGGCGTATCGCTAGCAAGGTTCTGGTCAGCAGGCGATACCGACGATAAGCGACTCGGCGGGCCAGCAGATGAAGCACTTGGTGTGTGCTGCTGTTCGAGACCAAACTCCTCCAGATCGGAGGGACCTGAGAGATACGGATCGTCAAAGGCTTGTTGATTGAACGCCGAGCGTGGATTAAGTTGGTCATGGGTAGCCATGACTCGGAAGTATTTAAGAGAAGGCTGGGTAAGCGCCTTCCCTAGTATAGAGGATGAGAGTGACGATTAGCGACTCTAGGTTATGGTGCGTTCAATCTAGTACCTGTGGTATCAATACCACAGGTACAAGTAAACGGTTATTTGCCGTGGCTTGAGTAGGCTGTGCCAAGCGAGATAGGAGTACACCCACTCAGAAATTGACTGATCAGGGCATGCCCACTAGACAGCTTGCACGGAAACAGAGCTCTACCGCCGAGAGGTTATATATATAGGAGGTCGGAATGCTCGAAGCCGAGCAGTGATCTCGAAGTACAAGAACGACGGAAGGAGAACAGGAGAAAAGCAGTGCAATATAAGCCAGGTAGGTACGTATGACATACAATATGACAGGACGTCAATGAACAATGTGTCGACGCAGAGATCGAGGTCAAGATGAGAGGAAAGAGGCTGAGCGAAGGTGTGGCGGTGGTCGTCTTATATAAGGCTGGCTTCCACTGGGAAACTGAAATAGGATAGATAAGATGAGAGCGCGGTAAACAGAAGATAAGGAATAGTCAATTGACAGGAAATAAACAGCCAACCGGAAAAATGCAACGGGATGCCAAAGCGAGGAGCTGAGCCTGCGAGGTTGAACTTGGGAGTGATGATGATGATGATGATGATGATGATGATGATGATGATGATGTAGGAAAGAAGAAAGTTGTTAAGAGATTGATTAGGGAGGAAGGAAAGCGGGGAGATACGTTCCTGCCGTGAAATGAGGCTCCGGCGGCTACCTTCCCTCTGACTGCCCTGCCGTTTTGCTGCCAGTGTTTCAATTTGTTTGGCACTGGCTGCGGGTGAGCCCGTTCCCGCCAATCAGAGCGGGCCTGTTGCCGCTCTACTATGTAGATAACGTGAACGCCTCGTATGTTCCCCTGGCTTGTAGTCAGTTGATTAATTACTGGCATGCCATCATCAGCAAGTTGAATCACTACGTAGATGGTGTGCCTTGCTTTACAGTAATGCAGTTAGTCAGTCAGTCCGTCAGTCCGTCAGTCACCACGGAGTACGCCCGGCAAATCTCGTCATCGTCCGAACTGTTGTGTATGCAAGTGACTCGGTCACGGACTCAGGGACGAGAAGAGCTGAGAACTCGGTTCTGGCGCATCTTGATTGGATCGCCAATGAATCGAGACTCCATTTTCGACATTGCTAGATCGTTTGGCTCATCTAAAAGTGACGTTGGAGTCGCGATAGTCGAGAGTCATCGCAGCCCTCAGACCATTCTGCCTTGTCGGACGTGGCTTGTGCGTGAGGCGCATTTCCATTGAATTGAGGCTGTGCACATATCTGTCTGGGGCTTGCAGACCCGCTAGGTGCGCCCAGCTAGCAGCCAGAGTCTCTCGTTTGTCGTGCCTGCATCATAAGCGTACTTAAGCTCTCGTGGAATTATTAATTGACGATGCTTGACCGACACTAGAGCCTCATGAACGCATGATAAACATCATATCGCTCGCAAAAGAGGCGGGAAGGAGGTGAGTTAGTACATGTTGGAGACGCCCGATATTTTCCGAAGCGACGTTGGCTCGCCAAATTGTGGCATCGAGAAGGACATGTGGAATGTCTGTCGCATAATTAATGATGTCAATTGTCGAAGATGACTTGTCGCGTTGAATTGGAAAAAGACCTGAATGCTTGGCAACCAGGCACCCAGGCACCAAGGCATCAATGTCGAGAGCGATCACGCCATCCGCGCTAAGTACTGCGCTAGTCCCCTTCGAGCACGTAGTCAAATATAAAGCAGCAGCAGGCCCCCTCGACGTCGTCCCGATCTCTTTTCTGAAGCACTTCGCTGCTCCTCGTGAGCTCATGACCTGTCAGAGGCTCAAGACTCTGCTTGAAACTGTGATGGTTGATGTCGCTACTGAGCGAGCTTTGGAAGAACTCGAGCATGGAAGTGAAGGTTTTTACACGGAGACCTCTGACCAATCAGAAATGTCGATGGTGTGCTATGGTGTGCTAGCGACTAACCTGGGCTTACGCAGTGCGAGGACGCAAGCATGTCGGCCGATAGCCCTCACTAGACTCGCGAAGGATCGAGGAGGAGGTGAAATGGGTATCTCCGAAGCAAGGCTGGATTCATACAAGCGGAGACTTTCATGACCGAAAGGAAATTGAGCTCTGAGATAATGGATTTTCCGAGATGAAAACATTATGAGCGAGAGACTTGTCGGTGAAGGCTATCCACGGCTTCCGGATATTGATGGGAACCTGGCACTACACGTGTTCCCTTCTATTCGTGCGAGAGAATGCCCGTGACGCTTCCTTATCTGGTGGTGCGTTGTGTGGATAGTCACTGCCAAAGCGGTGACCACGAGGTCGCCCGTCTTTTGCGGATCGGGAGGTCCCCCCCCCCCCACCTTTAAGAATGAGGAACCACGACGCTCTCTCGCCGATTTGATTCATCTGAACTGAGGACGCCAGCGTATTCAGACTTGTCATTTACTTCTCTTTTTTTGTGTGATAAACTCGCTCTTTAAGAATTGATTGATTGTTTGGGACGACGCTTGTTCTTTTTCCCCAACGCCTGCACTGGATTATTGCATTGACTGTCGGGCTGCAACTGGACTGTCATCATGAGCAGACTGATTTCGCACAACTATGCCGCGGTGGTGGTCGGCGCTGGCCCGGCAGGTGTCGCAGTGCTCGGAAATCTCCTCGAATTAGGGCTCACCAGAATCGCCTGGGTCGACCCTGTATTCGACGGTGGACGCGTAAACAGTAAATATCGTGAAGTTCCCAGGTATGCCTGCCATGACCGCGTAGATCGCCAAATATCATCGCCTCAACATCCAGAGACTCACATGGTCAAATTGGTTCATTAACGTTGACATAGCAACACCAAGGTCTCCTTCTTCCGCTCATACGCCACAGGCGTCCAGCCATTCCGCAACATTGCACAGACCGCCAAAACACCCAATGCGTTCTCAGTTTTGAATAAACTGGATCAAGATGAGACCTGCTCTCTACACTATGCGGCTGAGATGATCAAAGATCTCACAGCGGGTTTATTGAAGATGAAACAAGTTGCTCCGTTTCGAGGGGAAGTGGTAAGCGCCAATTTCGAAGATACTGTAAGTCGGCGTATCAATGCTGCGTGGAAGGAGGCGGACTCTAATGTGATGCAGAAAACAAGATGGACAGTCCGAATTCACTCCACAGATCCATCCTCCACAGATATCGAAGTCTCAACACCCCGCCTGATCCTCTGCACAGGCTCGGCACCGAAATCCCTTCCATCACCATCTCCATCAATCGCAGGAACATCATCCTCCACGAATCTAAAAGAACTAAGTCTCGACATAGTGCTCAAACCAAGCATCCTTGCCGATTTCCTTCCCCGCAACGAAGCAATCACAGTAGCCGTCGTAGGCGGCTCCCACAGCGCAATCCTAGCAATCATGAACCTAGTCGATCTGGCCCAAACTACGCATCCTTCTTTGCGTTTGAAATGGTTTACGAGAAATCCACTCAAGTACGCCGAATTCATGGAAGGAGGTTGGATTTTGTACGATAACACAGGTCTTAAGGGTCAAGCAGCGCAGTTCGCGCGTGAGCAACTCGAGGATCCGCAACTATCAAATTCTGTGGCGGGGAGGTTTATTGAGAAGGTTGACACGAGCGATAGAGCTAGGGAGGAGGAGATATATCGCTCTCATCTACCGGAGTGTACCCATGTGGTGTATGCGATTGGATATGAGCGGAATCCGCTACCTGAGCTTAGTCGGAATGGTCAGGCTGTTCTCTCGCGGCGAGAAGACTTGAAATGGGATTCGGGATTTGGTGGATTTCTTGACGCCCAAGGTCGTGTAGTTCCGGGGTTGCATGGTGCTGGCATCGCGTTTCCAGAGACCGTGGTTGATCCTAGAGGCAATGTTGAGCAGGCTGTTGGGTTTTTCAAATTTATGAAGTTTTTGAAGAGGGTTACCCCTACTTGGATTTGATCAATTTCTTCATTGATTCGAGGCATTGGTGTTCTTTTGTCATCCACAAAGTCTAGTGCTAATGATATGATGCTGATCCAGAAATTGACTGCCTTTCATCGAGCGCAGCAGTGCTCCAGCGGATATATTTCATAGAGATGACAAACACTGATAGTGGTAAACTGGACCTGGCAAGCCGTTTCATATCTTATCGGGCGGACTGCTCTATGCAATATTGCACTGTGGTTATCATCTCCTTGTGTATATCAACACATTACCTATGGAGCGTCAGACCTTTCTGACCTAGAAACCTTCACTTATGCTATTTTTTCATGATGTTTAAATCTGAACTGTTGTAAATCATATCGATAATGATATCACTAGGGCTTAGGGCTAGCTCTCCTACCCTGATCTGGACTGGAAGGCCTAAGCCAACCATAACTCGGATCATTATTTTGGAGTGTCGATGTATGCTGTAGACATAACAGTTGGTATCTATACATATAACTTAGTGCGACGTGCAACATGCGACAGAACGCGGTAGTCCATCTTTTGCAGGATGGCTAATTCATAGCATTCTTGCTACGCTCATATGCACTCTTGGCCTCCTCAAACGCAGCCCTAGTCTCTGGATAGAGATGAGACATTTCAAGGGACTGTTTCTCATATCCGCATTTTGCATAGAATCCCTCATTTGCCGGAGAGCAATTGAGGATGCTCTGATAACAGCCCACACTGATGGCAATGTTATCCAATGTCTTGATCAGCTTCTGGCCGAAGTGTTTGCCTTGATGGTCCTTTGCGATAGAAATATCTTCGATATGGCCGCTGGTTCCGAGGTTGTGAATGCTATTGCATCAATCGTCAATTATCTAGGCCTGCAAGGTGGAAGGTAAAAACCGACAATTTTCTTTCCACAACGACCGTGCCCGTACCAACGATACGATCCGTTGCATCGTCCACGATGACGACGCAGTAGTACCATCCCTGCCCATGATGCTTGTGCCACTCGAATCGCTCAAGATACTGAGTTTCAGAAACATCGCCAGTAAAAGTAAGGGCCTGCAGGCATTGAAAGAAACCTCGCCTATAGTCGTCGCGAGCGAGGGGACGGATGGTGTACCCTGCGGGGTAGTCGGCCTTGATTTCCGCCGAGATGAGGGAAGCGTCGAAAATGAAGTCTACTTCTGCGACTGCCATGGTGTACGCATTGGCTATCAATCAGATTGAACCTTGTAGAACTGGTGATTAAGAGACCTAGATAGCTATCAGTAGCTCGAGGTCGACAGTGTCGAGTTAGGGCTGGAACAGGACCGGCCAAGTCGGCAATCAGCGGGTCCCGCCGGCCATCAAGCCGAACCCCGTCCCGTAGCTACCCCGCTGTTATCGCAAAGACACCAAAAGTATAAAATAATGCGAGACCAAATGCCACAATCCTACATGAAAGAGAGCTATAGCTAGTCTCACTTCAACATCGATAGAGAAGCGCATGCTCACCGACAACAGGTCTGTCTAAAATGTAAAAAATAAAGGAATGTGCTTCATACAGCAAGGAGGCAACTGAGCTAGACATGTTGCAACCTAGCAAACAAGTTCTTGTGAGCAATTGACCTGATTACTAGAATGCACAGGATCGCTTTGACGGGGCTTTTCCAGAGCTTCCCCTTTTCCAATCGTGCGTAGATATTGTGGAATGGTGTAGGCACTTTGACTCGACTTGAGTTTGACAGCGACGAAACAGACATTCAACTACAAGGTTGCGTATCAGATGCAGAGATGCATGTCTGATTACTACTTCCGAAGACAAAAATCCTCCCGTTCTACGGATGACTATCATGTCCTTGTTCATACCTGGGTCGTTCAAAAGAAACAGATGTCCCTGCGCATTGCAACTCCCTGATTCGCTCTATGGTATTGTATCATGGCCAGATGGCCTTGAGACAAGCATATATTGCTTCTTGTGTCTGTATAGAAACGGTGAAGAAGAACTTGTCTTGTTGTCAATAGCCGACAGCGGCAACTGTCGAGGGATAGCGCCGTTCCTCGAAAGCCAAAAGAGGCTTAAAACGTGCAGATCTAAGATACGTACCGTTGGCATGAACCGGCTGAACCGGCAAACCGGGGAATGCGGGGATCATTGACCGGTGTCCGTTATCCTGTCGAATCATGGTAGATTTGATTTTCATTATTCATATATCATGACTCGTCATTTGGCACAGGACTATCGATCATCGAGGACGATACCTCTCTGATTGTAACCGTCTAATAGGTCCACGTATCAGTGCTATGTGCTAAACGAACTTGTCTCGGAGTTCTGGCCGACCGATAGTCCACAAGTCCTGAGGCTAGACTAATCAGTGACTCTTCACCTGAAGAAAGACACATGTTCGTGTATATTGATAGTATCTATTTAGGGGATCTACTTGATTCTTTACTACGTCCTTTAGCCGGACAACGCTAATGAGCATGAGCTTGGAATGCCAAGTTGACCATTGCTTGTACATTGAACAGCATGTCTCATAAAGAGTTGAAATTCATTGTCATCGGTGCCGGCCAGCGAGGAATTTGCTATGCCGAGCCCGTGGTCAACGCCACATCTGCAAAGATCCACGCGGTGGCAGAGCCAATTGAGTTCAGACGGAAGTTCTTCGGGCGCGAATTCATCTGGGGTGCTGACGGAACTGCTCAAGCAGGTCAGGAATTTTCCGACTGGAAAGACTGGCTGGCATGGGAGACGAATCGCCGGCGTCGTCAGGCTGATGGCGAGGTTGTTCCGGATGGTGTTGATGGTGCTTTTGTGTGTACACTGGATGAATCCCATGTCGAGCTCATGTGCGCTATTGCGCCATTAAACCTGCACGTCTTATGTGAGAAACCGCTAGCAACATCCCTCGCCGACTGTCTTTCAATTTATCGGGCGTTACAGCCGCCAGGGTTTACCCCAGAGGAACAAACAAAGGTCTTTTCGATCGGCCATGTGTTGAGATACAGTCCGCACAATCTGCAGCTCCGTCAGCTGCTTCTCACAGATCGAGTGATCGGCGATATACTCTCAATTGAGCACGTTGAGCCTGTTGGCTGGTCGCATTTTGCGCATAGCTATACGCGTGGCAATTGGAGGCGCGAAACGAAGAACGGCGACGGCTCGCTCTTGACCAAATGCTCTCATGACATGGATCTTTTGCTGTGGTTGCTTTCCTACCCTCCTCCCGATGTACCGCCAGACCTTGCACCCGCACAAATGCATTTGCCGCGACTCATTTCTTCCATGGGATCAAGAAGCCAATTTCGTCGATCCAGAAAGCCTCCGGCCGCCGGAGCGGCGACAAATTGTGTTTCATGCCCGATAGAGCGACAGTGCCAATATAGCGCCATCAGAATTTATGAAGACAATAGGCTGGTTAAGGGAAATACACATTGGCTCGAGCACATTGTGCACGATATTGAGGACCTAGTGAAAGTCACAGACACGGATACTATTCGCAAAAAGCTTAGAGAGAAGCTTTCCGAAGACTACGACCGATCTATAGCTACAGACGACGAAGTTGCCTCTCGGTCATGGTACGGTCGATGTGTTTACGAAAGCGACAATACAGTCTGCGACGACCAGGTTGTCACCATATCCTGGGACGAGGATACCGAGATGGTGCCGCCGAGACCCGGTAAGAGAGCAATGCTTCACATGATTGCCAACACGGAAAAAGAGTGTCGACGGCGGGGTGTTGTTTTCGGCTCGACGGGAGAGTTAAGCTATGACAGCAATCGGATCAGCTACTTCAACTTTTTGACGCAGGAGACCACCGACATCGACGTACCAAAACCGCCAGTTCAAGAACGAAACTCACATGGAGGCGGTGACTATGGCTTGACATTAGCCTTCGTCAATGCTGTGGAGGCTGTTGAGAATCAGGGTATGCATGCCTGGGAGGCTCAAAGTCGCTACATCGGTTGTACTCTTGACGATGCTATTCGAGGTCATGCCATGGTTTTTGCGGCTGAAGAGGCACGTCGGGAGGAGAAGGTGGTCAAGTGGCAGGAATGGTGGACAGAGAAAACGCGCCTTTCTTAAAATTAACCGAGTAAATCTATCTGTGGTGGTGAAATCCGTGTGCCTGTCAACGAGACAATTCCATAAGAAGCTAGTGATAAATCTTGACCTCAAGCCACACCCAGCATACTAGGTAGCCCTAGAACTTGTTGGTGTTGCAGTACCGAAAACATGATTCCAACTCATACTTCCAATGCGTGCATGCCCTAGAGGCGTCGTGGAGAAAGATACTTCTTCTAGCATGCGCACACCAAGCCGTGATAGAAAAGACATTCCAGCGCCCGCAACTTTGATTAGACCTTTCCCCATTACCTCGCACAGTTCGATCTCATCGACAGCAGTGCGTTTGTACAAGACAAAGACGTTAGAATCAGAGTGTACGGTGAAGCAACAGGTCGGCAATTGAGTCTAGACTAGGGTCTTCAATTGCCGACGAGCTCGGGGAACATGCCGATTCATTGATCTCAAATTGGTTAGATCAAATACTGCCATCAACTTATCTTATCATCCGGAAAAGAACGGCTATCTCCTCACTTCAACGAGGGTCCGGGGAAGCAGACCCAGCAGTCCAGAGCTCGCCGATAACACTAGAGCTTTAGTTCCTTTTGTAATCCGTACTCATCTGTACATTCAGACTTATTTATTTCTTCAAACATCTCGCTCAAAACTCACACGTTTCTCATGTCGTCTCCTCGTCGTATCTCTCGCCCCGCTCATCTTGTTCATGACCGTGCAATAACTATACCGAGTGAGCATCATGGAGGGCCCAGACAACAAACAGCTCCCGGTTGAGCGTGCCGTCCCTCACGACAATGACTACGATGGTCGTCCCACCAAAGGTGGTGATATCCTCGTCATCGACGAGACCCGTAACATCACCCTTGCCGAGCACGAGACTGGATTCTGGCATGCCTTACGCCAATGGCCAACCGCAATGTTCTGGGCCTTATTTTTCAGTATTGCCGTTATCATGGCCGGTTTTGACGCTCAAATCATTACCTCATTTTTTGCTCTACCGGCCTTTCAGCGCAAGTTTGGATATGAGTATGAAGGATCCTATATCATATCTGCCCCATGGCAAATGGGATTGAATATGGTTAGTGAGATCCTTACCGCGAGGAAAGAGTCAATACTGACCATGGCTATAGGGCAACCCCATTGGACAGTTCCTTGGAGCTCTAGCATCCGGATATCCGTTGGAGCGATACGGCCGGCGAATGACTTTGGCAATCTGCTGTATCTGGTCAATCTGCTTTGTGTTTGTTCAATTCTTTGCAACGTCCATCGGGATGCTGTGCGCCGGAGAGATCTTGGGTGGTCTCGCATACGGCTTCTATGTTGTCATCGCCCCGACGTACGCTTCAGAAATTTGTCCACTTGCACTACGAGGTGTCTTGACTGCTTCTGTCAACCTGGCTTTCGTGATCGGTCAATTCATTGCATCAGGAGTCGCGGCGGGCCTCGAAAGTCGTTCCGATGAGTGGGCTTACAAGGCCCCTTTTGCAATTCAATGGATTTGGCCAGTGATATTGCTGGCCGGCCTGTTTTTTGCGCCAGAATCTCCATACTTCTTGATTCGAAGCGGCAAGCATGACGAAGCTCGTAAAGCTCTCCTTAAGCTTTCCTCGGCAGAGAACCGCCCGGATATTGAAGGTATGCTTGTCATGATTGAGCAGACCGATCTGCTGGAGCGCGAGCTTGAGGAGACAACGACATATCGGGAATGCTTCAAGAAAGCAAATTTTCTGCGTACCGAGATTTCCATCATGGTTTATTTGATTCAGGTTATCGGCGGCAATCCACTTATTGGGTACTCGACTTTCTTCTTTGAGACCGCCGGTCTGAACCCGGCTGAGGCCTTCAATAGTAAGGTTTCTTCTACCACAATACTAGCATACAAGCTGATTCCTGAACAGTGGGTGTCGGTAACACCGCCATGGGGTTCGTCGGCACATGCCTTTCCTGGCCTTTAATGTCATTTGTAGGGTCCCCTTTTGCTTGTGTCACATATTCGTTGACTGACAGAAAACAAAGTTCGGACGCCGAACCATTTACAACACCGGCATGATTCTGATGACTATTATCCTCTTCATCATTGGCTTTCTCGACTTTGGCCGCGACAGTTCCTCGGTGGTTTGGGCTCAAGCCTCGCTCATGGACATCTGGACCTTCATTTACCAAACCACCGTAGGACCGATTTGTTTCGTCATTATTTCGGAAATCTCAGCGACCCGGTTACGAAGCCGTACAATCGCTATTACCACCGCGGTACAAGCCGCCGCGAACATCGTCTTCACGATTGTCTTGCCGTATATGATGGGTACCGCAGACGGCGACTGGCGCGGGAAATGCGGGTATCTGTTCGGTGGTATCAGTCTGTGCTGTTATGTCTGGTGCTTTTTTAGATTGCCCGAGTCAAAGGGTCGGACGTTTGAGGAGCTCGATATCATGTTTGAGCGTAAAGTCCCCCCACGCAAATTCAGGGAATACGATCTGTTGGCAGTCGGTGAAGAGCATATTTGAGTCTATCTATGTGTAAAAGACACATTGGCACTTGTCATGAAAGAAGAAGAAGAAGAAGCAGACACGTGCTCATCATAGATGTAATGGATTGTCGAATGTTCGCGTTAGGGATTTTCAGCGGTACACTGAATCATAGCACTTTTTCTTACGGCGGTGACCTCGAGTAAGGAAGAACAAAGAGGGACTCATCGTCGCTTCTTGTTTCCATGATTGCATCTTCGAGAATGCAAGTTGAAAGACGAGTTGAAATCAGATCAGGAAATGCCTTTCACCGCTGTGTTAACAACAACTTGTTCGATCATCGAGTTCTTTGTGTGTACCCTGCATGCATGACACGAATAAGATGACCAGTCAATGACAAGTGCTTGGAACTACCACTCCTTCATTCCTTAGTAGCAGACGTATCTCCTTACTCACCGACAGAACAACATGTGTTGAGAATACTTATGTTCCACTATTGAGAACCAGGCTCAATCGGGGCATGAAGCGGCCATGATGTTGCCCGAATCTTCCAGGCTCTATTGTCAGCCAGTGATTTTTTTGATTTGGATAAAGCATTGACCGGGCCTCATGCATATTGGGCGCTCTTGAAACATATGCAATCAAATTACGCGGTGTATTAGATATTGGCCTAATTGTGATTTGTTGGTTCGCTGGCCATATCGAGTACCAAGCTGAATGCATCGATACGTAAATTAAGGCGCTGGGCATCGGCGTCATGAAAAGCTAATGATTCGAAATCCCGGTCTAGAGGGCCTTATCCTCGCAACCCTAGTGCAAGTAGCGTATGCACGGTGAAGTTTGCATACAGCCTTGTATGCTAGGAGACATGTTATGATGAAGATTCTCCACAAATCGGCCTAATCGTGGAACCAATAGGTAGTATGTTTACCACTAATTGCACGGAATTGGGCAAATGTCGATACGCCTTCGACTTGAGGCAGCCCATGTACGTACACTGGGCTTTCGGAGAAGGCCCCAAATGACTAAATGCATGCCTAGTTCTGCCCCAGTCTTGAGACAAGTTTGTAACCATAACTTTAGGGTGAAGTTGTTGGCTTAAGAATTTTCATTTACTTTTAGAAAGAATTGTTGAGCAATGATAGTCTCATTCATCATGGAGATAGGTATAGCTCTAACCCTAATTGCAATCACACCTGTATGAAAATAGTTGTCAAAACTCATATGGTACTTATATTTTCCCTGTAAATATGAGAAAATGTTGTATGTACACCACTCCTAGTCATGAGTAATACTACAAGGTATTTTCCTCGAATACTAACATCGGATATAGTATCCGAGGGCCATGTTGATGCTAAGTGTGCACTGCCACCCGCTGTGGTGCATGTACCGTCCACGCTAAGGGTGAAATTTGCCCTTAGTCTGTATGATGGAACCTAGTCCTTCTACCAACAATCGACCCTCTCCCGGTTGCTGATTTGTCGTAT
The DNA here is from genome assembly GCA_023625915.1 of Talaromyces sp. PB3603. Classification (NCBI taxonomy): domain Eukaryota; kingdom Fungi; phylum Ascomycota; class Eurotiomycetes; order Eurotiales; family Trichocomaceae; genus Talaromyces; species Talaromyces sp. PB3603. Next base: position 1,281,557 of record JAMAFY010000008.1, read on the forward strand.
CCATGGTCAGCCTGACATGTCTAAATTCCAAGATGGGCCGGAGTCCGACATTGATGCCAACCCCCCAACTGCAACTTTGTGATCAGCCTTAAGCGCCTTTAGGAAGGTCGGACAGCACGATTTTCAAACCTACAGTCGTATAACCGGGCTTATTGGAGAGCCATGTAGGTCGTATATCACATTTCAGTCTCAGCGGTCATTCATGTTACGGAATAGGCGTGGCACTGCTCGATGCTCATTGTGTACTGTATTTCCGTACCATGTCTGTGCCACCCTTCCGCCCTTCAATAGATACACTCATCGAATGACTGGCATACTTGCCCATTCGGGATTACAGCTTGTGACATCTTAGATTGGTGAAAATTCGGTACTGGTATCGCGCAGGATTCATGGAAGGATTCGGAACTTATGTCATTAGTGCTCGAACCAGTGTCACAAATGTTGCCAGATTTTCTCGACTTTATATACTTTACGTAGGACGATAGGGTCTAGATCAAGTCTCAATCGTCACACTATTCTCGCCACAGGCATATTAGTATCCGGTTCATGTGCACCTCCTTGAAAACCCCTCTGTTGCGTAGAAGTCCTGGGAAGTAGAATGCTACAACAAACCACACGAAATCCGAGTCAGTGGGCATGCAAAATGCACAAGGAACAACAGGCAGCCAGACCTGATGCTGATGTCGCAGCTTGTGAAAACAATGAGCTCGACTATATTGGCTTGCAATTTGGGGGATATCCTCACCTAGAACACGCTGATAAAGCTCGCCATTTCCCTTATTTCGGGGACTCGGTTGAGAGATTTGCTTCTGACTTCAACAATATTCTGGATAGAAGCGAGTACTGGAACCCGGTTGGTTGGGGAAAACCTGTACATCATGGGTCAAACTCTCACGACATTTTAAATGGTTATTCTGCAAAACAGCCACATCGTTCTCACACATGGCCCCCTTGGGAACACCAAGATTCCACGTATGGGAGCCAACTCGGTGGAGGCACTACACCTTCAGTCAGCGATTCGACTTGCTTAGAATCAAGGACCGAGATCTCTCGTACGCCCAACGAATACTCATCATGTACCAACGGATTTGTGAAGCCAAGGCAATCAAGAACGATATCAATAGAGGATAATAGACTGAGGTGCGAGAAATGCTATTGGGTCGGAAAGACTCCGTCGGAAAAAAGGTTTCCCATATTCTGTATGTTATGCTTTGCCGGTTGTTTCTAACATGAATCCTTCCAGGAAACATGACGCACGGCATCGGAAAGATTATAGATGCGAAGAGGCTGGCTGCGAGGCAAGATTCGGTACGCGAAACGATCTCGAAAGACATCGGAAGTCAGTTCATAGCAAATGCCCTCAACGTGGACCAAAGGAAACATATAAGTGTTTTGGCCGCAACTGTGCACATCCGAAGAAGGTATGGCCTAGGCTGGATAATTTCAAAGCCCATCTTCGGCATAAGCACGGTGAGCAAGATGAGGAACAATTACTCCTTCAGTATATATGCTCACGGCCTCTCTTGGAGCGACATGTCTGACTGACAATTCGGTAGATCACACGCTTGGTACAAAAAGCGACATATCGAAGAAAAAGAAGAAGAAGAAGGGAAGAAGCTACCAAACATGGATGTGACCCCAAGCAAGGTGCAATCGACAACTCTCTCTATCACTCCATCAAAGACTCTGAACAACGCATCATACAACAATCCTGGAGATTACTTTGACGACGGGCTAGACAAGTTGACTTTAAATCCAATTGGGCCTGTCCAAAATGTCAACATGCTTTCTGAAAATCTGCAGATTCTAAGTGAGCTTCCTTACAGTCCACGGAGAGCAGAAAACTCCTTAGCGCTCCATGAAGATTTGAAGCTACCAAGTCTGCCTTACATCTTCCCAGACTTTGCCCCTCAAAAAATGGACGACACGGCTCCTAGGCGAACTGGAACCCACACATCAAAAGGCACTCTGCCAGGTGTAGATCCGTTTGATCATATAGCACCGTCTACAAAGATGCTACATGTAGCAGCCAAGTTGGAAGACGGAAGCGAGCTGTCTCAAGAAGAAATCAAGATTTGCTTACTGGCTTTGAACTTGGAAGCAAAGAGGACACAGCATACACCTAAATCAATGGAGGAGCCTTCGACAAAACCATGCGTCAAAGCCACAGATGCAGAACAAGGTCCTAAACAGGAAGGTTTTGGATGTCCGTCTTGCAATAAATATTTTGATCGACCGTCTACGCTAAAGTACATCATCATTCAATCTTTCTACTCTGCACTATGAATAGGATGTGTGAGAACTAACCAATTCGTGCATAGGAAACATCGGAAACGACATGAAAAGCCATATGGCTGCACATTTCCGGGCTGCTATGGCCGATTCGGCAGTAAAGCCGATTGGAAACGTCACGAGAGTATGCAGCACTGCCATAGCCAGTTTTTCCGGTGTTCACTACCTCGTGATAAGCATCCTCAATGCGCAAAGCAATTTGCCAAACAAGAAGACTTTGTGGATCATATAAAAGTCTTTCATCCTGCTTATGCCGAGCCGGATACAATCAAACTTCAGGTCGCTGCCGGCTATATTGGAAGCAACGATGCAGAGTCCAAGTTCAGCTACTGGTGCGGATTTTGTAAGAAAATCATGACCGTGAACAAGAAAGGAGTAGATGCCCTGAATGCACGCTATGATCATATTGCTGAGCACTTTCAAAAAAGTGCGAATATCAAACGATGGGTTCCGGCCAAAGGCCACACCGAAAAGGGGGCTCAGAAGAGGAGGGATAAAAATCGGAACAAAGAAAGTAAAAGAACAGCTACATCCCGTTTGGAAGAGAACTTGCTATATAGTAATGACTACAATGGCGGGGAGAGCGCCTACGAAGAATGTCCATCAAGTGCAGATGAAACTAACGCTAACATCAAGCCGCAGCCTGACAGTTATTGTGGAAGGACCAAATCTCGCAAATTGGAACATGTAGTAAAAGAAGTCAAAGAGGAAAATTCCGTCTACTGTGTGAGTTCCGATATTTTCTACTCCCATTCTACATCAAGTCACTGATTGATATTAGTGCCGCTGCGACGGACCCCCAGCGATCATGGCCGTGCATTGCATGCTATGTTTCCATCAATTCTGTTCGAACTGTAGGTGGGAGACTTTGAAATTCATGAACTAAGCGCCTCCTTACGCCTCTCGGCAGAGTGAGGATTGGCTTGGTGACTTTGACTAAACATACATTCCTATGGGGTAAACATCTTCACTGTGAATAAGGGCATGTTCAAGGGGGACTCGTCAAGCTAGCTCTGACATCCAGTAATACATTTATGAGCTATTTGAGAAGGGAGATCCTCGAGACATTGAATTGCTGTGTTTCAGTGATTTTCAGAAATATCTTGTTATCTTGCAGCCTATATGGCTATAATCTGTTCCGGGATTTCGGAATTTAGCTTGGTAACAAAGATTTCCGGCAATATCAGTCTTTCCAGGGAAGCAATCCCTAGATTTTCCGCAGCAAAGTCCTATCCATCTTCAATCTGGCCAAAAGAGCAAAACCAGTCGATACAGCCACAGTCCCAGCAGCATAAAATATCGCCGGCTCATAAGGCCCAATCGCATTTCCCTGCGTAGCCCCGGTAGCCTGTATCAAAAACCCAGCGATAGGAGCGCCTAGAAAGTCACCCAAAGCCCATCCAGTGACAGCCATTCCGACCCCAACAGCCGCTTGACTCGGTCCCAGAAATCGACTAATAGCTGTGGGCATAGTGACGAAGAAGGCACCATTCGCGAAACCATTTAAAGCGCCAAAGAGTACAAGTAGACTGAGTGTAGATGAAAGCGGCCAGATAGCGAACGTAGTGACTGTGTTTAGCACCATTGCGGCCAGTAGCATGTTTGTGGAACCTGCTTTGTCGCACGCAATGCCTGACGCAACACGTTCGAGAGCCATAGATGCATTGAAACAGGCCACAACACCAGCTGCAGTCGAGCCGCTCAGACCTATAGACGAGGCAATATAAGGTAGAAAGAATGCTGGTACATATAGCGGAAACACACCAATAGCGCCTGCTAGGAACAGGTATGAATAAGGCAGACGTTTGAAAGCCGACAAATCAATTGAGGGTTCCGAGTAACTGGATCCTCGCTCCTTCATCAGCACTGCGGCTGGCACACCAGTTGCCAGAGACATGAACCCCATGATGTAAAAGGTCCAGGATATGCCTACCCTCTCGATGAGTAATTGGACGACAATCGCCATGACCGTGGCTCCTATGGCGCCGCCGAGTTTGACGAGACCATTTGCTGTGCCCAATCTGCTGCTGAACCATTGCACGGGCAGGTTATTCGATAGCGTATACATGATTGAACCTCCAGATCCATAGAGAACCCCAGATATGAATAGTCCTGCAAGACTGTTCACAGCAAGGCCACCAACAATATTACTAGCTACAAACAGCAACGTCCCAATCAACGCCGCCCATCGAGCCCCAATCATACGCGAAAGCCGCATGCCGACCAAAGTCAACGCAACAGTCAACGCAAGCCCCAGTGAGCCGACGAATGACAATGTGCTAGCTGATATGTTCTGAAGCGTGGTTCGAGTCAGGTTACTCTGATATATACCCCATGATCCAACCCAAGCGTTAACCCAGAAGGTCTGGATGGCGCAGGCGAAAACTACGGTCCAGCCGTAGCCGCCGTCTGGAATTGCTTCAATTGGGGCATTTGTAGACGCGAATGCGTCCTCGTCCAGCTGATGACTGATTTCAGCTGTGAGAGATTCTGGAATGGCTTGGAGTGCGATATTGTCATGTATAGATGTCTTCATGTTGTCAAGTGACGCTAACAGCAGCCCTTACGGAACCAAATCTCACTGAATCGAAGCCTTATATCGATAATTAGGCAGAAGCTCTTTTCATCAACTTTCCGGGCGATTCATTGAGGAATCCATGATGGATAAAGGATAATAAAGTGAGCAGAAGCTGAATCATGAGTCATTTATGAACCGGGGACTACATTGGGCTTAGTATATAAAGTGGGTATAATATCAAGAGTCCTTTGTGTACTAACGTAACAAGCGCTCAAATTGGGGAAGACATCGAAATCATAGCTAAGTAGGTCAAAAGCAATTCACTGGATCTAATATAGTAATTCAAGAGAGGCTTCCTGCTCAGGACCTTTCACAACCAGGAATACTCGCATGATTATAAAGCTCCAGCAATGACATTGTCTTCTGACGACTACTCAGGAGAAACGTAGAGATAATGAAGGGTAATATGATGTTCAGAGTCTATCGCATCGAACAGGTCATGCGATGAAGAATAGGAAGCCGATCAGGAACTAAAGTCTTTCACACACGGCTAGTAGCGGTAGATCTGATGGTTCGCGTATCACGAACAAATATGATTTTCGGATACCCAGGTATGAACATGGATATCTGCCATACTAATCTGGAAGTAACATCTGAGTCAGCCTTCCTCCAATTTCGCTTTCATATACACAAAATCAAGATTGAGGTATATCAGCCTTGCGTAAGTCCCACGTGGCTGATGCTGACTGATGCGGTACTATGGTTAATTTCATTCGCCAGCCTGCTCCTTCTAGGTCTACACAAAGGCATTGAGAAGATAACTCAGGATGTCGACAACGTTAAGCAGCGCCGAATAACTCCAGGGGAGAACTGTGAACAGCAGCAACAATTAAAGTCCATCAAGCGATCCTCAACTGACTGACATCAACAGACTGCTACCTCAACAGAGTGACTTTGATGGGAGAAGACAGGAACGAACTGGGAATTGGCTTCTGGCGTCAAATGAGTCTCAAAACGATGCAGCATATGTGTATTGCAACATCCGGCGGTACCAAGAACAGCGTCCTGAAGACCTTCTCTCGAGTCTGCTGAAGCAGATTATCCGAGATGTACCTTCGGTACCTGGATGCGTGAAACATTTTTACGAAATCCACGCGCGCAAAGGAACACGCCCAACCTTTAAGGAGATCTCAGATACATTTCTCTCTGGGGATGCCCTGAAGCGAAACATGTCAATGATGTTACAAGTCTTTGATATCTTTAGAGTTCTTTGGGGGTCTTTTGGGAATTTTCCGTATTTAGGGGTTCAATTCCAAGACTGTAGCAACCTATATCACTTTTCCGAACAGTCACAATGCACCATTGACCAAATCGAGAGTGGTGCTTGACGTTTAGGTAGAAATTCCATTGGCAAATGCTGAACAGCAGAGCGGACCCGAGAAACATAACCATCAATTCATACTATCTATACAAAGACACAATATCTACAACTTCGCCTCAGGCTCCCCTATCAAATCCAAAAACGCCTCATGGACTTGTTCTGTCAAATCGCTAGCCTGCAAGCTTCTTCCTTTATTCTCAAAAGCGCGTCTCGAGCAATCCCGCGTTATTGCACTTCCAGCATATGCCGCCAGAAGAAGAGTCGTAGTTGGCGACATTTTCGTTTCCTTGTCCTCAATTTCGGCTTGGACTTCATCTTTGCTCTGAGCACTAGACTTTGAAGCCTTCTCTCCCGAATCCCAAAGTCCATCGTGATATGCGGCGCGCCAAGCCATCAATGTACCCAAAGAACCTGTAAGAGTATCACCCTGTCCACCACTGCGCTTCAGTCCTCCTCTCAGATCAGAAATGATGCTCGTAACACCATTCGATATCACATCCTTGGCCCCCTTCTGAATGATGGTAACACCTCCCAGCGCCTGCGAAAGCTTCTCACAGGCTTCGGAAGCCTTGCTAAGTGCCTTCTCGTCGTCCTGATCCTGGTCCTTTGCAGTCGGCACCTGCACACCTAGCGCCTTTGCCAAACGACCAAACTCCACAACATTAGGTGTCAGGATACACTCTTTGTAACCCTTGACCAGATCAGGTTTTTCGATGACGAGCATTAAACCATCTGCGTCAAGTACAAAGGGCACGGATTTGTTGCGTGCTTCTTTCATGATTTCTATCACCACTTTTTGGGTTACCCCGTCTCTGCCTAGACCAGGTCCGATGACCAGGACGTGCAGGCGGGGGAGCATGTCGAGGATAGGGCTGGCGAGGGATGCCGGGTCTTTAGATGGGGAGTCTGAGACTGACGCTGTGCTGGGAAGTATAGGGTGGACCATTAAATTGGGGGAATATGCTTTTATGACCTGGGCAGTGTCAGATATGGAAAATGAGAACTTGTGATCAAATGCATACCGGTGCAGCTGATTTTTCACAAATGACGTGACTCTATTCCAGGCACGCGTCGTCAGATCAGTCCATCCAGTTGGTATCAAGAAGCTCACCATATCGCAACCTATATACTAGATTAGCAATCACTCGACATACTCCATTAATAGGGACATACCTAATCGTGCAGAAGCCATAGCTGAGAAATAAGGCGCTCCTGTATAACTGTCATACGAATCAGCAACCTCCTCCGGATTTGTGCGGATACACATATACATACTCGGCACTGCCGCCAATGACCGCAACTCGACCCAATTGACCTTTTACTCGTATCAGTTAAAAGTGACTAAGTCTATTGAATGATCATGTAGATACCTTTGTGGAACTTCTCCAACATCGGCGGCACCATTGTCCTCACCCGCGCAAGCAGGGTCGTGGATGGTGTCGTGATGTGTATGGGCTTTACGGGCTCCATTATGTCGTCTTGCCTAGTCTTTCCAGAGGTCAAACGAGGCTCAGAATCGTCTCTAGTAGTGCTAAGGTTGATAGATGTTCTGTGCTCGAGGGTACAGCGGGGAAATGCTAGACATCCAGGATTTATAGATCAAGCTTGCTCTGATATCAAACATGGTGGGGCCCACTGACAACCATGTGATGTCACTCACCATATCACCATTTTCTACTAGTCACACCAAGCATATGCAAGTATACTGGACAACGGCGATATCTGGATAAAGCAGCTCTGTATGATATGGTGATCGCTAACTTTAGACTAATAAATATCTGATGAAAACCTCCTCTAAGTAAACACACCCGCTGAAATGCAATTATGATATGAAAAAGATAGGTATCCGATGCAGTATATCCTTTGCCAACGCCATGAAACGCAGAAAACAATCAATAAACTTATAAAAAAAATTTGGGAAAATCACGTATGATCGTGTGTAAGCCCTGCACAGAGGATTCTAGCGCCTCGCCCGGGCTAGAGCAGTCAACTTCTGCTTTCTCTCCATTTTGGCCCTCTTTGCTTCTGCCTCGAGGCGCATATCTTCTTCGTCTTCTTTCTGGGCAGCTCGAAGAGCCGCAAACTCTTCCTTCTCCATGTCTCCGTATCCGGCCTCCATGTCAGAAGACGCGTCGGAGTAGTAGTCATCGTAATCATCGTAAAATTCGCCTTCGTCTTCTTCATCAGTTCCGAGATACTCATCACGGCGAGGAGCCCGACGGCGATCCGCATCCTTGTGTTTTGCCGGCAAGTTCGCCGTTCCCTTATATGAAGATGGAAGGACTGAACGGGATGTTCCTTTGTAGGCGTTTTCTTCAGGCTCTCGCTTCTTGACACCAACATCAGCGCCAGGCTTCCCCTCCATTTTTTTCCCTGTGTTTGGAGCCGGGCTGACACCGGGTCGCTTCGCTGAGCGGGCTGCTTCTTTCCCTTTAGCGGCAGCCTCCATACGTCGCTTCATCTCTGATTTACTAATCTTCTCCTTAGGTAAAGCTGACTGGTGCTTCAATACACCAACCTTGGGTGCCTCCTTTTGAACTGCTTTGGCTTTGGCCATCAAGTCTGCGAAAGATCCTTTTGGAGGTGGCTTCGCGGGTGCTGCCGGCGGGGTAGATTTTTTCGCAACCGCAGGCCGAACAGGCAGTGGCGCTTTGGGTCGTGCCTTCACATCACTACCATTTGTTGTGGACGATGGCTTTTCTGGTCGTCGAAGCGGCTCCTCGGCTTTCCGTTTGATTCCTGCTGTCGTACTACTGCTGATAGGTCGGTTAGATGTAGGTGCTGACGATGTCAAGCTTCTAGATTCGGATTTGGTGACTGTAGCGGAGGTAGTGGAAGTGCTCGGTCGCGGGGTAGTTTTCGGAAGTGAGGTTGGTGTTCCCGTCTCGATGGACGAGAGGACCGAGCTGAGGAACTATCGGTTGTCAGTTGTGTTTGATAGGTGATTGAGCGAACCATACATACACTCATGATGATATGCCGTTTTTGAAGATGTTCCAGACGAATGAGAAAGAACAGGGACGTGTCTGAGTAAAGTAGCCAGTCGTTTGTTGTCTTTGTTCAGCGCCACCAGATACCAAGAGCGAACTTCATGATGTTTGTTGAACGTAGAAGTAAGACTCAAAAGACCCACTACGGGGCACAGATGTGGTGAATGGATTCAGCAGTCGGAATTCGGATGCTCTTTACAGCTGCGAATCGTTGCAGAGTACTGCCCAAGCTGTCGTTCAGGTTGAGGAGAGGGAAAATCAGGAGGCGCAGAGGATCTCATTGATAAAGCGACTGAGCCAAGTGACCTTTCTAGAACAGTGATCACGTGGTTCCGGCTTGGAAAGAAACACCCGACCCGAGTTCGGCAGGCGGTGAGCGGCAGTCAAGCCACACTTGCCAGACTCGCTTACGGCAAGTCCACCAGCCACAGCCGCACTTTTTCTTTTGTGGGCAGACACAGACCTGCTCCTTCCATCTTGAACTTCTATCACGCTCAATTCACTCACCACCTCGAACTTGACGTTTCAGTCTCCGCCCAACTTGCGGTTAAATCGATTGACTCTCCTGTTCGTTTCATAACGCATCAACTTGTATGCTTTTATCCCTGCTGTTGTCAACAATCCAAAGTACCATCTTGCTGATAAAAAATTTGTCACAACAGAAAACAACAAAATGAAGCACTTAGCGGCCTACCTCCTCCTCGGCCTTGCTGGCAACGCTTCTCCTTCCGCCTCCGACATCAAGAGCGTTCTTGAGTCTGTTGGTATCGACGCCGATGAGGAGCGTCTCGAGAAGCTCCTTTCCGAGCTCGAGGGCAAGGACATCCAGGAGGTTAGTTTTGGTGCTACAACTTAAGAACGAGTTGATTGCTAACGAAAGGTACAGTTGATTGCTGAGGGTTCCTCCAAGCTCGCCTCCGTCCCCAGCGGTGGTGCTGGAGGTGCTCCTGCTGCTGGTGGTGCCGCCGCCGGTGGTGCTGCTGCTGCCGAAGAGAAGGCCGAAGAGAAGGAGGAGGAGAAGGAGGAGTCCGACGAGGACATGGGATTCGGTCTCTTCGACTAAATGCAATAACCTCAAGACGTCGAACGAATCAACAAAAACAAAAAGGAAAGGAGATGGCAATCTGGAAATTAAGGTCTGAGGTTATGGACGACTTCAAGTGTTTATGGCGGAGTTTATTCTTTTCCTACAAGTTACATCTATGATGCGTTACGATACTATGTATGTTGAGCGCTAGGTCTCAAATCTGAAATCCAGTTGTCAACCAAATCTTCCAGTAACTTGAAATAAATGCCAGTAAACGGAATACAAAGCATGGAAAGTCACTAAAACTGACCAATCATCAATGAGGAGTCGATTGGCAGCATGTATCATGCTGAAATGCCAATAGAAGATAATGTCCCAAAATGGCTAGCGTAGGGCTAGGGCTTATAACCTAAAGCGGTCGCTTAGGCGAATATCCACCCTTCAAACTCGAACGACTCGCGAGAGCCGACCGCCCGTCCCGCCCTCAATTCAGATCCTTTAGCGACCACGACAACATTTTTCCCCCTGGCTTTTCGAGACCGTGAACGTCGAAAAGCTACCTGAGGAAAATCCATAATCGACAAGATGGCTGATCAGGAATACGTAAGTTATTTCTCTGCCTGTCTTATGACAAATGGCAATTATTCGACGGTGAAGTGCTAGGTCTGCGAAGGTCGCATGCTAACGATGATTCTACAGAACGCCGAGGAGGCTGCCGGTACGTTATACAATATGTCTGCAATTCTATTCGTCTTATCGAGATCTACGAGTTTTATTTTCGAAGATGCATGGAGACACGGGTCGATAAACGATGGATGAACGACACAATGGATGCACAAAGATCAATGGAAAAGGGCAACCGCTGACGAACGTTACTACAGAGTTGAAGAAGAAGAGACAGTTCCGCAAGTTTTCCTACCGCGGCATCGAGCTCGAGCAGTACGTTTTCGTCTCCGGCGCACCACTAGATGGAATTCAGTTGGACCGAATTGACAGGTGTATAGACTCCTCGACCTTTCCTCTGAGGAACTCCGTGATGTCGTTCACGCCCGTGCTCGCCGTCGTTTCAACCGCGGCTTGAAGCGCAAGCCCATGGGTCTCATCAAGAAGCTCCGCAAGTCCAAGCAGGAGGCCAAGCCCAACGAGAAGCCCGACCTCGTCAAGACACACCTCCGTGACATGATTGTTGTGCCCGAGATGATTGGATCCGTCATCGGTATCTACTCTGGAAAGGAATTCAACCAGGTTGAGATTAAGCCCGAGATGGTTGGCCACTACCTTGGAGAATTCTCCATCTCATAGTACGTTTCTCTCTCTGGCAAACAAGCGATGGGGGGAAAACTAACGATGAACAGCAAACCCGTCAAGCACGGTAGACCCGGTATTGGTGCCACTCACTCCTCCCGTTTCATTCCCCTCAAGTAAACGTATTGCTGCGTCTGCTTTCCTCAACAACAAAAAACAAAACACCAGAGAAAATTCACGCTATGCTATCATCGACCTTGGTTTTCATTTGTTCTGGAACCGGGAATGGGAACGCGGGTTGATCGGTTTGGCTTTTCTTTTTAATTTATTCCATGTCAAATACTGCGTGAATGAATGGGCTTGATTGATGCATGAGATTATGATTGTATATGAGCTGAGCTAAAACCGACACAATCGTAGTAGTAAAGCATATATTTACGATATGGTACCTTTCTTTGCAGGAAGAAGACTAGAGCATTACCACGTATTCCTCTTCTCCCGTTCTATAGTTTCCTTAACGATCTGCTCCATCTTCTTCGAGTGCACCTCAATATGCTTGTGCCTGTGCTCCCCAAGCATTCCAGCGTCACGCAGATCCTCAGTCACCCACACAATGTGATTCATTACTCTTTCCTTCAACGTAGGATTGGGCCATACAACCTCACCCATCTTCTTCCGGGTGTCCGACAAATTCTCGCCTTGCACATTGCCATATAGCATCCAATTCAAAACCATCCAGGCATAGAACAGCGGCCTAATCTTGTGAATGTCGAATGGTGTGTCGAAGTTTTTGGGGTCGCCCTGCAATCCCATGACTTTGTCGGCATAGAGCAGATGGCAGAAGAACTCAAACGCGTGTTCACGACGCATCGGATGGCCCTCATCCGGATACTGCGCCGGATCAGCTCGAAAGTGTCGAATTGCCGCGTCCACTGCAGACATTTTGAAGAGTTGGTTCTGGGCTTTGCAGAGCATCATTTCCGTCCTTATTGCTGCGAGCGGCTGCTGTTGCGGGTTTACTGCGTCCCAATCTGTCTTTTCAGACAGTTGGCGAATCATGTTGGTCAGTCTCCAAGCTGAGGCGAAGCTGCCGTCACCTCTTTTAACGGCATTGTCAATGTCGGAGTTGGTGCTTTGTTCTAGCTCGCCGCGTTTTTTGACGTCTTCTGGTTGTATGGTTTCCAATTCATGCAGACATCGCGTACATTGGCAGCCGAACCTGTACCGCTCCTCAAGCTCGCGACGGCGTGTGCTCACGGAGAAGGTAATGTCGACATAAGGAATGAATATTTGCTCATCCTTTGCGATTGGCCGTATTGCTCTGACGTAGAACTTGCCTTCGTCGAAGGAGTAGCTTGCGTTGGGATCACAGCTGTGGTTGAACCTTGCGGCGCCGGGATGCAGATATACACCTCGTTGTCTGCCAAAAGCGCTTGTCAATGTGAATGAATTTGCATTCAACTACAATTGTCTCAGCCTTAATTACTATGTGGCAGTCTCCAAGATGGCTCACCTTTCCAAAGAGCTGTTTCATCCAGTCTGGATTCACATCCTGGAAGTTGCCATACTCCATCACAGCTTTGCTCATCAAAGCATGATCCTTGGCCTCTTGACTTTCGCCCTCGTAGATATCGAAACAGGTCAGGCTTTGAAACTCATCCCAGACTTCTTTGGAGATCTTGTCATTCCTCCAGCACAGAAGTATCCTCAGGATAGCTCTGACGGGGAGCGGCAGGATCCTGGGATGCAGCTTTGCATAAATGGCACATTCCAATGAATGGCCAGCTTTCCAATCTTTTCGTTGACAGGTCTGTTCACTCTTAGTTTTGGATCACTATGATTTTTTGAAGCAAGGAAGAAAAAGAATACCTTATCACAGTAAGAAACCACCTTGCACCGCACACAAGCCTTGACCAATCCCGGTTTCCTATTATCAATAGCCCCGCCTTGACCGATATCATAACATCCAGAGCATATACTTTGCAATTGCTTCTCCTCCACGAGCGCAATCGGTGGGGTCCCCAGAACTAGAATGTCTTCGCTCTTTTTGATGTCGGTTGTTGCGAACACACCGAGACCGATGCCGATGCCGTTTTGCTCGGCGGGACGGACTTCGGTGCATGCTGAGTTCGCTGTTGATGCTTCCATTCTGATATAGAGTAGTGGTAAGAAAGTGTGACGTCGTCGACATAAAAAGCAGAACAAATTGTGTGAGATAGAAGTTCCCTTTATCGATAAGCGGTCTACTAACTCGACGCGTAAATTGCTTCGCAGACGCGTCACATGTACGCAAAAAACGGTCATGTGTCTCATTCTGATTTATCACTCGAGTCTTGTAAACATTAGATTTGTGATGAAATTGTGTTGTTAAATGAATATTGTTGTTGTAACAATCATGCATGGGTTTTGACGTGCAAACCCTAACCTACTCAATTCGGACATGAATAACTTCCTCGAAACTGTATCCAAGAACCATAGAACTCTCAAGTCAGAGATACTTACTTCATTACTACTCCAATACTATTTGGACATATCTTCCGTGTTAGTCTGTCATGCCGTGTCATTCGGAAAGCATTCCCAGCTCAACGTTGCCTCATCTCGTATGCGATGGCAAAGATAGGTACTTTTCCTCGTGCCAGACATCTCCCTGAAAATCCCCCAATGCAGCTCGACATATATGCAAGAGACTATTCATTCCATTCCAAATAAAGAGTCAACATGGAGCTCAAATGCCTCCTCCTCCTGGCGGCCAGCAACATACTCTCCAACGGTAAACGACCAGCCCTCCCCTCGAACAATGCACCATGATCTAAAACATGAATACAGCAAAAGCCGCAGAGACATCAACCCAATCCGAAGCCGACGCCCTCCCGGACGCTGTCACGGACGGCCTCGAAATCTCGTCCACTTACACTGGCGACCTAATCCTTCCGGCCGTCACCACCGTGGTCGGAAACATCACCTACAGCGGTCCTGATCTGATCAATTTCTCGGCTCCGGTATTGTCAGTTGTAGTGGGCACGGTCAATTTGACGGGCGCCTTAAAATTGTACGTTCACTAATCCTCGATTCGAGTGTAATGATATGGTGGTACTGACACTAGGAGATTGTCGATGCCGGCCATTGAGCAAATCACGGAGGCGCTCATCGTCGAGACGAGTGGTACTTCGTTCGACTGTACGCCGTTTCATGAATTACAGCGCGACGGGATTGTGGATGGACAATTTACGTGCGCTGTCTGAGATCTTGAATCTATTTATATACGAGTAAAAATAAACGAGCCGCATCAATTGAGGGATCCATCCGGCGGGGCCCCGGAGAGGATTACTACATTAGTTTGATGTTACTCTACTTTAGCTCTCTCCATAGTCGCCCTTGAATATTCCTTTTTATCTCTCAATCTAGAATCAACCGGGAGTATCAATACAATCCCCAAGTACCAACCAAATACCTGGCTAGGAACAGACAAAATGGAGAAACGAACCTGTACCCGCGAAAAAACCATCTGCTCCATCACCTCCTTTTATCGTCTACTAACCCAACTTCCCTACATTCCATCCGACAAACTCATGCTCCCCCCTTCGACAGGCTGGCCCGTCAGCATAGAAGGAGAAGAGGAAGAAAGAGGATTCGGCATAAAGGCCACCGAACTGCGCAACCGCGGCAAAAACGAGGCCGTGGTCGACATCCTGCGCCACCTGCCCTATCTAGATCAAGCTTTATACGGGGAACGCTGGACACTAGCCGACAATACGCTACACATCAACTATGCGCGCGGACAATTGTATGCCAATTTCTTGGAACGGGATACTGCCATCTTACCCTTGCCGGGACATATCATCTGGCTCACGGAGGGGTGGGAGCGCGCTGGTGTTTATTTACTTCTCAACACGGAGACGTGGGAGATCATTGAGTATACTCTACTCGGTGAATCTATCGAAATCTCTTACGACGCTTATGAATCGTTGCCGGTCGAGCAGAAGTGGACGGCGTATAGCGCCATGCCAGCCGACGAGTATTTCGAGTTGTGGTGGTGGAGGCATGCGACGCTGCAGTTTGCGTTGGTTGTGGATGGGGATGTGTTTAGAGGGACGGGCGAGTGGTACTTTAAGGATCCGAGATACTTGTATGATGAGAGTTTTGTGCAGAATGAACCAACTGAAGAGGAGGAAGAGGAGGCGGGAGAGGATGAGGCTTATGTCCCTGATGATGAAGATGAAGGATCCGATATGGATACCGATGACACGGAGGAAGAAGAAGAAGAAGAAGAAGAGATGGAAGACATTCAACAGGAACTCCAATCTCTCTCCTTGGACCAAGCTCCGCCGACAGTCCCAACAGATCAAAGTATAGAGGTTACAACGACTCCCAAATGTCAAAAAAGCTTCCTCCACAAATTCGCCAAAATCCTCGTCCCGGAACCCTTCAATAAAAACCCGCGCGCAGACTTCACAGACCCATACGCATCAGCCGAGCGCGAAAAAATGAAACAACTCGTCGCCATCCTTGTTTCGCACGGCTGGCCCGTTCCAGAGTACGAATATCGCGTTTCAGGGCGATACATCACGACCGACCCCAAATCCTGGGAACTAGATCTCACCAATTTCAGGAGAGAGGAGTGTCTAGAAGCACTGCGACAATGGACTGTGGACCGACATGAACAGCAAAGTGCTGAGTGGCGCGCAGCCGAAGAAGAAGAAGAAAACGCTCAACGGAAAGACAAAGTGGACTCGATCGCGCGTAACCTCGAGAGCTGGATTCTGATACCTGCCCTGATAGGGGATGAGATTGACGAAAGCATCATTCCCGAGGTAGTGTTGGCGTTGGTGGAACTCGATGAAGTAGAGCCCGTACCAGACGAGGTGATACTCGAGACGAAAATCCACAAAGTCCTACAAGAAATCGTGGATTGTCCGCCCATGAAAGAGAGAGAGGATTATCGCGAGATATGCGACAAAGCCAGCCAGTTCCTACTGAGATGGAGAGAAACTCTGGCTGAGCACATGCAAACGACTTCTGAAAATCAGGACCAGGATGGGAGCAGTGGAGATTAACAATAAATTCCTTTCCTTCTTTCTTTCTTCTTTTGAGAATGTTGATGGTATAAACATTATAAACGAGATTTTAACAGATAGAGACAAATCAGAAACGCAAGTAAACTAATTTTTACATCATTTTACCACCTGCAAAATCAGACCAGCTTCGTACCTCGGAAGGAATGCCCTCTTCCCGGGGGAGTTTTTCGTTCATGCATTGAGCAAAGAGGACGGCAGTCTGTATCACATTAGTAAGCATACTTTGAAATTATAGAAAGGCGGAGATTACCTTTGGCTCCATGAATAACGGCACACCGAAGTCAACAGCGTTACGACGCATGACATAGTCCTCGTCCAACAAGGTCTTGCCCCGGTGCTTAGCCAGATTGAACACACCACGAATATCGTACTTCTGGAACACTTCACGGAGAGCACGCTTGTCTTCCTTGGGGAATTCAATCACCTCAATGCTGATTGGAGTCTTGGCTCGGCTCTCCAATGCAGCCTTGACTTCAGGGCTGGCGGCATAGAGCTTGTAGTTCAGGGGTTGCAAGTAATCCACAATCTGGGACAGAGAGTCGACGTAGTCACCACCGAATAAAAGACCCTCGCCGAGTTGGGGAAGACGGAAATTCATGGTGGATTGCAGGGAAGCCCAGTAGGCTTCGACGAGATCTTTGCCGAAACAAGCGATTTCACCGGTACTCGCCATCTCGACGCCCAAGAAGGGATCGGCACCGGCAAGACGGGTCCAGGAGAATTGAGGCACTTTGGTAGCGACATAATCACGCTTGGTGGTCATGAGGTCAACGGGTTCTGGAACGTCGCGGCCCACGAGAGCCTTGGTGGCGACGTCGATGAAGTTGGTACCGAGGACTTTGCTGACGAAGGGGAAGGAACGGGAAGCACGCAAGTTACATTCGATGACCTTCAACAATGGCTCGCCACCTTCGGGGTTCTCAGCCTTGATGATTTGCATGTTGAAGGGACCAGTGATGTTCCAAGCCTTGGCAACCTTTTCGGCAATGCCCTTGACGCGGTCCATGACGGGCTGCTCGAGAGATGTGGGGGGTAGGACGAGAGTGGCATCACCGGAGTGGACACCGGCGTTTTCGACGTGCTCACTAACGGCATGGAGGATCAACTTTCCGTTGGAACCAACGGCATCAACATCGATTTCTTGAGCACCCTCAATGAACTTGGTGATGACGACGGGGTGGTCAGGAGACACGGAACTAGCGTTGAGAAGCTTCTCCTTCAGCTCGTCCTGGCTGTAGATGACGCTCATGGCAGCACCGGACAGAACGTAACTGGGACGGACAAGAACAGGGTAGCCAACGGTATCGGCGAACTTCTCAGCTTCGGCGACAGAGGTAAGCTCCTTCCAGGCGGGTTGGTCAACACCAATGCTGTCCAGAATCTGAGAGAATTTGTGACGATCCTCAGCCTTGTCAATGTCAGCGGGGTCGGTACCGAGCACGTGGGCGCCGCCCTTTTCTTGCAAGCGAAGAGCAATGTTCTGAGGCAATTGGCCACCGACAGAGACGACAACGCCGCTGGCGTTCTCCAACTCATAGATATCCATGACACGCTCGTAGCTGAGTTCCTCAAAGTAGAGCTTGTCGGCCGTGTCGAAATCGGTAGAGTAGGTCTCGGGATTGTAGTTGATCATGACAGTCTTCTTGCCCATCTGTCTCAGAGACAAGGTAGCGTTGACAGCACACCAATCGAACTCGACGGAGCTACCAATACGGTAGACACCGCTACCGAGAATGATAGTGCCGTGGTCATCAAAGGTGACGTCGTGAGAAGACGCGTTGTAGGTAGTGTAGAGGTAGTTGGTGTCGGCAGGAAATTCGGCAGCAAGCGTATCAATCTTCTTGACCCAGGGACGGATTCCGAAGCTCAATCGGCGAGCGCGAACGTCATCCTCGGCAGATCCAACGCACAAGGCAATCTGCTTGTCGGAGAAACCGAGCTTCTTGGCCTTGGTGAGAATCTCCTTCTTGAGACCGAAGAGGCTGCCGATTTCCTTGAGCTCATTCTGGCAGTCGACGATGTTCTGAAGCTTGTACAAGAACCACTTGTCGATCTTGGTCAGATCGTGGACCTTTTCAACGGAGTAGTTCTCGTGAAGCATAGCCTGACCGACGGCTAACCATCGGCGGTCAGTCGGGTTACGGAGAGTCTCGTCAAGATCCTCAAAGTGGTCACCTTGGAAACCAACGAATCGGGGGTCAACCTGACGGATGGCCTTC
This sequence comes from Talaromyces sp. PB3603, assembly GCA_023625915.1. NCBI lineage: Eukaryota > Fungi > Ascomycota > Eurotiomycetes > Eurotiales > Trichocomaceae > Talaromyces > Talaromyces sp. PB3603. The sequence goes on from JAMAFY010000008.1 coordinate 1,300,304, forward strand.
TGGAAGGATTCTTCGAAAGTACGACCGATAGCCATAACCTCACCGACCGATTTCATGGCACTACCGATGTCACGCTTGACGTGCTGGAACTTGCTCAGATCCCATCGAGGGATCTTGGTGACAATGTAATCCAAACTGGGTTCGAAGTTGGCAGTGGTCGTCTTGGTAACGGCGTTGGGCAATTCGGGAAGAGAGTGTCCCAAACCAATCTTGGCCGCAGTGTATGCCAAGGGGTAACCGGTAGCCTTGGAGGCCAAAGCGGAAGAACGAGACAAACGAGCATTGACCTCAATGACGCGGTAGTCGAGACCATCGGGTTGCAAAGCGTACTGGACGTTGCACTCTCCCACGACGCCAAGATGGCGGACAATCTTGATCGCAGCGGTACGCAGCATGTGGTATTCTTCGTCGGAGAGGGTCTGACTAGGAGCAACGACGATACTGTCACCAGTGTGAATTCCGAGAGGGTCAAAGTTCTCCATGTTGCAAACGGTAATACAGTTGTTCTTTGCATCGCGAACGACCTCATATTCGACCTCTTTCCAACCCTTGAGGGACTTCTCGACCAAAATCTGGGGCGCAAGACTGAGCGAACGGGAGGACAAGTTCTTCAATTCCTCGCTGTTGTTGGCGAAGCCAGAACCGAGACCGCCCAAAGCATAAGCAGATCGAACAATGATGGGGTATCCAATCTGGTCGGCAGCTTCCAGAGCTTCATCGACAGTGTTGCAAGCGATCGACTCCGCAATGGGGATGCTGATCTCGTTCAAGGCCTTGGCGAACAAGTCACGATCCTCGCTGGTCTCCAAAGTGCGGACGCTAGTTCCCAAAACTCGGACACCGTATCGCTCAAAGATACCCATGCGATTCATCTGCACACCCAAGTTGAGAGCGGTCTGACCGCCGAAACTGAGGAAAATACCATCGGGCTGCTCGCGCTCGATGACGTGAGTCACATATTCGGGGGTAACTGGGAGATAGTACACTTCGTCGGCCAACTTGTGGTCGGTCTGGATGGTTGCAATGTTGGGGTTGATCAGCACGGACTTGACGCCGGCCTCTTTGAGAGCTTTAAGAGCTTGGGAGCCTACCCGAAATTAGCACGTTACAAGATTCTAACAATCTTTCGTTACTCACCAGAGTAATCAAACTCTCCGGCCTGTCCAATACTCAGACCTCCACTACCGATGACGAGCACCTTCTTGACATCAACCAGATCAGGCGACGAGTTCACCGCTCCGCTGGCCAGGTAGGATTCTGCAGACGGAGGTGCCTCCGTAGCCAGTCTGTGCAGGCAACTGGAGAACAATCGCAGTTGTTGTGAACGCAGAGAGGAGGCATGAAGGGCATTTTGTTTCAGGCGGAGGGCAGCTGAGGTGACGGAGCGGGAGGCGGTAGGGATCTTGGTTGAGAAGGAGCGGAGAGAGGCTGCGCGGGAGGAGTCAAGAAGACATCGCTGTCGAAGGATGGAGGCTGCCTGCTGCCCGCAGCGAGCAGAGAGAGCCATTGCGCAATGCGCAGCTATTGGTTTTGATTCAATTAGTCCTCTTCTTGTATGGTCAATTGAGTGTCAGAGGGTGACTCGTGACTCGATAGTCTGCGGACAACACGATCTCGGTCCAATTGACTCAATCCAACGAGGAATGCGAAGTTCTTCTATAAAAGAGTGAGAGACTTACAATAAATCCAAGGTATGAGTCAGACGGTCTTTGCCAAGTGAAGGGAAAAGAGAAAAGATCAAAGACGGCTTTCTGGTACTGATAGGTCGCAGTAAATAGCAGAGTCAGAAAAGAAGAGAAAAAACGGCGCGATGTGATTCGATCCGCGCCTCCGATAAGAACTCCGGTGTGCGGACCCTAAACCCAAAGAAAAAATTGCTGGGATTGATTTTTCTTTTTTTTTTTTTTTCCCTTCTTCTTCTCTCTTTCTCTCTCCGCTTCACGCCAGTTGAGTGTGACTCAATGCCTCGCGATGACGAGTTGGCTTGGTCTATCGGAATGTTAGTGTGGTTGGTTTTGTATATTATTATTTTTTTTTTTTTTCTGAATTTACTTTATCTTCTTAGAGAATTGTGTGAAGCTCTTTCTTTTTTATTTTTGGGGCTTCGTTGAGTTTTGTCGACAGTACCTCTCTCTCCCGTGTCTCAACCAAGGTCCACACGCTCACCATTCAGACACATCCTACATCTGTTCACATGTTACGCATCGAGACAGAGATAGAGTCCCCACGAGTTCTTGAAATGTAATGTAATGGCGTTACTGCATCGATAATTAATATGGAGAAGTAAGTGAGCAATCGGAATGTCTCCGCTTTTGCATCCTTGGGTGAGGGTTCCGAGGCCTGGATCAGTCATTACTCTACTAGTACCTTCTCAGGCGCGGTTTCTGCCCCCACGACATTTCCAGCAAGCTGCAGACTCTACTATCTTTCCACTTATTCCACTCCAACCCGTCCGTCAAGTGTAGACCATGGCCCTTTCTCCTGTGGCTTGTCGTTCCGTTTCACTCTGGCTTTGCGAGGAGGCTGAACTTCCGTCGTCCAAATATCGCTCTCGTGCTGAGCCGCATTCTCTTTGGCCTCGTTGCTGAAGCCTTGGTCTTGATGCAGGATATTGTAAATTTGTTGCAGCTGCTCCGAAGCCGTGTCTGCCATCTCAGCTCCGTGCTCGATTCTTTGTTGTACATAATCGCTCTCACTAGACCGGGCGGCCTCGGCAGCAAAGGCCCAGGCTTGAGCGCGTTCCACAACGTCATCCGCCTTTCCTGCTGGGTGATCCTGCCGTACTCCAGCTGAGGTAGTGGTTGTGATGTGTCTGAATTTTGGCTGGCGTGCTAGGACAGGATATTCAGGTAACAAATGGCTTTCCTGACTCAATCGATCCACAGTATGTTTGAGGTTGCTTCTTTCTTTCGCCAACATGCCGGCCAAGTATGAGCGCTGTAGAGCCAGTGATTTCTGGTATCTGGACGCGAGCAGAATGGACTCGGACGCGGTCCGAAAAACATCCACCGAACCCCCTTCCTCCGCATTTTCGTTTGTGCTTGCGACGTGGGAAGGTTCCTGAGCGGAAGGTGTGTTTGGTCCCATCGGCGTAGCTTTGGACGGCTGAGACAGACTCGAAAGCGCGTCAAGCAAGGACTGTCGCGCTTTCACGTATGTAGAATATTGTTCTTGGATTCGGTTTCTGTATTCGGCGGCTGCGAGCTGCGACGTTTCATCGCTGTCGGTTGTGCCATTATCATACTGCAGCGGGCTCAAAGTATCATCCTCCGTACCGGTGATGGTCAATCTATCTTCAACCCATTGTACAAGCTCATCGCGTGTCCTCTGCAGCGCGCGAATGCTGGAATCAGCAGTGTTACTAGTAGAATGAGTCGAAGCCTGTAAATCTTGCACTTGTTTGAGCAGATGCTTTTCCCGAGCCAGCTTCGCCTTGGCTCGGACCACAGTCTTCTCCAGTTTCGACATGAGTGCTTGCACATGATCGCTCGACCCATTTATCGCTTGATCTGCGTGCCCCATCACGATTTCGTCCAAATCGGGATGATGTCTTGAGCTGTCTTGTGCCGTTGGCGGTACAGACGTCGCAGCCCATTCTTTCAGGTGTATGTCAAATAGCTGCAGCTTCTCATATCGACGGCGTTCACGGAGTAGGTCCACGTAGTGATCCAGAGTCTCTATGCTGGATGTACTATGGACAGGCCTTGAGTCGACAGCTCGTCGGGACGCAATTCGATCGAATAGGTCATTGTATTCGCGTTTCACGGCAACATTTTCCTGCAATGCTTTCATATATTCCTTTCGCACGCCGGTCAGCTCGGGCGGTATCCGTTTGACCTCGGCGTTTGCTTGACTGGGGACGACGAGGGAGAGATGCAAGGCGGACCCGGTGACATAGTTGTGGTCGATGTCATCATTGCCATCTGAGACAACGTGAGATTGCAGCTGAAGGGTCAAGGCCTGGCGAATACGGAGAACTTCCTGACGAGATCGAATATAGGCAGCTAACGGTCTGGCAGACGGGGGAACGCTGTCGTCCACCTGAGTCATGTTGACGCTTGCCACCTCTCCTGCAGCGTCTCCAGCTTGTTGTCGACTGACTGCGGATGATTGTGATGGACTTTCCTCTTCCAGTTAGTGAAGTGACTGGGCGGGCGACTTCTGGCTTATGTAATTGTCAGCACGTGACCAACCTACCCCGTCTCGTCCAACAAAGACAGATTATGTAATACGTAATAGACGCATAAGTTAGCGGGCAAAGTAAGTTAGGTTTTGGATCTCGAATCCTTTAATTTAAATCTGATTGTGTATCTCGATGCATCTCTGAACTAAGCGTGCTTGTGGCGGCGAGGCGTTCGGGGACTGCTTGATCATCCAGTATGCACTATGCAGTCCGTAGTGCGACTGCGACGTCCATAGTAGAGAAAAGGAGAACCTGTACCCATGGGGAGGAAGCAGTTGCCGCTGGATCGGCCTGGATGAAGTTGGAAAAAGAGATTGCGATGCCAACCGTTTCTTATCTCTTTGATCGGCTGATTGGATAGAAGCGGTCGATGTCCTTGATCAAAATACCGGTTTTACTTGATGGTGCCAGGTTTTACTGCAGTTCTAGTATCTACTATGGAATAGGATCAATAGTAGGCTTCCAAGATAGTAACTATCATACGCGGTCCAAACGTGCCAGCGGATGCCGGATAAGGTTTGCGATTCATGATTTTTCTCCGGTTCGCTGCTTCTGATTGGCCTCGATCAAATCCATTGCCGTTTTGAGCCCATGCTTTGACGGTACTGGCCAGGAACGGCCATCTGATTGGCCAATTCCACGGCCTGTCAGCTTTTTTCTTGAAACAAATCGGGGCATACTACTACTATGTACGTACTAGATAGTAGTATGTAGTATGTACATAGCAGTTAGTACTTAGGCTGTCTGTTCGTGGTCAGACGCATCCCATCCAAAGGAACCGTCATTACTAGCAGATGTCGAGAGCCGATCAAGTACTGTAATTTCGCGTCGCACGAATACGAATCTGTAGACACTGTACAGCTAGCACACACTATTGAATCTGCCGTCCTCTGCTATGGCAGGATGCACGTGTACGTGTTATTTACACACTACTACGTAGTATGTACTGCATAACTAATACATACTATGTACGTAGTAACCAAGTTCCGCATGTTAAAATTAACGGAGCAGTATTTAGTAACTTAGTTCGAGTGGTCGTCGCAGCCCGGGAAAGCCGCCAGTCCCGAGGCCAATCAGCTGCCCACCTTCCCACCGCAGCCACACCCCACCAGCCCATCGTGAAGCAGGATTCATTCAGCCAGCTCACAGGACTGACCGTCAATCTCTTTTGATTATGTTTCTTTCCTCTAATCTACATTAGTTATATAGCTTATTCTCTCTCTCCCTCTCTCTCCGTCCATTCCATCTCCTGTCATTCTGTTCCTCTGTCGTTTCATCTATATTGTCTGTCACACTGTCTAGTGTCTACCGCTTCCGATCGACCCAGCCTGTTGGAACGCCGCATCGGGATCGTGCAGATCTAACTGCTCCGAGAAGCTCACATTCCGATTGCGTCGCTCCATGATAGCAGGAAATCGAGCATAATTATTGCCATCTCACGGTCTCTTGCATGTTCGACGTAACATCGTTACTCGATCAGCTCATAGCCGACTGAACCTTCCAACTCCCGATTGTTGACATACACGGCGCAGACATGGCCGCCATTACCGAACGTTTTCAAGGCTTACGCCGTCCCGGCGCTTCGCTTCTCAAAAAGAATCTCCCGTCGCGACCAGACGAGCCAGTCCTTGCACGCAAAGCTGTGCCCCCACCCAAAGTGGTAGTCAATCAGCCTGTGACTGTGACTTCGCCGACGGCGTCGAGCACTGCCAGCACAACCCCAGTACAATCACAAGCGCAGCTCAAAGGCCTCCCACCAACTCCGTCTCCTTCACATCCTGCGCCAACCTCGTCATTGCCGCCTACTCCGTCTGCTTCATCTGTTTCGTCGCCTGCTGCCGTTGCGACGACTATTCCTGCGCCTTCACCTCAATTCCAGTCGCAGTCGCAACCGCAATCCCCTCCACAGGTACAAGGACAACCACATTCCCAATCCGCACGCCCTCCACGAACCACATCCCTCAACACTCCTCAAAATCACAACTATCACAACCGCCGCCCCCCTCAACACCGGCAAATAACAAACCTCCAACCAAACCAACCCCGACCCAACCTCAGCCCTAATGGACCTGGACCGCACACTAAACGACCCGTCAGCGACGTCCCCTCAATCTCGCATTTCATCCCCGACCCTGAGCCAGAAACAGGACTCCCGGACGCGGAGCAAGAACCAGATCTGATCCTAGACAACCAATCCAGCAACTCCAGCGGCAAGACGCCATCCACAAATAGCAACAGCAGTAGCAACCACAGCATCTCCCCCGGCCTGAAACAATTTCCTGATGGGTATATCCCACCTATCCCCGAACCAATGGTCATCCCGCCATTGACGAATGTGCATTACGGCTGTTTTCAGTCCCATGCTACGATGCCTGCGACGAGTAACGTGTGGTATGCGACGGCGTGCATGACCTGCAAGAAAGTAGATCAAGAGGTCAGGCATCGCTGTACGTTTTGTTGCATGCGGATTTGTGCGGGGTGCTACGAAGAGTTGAAGAAGTGCAAGAATAGGGATTTGACACAGTTGATGGGCAGTATTGCTTGATCCCGGTTTCCTTCTTGACCTGGTTACTCTCTTTCATCTGTTCGACTTGGGTTGTGCGATTGGGCGTTATATGCTCTAGATGTGTTGTGGTTTCCGGACGTCTCCTGCCTTGTTTTCATCATAATTTCTACACCATTCGACGCGACACGTTTGTTATACCTTTTCACTGCAATACGTTCACGTTATCGTTAACGTGTACACCGTTGATCCATTTCGGGTTTCTTTTCTGCTATCATGGAATATACCCCGGGCCCTGTTTCGTCATTTTATCGTTTGCATATCAAGCATAATTATCACGGTCTCCACTGCGCACACGTATATATGCAGTAAGACATCAATGGGTATATCTAATCTTTATAATACATACATCGTAAATCATTATTTTTTTTTTTTCGGGATTTAATCATGATCCTCCTCGGTAATACCAGGACAACCCTCCATCTGCGCAGAATCGTATCGATATTTGCACCAAAAACAATACCAATACTGTTCGCGCATATACATCACCAGCCTGGACAACTTCTCCGAACTGGGTAGCGCATGAAACTCGTTCAACTCGGAATCATCATTAGCCTCTTCATCAGAATCAAGACTCTGCTCCACGAATGTTATTTCTTCTTCTTTCGAGTCTTGCTGTATAGCATGTGGCTCATCCTCGTCATTTTCGGAGTTGAATTTTGGTAGGTTCGGTTTCGGGAAATGCGACCGCGTCTCCGACATGTTCGACAGCGAATCCTCAAATACCATCCGCGCCAATTTCTCCCTTTCGCGTTCCAGCCTTTCGCGCACGAGTCCTCTATAGAGCACATTCACTTCTTTCAGGCTCTTCTCTTTCTTCCCCTTCAAACTTTTGGCGGCTCCTTTCTCCTCCTCCGCTTTTTGGGTGATATCATCAGTCTCCAATTTTTCCAAAACCTTCTGCGCTCCCACCACCAATCCTTCGCACCGTCGCTCCTCTCTTTCAGCGCGCATCCGATCCCGATATTCGCCTTCTTCTGCCTTGGCCTTCTTGCTAACGTGATCCGTCTCCTGCCGAAACTTGCGCTTTTTCTCGCTGTCCAACCCGATCCCGCCGCGGTCTTCCTTTATAATCAGTCTCAGGGGTTCGGCGCGGGACTGAATCCAGGCTGTGCCTTCATTTCCTTCCTTCTCTGCGCTGGGTTCGGTAATGGCCGTCTGCTCATTCTCCTCCATGTCGTTTTCTCCGATTTTGGCAAAAGACAGCGTATGTACAGGTCCCGAAGGAGCTGGAGGGGAAGGTGACCTCCGGCCCAACTTATCCCCCGCTTTGAACCCCAATTTCGCCATCATCTGAAACCCCTTATTCGAGGGGTGCAGCACACTCTCGCTAAGGGCATTTTCACGTCGCGCGGCTTCGGCTGCTGCCCGTTCGGCTTTGGAGGGGATGCGTGCTTTTGCTTCTGACTACACCACGGGATCAGTGCTGAGAAACATTTGTGGTATGGAAATGCGGGGAGGGGCTGGCTGACCTCGCGCTGTTTCCGGAGTTTGCGTTGCGTGAGGGTCTCGCGCTGTTGGGTCGCAGGTTCTTCAATGATCATCGACATATAGTCTTCTTCCTCGTCATCGTCATTGTTTGAAGTCTTGTGATCTGACGGCATGACGTCTGTCTGGGATGACTGTCGCGTGAGGCTACCGACAAGGTGGTGGTCAATCTGCGGGGGCAGGCAAAAGTTGGGGTAAGAAAGTCAGATGAATGAAATTCTGGAGGGAAGACATGTACCTATATGTGCTATACCTAATTGGGATTAGCGGTTGTCGCTCGATTAGGAAATTAGCTTGAGCGGTTGTCTATTTGCTTGCTTTTAAGGGCAATTATACCAATTATAGGCTTTCGGTGAGAAATAAGGTCATGATGAAGCTAAGTACCCATCATTACGAGTGTTTGAGCTGGGTCTCTTCGCTGTCAGTCAATGCGAATCGTCGCCCTGAGTGCATGCCCGACTGTACACATTGGCAATCTAATGTTGATCATTCGTCTTTCCAATATGTAGCGCCATTCTGTTCTACATAATACAATACTGTAAGCACTGGAAAATGACCAGTCAAGCTCTCGAATTCGGCAGTCTCACTTGCGTAAGGTTTGTGGAGTATACTTCAATGTATCTAGGTTTGGGTATTTGACCGCTGGATTGCTACATGGTTCAAGCACTAGCGATAGCGAAATATACGCAATATCATCGATAGGACATTGCTCATGTCTGATTATATATAAGTGCCTCAGAAACCAACACCCATGGTTTCAAGCAGAGAGTTCAACTTTTCGTCAAACATCGATTCCGACCATGATATCTCCGACAAAAGCCTTTTATACTGGCTCAACGAGGTGATTCCAAGCCCTACAAGCTCTATTTCGAGCCATTGATGAAATGATGCCCCCTCTGCATGTGAATAGGATAACGTCGATCGCTCCTCTAGAGCTCCAATAGTCAGTAACCATATCCTAAGCGACGCGTCCATTGCTTGATTGCTCTCATCCATCATCGCTTCAGATAAAGACTGTAAATGTACATCTACGATCACAGGACTTATTCCTGACACCCGTCTGAATTCTGCCAGATATAATATTACGCCTGATCGTAGGTAAGCCCCTATTGACAAAGGTGGATCTGAGCGAGCTGAAGAAGAGAGGAACATTCGAACGACGGGGTTGACTAGACGGTCGGCCTCGATGGGTGTAATGCTTTGCCATATCTTGTCGCCCAAGGCGAGGTGTAAGAGGCTGATTCTTGTGTTCATTGATTGTAAGGCTGTGAAGGCGTCGCTAAGGCAAGGAGAGATGTCGGTGTTTGCCAGGTATTTGCAAGTACGTGACTCATTTACATCGTGAGAAATTGCATTATCTTCATGCGCCGTACCACATATCGGCATACTATCAAGGTCGTACAAACCTATTCCGTCAACTCTTCAAAGAGACTTTTAGTGAACGCATCATAGTGCTGCAACAGTTGCTTACCAGTCAACAAGCGCCATCAACCTTGGACTCAACGAAGACCCCCCACCCGGGAAAATCTGCGCTGTGGCTGCCATGTGCAGCTTCCACGAGTCCATGTCGAGGCACAGATGCGTATAGCAAGCCTACGACACAATTGCCGGGACTAGTTTCTCAATTTCGTCACCACCTCCGTAATCTTCACCACCGCTACCAAGACTCGACCTCACGAAAGCCAACGTCCTCGCATGCCCCGCGAACACCATCTTATTCAGAACCGGACTTCCGTCCTGGCTCTGGTACAATGTTCGCTGCCATTTCCACAGATGCCTGGCGTACGTCGCCAGCATCTGGTCGAACGCCGACGGGATTCCGATTGTGGTCGGAAACCATTTGTCGTGGTAGATTGCGCAGGTATGGGGGGATGAAGTCGGAGAACACTTGTAGATATGTAAGATGTGATCTGAGGTCAGGATTGATGGATACTTACTGTGAGAGAGGATGAGGCGTGCATTGTTCTCTAAAGGTGTGGGATACCCTAATCCGATATCCAAGGAGGACGGAAAGTATGCATGTAATGAACCAGCAGTATTACCGCTCCAATCGTTGATCTTATCAGTCGAAGGGCCTGACACCATCTGTTTCGATGAGTTCAACTATGCTTCCTTTCCCTTCTCCTTCACTGCGCTGTTTTCTGACTTCCTTCGCCTCGACATCCCAATCTCGCGCATAACTCGCCGTTTCACCTGCGACCGTTGCGCTTTCGATGGACGACTACATGTCGGTGAAGTCGTGACGAATAGCCAAGGGCCTTCTGATTCCGCTTGGATGGTCGGCATGTCTGAAGCTTTCACTTTTAGTCAAAAATGTCGATCTCAATGCGCGATTATTAATATATCACGTCGAGGTATTGGTTAGATACTGAAATTGACGAATGTTCAAGAAACCCGCTTGCCATTCTTTGACTAGATGGCATTAGGGCTAAAAATCAGACAATCGGTTCAGATATCGGCGAAATCATCCCAACGACGCAAGATAAGTCTCAAAGTATGCATATACGAGTCACAGGAGCAGAAAAGGCGATACTGATAGCGAAATCGGTATAAAAAAAAACAAGGGGCTAACTGGGAATCGAACCCAGGACCACTCCCACCCTAAGGGAGTATCGTACCACTAGACCATCAGCCCATGTTGACGGCGGGTCAAACTTTGACTATGTAAATTAAAATGTCAGCACAGCACCTAGCGTGAATCGCTTAGCCCTAAGTTGAGGAAAATTCTATAGCTAAGATGTATTTTGTCAGCTGAACTAGTATTATGACCATGTATACGATTGGACTATGTGCGGCTCAGTCCAATACGCTGAGCCGTATGTCTAAGTGGTTCATACTTTGTGTTTTCTCTATTAATATCAACGGTGTAGATGATGATGCTGCTTTCATATATTTTGAAGCTAACCAGAAGGACTGGACACTACGGGTGATAATCAACATACGAAGGGTTCGAATAAATAATCTTGTCAGATATTATCGTGAAATATACACGCTTCATCGCAAATTGTATCTGCGTGCATCGGCGATCAGCTACAAGCAGACTGGACAGACATAAGTGGAAGTGACTATTTCGAGTTGTGCTGGACGAAGCCCTTCAACATATCTTTTGTTCACTGGGAAGAGACCGATTTCCATGCTGAGGATCTTAGCTACGATGCCGAAGGAAAGAACTGCTGGATCAGACCCGTCCATCATCCAGACAAAGGACGATGAAACTCCTTCCCGATCTCGCGAGATCATGAAGGCACGAACACCTCCCCTATCAGTCAGCCGGGGAATGCGTCGCATGGAGGATGTAATGAGACTAATGATCCCATCCCCTCACTTTGAGCCACAAAGCGATGCGACAGGAAGTACTCATTTACGGGAAATTCTGAATGATAAATAGCCGGCCTTCCGTAAATTCCAAAATCCGATATCGTGAGGTTTCGACACAGTGGTCGTTGGTGACAGAGGGGCTTTCTGACCGTTATGTCCAGGGTCTACTGTGGCGTATTCGGATCTGTCAGAGAAAATCTGCATCACCATTGGTACTCCATGCGTGATTATTTCCAGGAATGGTCTATAGAAGCTACCGCAAACACTATTTTAGTGATGAACAGTTTTACACGATACGAGACGGCGTGCTGTGTATGTATTTTCTCGATATACATTGAAGTTAATTCTTGGCAGTCCCGGTAGACGCCTGGTATTGCTGCCAAATCCCGGCCTTCTTCAGGCATGTCGACGAGGGCTCGCGTTACCTTGCCCGCAAAGTCAAGCCCAGGGGCCAGGGGCTCCCATAGCGAGTTCTAGGCACATGCGCAGCGAAACGTTGGCCGGTTCCAAAAAAAAATGGGTTAGCGAAACCAACATAGTGGCAAAACTGGTCGCAACTTATATCAACACGGGCTGATGGTCTAGTGGTACGATACTCCCTTAGGGTGGGAGTGGTCCTGGGTTCGATTCCCAGTTAGCCCCTTGGTTTTTTGCATGATTTCCAATACTGCAAAAATTTTTTTTTTACTCTTTCAAAGGAAATAATAACATCTCTTCTATTCTCTGTTGGTAGTCGCTCGATTCTCCGGAAGAAGCGCGTATACAATCGCGACTCCGCATCCTACGCTCGCCAGACCGACGGACGTATACAAAGTAGCCCTGTATCCTTCAAGCACTTGGTTCCCATCATGATTCACTTGTGCTTCTACAGTACCAGCGATCCCAAGGCCAATCGCAATAGAGTAATTGATCACAGTATTTACGAGGGAAGCCGAGACTCCTTGATCTTGAGCAGGAACCGCATCGCTGAGAATGGTGGCCGAAGCCGGAAATGAGATATCCATACTGCTAGGTATTAGATTGAAGTCTTTCTGGAGAAAAGATTGAGGTACTATTCACTCACCTCCACGCCATGATCACGAACGACCAAAACGTGTTAAGCCAGTACGACTGTTCCACCGGTGCAAACGCTTGAAGTATGCATCCCGCAAGGAACGCACCACACGCAATCGTCATCAAACAACCAGGAGGCACGACCGTCATCAACTTCGGCGTTGCCATAGCTGCCACAATTCCTGAAACCGCGTCAGGCGCAAATTGTGCCGCAGAATCCAAGGATGACACGTTTCGAAATCGTTGAATGAATCGGAATGTGTAGTAGAACCATATCCCGAAACTGCTCCAACCCAGACCTGTTGTGAGTAGAACAGACGCAACGTGCCGGTTGAAAATGGTGATGTTTAGTATGGGCTCAGGTTTGACTTTTCGTTCGTGCAATACGAATACGAAGAGACAGATGAAGCCGAGAATTAGCAGTGTATAGACGTATGGTGTTTGCCATCCGTCTATAGGAGCCTGGTTCCACGATATGTTAAGGAGGAGTAGGCTAGACACGCCTAATATGGCTCCGATCCAGTCAACCCTTTTTTCTGTTACCCTTTTTCCTCTTCTGAGCTGGTGTTACGTCCGGTGGAATCACCCGAAGCGCTAAGAAAACATTAAGGAAACAACCAATGGAATACACCCACATTACCCATGGCCACCACATACATTGTGCAAAGGTAGATCCAATGATGCCCGCCGTCGAAGTACCCAGTGGCGCCGCAAGCGCAAAAGCAGAGAAGACCAGTCTTTTCTCCTTGCTTTCGGGCGGGTAGGTTCGACCTGCAATCGCCAGGGCATTGGGCAACAAGAGCGCAGGTCCAATTCCCTGGAAAGCACGCGCTATATCGAAGAACATGGGCGAAGAAGTGAATGCACTACAGCCGCCAATGATAGACCATATGCCAAACCACGTCCACCCTACAAGTAGTATCATTTTGGAGCCATAGACGTCGCCTAGCTTCCCGGAGATGAGGATAAATGTACCGACTGTCAAGCTGTATGCGCCGACGTGCCATGTCATCTGTCTTTCTGCGCTGGTTTCAGAGTCCTGATTGAAAGTTTGCCCAACGAAGGTCAGAGGAATCAGGATGTAACCGAATGCTCCTTGGACGAAGAATTGTGTTGAGCAGAGAGTGGTGATGAAGAGAACTCCTTTGAGTCTCCCTACAGGTGGCTTCTGAATGCTGTCCGCTTGAGGGTACAGAAGGATACCAGGCTCAGCATCCACGGACTGTGGAGATGTCGACTTTTTTCTGCTCATTTCTGCTGTGTTGTGTGGACTTGGACTTGTATCAGGAACCTCAATAAGGAAGAATCAGTAGGTGATGAAGATTCCGCGATGAAACCATGACTCAAGTAGATACTTATCAGGCTTATATACTCCCTGAAACTTCTAGCCTCGAACGTCACTTTCGGAAGGGCTCTGATAGTACACAAATGTCAATGTCCGAATCAGGTAATTGGTGTTTCGAGCACCAATGACCATATCCGGATTAGCGTTGTTTTCGACCATCATCAACTTTTTTAATGGGTGAATTAAAGTTAGGAAGCCCCGAAGTTGTATTATGTATGTGTTGTCGAAGGATGATCTGTAATTCTAAGGGCAGTGAACAGGTTTTACGTGGCTGTCAGCCAAAACCTCGCCTTTCCATGTTGAAAGTATACACGTATCAAACCATGGATGATAGCGGCTTGATAGGCGGCGTCTGATGAGGTGGACGTTCCATTACTCATCTGATAATCTTGATTAGCTTTGTGATTGCCAAGAATCCTACAGATGAGATCCGATTTAATATGTATGTCTTACATCCATAGCAGATGCTATCGTCAAGTCTAGCTTTAAGACCCGGCCATCGTGAGACTTGCCGGCCCCAAAACGCGGGGCTTGTCTATGGTTGTGAATGCTATTCAACAGGACATTTCCGCGACTATGATCTAGCCTAGGAGATACCGCAGGCGGTGGAAAATACGTATGATACAATTGTGCGCCTTGCCTCGGTATCTGCCCTAAAAGGCATCTATCAGCTTTGACAGTAGTGTTAGCCGCAACCTGAATACCAGCACTTCAGCGTGGAGGCTTAACTCGGAGAATTCATGTCGGTATAGTTTTGAAATCCACGAGAGATGATGTTGAATTGCTCGACTTCCTCTTCATACTTAGCAAGTGGGCACGCATAATTCCATCGCGAAAGATCCATTGGGAGTCGCAGTTCAATACCAGTCCGTGTCTGTCGGGCAATTGCACTTTGATGCCCACTTTCTGGCCCGTCTTTTTTTTTTTCGTGTGTCTGGTGAAATGATGTTTGCAGCATGTCTTTTGTAAATGCTGGGTTGCATGTGTATTCGGCCTTGTGCTGATCCATGGCATATAAATATTCTTGGGCATGTGAGGTATTGATCTTGGTTGGGAAAAAAGATCGAGAGATCGATCGCTTGTAGTATCTGCATTATTCAGGTTGAAAACCGAATAACTGTGCTTGCACGCACGCAAGGCGGCTAAGAAAATCATCGTGATTGCCGAGCCTGGTGTAGCACGTCAGAGAAGCCAAGAACAGGGAATTAATCTACATGTGCAGGAAATGGTGTCTAGGTTGCACAAGATTGTGGCCGCTTGAAATACTGTCATCACTAGTGATAAGGTGTCCATTGTGGTGAGGCATCAAAATGATTGAGGAGATAATGCTTCATCTCGCATATCAGATAAATCAGAAAGGGACCACTTCTCACCATCGCCATCCGATTCTCTATCTTGTCTCCATCTCGAAGGGATGATTTCTGCCTTCACAAACAATCATCCGAGTACGAAACGTAGGAGCCATCCGACGTTTTGCTTGTGGCTCGAATCGCTGTCGATGGCATCGCAAGTAGTAACGTTGGCGTTGCCGAATGATTCGAGTACTGAACCACGGTACTGTTCTTAAATTACGGCTGGTCGTGTATAATACCTCACTCTGCTGGTTCCCTGTTGCGTTACTAGGAACCTCATGAGGTGTCTACATAGTAATATTCGTGCACCGTTGGGTATGGTCGGGTATACTAATATCGGCCAACTCAGCCTCACCAAGTGTAACAAATTGAATGAGTGAAACCAGTGTTTCTAAGATTCCGGACAGTCTAGAGGGCGCCATACGAACGTCCAAGACTTGCCAAGATCAAAGCACAACGTTCTGCTTGACATATTAGCCACGCACTGACCGGGGCTCTGACCAACGCTCGGAGGCATGATCAAGCTCCGTTATCGAGAATCATGAACAGTGTCGTCGCTCAGCGTCCATCGGTCGAAGCACTTTCGGCGAATATACGGTTCTGGCACGGTGTACTCCTCAAGAGCCTCGCGTCAAATCATCCAAAAGATGCTCACCTGGGAAAGAAGCCATCAGATCAGATGTCGTCGCGAGAATAAGTCATTGGATGAAATGTCCGCTAATTAATACGTAGGAATTATGGTACCTGATTCATCCGACCAATGAGAGTCACCTTATTGCTCATCCGTAGCGCACGTGGGATGGGATCGGGTAACCTTTCCCTGGCCGATGGCGATATCGCAACATGTGGCGGGAATTTGTCTTATTTTTTCAGCCTCTTTTCTTCTTGGCATCATACACGGGCTGTACTGTAACACATGTAAAACGGACGTTACACGGGTACACAGGAGGTACAAGCACGATGTTCATCTCAGGAGTGACGACTGCTCCGAGGACAGACTCAACCAAGAGTCAGTTCGAAGATTAGCTAAATAGCCAGAGTCACCAACCACGTAGTATGCAGGATTCGTACGCGTAAGCATAGGCCAATTATTTCATCACCGCTCAGTCATCACCAGCGATCCCAGGACTACGTACTTAATGATAGTACAGCAAGGGAAGTCAAGCCAGATCAAGCTTTTTAGGGTTTTTAGTGCGGATAGCGTTTTCCTAGCGAAGGTTAGCAGAGGGTCTGGTTTTCGTTGCTATTCTGTTTACGGCATGTCGCGTTGGGACAATGTCAGCTAGACTCCAGACTATGCTTGAACTGGGATTAGTTGTGTTGGGTTGCTTTTATTATGAGTAGGAATTGTCACCTTGAGGCGCTGCAATCGCCCACTCGGAACTCTTCATTGGGTGTGTCATTCATATGTAAGAAAGGGTCCCGGGATTAATTCTACTGCTCTTTTACTGCTCTTTTAACTATCTTCGATATTATTCTGTTTACTGTTATTATATCTCATATGTATACATGCAGCGACTCCTCTAGTCAATCAAGTTACTCTCCGAACTTGACGGTCTACTTGCACTTCCCTTTCAAATCATCTCCGACCGCTCCGACCTTGTGATCTTTTGACCTTCAAACCAGCTCTATTTCCAACTGCGCGCCTGACATTGAAATCCTTGGTCCTACACAACAAAGTACGGAACAACAGAACTATTCCTTCAGTCAACGAACTCACCCCTCACCTCTCCCCATCTGCTCCATACTCATCATGCATATTCCCCGAATAGATTGACAGAATGTTGGTGATCGCGTGCACGAGTCACTCCGCTCACCCTATACTCACGCGGACATTCTGATTTCCGGTCAGGCACTGAACCGATTTATCCGCCGGGGAATTAAATGAACGCAGGGGAGGAGTCACTAGTACACACTACATACCAATAAACTGGTCATCATGCAACATAAAATGGACAAACAAAAGAGCCCGGATTCCCGCCCTTCGAGGGATGGGGAATCCAACAAGTCAGAAGGCAGCAGTCGACACGCGAAGTATTTCACTGAAATAAGATCGCTGCTTCCTTTCTTCAGTGGAAAGATCAAGACGCAAGTCTCCAGAAAGAGGAAAATATACCGTTATGCAGCTATCGCAATGATTGTCCTGGCCATTATCGCAATCGCATTAGGGTTCGGCCTGTCCGCGCTCGCCGCCAAAAACAATCGCAGCGAACACGAGAACATCGTGCAATTGGACTATGCCTCGTACAGAGGGTATAAGCAGAGCAATGGCGTTTCGTACTGGAGGGGCATGCGATATGCGGCGCCACCAACGGGGAGTTTGAGATTTGCTGGGCCGCAGGATCCGCAAGTTCAGTCTGACGTTCAGGATGCTACTGAGGTGCGTCTTTTCGTCCCTTCGTTTGTGCCTTGCCATACTGACTGTGACTAGCATGGTGACTTGTGCATCTCGACGGGCGTTTATCCCATCCCCAGCAATCAGTCTGAAGATTGTCTATATGTAGACGTCTATGCGCCAACGAATGCGACCAACACCACAAATCTGCCGGTGTTTGTCTGGATTCAGGGCGGCGGATTCAATGGCTTGACTAATGCCAACTACGACGGTACCGGACTGATTGAAGCGTCAGACTTCAACATTGTGGTGGTCACATTCAACTACCGCGTTGGGCCGTATGGGTTCCTCGCGTCGCAAGAAGTGGAGCAGAGTGGCTGTCTGAACAGCGGACTCAAGGATATGATCAAGTTGTTGCAATGGGTTCAAAACTACATCGATCAAGTAAGCCTACTCGTCTCGATCATGTCAGAAGAAGCTAATCAAATAGTTCGGCGGGGATCCTAACCACGTCACCATCGGCGGCGACAGCGCAGGCGCAGGCGCCATCACGCTCCTGCTTTCAGCGTACGATGGCAGCAACCAACTGGACAGTCTCTTCCACGCCGCCGTCGCCGAATCGCAATCCTTTGGCCCTCAATTGACGGTCTCTGAGTCCCAGTTCCAGTTCGACAATCTGACCGAACGCACCGGTTGCGCGGACAGTACTCACCCACTGAACTGTCTACGAAACTTAGACATCAACACTCTGCAACAAGAGAACCTCGAAATTCCCTATCCATCCGGTGTCTTGCCACCGTTATACCCCTACGGCCCCACGATTGACAATAATCTTGTAGCAAATTATACATTTTCCCTCTTTGGACAAGGCAAATTCACGAAAATCCCCGTCATATTCGGCGACGATACCAATGAAGGCACTGTCTTTACACCCCACAACACATCCAGCGTCGCACGCGCCGATGAATTCCTATCTGACAACTTTCCATTTCTGAATGAGACCGAACTCTCAATTTTAAACTCGATATACATGTCGTCTCCCGACGACCCCGTATACCCGCATGCAGGCGATTACTGGCAAGGCGTCAGTAACGCCTACGGCGAAATGCGCTACATCTGCCCCGGCATCTATCTCACAAATGCATACACAAACTCTTCAGTCACGCGCAACACAACCTGGAATTATCATTACGCCGTCCTGGATAACAAAGCCATCACCACGGGCTACGGCACAGAACACACAATTGAGGTAAACGCGATCTGGGGGCCGGATTACGTGGCTGGCGCCTCTGCGCCGAAGTCTTATTCGACTACAAATGAAGATATAATTCCGCTTATGCAGGGGTATTGGACTAGTTTCATACGCTCGTATAACCCTAATACGTACCGTGCGGAGGGCGCGCCGGAGTGGAAAATTTGGGGTGAAGAGGGAGAGAGGCTATTCATAAGGACGGATGAGACGCATATGGAGTCTGTGCCGAATGAGCAATTGAATAGATGTAGAACGTTGGCCGGCATGGCGATCTGGAATCATCAATAGCCCATCGTCTCCATCACTTACAGGCTCTCTCTTTATGTTTTGGTTTTTTTTTTTTTTTTTTTTTTTTATCGCATTTGAAGCGCGATGTAGATAGATACGGTCGAGGCCCCGATGATACCAGTATTTACTTATACCATGTGTGTTTACTCTTCACTGGAATGGTTGACATTGTCCAAACTTTTATTGAATCATATGCACGCTTGACGCCTATATACACCTTGACTTGAGGAGAATCATTTCTTCCCTTGCCTGAACTTCTTCTCTCTCTCATAAGCCTTGGCCTCCCGCCCTTCCTCGCCCTGAATCTCGGCGATAAGCCGTCTGTACTTCTTCTCATACGCCGCATCCTTCTCCTTCTTCTCCTTGAGCTGCTCGCGCGCAACAAAGTTTGCATCTTTGCGCAATTCGCGCATTGCCCCCTTGCGCTCACGTTTGTGCTCTGCCTTGAGTTTTGCGTGTTCAGCACGCTCGCGGTTCGGGTCGTAATGTTTGTCTGGGTTGAAGTCCTCTTCGAATTTGGGAATGGATTGTTTGATAGCGAGGGGTCGATGGTTGTGGAGGAGTAACGGGCGGCGGGAACGCTGAGATGCAGCCAGATGGGTTTTGAGTTTCTGGAAGGTGGAAGTGAGCTGGGTCGAAAGTGGTGATGATGACTTGGAAAAGGATTTTCTGAGGTGTTGGAGAATGGTTTTGGTGGATGTGAATATTTCAATGTAGGCCGATTTATCGGCCCAGAGATCGGACGCGGCGTCGAGCAGTGATACAAAGGTACTGAGGAGGCTGAGCCTCAGGTTCGACGAGGATGAAGAAATTGCTTCGCCGGCAATGACGTCCCAAAATCCAATCTTGCGTACTTCACTGCTGATCAACGACGAGTCCACGCGCAATGATTCCTTGGAGTCGCGCAACAACATGGATCCTACTTGTTGGGTGACTGGCGCTGGCGAAAGTATACACAGCGCGTTAAGAGAGTAGTTCATGAACTCGGGCATATACCGTTTTGCGAGAGTCTGATACTCCAATGACAAGGCGGCGAGATATGCTCCTGTCATAAGATCAGATGTGCTACCAATAGTACTCTGGCCGAGATATCGCGCAATGCACAGATTGGCAGGGGTAACAACTGGATGGAAGTGATCTGACGTTGGGAAGATGGTCATCACTGCGGTTAGTAAAACCAAATCTCCCGGAAGTAAAGCTAGTGGCCGCTCAACTGCGATCTTGCGGAGATGATCTCGAAACGCATGAGCCACAGGTTCACTATTCGTCTTGGCCATGGAGTGAACATGACGAAGGAGATTCTCGATGATATTGAATGATGTCGATCCAATTTGATTGGCCATATAAACCACATGATGAACGAGAACTCTTGAGAACACGCCCAGTTTCAATTTGTTATCGCTGTGTAGGCGAGGGTGATACAAAGCTCGAATTCTCTGTACAATCACCGGAATATTCTGCGTTGTCCCATCTTTCAGAATGGCGAGAAACTCGTCGTGATCCTGAGGGCAGGGATACGTATATGCCAGTCCGTCGTTGGTCTTCCCGACTGGTACCTTCTTGCTAATAGACTCTGCTCCGACCAAGTTTTTGAGTGATTTCGAAAACTCATCATCCATGAGCCCTTCGTCTTCGCTCTCCACCTCAGATTCCATCTCAGAATCGCTTTCGACAAATGAGAGGTTATCATCCAGATCCAAATCGACAAGATCATCATCAATAATGAAGTCATCTTCGTCTTCGACATCAAGTTCACGGCGAGTCTCAATCTCAACGCCTGATGACAATCCAAACGCCTTGGCATCATCAGGTACAAAATCAGCGCCCTCGTCTTCCATCTGTTCATCGTCAACTCCGCCAACTTCGGACTCGCTATCCTCGTCGCCGCGCATACGTCGCAGTCTCTCCAACTCCAGCCGTTTCAACCTCTCGGCTTCTTCTTGTGCTTTCTCTTCTTCAGTCTTTGTGCGATCCGTGGGGGCCGATCTCTTATCGAAAGCCATTTGTTTGAGTCGCTTGTCATATTCAACATCTGCTTCGGTCCTATCCTTGCCGTTTAGCAGAGCAGCACGGTCCGGGTTCATTATCGCAGAATCCTCCCTAGGAGGCTCTGGCTCCTTCGGCGGGGGTTTGACACCACGCATAAGATCAAAAATCTCCGGTAGACCCTTGTCAAGCTCTGCCCGCAAGTCATCATCGTCTTCCTTAGCCTTTTGTCGTTCGTACTTGTACAGCTTCGACTTGGCAATGACCTCCTTCATCACTTCGGCTTTGGTCTTTTTTCGCAGCGGCCCCGTCTCAGTCTCCGCCTCATCATCATCGGAAGCCATCCCATCCATGTCATCGATCTCATCTTCAACATTCACGGCACGTTTCCGCTTCCGACTCAACTCTTCATCATCAGAGGACTCTCCGCCGTTGATGTCATGCTCGGCAAAATCATCGCCGTTGAGAGCGATACTATCGCCAAACGATAGTAACCGTCCGCCGTGGGTCAATTCTAATTCTTCGTCATCATCATCATCTTCTTCCAGGTTGAACATATTCTCTTTGCGCATCTTCCTCTGGCTTTCGCGGGCGAAACGTTCCGCTGCTCTTTCTTCGGGTGTCATTGAAGGATCGTTTTCACCGAACCGTCTGTCCATGATACCGCCAGTCTTGTTGCGCGAGTGTAGCTCCTTGAGTAAAGTTTCTCGTCTCTATTCTCTTATTAGTCTCCGGCTTGCACTATTCCACTTGCTTGGAGGAACAATGACATACTCGCTCCTCTCCCAAAGACTTCGTAACACCCGGTCTAGCATAGTTCCCCGCCTTCGATGAACCGTCTCTCGTCGTAACATCGAACTTCGCATTTCGTGACGGCGCCTTGATTTCAAAGGGATTAAACTGCTCGCGAATCTTTGCCAGTGCTGCATTTCGCTGAATGCGAGATTGACGTGCCTTGGCGCCGCCGTCTTTTTCATCTTGGCGACGTTGCTTTTTTGACTGCTGCTGTCGGATAACTCCACTATCTCGAAGAGAAGCTTTGAGCTGCTTCAATTGAGAAGGCGGCATTTTTCCGTGTGTTGTGCCTGTGGTAGATGTAGAGAATTTACTTTGTGAGATTCGAATAGAGATGTAAAAATTTATGTTCACCGCCTTGATGCGGGAACAAATTCTGCCGTATCCTCTTCTTTATCTCCGCCAATCTCCTTCTTGCTTCACTCACTTACTGCCTGGAACCTAGGCACGTTTGACAATGGCACTTCGTTCAGATGACTCAATCCTATGGCTCGTCTTAGGTATGTACTCATGAAAAGCTTTTCCAACTTGCCAAGTACTGACTTGGCTGTCAATAGGTTTATCGTTAGGTTTCGTAGCTGCCCGCCGCATCGTCCGCGATTTATATGAGGTCCGCGAATTGACTGAAATTAAACAACACGATAATGACGAGAACGTGATCAGCAAAGGCACCGAAGATGGTATGCAAGCTACACTGTGACAAGCAAATACCATGCTCATGTATCTCACAGTTCTCAAGCTCGATACGCTTGAGAAATTGACCGAAAGCCCGAGTTATGAGCTTCGCGGAGCGTATGTCATCTCACACCACTTAGCTACGGGCTGCAATCATACTGATAACGCCATAGATCTCTTCGAATAATCTCAGAGCGCGCCACGAAAGAGCCTTCTTGGGACTTACTCCTAGAAGACCTGACAAGCAAAAATAAACGACGGCGGAATCGAGCTCTCGACGCTATTCATTTTCTATTCGCCAATCGCGCATGTCAGTATGACCACCCTCTAGAACTTACTTTGTACTGACATATTTGTTCTGCTAGTAACCCGCGCTACTCTCTCGCCCCGAGTCAGAGAGCCGTCCACATATAAAGCCATCATCGACTGTCTCTGTAACTTCCTCGACGAGCACACCATTGAATACACAACCACCGAGTCTCCGATTCTACCCAAAACAAGACCACCGGGCGAAAAGAAACTATTGGCCACACTGAACATCCTTCTCGTGCAAGACATTCCCGCCGCTCTAGAAGCTGGGATTGTCAGTCGGTGGCTCTCCAATTACCCATTCCCTTGCTATCGTAACAACGATAATGCCAATGGGGCGAATGGGAACGCGGCCAATAGCAATGTTCATAAATATCGTCGAAAGGATATATACTGGCTTATGAAGATGTACTGGCCGGACGATACCTTGATGAGCTCCGTTATTACGACACTAGTCGGCGCGCCAGATGGAATCCGCCAACTACGCAAATACGGCCTCATGGGTAGCATGATGGAAGAAGGCCATGATCTAGATGACAAAGGTAATGATAACAACGGCGATCGCGGTGACGGTGAAGACGCAGATAGTGATGTATGGATGATCAATGGCGAGAGTACGGCGGGGACAAGTCGAGCGCTGGAGCGTTTGACGTTGCCTGATGAGAGTCTAGAGGAACACGCTCTGCGAAGACGCAGGAGGGAGGCTATGGTTTTTAGTGATGATGGAGGCCCGATTGGGAGTGAAAATATTATACAGCCTCCTATTGAAGGTTGACCCGGTCTGCTTTCATATATGTATTATAGAATTGATACCCACGGCATTATGTTTACGAGCAAAGCATTGTACGATTCAATACAAGGGTAGAATCCACCCTGACGATGTTACAAACCCTTCCAGGCCGACTTGCTGACATGATCAACCTTCTTGCGACTGGGCTTCATCATACCCAAAGTCTTCAACTCAGACATAGCGCGATAGAACAACATCAACGCAGACCGCTCATCCCTTTCAGTCTCGTTATCATCACCGCATACAATGGTAGAAAACGCCTTCCATAGATCAAACACATTGACCAGGGCCCCTGATTCGAGGTAAAGCTGGTATAGGAGAGCGGTCTCGGGCTGTCTAGCAGACAGGTTTCCTCCTTCGCTGCGGTCGTGCTTAGAGGATGTGTTGGCTAGGTAGTCGAATGGCGTTGACAAGGCGCGCTCAATACAAAATCTAGCGCGTGGCGCAAATGTGTCTCGTAGTGGATTTCGGAGGTCGAATATAAATACCTCATGCAGGAAGAGGTCTTGAGGATTGATCAATTTCGAAGTCAAATTGGTCTTGAATACTTCGATAAGTTTCTCGAGTAACTCAGTATAAGCAGACTCGATGTCGGAAATCTTCTTCTTGGTCTTGGTCAAATTCACTTTGTCTTTGACAATGGTTGTTTTGACGCTGGTGTTTTGATCGTCATGTTTGCTGCGAAGGGGTTCGTCTGTACCTTGTATAGCTAGCAAAGTTTGAAGTTCTTGTTCGTACTGGTCGACATTCAGAAGCAATGTTGACATGGTTTTTTCTTCTCGAAGGACAGCCAAGATGCTTAGAAGGATACCTGAGTCTACTTTCTGCAACCGATTCAATAGGTCTTTGATGGTGGCCGAATTTCTTAGATCACCAGAAAGTCCGCGAATGTACATGTCCGTCTTGCTGCGCGTTTTGGTCAGTTGCAGCGTAGTCTGTAGTGATCGTAAAGTGCTCATTGTATCGAAAAGTTCTTTCATCTGAATTAGCCCAGTTTTCACAGAGTCGTGCACTCGTTCCCAAAGGACCTCGTCATCGAGTAGAAGAGCGCGAACACACTCTGGCTCGCCTTCTTCAATCGATTGTTCGCAGAAGCTGCATCTGTCAGCTTATGAGTCTGACTTGACGCATTAGAGCTTATACCTTCTAAAAGACTTCAAATTCCGAATAGCCTCACATAGTCCTTTTTGTTCGACACTGAATTGCGAAAGTAGAAGGCTGAGAGGATTGGCAAAGAAATGAGACATGTATGCATACTAAGCTCATTAGCAGAGTTCAATATCGCATGAATGACAATGCATACCTTGACCTCACGGATAAATCCTTCCGGACTTTGGAAGTGATCTCTGGCCTTCTCAATCAGGGATGTGCTCAGGTGTGGTCCGAGCCATAATCTTGTATCGGAACCAGTCTGCAAGGTTTCGTAGATACGGTCAATGGTACCTTCGGCTTCATGTATTTCAAACTGTTTACCGTGCAGTAAAGATACGGTAGACCTGGGAAGCCGGCCTTCGAATAGCTCAACAGAGGTTGAAATGCCGAAAAGGAGGACGAGCGGAATGCGATCAACCCAGGAACTAGAGAAATCAGCTTTCTACTACAATTGTACCAGATCCAGAAGATGTTAACCTTAATAATGAAAGAAGATCATTCAGCACAACAGAATCAAATGCTTCACTGTCGCGAAATGCCAACACTAATGATTTCGAACCTTGACTTAGCACATACTGAAAAAGGACATTCAAGTCATATGGCAGCATTCGAGGGCCCTTTTCACTGTCAGTAGGTTTCTCATAATGTTATACGTCCACTTACAGATTTATCCGCGAACACATTCTGGTAAGCATCATTCCCGGATGTACTTGTAACTGCAGTTCTAATAATTGTTTTCAACACTGCTTTGAGGTTTGGCGCATCCCCTGATTCCAGCAAAATCACCTGGCCAGATTTTTCGGTGGTCAATCGCCGGTGCAGTATATCGAGGAGCCGGGGAAGAGCTGATACATTCGATCCAATAGTGATGAGCGCCGTTGGGATACAGCCACCGTACCTGCTGGGTTTCAGCCGTGATCTCAAGTTGTATTACGGCATGGTAAACTTACGCCCTCGGCGACGCCGTTCTCACAAAGGAAGTAATATCCTCAAGAATTCCAGAATCAAGCTCTTCTATCACTTTCTATATCACCATTAGAGCTTGTCAAAAGATAAGGCGATTCACAATGACCTTGCATCGTTCTTCCTGATAAGACCATAGTTCTTTAAATGTCGCCTTTCTCCCATCCACTAGCTCCGAAGATTCCTTGCCGCTGAGCAATGGAACGAACACTTGTGACTGAAATTTCTGGTGCAAGTAATACTCGCTGCTCTTAGAGACTTTTCGCCTTTTCGAGGATCGTTCGCCGTTGTCGGTAGGATGGTAGACGTAAATCCCCTAGAATGAGCTCATTAGCACATGACCATGCGTATTGAAGGCTCTTGTAATACCACATCCTCACTACCTTCCAAATCATCATTTATTTCCATCTTCTCCTCAGAAGATTCCACCGTGAGAAGTTTGACATGAAAAGTTCTTGATCAATCATCATGCTCGACGCGAACGCGGAGGCAAGAAAGCTCCGCGGAATTTATGGCGCTAAACCGAATTGGCCCAGAATTTTGCAATCTTCAACTCGGCCAACTCCTTCCTCTTCAACTCAAACTCTCACACTCCCAACTTCAGCCTACATCCATCCATCTTCTCAGCAAATGTCATGAGTTGTCATCCTTCATGCTCCGTCAGCTAATCCAGGGAGCTGGGCGATTGCACTACCAGGCCGGCTCCTTTAAGTTCTCCGTCGCAAAGACACCGGTCTTGCTTCGCTCGTTCTCCGCCACCACATCGCAAGCCATCAAATATGGCGGACCAAATGATAAGATCCGTATATTCGAACAACCTTCAAAGGCGAGCAATAAGAGAATCGAGATAAATCCGGATGCTGAAGCCGCCGATGAGCGAAGAGAGCTGGAAAATGAACTGGCAAAGTTGGACCGCGAACTGGATGAGCTTAGAAAAGGACCGTTCGACGCAGATGGCGAGTTTATACAGAGCTTGCCAGAGGAGGAGCGAGCCGCCGCTCTCGAGGTTATACGAAATCATGAGGCCAAGTATGGCAACGTCGATGACGAGACCGAACTTGGTCCAATCTACAACGAACTGGATGATATGATCAAGGAAGAATTCGAGCAAATGGCCAAGGAAGAAGAGGATATTTTTGATCCGACGAAGCCTGCAGATGCTAAATCGCCCGGAAATGAGTTGTCGCATATGCATTCTTACGAACTACGATTTCACAAACAACTTGAACTACATTTGAACAATTCGGATAAGGCAAACGCCAAAGAACTCTGGAAATGGTATCAACGATGTAGAGAAGCTATCCCGTCTTTTTTACAATCCTTGGAGCCGGACATCTGCCAGCTATTGTGGGACATACAGCTTCAAACACCGCCTGCCACGCGTATGGCTCACGTACGGACGCTCGTCGAAGACTTTCACTCAATTGGAAAGGAACTGTCGTCTGATCAGGTCCTTCAGCATATTGATGTGCTGCATGATGGAGGCGACGTTGAAGGAGCATTACAGCTTTGGGAAGAATCGCAGGCTATTATCAGCCAGGGCGAGGGTGATATTGAGGCCTATTGGAGTACAGGTGTTCGGCTATTTGCGGCACATGGCGATCCGCAAAGAGCTCAAGACATTGCTTTCGCGTTCTTGACTAGTGACGGAAGCCGATATGCGCGCATACTTATTCCTATAGCTACAGCTTGGACGAAGCAGGCTCATCCGCAGTCTGCTACGAAAGCATGGGCCATCTACCTTCAGCTCAAGACTTTGTTGGGCTCCGACATGAAAATGGAAGACTATGATATACTGAGCACTTCATTTTTGAATGACGGCAAGATCAATCTTGCTGTTGCTGTTTTCAAAGATATGATGATAACAGGGAAAGATCCTGCAAATGATTCAACTGCAATCTTTCAAAGAGCTATCGGTCTTACTGGCGGGTTACGCCAATCAAACATCGAGGAAGAAGTAGTCAACAGAATCTCACTCTCTGCTCTAACATTCCTACCTCGTCGCTTCCAGAATAAATTCTTCTATGCAAGTTGGATGAAGAAGCTCATTGGCATGGGTCAAGTTGACTCTGCTGCGGCCGTCGTCGAGCTCATGTTTGAGAGAGGTGTAAGACCGGATGCAATCCATTTAAATGGCATAATTGGAGGCTGGCTTCGCAACGGAAGCCCTTCGGCTAGAGACAAGGCCGAGCGGCTTGGCTGGTCCATGATACAACACCGGATTGATATCGCGTGGTATAGAATACAAAGTCCAGAGGACTCGGCAAAGCCTTCGGTTCCAGAGCTCTCATCTGATGTTCGTGTGCCGAAATTTATGAAAAGGAAAATCCGGCCTGCCAATATTGAGACGTTCTCCATCCTGCTTCTCCATTACACTCGTCGCGGAGACGATGATATGGTCAAGTACTTAAACAAGTGTCTCGGTGATGCTCAAATTCGGCCCAACTCCTATTATATGAATCATCTCTTATATGCCGACCTTCGCAAGCAGCGAATCCACAGTCTCTGGGAGAAGTTTCAGTCTTTGGCGAGACAAACGGCGCCTGACCTCGAGACATTTGCATGTCTATGGGATTGTGGCAAACTTCAATACGATCGATTCCGAACAGCATACGATACGACGTTTCCTGAAGTACGCCAACTCTTTGCGATGATGATGCGATGGTACTCAACTCTCGATGCGCGAAAGACGACTATCACTCAAGAGGACTTTTCAAGAGAACTCTACGACCAAATAATTCTCTGTTTCTGTCTCTCAAAGGACTTGTGTGGCACTCTAGTCGCACTTTATGTGATGAGAGATCTATTCAAAGTATACCCAGACGAGAGCACAGCCCGCATGCTGATACTACAAATTGCTCGAATAGCTGGAAACATTAACATTAACGACAAAGTTGGCCCTCTAGGCATGTCAAGACGTTCTCGAGTTCGGGCACGACGACGCCTCTCAACTACACCACAATCCAAGGAGAACATAGAGCAAATCAAGAACATCCTCGCCACTCTTCAAACAAAAAAGGCCTCACTACTCAGGGCCCAGGGAGTCCATGTTGAGCATCTTGATGAAGAGGCCCGGAAACAATACCAAATAGAGATACTGAGCGAACTTCTCGTCATGGTGTTAGAGCGCACTGTCGTTGACCCGGCTGGTTCGGATATGGACGTGAAAGCTCAAATTGTCGCTGCTATGCAGGAGATGGCTGTTCCAGATTTGGCGATACGCTTCAACCATGAATCACTTCAGTAATTGTTTGGTGCGACCATGTCTTATATTCAATGTACATTATTTGGGATACCTCTCTTCTGCATTTTTCAATATAGAGTGTTTTTCTTTTCTCTCTGTAACTTCAAAACAGCCATGCAATAAAATCATGTAAAGAACACCGCTACAGACGCCATAATGCCACATGACCAGACACCCATGTTACAGGAAATGCACGAAATGAAAGTAACGCATTGCGTACAAACTCTATTTCTTGCCCTTCTTCTTCTTCTTGACACTGCTGGTCCCACTGTTAACTTTGGGTACTTCAGCCTCCACCAAGACGCCATCATCATCACTGCCTGCCGTTACTGACGGTGGTGCCAATGTTGCAGAGGTTGAAGCTGGCTCGTTCTTTACCGGTGTAGCTGCCGCTGCAACTACTGGAGCAGCGGGAGTGGTGGTGGCGGTAGCAGGAGTAGTGATACCTTTCTCAGCATCTAACTCTTTCATAAAGCCTTCCTGTATCTCCGCCCTCCGTCTCGTCCACCACTCCACCTCCTCGCCGACCTTGGACTGATACTCATCTATACGTTGACGGAAGAGATTATTCTGATCCATTTCACGCGCAGACTGAAAAATGACTTGACCCCAGCCGGGGGCGTAGGCGTTTGCCTGTACATCCCTTATTAGCTCTATACTACTTCGAAACAGAAGAGTTGGGTGAAAGGGGGAGGCCAACCTCTTGAACAACATCACGTACTTCCTCCTCCATCTCCTTCTCCGCCCTCAAGAATCGCTGCCACAAATCATCTCCTACACTTCCCCTCTGCAACAGCAATGACAATGCCTGTTTCTGGTCTCGAATGGAAATGACTCGTTTTATATCTTCTGCGGCGCGACGCAATAGTGCGGCTTTCAGGACTGTTTCCGGCACGGCAGTTTTCTTTTCTTTGCCTCCTCCTGCTGCCGCTGCGTTTGAACTTGGTTGCTCGAGGTGGAGAAGGGAGAAGTAGATGTCTCGTTGGAGGTGGGATGGAAACCATGGTGCGAGGGAGAGGGCTCTGACTGTGTTCAGCATTAGCATCGCTATAAAAACTGGCGCGCATAATGAGTGAGAGGTGAAGAAACGTACCTGATTTTCTTTTGCGGTAGAGAGATGAGAATGTCGCGAGAGATCCGATGAGAATGCCTAAGTAGGCGAAGGGTATCGCGAGGCTGACCCAGTCAACCATGTTGAATGCTTGCTTTCGTAATCAGAATAAGGCTGTGAGTTGCTTCTTTTCAATCTCAGTCGGTCAGTCTATGTGAGAGGGCACCCTGTTTCACTTGGTGAAAAGATGTGTAGTGCTGGTGTTGAGGTTGAAGTACAAGATGTAGAATGGATATGGAATTACTTATGCTGATCAGCGGAGTGCTTTGATCTCCCATTGGTTGACTCATGGGAAAGGCCAGGTTGGTTCTTCGGATTCTAAACCCTAACCCCTATCCAACCCTATTACAAGTGTTCGATGCTCAATCTCTATTCATTTACAAAAATATCATATTACAATACATTTAGGCAACGCTTCAAATATGATATGCGATAAGCACGAGACAAAAGTGAAACAATCATGCACTTACGTCCCTCCCAAATATAGTGTTACTAATGCCAATTATACAATGGATCGAAACAGTTCCTCGGAAAATAGAACTAAAAGTCCGCGTAGAAAAAAGTGAATCGAAGTGAGAGTCTGCTCATAGATTATGAGGCGCTATCACCCCCCTTGAAGTCAACTGTTCCTTCGTAGGCTGGCTCATGGACATGAATTCCTGGTTTTGCTGCATATCTTGAAACACATTGTTGAATTCTTCCTGCAGTGAGACGGCGACCTTGGTTCGGTCCCATTCGCCGCGCTTTTTCCAGAGACAGTCCATCAAGTGGGTGTTGATCTGCTCGAGCTGTTCGACTGTGCATCCACTTGTCCGTAATGTGAGTTCTGTGCGGAGCTTGTCGATGTAGCCGTGATCAATGACTAGACGCGGCGACTGTTCTTCGTTGTTCAAGAGAGACTTGATATCCGCTGGTGGCGCAGACTGTCTTGGAGCAGTGCCTGGTCGTTGTAGACCGCGTGATTGACTTCCGTTCATATGACTGTTCTGAGAGTATGGGTAGTCTGACTGGAGTTAGCTATAGTAATGGAGGTGAATGTAGATAAACTCACCCTGCTGGGTGTCGGGAAGATGCTCTTCTTGAGAAATACGATCAGGGTATGAAGTTAAGTCCGGGTAATCCACGCGTGGCCCGCTTCCAGTGACAGGACTTTGTGTATGTAGTTGTGGCCCAGTCGACTGATCCGTCTTCTTGTCAGAGGTTGTTTGTGTAGTGGAAGCGTCATTACTGTAGTCAATTGGCTGAGATCCAGGAGCCATTGGTGTCATTGGCGCCTTTTGTGATAAACTCGAGATGCCAGACTCTCTCCTGATTTGTAGCGAGGGTGCAGTGTTCGAAAGTGGGTGTTTTGGCTGGGCTGACTGACCAAACGAACTATTTGCTGTTAGACGACCAGAGAAATCCAGCTCATCCGAATTCGTCATGAGTGTATCTCCATCTTCTACACGAGACTGGTCGCTCTTCGACGTATCATTTTGGTTGAGATCGTCGCCGCTACCGCCATGATGTCCATTGCTTGCAGAAACGACATTCGACAGACGAGAAGGTGTCGTGGGCCTAGCTCCATTGACAAATGGTTGACCCAGGACGATAGGTCCTGAGGACAGACTAGAGTCTGTGTTTCCATGCGGTACATTACTGTTTGGCGGAGGCATGTCATTTGAGGGATTTGTCCTTTTAGCACGATCGAGAGCTTCTTTCTCGCGTTCGCTCTCTCGATTGTAGACAGCCTCACATTCTGCTACCAGGGCAGGATCTGTCTGCTCAATACCACCGATGTCCACTTCCACGTTTGTCAAGAGTTCGTTAGCGCGTAGTAGACGCTCCTGATCGCCCAAAGTGCGAGCGTCCTTGGCAATTCTCTTAATATCAGCCAAGAAATCTTTGGGCCTCTTGTAGTAACCATTGGAAAGACGCTTCTCAATAGTCACAATTTCCAAATTGTAAAAGAATCTACCAGTTGCATTCTCCTTCAAACCAGGAACTCCGTGCTTATCTTGAGCTTTCTCAAACGGCCGAAAACCCGTTTGTTGTTCCAATGGTAGATCGCTCGTCAGGATGGAAGGATCTTCCTCTTCAAACAAGTACCGGATTTGAGAGTCGTCAATTACACCAGTCCTGAATCGCTTGTACTTTTTAATCTGGTCCATGATAGGCTGAATCCTGATTTTCAGAAGATTCAATGTCTGACGATCTTTTCTCCTCTGTGCTTTTTGTTGCTCCTTGCTCAAAGGCGATGCTGGCTTTGGTGGCGGGGGAGGCGCAACTTCAAGAGTTTCTAACCTTCGCTTCTTTCGGTTCTCTGGGTCAGGAAAGTCAAGCGGCGAAGTCTTTAGATAGTCTGCTATCCTGCCGAAATACTCATATCGAGCAGGTTGGCCAGGCGGAGGAAGAGTATAAAGGTTCCTTTGCGAGTAGCCGAAGAGTGATTTCAACATTGTGGAATCATGAGACTCTTCGCTTTCTTCAAGTATCCCAAGAAGTAGAACTGGGTCTGTTGGAGGCATAGAACGGAGAAGGCCATTGAAAGTAGACACCACTACGGGGCCTACAGTATCGTACCATGTTTGCACATTTGGAATGTAGATAACACTTGGTTTGTGACGCTTGACCTCAGCAAATAGTTGAACGACAGTAGCTTCTGGCGATCTCGTAGAGTCGCTAAGAAGAGTTGGAAGGTCGAAGGACTGAACATGAAGACCCTCAAAATGGTGAAGAACTGCACCAGCGAGATACTGCTGCCCCATTCCTTGCGAGCCTCGAATAAGAAGGCGTGGTCTGAATATGCGAGAAGTCTCGAATTCTTGGTGCATCTGCTCTCTCTTGAAACTTGCGCCACCATGAGGTTCTTCAAACTCGGCCTCCTCCAAAGCTGTTAGCCGTTTCGATTGGGGAAGAATGTTTGCGAGAATATGCTTGATCTCTACGAAGCGATCACG
The DNA here is from genome assembly GCA_023625915.1 of Talaromyces sp. PB3603. Classification (NCBI taxonomy): domain Eukaryota; kingdom Fungi; phylum Ascomycota; class Eurotiomycetes; order Eurotiales; family Trichocomaceae; genus Talaromyces; species Talaromyces sp. PB3603. The sequence continues at coordinate 1,333,445 of JAMAFY010000008.1, forward strand.
TAACAAGGGCTCAACACTTTTAGGCAGTGGAGTGGCTCCTGATGATGTGGATCGTTCGGATGACGGGACAATCTTCTTGATAGAGATCATGAAATCCTTAGGCGTGACCTCAATCGTCTTTGGGTCGATGAGTAGCTTTTGGCTGGACTTATAAATCTGCGGATACCGTCTCTGCACTGCATTAAGAGCAGATTCTGTACAGAGAGCACGAAGATCAGCTCCACCATAGCCCTTGGTCAACTCGGCCAGTTCATCCTTGATAAGTCCTGGTAGAGGTGGATCCCAGTTCTTGGTATGAATATCTAGAATGGCACGTCGACCGTCCTTGTTCGGTAAGGGAAAGTAGAATTCACGATCGAACCGACCAGGACGACGCAAAGCAGGATCAATTGAGTCAGGTCGATTAGTCGCTCCAATAACGATGACCTGACCTCTGCCATCCATACCATCCATCAAAGCCAAAAGAGTTGAGACAATAGATGCATGGATCTGCTCTTGCTTGCTTGATCTGACGGGTGCAAGTCCTATGCTCGGTCAGCGAATGAAGTCAATTGTATACAATGTTGGACCACATACCGTCAATCTCATCAAAGAAAATAATACTCGGTTGGGTCTTGCGAGCTTCTTCAAAGAGCAATCGCAATTGTCTTTCGGCCTCACCAACCCATTTACTCAAAGCGTCGGCGCCCTTTCTCATATAGAACGTAACCTTTCGTCCTTCGGAACTGACACTTGACGCGAGAGCACGCGCCATCAATGTCTTACCAGTACCAGGAGGCCCGTGAAACAGAACTCCACGCGGCGGTACGATGTGAAAGCGCTGAAAGATCTCCGGATACAACAAAGGCAAGGCTACCATCTCTTTCAACTGGTCAATATGGCCTTGCAAACCACCCACGCTATCGAAGTTGACGTTCGGATCGATACCCAGAGGATCGGCGTCAGCCAATGCTTGTTTATCCTTGACTTTTCCAAAGTTGGCAGGCGTTCCTGAAAGGCCTGGAGCAGCGGCTTCTGCATTATGAGTTTGAGCAGGTGGTAACGTTATGCCTCCAAGACCCGGGGCGAGCGCTCCTGATGCTGTTGGGTTACCTTTCAGCTGCATAACTTCATCATCGCTGCTATCGCTATCAGCATTGGCAGTGGCGCCTGGGGCGCCGGGAGGTCCCAAAATAGCAGCAGGTCCCCCGCCACCAAAAGGACCGGACGTCGAGAAGAGTGTGCGCTGCCAGGCTCCATGTGCACCACGTCCACGGCGGGAAGGAGACTCATTTACTGCAAGTTCACCCTCTTCCTCTTCAATGGGTAGGATCAAGTCTGGTCGAATGAGACGATAATCAACGTCCTTCCTGCTACGGCGGGGCTTGTCCTCATACGTGATGGTCTCGACGTTCCGCCGACGACGACGCGATGGCTGCAAGTCTTGAAGTTCCTCGGCTAGTTCTTCCGCTTCATCGACGTATACCTCGGAATCGCGTCCACGAGACTGTGATTTTCGGGCACGCAGACCAGGCCGTCTACCGTTGCTGCTATTATCGTCCTGTGCGGTTTGTTCCTTGCGCGGTGAAGCATTCGAGCCAGATTCAATCAAGTCGTCGTCCTCGGATTCTTCTTCGCCTGGTTCGAAATCAGAACTGTCATCTTTATTGCGTTGAGATGAACGTGGTGGTTGTTTTTGGCTGCGCCTGCCTCTAGAACCATCGTCTGCTTGCGAATCCGGCTCATGGGCCGGAGACTTTTGAGTCGGTCTATTCCTCCTCCGTGTAACTGGCCCTTCGTCTTCGTCTTCGTCTTCGTCGTCCTCGCCTTCAGCTTTCGGCGCTTCATTGTCGGATTCCGGAATAACACCATCATCAGCCATTTCGACATCGGCATTCCCAGTGTCTTTCGGTACATCCTCATCATAGTCATTCTGAGGATCACTTTCCAGAACCTCCAATTGAGACTGCTTCATTTCGGCACTTTCATCGATGGACCTGACGTTGCTAGAAGCGTTTTCATCTTCCTCCTCAATTGGAGCCGCGCCCGCCACAGTCTTCGAGGCGCGGCGTGTATTGCGAGATCCACCAGCTGCAGGAGTTACACCCTCTTCGATGGTCTCGACATGCCGTCCCGAATTGGTCAGCGCGTAGATGTCCTCGGAAGGATCACGATTATGGCGGGTGCTGCGTCTGGTTCGCTGATTTTCGTCCAGGGCCGCTTGTTTCTTTGCAGCCGTGCCGATTTTGAGTGTTATCACGTTCCTTCCGGTCTTACGAGGGGGTTTCCTTTCCTCTTCATCGTCATCTTCGACTTCTTCTTCTCCCTCCTCCTCGTCGTCCAATGGTTCCTCGTCATCGGAGTCCTCCTTGTATAATGGGCGGTTTTTCACAGCCTCTCGACGTCTCAAGCCTCTAGCATTCTTCTCAGCATCGTCAACTTCTTCTTCCGATTCCTGATAAGATAGTTCATCGTCTTCACTTAGAAGGTCGTCATCCGAAACAATATCGTCATCGTCACGCCGTCGCCGTTTCTTAGCAGGCTTGAACTGCTTCTTGGACTTGCGCGACGATCTCGATGGTGGTGCCGGGTGATCACTGTAGTCGTCATCGTCGGAGTCGGACTTGTTGGCTATCTCTTCGAGAGTGCGTTTTGACGAATAGCGCGCCATCGTGCTTGATGTGTATGCTCCTGAATTTAAGTCGAGTGACTTTAATCAGACAGCATGAAACCTATTTGTCGAAGTTCAACCAGTCGATCTTAAAAAATTCGAGTAATTAGTGAGACGTCACGAATACCGAAGGTCTAAATGATCATGGCATGGCAAAATCGAATGAAGCGTTCCGGACAACGAAACATGTATAGAATCTCTATGAACAACGATGCACGTTAGCATATTCTCAGAAATTGTTCCAGAACTTGCGACCGGGTTAATTCATGAAAGCTGTCGAGCTGTTGGAAGAGCTGGTTCGGAAGCCAGTCGTGAGCATCAAGCGGGTACGCGAAGAACAGGCAGGGAACATCCAAAAAAACAATCGCGCAGTCCAATTTGAAAGTTACTTACCGATGCAATTGATAGCAGCGTCAGATATAATTGACTTCAATACACTGACAAAGCGAGGGATTTTGAGGGTCACCCAACGCAGCGAGAACGATAGCAAACAGAGTTGATGATTGACAGACAGCCAGAATGAATGAATGGCGGCTGGGGGCAGGACACGGGCCACATCGCGTGCCCTAGCCACAGTTCTTTTCTAGCTTGGCACAACAGCCGCGCTGGGCACCGCCGCAATTAAGCCCAATCGGGAACTAGCGCTGCAGAACATGATCTGTGCCTGGAAAATGTGGCTGCCATGTCGCTCTGTTCCTGATACCACCGCAAATCCACCCTCAAAGCATTCATCTCAAGTCGCCATGATTGTCGAGTACTTTCATGTCTAAGAAAAAGGAGACTATTGATAGCGAGTCATATATCTCAGTAAGCATGACCGCTCCTGTGACTTCGTAGGGTCGGGCTGTATCGCGGCCATGGAGAAGAGGGACAGAAGCATCAAAACAACCCCGCACAAGCAACGCAAGTAAATATCTAGAAAAGCAAAGCTCTGGCGGCTATCGCATTTTTAAGGTGTTGTGGTTCTTCCCCACCGCGTCTATCCCAACCCAATTCAAGCGCCATGAGGTCACGTGTTTATTTTCAATCTAGCCGTTCCTTTCAACATACACATACATGCATCTACAAAGCGAAGAAGGGAAATTATACACCATAGTGTCAGTGAATATGTTCCGCTTTTCAATAGCCCGCCAGTTTGGCGCATCACTTTCATCCAACTCATCACAAATACCTCATCGAGGATTTACAACAACACTCCGACGATCTCAACAACCACAACCACAGAGTCCGGAAAAATCAGAGAGCAACACGTTCAAAGAAGGCGTCCGTAATCAATCTCCTAATGGTAACAATACCTGCTAATTAATTGGCAGATGTCAGCGTACCGGCCCTTCGGCGCACCCTTTCTCAAAGTCTTTCTCGGCGCCATTTTCACGTACCAAGTGATTTATTATATATGGACGAAGCTGGAAACGAATGAGAAGAAGTTGTTAAAGAATGGTATGTAATCTTCTCTTTTGTAATCTGTGCATATAGGATGGCTGATGGTTCGGGTCATGGTAGAGGAGATCAGACAATTGCAGAAGGAGGCCAAGACTTTGGCTGCTAACGCGAGGTCTTAACATACAGGAACAAGGTCATGTGTGTTTTATGTTATGTATGATTATTTACACTAGACGGACTGTTCTTTTGGTGTAGCACATCCTCAAGAGAACGTATTATCCTAAGGGTTTTATCATTTAATCATATAATAAGTTAGGAAGAAAACTCAATATGAAAGAAAAGACTACAAATATCCCAGTCCTGCACCACTCACACTCTCTAAATCTGCCCGGATCTCCCACTCGTCTGCACCCACTCTACCCGCAATCTCCAACTTCCGTGAACGACTCAAATCCAACCATCTCATCAGTAACTTCCCATCGATCATACCTCTACCCACAACACCATCACTCTCCACGGCCCGATAGGCGCGCGGATTAAGCCCACATGGGTGCTCAAGGGTATTACTCAATTGCGACTGCAGAGCCGATAATCGTCGGTAGGATTCTTCAGATAGAGTTGTGACGAGAGCCATGGATCCGGAATGCGTGGTTATGAGCGCCTGGTGTAATGGCGTGTAGGAGTCTATGTCCATTGCGTCTGAGGACATGATGGCAACTTCTGAAGAGACGGCAGTGCGCGGGAGGAGGGTGAGTGTGGATGCGAAGTGGCCCATATGGAATTTACAGCGGTTGAGGAGACGATCGCCGTTCGATGATTTGGGGTCTGTTCGTTATGATTAGTAAGGTAACAAGGATTGATAGGAGTCTTCTTGTACCCTCTGGATCATACTGCAGAACATGCAGGTTGCAGTCACTATCCGCAACGAGGATATAAAGCTTCTTGCCGTCAGGCAAGAAATCGGCAGTTACCACTTCTAGCTCATCCAAATCTTTTCCAAAGAGCGTCATTTTATATGGTTCTTCCTATTTTGTCATCAGTCAGCGCAGCCTCTTTCAGTGGATCAGTTGTAGAGGCTTACTGAGTATCCAGTAAACCACAAGCCCTTAAGTGCATCTCCAATCAGACACATGCCTGTACCCTTCAACTCTTTGATAACGCTGATGTAGCATTGCACATCAATAAACGCCACAGGCAACAGGCTTCCATCGTCCTTCAACCCTCGCACCATACATTTCTGCCCTTGCGCAACAATCATAAACCCCTGGCCTCCAATCCCAGACACTGCGGTCACGGCACCTCTAATCGATTCCTCGCCAATGAGTTTGAGCTTGAGATTCGCTCCCGGTTCGTCCGGATCGGGAACGACATCAATCACGTCAAAGACGTATACGTTTCCTCTGGCTGCGATGTCCTCTCCCTTGGCGTATGTGGTACTCACGACGATCATGTCTTTCCGCTTACCGCTTTTTTCGGAAATTTCGAGATTGATGTTTTGGACGGCGGTGATGCGTTCCGCGGGACCGAAAGTATGGCTGTGACTGTTAGATTGCTGTATGTCTGATCAGTTTCACCAAGACTGACCTGTCGATTACTTTCCAGTTGGTCGGATTGAGCAGCCTGATAGACCCATGGGCGACTTTAGGTGGTAATGAAATCTCTGCTAGATTATCAGATACGGCCAGCAAAGATAGTATGGGCATGTCAAACTACTGACCTTCAGTTGCCCATTCAGGATGCAACTCATCATCGTCAGGCAATTTGAAATCCTCCTCGTGGGTCGTACCAACAACATAAGTTCCCGACGCCGTAGAATAAGCAAGATGATCAACCTGCTCATTCAGGGGTATCCTGCGGATTGGCCATGAAAAGTCGAGTTGTGTATTATTCTGCAATTGACAAGTTCGAACAACGCGCTATCACAATCAGTATCCTAAGCTTTCCCAAAGGAAGAGGGAAGTACCTCGCTGTCAACATATACAAGACCTCTTTTACACCCAGCATCGTCAAACCCACTGATACCACGGATGAAGTCGTTCTTGATACTATGCACATGAGGCAGGCTTTTTGATGTCCTCACAATCAAGCTTGGAGATGCCCCAGACATAACGACTGCGGAATAACCGTTAATGTCTAACAGACGACGAAGTCCAGGCGTCCTTTGCAGTGAAGCCGATGCTGCTGCTTCCAGTGGTACCTTAGGTAGGAAGTGATTTGTCTCTTTTATGTACTTAAGGTCACCACCGTTCTCCTCTCCGCTGCTGTTTTCGCGGAAAGGTCTGTAGATAATGAGATCATCGGTAGCGGTTCGTATCTGTTCAAATTAGACAAATATACCCACAATCCAAGGGGTAGGAAGGGGCGATCCTACGATCAAATAAGGAGACACAGTTGGTAGTTCGCCCAGGTCTGCAACCAGAAGCTCTGCGATGGTTTCGCGAGAGTTGAGACGCCTCGTTGGGGGGTCTGATGTAAGAATAGACGACACGTAATCGACTCCTGCTGTCTTAGAAACAAGTTCCATGGTGGGAAGACGAAACATCTACTGAAAATTAGCGGTCCATGTCTCTGGCAATTGGGCTCTCTTACCGATAGTTCGCATTCTTGATTGAGCAAGAACATGTATGTAGTCTCCGTCGTGTTGCTCTCTTCAAAGACAGTATTTCTATCTGTGTATAAACAACCACAGAGCCAAGATTGCGAAGACAAGATCTCAGGATTAGTCATTTCATCCAGATCACCGCTCTCATCTGAGTGGAGGAGAAGAACAGAGGAGTCGTCCCTAATGATAAGAAGATACGGGTCTGCAAAACTAGCACTAACTGCGAATCGCTCGTCGCCCTCATCCTCATCCCAAACGGGATAGATTTGAGCCATACCGAGACCTGTCAACAGAAATAGCGTCAATGAAGGCCGCATACTGCTTCTAGGATTACTTACTTGTATCGTATATCCTCACTTCGCCTGTTAGCACCTGCACAACACGGCTATCTCCAGCGAGAGTACCGATATCAATGGTAGGATCTCCATTTGGATTGACATCCGGAGCATTGAAAAGCTTTGGGGTTCCTTCATTCAATGTATAGACGACTGTCTCCTCATTGTCCGGTGAATTTGCCCTGGCAACAATAACATAAGATGGGCTTCCTTCATCTAGATTTTCAGATCCGGCTTTTGTGTTACGCGTATGTATATTCCAGACATAGTCAGCAGATTCGCCTTCCAAAGTGAAAATATTATCCAGAAGAAGTGTGCGTTGCAGCAGAGCGACTCCTCCACTTCTGCCAGAGCCGTAAGCTGCAGCAAGCTCCAGCTCGCTAACGCTTTGCTGGGCCTCCTCCGCTTGAGAGTCTCTGCTAACGCCTTTTCCCACTGTGACGGCACGCAAAGGTCCTAAACTAAGCAATCGATCAATCATTTTAAAGGTGTAAGTCTCAGAGGTTTTGCCATTCGACACGGCTTTGTTGACTGCTTCCCTCGGCGCTGAAGAATATAGATCATCCTCATATATGTCTTCATCATCTTCATCGTTCGTATCCTCATCAAGATGATCTCTTTCCTCATTTTTGCTCTTTTTCGACGCTGCAGATGGAAGACCACAATCGAGAAGAACCGATTCGGCATCTTCACTGCCAATGAACACCTTGCCAGAGCCGAGAGAGATGGCACACGAAGCAGCAGCGCTAACAATGTCACCTCCGGAATCGGCAGGTATCATAGATACAACAAACCCAGATACTGATCTTCCATCTAGCTTGAAATGAATCAAGACCAGCTCACCCGTCGAGAGAGTGAGAAGTATGTCGCCGCTCTCATTGTCGATAACTTCAACGACTGAGCCTTCCAATCGGAGGCCCAGATCGGATTGGTCTACCATGGGAAATGCTGAGACTTGCTTAGCAAATTCATTGACCGCCACTGCACTGGACTTTCCAGATTGGTCAATGTGTATCAACTCATTAGGTCCAATAAGCAAAGCACCACCGACAGGAGCGGGGAGAGCCATGATGTCTCGTAAGTCACTAGGTAATTTCGATATAGACAACAAAGGTGTAGAAGCGCGCTGTTCCAGGTCCAGTGTGAACACAGAATAAATTACGATATCTTTTCGTTCTTCCAGTAAAGCCGCCGAGGTGGCGATGGGGGAATAAAGAATTCCAAATGTGGGTTCTCGATATTCATGCAGAAATGTCAGCCCAATAGGATGTATCAAAGTCCGGTCCAGAGCAGTCAAGGGTAGAACAAAAGAGGCGGCATACGGGGTCTGATGGTCGCCCTCCGTCTTCTTGCTGTCAGCGGAAGGTTTTTTATTCTGGGCAGTCAAGTCATCCACGTCCATATCAGGATCGTATTCATCCATGACCAAGTCATCTCCAACCTGGTGAAATGGCAAAATAGCAAGATTCCGCCTTCCAAAATTGAGTAGAGCGCACCGGCTGCTGGGATCCACGGTGAGATGGCTATCACATTGGCTAAGATCGGGCACCCAAGGACTGAGGGTGATATCGTCTTTCTCATAGTAGTGAATTGATACAGTTGAGATCCCCTGTGTCTCGGGATTCCACTCGATCAGACTGAGTTTGGCATTTCTGAACGACATGAGAAGGGCGTCACCTCCGCTCCTTGATTTGAGAATTTTGACGGGAAATATGTCAGTCACCGTTCCGTGAAGATCATATTCAGCGTGCAAATGCAACTTTGTGGCATCATCTTGGACATGATTCCATCCTTGTTGGCCGAAGTCCAGCAATGGATTAGTAGCTGTCTCGGTGATGAGAGTGTAGATCTGGAGGAGAGATGTTTTGACGACAATGAGGTTTTTTGCCGTGGCTGAAGTGAAAGCAGCGGAGACAGCATGCGTCACTCCCGAAGGAGGCAGCACTTCAGTATAACATTGCATTATCGGTATGTTTGACCTAGTTCAAAGCTTTTGATTGACGTTCATACGACAGTCATGATGCGATCAATGTATTCGAGGAAGATGATACTCGAACTCGGCCGATGCTCATCAAAGGAAATTGGAGCCGGTAAGATTAGATGTCGCCTTTCCGCTGATCCAGTCGTTTTTATCATGTATTCATGCAAAGCTACGGCTTAACGCTCTGCCTTTGATGGGGATGGTGGATGTTGAAAATGATCAGCCAATGAAATATCGATCTTTGTTTTGATTGGGTCATCAACGGAGAGCTCCCGTTTCTACGGCGAGACACAGATAGCTGAGACGCAGAATGCTGTATGCGTATTGTCATTACATCTATCGTATTTTGGGCTATCATCGTTCGAAACTTGGGTTCATGGCTTCGTGGATCCGAAGGCATTTTGGGATACACACGTAGATTGAAGTGTTGCTTCAGGATGATCAGCTCGGACCTCGAAATGGTCGTGATAATGTCTCCTCTTACTTAAATATCTATGGATGTATCGATACATACTGCTGCTTTATACAAATGCATACATGTAGTGCTACCTAATAGTAGCTTGCAACATTCTATGGAATGTGTCGGCTTATTCTGCGTATATCGAGCGTCTAAACAAAACACACCAATATGTGGACTGTCGTAAGAGAAAAAAGACCAAAGGCTGGTGATTTTATCTAAATACTCAGAGGTTGCCTTATGATTCGGGCAGGCATTACATCATCACCTCCCGTCCCATCAACAAACCTGGAAGTTTCATGTTTGTAACACATTGTTCGCATCTCCAATCCTTCCAAAGAGTTTCGATGGTTTGATGAACTTTTGCGGCTTCAAACTATAGCTCCTCAAAAGCTTGATATACAACCAGCATGAAAACATGGCCAGTGTACAATCATCACTGATATGGATCGTCTATGCGATCGTTGTCGCGATCCTGCTCGCCGTCGCCTCCATCTTCATATACATCTACCAAACACCTCGGGATCGATCTCCGCTCGTGACAATAGTCTCAGTTATCACAATCACAGCTCTCCTCGCAACCGTGCTGTTACAACCCGTCGACGTTGCTCTTGTATCATCGACCACTTCGTCGAAGCTGGGCCGTCGCAAAGATTGGGCTTCACAGGATGAGGTGGATAAGATAGTGTTTTCGCTGAGGGTGGTATATTATCTACTTTACTCTTTGGACGCTGTGCTATGCTTGTTGGTGGTGCCGTTCACCTACTTTTGGTATGAGGAATACGACGAAGTTGCGGTGCAGGAGGGTGAACAAACACTTGGGAAGCGGTTCTGGGGTGCTTTCAGATATACGATTGCCTTCGTTATTCTTGCTGTTATCCTGTTCCTTGCTGGATTCTTCATTCCCATCAAAAGTACATCCGAGGATAAGGATCTGGATTACTTCAAGAAATTGTTGACCGAAAATCGTGAGTTCAATCTCGCAAGATAAGATTCAATATCCTTTGCACTGACTTCTGACAGACGGCGAAAGAGCGCTCACGTTCGCCTTGGGTTTACTTCTCACTCTGGGAACACTTCTTTACGTCGTCTATACTTCAATTGGCTTCGCATTTCTCCCTATAACGCTCATCAAAACTGCACCGTCAATCTCCAAGCCAACACTAAGAGCAAACACTGCATCCCAGCTTGAAAGCAACCGCGAACGTCAGCGCCAACTCAATGCCCGATGCGGAGGAGATGCAGACCAACTGTCATCCAAAGACCGCAGGGAACTGGATGGCTTAGTGCGAGAAGAACGAACACTGATCAGAAGACAACGCTTGATCGAGGAAGCACAAGGCGAAGGACGCAGCTGGTTGATTCGGGCATGGTTCAAGATTGAGGCAGTTTTCCGACCTTTCAAGCTTTTAGGAGGAATCCTGCTGCTCGTCGTCGCGATCTTCATCTGGGTCTCTATGCTCCTTACAGCAATCGATAAGGCCAAAAACTCGGTGTGTAAGCACAACTGTGGATACATTCTGGGGCATATCAATGTCTTCAATCCTGTCAACTGGATCTTTGTACGCTCTGCGCGTGTGTTTCCGGTAGACTATGTGCTGTTTGCATTGATTGTTTTGTTATTTTTCAGCAGCTCTGTTGTTGGTATAGCGACTGTTGGCATCCGCTTCCTCTGGATCAGAATCTTCCAAATCCGCAAGGGCCACACTTCACCTCAGGCTCTTCTACTGGCGACCGTGATGTTGACTTTGATTACGCTGGCTCTCAACTATTCCATGTCGATGATTGTCGCGCCTCAATACGCAACGTTCGGGCCACAGACATTCTGCGACAAACCAACCTACCACCCCGGCGCACAACCCGACTGCTCCGATGTCAAGGATCAGGATCTTATCAAACCATGCACAGAATTAGCCGATAACCCAGCTGCGAAAGAAGTATGCACTCCAAGTGTCGTCAGCACCTTTTTCAACAGAGTTACGTTGAACTTTCCGTATTTCGGAGTCATTATTTTCTGGGCGCAGTTCGCTTTTCTAGGTAGGTCCCTCTTGGTTCTCTTTCTCATCCAAGAAGATGCTAATGATGTTGTAACAGGTCTGTATCTGATTATCCTTGTGGCTTCGTTCTTCCGTACACCGAGACTCGACGAGCGCCAGATCGATGAAGACGCAGAGGAGACCGAAGAGGAAGGCCTTTTGGCCAGCACAGGACGACGATTCAATGCGACATGGCAAGACATTCGAGGTCAAGAAGACTCTGCGTAGCTTATATTTTGACATGTGTAATGATGAATTTTGGGCTGAATAACATAATGTATACTTTCTTTATCATGAGATAATTATGACACTATGACTATGAGCCTCCATACTTGACAGCCTTGTGTCCCGAATCCCCATCTCCATCCATATGCATCTCCCACCAACACCGAACACAGAACAGTTGATATCCTTCGCAATCAAGGCATTTCATTTTTGCCGTGTCGTAGCATATACAGCAGCAGTCCGGCACTTCGTCGTTATTTGGTCTGGGCCAGTCCCCAGGTTTAGACTTTGGTGCTGATGGAAGGGAGAGTGCTGCCAGACGCGATGATAGAGTATCTTCATCACCGTCGGCATTCTCTTTGGGAGAACGGGTGTTGCTGTTTTCTGTCGGTGATGCAGGAGGTGGATTCTCTGCAATCTCTTTCAAGAGATTTTCAACATATTTTGCGGCTTCTGCTTCTTCTTTTTCCTCGTCGAATTCGGATTCGTCTTCGCTGTTGTCTAAATCTTTCAGGAATTCGGGGGTAATGTCTTCTTTCCTTTCCCTGAAGTTGGTTTGAGATGACATATCGATGTTTGATTCGGATTCCGAGGTAGAACTATTCTGAAAAAAGCCGTATGCATTGCGGACAAGATCTCGGGTATGACTCTCGTAATCTCCTGACTTATTTCCAAGCCGAGCTCTAGTGTGATCTGAATTCTGACTATTGCTCTCCCCCAAACTCGCGAGTAGATCTTCAATGGCATCTCCATCCAACAAGCACTCGGGCGCCATGATATCATCTTCTGAGAACAATGACCCCGTCGAAAGACCATCTAATTTCGAACTAGAGGTCACGGCAGGACCTAGATCGCTAAATTCTCCAGAACCCGCGAAAGGGTCTAGAGGGGAAGTGGTGTTTAGAACCACATTTCTTTACATTTAGTTAACCGGTGATCTAGTCAGCAATATAGCGGAAGGTGGCGCACCTTTGACGCTCAAGCTGCACTGTAGACGGCTTCAGTGCATTTAGTCGTTCTAGTAAACGCTGATCCTCATTATGAGGGACGTCAGCCATGTCGATGGCCGGCTATTAGATCAGGTTGTCGGGTTGATGCTGAGGTTGTTGTTTCTGAGGGAGACTGGAAGTGACAGCTGCCCCACACAAGCTCCAGCAAGCTATTTGAGCAGCGCCAGCGCGCTCTCGAATGCTTTGACAACGTTTGCATCTATCACCATTGAGTATGCCATGTCAGATTAGTTTTCGAAAGAGGGTTTTGTCATACAGTGTTCTTTCTTCTCTTCAAGCTCTCGCTCGGAATTCTGGACGTGTTGCATACGTGTCTGAAATCTGCTGGTTATTAGACACAGGCCTCACGATGATTTAAGTTGTTGAGGGTGTACTATACCTTTTGTAAGACCGATCCTCATCACGAGAGACCGTCACCTGAGTCCATAATTCAAAAACCTTTCCCCAACACCCTGTCAATCAATGCAAGTTGCAGGAAGTGAGGTCGGCCATTTACCTTGAGTAATTCCATTGTCTGATGCTGAAGATCTTTGTCGAGTTGCTCGTGTTCTTTCAGTGCATTGGAGAACATTTCCAGAAGCTGTTCCCAGCTGCATTTTTGAAGATCTTCGGGCTGTAAGGATAGGTCACCAAGGCCGCTTTTGGCTGCCGGCTGGGAGGGTTGCTGGGAGGTCATGTTGTTTCCGAATAGCCGGTAAATCTGTTGATTCTAATGTCTGGCAGGACAAAATAGAGGGGCCTTTCCAGGATTGAGAATCAAGAACTGTAATGTCAAGTTGGCGTGTGTAGCTAAAGGGAAATAAAGACCGAAGGTGTTGAATTAGTTTACGCTGCTTGTAAATAATTGTGTATTGATACCGTATTCTCTCGGAGGACATCTTCCCCGATGTCACAAGCTTCACTCCAACCATATCACTCACAGCACATTCAACTTTCAACAAAGTGCACAAGACGTGAATGTACGAGCGCTCATTTCAAGTTTGATGTAGCAAAATCGAAGCTTGTCGAGCAAATCCAAGCAGAGTTTAACCGAATTCAGATTTCTTTTCGAGTCATTCGCAACATGTCGCTCGCAACAAAAAGATACATTTCCACGGCATTCAAAACATCAAAATGTCTCATTCGAACTATCCCCTCAAGCAACAGACAACAGCACAGCATCGCCGTTAATAAGACTATCTCACGACGACTTCAGACACAGACTTCGACAAGTCCTCGCGCTTCAAAAACACTTACCCATCTGCAACAATACACTTTCACAACCTCCGCCGTCTTGAGCAAGAAGAAAGAGAAAAACAAACGCAACGATGATGATGAATCTTCCCCTGCAGCTGTTGCTGCAGGCGGAACAGAGGGAGCAGACCCCTTTGATTTCTCACAACTACAAACCGGCATCTCAGACGCCCTGACACGATTGAAAGAAGACTTACAAAAACTACGATCAGGCCGCGGCGGCCGACTGAACCCCGAAGTCATTGAGCAACTACGCGTGCATCTGGTCAAGGGGAGCAATGAGACGGTACGACTGAGCGAGGTTGCGCAGGTAGTTCCCAAGGGTGGACGGGCTGTTGCTATTATCGTTGGCGAAGAGGATGTACGTACCCCCCCTTCCTTCCATGTCGGAATCAAATTGCACATCCAGAATTATTGACTAATGATGCACAGCTCATCAAACCAGTAAACTCAGCCATAATATCCTCCAACCTCTCTCTCACGCCCCAACCAGACGCACACAACCCTCTCCAACTCAACGTGCCCATCCCCCCACCGACTAAAGAATCGCGCGACCAAGCTGTGAAAGCAGCAAAGGGGGCGATGGAAAAGGCTGCTGGTGCGGTCCGAAGTGCGCGCGCAGCCATTCATAAGAGATTACAGGACATGCAGAAACGCAAAGAGGCGAGACCGGATGATATTCGAAAAGCGCATGACCAGATGGAGAAGCTGGTTGAGAAGGCGCAGAAGGATGTCAAAGATACATATGAAGCTACTAGGAAGGGGATGGAGCAAGCCTAGATTTGGGACAGAGGAACAGATGCTGTGTTTCTATTGTACATTATACACGGAAAGAAAGTAAACAAAAACTGTATACTACATTTTCAGAGCTAAAGACCAAAATCAAGGCGTCGCCCGTTTAGTACGCTGCGCCGAAGCAAGCAACGATTGAAACTTGCCCATAAATTCCGCCTGCTTCCCCGTCATCCGATAAGTCTCATTGTTATAAAGTTGTCTCTGCACCTCATCCAAGACCGGATGACGCACAGTCCCTTTCTGCCATCCTTCATACTCACCACGCACGATTTGTCCCACAAGAGCTTTCCTATCCTCATCCTTGATGGTTGCGAAAGTCGAGTCTTCGGGCTCAATAATGTCGCCTTTGCGTCGAGTCAGTACGTCGGCGCGGTCCTGTGCTAGGCGGCCGACTTCTGCCATGACGGTTTTATTTTCTTCTTCGCTACTGAAAAAGACTCGTTCGCCTTCAAAGAGTCGCTTGGCTAACTCTTGTGGTGAGACATAGCCATGTCCATACCGACGACTCATCAGGTTCAATCGTTCCACAACAGTGCCTTTAGACCCCATTGTTCCTGTAGGTAAAGAAGGCCAAGTATCTTTGAGAGCAACCTCATCGTACGTGACCGGTGTGTACCGCACAGTCTTGGGTTTAGAGACATCTTGCACTTCTTTGAACACAGCGTCTAGATCAGATTCGCGAGCTGCTTCCCTCGGGTCTTCGTTGTCATCACGTCTTCGACGTTGGCGTCTGGCACCTGCTGTATTGGCTCCACGTGCTTTGGCATTTGTTCTTCCGGCTGGTCCTCCTCTTGCTGCTCCGGGGGCTCCAGGTCGGCTTCGCACGAATGTGCCGCGTTTCAGTCGTAACTGAGGTGCTCGAATGACATTTGCCTGATCAGGAGCAACACGTCCCACGCCAAGGGATCGGGCATCGACGGGTCGTGGGCGAGGAGGTATGGCTACCCTTTTCACAAATGACGGCTTCGAGTCGGCTTCATTCTGGTGCGAGGTGGACGAAAATGCTCGTGTTGTCAAGCGACTGTTGGCATTGCTCGCTTTTGAACTGTTCGAAGACGAACAGTAAATTGTTCTGAAAGCATGTGAGCGGATCATTCGTTCCATTGCGATGTGTGGAATCCAGATGCTGAAAACAACCTGGAATACAACAGAAGTTGAACGGACAATTGTAAAGTTCTCCGGGATTTCCAGGTCATGTGATCTGCTCCGAACATTAGGCTCATAAACAAACATTATTTCATTTTCTTTTTATGTTGCCATCAACTTGCCCAAAAATATCATTTTTCTACAAGAAGACTTCCTACGAGTATTCTTAATACCTGAATCTCCTTGATAGAAAATGCTCCGCCGCAAGCCAACAGCCATAACAATTACTCCAGAAGACCTGATCGCCTTCGAAGAAGAAAGACTCCAAAAACTGGAACAAGAAGCAGCCAACATACTCAACGCGGAGGGACGAGAAGGAGACGCCCAATTTGAATCTACGCTCAATACATCGGGCAAGAAATACGACCCCAATGATGAGTTGAAGCCTTTGCCTGGCGATAAGGCGAGAATCGTGAGGTCGAGAGATGAGAGGATTGGGGTGGGGAGGCGGACTTGATCTTTCTCTTTACTTCTCTCACTATTCGCTTCTTAAAAAGATCGGTTGTTATTCAATCTGAGGATCTACATGCTACGCGCGTATCATCTCGGGACGAATAAATGCGCCAACGGCGAATAGGCGCTACTATCGACCATATATATGCGATGTACGAATACCAAGTTACGCACTACAATATATTACTCGAGAGACATGAAAGACAACCAATTGATCATTACTAATTGGTACTGCCAACTGCCCCGTCGCGCCACATACCGTTTAAATACATCCATGGGTATCAGCTCAACAATTCATACATACACATACATGTCAAAAGATACGCAAAAGGGTAGAGTTTGTGAAAGAATGTGTAGTGTACAAACAAGGTTACGTTCGAGACTTTGGGTATATGACGCAAACAACCAGCCGAGAACAAAACCTTTCCTCGGTACATCAATCGTTCATGTAGGCGAAACCTGCGCCGTATAGTCACATAGAATCCAATCTATCTTGACCGCTTAGCATTGTACTGTGACATGTCAACAGAATTGTTCCATCTGCGTTTGATGCCATGCGGATCATAGACACTCGCAACACTCTGCTGCCAGTCTCGCGCCGTCATGACTGGCTGAATTGGCTGAGGATCATAAGACGCTTGAGGCATAGCTTGCATATCCATGGGAACTACTTTGCCTCCGGGCGGTGTGTATTGCATCGGGTACTGGACTGGAAGACCATCTGCAGTCATCGCTTGGCCTTGGGCTGAATATGGCATTTGAGGGGAGTTTGATGGTACGCTTGCTGTATCGACAGGAAATGCCATATTCCAAGAACTGCACAGTTGTTAGCATGTGACTTGTATTTCCATTAAAAGTGAGATCTTACGTGAAAATTCGGGTGGGATCCCAGCTCTCCTGGTCCACAAGCGGGACGCCCAGTTGTGGATTGGTCATATGGCTCTGAAGCATGTTCATGCCGGTCGGCTGAGAAGTATCAGATTTGGAATCATCCGCGCCTGTGGGTGGTGTTGCAGAATGTGATTGATATCCTAATCGATGGGGGCTCGGCTGGCCATATTGGGTGTATTGAGAGTCAATGGCGGGAGGAGGACTGGAATTGTATTGCTCGGAAGGACTGCCATATGGAAAAGACGCTCTGAGTTCGAACGGCCGATCGGTATCAGCAGAAAAGGCCTGCCTCAAAGCTTGAATTTGAGCTTCAATTTCAGGAAGTGGCCAAGTCTGAGAGCAATGTTCCAATATACGCATATGTCGAGTAAAGTAATCACGCGCGTCCGTGTAGAATTCGGGATCTGGAGAAGTTATTGCGACCTGACATTGTTAATGACTTTTTCATACTTGACCGTTAGGGGAACTCACTAGATGCAACATCGTGCAAGTCAGGATGGAATAAACGGTGAAATTGATGCCCCGCTGCATAAAACGAAGACCCTGTAGTGTGAAACGAGAAATGATCGCCTCTTGCAGTCGACACAAGCATTTCGCAGAAGAGTAGCATAATTGCATATGCTTCCTCCAGCCCCCATCAGTTGCACCGAACTTGGATGCTAGTAACTGTGGACGGTGCACCATTATGATAGCCAGATGATAGTGTGTGTGCATATTTCCGACAAAATGCGATGGGAGCCACGGCGGAGAACCATCTTCAGGATACGAAACCTGGAGATCCTGTGGTAGGCCTCGATACCAGTCGCTGAAAACCGGATTGTTCTGGGTGAATCGCGGTTGGGTGGCCCAATCTTTTTGCTTTTTGATTTTGTGATATAGTTCTGTGTAGATTCGAATATGGTACGCATTTTTCACAAAATATGAAAACTGTCGGGAACGATCACTTTCGAACTGATCTACATCCGCAGTGTCGAGCTGTGGGCGCATGTCAACTGTCTTTGGGTCTACTTCGTAATCCGAGCGACCTGGTCACGGAATGAGCTAAATCACACAGGTGAACGAATTTGATGTAAACAAACCTTGAGGTCCTCCGACCATCACTTCAACAACCAGCAATGTCTGCCAGACTCTCGTCTGGATCAGACATTCAACAGGATCAAGTCCGCATGATAATCCTTCTTGATGAGTGGCATAGTGTTCATGGAGCTCCAGATCCTTGGACATGGAAATGGCTGTCTTGATTGTCTGCCAAGAACGGTAGTAATAACCTTTTTTGGGATTTGACTCTCGTGCTTTCAGCAACAAAAGTAGAGCCTGTATAGTGCTCAGACGTGGGACGTCCATGAAACTCGACTCGTGTCCTATCTGTCATCAGTAGAGTGTCAAGAAAGTCGATTGAACTACTTACGAGTGGCAAGCGCAAGCCATTGAGCACCCTGGGCAGCGTCATCGGACATCTTGCCCGCGCACGCAAACAATGCCTCCAACAGTAATGGAGAGATAGAGGAGCGGTCATTGCGCCACTGGCTATATAAATGAGAACGGTGGATGACAGGCACGTATGGGTGTATGTCTTGGAAAAAAATCTTGAAATACTCCATGACCTCTTCGTTTGAGGGCATCAGTTCCGGTGGTATTCTGATCGTCGATCCAGCGCCCGTGCTCAGCGGAGGAAGATCATCTTCATCTTCATCCTGAACCGGAGCACCAGGCTCTGTCAACCCTTTTCGTTGTTGTCGAATATAAGGTGCTGGGCTATGTTAACAAAAAATCGCTTGGCTGCCACGCGAGGATTCAACTTACCGATTCCCGAGGCCTCAATTCTAAGCTCACCGAGTGCTTCACTGAGGTCTTCAGCAGTTGACTGCTCGGGTTCGACAAATACACCGCTATCTGCACTCGGAAGTGGTTGGGTCGCGGGCATTTGGTAATATTGATTTGAGTAAGGATGTTGCGTGACGGCGATTTCAGGCGCCTGTGCCGGCGCATACATGCCATGACTCTGTGGAATATAAGACGGATAGATTCCGTATGACGGTACATTGTTTGTAAGTGAAGGGTCGTCCGGAACGTAGCTGGACTGCATCAATTCGTGCTGCTGAAGAGGTTGCTGTTGACTAGCATGGTCTGAGTATCCAGCTTGCTCTGTCTCGACACCTTGCGCCGGACCAATCTGTTCGCCATCCTGCCCTATAGTTGGGGGCACGCAGACTAATTTCAACCTAAGGCATGCCGTGCAGGGCCAGGTGTTTGTTGTGGCAGCGTCACATTTGATCTTTCTCTTTCTGCAGCCATTACAGGCGCGCATTACTGGCTAAGTGTCAGAATTGGGAGCAACATCTTTCGTAGTCAATTGTCCGTACCTTTGAGCCTTTTGTGTCTGTTATGCTCATCGACAAAGACATAATCTACATATTGGTCAGTCCAAAGATGTCATGAACATAGTGGAAACCGCTGAACCTCACTTTTCTGTCCCTCTCGCGGGGGACCAGTTGGAGGAGTAAAGGTGTATTGTTGCATATCGTATCATATATTATCATTGAACAGCTCCAAAAAAAACGGTGGAAAGTTCAAGCGTGTGAGATCTGGCCTGAGTGGCACGATCAGCCTCGGGATCTCGGCTTAAACTCTAATCGGCGAAGTTGAGGATTTTCGGGGGATGGTTTCGTGGCAGCTCGTAAATCGTGGCACCGTGCGATCAAGACATTAATTCGTATAAACGGCGGATAATTTCAAAATGCCGTCCGTTGCCGTTCTTTGAACTAGACACGCAACTGTTCTCTAATACTCCTCAATCGTGGCGGTCGTCGAATCTCATGCGCGTAACGGGTGGGGTTGAACGAAGAGCGAATCGTGGAATCGTACTGATCGTGAGGTCGAGAACTTCAATATAGGCGGTGAAAGTAGTAAAATGAGCGCAGAAAGTTGCTTCAACAGACGTTTTCCTGACTGGAAATGAGGAAACACTGCGCCGTGGCTGAGTAATGTGGGAGGTGGTTGTGGCAATGTGCTCTATGCTGCCCGCGGCGACCCGATTTCAAACACAAACTGGCGCGTTATTGTACGAGGCGACGATGATGACGACCAATGGATGGCAACCCTGGTGAATAAGTAATAAAACGATTCAATTAGGTAGATATATAAGGTCGATGGATTCGAAATATGGCGGCCATCAGAGCATCGGCATATGCGGGGGGTGGAGGGAACTTCTGGAGGTGCGAATGGGTAGCGTAGGCGCTTATGGAGGAGTAGCGAGTCGAATGCGACAGACAGCTCGGGTCAAATTAAATGGTCGAGTGTGTGTATATATACATATGTGTATATATGTGTGTGCGTGTGTGAGAGAGACGCAATTGATGTACTCGCGGAAAATGTGCAGATATTTCGATGAGATAATTAGAGAGTATAAAAGACACAATAGAATCAGAAGAATCACTCTCAGCTAGAAATGGAAAGTCGGATGATGAAATGAGGTCGTTCAGAGAGGTTCTGTCTGCTGCAGGCTGGGTCGGGTCACAGGTGGGGTGGGGGGGGAGGAAGGGAAGGTCGATCAGGAAGGAGCGAACGACGAAGAGGGAACCCGGCTACTAAGTTACTACATTTACTATACAATACTACTAGTTACATATTACATTCAAGTGACCGCTCTCTACCTAGTCGACTACCTTGAGTGACCACACCAGAGACCACCACCTAACGAACACACACCACACACACACTTACGCATACGCACACGCACACGCACACGCACAACACAACACACTACATAGTAATCCAGAATATTGTGGGTGTATGCGACGCATCGAGTTAGGACGACCCTCCTGTGTCAAATAGTCTGCTGGCGGTCCAATCGTCGTGCTGGAATTGCTCCGTAGTCTATATTAATTGATTGTCGCAGCTCTTCGCCCAACCAACAGGCCTGGAGACACTGGGCTGTCAGACGTGCTCACTTGTCTTCTTCTTCAATGTTGGCCATCGAATACGACTGTCCGTTCCGACTCTCCAGATCATCTGTAACCATCGCAAAAGTTAAAATGTGGTTCATTTGATTTCAGGAGCAAACACGGAGTAGGCGGGCCGCATGTGCCAATCTGACTCGTTGCGTTGCGGAGATACTTTGTTCAGCTAGAACATCAGATGCGTGAGGAGGTACCACCATCATGTCGCAGTAGGTTAGTACAGTATGCTTATGCAATGCTAATCATGGAGGCTAGCTAGGTACGTACCTAGCTTCCTCGGCGAATTCGTGCCTAGGTCCAAGTTGCACGTCAGGAAGTTGATTGGCTATTGGACATGCGGTGTCAATTGGCATTATCTGCTATTGTATGGAGGATGTCTCGATCAATTACGGTAGAGTCATGTTCAGGAGAAATCAGACACTGCCTGTTCTCATTTGATACTTGATCGAAGTACTCTCCAGCGTAAATTGACAGCCAAGGTACCTGTGAGACAAGGTGATACACGCCCGATACCAAATGGCGGGGCCAGAAAAAAGTAAGCTTATCCAAGCTTCATCCGTGCGTAATACGGTCAAATTACAATACAGTAATGAATCGATCAAAAAATCTTATCGCGCCGATCATGATAATCACAATTACATACACCTCCAACCCCTCTATACATTATTTTTCAAGCTATTCGAGTCTATCTTCAAACTCAAGTTAAAATGGCTGAAATGCAAAACGCAAATCCGACAATCCTCAACACAACCGATCTCCCAACCCGCCAGCGAAAATCATCTAAGCCCAAGAATGCCCTGGTGGCGGGACACGAATACTACGAGGGGACAGTGTTTTACAACGACCTCGCACTCTCGGAATTGACGGATCCGTTTGCTCTTCACTCATCGTACAGCAGCAGTGAATTCGAAAGTGACGATAACGATAACGATGAGAATGTGTATGAGGAGCCGATAGATGAACAGGAGATATATGGTATGATCACCCCAGTCTAAGCTCCGTCTCGTTGATTTGAGATGTGTATACTGATGAAAATACATAGATCTTGTTTCAACAATCTCAGACCCCGAACACCCTATATCCCTTGGCTCTCTCGCCGTTGTCTCTCTACCCGATATCGCCATCTCCCCTTCTCTACCTACAAACCCATCCTCGCCGCTCCGCACCGTCACCGTCCTTATCACACCCACCATCACACACTGCAGTCTGGCAACAGTCATTGGACTTGGTGTTCGCGTACGTCTGGAACAATCTCTACCGTCAAGATTCAGGGTTGATGTGCGTATCAAAGAAGGCACGCACAGTACGGCAGAGGAAGTGAATAAGCAGCTTGCGGATAAGGAGAGGGTTGCGGCAGCGCTGGAGAATGGGACGCTTATGGGTGTTATAGGGAAGATGTTGGAGACTTGTACTTGAATCCACAAACTCACTAAAATGACTTGCTTTTTTGTAAAAACAGTGGCGTATATTGTTCATGTTCCCGGATTGATGATTGCAAGTAAATGCATTGATTGACCGCATCCGGCCTATACGCCAACTAAAAATATAATCATACATTATAAGTGTTATCGTTCATGATGCTTTTTTGACCCCATAAATTACCCCTCGAGAACGCCACTATCTTTGAGCCCACGCCACAGTTCAGGTTCCAGGAATTTGCTGACCGTCACATCCTCCGCCAGTCCTTTGCGTCTTCTCGTCTTGAGCACGAAATCTCTTGCAATAGCCTGCGCACTCGCCATTTCCAGAGGGCGAAGCTTGACTTCGCGGTCTAGCGGGTCCCCGGGCACAACGCTCCATTTGTCAAAGACCAGACTCAGAGTCGCTTGGCCTTGGGTGTGGATGCGGAGATCAGTCTCAAAACCAAAGGAGTCGATGACGGGTATGAGACCGCGGACGGAGTAGAGGGGCGTGCCTGCTACGGGCCCATCGGAAAGGACGTGGCCTCGTCGTCGCGAGAGAACTGTGTATACAGAGGCGACGGCATCGGCGGGACCGAGCATTTCACATGCATATATCGGTTCCATAAGCCGGGGGGATGCCATGAGGAAGGATGAGTAGACTGCGCGGCGAGTGGTGGGTATGACTTGTCCTCCGCCACGATAGATCGCTTGATCGGCGAGTGAGATATCCGTGAGTCTGAATTTCGTATTTCGAATAGCTAGATAGAAGTCAGTCCGACCTTAGTATGAGCAGACTGTAGTGGAACTTACGTTCTTCACATAATGGACCCTCCCTCGTTCCCCAACTGAAGCCTTGAACAATGGAATCACGAACAGTTCCAAGAAGTTTCTTGTCCACTTGTGACGGTAACGTATCATCTTGTAATATGTTAGGCCCGTTCTCTTCCGGGCCGAACGCCCAAATACTGCGAGCAGCTAATTTATCCCACTCATATTTCTCCTCAAAGAATTTGGCCACTTTTCGAATAGGGTCCTTAATACGAACACGGCCGCTCTCAATGTCTTCTGCAATACCATCATCCAACGGCTCGGCAATCATGGTCACCTTATTCTTTTTGTTCGGTGTGATAGAGTAGCACATGATTGCAGATGTTTCCACTACCGTCTCGCAAAACCTCGTCACTGGGTCTGATACCTTCAATTCCATCTCTGCATAAAGTCTGCGAAGATCATGAAGCACACAATCCATGTAAAGCTCTCCCGTACCAAGAATGACATGCTCGCCAGACTCTTCCACTTTGGTGGATATCAAAGGGTAGCTCTTGTTAATTTTACGGAGACCATCCAACATCTTGGGCAATTCCGATGGGTTGATAGGCTCTACAGCAACCTTGAAAACGGATTCGGTCATATGGCGGATTGGTTTGAAAATATAAGCATCTTCGTCGTTCTCGAGTTTGGGCGCAACGAGCGTCGCAGTCTTCATGATCGAATTATCCACACCACCAAGTAACACCCAATTACCGGCAGGGACACCGTCAGCCGGGAGGTTATACCGCGAATTGGCGATCCATGTGTCAGATATAGTTGCATGTACCATGTCTTCCTCATCATCGAGAGAATAGCCCTCGCCGAGTACCCTAACCAACTGCCCGGGTCGAGCTACACCACTCATGACTCGACCAAAGGCGTCGAATTTGGAAGCGTCAGAGCTATTAAAAAGCTTGGTGACTTGAATGACGAGTGGCCCCTCTGAGTCGCACTTCAACATCGACTGCGCAACGTGTGTATCGACAGGTCCTGAGTAGTAATGTTCCAACTTCCGTGGCGCACCATCCACGGCAGATGGTATATGCTGCACGCACATATCAACAAACCCGGTGGCTGGGCCGAAGAATTTCTCGCAGACTATAGACAGAAGAACTTTTGCGTCCAATTTGAGCTGAGATGGTTTAAGGTGAATGTCCAAGCCCGCTAACGTTTCTTTCAAATCTTCTGGACTTTCACTTAACGTATGTGAGTAAAGCTTGTAAACGGGTTCGAGGACAAAGTTGACAAAAGACCGCTTAGATCCTTCTTCAACTCCTTTTCGCGTAAATTTGCGACTGCGAGGGTTGTAGAAAATGTCTCCCCACAGACGCTTTGCGAACTCTGCACCATCGAGCTTAGCATGACGCTCAGCGTACATTTTTGCAAATGACTCCAAAGTAAAGCACCAGTTCATCGAGCTGCACGCGAAAGCGACATTTCCTTTCTCCGGACTCAACCGTCGGCTTTCTCCTCTTCCTGGAATGACGTTCTCGATGATAGAGTTGACTTGTTCAATCACGTGCTTCAATTTGAAGTACGCATCGTTCGGGGGCAGCTTGAGTTCAAGAATTAATCGGTCGACCTTATTGACCACCAGGGTCATTGGCAGATCTTCCAAGACAGCATATTTGATGATTTGCTCGGTATTTGCCTGGACCCCCTCGACAACATCCACGACTAGCACGACACCATCCGCCAAGCGTAGTGAGGCAGCGACCTCATCGACAAAGTTGACATGACCCGGCGTATCCAAGATATTGAACAGATACGACTTTCCCTTTGTTCCCTGCAAGACAAGAGACATTGGCGCCGCCTTGATAGATAATTGACGTTCGCGTTCAAGGAAGTGTACATCAGTGTATCGCAACTGTTCGTCTCGCTTTTTGCCCGTACGTTGCTCTAGCCTCTCGTTGATGTCGTGCGTCTGCATAACCAACATGTCCATGAAAGCGGTCTTTCCATGGTGTAAATGACCCGCGATCGCGATATTTCTGATTTGGTCTGGATAGTTGAGCAAATCTGCCATGAACTCTCTCGAGTAGAAAACGGGAGGGAGATCGGCTTCCTCTAACGAGAATTTCTTTTGCGTGACCGGGTTGATGATCGGTTCTGTAAGTGGTTGCGCATCTTCTTCTTGTACCAAAGTCTCGACGTCGGCCCCGTATACCTGTTGAGCGCTGGGGTAATATTGTTTATCTTCGTGCAAAACGACTGCATTCGATGGACCTTCTACACAATAGTCAATTCGTCTGGCGCGCGAGCTTTTCTTCTTCATAGGCCTACCATCAACCTCCATCAACTGGTCAGCTGGCTCGACCTCCTCCTCCTCTTCCTCGATATCTTCGTAGACATAGCCGGTGGCAGGAATATCTCCAGCTTCTGATTCTTCTGACAGTCCACCTTCGCCAATGTAGTTACCGAACCTGTTGACGCATAATTAGCTTGGACTTGGAAGGAAAACTCAATGAATGTAATCTGTCCATGCTGAACTGAGAAACATACTCATCGTAAAGATCATCCATGACGTATTGTAATTGAGCAGGGTTGTAATGACCAGCTTCAACAACTTTGGACGTCGCAAAGATTGGATCTCGCAGGCGCAAAACGTGCAGACCGATAATCTTCGACACCGCCTACCGAATGGGACTGGTATATCTTACAGAATTAGGGTTACTAGCGGTATTTTCCAAATTCGGGTTAACGACATTTGATGTATGTTGCCTTTGATGAATTGAAGCACGTCCAACGAGTGGATCTGAAAACTAGAGATTTCAGTTCATATCGCGATGAGGGTGCTGTAAATCTATGATCTACCTGATCAATGTGGATAAGGAGTACTCTCTGTATCTATGGCTCAACACAGATAACATATAAGCTAATATCAATATGGCGATAATGGGGGCCTTCTGTTCGGTATAGCCGGTTCTACCGGGTTTGTGATCACTTCTACGAAGTACACGTTGTTCAACGATGTTCTGGCCTGAAGGAAATGACGAATTGGGCCTTAAAATGCGTTGCCTAGTACCATGTTCACGATTTGACGGTATTCTGAAGCGATTAGTGATTAACCATGTATGATACTGGAAAATACTGTGTAGCTATCGTCCCGTTCTTGTATTTCCGAGTCACTTGGTTCACCGACCTCTGCCGCAACAGACCAATGAGCTTTGAGTGAGACTCAAAATTACCGTATTCGGGTTGTATAATGATACTTTTCGTGCAGCAAGCTCACCACAAAGTAAGTGTAATTCGATTACCATGTAACCTAGCCGTATCAGGAACTGCCGATGTTTTGCGGCCTATCCTCGCTCCTTCCGATAAAGAATATAAAGAACGGCCCTCCCTTTCGACTGTCGTTCTCTTTACACTCCACATTTCTCATTGCTTTTGATCAAATCCGAGCTTGAGAAAGAAAAGCTTCCTTTGACAACTAATCTTAATATCAATCTTGGTCGCATCCTTCGTTTCGAAGCTGTTTTTTCATCTTCTTTCAGAATTTGCCCCGCGCTTATCACACTCGCCGTCATGTCTCTTCCCCCTGTCTACATCGTTTCTGCTACCCGAACTCCAGTGGGCTCATTCCTTGGGTAAGTACTCAATTGTACTCTGAAACGCTTACATTGTATACAAATCAGAGAATTGTGCTAAGATGTGCCTCGTTACTCTCCTACAGCTCCTTGTCTTCCTTGTCTGCCACTCAGCTCGGTTCCCATGCTATCAAAGGAGCTTTGGAGAGGGCCGAAGGTGTGAACGCCGCAGATGTCGAGGAAGTCTTCTTTGGAAATGTGCTCTCTGCCAAGTAAATTTCCCTTCCAGTTTCTTTCTTTCTACTCTTGCAAGTTTTAACAGTCGAAAATTAGCGTTGGACAGAACCCCGCCAGACAAGCCGCCCTCGGTGCCGGTCTGCAAGATACCACTGTATGCACAACCGTGAACAAAGTTTGCGCCTCCGGCTTGAAGGCTATTATGCTCGGAGTCCAGCACATCCAAACTGGTGGTGCCGATATCGTTGTCGCCGGTGGCATGGAGTCCATGTCCAACACACCTCACTACCTCCCCAGTCTCCGCAACGGTGCCAAATACGGCCACCAGAACTTAATCGACGGTATTATGAAGGACGGTCTTACGGATGCATACAAGCAGGAACTAATGGGTCTTTCTGCTGAGGAGTGTGCCCAGGACCATGGTTTCAACCGTGAGCAACAGGATGAATATGCCATTCGTTCTTACCAGAAGGCTCAGGCTGCTCAGAAGAGTGGTGAGCTCAATGCTGAGATCGTTCCTATCGAGTTGCCCGGCTTCCGAGGCAAGCCCGGTATTACCGTCTCTCAGGACGAGGAACCCAAGAACGTAAGGCACTTATATCCCTTTAGAAAATGCTACAGAATCTGACTCGTGTAGCTCAATCCCGATAAACTAAGAGCAATCAAGCCTGCTTTCATCCCCGGATCCGGTACCGTCACCGCTCCCAACTCATCCCCCCTCAACGATGGTGCTGCCGCCGTCGTTCTCGTCTCCGAAGCCAAATTGAAAGAACTCAACCTCAAGCCCATCGCTAAGATCCTCGGCTTTGCCGACGCTGCCCAACAGCCTAGCAAGTTTACGACATCCCCTGCTCTCGCCATCCCAAAGGCCCTCAAGAAGGCTGGTGTCACCCAAGACCAGATTGACGCCTTCGAGATCAACGAAGCTTTCAGTGTCGTTGCTCTCGCCAACGTGAAACTGCTTAAGCTGTCCGAAGATAAGGTGAACATTCACGGAGGTGCTGTCGCTATTGGTCACCCTCTCGGCGCCAGTGGTGCCCGTATCCTAGTCACACTTTTGGGCGTTCTCAAGGCCAAGGGTGGTAAGCTTGGGTGCGCCGGTATCTGCAACGGTGGTGGCGGTGCAAGTGCTCTTGTTTTGGAGTCTCTCCTGTAATGAGTCAAGTTGGTGCATTTGTTAAGCGATTTAATGAGCTAAAAAGATGACGGGTTTCCTTTATTTTGTTTGCTAGATCATGCAAAGATATCATTATAGTTGTGCTTGATTGTTGGTATATATATTTACTATGACGGAGGTTTAGATCACAACGCTCTTTGCCTACGTAAGGAGCTTGACCATCAATCAATATTAAGTGTCCAATTAATCACTATAACATTGAAACGTTCTAGTCCCTTTCTGGGCTATAAATACATACATACATACATAAACACATTTACCCCTACCTGTACAATTGCACCAACTAAGCAAAAGCACCAACTATCGACATAAGCATAGCCCCTCCCAAAACAGCAAGACAGGCTTCCACTCTCCGCCACCCATTGAGCGTCTCATAGCTCTCTTCACTCAGGAAGTCCTCTGCGAGCAACTCCACCAGTCCCGCGAAGAGGAGCAGACCGCTGCTGATAGCGTTCGTGAATCCGACCATAATGAGTCCTGTGGCGCTGGCGGGGTCGTACATGTTATGCAGAACAAGTCCGATGGCTTGACCGATTGGTGTTGTTGTGCCGTATGCGCATGCCATTAGCCATGGCTTGAAGGAGGATGGTGGGAACAGGCTTGGTATCAAGGACGCAATTCGCGATCCCAGTGCAAAGCCTTCAAATGTTTGATGGAAGGAGATTGCTACAAGAAGCACGATGAAGGATGTGCCTGTGGCCACGCTAAGGGCCATGCCGATGAAGATACTGTGGAACAGAATGCCGGCTTCGAGAAGAAGACATTGGAGAAGTTGTCTTTGTGGATTTTGAAGGTGTGCGACGGGCTCGCTTCCTTGACGTACATGTTTGGTACGTTGTTGGTTAGGGGTCGGTTCGTCGTCCGCGTAGGAGCCTAGTTCTTCCATGTCGAGCTCATCGTCGTTGCTTGCTGAGGCGCTTTGCCCTGTGGAAGTCGGAGATTGAATGAGACTCTCTGTCGCCGCTAGGTCATGTCAGCTATGTACTTACCACGTGAACAGCCGTTATCAGCCGAGAAAACAATACCTTGATCATGATTCGATAGATGAATATAGTCATCACGCCCTTTATGTTTCGGCTCCTTCCGGCTATCCTTCGCGGGGACACCGCCAATGAGTTCATCATAATCTTTGCTATGGACATGGGCTGCGCCCTGACTTGCAAAGAACATTTCAACCGTAACGACCAAAAACACCGATAACATAGCTATAAATCCGGCCATTGCCGGGTATCCGTGGGTCCAAAATTGCGGAAGACATGGATTCAATAAGGAATTGAAAGCAGTAGGGAGTAAATGGACGAATGCCGTAGCTATGAGGACTCCGGTACCGAAATGTCTGGAAAAGAATAGGAAATGTCGTGGAATGGGTAAGCCAGGAAATCGACGCGCTAGAATTGGAAATGAGCATGCTATGAGAGAAGATGTCAGTCTGGATCTGTCCGGCATATTCTAGATAAATGAACAACTTACCTAGTGTGCTGAGAATAAGGATGAGGAATAATGCAAAAACGTGAGCCGGTGTGTTGTAGTATCCCGCTTTATCTGAACCACATGTCGAGCCATCCTCTTCAACTCCGGACGCTCTAGACTCAATACGACGCGCAAGTTCATATTCCAAAGCTTGAAGCGGAATATCTTGTAATAACAACGAAAAGCCACCCGCCTCTATTATATATGTGTCAGATGAGGTTTCTCAGATCCTCCAAATAAGGGATGCCTACCGGCCCGCGCCTGTATGACTTCTTCGAGCATCGTAGGTTTATGATTCAGCTAGCAGTCTCGCATTTTCCTACAAGATAATGTCTGTCTGCGAAACGTCCCGGAGATGCCAACAGTCCTCGGATTCTTGAAGCCTGGGTTGTCGTATAGAGAAAGTAGAGTATGCCTCTCAATCGCATCAGAAAGTCGCAACAGGGTATGCGATCGTGCCTCGTCGCGACTAGGGTCTCGTGATCCGAGAATGTGCTCAAGGAATATGTTGAGAAAGACAAAACATTATCCAAGAATAAGCTGAATGATTGATTGGTCTAGCTGGCACATAAATGTTATCAGATCAATCTAGTCCTTAGTGTTGTTCGGAGGTCCACCCACGTGATATGTGGTCACAGTGTTACATCGGGTTTCAGTTCACAAAGAAAAAATGAGTTTGAAGTAGAGGACACCATAACTACTCAGATAAACTGTCATGGTGATACCCCAGTCTTTCGGCGACCCCTTATGAAAACTAGAAATATGTGACGATTCTGTACCGATCCAAATCCAGCCTTTAACAACGATTGAAGGTAGCAATATACAAATGCACTTCATTATATCCGATATCGGTAAGTTGTAAGATACCGCCCGTAACAATACTAAGCTAACTTCCTACTAGCGCTTAAGTTGACCTTATCGCTTGTGCTTACTACATATGCCGTCATGTCGCTTTCGAGTCTACAAACCACATAAACTTCTTCTAGTAACAACAGCCATCTTCATATCTCGCTCATATGACAAACTTCATGGCTTAAATACGGCTTATTTCTACAGCCACTCATCTCAAAGTCATGAGGGCTCACCTGACCATCCTCGATCACACCTTTGACGCCAGCACGTCAAATCGATCCTTCGTACCTCGTCGACGCCCTAGCACGTATCATGGAAGAACAAGAAACGGCATCAAGTCTATATTCCCCAGAAATTCTTCTCAACACTGCTTGAAATGAGTTGCATCATATGTGACTGTTCTGCCAGTAACCGAACGCCGTTTTACTGTGCTACTTGTGCTCGAAGTCAATTGTATAACCTCAGATATGAGAATGCCCGGGTTCTGCTGGAGAAGGAATCGATAGGGAAAGAGGTAGAGGCGGCGGTCGCTGGAGATACAGATGTTCAACGACGACAACGGCGACAACGAGAGCAACAGAATGGAAACACGGATACCAGTTTCAGTGAGAAGGGGACAACTCGGTCCACAAACCGCGAAGGCAATCCGAGATGGGATGTCCAAGCGGCTCAAACAGAACAGGCCCGGGCCTCCGAACGAATTCGAATAATGCGAGACTGCATGGAAACGCTCAGGTTCGAGAATGAACAGCGAAAAGTGCAGATCCGCCAGGCGAAAGTGCAGCTAAAACAGCGCCGCTCAGATGCCGAATCTGCAAATTTCCAGCTGAATGATCGACGCAATGCCGCCTTGGCAAATATTCAGAATGGAGTCAAGAGAACGGAACATTTATGGCATTCGTTGCACAATAAGACCGCGGAGTCGAGGATATTCTTATGCCGCGAGGCTGCCTTCTTGTACGGCCTTAGGCAGGAGGTCGGAAAACGAGAAGGTGGAAGAAAGAGCGAGAAATACTACATTGGAGGCGTGCAGATCGTGGACTTGAGAAGTTTGAATGGTATGTCAAACTACGTTTCTAGTAGTTCTGTCTCTTTCTAACAGACATGTACTAGGTGCTTCCCCGTCACAAATCTCCACAGCTCTATCCAACATTTCCCATCTGCTCATACTTGTCTCCCACTATCTCTCGCTACGACTTCCTGCAGAGATCATTTTACCTCACCGGAACCACGCAACACCTGCAATTTTCACACCAGCAGCATCCTATTCCTCTGCGCAGGACAGCCTAAGTGATGTCTACCATCCGTCCATCCCAACCAATCTGCGCGACACTCGCAAGCACCGATCTCGACCCTTGTCGCTTGACAAGACACTTCCGAAGCTAGCCAAAGAAGAAGCCGCCACGTATGCCCTTTTCGTGGAGGGAGTCTCCCTCCTAGCCTGGAACGTATCTTGGCTCTGCCGCACACAAGGCTTGAATATAGGCTCCGATTCATGGGAAGACATCTGCAATGTCGGCAAAAACATGTGGCAACTCCTTGTATCACCGACCACAGCCCAGAATGCTAGCACCACCACCACCACAGCGAGAGCAATATCTAGCCGTGAAACCGTCGCTGCCCGCCCGAAGAACGCCCACCAGCAACAGCCAAAGACCATCATTCAGCGCACGAAATCATTCCCCATTCTAGGACATTATTCGCACGGTACCTCACACTCCTTCCTCGGCGCCTCGGAAGGCGTCGAGTTCATGAAGACATGGAAATTACCACCGCCAGCCAAGATTGCAGATAAACTAAAATCAGCGTTGTTGGGCGACATGGCCAATGCGGAATGGGAGTTATTAGAGGAGAAAGAGTGGGATGATCTTGCCAAAGGCAGTCGTGATAGTGATACTGCGAATCTTCCTACCCGAGATAGGGCTGGTAGGGCCTCATTGACAACGGCAACGATAAGAGAAGGTAATGCGGCTGAAAGAGCGGATGAGACTACCAGTATCAGACCGACGCGGACTTCTCCGACTAAAACTACTACAAATAGTTTGAGTAGTATTCACAACCGACCAAGCGGAACAAGTGGCTGGACGAAATTGAAGAACAAACAGCCAGGAATATGATGTGCAAGGAGGACGTGTATACTACGATCATGTAATACATTATCAGATCCTAGACCATAGAATATTACACAGCTATACCTATGCATGACCAATTTGAATGAACGAAGAAATGATTCTATGGAAAGTCGTAAAAAGAATAGACATGAGATATACAAAAGGAAACATTTTTCAATCGCCAGATCTACCAAGATGTAGAGGAAACCCCATTTTTGTTGCAGAGAAAAAGGGAAAGAGCATAATCATTACTTTATAACTGGTACATGACATGTTCTTCTCCCCCCTTTCTGCTCTCCTTATTACCATTTGTTCGTCGGGGAAAGAGTCATCAATTTTAGTCCTTTGGTTCCTTCTTAGAAAGAGGAAAGAGAAGACATAGGGAAAAGTTTCATTATCATTCCGCACTTTAAATTTTTGCCTTTTCAGGATTCCCGCAAATGTATCAAAGAAATGACCTCAAACTCTCGGATATTGGAAGAACGGTGTTTCAAAACGATTAGTCGTGAAAGAGGGCGAGTGGAAGGTTATCGAGGCTTGGTAAAAGAGAGAAGGATGAGAGGTGGTGGGATTTAAATGGGGCAAGGTATTTAGCGGGTGGCCATGGCCTTGGTGATGAGACGCTTAAGAGCCAACTCCTTCTTCTTCAAGTCATCGGGGGTGGAGTCGTCAATCTCGAGCTGGCCCATGGCGTCGCTCAAAGCAGACTCGATCTTCTCCTTGTTGCCACGCTTGAGCTTGAGGGACATGGTGGGGTCGGAGATGATCTCCTCAACACGGGAGATGTAGGATTCGAGTTGTTGACGAGCCTCGAACTTCTTGCTGAATTCCTCGTCGCTAGACTTGAATTTGGCGGCATCTGTAGAATGATCAGTCAATACTTGACGTTAATGAATGCAAAGAATGAAACTTACCATTGATCATCTGCTCAATCTCAGTGCTAGAAAGCTTGCCAACGGCGTTGGAGATGGTAATGTTGGCAGTGCGGCCAGAGGACTTCTCGGTAGCGGTAACCTTGAGGATACCGTTGACGTCGACCTCGAAGACAACCTCCAAAGCAGCCTCACCGGCGCGCATGGGAGGGATGGGAGCGAGAGTGAATTCACCGAGAGAGGTGTTGTCCTCGCAGTTAGTACGCTCACCCTGGAAGACGGGGAACTGGACAGTCTGCTGGTTGTCAACGACGGTGGTGAAGGTACGCTTCTTGATGGTGGGGACGGTTTGACCACGGGGAACAACGGGAGCGAAGATGTTACCCTCCATAGCGACACCGAGAGATAGAGGAACGACATCGAGAAGGAGGAGGTCAGAGGTCTCCTCTGAGGTGGCCTTTCCACTGAGGATACCGGCCTGGACGGCAGCACCGTAGGCAACGGCCTCATCAGGGTTGATGCTCTTCTCGAGCTTCTTTCCGTCGAAGAAGTCGCTGAGCAACTTCTGAATACGGGGGATACGGGTGGAACCACCGACAAGGACAATCTCGTCAACGGCGCTCTTGGCAATGCCAGAGTCCTTCAAGACCTGCTGAACGGGGTCAAGGGTACCAGCAAAAGCCTTGGCGTTAAGGTCCTCAAAACGAGCACGAGTAATCTGGGCGTTGAAGTCCTCACCGTCGAAGAGGGAGTCGATTTCGACAGTGGTCTGGGTAGCGTTAGAAAGAGTACGCTTGGCACGCTCGCAAGCGGTACGTAGACGACGCAAAGCACGGGGGTCGTTGGAAAGATCTAGAAGATGTCAGTACTTTGTTCCTTACAGAAGGTCAACGGCAAGGTCAAGTCGTGTAAATTCGAAATAGAATGAATGAAGGAACAAAATAGAGATCCACTGACCTTTTTTGGTTTTACGTGTGAATTCTTTCTTGAAATGCTCAAGAAGGTTGGTGTCAAAGTCCTGACCACCGAGGTGAGTGTCACCAGCAGTAGCCTTGACAGTGAAGACACCACCCTGGATGTTCAAAAGGGAAACATCGAAAGTACCACCGCCGAGATCGTAGATAAGGACATTACGTTCCTTGTCGGACTTTCCGGAACCCAAACCATAGGCAATAGCGGCAGCAGTGGGCTCATTGATGATACGGAGAACGTTCAAGCCAGCGATGGCACCGGCGTCCTTGGTGGCCTGACGCTGGTTGTCGTTGAAGTAGGCGGGGACGGTGATGACGGCCTTGGAGACCTTCTTGCCAAGCTTGGTCTCAGCAACCTCCTTCATCTTGGTAAGAACCATGGAGGAGATCTCTTGGGGGGAGAAGGTCTTGGTCTCGTTCAAGTACTCGACTTCGACCATAGGGTTACCACCCTGGTCGACGACCTTGAAGGGCCATGACTCGATATCCTTCTTGACGACGGGGTCCTCAAATCGTCGTCCAATGAGACGCCTTCTTTTGTTAGTAATGTTTCATGGCTATCCATTGATTACACATTTTAACATACTTGATATCGAAGATGGTGTTCTGGGGGTTCATGGCAGCCTGGTTCTTAGCAGCCTCGCCGATGAGACGCTCCTTGTCGGTGAAAGAGACGAATGAAGGAGTGGTAAAGCTTCCTTGCTCGTTGGCGACTGTAAAGATTCAACCATTAATCAACCCACTCCTGAAAGATTTTTTGCATTTGTGGACAATCGAATCGTGGGTAGGGACGTACTGATTTCAACATTGGCACCCTCATAGTTGGCAACGCAGGAGTAGGTAGTACCTGTGGCGGGTCAGCGATTGATGATCTTATAAACGAATTGTGCTTTTTCGTCGTTTTCGTCGTCGTGAAGTGGGATTTTGCATATTCTCTTCCCAGCCGCACAAACGAAGAAGCGACGAGCAAACTCACCCAAGTCAATGCCAATGGCACCCTCGTAGACCTCGTCAGACATGATGAAAAGAGAAAACGATCAAAAAGGATAAAGAGAGGGGGATAAAAAAAGAAAGAATACTTTTAAAGAGCAAACACACACACGAATAAAGGTGAGGTTGCTTCTGACAATGATATGTGCAGAACTAAAATCTTTTAATATTTGGCGGGGGGGCGATTAAAGGCAAGAGCGGTGGAAATTTTTGATTTTTTTTTCTTTTCGTTCTTTGGGTCCCGAGAGCCCCACAGTTTACCCGAGTTGGTTGCACTTGCCCGGCCGGTAGCCAATCATGATAGCCGAGCACTGGATCTGATACAGCTAGTCTTCATTAAGACTAGCCGTCTGGAATTACACTATCGCATACACTATCGAGGGCCCAAATACGTTGAATACAGTACGATAACGAATCGAAGGCCTCTCCAGATTCATATTTGTGTCTATCGAGTGGCTAGTGTTTATATAGATTGATCTATCAGATGAAGTGGGATTTTCCACTGGATCAACGCCTGGAAAGGTTCGCCGTTCGCCAATATCGGAGTCTACTGTGCTATCGTGGATACTATCCAGTTGCCCACAATTGATGCATTACAAGATGGCAAGGCTCAGTAGACGCCGATATCGATTGAGTCAATTATCAGATCGGTGACTAGCTATCGTATGACTCTGAAGAAGACAGTTAGCCGCTCCGAATCCTTCTTATCTTCTTGCCCTCTACCATGACCATTGATACCTTCCTGTCCAGCGCCTCGCAGCGACACCACTTGAAACTCAATCTTCGTCAAACCTGCAGCTAGTCTAATATCATAGCCTGGTTCAGATGGAGTTGATTGAGGTAGAGGGGAAATAGGTGCTCTCTGAGATCCAAACAAGGCAATCAGCTTTGTCCGCCTTTGTGCCGAGTTCGGTGCGATGCTGAGCGAGAGTGATACGAAGCTCTGGGATACAGGGACGTTTACCACGACCGATTGCTGTCGCATCACCGGTGACGGAGGAATGTTGAGACTGAATTTTGGATTAGGGCCCAAGCTTGTGTGGGATTTGATGCTCAGATTTTTGATCAATGCGTCTGCGACATCTGCGAAATGAGCATTGCATTAGCACTTGCTCAGAAAAAGTAAAAGTGAGAATCTACCTTCGTCAGCTTCTCGGAATAGAGATTGCACAGCAGCACAGCTCGGACGTTGCGGTACAATGGGCCAAGAGCTGAATTGATCACTCCCACTTGTCGATGGGTTCACGGGAACAGCACCGGCCGTTGACGGCATCGGAGTCTGAGATGGTGAAGGAGATATCATTTTCCCAGGCATTGGACTTTGTCCAAGGCCGACTAACCGTGAAGAGTCTGGAGTGTCGCGATGTGCGGCGGTCGCGGTTGGTCCTGCCGCAGAATCGCCGTTCAAAGCTGCCAAAGCCAGCGTCTTATCCTCGACCGATGAAGACTTTTGGCCGGCGAACTTCAGCGTTAGTCGCGGTTCTGGCGTTTTACTCATTCCCAATTTCAGTTTGATGCGCGGATTCGTCTCATCTATGGGGTCGTCCGGTACGGCACTCTTTGCTTCGGCAAAACGACGCTTGAAATGAGCCTTGGGTTATATTAGCTTGGAAAAGTACCTAGAATTCTATGGTAACCACGTACCTCAAGGAGATTGGCGAGGTCGACGATTTCGCTGTCTTCTTCATTGAACTCTCGTGCGTTTCCCCATACGTACTCCATTTCATCTGCGAATAGTTGCCAAGTTGGGAATGCTGTTTTGTGACTGTGCGGCTTTCTTCCTTCAATACCCCGGACTTGTTTCAGAATACTACGCAAGGAGACTGGATGTTGTATGATTTCGTAGTATTCTTTATACAAGTTTTTGTCCGGCTTGTACAAAAAGGGACCTCCTACTTCCCTTCCTCTGCTGGAAATTAGCATGGACTTTAGATAACAAGCAAGTGCAGAAGACGTACCGTTCGTCTCTCAAGGGGATCATCTCTGATATGATCTTGTCTTGAGCAAGCTGTATCGTATTACCCTCAAAACTCAGCTCCTCATCTTCGTCCTGGTCCATCGCTTCGTCAGAAGCTTTGTCGTCTTCTGCATCCGCATTTTGATCCCCGTTCTCAACATCTTCCTCTCCATCCCCATTTTCAGGCGTTTCTGTCATCTCAACTTGATCAGGAATCGGTGTCGGAAATGGCGTGTAATTAGGGTCGTTGTACGCTGGATTGATTTTCGGCATAGTGCCTGTGACTATTTTTCGAATGCGTTCTGCATCTGCAAAGAGCATGGTGCCTTTCTCGTTATACTTTTTCGCATTGCTGACCAATCGCTTGAGGTCGCTCTCGAGCTCTGTAAGGGTCGTATAGCGGTGCTTATTTAATTTCTCCTGTTTTCAGAACGCGGTCAGCTGTGATTGTTATAGGTCGATAACCGCGCCTTCACGCACGCCAAAAAGAATCACTTGATTGTTGCGAAGACTTACTATCACCTGATTGAGAGATATCGGAAGTCCGATCACTTTGTAATAGTCTGGATATTTCTTCTGTTGAAGACGTCAGTCATGTCCTGCTTCGCAATGGAGAGTTCAATCCTTTACTTTATCTGGAAGCTCATAAAAGTTGCTCGCGATGATTCGTCCACTGCGCAAAGGGTTAGAAGTCTTGCCATTTTACCGATAATGAGCTACGAGTACCTCTTGTCTGTCGCACGTTTGATATCGTCGATAAGCTTCAATCCGACTTTAGTGGTCTTTTGCGGGGTTTCATTCTCATCGATCTTGTCGTCCTATAATAGAATGAATACGTCATTAGCTTTTGTACCATTTATAGTGAAGGTAGCCGAAGTGACAAGCTCTTGTATTTCAATGTTCAGATAGGACAATACGCGCCTCGACTAATACCTGAGGCGAACTTACAGAAACCTTGCGCCGTTTCGACTCGGGCAATGCCGTCGGCTCTGGGCCGGTAGAAGTGAGTTTGCGCCTCATGCTCATCCTGTACGAAGGACTAAGCATGAGCTTGATTCATTAAAGGGAAAAAATCGCCAGGATACGGTTATGTCACGTCGCACGCGGACTTTTGCGCCAATTAGTGGAATGGATAGAGGATGAAAAGAAGCAGTAATCCAAAATGAGTAATGTATTGCGACACGGATGATGGTATTTGGGAAACGAGATTAGGAAAGAATCTGTCAGCGCAAAGCTGTTGTGGTGCGACGAGAGTTTGTGGATTGGATGTTCTTGAGGGAACGCGGTTGTGGTCGGGATATGCTGGCTGAGCAGGTAACTAAACTACTACGGTACGTTACCGGACCAAGGCACCAAGGCACCAAGGCTGGCACGCTGTCAGAAACGTCGGTTATAATGGACGTGTATGAGTGGATGTATGCTCTCTATTCTCTTCTAAGTCTAAGTGGCTAGGCTGTAACTAGGTGCTTGCGCTAGCGTAGTCACGTGACAGATGCCCCCTTTCTAATAATGGAACTGTCCCCAGTTCTAAATACTTCCAAAGCAAGATATCGGTTTAGGTATGCGTAGGCCAGTAACATAATAATAACCATCCCGAATTCTCCATCTGGTCTCCCAGCTTTATCCCTCGTTTCACAATGCCCGTCTCAAGGTCTATGCCGATATGATTGGGAGGACCGCCGTCTATTTCGTATCTCTCAGGAATTCCAAGTGTGAAGATTTTTGGAACTGGGACGTCTCTGATATCAGTGCAGTGGAGATCGTTCTTATCGACGTCGTCCATTAGATCGTCCTCATCAATATCGTTCATTCGCTCATCCTCATCGATGTCGTCCATTCGCTCGTCCTCATCGATATCGTCCATTCGCTCGTCCTCATCAATGTCGTCCATTCGCTCGTCCTCATCGACATCATCCATTAGTTTGTCCTCTTCCTCGTTTTCTCCGATTTCCGGGGTGTTCGGAAAGTCCCGCTTTGCATTGGATGTATCGGATGCAGCACGTCCAGGCTTGTTTATCATTTTGGTGACCATGTCCAATAGTCCGAGTTCAGCGCATGTCATTCCATCGTAGTTAGGGGTCATGGACGACTCCATATTGGACAATCTGAGTGGTCTCTTTGACGGTTTGGTTCCGGGGAATAGTTTCGTGTTGGAGTGAAAAGTAATTCGCGTAGTGAGTGACGGAGTAAGATGAGCCAGAAATGCTGAGAGAGTGAGAGGAATCTCGCTGAGAATGTGAGAGATAGCACTGCGAAAGTGAGAGAAATTGTGTTGAGAAGTGAGAGAGTTGGTATTGAGAAGTGAGAGAAATGTATTCTCCAGTGAGCTGTAAGTGAGGTGAATGTAGGCCTCACTTTATCGCTCACTTTATCATCAATCTGTCCTTGGATTGTGATTGGAATGAGTTGAGGGAATGAGTAGGAATAAGCTCAGAAAGGTGAGTTGTAATGAGTTGTAATGAGATACCCTGAGGATGTTGGTGGTATGGATAGTGTTGTTTCTTCCTAGGATCAGCACTGATCTTGTACGGCTTCGTTAAGCCGTGTTTGATCGTTGCGATCGTTAATTGCCTGATGAGTTGTTTGCGGAGTTGTCGTCGTTGAAGGAGATGCTTTGTCCTCGAATTCAGCAACAAGCGCTGGGCATTGGGTCGAGACGATCGCTGCTGGTTGCCAAGTCGTCTGGTTCGTGGTCTTGTATCTAACGAGGTAGTACCAGATCTTCCGTTTCGAGCCTGGTTGTATCGGTCTCAATTTCTTGTCTATGACCTGGTCGATTTCAAATGGAAGGCGAATTTGGTGTACTTCTTCCGGAATTGTCGTTGTTACTGGGCGGTTCCATTCGTCCTCTGGTGCTTGTTCCAGATGGACGACCGAGATTACTGGATGTATACGTAGATCGGGTGGTAGTTCAAGCTCGTAGGCTAGGTTCCCAATTCGTCTTTTGATGGGAAATGGTCCCATTTTCAGGGGTGAGAAGGCTGTAGACCCGTCCGCTTTGTATCCATTGTGCCCGGGCTTCCTCGTTAATCGGATGTAGACCTTGTTTTTCATTTCCACTGGTTTGTGTTTCTGGTCGAAATAGAATGCCATCCGGCTTTGTGCATATTGTGTTGCGTCCGCTGCTTCTGCTCGGATGCGTTCTCGTTCTTTGATGAAGTCATCCGCCGAATCAAATCGGGAGTCGCCTTGAGGGATGAAATCCGACCTAGCTTCCACACCATATAGCAGTTCAAAGGGTGTCTTACCGGTTGTCTCGCTTTTAGACGTCATTAAGAAGTGTTCAACGTCTGGTAACAAGTCGTCCCATATGGTATCATCTGGGAGTTGATATAGCAAGCATCGGAGCATCGTCTCGATGATGGCGTTGATTCTCTCTGTCTGTCCATCGGCTGCTGGATGATATGCGGCCGTAATCCCGAGTCTGACAGACGCACGCCGGAATAAGTAAGACCAAAAGTCAGATGTGAATTTAGCGTCCCTATCAGAAATGATGACTTGCGGTAAGCCCCATGATGGATAAACATGTCGGAAGTAGGCCGTGGCCCAATCGATTGCTGTCCCTTTCGTCGTCCCCGGAAGAAGCTTGACGGCTTTTGTGAACTTGTCCACGATCACCATCAGGGAATCGTTACCCGTCTTGGATTTCGGTAGTCCAGTGATGAAGTCCATCGTGATGGTCGTGAATGGTCTGCATGGGGTCGTAATGGGTTGAAGCTGTCCATATGGTTGGTGCTTGTCGTCCTTGGACGCCTTGCAGACCGGACAGGCTAAGACATAAGACTCAACCAACGCCTTCAATCTTGGGACGTAGATAGTTTTGCGTAGTCTATCCTGCGTTTTTTGGACGCCTGGATGTCCTTTGTGGTCATGGGCTGACATTAATATCAAGCGATGAGCTTTTGCAGGGATGCACAATCTCTCTGCATTCTCCCTCACCATGTATAGCAGTCCAGTGGCTACGTCCAGTTTGAAGCCATTTTTTGTAGGATTTCCTGGTTGTCTTTCTTCCTTCATATTGTCGCTCATTTCCCGAAGATTCTTATAGATGCGGCCCAAGTGCCGGTCGTCCGGTAGTGCTGAGACGATCTGCTTCCTCAATTGTGGGTCCATCGCTATGACGTTCACCATAAATGTCATTGGAATATCCCCTGATTGTTGCCCTGATGGTACGTTAGCCGTTCGTTTTTGTTGCAACCGAGAGAGTGCGTCTGCATTCCGGTGAACTCTCCCTGGACGATGGATAATCCTCATATTTGTGAATTGTGCAAGGTACAGCGCCCATCTCGTTATCCGTTGGTTCTTCCGGTATGGGTTAGATGATTGCATTAGTCCTTGAATTGCGGCATGGTCTGTGAACAAGGTGAATTCATTGCCGTCCAAATATTGTCGTAGTTTTCCGATAGCCCAAATGGCTGCGGCAACTTCCAATTCGGTTGGCCAGTAATTCTGTTCAGCAGACGATAATTTTTTAGATAGAAATAGGACTGGACGTTCTTTCCCTTCCTCATCGACTTGGTGTAATGCTGCTCCGAATCCAAAGTCTTTCGATCCATCCGTGTAGAGAAGGAATGGTTTCTCTGGGTCTGGAAGGAAGCGAATTGGTGCGTCTGCTAGTGTTTTCTTGAGGGCGTCCCACGCTTCCCGACAGTCATCGTCGAAGGCAGTCATCGTCGTCTTTTTAGCAAAATTGCGTCTTTTTGGACCCTTGTACGGTGCGCCTTTGAGAAGTGTCGTCTTGAGCTTTTCTAGTGGTTCGGCAATGAACGAATACCCTAAGCAGTATTTCCTGTAGTAATTAAACAAGCCGAGTCCGGTCTCCAGCTCTGCTAGGGATGTGGGGTAGTCAAGCTCCTTGATGGCCTGTATTTTCTCCTCGTCCGTCGCCAGTCCTAGTCTTGAGACGTGGTGTCCAAGGGTTTTAATGGACCCATAGGCGAAGTGACATTTAGAGATTTGTAACGTCAGTCCGGATTGTTCTAGGAGGGTAAGAACGTCGTCCAAATGTTTGGTGTGTTCATTCGGTGTCCGGGAGTAGACAATTATATCGTCAACATATACTATCACCGTCTTCCAGAGATAGGGTCTGAGAATGTTTTCCATCCTTTGCTGGAAGAACGATGGAGTTGTGGCTAGCCCCATCGTCGAGACTTTTAGTCTTTCCAGGCCGCGGTGAGGTGTAACAAAGGTCGTCTTCCATTGGTCTCTGGCTTCAATAGGCTGCTGGAAAAATCCTTTCCGGATATCCATGGACGAGAATATAGAACAACCTCCTACTGCTTCAAAGACGTCGTCTTGTCGGGGAAGTGGATAAGAATTAAGCAGTAGTTTTGCGTTGACCTTGCGCATAT
Organism: Talaromyces sp. PB3603; assembly: GCA_023625915.1. Taxonomy (NCBI): domain Eukaryota; kingdom Fungi; phylum Ascomycota; class Eurotiomycetes; order Eurotiales; family Trichocomaceae; genus Talaromyces; species Talaromyces sp. PB3603. Next base: position 1,376,329 of record JAMAFY010000008.1, read on the forward strand.
CTACCACAAACCGTGGTTTGTTGTTCTGCCATACCACGAACCCTGGTGAAGCGATCGGTGATGTTTCTCCTTCTGGTACTGACTCAATACGTTGCTCTTTCCTCAGTGCGTCCAATATCTCATTTGAAGCTACCCTGTCTCTGTGGCTCATCTGGTAAGGATTACTTCTTAGTCCGTCCATGTTGTCGTCTTTGAACGGAATTGGCATTTTCGTCGGTCCTGTGAGTAGTCCTAGCTCTGGACGGAACAGCCGTTTGTGCTTTCGCAAAAGGCCTATGATTTTTTGCTTAAATTCGTCGCCGAACTCACTAGAAACGTCCGCCTCCGAAACGTCCGTGCCGTCATCCGTATACCCGGTCTGAAATGGCAGCGGTTCGTGTTGGTCAGATTCCGTCATTAGTGAGCTGATACGGGATGAGTCTGCTGGAATTTCTGTAAGCCAGCCCAGCAGTCTTTTCTGAGCAATGGTGACTTCCGAATTCCCTAGGTTTGCAACTGGTATCACCGTTGTTTCCGCTGTCATAAGGGCCCATGGAGCAGACGCATAGACGTCGTCCGTCAGGTCAATCTTAGGATTTGGCTTGAATAAGTAACCCTTCTTGGTATTGGGTAGCTTGTGCTTTTCACGCTTTCCGATGTGGACGGGAATACCTTTCTGAACCCCTGATGGTATCTGGTTTGTCGTCGTCGCATAGACCGCCACTTTTTTCATCTTTCGTCCTTTGTTACAACGGATGCGGACGTTGCCCTGTCGTCCATGAACTCGAAGGAGGTCGTGCTTCAAATCAATGGTGATGCCTTCCTTTTTTAGTACATTGAGTCCTATGAGTAGGTCACAGCTCAGCTTGTCCACAACATGTACTTCTCCCTGTATCAATATCGTGCCGTGAGCTGTGGTGGGAAGCTCTAGTTCGAGGTTAACAAATGCCGATGTGTCGATGCTGTCTGCGATACCCCCTATTGGTGTCGTGGACAGTGGAATCTCGTCCACCTTTGGCCAGTGATGGTATAATGTCTGTTTGGATATCATAGAGATTGACGATGCGGTGTCAGCGCAAAATTCGAGATCATAACCTGATGGAGTAGAGGTGATAGCTGTGACGTGGGAATAATTTTGATACTGTCGTCCCATGTTTTTTTGTGTGTTTTTTGTGTTGTTCCTGCCGGATAAGTCATGCTTGCTATTTGATACAGACTGTAAGGGTCCGGCATTGCAGCATGTTGCTGGGACGGAGCCGGATACCGACCCATTGTCTAGTTTTTTGATGAATCGGATGATCCTGTATCAGAATCGTCCATAATTTGCCGGCGTAGCTGTCGTAGAGCTTCCTTGTCTGACTCGGCTAGCGAGTCGTCCGTGTCTCCCGTATTGACGAGGTAGGCTTTGACTGCTGGTCGGCGTGTTGGACAATCGAAGTCCCAGTGTGGTCCTCCACAGTGACGACAGTCTCTGAGCCTCTCGCGTTCCTGTTTGGCTGGGGTCGACTTTTTGACGTCCTTTCCGGTGTTGTTGTCTTCCGCGCGTTTCGCGTTTCTTTCTCTGCGCTTATCCGTCCTGGGGTACATCTTGGGAAATGATGTCTGCCTATTAGCTGCACGATTGAGCTGGTTCCATTGCAGTCTGGCTGGAACCTCTTGACGGAATAGGACAGTCGAGAATTCGTCTAGTGATAGTCCTTCCGGACGGATGGTGTTCATCAGAGTGGGGTCGAGTTTCTCCCATATGCGAGTAACTACTTCCTCTTCATCCTTTATGTTTGCTTCTTGAAGAAGCATCACCTTCTGTTCGACGTATTCCCGGAGGGGTAATTCCTTCTCTTTTTCGAATCGAAACTTGAGTCTGTCGGCTTCTTGCCGTGCCTCGTAGGCACTCCTTTTGAAGCGTTGTTCTAACTGATAGATGCACTCAGTCAAGGACTCCTGCATCGTATCCGTGATGCGGTCCGATAGGTGTGTATACCAGTTTAATGCGTCACCTCTGAGACATAGGGGAACAACCTCCAAGACTGCGTCTTTGCCATACGTCCTTGCCAATTGTCTTATACGTTTCGTGAAGGATGTAACGGATCTCTTCTTGGGGTCAAAGAGTGACACGTCCTCAGCTTTTAAGTTTTTCCGGTTGTGGACGGAATGTTTGCGGCGACGGTGATGACTCTGGCGGCTGTTGTTGTCATCGGATTCGGACGGCGAACTATCTGAGTCGTCACCATGAACTTGGCTGCGTCCTGACTGTCCACTGGATTCGCTTCTACGTCTATCGGACGTGGGTCTTTTCCCTTTGTTGGTATGGCCCGTATTGTTGTTCCGCTGAACGTTATCTTCGTCCTCTTCTCTCTCTTGTGGATTTGTTGCCGATGGTCCCGCTCGAAATCGTTCAAGAAATCTTTGGAAGGTATCCCTGCTATTTCCTGCGTGAGACCCATCCGCAATGACGTCTGCGGTCCTCCTGGTAAACTCGTCCCTCTTTGCTCCGTCCATGCATGAAACTAGCGCTGCTGCTGTTGTATAGTCCGTTTCCTTCAGTACGGATGCCAATTCTGGAAATTCTCCATTGGAGATACGGCGAGTGATAGCAACTATGTAAACTGCATCTCTTTTGTATTGAACCTTGGAGTAAAGATTCGCAGGTGGAACGTTGGTAGTGAAGGCGGAAGAGATCCATTGGGGGATAGTGTTGTGATTGGACCCCATGGTTGGTGTTAATGGTGAGACTGGAGGCGGCGATGGGGTCTGCAACTGTAGCAGTGTAATTCTGTTGGTCACGTCTTTGTCCCTGGGCTGCGTAATGACTTCCGGTGAATCCGGCAGTTCAAGGATGGATGATTCCGACGACTCCGAAGTCTGTGGGGATTGTGGGGTGTCGCGTATTTCCGTAAACTGACTGCGGGTGGAAAATTTAATGGCAGTTGACGGGGACGTGGTTGGGGTAGTGGACTGGTTGGCACCTTCCTGCTGTGTTGTTGTCGTTACTATCTGTACTCTCGCGTCTGGTTTGGACTGTGGACGGCGTCGAGAGGGGAGAACAAAGCCGATTTCGTTAGCAATGTAGTTGATTTCAGCCGTAGTAAGGTGTTTTGCCGTCACCCAGTCGATAGGACCGTAAAATCCACACTCGTTCACTTGATGTGGTTGTATCGTCCGTTTCCGGTTGGTGATTATCTCGTTTAAAGCGTCTGTAAAACCGGGACGTGACCGATTCTCGAATCCTCTGAGGGTAAGAAAACTGTATAGTTGTAGAATGCGATCTAAGGTGTCGTCTGATATGTCGTCCATCCGCTTAGTGATTGGCCGATTGGACTTGGTTGTGGTCAGACGTCGTTTAGTGGTGTTGTAATGGCAAGAAGATCAAGAGGTTTGATGGAGTAAGTAACACCTCGTCGGTGCAGCTGTAGACTCGCTTCCTAGACGGAAGGTTGTAACGTCCTAGACGGCCGTTACTATCCTCAGCTGGACGCTCAGAACAATGCTACCATTCTATAATGGACGTGTATGAGTGGATGTATGCTCTCTATTCTCTTCTAAGTCTAAGTGGCTAGGCTGTAACTAGGTGCTTGCGCTAGCGTAGTCACGTGACATCGGTCTTGGTATTACTACCGTTAGGAGATAAGCCTACTACTCCGTAGTACAGTCCCGCGCCTTGATCTTATACCGATTTCTCATACTTTTTGTGAAACCGTAACGATTGTAAAAACATTAGATGCAAAGAAATCTTTATCTCTTCTCGATCTCCAATATAATCGGCCGAAGTTTTGTTTTTAAAATTCCATTGCTGTTGTCTCCGAACACGATCTAGAGTTGAATAAAGACATGAAGACAGCACCGAGGGACAATGCGAAGATACATTTGCGTATGGTTTATCTCAGAGTGACTATGTAAACAATCGTTCGAACATGTAGATAGAAACAAATTGGAGAAAATAACTCGAGTCTTAAATCCTCGTTGACCTGATGAAATGTAGTTTTAGTAGCTTGTATACCATCCATTCGTCTGTTGCAAGTTGGAACTTAGAGGGCAGAGATAGGAAAACAGGTGAAAAGTCAAGTCTCGTGGATGCCACAGTTCCAAGGTTGGAAACTGTCGTTCGAGGTTGACCATTGCTTTGAATATCTCGTCCTTCTATTCCTCATTGAGTCGATCGGATTGTCTCTAGCAGGCTTCTGTCCTAGACAGTAAATAACAATCATTCAGTCCAGTCTCTGAGGAATACTTGTGATTATATCCAGCTAGAGGCCAACTAGTAGTAGTAGTGGTAGTAGTAGTAGTAGGAGTTCTTAGAAAACCAAGCCAAGATATCAGTTACCAAATAATAGCCCTAATCTTTGAACACGTTTACTTGTTTCGAGTTTCTTATGAAAGGCTATCAAGATTGACCGGCTTTTCAAGGTGGCCGACCAAAAAGGAAGAACCCAATGGACGCGGAAAGAACGACCACAGAAAGCAGGACGACAGTCTGCAGAACGACAAGTCGTGAAACCAAGAGTTGAGTCGACAGAGCCATATCACGAACAGTCCTGAAAAACACGAAGAGCCACAATATGGGGATTGCATGACTCGCCGACATGGAGAGCCAGTAGACACGAGACTTGAAGTGCGAGTCACACGTTGCAAGACAGAATTCCAAGAGCCCGTGTGCGAGAGTCATGTCACGGAGAGCGAATATCAGGAATGTATGATGGATTTCCTTGTGATAGGCCTTCTCTTCTGTAGGTTATCGTACAGTAACAGTGTTCCACTGCTGCGAGCGGATATGCCATGCTAATGGGGCGCATGAAGATGTCTGATGACAATAGGCAGGAAGCCTCTTCAGACTCGTATTATTACGATAGCCAGACCTTCAGAGAATGTGCAAGACGGCCACCGGGTTCATATAGTACGAGAAAAATCCAAATAAGATCACGGCGTGGGAAGCTCTACTAGCCATTCCGCATTTCGGCTGTTTTGATTGGCTGTTAGAGAAGCAAAGTAAAACAAACAAAACAAAAAAAAACGCTATCGTCAATCCTTCCCCTCACTGTCTATTTCATTTCGTCTCACTCTCTTTCGCCTGCAAAGTAATTTATTTCTTGTTCTTCTCCGTGCTGTGTCTCTCCATATTCTACTTCATCTCATTGTCCTTCTTGTACCCTTTGTGCCTCGAAAGTTCACAAGACGACCTAAATCAATCGCAGAAATGTCCGACATTGATGTTTCTCGACGCAACAAAGAGGCACGCCCTCTTCAAGAAAACGAGAGACAACGCTTAGAAGAATTCATTGATTTGATACACTATAGCAGCAGGTAAAGATGATTTCTCGGGTGTTTTCCGTGCCTTATTGGTCACGGCATTGCTGATTTGTGACATACCAGGTATTCCGACAGCGAGTACGAGTACCGACACGTGCAGCTACCCAAGAATATGCTCAAGAAAATTCCCCAAGAATACTTCGATGCTTCAAAAGGAACCTTGAAATTGCTCTGGGAGGAGGAATGGCGTGGTTTAGGAATCACTCAGGTACAAACAGGAATTTGTCAAGGCTTTTAACCTGCGAGGTACTGACGGTTTGATAGAGTTTGGGGTGGGAGCATTACGAGGTTCATGAGCCAGAACCGCACATCCTTCTCTTCAAGTAAGACCTGCTCAAACGACCTTGCATTTCCTACAGTATAGCTGATTGTTCCCAGGCGTCCTATCAATTACCAACCTCCCGCGCAATAAAAATGCAATATTCCACCTGCTTCGCGCGCTCCCTCTCCCCTCGGTGACGAAGGAAATTACCAACATGATAATGGTTTCACGAATTGATTGATGGCTTGTATGTGAGAATATAACTCGGGACTCTTAATGGATGCTTTGCTTCTTTATTCTTATTGGAGAGCGTGCAAATGATTTGCCATTCTGCTTATAGTCTGTTCACCTTCTCCAAAGCCAGACGACCTCCTTTACAATCTTGGATGGTAATGGCTCTGTGTTGATTCTCAAACGACATTGTTGCGAAGCCATTCGTCCCATTGGTCGGCTGTGAAGCTGCTGCTGATGCTCTTCTCTTCGATACCCTGCGCGAACGATGCAGATTAGTATCCAGTATCCTTTTCTCATCTGCCGCGAGCATTACACGTGGCACGCGGGCAGTGGGCAGTCGATGTACTCACGTCGAAGAAGACAGTAGGAGTGACATGCACACCAATGACGCGATTTGCCTGGGAGACATGATGTTAATAGAAGCTCCCCTACCTATCAATGTGACAGAATGAATCTAGACCAGAAAAACGTACCTTGACCATCAACTTGATGTCATTCGTTACCCCATTCCCTTTGTTGGCACCCTCCCCCGCGTCCTTGATAATAAGCAGGTCATAAACCTTCTTCTCATCCACGCCGACAGTAGCCGCCAACGCCGCAAGACGTTTATACGTATCATTCCTAACCTCATTCACAACTTTCTCATCAAAGTACTCCCTCTGCTCTTTGAACAAAGCCTGGCTGAAATCCCAGAATTTCTCGGGCGCGACTTTGAGGACTGCGGCACCAGCTTCGTGGACGAGGGTGGACGAGGGGTGCCATGGCTGGATTTGCTGTTTGAAGATCACTTGGACGCTCGAGCCGTATTTTTCAATGATGAGTGGTCTCACGGAGGTGTAGAATGTATTGAAGAGCTTCGCGGAGAACTGTCGAAAACTCAAATTAGCCGATTGGTCCTATCTCAAGGTTCAAGGCAGTTCGTACTGGGCAAACGTAGTCGAGATCTGCATCACGGAATTAGTATGCGACGACCAGCCTTCGTGTTATGTGATTGCTTACACAGCTCGATGGTATGCGGAGATGAGTCTATGTTTGCAGCGGCCAATTTCTGGCCCCTAAACTTTGGTGGAAGAGACATCGTGGTTAACGGATACACAAAGAGTGCTTGTATACTACTTTTGAACGTTGGAGGGGCAGTGAGGGGAATGTTGAGCTATATACATTCTGCTGCAGTTCGTCATTCACGTCATCTACACGTGCCTGAGATCTGAATCCCCGCAATGTCCGAACCTTACTTTGATTTATTTTGATGTACTTTCAACACCAAGATGGACAGTATCATGTTCTATTGTCATAACATGAATGAATATGTAGATCGCTAATTTCAAAAGATCCCAAGTCCAGCGGGTGCAAGTAAAATTGCGCAACGGAAATAGTGAGTGGGCGCTCGCTCGAGAAGACATATGTTTTGCCGCAGATCCTATCGGCATTGCGTTTCAGGTGCTATGTACTGTTCGATCCTCAGATATGACAGTGCTGCGGTGCATGTCACTCCCCTCAAGTAAATCGCCCCTAGCTCCTTGAATTGAAGTCCGTACTCATTAAAAAGGATTCAATAATCATTCACGATAATACCCAAGTGGTTTTTGACCATCTTGCCGGAGGTCTTTGAGATCAACCATCAACGAGCACCACTTCTTCTCAGCGGGATCGTATTCACCACGAACCTCAACTCTACACTCTCCTTTGGGGCCCTTGATGCCAACAGGCCCGCTGATATAAAAGACACCGCGGGGTGGTACTTTGCGTTGAAGCGCTCTGTTTCTCATCAAATGTAGCCTGAATGTGAGGTAGGCAAGATAGAAATCAGAGCCTTTGTATTGAGAAGAAAAACCCTGCACCAAGGAGAGCACCGAGGGTACACGAGAAGCATCATGCTGAGATTGAGGTCTTGACGTGTCCGTCGTCGCTGACGCTACTGATGGCTCGATTTCTTCAACAATGCCCGAAGACAGCGATTTCTCCCAGTCGGCAAAGCTTTGTACACTAACGCTAGTTGACGGATTCAGGTCTGATTGAAAGTCTATCTTCTTCAGCTGTGTAATAGCGTCTCTGGTCGGGCGATCTTCTGGGCTTAGATAACTTTGAAATCGTTGTACCTTTCGCTTCCAAAGGACAGCACCGGCCGCATACATTGCAGAAGCCACAGCAGACGGAAATAGAGCTGCTGTGAGCAATTGGCCTTGCTCGCGGGAAATGGGTTGTGATACCAAGGCTATCTCATCATCCGCAATTGCCAAACTAGGTGCCGGTGTTAGAGACCATAGCTGTATTGAAATATTGATGCCATGCTTACCCAATAGTTTCATATTGCGGCGGGGCACGGAATGGTGTATGAGCGAGCAACCAGCTCTCCTCGACTTTGAGGGGTTTTCCGCCGAGAGCACGTACAAACCTTGGTTGAAGTGACAATTTAGCAAGCACCAATTCCTCCAGCTCCTCTAATAGATAAAATAGTCAGTCTGTTGTGCTCAATCCAGAGGCCTCGAGCTCACTCACTTGTCAAGGCCCCGATCTTTCCCGGGTTGCTGGTAAATTTCTGGATTGCTTGCCATTCTGAGTCGCTTTGTTTGTACAAATCACCAGGACGAAGCCGAGGCCAGCTCAGGGGTATAAAAGTGACGTCGCCATCTTCATCTTCATCGTGAGGCGCTTTGTTATTCTTTTTATTCCCTTCGATGATCCGGGTATCGCTCAACACCGCTGAAGGAATACCGGACGAGGAATCGCTCAAAGTACTTTTTTCTAATTGTAAATATACAAGAGAAGTCCAGAGTTGGAAAGCGACACCGTAGACAAAAAAGCTAGTAGCAAACCGCCTAATCAATTAGCCTCATGTTATCCAGAACTTCTGATTCGCTATACATACTTGAACCATGGCCTCTTTATCCTCACAGGTCGAACATTGATTACGCTGGTGGGCCCCGTGGTGAAAGTCCGACACTGGCGGAGGTCAAATCGAGGATTGCGAGGAATATAGCGCACCCAGATCATTGCCGGTTATGTATTCGAGTAGATGAATATGTGGACATGACGATATTCCAGGAGTCGGATCAAAGTCAGGAAATAAACGATGACTTATGACTGAATGATGAAAGTGCAAATGTTTCTTCTTGTATGTTTGTCATCTCAGCACGTGATCAACCGCCATAAAGTGAAGGCGGGAGGGCGCCAAGGTATCGGCGGAACAACTATAGCTCCCAGTTGCATACGACAAATCAAACTCCAAACGGCGTCACCTCTTTACTGGATCACCAAGAGACGGAACGACTCAGAGTTAACAATTGTTATTCTGAGCGGGATTACACCACGGCTTGAATGAGCCATTAACTGGCTTATAACACCTTTCGTATACAGTCAACATGTGGCCTACATTGAAGCTGCTTCTTCCCTGTCTGGCCGCCGTGGCCAGCGCTGCATCGGAAATGACTGATGGATCCATCGTTCTACTCGATACACAGCAAAGTACTGCATCTTTGAGCTCTCTGGATGTCGTTGGGGAAGATATTGCGAAATTGTTCTTGCAGCAACGGATACTATCCACCGAAACCAACACACCTCTTAATCAGCCACTTCTCGCGAAGCCTGTTCTCGAGCTACTGAATATATATGGAGGAACCCAATATAGCCTTTTTCAAGAAGTACCTCTCAAAGAACAGCAGAAGCTTCTTGTCGTGGTGGAGGGAATGATCAAGGACAAGAGTAAGTTAGCTTGACAGACCATTCTTTGTCGGACATCGTTACTGATTACAGTTGTGAAATAGCTGCTATCTCCCCCAAAAGCCCAAATATCGCTTTCAAATTGCGTTCAGTTTCTTCAGACTTTGTCGATAGCACCTTCATGGACACCGTTTCTGAATGGAAACACTGTGAATACGAACCTCAAAAGACTGGAGACGTCCAGGTACGTACTGTGTCCCAAAGGCTGACTTTGCTCATCAAGAATATAATTGATATGATTATCAGGAGCTTCAAAGCTGTCTATTTCAGCACCCAACTTTCATTGGCTCCCCTCAGAAGCCTCTTACCCAGTTACTCGAGGGACTACCCTTGTCCTCATTTGAAGCTTGGTCCGATGCAGCTGGAACCAGGGAGATTCTTAGACTGCGATTCAATGTATGTCGAACCATTATACTTAGCTACTCATCCAGATCTAATCTTGTCCAAACAGGAACACATTGACGATGTAACCAACGCTACTCAATTTTTAGCTTCACTCTCCTCTCTCTTCGACAACCATGAACAGACCGTACTCCTCGTCCCACAACAAGCCTCCTCCCTCTCTTCAGCAAGCAAGCTACCAACAAAGAAAAACATATCCCCTACGGCCAGACCCAGACTTCACACTCAACCCCGCAGAAGTCAAAACCTCGCAGCATCAGCAGACTACCTCTCAACACTCATGCCTGTCTGTCACACCACGAACGATACCTGCACCAGCACCACAAACGCCTGCTCCGGTCATGGCGTCTGCTACCTCAAATCCGCAGGCTTTAAGGACAATGATTGCTACGCATGCAAATGCGATTCCGACTGGGGTGGTCCTGCATGTCAAAAGGTCGACATTAGCACGCAATTCTTCCTTATTGGAACGGTCAGCGTTCTCGCTATCTTGGCTGTGGGGGGTGGAATTGGTTTGTTATTTAGCGTTGGACAGGAGGAGTTGCCAAGTGTTATCAGTGCGGGTGTCAGCTCGGTGAAGACGAGGTAGAATTATACCATTTAGTATCGAGGAGGAGTTGATGCTTTTGTTTCTCTCCTTCTGAATTGTTTCTTTCTTTCTGGTTTTGATTTGGTGAGCAAAGTACAGATCTTTGTTTAGGTCACTGCAAAAGACAGTTCAAACTCAATCTTCTTAATGGTAATGTACTGGTTGTATCTAACAAATATTGCATTCATGACATATAAAGCCCGTAGGCGAAAATCCTAAACGCCGCGTGCAGAATATGAAAAAGAAGAATACCGACGATGAAGCCACACATACATAAACGACTGCCAGTACCTGAATGGCAAGTAAACTGATATCAACGCACCATAGACCCATCCGCACTGAACGCCAAACTAAACCAAAGAGAGAAAAGAAATCACAGACATATGCAACTCAACATTGAGGAAATGGTAGGATCAACGTGCGCATGAGGTGATGAGATAGGAGACTCGTAAAGATTGGGTAGAACGGGTATAGTTTGAGGATATATGAGAGAGGTAGAGAGAGAGAGAGAGAGAGAGAGAGAGAGAGAGAGAGAGAGAGAGAGAAAGGAGAATAGAGCTGAATTAACACAAGAGAGGAGCTTCTAGGAGTATTGCACCTGGGGAACTGTGCCGGCCTCCAGTTGGCCGGGGGTACGAACTTCAGTAGTTTGAAGTGTGGATTGAGGGTTTGAGCGCCAAAAGTTAAGCCTCGGTACCCATGCGGGAGATCGCCTGGCGCGAGTTGGCTCATTGAGTGATACATTTGGTGATGGTAGGATTCCACCAGCGGACCTCGGATCTGGTTCCTCCGTAGGTGGTACTGTCAAGGGTGCACGGTGGGCGAAATAAAATCGGGTTCTGAACGGATTGATGCGATCAACACTGAACGCTGGCTGTGGGGGTCTCAACGCAGCAGCGGTCCGGCCTGTTGTACGACGTCCTCCCACTCTGGCATTTTCTGGAACTGCTTCCTGTCCCTCAGGTCGTGCCTTGGGTATGTAGTAGTCAGCCTTGCAGAGAGGGCAACAAGCTCGGCGGCTGGTTAACCAAGGATCCAGACATGAAGCGTGGAAAGCGTGACCACATGTCAGACCACGGACATCATCGTCATCTTCAATTAGATCGAGACAGATTGCGCAAGAGTCACCGGGACTGGGCAACAGTTCTGCTGGAACAGCTCCTTGAATGGGATCATCATTTTCATCATGCATTTCCTCTTCATGCGGTGGGTGTATGTTGCTAGCGACCTCGGTACTCGCACTTTTTGGTTGACTTTCAGTAGTCGTAACTTCTTTCGACTCTGATATCACGCTGATCTGCTGGGCGACAGGGCTGGATGGCTCACTCACAATGGAGTCTGTGCGATCGCGACCTTTCAGCGCATAGGCTTCCACATGCTGCGCAGTAGCAGATGAGTTGTGCTCACTCTCACCAGCCTTTGGAGTCTCAGGTCTATTGCCAGGTGCGGCAATTCCTCCCTCACTTGGAAGGCCCTTATCTGCGCGAGAAGAACGCCATGCTTTGTATTTCATTAATGGGAATCTCTCGTTCACATCTTCCATTGACATTAACTTCTTCTCTCTTCTTCTGCGATGCGTTCGAGGAACAGCGGTCAGATCGATAGGCTCCCCAGTTTCTTCATTTCGTAATTGTCGATTCCGTTGGTTGTATCGAAAGCAATATTTCACACCGACAATGATCCTATTTTGAGAGCAATCAGTTACTCTGTAGTATGGTCATCACCTAGGCACATATACGAACCATAAGTTTGTGAAAACAACTCCAAAACCAAGAGCAACAAAGAACAGCAATGGAGAACTGCTTGGGCCTCCTCCACCTCCACTGCTAGAGGTAGAAGTGCTGGTCGCAGACGAGGTTGAGCTGGTTACAGTGGAAGTAGTGGACGACATGTCGTGGATATTTCGCGAAACTGAAAGTTGTAACGTTTTCGAAAGTACAATTATCCAATGTAGATAAAACACAAGTCTCTTTCAGTATGCTCCTTGTTTCTTATGATTGGTGCTCGGATGCTGTCGGGTTCTGAAGATGTAGCCGCGCTAGGGCAGGTTCAATCCCTAACTACAACACCAGCGAGCTAATAATCTGTCGTAGCATCGCATTGATATATCATTGCACGAAGTTGGTAATCATCTAGGCCTCCGACCAAAGGAATGAAGTTGACGATGTCCCTCAAGAGACTGGAATGGTTTCGGATGTTCAAGCCACAGCCGTGGAATTGGACCCCAACTATGGAGTCTGCTGGCTCGTGGTAAGATAGTATAGTATTGTGGCTGAGTGGGTGGGCGGTTGTCGTACTTTGCAAATGTCGACCGATGAACCAAAAGAGGGAGTCGCAGATCTCGATCGTGTCGTGTGGTTGAGCAAGTGGGTTGACAGAGAGGAGAGAGAGAATGAGTGAGAGAGAGAAGAGAGAGAATGAGTGAGAGAGAGAAATGAAGGACGAGCGTCGTCTCGATTAGTTACTTGGCTTAGCGGGAGGTGGAGAAATCGAGACAGTACGTGCTTGTAACGATGGTACCGATCGGCGTGGGGGCTTTCAAATGGACATTGATGTTCGTAGTAGATTCTCAGATGAAAGGAACAGGTCAGAATGAAAACATTGAATATGCGATACTAGCACATGGTAGATGATGGGTGTTCAATCACTTCGTAACTGGGGAATTCAACAGCAAGCAGATAGAACGTCGAGGTCATCATCATACGAGCCTCGTAAGTTACACTATGTACGACGGCGTAGGAAGTAAGGAACAATACGTTACATGCGCATGATACCAGACTAGCGCGCATCAGGAGAGACGGAGGCTGGCCCCCTCCAATCCCCAGGCATCCAGGCATCAAGGCACGCAGCGGCTGTCTTGGCGCATGGAGGCATGCAAGCAAAAGTGGATCGTCGATATCATTCTCTACCGGGAGATCACTCTCTGCATATTCAATATTCGCTTTCAAGTGGACCTACTTCTCAGCTTTTCAGTCACAAGATGTCGGAATCGAGCGCCCAAACAATGCCTAATCCGGTAGTGTTCTTCGATATAGCTCTGGGAGGTGAGATTCCCGAAGAGTGGAAGGCTAACAGGCCAGCAATCCTCCTATCGTTATAAGTATGTGGGCATAACATGCACTGACATTGCACTCGTAGGAGAGCCACTGGGCCGTGTCAAGATGGAGCTATTTGCTGATGTCACGCCTCGAACGGCCGAGAACTTTCGCCAATTCTGCACTGGCGAGACGAAAAACAATCTAGGCCGGCCTCAGGGCTACAAAGGGTGCAAGTTCCACAGGGTGGTATGTTCCTGATGATCTGCCCCCACTCCTCTCTTTAATGAAAGAGCTGACTGATGTGGTCTAGATCAAAGATTTTATGATCCAAGGAGGTGACTTTGTCAACGGCGACGGAACAGGGAGTGCCTCCATATACGGCGGCCAGAAGTTTGCAGATGAGAATTTCAACCTCAAGCATAACAAGGAAGGACTTTTGAGCATGGCAGTAAGTGCTGTATTTAGCTAGATGCAGGCGATTTTTTCTCTTTTCTTCTCTTTGGAGTCTGGTGTGTTTCCTGACATTTCTGCAGAATTCGGGGCCCAATACAAACGGTTGCCAATTCTTCATCACCACTGTGTCTACGCCCTTCCTCGACAACAAACATGTGGTGTTTGGCCAGGTTGTGGAAGGCATGGATATTGTCCACATGATTGAGAATACTCGGACCACGAGAGACAAGCCGAATCAGGATGTCACCATAATACAGTGCGGAGAGATGTGACTGGAGAAAAAAGTTTCATATTTCATTTGTGGCGTATAATGCTTAGAAGATACCTAAACTATTCCCAATCAATTCCTATAAACTCCTTCCTGCTTCCTCGCCTTGATTGTGATCTTTTTTTTTTCCTTTTTGATTTCTGTATTTTCCGCTCTTGCTTCTCTCGAACAGCAATATTGCTGGGTAACAGGCTAGAACATATCAAAGCCATGACCTTTACAGTTTGAACTTCTCAAGATATTCAGTGGCAAGTGCAACACCTTCGTCGACCTTGTCGGGGTTTGTTCCGTTGCCGATAGCTGTGGGAGCTTTTCCACCGGCCTTTCCACCGACAGCTCCAGAGACGGCATTCGCCCATTCACTTGGAGAGAGACCAAGATCGCTAGCGGCCTGCAGAAATCATAATTAGTACGGGTGTATAAAATTAGGGAGCCGGTTGAAACGTACCTTTGATACATGACAGCCGTGTGCGACCCTGTTTCCACTAGGGTCCGGTGCAAAAAAGTAGACAGTCTTATCCGCCATCTTAGACTTGATAAAGTTAATCGACTCACTGACAACCTTAGCATTTGAGGTTGCTGGCAATTTAGCAACGAAAGTTGAGCGGCCTTTGTTTTCCTCGGCATTAAAGTATGCTTTGACTAGATCCTGAGCCTTTTTCAGCTCGACTTTCTGTTGAGCTTTCTGATCGTCCAAGACCTGCTTGTTGATACGTGCAAATAGGTCTCGGAACTTGGCCTTCTGAACCGCGGAGATTGAGAGTTGATTGAGTTCCAATTGAACTTGTTTCATCTCAGCCTCTTTGGCAGTGCCATGTTCCATTGTTCGAAGTTTTTCGAGCCGCTTCTCAAATTCTACCGCGGTCAACTGCGCCTGCAAGGCTTCGTCCCCAGTCACCGCGATGATTCTTCGAATGCCCTTTGCAATACCAGACTCCTCGAGGATAACAAGCTCTCGAATCTCGCCAGACTTTGAAACGTGAGTACCACCACAAAATTCAATGCTGATATCATTCCATCTTGGGTCTTTAACGTCCTTGAGAATCTCCTCCACTTCAACACCCACCGAGACGACTCGCACAGGATCGGGGTACGTTTCACCAAATACGGCACGCACGCCACTGATTTCGCGTGCTGTGGCTAGAGGAACTTCTTTTGAGTACACGCCGCAGTTCTGTCGAATGTATTCGGTTGATTTTCTCTCAATCTGGTCAAGCTCCGTGTCGGATACTCCCGCCTTATGAGAGAAATCGAATCGTAACTTTTCTGCCGCAACGAGAGAACCTTTCTGGTTGATACCGTCTCCCAAAATTTCCCTCAATGCAAAGTTCAAGATATGAGTTCCGGTGTGGTTGTTTCTGATAGGTTGGCGGCGACGGTCGTCGAATTCGCACGTGACAGCGTCTCCCACGGCGAGAGACCCGTACTTGATAAATCCTGTATGTAGGACGTAACCACCATATGACTGTACATCACCGACTTCCAATTCCGCCCGTCCATCGACAAAGATGGCACCAGTGTCATTCTCCTGGCCACCTTGTTCGGCGTAAAAATTGGTTCGATCAAGGATGATGCCAATCTGCTCCCCCTCAGGTACATCTGCGGTGCTTTGAATGAAGCTCTTACTATAGTAGATGGCCTTGACAACGGACTCTATCCTTTGAGAGTCGAATTTTAAAGAGTCATCTGTCTTCGGAACTTCGCGCATGTTATCCAGCTTGCCTAGATCATGAACATCGAGCTTAACTGTCTCTGCGGCAGCCTTCTTCTGGCCTTTACTGGCTTCCTTGGCTTTCAATCGCGCGTCTTCAAATTCGGCTTCATCGATGCTAAGACCTCGCTCCTCTGCCATAATCTGAGTCAAGTCAACTGGGAAGCCGAAAGTATCATATAACCTCCATACGTCCGCGCCATGAAGCTTGTTGAGGCCTTTTGACTTGGCCTGTTGAGCGTAATTCTCGAATTGTTTTTCACCGCGGTCCAATGTCTTAGAGAATGAGATCTCTTCTTCATTCAAGACCTCCATGACATCAGCCTGTTTTTCCTTAATTTCCGGGAACATGGCTCCCATTTGGTCGACAAGAGTGGGAACAATTTTAGAGAAAAAGCTGCCAATTTCCACATTGAAATATTTGCGTGCATAACGAGCTCCTCGGCGAAGAACCCGACGAATGACATAACCTCGTCCCTCATTATTAGGGTACGCACCGTCGGAAATTGCGAAGGTCAGGGTTCTGATGTGATCGGCCACCACGCGGTAGGCTGTATCAATCCCATCTGCGTCCTCACTGCCGAATCGGCCTTGGTACTCGCGAGCACCCGTAACCTCTTGTATCGTGCGAAACAACGGCATGAAAACATCGGTGTCGTAGTTTGATGACTTGTCCTGAAGGACGGATACTAAACGCTCAAAACCCATACCGGTGTCGACATGCTTGTTCGGCAAGGATCTCAGTGAGCGATCCGACTCACGGTTATATTGGATAAACACGTTGTTCCATATTTCGAGCACATTTGGATCATCTTGGTTGACGAGAGATGCGGCATTTCGGCCGCCAATTCGATCATAATGTACCTCGCTGCAGGGACCACAGGGACCCTGATCACCCATTTCCCAGAAGTTATCTTTCATGTTACCGGGAAGAATGTGATCCTCTGGAACGCCCACTGTTTTCCATAATTCTTTCGCCTCCAAATCCGGCTCGAGGCCTCCTTTTACGTCGCCCTCGAAGTAGGTAACGTACAGTCTGGATGGGTCGAGGCCGAATACTTTGGTGAGGAGTTCCCAGGAATAGTTAATTGCTTCCTTCTTGAAATAATCTCCGAAACTCCAATTTCCGAGCATTTCAAAGAAAGTCTAGGGTATTCAAAAAGTCATTAAGGGTTTGCCTGGGTCCAGGGGTTATGGGGCAGGCAAAGCGGCGGGGTCGAAGACTTACGTGGTGATAGTTGTCTTTGCCGACATCGTCAAGATCCTGAACTCGTCAGTGGCCAAATTGAATGGACTTACAATCAGACTTACGTTGTGCTTTCCGCCTGCTCGAATACACTTCGAAAGATTAGCCACATGCTTAGAAGAATTCAGACAGCTTGTCCTACCTTCTGCGAATTGACTGCACGTTTGAGATGCGCAAAGTCTGACTGCGGATCAACTGTTCCCAAGAAAATTGATTTATACTGGTTCATGCCCGCATTTGTAAACAATAGGGTCGGATCAGAAAGAGGCACAACGGAGGAGGAGGGCACTGTGCATACTTGGTGGTTAGTTTGAGTCATGACTTTTTTTTTTTGCTGTACAGTGAGGGGTCGGGAGGGGGGGGTGGTTTAGATCTTACCAAAGTCGTGCCCCTTGTCCTTGAAATAAGCTATAAATTCATTTCGGACGCGCTCTGCAGTCCATTGACTGGTCTTGTCTTGCGACGATGCCATGTTGTGTGCGAAGCTGTGGCCAAAGTAACGAGGGGTTGAGGCAGTTGCGGAGAAATGTGGGAGACGGAGGGCTCTGGGCAAAGCATGGAAGAATAAATTGTTGCGTGGCGACCCCATCGTCCCTCACCAGAACACCAAAACCCGCATCGAACTACCTTGGCACGCACGAATCGAACCACGAAGACTAAATTAATTTATCCGTTCATTTCTTGGAAGCTGAAGAGGACGGCGTGCGTGTGGCCCAGATAGGAAATTCTCGCGTCGGCTGGAAAGGAGGTAGGAAGAAGGAAGGAAGAAGTCTCGCTGTTTTGCCAAGTCGATGCCGTCTCTGTCCTCCAAGGACTCCTCTCCCCTCAAGCGCCATGCAGAAAGCGAGCCTGACGGCGAGCCCCCCATCAAGAAGCTGGAGTTACTGCATCTAGGTACTGCGATAATACCATTCATGTTTATTTTGCCGTCAAGCACTCTTGAAGCTCAAACTAACTCATTGGCGCAAGGCTCAACAGTCTCCGCAGGCGAGCAAGCACAAGACCAAGATGAACTGACCGATAGTGACAACCTCATGATCTTAGACGACACGAAGCACAAGAATTATGTTTACGACATTGAGCGCGAACTAGCCAGTATCGAAGCCGAGGAGAAGCGGATATCCTTTCTCCCAGACATTGAAAAGGTGCTAAGCGCGATTCCCAAGTCCGTCCTCTCGGAACCAAAGCCGGGGCAGAATGAGCTCGTTCTCTATCGCGTGCCACGCTCGCTCACTGTCACCGAAGATCAAGACAATGTTCGAAAAGCTATAATTGAATCCAGAGCGAGGGCTAGAGCACGGCAGGCAGAGCGCACCGCATATTCGCCCTCGATCGTGCCTCAATCTGATGACAAGGACAACTCGGTATTTACGTTCGAAGCAGACGACTTGATGGACGTAGATTCATTGCAGCAATAATATTTTCTCTTATTCAGTCGAGCCTGTCATTACTACTAAGATAACGTTGAGAGTACTACATGAATGGCGGAAGTGTGTCCGATATTGGGAATTGTGAATTATTTATAGCGTTTTGGTTCGTCGCAGATCACAATGTTATATTGCAGATATTGTACCAAGTAAAATTCGTTTATGCTTATAGCTTATACCGTATACTCGCTTCAGCGATATCATACAAAGCGATATCTCTAAAGAGGTACGCGGAGCTACTTTCGGAGCAACACCGACTGACTACCCGCCACAGCTTACTTCGCATATTCTTCCACTTTTCACATCACTTCTCACACAGCACAACGCACTACATACCACCAAAGCTCTGTATCTCTCAATCGACATGGTTGATCAAGAGATGGATCAACCTGGACCGAGCCTGCCGCCGACTTCAGAAAGAGTAAGGTCACCGGCAACAACAGACGACGAGAGTGTTGCAGCCGAAACACCCAAAATAGTTGGTCCGAGCCGGCCTCCAACCCAGTCACAATCAGATAGCGAGCACGAATCACAGCACAGTGACAATAGTAGCGACGATGATTTTGGGCCTCAGTTACCACCGTCTGGTGGTTCAAACTTCAGACCCTCCAAACATGAGACAGAGTTGAGGCCTTCCCCGCGCATGGACGACGGGAGCACAGAAAATAAGAAAAGACAGAGAGACGACTGGATGCTTGTTCCTCCGGAGAACTCCTCCTGGGCTTCTGGACCGAATCCTGCCGCTCTGACGAATCGCAAATTCATGTCGGGAAAATCAACTCGCGGCGGTAGAAACACGGACGGGGCGGGTTCAGTATGGACGGAAGATCCAGCCCAAAAGAGGCAGAGACTCGAAAATGAACTTTTAGGTATCAAGTCAGACTCTAGTGCAAGATCCGCGGGCTCTAGAGACTTGTCATCCAGGACGAACTTAGCCACTGCAGATAAGCTAAAGTCACTCGCTGTAAGTACATACTGTCTCTAATATATGACACCATATATGAGTCTGACATCTCAAAGGACAAGGGTGGCAAATCATTGTACGAGAGTCACCAAAAGGATGTTCTTAAGCCTAAGGAAGATGATCCCAGCAAGCGAGCTTTCGACTACGAGAAGGATGTCGCAGGAAAGACGAGCATATCAAGCGGAGCACGTAAGAAATTGTTGAACCAAGCTTCTGATTATACCTCCAGATTTTCCGGTGGTAAATACATCTAAAGACTGAATATATTCTCTCATACACGTGGGACTATACTTGACTCCGCTGAACAGCCGATCTCGTGGGACCGATCGAAGTTTACAAAGTGGCAAATGGTCATCGTTGAAAAGGACTGGTTCCAGTGATTATACACGGTTGGAATTTGTCGGATCTACAAGAGCATTTAGAAGAGGTATGAGGCTACCCCATTATCAGTCGCTAGGTAATTTAAATCAGCCTGGTGAATGACTTTTGATGTCGCGGACGTCCTCAGGCAAGGCTGCGCTGGTTTATCCCGAATCATGTTATCGAGAAGCTGAAAGCGAGCACCATACTTCAGCGTAAGTCTCGCCGGAGCAAGCCAGGGAGGTGACATTTCATTATTATATAGAAAATGTGGATAGGATCTTGATGCTGGCATGTCTGGCCTGGTCTGTAAGGTGTAGTGATAGTTCTTCGATGATGGAAAAGATGACAACATCACTCTCTATATGCCTTCATTGAAGTGAGAGATGAGTCGCGGTTGGCAAAAAAAAATCCGGTGCACGATCGATGGTCAGTGCATGGAGTATGGAGAGCTCAACTTGATCGGCCGATGAATAATGATGAAGCAAAATAGAAACTTTGAAAGGCGAGCGAGCATACATGAATGAGTGACTAACGGGGGAGCAATAAAAAAAGAACTCCGACACGGGGAATCGAACCCCGAGCTGCCGTGATCGTGTCTTTCTAATGAGAGACGGCGATGTTACCGTTACACCATATCGGATAGATACTTACTGAAGTGGGTAACGCAAAACTACATTCTTACAAAAAACCTTCTTGATTTCCAGAGGAACAAGCCTTCTTCGACATTGAAGCTATGTTGATTCTTTCTCTCGATTTATCTCTTACATTATCACAATGTCTCCAATCTATTTATCTATTTGCTCGCTTGTCGTTGAGGGAAAAATATACTCTGCCGAATTCGCTCTCATTCTCTTTGCTGCTTGTGTTCTATGAACCCAATCGAGATCAGGGGTTCTCAAGTGGTAGACTAGACCGGTCAAAGCGAATGCTTAGAACGGACAATGAGGCTGTTCATAATCTAGTCGACTGAAGATTTGTCCGATGCATGATCCTACCACCACGAAAGCAACTAACGGCGACGTGAAGGACGGGAATGGAGATCTTCGATCCAGATTTTCGGTATAATACCTAGTCAAGCATGCCGCGCTTTGAACTAAATCTGACATTGCTTGGATATAATTGCCCAGTGATGCACCAGTGCCTTCCATCCGATGAAGACATGGACCCAATGCAGATTCTAGAAGGGTTCGCACGGATTCTTGTATCGTATGACACTTCTGTCTATACAATCCTGTAGCTTATGGTGTCTACATCTGATTCCATCATGCTGTCAAAGTTATCCCAATCAATCAAGTCCCAGTCGATTTGCTCACACATTGATGTGTTGTTGAGATCTAATTCACGTGGCAGACAGTCCTCGTTCTCAGGCACAGCTGTTACTGATAAACTCGCAGCTTGATCCTCGACACGGCACGCATTCTCGTTGTTCCGCTGTTGAAGGCGCTTGGTATACTGTACAGGGGTAAGGCCGGTGAGTTTCTTGAACGATCGATGAAGATAGCCAGGTGAGAGCTTCATATCTGATGCTAATTGTTGAAATCTGAGTCGCTGCCCGCATAGCACAGCATTTGAGATGTCTTTGCATGCTCTTTCTACTGCTCGTTGTTGAGGATCGTCTTTTGTCTGGAGCTGGGGCTTGCATCTCTTGCAGGCACGATAACCTTGTGCCTCTGCACTTCTAGCATCGTCGTAAAATTCGACGTTTGCGCGACGAGCGAGGCGCGATGGACATGAGGGACGACAGTAAATACGTGTCGAGCGGACTGCGTAGACAAAACTATCGATTGACGCCCTGGAGACTACCATTCGCCAGCGGGATGTGTCGCGGTCGCCAGAGCCAAGAGGAAGTAATAGTGACATGGTGTGTGTGACACAACTATTTTGAAGGAATTCCAGGCCCAAGTGTTTAAAGATTTTCCAAATTATGCTAGGGTGATTTTCCTTTTCGTAGTCGCCCCCAGACAATACAAGTGCAGCTCCTAGATAGCAATTGGCCATATCTGGAGCAAAGATCATGGATGGAAGTTCTGCTCTGAAAGTGGCCAATCAGATCGCGAAGTATCTGCATACGTGATCCCATTGGTTACTTCCAGAGTAATGTTGCGATATCAGTCAGTGTACTTTCAAGGTATATATAGCCAGCACTGGAGGGAGAACAGAGTGTTGCAATATGTTCAAATCGATGGTTTGATTACGTTCTCGCTGTCATCTTCAGAACCACAGCCAACCCTTATTCCACAGCAAAATGGCAGACACGCACTCCATTGTCACGCCTGCTATCATGTACTGGGGGACCCCAGTTGTCCTAATCACGACGGAGAATGAGGACGGGACTGCCAACATTGCGCCAATGTCATCAGCCTGGTGGCTCGGCCATCGTTGCGTCCTGGGATTGGCTTCAGTGTCTCAAACAACCACCAATCTTTTGCGTGACAAGCAATGCGTTCTTAACCTGGCAAGTGACGACATGGGACACTACATCAACTCAATTGCAAAGACCACCGGAAGCGCCGTGATACCTCCGATGAAGCAAGGGCTTGGATACGAATTCTGCAAAGATAAGTTCGCACGCTCTGGCTTGACACAGCAGCCATCTGATCTTGTTCGACCGCCGCGTATCAGCGAGTGCTCAGTACAGATGGAAGCTGAATTGATGGATAGCATGGAATTGATGGGCGATTTACCAGACCGAAAAGGGGCCTTGCTAGCAATGGAAGTGAAGATCCTCCGAACACATGTTCGGAATAGCCTGCGCCTGCCTGGTCACTCCAACAGAATTGATCCCAACCGCTGGAAACCGATGATAATGAGTTTTCAGGAACTTTTCGGCCTGACACCTAGATCAACAGAGTCGAAACTTGCCACGATTGCCGAAGAAAGGTACCGCATGCTGACGCGATCGGATGTTGTCAAGCAAGGTGGAGATATGGACCTAGTCAATGGCGACGAACTCACGACTCCTAATTAGGAGCTAGGCTGCATCCACATTTCTAAAATATGTTTCGTCATTCGTAAGAGACGACAAACAGAGCTGCCATGGGTTCGGAAGCATCTCTCTCCTTTTGCATCGAGGTAATCTTCAAAATTGATTGGGAGGTTATAGATAGTTTGTACTATGTAGCAGGCATATAGGTTAGCTAGGGATAAAAAATTCTTAACTAGGGTTAAAAGCTTAAAAGGGTTTAAACTAGATAGTATTTAATATAACTCCATCAGAAATCTAATTCAATTTAGCTATAATTTTAACTCTTTACAAATTTTTATTTAATATAGATTTAATACTTATTAATACCCCCGGCGGATACGCCGTATGGGGGCGAGATTAAGGCCTAGGATGACATACTGTTGGGAACTTCTAGGGGTGAGCCCTAGGCCATAGGCTCCTAGGGCCTTACCCGGTTTGTGTCTGTCATAACCCGTAAGGTTGCATATAGACGTCAAATATGAATAATAATAATAACACTTATTAATAGAAACAATATAAAATAATTAAATAATATAAATAATTAAATAATTTAAAATAATTATATAATATAAATATATATATTTATTTTTATATATTATATTTTTATTTGTTTACTCTATATTCTTATATTTTTATATTTATTGTTTATAATAATTTGTGACAGTAGTCAATACCATAGATAATAAAGCGATCTAGATATACTAGATCTATAGATAATATTAAATATAAGAAGAGAAAGAAAGAAGAAAAATAAACTTATTATATAAATCTATAAGGCAGAGAACTTAGCTTCGTAATAGAATAAAGATAGAAGCTATATTATATAGCTACTTCATCTATAGTACACTTAATTATTAGCTAAATTATACTATAATTTAAAAGAGATTTTAAATAATAATAAATAATCATCTATTAAATTATACTCTATATTTTAAAAAATATATTAGTTAGTTAGTTAGTTACTCTTGATTCTAGCTATAGCTAGCTAAGTTCTAGAAGCCATTATCCTAGATATGCCTAAGCCAGTAGATATTATATAATATAATATAGCTATAGAGACACATTATAAAATAAACTATAAAAAATATAAACTATATATAAAAAATAAATAGTATAAAATAATTAAATAATATAAAATCTTTAAATTATATAAATATATATATCTAGCTATATATTAGTTCTTTATTTTAATTTCTCTCTCTTTTACTTTTACATTAGTTATATTTATCTATTATATAAGTATTTTTATATTCTTAAAATTATATTAATATATGCTTAATCTTACTCTTATAAATTAATTATATATATATATATATATACTTATATATTCTTATTATATAAAGACTTATCTTTTTATATATTTTTTACTTCTTCTAGCTCACTCTATCTATTCTTATTAGTTAGTTTATTCTCTAGTACTAACTCTTAGCTTATATTAGTATAATTACTAGTTTATATTAGTAAATAAATAGATCTAATATCTAGATTATTTATTAATATTATTATATTTTTTTCTAAATTAGTATTCTTTTTAATATATTATATTTTATATATATCTATTACTTTTAAATCTATATTATAAAACTATACTAATAGCTCTATATTAAGAAAGAATTAATTATTATAACTATAATTAATTTCTTATTAAATAGTACTTATACATTTATTATTTATTATAACTTCTTAATTTATATCTATATAAGATTCTATTAAGAATATATTTAATAGTTTAATCTATTAGATTATAGCTATAATATAGATTTTTATATTTATTAATTTATTATAAATAATAGTTTAAGGCTAGCTACTCTATATATATTTAAATTAAAATTAATAATATAGCTTTATATAGATATAATTAATATTAAAGAATATTTCTAAAAGATTATAATATTAGTTTTTTTATAGATTTTCTATTCTTAGACTAATTCTAGATTTTTATTTAAATCTTTTTTATTATTATATAGATTTAATATTTAGCTATAGCTCTAAATATAAATTAATTTATAAGATTTTTAGATATAATTTAATAATATATTTTTATTATAATAATATATTTTATAGCTTAGTCTACTATTTTATTTCTAAAAATTTTTTTATAATTTAAAATCTAGTAAAAAATGATATTAATATTATTACTTATATAATCTTAATATAGATTAATATAATTATAGATATAGATTTAATTTAAAATTATATATAGATTCTAGATTAATTAAAGTATTATTTAATTATCTAAAAAAACTATTACTCTTCTAAATTATAATATATTTTTTACTATTTAGAGTAATATTTAGAGTATAAATTTAATTCTATAAGTCTTTATTATATATATTATTAATATATTCTTTATATTAATATACTATATAAGCTATTATTAGAATTATAGAATTATTATTAATATATTAATATAGCCTTAATAGCTATTACTATTAGTATATATTATTATTTAGAAATTCTTTTTAAGCTTTTAGTTATATATTAATATTATAATTTTATATTTATTAATTATAACTAGTAGAGACTTTTATTATAATATTTAAATATATATTATATAGCTTTTTTATTCTTTATTTAAGATTTTTAGAGGAGTATATAAATATTTATTTTTTTTCCTAAATATAAGTCTCTATAGATATATAATTATTAAGTACTAGTTTTATATTAGTATAATATTTAAGTATACTTTTAATAATCTTTAGTATTAGATTTATATAGATCTAGATTATAATAGTCTTAACTAACTATTCTAACTAATAGTATATTAGAAATAGATAAAGCTTTATATTAAATATTTTTATTATTATAATATAGAATATATTATTAATTAAATAGATAATATATTTCTAAATTATAATAAAATCTTGAATTATATTTATAATCTATTTTTAGATTATTAACTCTAGTTAATACTATATTATAGTACTATATAATATCTAAGGAATTATAATTATTTAATAGATCTATTATATATTATTAAGAGTAGTTTTTTATATAAATCTAGTTAGTTTTTATAATATCTCTAAACTAGTACTAGTTTTAATAATTATTTTATTCTAATAAGTCTTAAATATAAACTCTAAATTAAGCTAGATTTTAAGATATTTAATTATATTATTAGCTTTTTTATATATACTATTTTATAATATAATTAGATATAAATCTAAAGTAAAACTATTCTATAGATTTATAAAATAAATTAGTTAATACTTCTTTTTATTAAAAATAGAGATATAGTATAGAGCTTATTAATCTATAATAATATTAATATATTAAAGCTTTTTAATAGTTTTATTTTCTATATAGTCTATAGCTATTAATCTTATATTATTAATCTATCTATTTATTATTATATAATTAACTAGATTAGCACAGTCTTAAATTAAATCTAAATTATAAATAAGATATAGAATTAGTAAGATTAAAGATCTCTAAAAAATATTTATAGATATTAATATTTACTTTAAAATATCTTCTAGAATCCTAATTTATATATTCTAGTCTATAAGAAAGATAGTAATTTATAATATAAAATAACTAAATTAATATTTTCTTATATTATATAGTAAGCATGAATAGTATATATTATTATATATATTAGAAATATTTAATAAAAGTATAGAAACTATTTCTAATTCTTTACTTTATATATATTAAATCTAGTCTAATATGATCTAGATAGTATAATTAGTTAAGATTTTTTTTTAGCTATTTAGATAGCTTTATAGAAATAGATTTTTTATTTCTATAATATAGCTAATTTAATATATAATAATTATTTTAAAAAACTTATTAAGTACTATTAATATACTTATTATTTTATATTAGAAGCTATTTAAAATACTATCCTTACTAGATATCTTATTAGATAGTATAGAATATATTATATATTTAATCTTATAATATAGAATTTTAAGAAACTAGAGCTATTCTAGATATATAATATTATTAATATCTACTAGATTAGCCTCTAGAATTGCTAGAAAAAATAATTTATTAAAAAATATTATTTTAGTTTTTATTATTTTTACTATATATCTATCTATTAATAGTAGTATTAGTATTATTTTTAATTTATAGATATTTTTCTATACTTATATTTACTTAATTAGTTATTAAAGGCTATAAGAGCTCTATTTTATAGTTTATCAAATATAATAGTAATATTTTAGCTATAAGAATTTATTTATAAGCTATTTTTTCTAGTTCTAGGTATATAAATATATATACTAGATCTAAAGATTATAGATATTAAAGTATATATATTATAGATAATAATATTTATATACTATCTTCTTATATTTAGATATAAAATTAAGATTATTTTATTTATTTAAGTATATTTATAGTATTATTTTCTTAATTATATAGTAGATTATATTAGTAAATATTATAATAATAATCTTAATATAAGATTAAAAGATATTTATAAGATTTAGAATTATAAAATTATACTTAAATATCTTTATAAGTAATTTAATATTAGTAATTATTTAATTCTAATATCTTAGTAGTTTTTTTACTAGTATATTAATATTAATCTATATATAAATTAACTAGTAGTCTGAGTTATATTTATTTATTATTCATATTTAACGTCTATATGCAACCTTATGGGTTATGACAGACACAAACCAGGTAGGGTCCTAGGCCTAC